>CAMZMU010000064.1:12158768-13577366 GCA_947311845.1 Poa pratensis
GGGTGTAAGCACAAGAAAAATCTGAGCTGCAATGCAAAACAAGCATAAATCGCGTGTTCTGCGAATTCTAGACCACCATCAAATTGCGGAAAGTTGATATTTCACTGAGAATGGCTTCATAAGGAGAAAAGATAGACATCTATGGTTTACTGGACATTTGTTCGAAGAGGACCTGTAGTGGTAGACAATTGTACATGAAATAAGGGACCAATGTCGTAAAACGAACGTTAATTTCCACGTACGTGTCCGATTCTCACGGTTTAAATGGTGTGTAGCTTACGAGCAGGCCAACACCGTAAAACGAAAATTATTTGAAAATAATTTCATGGAATTATCTCAAAATAAACACTTAGGGAAGAAATAACCATGTAAGTTTTCCCACCGACCATTATTTTTCAACAGCGCGTCGATCTCCTTCGTGGCTGAGGCCACGCACATCGTATCCGAGGTTAAGCATGAACTCTTGCATTTATGGCTAGCCAAGGAACCATGGAAGGTATCCCACAGTCGGGCCTCTTAACCTCTGTAACCGTGGGTGTACGCACAAGAAAAATCTGAGCTGCAATGCAAAACGAGCATAAATCGCGTGTTCTGCGAATTCTGGACCACCATCAAAATTGCGGAAAGTTGATATTTCACTGAGAATTGGCTTCATAAGGAGAAAAAGATAGACATCTATGGTTTACTAGGACATTTATTCGAGAGGACCTGTAGTGGTAGACATTGTACATGAAATAAGGGACCAATGTCGTAAAACGTGCGTAATTTCCTCGTCCGTTGTCCGATTCTCACGATTTTAAATGGTGCGTTAGCTTACGAGCAGGCCAACACCATAAAACGAAATTATTTGAAAATAATTTCACGGAATTATCTCAAAAATAAACACTGAGGGAAGAAATAACCATGTAAATATTTCCCACGACCATTTATTTTTCAACAGCACGTCGATCTCCTTCGTGGCTGAGGCCACGCACATCGTATCCGAGGTTAAGCATGAACTCTTGCATTTATGGCTAGCCAAGGAACCATGGAAGTTATCCCACACAGTCGGGCCTCTTAACCTCTGTAACCGTGGGTGGAGCACAAGAAAATTGAGAGCTGCAATGCAAAACGAGCATAAATCGCGTGTTCTGCGAATTCTGGACCACCATCAAAATTGCGGAAAGTTGATATTTCACTGAGAATTGGCTTCATAAGGAGAAAAGATAGACATCTATGGTTTACTAGGACATTGTTCAAAGAGGACCTGTGGTGGTAGACAATTGTACATGAAATAAGGGACCAATGTCGTAAAACGTGCGTAATTTCCTCGTCGTTGTCAGATTCTCACGATTTTAAATGGTGCGTAGCTTACGAGCAGGCCAACACCGTAAAATGAAAATTATTGAAAATAATTTCATGGAATTATCTAAAAATAAACACTTTGGGAAGAAATAACCATGTAAATATTTCCCACCGACCATTTATTTTTCAACAGCGCGTCGATCTCCTTCGTGGCTGAGGACACGCACATCGTATCCGAGGTTAAGCATGAACTCTTGCATTTATGGCTAGCCAAGGAACCATGGAAGGTATCCCACACAGTCGGGCCTCTTAACCTCTGTAACCGTGGGTGTAAGCACAAGAAAAATCTGAGTTGCAATGCAAAACGAGCATAAATCGCGTGTTCTGCGAATTCTGGACCACCATCAAAATTGCGGAAAGTTGATATTTCACTGAGAATTGGCTCATAAGGAGAAAAAGATAGACATCTATGGTTTACTAGGACATTTGTTCGAAGAGGACCTGTAGTGGTAGACAATTGTACATGAAATAAGGGACCAATGTCGTAAAACGTGCGTAATTTCCTCGTCCGTTGTCCGATTCTCACGATTTTAAATGGTGCGTAGCTTACGAGCAGGCCAACACCGTAAAACGAAAAATTATTGAAAATAATTTCATGGAATTATCTCAAAATAAACACTTAGGGAAGAAATAACCATGTAAATATTTCCCACCGAACATTTATTTTTCAACAGCGCGTCGATCTCCTTCGTGGCTGAGGCCACGCACATCGTATCCGAGGTTAAGCATGAACTCTTGCATTTATGGCTAGCCAAGGAACCATGGAAGGTATCCCACACAGTCGGGCCTCTTAACCTCTGTAACGTGGGTGTGAGCACAAGAAAAATGAGAGCTGCAATGCAAAACGAGCATAAATCGCGTGTTCTGCGAATTCTGGACCACCATCAAAATTGCGGAAAGTTGATATTTCACTGAGAATTGGCTTCATAAGGAGAAAAAGATAGACATCTATGGTCTACTAGGACATTTGTTCGAAGAGGACCTGGTGGTAGACAATTGTACATGAAATAAGGGACCAATGTCGTAAAACGTGCGTAATTTCCTCGTCCGTTGTCAGATTCTCACGATTTTAAATGGTGCGTAGCTTACGAGCAGGCTAACACCTTAAAATGAAAATTATTTGAAAATAATTTCATGGAATTATCTAAAAAATAAACATTGAGGGAAGAAATAACCATGTAAATATTTCCCACCGACCATTTATTTTTCAACAGCGCGTCGATCTCCTTCGTGGCTGAGGCCACGCACAATCGTATCCGAGGTTAAGCATGAACTCTTGCATTTATGGCTAGCCAAGGAACCATGGAAGGTATCCCACATAGTCGGGCCTCTTAACCTCTGTAACCGTGGGTGTAAGCACAAGAAAAATGAGAGCTGCAATGCAAAACAAGCATAAATCGTGTGTTCTGCGAATTCTAGACCACCATCAAAATTGCGGAAAGTTGATATTTCACGAGAATTGGCTTCATAAGGAGAAAAAGATAGACATCTATGGTTTACTAGGACATTTGTTTGAAGTGGACCTGTAGTGGAAGACAATTGTACATGAAATAAGGGACCAATGTCGTAAAACGTGCGTAATTTCCTCGTCCGTTGTCCGATTCTCACGGTTTTAAATGGTGCGTAGCTTACGAGCAGGCCAACACCGTAAAACGAAAATTATTTGAAAATAATTTCATGGAAATATCTCAAAATAAACACTTAGGGAAGAAATAACCATGTAAATATTTCCCACCGAACATTTATTTTTCAACAGCGCGTCGATCTCCTTCGTGGCTGAGGCCACGCACATCGTATCCGAGGTTAAGCATGAACTCTTGCATTTATGGCTAGCCAAGGAACCATGGAAGGTATCCCACATAGTCGGGCCTCTTAACCTCTGTAACCGTGGGTGTAAGCACAAGAAAAATGAGAGCTGCAATGCAAAACGAGCATAAATCGCGTGTTCTGCGAATTGCGGACCACCATAAAAATTGCGGAAAGTTGATATTTCACTGAGAATTGGCTTCATAAGGAGAAAAAGATAGACATCTATGGTTTACTAGGACATTTGTTCGAAGAGGACCTGTAGTGGTAGACAATTGTACATGAAATAAGGGACCAATGTCGTAAAACGTGCGTAATTTCCTCGTCCGTTGTCCGATTCTCACGATTTTAAATGGTGCGTAGCTTACGAGCAGGCCAACACCGTAAAATGAAAATTATTTGAAAATAATTTCACGGAATTATCTAAAAAATAAACACTTAGGGAAGAAATAACCATGTAAATATTTCCCACTGACCATTTATTTTTCAACAGCGCGTCGATCTCCTTCGTGGCTGAGGCCACGCACATCGTATCCGAGGTTAAGTATGAACTCTTGCATTTATGGCTAGCCAAGGAACCATGGAAGGTATCCCACACATTCGGGCCTCTTAACCTCTGTAACCGTGGGTGTAAGCTCAAGAAAAATGAGAGCTGCAATGCAAAACGAGCATAAATCGCGTGTTCTACGAATTCTGGACCACCATCAAAATTGCGGAAAGTGGATATTTCACTGAGAATTGGCTTCATACGGAGAAAAAGATAGAGATCTATGTTTTACTAGGACATTTGTTCGAAGAGGAACTGTAGTGGTAGACAATTGTACATGAAATAAGGGACCAATGTCGTAAAACGTGCGTAATTTCCTCGTCCGTTGTCCGATTCTCACGATTTTAAATGGTGCGTAGCTTACGAGCAGGCCAACACCGTAAAACAAAAATTATTTGAAAATAATTTCACGGAATTATCTAAAAATATACACTTAGGGAAGAAATAACCATGTAAATATTTCCCACCGACCATTTATTTTTCAACAGCGCGTCGATCTCCTTCGTGGCTGAGGCCACGCACATCATATCCGAGGTTAAGCATGAACTCTTGCATTTATGGCTAGGCAAGGAACCATGGAAGGTATCCCACACAGTCGGGCCTCTTAACCTCTGTAACCCTGGGTGTAAGCACAAGAAAAATGAGAGCTGCAATGCAAAGCGAGCATAAATCGCGTGTTCTGCGAATTCTGGACCACCAACAAAATTGCGGAAAGTTGATATTTCACTGAGAATTGGCTTCATAAGGAGAAAAAGATAGAGATCTATGGTTTACAAGGACACTTGTTCGAAGAGGAACTGTAGTGGTAGACAATTGTACATGAAATAAGGGACCAATGTCGTAAAACGTGCGTAATTTCCTCGTCCGTTGTCCGATTCTCACGATTTTAAATGGTGCGTAGCTTACGAGCAGGCCAACACCGTAAAATGAAAATTATTTGAAAATAATTTCATGGAATTATCTAAAAATAAACACTTAGGGAAGAAATAACCATGTAAATATTTCCCACCGACCATTTATTTTTCAACAGCGCGTCGATCTCCTTCGTGGCTGAGGACACGCACATCGTATCCGAGGTTAAGCATGAACTCTTGCATTTATGGCTAGCCAAGGAACCATGGAAGGTATCCCACACAGTCGGGCCTCTTAACCTCTGTAACCGTGGGTGTAAGCTCAAGAAAAATCTAAGCTGCAATGCAAAACGAGCATAAATCGCGTGTTCTACGAATTCTGGACCACCATCAAAATTGCGGAAAGTGGATATTTCACTGAGAATTGGCTTCATACGGAGAAAAAGATAGAGATCTATGTTTTACTAGGACATTTGTTCGAAGAGGAACTGTAGTGGTAGACAATTGTACATGAAATAAGGGACCAATGTCGTAAAACGTGCGTAATTTCCTCGTCCGTTGTCCGATTCTCACGATTTTAAATGGTGCGTAGCTTACGAGCAGGCCAACACCGTAAAACGAAAATTATTTGAAAATAATTTCATGGAATTATCTAAAAAATATACACTTAGGGAAGAAATAACCATGTAAATATTTCCCACCGACCATTTATTTTTCAACAGCGCGTCGATCTCCTTCGTGGCTGAGGCCACGCACATCGTATCCGAGGTTAAGCATGACCTCTTGCATTTATGGCTAGCCAAGGAACCATGGAAGGTATCCCACACAGTCGGGCCTCTTAACCTCTGTAACCGTGGGTGTGAGCACAAGAAAAATGAGAGCTGCAATGCAAAACGAGCATAAATCGCGTGTTCTGCGAATTCTGGGCCACCATCAAAATTGCGGAAAGTTGATATTTCACTGAGAATTGGCTTCATAAGGAGAAAAAGATAGACATCTATGGTTTACTAGGACACTTGTTCGAAGAGGAACTGTAGTGGTAGACAATTGTACATGAAATAAGGGACCAATGTCGTAAAACGTGCGTAATTTCCTCGTCCGTTGTCCGATTCTCACGATTTTAAATGGTGCGTAGCTTACGTGCAGGCCAACACCGTAAAATGAAAATTATTTGAAAATAATTTCACAGAATTATCTAAAAATAAACACTTAGGGAAGAAATAACCATGTAAATATTTCCCACCGACCATTTATTTTTCAACAGCGCGTCGATCTCCTTCGTGGCTGAGGCCACGCACATATTATCCGAGGTTAAGAATGAACTCTTGCATTTATGGCTAGCCAAGGAACCATGGAAGGTATCCCACACAGTCGGGCCTCTTAACCTCTGTAACCGTGGGTGTAAGCACAAGAAAAATGAGAGCTGCAATGCAAAACGAGCATAAATCGCGTGTTCTGCGAATTCTGGACCACCATCAAAATTGCGGAAAGTTGATATTTCACTGAGAATTGGCTTCATAAGGAGAAAAAGATAGACATCTATGGTTTACAAGGACATTTGTTCGAAATGGACCTGTGGTGGTAGACAATTGTACAAGAAATAAGGGACCAATGTCGTAAAACGTGCGTAATTTCCCCGTCCGTTCTCCGATTCTCACGATTTTAAATGGTGCGTAGCTTACGAGCAGGCCAACACCGTAAAATGAAAATTATTTGAAAATAATTTCATGGAATTATCTAAAAATAAACACTTAGGGAAGAAATAACCATGTAAATATTTCCCACCGACCATTTATTTTTCAACAGCGCGTCGATCTCCTTCGTGGCTGAGGCCACGCACATATTATCCGAGGTTAAGCATGAACTCTTGCATTTATGGCTAGCCAAGGAACCATGGAAGGTATCCCACACAGTCGGGCCTCTTGACCTCTGTAACCGTGGGTGTAAGCACAAGAAAAATGAGAGCTGCAATGCAAAACGAGCATAAATCGCGTGTTCTGCGAATTCTGGACCACCATCAAAATTGCGGAAAGTTGATATTTCACTGAGAATTGGCTTCATAAGGAGAAAAAGATAGACATCTATGGTTTACAAGGACATTTGTTCGAAATGGACCTGTGGTGGTAGACAATTGTACAAGAAATAAGGGACCAATGTCGTAAAACGTGCGTAATTTCCCCGTCCGTTCTCCGATTCTCACGATTTTAAATGGTGCGTAGCTTACGAGCAGGCCAACATCGTAAAACGAAAATTATTTGAAAATAATTTCATGGAATTATCTAAAAATAAACACTTAGGGAAGAAATAACCATGTACATATTTCCCACCGACCATTTTTCTTTTCAACAGCGGGTCGATCTCCTTCGTGGCTGAGGCCACGCACATCGTATCCGAGGTTAAGCATGAACTCTTGCATTTATGGCTAGCCAAGGAACCATGGAAGGTATCCCACACAGTCGGGCCTCTTAACCTCTGTAACCGTGGGTGTAAGCACAAGAAAAATGAGAGCTGCAATGCAAAACGAGCATAAATCGCGTGTTCTGCGAATTCTGGACCACCATCAAAATTGCGGAAAGTTGATATTTCACTGAGAATTGGCTTCATAAGGAGAAAAAGATAGACATCTATGGTTTACTAGGACATTTGTTCGAAGAGGAACTTAGGGTGGTAGACAATTGTACATGAAATAAGGGACCAATGTCGTAAAACGTGCGTAATTTCCTCGTCCGTTGTCCGATTCTCACGATTTTAAATGGTGCGTAGCTTACGAGCAGGCCAACACCGTAAAACGAAAATTATTTGAAAATAATTTCACGGAATTATCTAAAAAATAAACACTTAGGGAAGAAATAACCATGTAAATATTTCCCACCGACCATTTATTTTTCAACACCGCGTCGATCTCCTTCGTGGCTGAGGCCACGCACATCGTATCCGAGGTTAAGCATGAACTCTTGGTAGACAATTGTACATGAAATAAGGGACCAATGTCGTAAAACGTGCGTAATTTCCTCGTCTGTTGTCCGATTCTCACGATTTTAAATGGTGCGTAGCTTACGAGCAGGCCAACACCGTAAAACGAAAATTATTTGAAAATAATTTCACGGAATTATCTAAAAAATAAACACTTAGGGAAGAAATAACCATGTAAATATTTCCCACCGACCATTTATTTTTCAACAGCGCGTCGATCTCCTTCGTGGCTGAGGCCACGCACATCGTATCCGAGGTTAAGCATGAACTCTTGCATTTATGGCTAGCCAAGGAACCATGGAAGGTATCCCACACATTCGGGCCTCTTAACCTCTGTAACCGTGGGTGTAAGCACAAGAAAAATGAGAGCTGCAATGCAAAACGAGCATAAATCGCGTGTTCTGTGAATTCTAGACTACCATCAAAATTGCGGAAAGTTGATATTTCACTGAGAATTGGATTCATAAGGAGAAAAAGATAGACATCTATGGTTTACTAGGACTTTTGTTCAAAATGGACCTGTGGTGGTAGACAATTGTACATTAAAAAAGGGACCAATGTCGTAAAACGTCCGTAATTTCCTCGTCCGTTCTCTGATTATCATGATTTTAAATGGTGCGTAGCTTACGAGCAGGCCAACACTGTAAAACGAAAATTATTTGAAAATAATTTCATGGAATTATCTAAAAAATAAACACTTAGGGAAGAAATAACCATGTAAGTATTTCCCACCGACCATTTATTTTTCAACAGCGCGTCGATCTCCTTCGTGGCTGAGGCCACGCACATCGTATCTGAGGTTAAGCATGAACTCTTGCATTTATGGCTAGCCAAGGAACCATGGAAGGTATCCCACACAGTCGGGTCTCTTAACCTCTGTTACCGTGGGTGTAAGCTCAAGAAAAATGAGAGCTGCAATGCAAAACGAGCATAAATCGCGTGTTCTGCGAATTCTGGACCACCATCAAAATTGCGGAAAGTTGATATTTCACTGAGAATTGGCTTCATATGGAGAAAAAGATAGACATCTATGGTTTACTAGGACATTTGTTTGAAGAGGACCTGTAGTGGTAGACAATTGTACATGAAATAAGGGACCAATGTCGTAAAACGTGCGTAATTTCCTCGTCCGTTATCCGATTCTCACGATTTTAAATGGTGCGTAGCTTACGAGCAGGCCAACACCGTAAAATGAAAATTATTTGAAAATAATTTCATGGAATTATCTAAAAAACAAACACTTAGGGAAGAAATAACCATATAAATATTTCCCACCGACCATTTATTTTTCAACAGCGCGTCGATCTCCTTCGTGGCTGAGGCTACGCACATCGTATCCGAGGTTAAGCATGAACTCTTGTATTTATGGCTAGCCAAGGAATCATGGAAGGTATCCCACATAGTCGGGCCTCTTAACCTCTGTAACCGTGGGTGTAAGCACAAGAAAAATGAGAGCTGCAATGCAAAACGAGCATAAATCGCGTGTTCTGCGAATTCTGGACCACCATCAAAATTGCGGAAAGTTGATATTTCACTGAGAATTGGCTTCATAAGGAGAAAAAGATAGACATCTATGGTTTACTAGGACATTTGTTCGAAAAGGACCTGTGGTGGTAGACAATTGTACATGAAATAAGGGACCAATGTCGTAAAACGTCCGTAATTTCCTCGTCCGTTGTCCGATTCTCACGATTTTAAATGGTGCGTAGCTTACGAGCAGGCCAACACCATAAAACGAAAATTATTCGAAAATAATTTCATGGAATTATCTAAAAAACAAACACTTAGGGAAGAAATAACCATGTAAATATTTCCCACCGACCATTTATTTTTGAACAGCGCGTCGATCTCCTTCGTGGCTGAGGCCACGCACATCGTATCCGAGGTTAAGCATGAACTCTTTCATTTATGGCTAGCCAAGGAACGATGGAAGGTATCCCACACAGTCGGGCCTCTTAACCTCTGTAACCGTGGGTGTAAGCACAAGAAAAATGAGAGCTGCAATGCAAAACGAGCATAAATCGCGTGTTCTGCGAATTCTGGACCACCATCAAAATTGCGTAAAGTTGATATTTCACTGAGAATTGGCTTCATAAGGAGAAAAAGATAGACATCTATGGTTTACTAGGACATTTGTTCGAAGAGGAACTTAGGGTGGTAGACAATTGTACATGAAATAAGGGACCAATGTCGTAAAACGTGCGTAATTTCCTCGTCCGTTGTCCGATTCTCACGATTTTAAATGGTGCGTAGCTTACGAGCAGGCCAACACCGTAAAACGAAAATTATTTGAAAATAATTTCACGGAATTATCTAAAAAATAAACACTTAGGGAAGAAATAACCATGTAAATATTTCCCACCGACCATTTATTTTTCAACACCGCGTCGATCTCCTTCGTGGCTGAGGCCACGCACATCGTATCCGAGGTTAAGCATGAACTCTTGGTAGACAATTGTACATGAAATAAGGGACCAATGTCGTAAAACGTGCGTAATTTCCTCGTCTGTTGTCCGATTCTCACGATTTTAAATGGTGCGTAGCTTACGAGCAGGCCAACACCGTAAAACGAAAATTATTTGAAAATAATTTCACGGAATTATCTAAAAAATAAACACTTAGGGAAGAAATAACCATGTAAATATTTCCCACCGACCATTTATTTTTCAACAGCGCGTCGATCTCTTTCGTGGCTGAGGCCACGCACATCGTATCCGAGGTTAAGCATGAACTCTTGCATTTATGGCTAGCCAAGGAACCATGGAAGGTATCCCACACATTCGGGCCTCTTAACCTCTGTAACCGTGGGTGTAAGCACAAGAAAAATGAGAGCTGCAATGCAAAACGAGCATAAATCGCGTGTTCTGTGAATTCTAGACTACCATCAAAATTGCGGAAAGTTGATATTTCACTGAGAATTGGATTCATAAGGAGAAAAAGATAGACATCTATGGTTTACTAGGACTTTTGTTCAAAATGGACCTGTGGTGGTAGACAATTGTACATTAAAAAAGGGACCAATGTCGTAAAACGTCCGTAATTTCCTCGTCCGTTCTCTGATTATCATGATTTTAAATGGTGCGTAGCTTACGAGCAGGCCAACACTGTAAAACGAAAATTATTTGAAAATAATTTCATGGAATTATCTAAAAAATAAACACTTAGGGAAGAAATAACCATGTAAGTATTTCCCACCAACCATTTATTTTTCAACAGCGCGTCGATCTCCTTCGTGGCTGAGGCCACGCACATCGTATCTGAGGTTAAGCATGAACTCTTGCATTTATGGCTAGCCAAGGAACCATGGAAGGTATCCCACACAGTCGGGTCTCTTAACCTCTGTTACCGTGGGTGTAAGCTCAAGAAAAATGAGAGCTGCAATGCAAAACGAGCATAAATCGCGTGTTCTGCGAATTCTGGACCACCATCAAAATTGCGGAAAGTTGATATTTCACTGAGAATTGGCTTCATATGGAGAAAAAGATAGACATCTATGGTTTACTAGGACATTTGTTTGAAGAGGACCTGTAGTGGTAGACAATTGTACATGAAATAAGGGACCAATGTCGTAAAACGTGCGTAATTTCCTCGTCCGTTATCCGATTCTCACGATTTTAAATGGTGCGTAGCTTACGAGCAGGCCAACACCGTAAAATGAAAATTATTTGAAAATAATTTCATGGAATTATCTAAAAAACAAACACTTAGGGAAGAAATAACCATGTAAATATTTCCCACCGACCATTTATTTTTCAACAGCGCGTCGATCTCCTTCGTGGCTGAGGCTACGCACATCGTATCCGAGGTTAAGCATGAACTCTTGTATTTATGGCTAGCCAAGGAATCATGGAAGGTATCCCACATAGTCGGGCCTCTTAACCTCTGTAACCGTGGGTGTAAGCACAAGAAAAATGAGAGCTGCAATGCAAAACGAGCATAAATCGCGTGTTCTGCGAATTCTGGACCACCATCAAAATTGCGGAAAGTTGATATTTCACTGAGAATTGGCTTCATAAGGAGAAAAAGATAGACATCTATGGTTTACTAGGACATTTGTTCGAAAAGGACCTGTGGTGGTAGACAATTGTACATGAAATAAGGTACCAATGTCGTAAAACGTCCGTAATTTCCTCGTCCGTTGTCCGATTCTCACGATTTTAAATGGTGCGTAGCTTACGAGCAGGCCAACACCGTAAAACGAAAATTATTCGAAAATAATTTCATGGAATTATCTAAAAAACAAACACTTAGGGAAGAAATAACCATGTAAATATTTCCCACCGACCATTTATTTTTGAACAGCGCGTCGATCTCCTTCGTGGCTGAGGCCACGCACATCGTATCCGAGGTTAAGCATGAACTCTTTCATTTATGGCTAGCCAAGGAACGATGGAAGGTATCCCACACAGTCGGGCCTCTTAACCTCTGTAACCGTGGGTGTAAGCACAAGAAAAATGAGAGCTGCAATGCAAAACGAGCATAAATCGCGTGTTCTGCGAATTCTGGACCACCATCAAAATTGCGTAAAGTTGATATTTCACTGAGAATTGGCTTCATAAGGAGAAAAAGATAGTCATCTATGGTTTACTAGGACATTTGTTCGAAGAGGACATGTAGTGGTAGACAATTGTACATGAAATAAGGGACCAATGTCGTAAAACGTGCGTAATTTCCTCGTCCGTTGTCCGATTCTCACGATTTTAAATGGTGCGTAGCTTACGAACAGGCCAACACCGTAAAACGAAAATTATTTGAAAATAATTTCACGGAATTATGTCAAAAATAAACACTTAGGGAAGAAATAACCATGCAACTATTTCCCACGAACCATTTATTTTTCAACAGCGCGTCGATCTCCTTCGTGGCTGAGGCCACGCACATCGTATCCGAGGTTAAGCATGAACTCTTGCATTTATGGCTAGCCAAGGAACCATGGAAGGTATCCCACATAGTCGGGCCTCTTAACCTCTGTAACCGTGGGTGTAAGCTCAAGAAAAATGAGAGCTGCAATGCAAAACGAGCATAAATCGCGTGTTCTGCGAATTCTGGACCACCATCAAAATTGCGGAAAGTAGATATTTCACTGAGAATTGGCTTCATAAGGAGAAAAAGATAGACATCTATGGTTTACTAGGACATTTGTTCGAAGAGGACCTGTAGTGGTAGACAATTGTACATGAAATAAGGGACCAATGTCGTAAAACGTGCGTAATTTCCTCGTCCGTTGTCCGATTCTCACGATTTTAAATGGTGCGTAGCTTACGAGCAGGCCAACACCGTAAAACAAAAATTATTTGAAAATAATTTCATGGAATTATCTCAAAAATAAACACTTAGGGAAGAAATAACCATGTAAATATTTCCCACCGACCATTTTTCTTTTCAACAGCGAGTCGATCTCCTTCGTGGCTGAGGCCACGCACATCATATCCGAGGTTAAGCATGAACTCTTGCATTTATGGCTAGCCAAGGACCATGGAAGGTATCCCACACAGTCGGGCCTCTTAACATCTGTAACAGTGGGTGTAAGCACAAGAAAAATGAGAGCTGCAATGCAAAACGAGCATAAATCGCGTGTTCTGCGAATTCTGGACCACCATCAAAATTGCGGAAAGTTGATATTTCTCTGAGAATTGGCTTCATATGGAGAAAAAGATAGACATCTATGGTTTACTAGGACATTTGTTTGAAGAGGACCTGTAGTGGTAGACAATTGTACATGAAATAAGGGACCAATGTTGTAAAACGTGCGTAATTTCCTCGTCCGTTATCCGATTCTCACGATTTTAAATGGTGCGTAGCTTACGAGCAGGCCAACACCGTAAAATGAAAATTATTTGAAAATAATTTCATGGAATTATCTAAAAAACAAACACTTAGGGAAGAAATAACCATGTAAATATTTCCCACCGACCATTTATTTTTCAACAGCGCGTCGATCTCCTTCGTGGCTGAGGCTACGCACATCGTATCCGAGGTTAAGCATGAACTCTTGTATTTATGGCTAGCCAAGGAATCATGGAAGGTATCCCACATAGTCGGGCCTCTTAACCTCTGTAACCGTGGGTGTAAGCACAAGAAAAATGAGAGCTGCAATGCAAAACGAGCATAAATCGCGTGTTCTGCGAATTCTGGACCACCATCAAAATTGCGGAAAGTTGATATTTCACTGAAAATTGGCTTCATAAGGAGAAAAAGATAGACATCTATGGTTTACTAGGACATTTGTTCGAAGAGGACCTGTGGTGGTAGACAATTGTACATGAAATAAGGGACCAATGTCGTAAAACGTCCGTAATTTCCTCGTCCGTTGTCCGATTCTCACGATTTTAAATGGTGCGTAGCTTACGAGGAGGCCAACACCGTAAAATGAAAATTATTCGAAAATAATTTCATGGAATTATCTAAAAAACAAACACTTAGGGAAGAAATAACCATGTAAATATTTCCCACCGACCATTTATTTTTGAGCAGCGCGTCGATCTCCTTCGTGGCTGAGGCCACGCACATCGTATCCGAGGTTAAGCATGAACTCTTTCATTTATGGCTAGCCAAGGAACGATGGAAGGTATCCCACACAGTCGGGCCTCTTAACCTCTGTAACCGTGGGTGTAAGCACAAGAAAAATGAGAGCTGCAATGCAAAACGAGCATAAATCGCGTGTTCTGCGAATTCTGGACCACCATCAAAATTGCGTAAAGTTGATATTTCACTGAGAATTGGCTTCATAAGGAGAAAAAGATAGTCATCTATGGTTTACTAGGACATTTGTTCGAAGAGGACATGTAGTGGTAGACAATTGTACATGAAATAAGGGACCAATGTCGTAAAACGTGCGTAATTTCCTCGTCCGTTGTCCGATTCTCACGATTTTAAATGGTGCGTAGCATACGAACAGGCCAACACCGTAAAACGAAAATTATTTGAAAATAATTTCACGGAATTATGTCAAAAATAAACACTTAGGGAAGAAATAACCATGCAACTATTTCCCACGAACCATTTATTTTTCAACAGCGCGTCGATCTCCTTCGTGGCTGAGGCCACGCACATCGTATCCGAGGTTAAGCATGAACTCTTGCATTTATGGCTAGCCAAGGAACCATGGAAGGTATCCCACATAGTCGGGCCTCTTAACCTCTGTAACCGTGGGTGTAAGCTCAAGAAAAATGAGAGCTGCAATGCAAAACGAGCATAAATCGCGTGTTCTGCGAATTCTGGACCACCATCAAAATTGCGGAAAGTAGATATTTCACTGAGAATTGGCTTCATAAGGAGAAAAAGATAGACATCTATGGTTTACTAGGACATTTGTTCGAAGAGGACCTGTAGTGGTAGACAATTGTACATGAAATAAGGGACCAATGTCGTAAAACGTGCGTAATTTCCTCGTCCGTTGTCCGATTCTCACGATTTTAAATGGTGCGTAGCTTACAAGCAGGCCGACACCGTAAAACAAAAATTATTTGAAAATAATTTCATGGAATTATCTCAAAAATAAACACTTAGGGAAGAAATAACCATGTAAATATTTCCCACCGACCATTTTTCTTTTCAACAGCGGGTCGATCTCCTTCGTGGCTGAGGCCACGCACATCATATCCGAGGTTAAGCATGAACTCTTGCATTTATGGCTAGCCAAGGACCATGGAAGGTATCCCACACAGTCGGGCCTCTTAAAATCTGTAACAGTGGGTGTAAGCACAAGAAAAATGAGAGCTGCAATGCAAAACGAGCATAAATCGCGTGTTCTGCGAATTCTGGACCACCATCAAAATTGCGGAAAGTTGATATTTCTCTGAGAATTGGCTTCATAAGGAGAAAAAGATAGAAATTTATGGTTTACTAGGACATTTGTTCGAAGAGGACCTGTAGTGATAGACAATTGTACATGAAATAAGGGACCTGTGGCACCCCGATCCAGAGGATCGGATTACCCCATATACCAGTCCCAGAAACACTGGATATATGATAACTTGATACACAGAGACATAACCAAATATTATTATGGTTCTGAAGGGTACAACATTACAACAAGGGTGAGGCTTCAACGGTCGTGCAACAGGCGCACGCAACGGTATGTACATTATTCTTCTAAAGGAAGAGCCTCGATCAAAGAGTGGCAGCGGATACGTCGAGATGGCAGCGGAAACGTAGACGGTAGTGTGGCAACAGCGGGCTTTACTTCACAGGGTTCTGCCTGTAATACGGGTTCCTAGTTCTCGTACAGCGGGTACTCAGCGACGGGAGTAGCGGGTTCTGGCCACATGAAAAACCAGGTGAGTACATGGAATGTACTCGCAAGACATTAGCCCAAAAACAAACAAGGTCTACCTATATGGCATGGCATAAGTTCAGAAGGTAGCATGGCATCAGTTTGGGTTTAGAAGTGCGAGTCCAAGCTAAACGGTTGGACATTACTTACCTACTTACCTTTGTAGGGAAGTTTTGTGGTTGCTGGAATGAGATCATGTTTCTCATCCAACAACATCTAGGCTTTCAAGCCTCTAGCCAACTCTGGCTTAATTCTAGCCAACTATGCCTTTTACTCTAGCCAACTCTGGCTGTCATTCCAGCAAACTCTGGCTATCATTTCCAGCCAACTCTGGCTTTAGGGTTGGGTTTCACATTCATTATTTCTCCATAATCGACAGGACTGACTCATAGCGTGACTTGACCCAATCTTCGTCCCATAACCCAGGGACAAGGCTAGATATCCAGATTTGCACTCTCGAGAGGTCGCAACATTTATCCGCACGCTGAGGTCTAGCCTTGTACCGCCGGTACCGGAGTACTAGAACCAACCATGGCGGACAGTATAAACCCATACTTCCACAGTCGTTTACTCTACCAAGACACTCCCTGTATAGCTACCGACATAACTCTATGCCTTATGCAGAAGTGAATATGGCACGTCCCCAACCCATGAGCGACGCCTAGCTCCGAAACCTTCGCAAGACTAGCCCTGACCAACTATGGTAACAGACTAGACTTGCCAAAAAGGTGGCATCAAATGAGGCTGATAAAATACCCGGCCATGGTCCGCCCACACAGACGACGCATGGTTGTGCTAGTTGTGTTTGGTGAGTGGCACTATGTGACTCAATCTAGTCGAGGGAGGTGATTATCTTCTTAGTCATTTTGTTTGATTACAGACATCAACATTAACAAAGTATCACATGGCATCCATATAAAAATTTCAGCAGTAAATAAACATATCCACCGGCATGTACCAAAGTCCAAGCATAGCAAAATAAAACGTCAACCGGATGACTATGGTGGCGAACCCACCGACCAGCCCCTTCTCGTTCGACAAAATAAAAGAAACGTCAACCGGATGACCGTGGCAGCGATTCCGCTGGCAAGCGCCTTCTTGTTTGACAAAATAAAAGAAACATCAACCAGATGACTGTGGCAGCGATTCCGCTGGCAAGCGCCTTCTCGTTTCACAAAAATAAAAAGAAACGTCAACCGGATGACTGTGGCAGCGATTCCGCTGGCAAGCGCCTTCTCGTTTGACAAAATAAAAGAAACGTCAACCGGATGACTGTCGCAGCGATTCCGCTGGCAAGCGCCTTCTCGTTTGACAAAATAAAAGAAACGTCAACCGGATGACTGTGGCAGCGATTCCGCTGGCAAGCGCCTTCTCGTTTGACAAAATAAAAGAAACGTCAACCGGATGACTGTGGCAGCGATTCCACTGGCAAGTGCCTTCAGCAGAGGGGTAGGGTTCGGGTTCAACTTCAACTTCATTGGAGAAGTTTGAATCTATTTAAAGAATGAAATTGCATTAAAAACCCTTCCTACGGTATCGAATAAACGATCAAGCAAATGAAATTCTTTTGATGTCATAAGACATACATTTTTAAAACAAAGCCATCAAAAAAAGATTCATATTTTTTTGATAATTTTTGAGAGAGATATGGGCTTTTAAAGTTCTGCCATTTATTTAAAACAGAAAATAGAAAAATAGAAAACCCTTGGATAATGTTTAAAATCCTGACAGTGGGTCCCACTGGTCAGTGGCTACTGTTGCGAACCGTTATGCGCGGGAAAAAATAGAAAACGTACTGTGCTGCTCCGGCGAACTCTCCGGCGGCGGTTTCCCGTGGCTAGGGCGGAGGAGAGGCGAGGGAGAGGGTGCAGCGTGGCTCGGGGAGGTGTTCTGTGGCCGGTCTGCACACTCGTGGAATCCGGCGAGGTCGGGCAGGCTCCTGAGCTTCAGCGCCGTGGCGTCGGCGATCTGTCGAAGATGGCTACGGCGTCTCCGTCCACCAACTACTCCGGCGAGGGCGGCTGGAGGTTCCTTGGGGTCTAGAGAGGTGGTAGGTGAGAGGGATTGGAAGGGGAAGCTTCTACGGCGGAGAAATCGAGCGGAGCCCGTGCGGCTAGGGCGGGGTCGATTCCGGCGATGGGGAGCTCTTCTTGCCTTGCTACTGCGGTGGAGGGTGATTGGGAGCTAGAGGGAGCTGGTGTGGTGCTCTACGGTTGCCGGGAGGGCTATATATAGCTCCCCGAGGTGGTCGCCATTATTGGTGCGGCGGTGGTGGAGGTTGCTGTTCGCTGTGACTGTTCTGCGCGGCGCGTCGCGAAGCAGGTGGCGGCTGCGGGTGGCGTTGAGCATCACGAGCTCACAGGAGGGGTGGATAGGCACGGGAGGGTGCGGTGGAGCGGCTGGCAAGCGGGGCCGTGGCGGCACTGCTCCGGTCGGCACGTCTTCTAGCTTCTCCGACGCTTGTGGAGGAGGCCTGGGGAGTGACGCGTGCTAGCTGGAGGTCGTGTGGGAGTTGGAGGAGCAAGGGGGGGCACGGGGAGCAGCGGGGAACGGCTCGACGATGATCGACATCTGGCGGGCACAGTGCGGAGCGGCGCGTCGTCTAGCGCATGGGACGTTGCGGCGGAGGTCTTGCCGGCATCGTGGGGGAGGTGGAGTGGCGTGGGGGAGGTGGACGAGGCAGGGGGAGGTCGGGGGAGCGGCTGGGGGGCCATGGCGTGGCGTCGAACACCTGGCGGCACCACTGGCATGTCCATGCCAGTGGTGAGCACGCTAGGGGCATGCCGACACCGGCATTGAGCCATAACTCGCGAACCCGTGATCCAAATCGAGTGAGGTCTTTTTCTTCGAGCGCCAAATTGGATAATCTCCAACTTCTCTGACTAGTGTTTGGTCAAATTCGAAAGTTGTTCTATAGGAAATTTTGGAAAAACAATACTGGTCAAAAGGGGATAAATGGTTTTGATGAAGGAAATGAAATGGAAAAGGGCCCATCTTATTTCCTGTGGTGTGTGCATCCCCTGTGGTTGTGTCTAGGGTCTTGGATCACAAGAAGGAAAATATTTGCTTTGCACTTTGAAAATAAAGATGAAAAAAGGTAGAAACAAAGTGGGGAGTTACTCCAAAATTTTGTAAACAAGGTATCAAATGTTTTTGCATATTTGGGCTATATATTGCCCAGGGGTCATCCCCTAATTTTTGCAGAATTTTAGGAAATATTTAGGGTACTTCCTTTGTAAAGTCACAATAAAGGAATTTTGGTAATTAAAATAAAGGAAAATATAGAAATAACATTTTTGGGTGAAATGAGCCAGCAACATGTTTGCCAAGTGGGAGAGAATTCAAAACATAAGATCCCAAACTTGGACAAGGTTTCGTAAATGGTCGAGAATTTTTAAAAGGGTTGCCAAACCGAGGGAAATTTTAATTCCAAATCACAAGAATGAGTTTTGAAAGAATTTTTTGAAAGGCCAAATTTCAGGATGTTACAGACCTTCCCCCCTTAAATTGAATCTCGCCCCCGAGATTCGGGTTGCTTGCTGACTAGGTATAATTCTTCGAGTTGAACGGGTGGGAAGCTCAAAAATTGAATAAAATCAGCGCGGTTCTGTACACGTACCAAGCGCTGCATTCGTGGCTTCATAGGCTTCTTCCCGACATGTGGTGGACGCGGGCAACTTGAGGAGCCTTGACTGCACTGGCAGGGTGGTTGTTGTTGAAGTTGCTGTTGTTGCCGGGGTTGTTGTTGAGGGGACACTCCCTGATATAGTGTCCTGCCTTGCCACACTTGAAGCAGGTGTTCCCCCGTTTTGCGTCATCCGCAATGGGGCGCTGGTGGTAAAATCCTTCACGAGGGTATCCATCTTTCTTGGGCTGATTCCCAGTGGTCTGGGGGTTTGGGGTCGGGTTGCTGGGCTGCCAGGTACGGGGCTTGGAAGAAGTCCCTTCTTGGTGGTTCTTGCGGGGCTCAAACTTTCTCTTGTGGGAGTCGTAAATAGTACGGTGCTCCTTCTCTGAGATCAGCGCTGTGTTGATCATGGCCTGGAAATCTTGGAACTGCAGTACACTGAGCTGGGTCTTGATTGCCTGGTGCATTCCCTGGAGAAATCTGTCCTTCTTCTTTTCTTCAGTGTTGGTGTCGTCGGGGGCATAACGGGCGAGATTGTTGAACTTGGTGAGGTACTCGCTGATAGACTGGTTACCTTGGGTGAGTGCCAAGAATTCTTGTTGCTTCATCTTTATGAGACTGGAGGGTATGTATGCCTTGCGGAAGGCTTCTTGAAATTCTGTCCAGGTTGCTGGGGGTCCATCCCTCTTGCAGTCTTCTGGTTGTCCCACCAAACATTGGCAGGGCCTTCAAGATAGTGGGTGGAGAAGAGTACTTTGTCCAGCTCGTCAACGCGAGCAAGCTCTAGCTTCTTTTCAATGGTGCGGAGCCAATCATCGGCTTCAAGCGGGTCATCAGCAAAAGAGAACTTGGGTGGCTGGGTGCGCTGGAAATCTTGTAGCTTGGAGTGACCTGGGCGTGGAGCATTTTGGGCTTGCATATAGGTTCCAAACTCCCTCATGATCTGTGTCAAGTGCTGGCTATGGCGCTCATCCATCATCATCATAATTTGACTCGGACTTGGTTCCTGAACTGGCGGTGGAGGAGGTGACTGAGGTGGCGCAGGATCTTCGCCAGCTTGTCGTGCGGAGCGACGAACTGGTGTTCCTTGACTACCACTTGCACCATTATTGGGCCTCATCCTGAACGGTTGAACGTGGGGGCGGGTACCATGAGCATTCACTTGGGGAAGTGTAACATCCAAGAAAAACCAAATGGAAACCAGGTTTGGCAACACATGGGAAAAGAGTGGCATCCAAGAAAAACCAAATGTGACCAAGGGTTGGCAAAGACAACAAGCATGGTGTTATACAACGGTTGGCGGGGTTACACGGTTCTAGCTACTCGCCAAGTTACACTGGATGCAGGATAAAAGATACAAGCTACACGATACATAAAGCGAGATACGAATCTACCACTACATTATTCGAGCGTACGATAAAGCGGAAAGGTAAGATACACTAGGCGATGCGATCTCTGAGCGTCTAGAACTCCATCTCGAGGGGCGTCGCTGGTGGAATGGTGTCGATGTCCTCCCTCGCGGTGCTGTAGTCGGGTGAAGCGCGGTCATCTCCGGAGTCTCCAGAGCAGGGGGTGTGTCGGCACGGACGCGACGACGATGGCGGCTCGTGTCTCGGAGGTACGAAGGGACGAAACGTGAGAGCGAGGGGTGCTGCTGGGAGCGCGAAAAGATGGCGGCGGGCGCGGGGAACAGGAGTGGGAACAAGTGCCTCCGGATCTGGTCAAGGGAGCTGCGGGTGACAACAGGAAAGCGAGGTGTGCGGCGTAAAGATCTAGCTCCAGATGCTGTCACCTCGGCCATAGCCACGTTGGCGCGAAGTGAGGCAAACTGGGCGAGAGTAACGTGGAGATAGTGGTGGAGGAGGTTGGTGTACTGAAGGATAGCGGAGAGAGCTGAACGGGGGTCACCTGGATTGGGAAAAAGAACATCCCCATTATCCAAATCCAACCTCGGAAGTAGACGTAGCGGGTGCACTGCTTCATGACGGGGTCGTACGTGCGGAGGAAGATGAGGGCATCTCCTGCAGCCTCCTGGATAGCTCGAGTCACCTGGGTAGTGACACCGGAAGAGATGGCGTGGAAGATCCGTGGATATCGGCTTCGGGCGCAAGTGAACGGTGGCGGTGAACTCGGAGGCGGATCCGTTGGGACGGTTGTAGAACACGCGGTAGACCGGAGGTGAGCTTGGGTAGAGGTGTTCCCAAACTTCACGGAGAAACTGCGGAAAACCGGGAACGTGCACGGCGGAAGTCTCGGTGAAAAACTCGGTCGTCATCTGTATCAGGGACAGAAGCCAAAAAGGGTAAGCGTTAACGTTAAAACACAAACAAGTAGAGAAACAGTCAAAAGCAGGCAACGTAAAAGTTCTATACTAAGTCGTCCGTAGAACTAGGGTATCCTACAGGCAGTTAGGCTCTGATACCAAGCTCTGTGGCACCCCGATCCAGAGGATCGGATTACCCCATATACCAGTCCCAGAAACACTGGATATATGATAACTTGATACACAAAGACATAACCAAATATTATTATGGTTCCAAAGGGTACACATTACAACAAGGGTGAGGCTTCAACGGTCGCGCAACAGGCGCACACAACGGTATGTACATTATTCTTCTAAAGGAAGAGCCTCGATCAGAGTGGTAGCGGATACGTCGAGATGGCAGCGGAAACGTAGACGGTAGCGTGGCAAAGCGGGCTTTACTTCACAGGGTTCTGCCTGGAATACGGGTTCCTAGTTCTCGTACAGCGGGTACTCAGCGACGGGAGTAGCGGGTTCTGGCCACATGAAAAGCCAGGTGAGTACATGGAATGTACTCGCAAGACATTAGCCCAAAAACAAACAAGGTCTACCTATATGGCATGGCATAAGTTCAGAAGGTAGCATGGCATCAGTTTGGGTTTAGAAGTGCGAGTCCAAGCTAAACGGTTGGACATAACTTACCTACTTACCTTTGTAGGGAAGTTTCGTGGTTGCTGGAATGAGATCACGTTTCTCATCCAACAACATCTAGGCTTTCAAGCCTCTAGCCAACTCTGGCTTAATTCTAGCCAACTATGGCTTTTACTCTAGCCAACTCTGGCTGTCATTCCAGCCAACTCTGGCTATCATTTCCAGCCAACTCTGGCTTTAGGGTTGGGTTTCACATTCATTATTTCTCCATATTCGACAGGACTGACTCATAGCGTGACTTGACCCAAACAACGTCCCATAACCCAGGGACAAGGCTAGATATCCAGATTTACACTCTCGAGAGGTTGCAACTTTTATCCACACGCTGAGTCTAGGCTTGTACCGCCGGTACCGAAGTACTAGAACCAACCATGGCGGACAGTACAAACCCATACTTCCACAGTCGTTTACTCTACCAAGACACTCCCTGTATAGCCACCGACATAACTCTATGCCTTATGCAGAAGTGAATCCGGCACGTCCCCAACCCATGAGCGACGCCTAGCTCCGGAACCTTCGCAAGACTAGCCCCGACCAACTATGGTAACCGACTAGACTTGCCAAAAAGGTGGCATCAAAGGAGGCTGATAAAATACCCGGCCATGGTCCGCCCACACAGACGACGCATGGTTGTGCTGGTTGTGTTTGGTGAGTGGCACTATGTGACTCAATCTAGTCGAGGGAGGTGATTATCTTCTTAGTCATTTTGTTTGATTACAGACATCAACATTAACAAAGTAACACATGGCATCCATATAATAATCAGCAGTAAATAAACATATCCACCGGCATGTACCAAAGTCCAAGCATAGCAAAATAAAACGTCAACCGGATGACTATGGCGGCGAACCCGCCGACCAGCGCCTTCTCGTTCGACAAAATAAAAGAAACGTCAACCGGATGACTATGGCAGCGATTCCGCTGGCAAGCGCCTTCTCGTTTGACAAAATAAAAGAAACGTCAACCGGATGACTGTGGCAGCGATTCCGCTGGCAAGCGCCTTCTCGTTTGAAAAAAATAAAAGAAACGTCAACCGGATGACTGTGGCAGCGATTCCGCTGGCAAGTGCCTTCTCGTTTGACAAAATAAAAGAAACGTCAACCGATGACTGTGGCAGCGATTCCGCTGGCAAGCGCCTTCTCGTTTGACAAAATAAAAGAAACGTCAACCGGATGACTGTAGCAGCGATTCCGCGGGCAAGCGACTTCTCGTTTGACAAAATAAAAGAAACGTCAACCGGATGACTGTGGCAGCGATTCCGCTGGCAAGCACCTTCTCGTTTGACAAAATAAATGGGTGTTGCGACGATCCACAGATATATATATAGGTGCGGCAATATTAAAATGCAACATGGCATATGAGATGCAACAGATATCGATTCAGACAGTCAAGCAAATTTTCTAAAGTTCGACCGAGCTTGAGATCGGGTTAACGGCTTGCCTTCAGCAGAGGGGTAGGGTTCGGGTTCAACTTCAACTTCGTTGGAGAAGTTTGAATCTATTTAAAGAATGAAATTGCATTAAAAACCCTTCCCGCGGTATCGAATAAACGATCAAGCAAATGAACTCCAAAATGAAATTCTTTTGATGTCATAAGACAGACATTTTGAAAACAAAGCCATCAAAAAAGCTTCATATTTTTTTGATAATTTTTGAGAGAGATATGGGCTTTTAAAGTTCTGCCATTTATTTAAAACAGATAATAGAAAAACAGAAAACCCTTGGATAATGTTTAAAATCCTGACAGTGGGTCCCACTGGTCAGTGGCTACTGTTGCGAACCGTTATGCGCGGGAAAAAATAGAAAACGTACTGTGCATGCTCCGGCGAACTCTCCGGCGGCGGTTTCCCGTGGCTAGGGCGGAGGAGAGGCGAGGGAGAGTGTGCAGCGCGGCTCGGGGAGGTGTTCTGCGGCCTGTCCGCGCACTCGCGGAAGCCGGCGAAGTCGGGCGGGCTCCTGAGCTTCTGCGCCGCGGCGTCGGTGATCTGTCGAAGATGGCTTCGCGTCTCCGTAAACCAACTACTCCGGCGAGGGCGACTGGAGGTTCCTTGGGGTCTAGAGAGGTGGTAGGTGAGAGGGATTAGAAGGGGAAGCTTCTATGGTGGAGAAATCGAGCGGAGCCCGTGCGGCTAGGGCGGGGTCAATTCCGGCGATGGGGAGCTCTTCTGGCCTTGCTACTGCGGTGGAGGGTGATTGGGAGCTAGAGGGAGCTGGTGTGGTGCTCTACGGTTGCCGGGGAGGGCTATATATAGCTCCCCGAGGTGGTCGCCATTATTGGTGCGGCGGTGGTGGAGGTTGCTGTTCGCTGTGACTGTTCTGCGCGGCGCATCGCGAAGCGGGTGGAGGCTGCGGGCGGCGTTGAGCATCACGAGCTCACAGGAGGGGTGGATAGGCACGGGACGGTGCGGTGGAGCGGCTGGCAAGCGGGGCCGTGGCAGCACTGCTCCGGGCGGCGCGTCTTCTAGCTTCTCCGACGCTTGTGGAGGAGTCCTGGGGAGCGACGCGTGCTGGCTGGAGATCGTGTGGGAGTTGGAGGAGCAAGGGGGGCACAGGGAGCAGCGGGGAACGGCTCGACGATGATCGACATCTGGCGGCCACAGTGCGGAGCGGCGCGTCGTCTAGTGCATGGGACGTTGCGGCGGAGGGCTTGTCGGCGTCGTGGGGGAGGTGGAGTGGCGTGGGAGAGGTGGAGGAGGCAGGGGGAGGTTAGGGGAGCGGCTGGGGGGCCATGGCGCGGCGTCGAACACCTGGCGGCGCCACTGGCGTGTCCATGCCAGTGGTGAGCACGCCAGGGGCATGCCGACACCGGCATGCAGCCATAACTCGCGAACCCGTGATCCAAATCGAGTGAGGTCTTTTTCTTCGTGCGCCAAATTGGATAATCTCCAACTTCTCTGACTAGTGTTTGGTCAAATTCGAAAGTTGTTCTATAGGAAATTTTGGAAAAACAATACTGGTTAAAAGGGGATAAATGGTTTTGATGAAGGAAATGAAATGGAAAAGGGCCCATCTTATTTCCTGAGGTGTGTGTATCCCCTGTGGTTGTGTCTAGGGTCTTGGATCACAAGGAGGAAAATATTTGCTTTGCACTTTGAAAATAATGATAAAAATAGGCAGAAACTAAAGTGGGGAGTTACTCTAAAATTTTGTAAACAAGGTACCAAATGTTTTTGCATATTTGGGCTATATATTGCCCAGGGGTCATCCCCTAATTTTTGCAAAATTTTAGGAAAGATATTTAGGGTACTTCCTTTGTAAAGTCACAATAAAGGAATTTTGGTAATTAAAATAAAGGAAAATATAGAAATAACATTTTTGGTTGAAATGAGCCAGCAACATGTTTGCCAAGTGGGAGAGAATTCAAAACATAAGATCCGAAACTTGGACAAGGTTTCGTAAATGGTCGAGAATTTTTAAAAGGGTTGCCAAACCGAGGGAAATTTTAATTCCAAATCACAAGAATGAGTTTTTGAAAGAAATTTTTGAAAGGCCAAATTTCAGGATGTTACACATCTTCCCCCCTTAAATTGAATCTCGCCCCCGAGATTCGGGTTGCTTGCTGACTAGGTATAGTTCTTCGAGTTGAACGGGTGGGAAGCTCAAAAATTGAATAAAATCAGCGCGGTTCTGTACACGTACCAAGCGCTGCATTCGTGGCTTCATAGGCTTCTTCGGCCGACATGTGGTGGACGCGGGCAACTTGAGGAGCCTTGACTGCACTGGCAGGGTGGTTGTTGTTGAAGTTGCTGTTGTTGCCGGGGTTGTTGTTGAGGGGACACTCCCTGATATAGTGTCCTGCCTTGCCACACTTGAAGCAGGTGTTCCCCGTTTTGCGTCATCCGCAATGGGGCGCTGGTGGTAAAATCCTTCACGAGGGTATCCATCTTTCTTGGGCTGATTCCCAGTGGTCTGGGGGTTTGGGGTCGGGTTGCTGGGCTGCCAGGTACGGGGCTTGGAAGAAGTCCCTTCTTGGTGGTTCTTGCGGGGCTCAAACTTTCTCTTGTGGGAGTCGTAAATAGTACGGTGCTCCTTCTCTGAGATCAGCGCTGTGTTGATCATGGCATGGAAATCTTGGAACTGCAGTACACTGAGCTGGGTCTTGATTGCCTAGTGCATTCCCTGGAGAAATCTGTCCTTCTTCTTTTCTTCAGTGTTGGTGTCATCGGGGGCATAACGGGCGAGATTGTTGAACTTGGTGAGGTACTCGCTGATAGAATGGTTACCTTGGGTGAGTGCCAAGAATTCTTGTTGCTTCATCTTTATGCGACTGGAGGGTATGTATGCCTTGCGGAAGGCTTCTTGAAATTCTGTCCAGGTTGCTGGGGGTCCATCCCCTCTTGCAGTCTTCTGGTTGTCCCACCAAACATTGGCAGGGCCTTCAAGATAGTGGGTGGAGACGAGTACTTTGTCCAGCTCGTCAACGCGATCAAGCTCTAGCCTCTTTTCAATGGTGCGGAGCCAATCATCGGCTTCAAGCGGGTCATCAGCAAAAGAGAACTTGGGTGGCTGGGTGCACTGGAAATATTGTAGCTTGGAGTGACCTGGGCGTGGAGCATTTTGGGCTTGCATATATGTTCCAAACTCCCTCATGATCTGTGTCAAGTGCTGGCTATGGCGCTCATCCATCATCATCATAATTTGACTCGGACTTGGTTCCTGAACTAGCGGTGGAGGAGGTGACTGAGGTGGCGCAGGATCTTCGCCAGCTTGTCGTGCGGAGCGACGAACTGGTGTTCCTTGACAACCACTTGCACCATTATTGGGCCTCATCCTGAACGGTTGAACGTGGGGGCGGGTACCATGAGAATTCACTTGGGGAAGTGTAACATCCAAGAAAAACCAAATGGAAACCAGGTTTGGCAACACATGGGAAAAGAGTGGCATCCAAGAAAAACCAAATGCGACCAAGGGTTGGCAAAGACAACAAGCATGGTGTTATACAACGGTTGGCGGGGTTATAGGGTTCTAGCTACTCGCCAAGTTACACTGGATGCAGGATAAAAGATACAAACTACACGATACATAAAGCGAGATACGAATCTACCACTACATTATTCGAGCGTACGATAAAGCGGAAAGGTAAGATACACTAGGTGATGCGATCTCTGAGCGTCTAGAACTCCATCTCGAGGGGCGTCGCTGGTGGAATGATATCGATGTCTGAGGTTAATCATGTAAATATTTCTCACCGACCATTTATTTTTCAACAGCGCGTCGATCTCCTTTGTGGCTGAGGCCATGCACAACGTATCCGAGGTTAAGCATGAACTCTTGCATTTATGGCTAGCCAAGGAACCATGGAAGGTATCCCACACAGTCGGGCCTCTTAACCTCTGTAACCGTGGGTGTAAGCACAAGAAAAATGAGAGCTACAATGCAAAACGAGCATAAATCGCGTGTTCTGCGAATTCTGGACCACCATCAAAATTGCGGAAAGTTGATATTTCACTGAGAATTGGCTTCATAAGGAGAAAAACATAGACATCTATGGTTTACTAGGACATTTGTTCGAAGAGGACCTATAGTGGTAGACAATTGTACATGAAATAAGGGACCAATGTCGTAAAACGTGCGTAATTTGCTCGTCCGTTGTCCGATTCTCACAATTTTAAATGGTGCGTTGCTTACGAGCAGGCCAACATCGTAAAATGAAAATTATTTGAAAATAATTTCACGGAATTATCTCAAAAATAAACACTTAGGGAAGAAATAACCATGTAAATATTTCCCACCGACCATTTATTTTTCAACAGCGCGTCGATCTCCTTCGTGGCTGAGGCCACGCACATCGTATCCGAGGTTAAGCATGAACTCTTGCATTTATGGCTTGCCAAGGAACCATGGAAGGTATCCCACATAGTCGGGCCTCTTAACCTCTGTAACCGTGGGTGTAAGCACAAGAAAAATGAGAGATGCAATGCAAAACGAGCATAAATCGCGTGTTCTGCGAATTCTGGACCACCATCAAAATTGTGGAAAGTTGATATTTCACTGAGAATTGGCTTCATAAGGAGAAAAAGATAGACATCTATGGTTTACTAGGACATTTGTTCGAAGAGGACCTGTAGTGGTAGACAATTGTACATGAAATAAGGGACCAATGTCGTAAAACGTGAGTAATTTCCTCGTCCGTTGTCCGATTCTCACAATTTTAAATGGTGCGTAGCTTACGAGCAGGCCAACACCGTATAACGAAAATTATTTGAAAATAATTTCACGGAATTATCTCTAAAATAAACACTTAGGGAAGAAATAACCATGTAAATATTTCCCACCGACCATTTATTTTTCAACAGCGCGTCGATCTCCTTCGTGGCTGAGGCCACGCACATCGTATCCGAGGTTAAGCATGAACTCTTGCATTTATGGCTAGCCAGGGAACCATGGAAGGTATCCCACACAGTCGGGCCTCTTAACCTCTGTAACCGTGGGTGTAAGCACAAGAAAAATGAGAGCTGCAATGCAAAACGAGCATAAATCGCGTGTTCTGCGAATTCTGGACCACCATCAAAATTGCGGAAAGTAGATATTTCACCGAGAATTGGCTTCATAAGGAGAAAAAGATAGACATCTATTGTTTACTAGGACATTTGTTCGAAGAGGACCTGTAGTGGTAGACAATTGTACATGAAATAAGGGAACAATGTCGTAAAATTTGCGTAATTGCCTCGTCCGTTGTCCGATTCTCACGATTTTAAATGGTGCATAGCTTACGAGCAGGCCAACACAGTAAAACGAAAATTATTTGAAAATAATTTCACAGAATTATCTCAAAACTAAACACTTAGGGAAGAAATAACCATGTAAATATTTCCCACCGACCATTTATTTTTCAACAGCGCGTCGATCTCCTTCGTGGCTGAGGCCACGCACATCGTATCCGAGGTTAAGCATGAACTCTTGCATTTATGGCTAGCCAAGGAACCATGGAAGGTATCCCACACAGTCGGGCCTCTTAACCTCTGTAACCGTGGGTGTAAGCACAAGAAAAATGAGAGCTGCAATGCAAAACGAGCATAAATCGCGTGTTCTGCGAATTCTGGACCACCATAAAAATTCGGAAAGTTGATATTTCACTGAGAATTGGCTTCATAAGGAGAAAAGGATAGACATCTATTGTTTACTAGGACATTTGTTCGAAGAGGACCTGTAGTGGTAGACAATTGTACACGAAATAAGGGACCAATGTCGTAAAACGTGAGTAATTTCCTCGTCCGTTGTCCGATTCTCACAATTTTAAATGGTGCGTAGCTTACGAGCAGGCCAACACCGTATAACGAAAATTATTTGAAAATAATTTCACGGAATTATCTCAAAGTAAACACTTAGGGAAGAAATAACCATGTAAATATTTCCCACCGACCATTTATTTTTCAAAAGCGCGTCGATCTCCTTCGTGGCTGAGGCCACGCACATCGTATCCGAGGTTAATCATGAACTCTTGCATTTATGGCTAGCCAAGGAACCATGGAAGGTATCCCACACAGTCGGGCCTCTTAACTTCTGTAACCGTGGGTGTAAGCACAAGAAAAATGAGAGCTGCAATGCAAAACGAGCATAAATCGCGTGTTCTGCGAATTCTGGACCACCATAAAAATTCGGAAAGTTGATATTTCACTGAGAATTGGCTTCATAAGGAGAAAAAGATCGACATTTATGGTTTACTAGGACATTTGTTCGAAGAGGACCTGTAGTGGTAGACAATTGTACATGAAATAAGGGACCAATGTCGTAAAACGTGCGTAATTGCCTCGTCCGTTGTCCGATTCTCACGATTTTAAATGGTGCATAGCTTACGAGCAGGCCAACACAGTAAAACGAAAATTATTTGAAAATAATTTCACAGAATTATCTCAAAAGTAAACACATAGGGAAGAAATAACTATGTAAATATTTCCCACCGACCATTTATTTTTCAACAGCGCGTCGATCTCCTTCGTGGCTGAGGCCACGCACATCGTATCCGAGGTTAAGCATGAACTCTTACATTTATGGCTAGCCAAGGAACCATGGAAGGTATCCCACACAGTCGGGCATCTTAACCTCTGTAACCGTGGGTGTAAGCACAAGAAAAATGAGAGCTGCAATACAAAACGAGCATAAATCGCGTGTTCTGCGAATTCTGGACCACCATCAAAATTGCGGAAAGTTGATATTTCACTGAGAATTGGCTTCATAAGGACAAAAACATAGACATCTATGGTTTACTAGGACATTTGTTCGAAGAGGACCTGTAGTGGTAGACAATTGTACATGAAATAAGGGACCAATGTCGTAAAACGTGCGTAATTTCCTCGTCCGTTGTCTGATTCTCACGATTTTAAATGGTGCATAGCTTACGAGAAGGCCAACACCGTAAAACGAAAATTATTTGAAAATAATTTCATGGAATTATCTCAAAGTAAACACTTAGGGAAGAAATAACCATGTAAATATTTCCCATCGGACATTTATTTTTCAACAGCGCGTCGATCTCCTTCGTGGCTGAGGCCACGCACATCGTATCCGAGGTTAAGCATGAACTCTTGCATTTATGGCAAGCCAAAGAACCATGGAAGGTATCTCACACAGTCGGGCCTCTTAACCTCTGTAACCATGGGTGTAAGCACAAGAAAAATGAGAGCTGCAATGCAAAACGAGCATAAATCGCGTGTTCTGCGAATTCTGGACCACCATAAAAATTCGGAAAGTTGATATTTCACTGAGAATTGGCTTCATAAGGAGAAAAGGATAGACATCTATTGTTTACTAGGACATTTGTTCGAAGAGGACCTGTAGTGGTAGACAATTGTACACGAAATAAGGGACCAATGTCGTAAAACGTGAGTAATTTCCTCGTCCGTTGTCCGATTCTCACAATTTTAAATGGTGCGTAGCTTACGAGCAGGCCAACACCGTATAACGAAAATTATTTGAAAATAATTTCACGGAATTATCTCAAAGTAAACACTTAGGGAAGAAATAACCATGTAAATATTTCCCACCGACCATTTATTTTTCAAAAGCGCGTCGATCTCCTTCGTGGCTGAGGCCACGCACATCGTATCCGAGGTTAATCATGAACTCTTGCATTTATGGCTAGCCAAGGAACCATGGAAGGTATCCCACACAGTCGGGCCTCTTAACTTCTGTAACCGTGGGTGTAAGCACAAGAAAAATGAGAGCTGCAATGCAAAACGAGCATAAATCGCGTGTTCTGCGAATTCTGGACCACCATAAAATTGCGGAAAGTTGATATTTCACCAAGAATTGGCTTCATAAGGAGAAAAAGATAGACATCTATTGTTTACTAGGACATTTGTTCGAAGAGGACCTGTAGTGGTAGACAATTGTACATGAAATAAGGGACCAATGTCGTAAAATGTGCGTAATTGCCTCGTCCGTTGTCCGATTCTCACGATTTTAAATGGTGCATAGCTTACGAGCAGGCCAACACAGTAAAACGAAAATTATTTGAAAATAATTTCACAGAATTATCTCAAAAGTAAACACATAGGGAAGAAATAACTATGTAAATATTTCCCACCGACCATTTATTTTTCAACAGCGCGTCGATCTCCTTCGTGGCTGAGGCCACGCACATCGTATCCGAGGTTAAGCATGAACTCTTGCATTTATGGCTAGCCACGGAACCATGGAAGGTATCCCACACAGTCGGGCCTCTTAACCTCTATAACCGTGGGTGTAAGCACAAGAAAAATGAGAGCTGCAATACAAAACGATCATAAATCGCGTGTTCTGCGAATTCTGGACCACCATAAAAATTTGGAAAGTTGATATTTCACTGAGAATTGGCTTCATAAGGAGAAAAAGATAGACATTTATGGTTTACTAGGACATTTGTTCGAAGAGGACTTGTAGTGGTAGACAATTGTACATGAAATAAGGGACCAATGTCGTAAAACGTGCGTAATTTCCTCGTCCGTTGTCCGATTCTTGCAATTTTAAATGGTGTGTAGCTTACGAGTAGGCCAACACTGTATAACGAAAATTATTTGAAAATAATTTCACAGAATTATCTCAAAACTAAACACTTAGGGAAGAAATAACCATGTAAATATTTCCCACCGACCATTTATTTTTCAACAGCGCGTCGATCTCCTTCGTGGCTGAGGCCACGCACATCTTATCCGAGGTTAAGCATGAACTCTTGCATTTATGGCTAGCCAAGGAACCATGGAAGGTATCCCACACAGTCGGGCCTCTTAACCTCTGTAACCATGGGTGTAAGCACAAGAAAAATGAGAGCTGCAATGCAAAACGAGCATAAATCGCGTGTTCTGCGAATTCTGGACCACCATCAAAATTGCGGAAAGTTGATATTTCACCGAGAATTGTCTTCATAAGGAGAAAAAGATAGACATCTATTGTTTACTAGGACATTTGTTCGAAGAGGACCGTAGTGGTAGACAATTGTACATGAAATAAGGGACCAATGTCGTAAAATGTGCGTAATTGCCTCGTCCGTTGTCCGATTCTCACGATTTTAAATGGTGCATAGCTTACGAGCAGGCCAACACAGTAAAACGAAAATTATTTGAAAATAATTTCACAGAATTATCTCAAAACTAAACACTTAGGGAAGAAATAACCATGTAAATATTTCCCACCGACCATTTATTTTTCAACAGCGCGTCGATCTCCTTCGTGGCTGAGGCCACGCACATCGTATCCGAGGTTAAGCATGAACTCTTGCATTTATGGCTAGCCACGGAACCATGGAAGGTATCCCGCACAGTCGGGCCTCTTAACCTCTGTAACCGTGGGTGTAAGCACAAGAAAAATGAGAGCTGCAATGCAAAACGAGCATAAATCGCGTGTTCTGAGAATTCTGGACCACCATCAAAATTGCGGAAAGTTGATATTTCACCGAGAATTGTCTTCATAAGGAGAAAAAGATAGACATCTATTGTTTACTAGGACATTTGTTCGAAGAGGACCTGTAGTGGTAGACAATTGTACATGAAATAAGGGACCAATGTCGTAAAATGTGTGTAATTGCCTCGTCCGTTGTCCGATTCTCACGATTTTAAATGGTGCATAGCTTACGAGCAGGCCAACACAGTAAAACGAAAATTATTTGAAAATAATTTCACAGAATTATCTCAAAACTAAACACTTAGGGAAGAAATAACCATGTAAATATTTCCCACCGACCATTTATTTTTCAACAGCGCGTCGATCTCCTTCGTGGCTGAGGCCACGCACATCGTATCCGAGGTTAAGCATGAACTCTTGCATTTATGGCTAGCCACGGAACCATGGAAGGTATCCCACACAGTCGGGCCTCTTAACCTCTATAACCGTGGGTGTAAGCACAAGAAAAATGAGAGCTGCAATACAAAACGAGCATAAATCGCGTGTTCTGCGAATTCTGGACCACCATCAAAATTGCGGAAATTTGATATTTCACCGAGAATTGGCTTCATAAGGAGAAAAACATAGACATCTATGGTTTACTAGGACATTTGTTCGAAGAGGACCTGTAGTGGTAGACAATTGTACATGAAATAAGGGACCAATGTCGTAAAATGTGCGTAATTGCCTCGTCCGTTGTCCGATTCTCACGATTTTAAATGGTGCATAGCTTACGAGCAGGCCAACACAGTAAAACGAAAATTATTTGAAAATAATTTCACAGAATTATCTCAAAACTAAACACTTAGGGAAGAAATAACCATGTAAATATTTCCCACCAACCATTTATTTTTCAACAGCGCGTCGATCTCCTTCGTGGCTGAGGCCACGCACATCGTATCCGAGGTTAAGCATGAACTCTTGCATTTATGGCTAGCCACGGAACCATGGAAGGTATCCCACACAGTCGGGCCTCTTAACCTCTATAACCGTGGGTGTAAGCACAAGAAAAATGAGAGCTGCAATACAAAACGAGCATAAATCGCGTGTTCTGCGAATTCTAGACCACCATCAAAATTGCGGAAAGTTGATATTTCACTGAGAATTGGCTTCATAAGGAGAAAAACATAGACATCAATGGTTTACTAGGACATTTGTTCGAAGAGGACCTGTAGTGGTAGACAATTGTACATGAAATAAGGGACCAATGTCGTAAAACGTGCGTAATTTCCTCGTCCGTTGTCCGATTCTCGCAATTTTAAATGGTGCGTAGCTTACGAGCAGGCCAACACCGTATAACGAAAATTATTTGAAAATAATTTCACGGAATTATCTCAAAACTAAACACTTAGGGAAGAAATAACCATGTAAATATTTCCCACCGACCATTTATTTTTCAACAGCGCGTCGATCTCCTTCGTGGCTGAGGCCACGCACATCGTATCCGAGGTTAAGCATGAACTCTTGCATTTATGGCTAGCCAAGGAACCATGGAAGGTATCCCACACAGTCGGGCCTCTTAACCTCTGTAACCGTGGGTGTAAGCACAAGAAAAATGAGAGCTGCAATGCAAAACGAGCATAAATCGCGTGTTCTGCGAATTCTGGACCACCATCAAAATTGCGGAAAGTTGATATTTCACCGAGAATTGGCTTCATAAGGAGAAAAAGATAGACATCTATTGTTTACTAGGACATTTGTTCGAAGAGGACCTGTAGTGGTAGACAATTGTACATGAAATAAGGGACCAATGTCGTAAAATCACTAGTACAGAAAACCTATTCTGTGGCGCACCAAAAACCTATTCTGTGGCGCATGGGTGGTGCGCCATAGAATAGTCGCCACAAAATAAGCTATTATGTGGCGCACCACCTGGTGCGCCACAGAATAGTGTCTATTTTGTGGCGCACTCAGTAACGGTGCGCCACAGAATATCGTTTTCAGGTTTTAAAAAAAAACAGCCCCGCGGTCCGCGGTCGTTTGGTTGACCGGCGGCGGCGGGATCCAACCGAGCATGGGGACGAGCTCGCCCTCTGTGTTGCCCTGCAGGAAGCGGCGGTGCGCGTCACCGTCGGCCGACCCGAGCTTGCCGTGCTGTGGAGGAGGAGGTGCGGGCCGCTTCGGAACTCGAGGAGCGGCTTCTGGACGCAGACGGCCGAGAGGAGCACGTAGACGGCCGAGAGGAACTCGAGGAGCGGCTTCTGGACGCGCTGGAAACCGAGGAGTGCTGGAACTCGGTGACATCGGCGGCGGCGAGGGCCTTGGCGGCGGCGCGGTCGGCGTTGGAGGTCGGCGGCGAGGGCCTTGGCGGGGCGGTCGCCCCCCAGCAGCGCGGCGGCCGCGACCTGGTCGTCCTGCTCCAGGTCAGGGTTGAAGCGGCGGTCGGGGAGGAGGATTCAGAGGAGGAGGGCGTCGGGGAGAGGAGCGGCCATGGCGCGAAGCTCGACGGGGGTGGCGGCGGCGGCGAGCGAGGAGGAGAGGCGCAGCGCGAGGGGCTCGGGGTGGGAGCCGCGGAGGCGGTGGAAGGCGGCGGCGCGGTTGGTGTTGGAGACGACCATCGGCAGGAGGCCAGCAGACCATCGGTAGGAGGAAAGAGATAGAGATAAGGCAGGAGGTAGGTGCGTGCGTGTGTGGTGGAGATAGAGGAAGAAAGAGATAAGACAGGAAAGAGATAACACGAGGTGGGTGACGGTTTGACCAGATCTAAAGAAAATATCTGTTGATTCTATGGCGCATGTATCCGTGTGCGCCACAAAAAGGACTATATCTGTGGCGCACCTGTGTACATGCGCCACAGAATAGGCTTATCCTGTGGCGCATCTGACATGTGCGCCACAGAATAGGCTTATTCTGTGGCGCATCTGACATGTGCGCCACAGAATAAGGTCAAAAGTGGCAGACCCGTACGTTGGTGTGGGGCCCGCGCTTATTCTGTGGCGCATCCTTATAGCCGTGCGCCACAGAATAAGCTTCCATAGAATTGGGTTTTCCTACTAGTGAATGTGCGTAATTGCCTCGTCCGTTGTCCGATTCTCACGATTTTAAATGGTGCATAGCTTACGAGCAGGCCAACACAGTAAAACGAAAATTATTTGAAAATAATTTCACAGAATTATCTCAAAACTAAACACTTAGGGAAGAAATAACCATGTAAATATTTCCCACCGACCATTTATTTTTCAACAGCGCGTCGATCTCCTTCGTGGCTGAGGCCACGCACATCGTATCCGAGGTTAAGCATGAACTCTTGCAATTATGGCTGGCCACGGAACCATGGAAGGTATCCCACACAGTCGGGCCTCTTAACCTCTATAACCGTGGGTGTAAGCACAAGAAAAATGAGAGCTGCAATACAAAACGAGCATAAATCGCGTGTTCTGCGAATTCTGGACCACCATAAAAATTGCGGAAAGTTGATATTTCACTGAGAATTGGCTTCATAAGGAGAAAAACATAGACATCTATGGTTTACTAGGACATTTGTTCGAAGAGGACTTGTAGTGGTAGACAATTGTACATGAAATAAGGGACCAATGTCGTAAAACGTGCGTAATTTCCTCGTCCGTTGTCCGATTCTCGCAATTTTAAATGGTGCGTAGCTTACGAGCAGGCCAACACCGTATAACGAAAATTATTTGAAAATAATTTCACGGAATTATCTCAAAACTAAACACTTAGGGAAAAAAAACCATGTAAATATTTCCCACCGACCATTTATTTTTCAACAGCGCGTCGATCTCCTTCGTGGCTGAGACCACGCACATCGTATCCGAGGTTAAGCATGAACTCTTGCATTTATGGCTAGCCAAGGAACCATGGAAGGTATCCCACACAGTCGGGCCTCTTAACCTCTGTAACCGTGGGTGTAAGCACAAGAAAAATGAGAGCTGCAATGCAAAACGAGCATAAATCGCGTGTTCTGCGAATTCTGGACCACCATCAAAATTGCGGAAAGTTGATATTTCACCGAGAATTGGCTTCATAAGGAGAAAAAGATAGACATCTATTGTTTACTAGGACATTTGTTCGAAGAGGACCTGTAGTGGTAGACAATTGTACATGAAATAAGGGACCAATGTCGTAAAATGTGTGTAATTGCCTCGTCCGTTGTCCGATTCTCACGATTTTAAATGGTGCATAGCTTACGAGCAGGCCAACACAGTAAAACAAAAATTATTTGAAAATAATTTCACAGAATTATCTCAAAACTAAACACTTAGGGAAGAAATAACCATGTAAATATTTCCCACCGACCATTTATTTTTCAACAGCGCGTCGATCTCCTTCGTGGCTGAGGCCACGCACATCGTATCCGAGGTTAAGCATGAACTCTTGCATTTATGGCTAGCCAAGGAACCATGGAAGGTATCCCACACAGTCGGGCCTCTTAACCTCTATAACCGTGGATGTAAGCACAAGAAAAATGAGAGCTGCAATACAAAACGAGCATAAATCGCGTGTTCTGCGAATTCTGGACCACCATCAAAATTGCGGAAAGTTGATATTTCACTGAGAATTGGCTTTATAAAGAGAAAAACATAGACATCTATGGTTTACTAGGACATTTGTTCGAAGAGGACCTGTAGTGGTAGACAATTGTACATGAAATAAGGGACCAATGTCGTAAAACGTGCGTAATTTCCTCGTCCGTTGTCCGATTCTCACAATTTTAAATGGTGCGTAGCTTACGAGCAGGCCAACACCATATAACGAAAATTATTTGAAAATAATTTCACGGAATTATCTCAAAACTAAACACTTAGGGAAGAAATAACCATGTAAATATTTCCCACCGACCATTTATTTTTCAACAGCGCGTCGATCTCCTTCGTCGCTGAGGCCACACACATCGTATCCGAGGTTAAGCATGAACTCTTGCATTTATGGCTAGCCAAGGAACCATGAAAGGTATCCCACACAGTCGGGCCTCTTAACCTCTGTAACCGTGGGTGTAAACACAAGAAAAATGAGAGCTGCAATGCAAAACGAGCATAAATCGCGTGTTCTGCGAATTCTAGACCACCATAAAAATTCGGAAAGTTGATATTTCACTGAGAATTGGCTTCATAAGGAGAAAAAGATAGACATCTATGGCTTACTAGGACATTTGTTCGAAGAGGACCTATAGTGGTAGACAATTGTACATGAAATAAGGGACCAATGTCGTAAAACGTGCGTAATTTCCTCGTCCGTTGTCCGATTCTCACGATTTTAAATGGTGCATAGCTTACGAGAAGGCCAACACCGTAAAACGAAAATTATTTGAAAATAATTTCACGGAATTATCTCAAAGTAAACACTTAGGGAAGAAATAACCATGTAAATATTTTCCATCGGCCATTTATTTTTCAACAGCACGTCGATCTCCTTCGTGGCTGAGGCCATGCACATCGTATCCGAGGTTAAGCATGAACTCTTGCATTTATGGCTAGCCAAGGAACCATGGAAGGTATCTCACATAGTCGGGCCTCTTAACCTCTGTAACCGTGGGTGTAAGCACAAGAAAAATGAGAGCTGCAATGCAAAACGAGCATAAATCGCGTGTTCTGCGAATTCTGGACCACCATAAAAATTCGGAAAGTTGATATTTCACTGAGAATTGGCTTCATAAGGAGAAAAAGATAGACATTTATGGTTTACTAGGACATTTGTTCGAAGAGGACCTGTAGTGGTAGACAATTGTACATGAAATAAGGGACCAATGTCGTAAAACGTGCGTAATTTCCTCGTCCGTTATCCGATTCTCACAATTTTAAATGGTGCGTAGCTTACGAGCAGGCCAACACCGTATAATGAAAATTATTTGAAAATAATTTCACGGAATTATCTCTAAAATAAACACTTAGGGAAGAAATAACCATGTAAATATTTCCCACCGACCATTTATTTTTCAACAGCGCGTCGATCTCCATCGTGGCTGAGGCCACGCACATCGTATCCGAGGTTAAGCATGAACTCTTGCATTTATGGCTAGCCAAGGAACCATGGAAGGTATCCCACACAGTCGGGCCTCTTAACCTTGTAACCGTGGGTGTAAGCACAAGAAAAATGAGAGCTGCAATGCAAAACGAGCATAAATCGCGTGTTCTGCGAATTCTGGACCACCATCAAAATTGCGGAAAGTTGATATTTCACGAGAATTGGCTTCATAAGGAGAAAAAGATAGACATCTATTGTTTACTAGGACATTTGTTTGAAGAGGACCTGTAGTGGTAGACAATTGTACATGAAATAAGGGACCAATGTCGTAAAATGTGTGTAATTGCCTCGTCCGTTGTCCGATTCTCACGATTTTAAATGGTGCATAGCTTACGAGCAGGCCAACACAGTAAAACGAAAATAATTTCACAGAATTATCTCAAATCTAAACAGTTAGGGAAGAAATAAACATGTAAATATTTCCCACCGACCATTTATTTTTCAACAGCGCGTCGATCTCCTTCGTGGCTGAGGCCTCGCACATCGTATCTGAGGTTAAGCATGAACTCTTGCATTTATGGCTAGCCAAGGAACCATGGAAGGTATCCCACACAGTCGGGCCTCTTAACCTCTGTAACCGTGGGTGTAAGCACAAGAAAAATGAGAGCTGCAATGCAAAACGAGCATAAATCGCGTGTTCTGCGAATTCTGGACCACCATCAAAATTGCGGAAAGTTGATATTTCACTGAGAATTGGCTTCATAAGGAGAAAAACATAGACATATATGGTTTACTAGGACATTTGTTCGAAGAGGACCTGTAATGGTAGACAATTGTACATGAAATAAGGGACCAATGTCGTAAAACGTGCGTAATTTCCTCGTCTGTTATCCGATTCTCACGATTTTAAATGGTGCGTAGCTTACGAGCAGGCCAACACCGTAAAATGAATATTATTTGAAAATAATTTCATGGAATTATCTAAAAAATAAACACTTAATAAAGAAATAACCATGTAAATATTTCCCACCGACCATTTATTTTTCAACAGCGCGTCGATCTCCTTCGTGGCTGAGGCCACGCACATCGTATCCGAGCTTAAGCATGAACTCTTGTATTTATGGCTAGCCAAGGAACCATGGAAGGTAACCCACATAGTCGGGCCTCTTAACCTCTGTAACCGTGGGTGTAAGCACAAGAAAAATGAGAGCTGCAATGCAAAACGAGCATAAATCACGTGTTCTGCGAATTCTGGACCACCATCAAAATTGCGGAAAGTTGATATTTCACTAAGAATTGGCTTCATAAGGAGAAAACGATAGACATCTATGGTTTACTAGGACATTTGTTCGAAGAGGACCTGTAGTGGTAGACAATTGTACATGAAATAAGGGACCAATGTCGTAAAACGTGCGTAATTTCCTCGTCCGTTGTCCGATTCTCACGATTTTAAATGGTGCATAGCTTACGAGAAGGCCAACACCGTAAAACGAAAATTATTTGAAAATAATTTCACGGAATTATCTCAAAGTAAACACTTAGGGAAGAAATAACCATGTAAATATTTCCTATAGGCCATTTATTTTTCAACAGCACGTCGATCTCCTTCGTGGCTGAGGCCACGCACATCGTATCCGAGGTTAAGCATGAACTCTTGCATTTATGGCTAGCCAAGGAACCATGTAAGGTATCTCACATAGTCGGGCCTCTTAACCTCTGTAACCGTGGGTGTAAGCACAAGAAAAATGAGAGCTGCAATGCAAAACGAGCATAAATCGCGTGTTCTGCGAATTCTGGACCACCATCAAAATTGCGGAAAGTTGATATTTCACTGAGAATTGGCTTCATAAGGAGAAAAACATAGACATCTATGGTTTACTAGGACATTTGTTCGAAGAGGACCTGTAATGGTAGACAATTGTACATGAAATAAGGGACCAATGTCGTAAAACGTGCGTAATTTCCTCGTCCGTTATCCGATTCTCACAATTTTAAATGGTGCGTAGCTTACGAGCAGGCCAACACCGTATAATGAAAATTATTTGAAAATAATTTCACGGAATTATCTCTAAAATAAACACTTAGGGAAGAAATAACCATGTAAATATTTCCCACCGACCATTTATTTTTCAACAGCGCGTCGATCTCCTTCGTGCCTGAGGCCACGCACATCGTATCCGAGGTTAAGCATGAACTCTTGTATTTATGGCTAGCCAAGGAACCATGGAAGGTATCCCACACAGTCGGGCCTCTTAACCTCTGTAACCGTGGGTGTAAGCACAAGAAAAATGAGAGCTGCAATGCAAAACAAGCATAAATCGCGTGTTCTGCGAATTCTGGACCACCATCAAAATTGCGGAAAGTTGATATTTCACCGAGAATTGGCTTCATAAGGAGAAAAAGATAGACATCTATTGTTTACTAGGACATTTGTTCGAAGAGGACCTGTAGTGGTAGACAATTGTACATGAAATAAGGGACCAATGTCGTAAAATGTGTGTAATTGCCTCGTCCGTTGTCCGATTCTCACGATTTTAAATGTTGCATAGCTTACGAGCAGGCCAACACAGTAAAACGAAAATTATTTGAAAATAATTTCACAGAATTATCTCAAAACTAAACACTTAGGGAAGAAATAACCATGTAAATATTTCCCACCGACCATTGATTTTTCAACAGCGCGTCGATCTCCTTCGTGGCTGAGGCCTCGCACATCGTATCCGAGGTTAAGCATGAACTCTTGCATTTATGGCTAGCCAAGGAACCATGGAAGGTATCCCACACAGTCGGGCCTCTTAACCTCTGTAACCGTGGGTGTAAGCACAAGAAAAATGAGAGCTGCAATGCAAAACGAGCATAAATCGCGTATTCTGCGAATTCTGGACCACCATCAAAATTGCGGAAAGTTGATATTTCACTGAGAATTGGCTTCATAAGGAGAAAAACATAGACATCTATGGTTTACTAGGACATTTGTTCGAAGAGGAGCTGTAATGGTAGACAATTGTACATGAAATAAGGGACCAATGTCGTAAAACGTGCGTAATTTCCTCGTCTGTTATCCGATTCTCACGATTTTAAATGGTGCGTAGCTTACGAGCAGGCCAACACCGTAAAATGAATATTATTTGAAAATAATTTCATGGAATTATCTCAAAAATAAACACTTAGGGAAGAAATAACCATGTAAATATTTCCCACCGACCATTTATTTTCCAACAGCGCGTCGATCTCCTTCGTGGCTGAGGCCACGCACATCGTATCCGAGCTTAAGCATGAACTCTTGTATTTATGGCTAGCCAAGGAACCATGGAAGGTAACCCACATAGTCGGGCCTCTTAACCTCTGTAACCGTGGGTGTAAGCACAAGAAAAATGAGAGCTGCAATGCAAAACGAGCATAAATCGCGTGTTCTGCGAATTCTGGACCACCATCAAAATTGCGGAAAGTTGATATTTCACTAAGAATTGGCTTCATAAGGAGAAAAAGATAGACATCTATGGTTTACTAGGACATTTGTTCTAAGAGGACCTGTAGTGGTAGACAATTGTACATGAAATAAGGGACCAATGTCGTAAAACGTGCGTGATTTCCTCGTCCGTTGTCCGATTCTCGCGATTTTAAATGGTGCGTAGCTTACGAGCAGGCCAACACCGTAAAACGAGAATTATTTGAAAATAATTTCACGGAATTATCTCAAAAATAAACACTTAGGGAAGAAATAACCATGTAAATATTTCCCACCGACCATTTATTTTCCAACAGCGCGTCGATCTCCTTCGTGGCTGAGGCCACGCACATCGTATCCGAGCTTAAGCATGAACTCTTGTATTTATGGCTAGGCAAGGAACCATGGAAGGTAACCCACATAGTCGGGCCTCTTAACCTCTGTAACCGTGGGTGTAAGCACAAGAAAAATGAGAGCTGCAATGCAAAACGAGCATAAATCGCGTGTTCTGCGAATTCTGGACCACCATCAAAATTGCGGAAAGTTGATATTTCACTGAGAATTGGCTTCATAAGGAGAAAACGATAGACATCTATGGTTTACTAGGACATTTGTTCGAAGAGGACCTGTAGTGGTAGACAATTGTACATGAAATAAGGGACCAATGTCGTAAAACGTGCGTAATTTCCTCGTTCGTTGTCCGATTCTCCCGATTTTAAATGGTGCGTAGTGATGGCGTGTGCAGCACACGTTCGTTGGAGGACCCCAAGAGGAAGGTATGATGTAGTGCAGCAGCAGTTTTCCCTTGAATCTCCCTAAGGTTATCGAACCAGCAGGACTTGGAATCTTTCAGAAGGTTGTTGGTGGCGCCGTTTACGATTACCAATGTGGAACCTGCACACAACACAATCAAACTACTTTGCCCAATGAAAACAGAGATTTTGTCAATCTCTCCGGTCTTGTTGAAACAAAGGATTAAACGTATGGTGTGGAAAACAGTAGGAAATGCAGCAAGTAACAGAGAACAAATGATTGCATTACGTGTTTAACAGTATGAGGAAAATTGGACCGAGGTCCACAGTTCACTAGTTGTGTCTCTCCAATAACAGATATCTAACATGCTAGGTAAACAAATTACAGCTGGGCAATTCACAAATAGAGAGTGCATGACAATGCAATACATGACAAGATGTTCACTATGAGATCTAGTTGGGCATTACAAGAAAGCACATAGACCGTTATCCAACTGCATCTATGTCTAAATAATCCACCTTCGGGTCAGCATCCGCATCACTTCCAGCATTAAGTTGCTAGCAACAGATTATTGCATTAAGTAAAGTGCGTAATGTAAACTGAAGGGTCGCGGGTAGGCTACACTAGCGCAAATCAAAATTTTCTACCGCGAGATCCAAGGAACTGCTGCAGTTATAGATCACGGGATTACCACTAGACGCGCTGTGCCGTGCCGAAGTCGGTGAAGCGAGTCGGGGCAGGGTAGACGTAAAATCCTCTCATCCAGTCGCTCCCACGAACAGCTCCCACGAACAGCTCCTCTCGGCGGCTCGTCCAAGTGCTCCAAGTGCAGCACCTCTATCGGTATCCACACGTACGGCGTGGAGGCGCCGCTCGCCGGACTGCTAGGTCCGCGCGGGCGGCAGGGCGTGGGGAGACGGTGGCTGGGTGGATTGTGGTGCGGAATTGGGCAACCCTAAAACGTCCAGCCTCCTCTCCTTATATAGACCTCCCCATATTGGGCTGCCTCAACCGAAGCCCATTCTGGAGTCTATTCCAGCCCAACTCGGATCCAATCCGAATTATGCCTTCACACCTTAAGTGTGTGACCCTATAGGTTCACGCACGTTTAGACATGACACGAGTACACTACTCGTCCAATAGTTGGTAGCGGCTTCTAGCAAAACGTGCCAACTCCCAAACGCACATAAAGATCGTATCGGACGAACCATCACAATGTTTATGCCATTCCCTTTGCCTCACGATATTAGGTCAAGCCTCCAGCTGACCTCTCTTCTCGATCCTGTGATTCGGAATCCCATACTAGGTTAACCATTAACCTTATGTAGCACGGCCATGCATTTCTGGATCCGATCACTCGAGGGGCCCAGAGAAATATCTCTCTCAAGTAGAGAGGGGCAAATCCCATCTTGACTGACTATGCCTTGCAGCATGTTTCATGACAAACCCGTAAGCTACCTTTATGGCTACCCTTTCACGGTGTAGCGTTGGATAGCCCCAAAGTAGTCAATTCACATCTCAAGTACATACGACAATCTCAGGTCTAGGGACAAAGCAAACACATCGTGTAGAGAGAGAGCTATGAACGTTTGCTTCATTGTCTCAAGGTGGGTCAGCCCAACTCTATGTTCACAACATAAGTCCACATTATTAGTTTGACATCTCCATGTCTATGACTTGTGAAACATAGTCATCTACTAATACATGTGCTAGTCTAATATTCAAGTGTGTCCTCACATGAACTCCGACTAGGGACATATTTAGAATAACCATACAAGTAATGAGTTTCACAGACAAGTCCTCAACTCGCCAATCAATACAAGACATTATTCAAGGCACATTATAAATCATGGATACATTGAAATATCATCATCTCTATGATTGCCTCTTGGGCATATTTCCTACAGTCTCCCACTTGCACTAGAGTCAATCTAGAAGATATCTAATACCCATAGCTCTTGTGTGCTTATCATGATTCTTCTGTGAGAGAGGCTTTGTCAACGGATCAGCCACATTCAGATCCGTATGTATTTTGCATAAGTTTATTTCGCCTCGTTCGATGTACTGCCGAATGAGATGAAACCGCCGCATAAAGTGTTTGGTCTTCTGGTGATTCCTTGGCTCCTTTGCTATCGCAATGGTTCCACTGTTGTCACAGTAGAGATCCACTGGACTGGACGCACTAGGGACAACACCAAGATCAGTAAGGAACATTTTCATCCAAACACTTTCCATGCTAGCTTCTGCCGCAGCATAATACTCGGCCTCCATTGTAGAATGAGCAACTGTGTCCTGCTTGGAACTCTTCCAGCAAACCGCCCCACCGTTCAACGTGAACACATAGCCCGATTGCGACTTGGAATCATCCACATCAGTTTGGAAACTAGCATCGGTGTAACCATTTACAACGAGCTCCTCCTCACCTCCGTAAACTAGGAACATATCCTTAGTCCTTTTCAAGTACTTAAGGATATTCTTTACCGCTGTCCAGTGACTCTCACCGGGATCAGCTTGGTACCTGCTCGTAACACTTAGAGCATAAGAAATATCTGGGCGAGTACAAATCATAGCATACATGATAGATCCAATTGCCGAAGCATATTTGATATTTTTCATGCGCTCTCGCTCATCAGTAGTCGAAGGACACTGAGTCTTGCTAAGGTTTATACCATGTGACATAGGCAAGAACCCTTTCTTAGCCTCTTCCATGCCGAAACGTTTTAGCACCTTGTCAAGGTATGTACTCTGGCTTAATCCTATTAGCCTCTTCGATCTATCTCTATAGATCTTAATTCCCAGAATATATGCTGCTTCTCCTAAGTCCTTCATTGAAAAACTATTCTTCAACGAAGTCTTTACGGATTCAAGCATAGGAATGTCATTTCCAATCAGCAGTATGTCATCCACATACAAGATTAGAAATACGAGCGAGCTCCCACTATCTTTCTTGTAAACACAAGACTCTGATTCGATTTTGGTGAAGCCAAATCCTTGGACTACTTCATCAAAACGAATATTCCAACTCCGAGATGCTTGCTTCAGTCCATAAATGGACTTTCGAAGTTTGCAAACCTTTCCAGCATTTTTAGGATCGACAAAACCCTCGGGCTGCATCATATACACGTCCTCGGCAAGGTTTCCATTCAGGAAAGCTGTCTTGACATCCATTTGCCATATCTCATAGTCAAAATATGCAGCAATAGCTAGAATTATCCGAATAGATTTAAGCATCACTACGGGCGAGAAGGTCTCCTCGTAGTCAACTCCTTGAACTTGTCGAAAACCTTTTGCAACAAGTCGAGCTTTATAGATGTGAACATTTCCATCCATATCAATCTTCTTCTTATAGATCCATTTGCACTCGATGGTCCTATGACCATCAGGCAGGTCAACCAAGTTCCAAACTTGATTTTCATCCATGGAATCTATCTCGGATCTCATGGCACTTTGCCATTTCTCAGAGTCTGGGTCCATCATTGCTTCCGCATAGGTCGAAGGTTCATCATTGTCCAACAATAATATTTCACGCGTATCATTGTCTATCAATAATATTTCTCGCGCATTGCGAATCCTTTCTGACCTTCGTAGTGCTGGTGTTTCTCTTGCCACGGGTTCCTCAACTCGTTCTGCCATGATGGCATCACCCATTGAGTCCTCCCCGGTAGGCTCAACTTGAACTTCTTCAAGCAGCACCGTCTTTCCACTTGTTCCTTCTTGAGAAACTCTTTCTCTAAGAAAACACCGCTTCGAGCGACAAACACTTTGCCCTCTTCTCGGTTGTAGAAGTAATATCCCAAGGTTTCCTTGGGGTATCCTACGAATATGCATTTATCCGACTTGGGTGTGAGCTTGTCCGACTGAAGTCGCTTGACAAACGCATCACAGCCCCAAATCTTTAGAAAAGACAACTTGGGACTCTTCCCATTCCACATCTCATATGGTGTCTTAACTACGGATTTAGATGGTACCCTATTTAGTGTGTGAGCTGCTGTTTCTAGAGCGAAACCCCAAAACGATAATGGTAGATCTGACTGGCTCATCATTGATCGAACCATGTCCAACAAAGTCCGATTACGTCGTTCGGAAACCCCGTTTCTTTGAGGCGTTCCGGGCGGCGTAAGTTGAGGAACAATTCCGCAACTCTTCAGATGATTGCTAAATTCGTGACTCAAATATTCTCCTCCACGATCTGATCGTAGAGCCTTAATTTTCTTGCCACGTTGATTCTCTACTTCATTCTGGAACTCTTTGAACTTTTCAAAAGTTTCAGACTTATGCCTCATTAGGTAGACATATCCATATCTACTAAAGTCATCAGTGAAAGTTATGAAGTAGTGAAAACCACCTCTAGCGGTCGTGCTCATTGGTCCACATACATCAGTATGTATTAGTTCCAGTAAGTCCGTCGCCCTTTCAGGAGAACCATTGAAAGGCGACTTGGTCATCTTCCCAAGCAAACAAGCTTCGCATGTCTCGTATGATTCAAAATCAAACGAAGTTAGAAGTCCATCAGAATGGAGTTTCTTCATGCGCTTTTCACTTATATGACCCAAACGACAATGCCAAACATAGGTGGGATTCAAATCATTAGGCCGAAGCCTTTTAGCACTTATGTTATAAACTTGCTCATCATCATGAACATCATCAGGATTCAAAATAAACAACCCATTCACAATGGAAGCAAAAGCCACAAACATATCATTCTTAGAGATAGAACAACCATTGTTTTTACTCGCAAATGAATAACCATCTCGCATCAAACATGAAGGAGAAATAATGTTTCGACTTAAAGCTGGAACATAATAACAATTATTCAATTCCATAATAAATCCTGAAGGGAGGTGCAGTTGCATGACGCCAACGGACAACGCAGCAACCTTTGCATTATTTCCGACGCGAAGATCAACTTCTCCTTGTCTCACGCTTCTACTCCTTACTAGCCCCTGCATCGATTTGCAAATGTGAGCAACCGATCCGGTATCAAATACCCAAGAGTTAATAATGGAGTCAGCGAGAAAAATGTCTATAACATTAACCACAAGCGTACCTGAGCTAGAAGTCTTACTCCCACTCTTCTTCAAAGAAGCAAGGTACTTGCTGCAGTTTCTCTTCCAGTGTCCAGACTCATGGCAGTAGTAACATTCTGTGTCAGGTTTAGGTCCATCCTTGGCTTAGGCTTTGGCTTGGAGATCGATCTTTAGCTTAGCTTTTCCTTGCCTTGCCATGCTTCTTGAAGCTAGGCTTGTTCTGCACAGCCAACACTTGGCCATGCCCTGCACACTTCTTAATGTCACATTCTGCCGTCTTGAGCATTCCACAAAGTTCATTAAGGTCCTTCTCCACCCATGCATATGGTAGTTCGAAATGAAATGCCCATAGCTGGCTGGAAGCGACGCTAAAATGAAATCAGTGGCCAACTCTCGGCCCAATGGAAAACCAAGTTTGTCCAAAGTCTGCGCGTAACCAAGCATCTTGATCACGTGCGGGCCTACTGCTGCCCTTCAGCTAGCTTGCATTCACCAAAGGCCTTAGCGACATTGAACCTTTCAGTCCTGGCCTGGGTCTGGAACATGTCCTTAAGCGCAACGATCATATCGTACGCTTCCTGACCATCAAACTGCTTTTGAAGGTCGGGTTCCATGCAAGCAAGCATAAGGCAGCTAACCTCAAGAGACTCATCACATGCTCTCTTGTAGGCAGCCCTAATGGCAGCAGTGTCGGTGTCAAGAGGTTCATCTGGGATTGGGGTATCCAGAACACTTTCCTTCTTATCAGCCCTGAGAACAATTCTCAGATTCCGGATCCAATCCGAATAGTTTGTTCCAGTTAACTTTTCTTTCTCAAGGATGGAACGCAAAGCAAAAGGGGTGGGTTGGTTACGTGCCATTGATCTACAACAGAAAACATGCAAAATACTAAGACAAAAATCCATGATAGAGTAAAACATTAAACAATTTAATATGGTCTACTCCCACTAAAACCAACATCCCTCTGTTGATACTTAGTGATTCAAGATCCACAACGAACAAGTCTCCTAGTGAGCCGGACGCTTCACCGCTAGAAAACGAGGTAGTTCGGTAAGCAACACTTTGCTAATCATATCACATATGACTCTTGTTGTTGGGTGACATCTCTATGTCAAAACGCCAACCTTTATGCCCCAAGGCGCTTAACCGTTAAGATTACCTTGTTGAGCTAACCAACTCTTATGCGTGTAAGTATCCGATACAAACCCATCTAGCCAACGAAAACCGATGGCACCCTACTGTCATAGGCCCACCATCGATCGTAGAAGACATGGGATGGTGCAAGGTTTAGTTGGGGGGGCATGTTAACTTAACATTTGTGAGGGATCGTTCTACTTCCACGAATCTAACATGCATAGGAGTAAAACAACAGGAATAGCAATCACATAGTTGTGACACAGTATGGCCCGTTTCTCATGGTGATCTCCATCTCCATAGAACCTGTCCACCATGGTGATCTCCATCTCCATGGTCCATGTGCGCCATCCCTCCGAGTGATGAGTCCTCCAAGAACTATTACAAGCTATTACGCCTAACAGCTAGTAATGTAAATTACATGGAGTGTGGGAATCATCACAAGTCGGCACGCAGGCCGTTAATACAATAAGTGACAACACATCTGGCTCCTGCCGTGTTGACATACTCACGACACGCAGGTCATGAAAATTACACACATGCATCACATACACATGGGCCATACTGGTCACAAAACACAAATCTGCAAAAACGAGTTAGACGTTCTAACGCCGAAACTTGCAACCCCTAAAACTGCATCTTAGAAGTCGAATTTAGCCAAACCTAAAAACGCACTCAAAAGATCCGAGGTCATATGCAAAATCTGCAGCCGTTTTACGGAGACTGTTACAAATTTGCAGATTACTCGTTACCAGTGTTAGATCCGATCTATCACCCCGCGCATCTCATGCACAACGAATACGATCTATTCCGATTCGACCAATCTTATTGATCTTCGCGTGCTGCTATTGGATTTACGTGTCACGGTCTACCCCGATGGCGGAAACCGACCGGTAGGGGTAAGTTGTTCGACGACCTTTGGCAACACGATCACGGAAATCAGATCACAGATCAAAACATTTAAGACATACTACCGATCACAACGGCCTTACCCCATCTACATATCACATATGCAAACGATCCGAACCTATGACGAGGCAGCAATGGCTCTGATACCACTGAAGGGTCACGTGTAGGCTACACTAGCGCAAATCAAAATTTTCTATCGCGACATCCAAGGAACTACTGCAGTTATAGATCGCGGGATTACCACTAGACGCGCTGTGCCATGCCGGAGTCGGTGAAGTGAGTCGGGGCAGGGTAGACGTACAATCCAATCCGATCCAGTAGCTCCCACGAACAGCTCCCCCGAACAGCTCCTCTCGGTGGCTCGTCCAAGTGCTCCAGGTGTAGCACCTCTATCGGTATCCACACGTACGGCGTGGAGGCGCCGCTCGCCGGACTTCTAGGTCTGCACGGGAGGCAGGGCATGGGGAGACGGTGGCTGGGTGGATTGTGGTGCGGAATTGGGCAACCCTAAAACGTCCAGCCTCCTCTCCTTATATAGACCTCCCCATATTGGGCTCCCTCAACTGAAGCCCATCCTGGAGTCTATTCCAGCCCAACTCGGATCCAATCCGAATTATGCCTGCACAACCTTAAGTGTGTGACCCTATAGGTTCACGCACGTTTAGTCATGGCACGAGTACACTTACTCGTCCAATAGTTGGTAGCGGCTTCTAGCAAAACGTGCCAACTCCCAAACGCGCATAAAGATCGTATCAGACGAATCATCACAATGTTTATGCCATTCCCTTTGCCTCACGATATTAGGTCAAGCATCTAGCTGACCACTCTTTCTCGACTCTGTGATTTGGAATCCCAATACTAGGTTAACCATTAACCTTATGTAGCACGGCCATGCATTTCTGGATCCGATCACTCGAGGGGCCCGGAGAAATATCTCTCTCAGGTAGAGAGGGGCAAATCCCATCTTGACTGACTATGTCTTGCAGCATGTTTCATGACAAACCCGTAAGCTACCTTTATGGCTACCCTTTCACGGTGTAACGTTGGATAGCCCCAAAGTAGGTCAATTCACATCTCAAGTACATACGTCAATCTCAGGTCTAGGGACAAAGCAAACACATCGTGTAGAGAGAGAGCTATGAACGTTTGCTTCATTGTCTCAAGGTGGGTCAGCCCAACTCTATGTTCACAACATAAGTCCACATTATTAGTTTGACATCTCCATGTCTATAACTCGTGAAACATAGTCATCTACTAATACATGTGCTAGTTTAATATTCAAGTGTGTCCTCACATGAACTCCGACTAGGGACATATTTAGAATAACCATACAAGTAATGAGTTTCACAGGCAAGTCCTCAACTCGCCAATCAATACAAAGATATTATTCAAGGCACATCATCATGGATACATTGAAATATCATCATCTCAATGATGAACCTACTATCTAGCATAAATACTCCCTCTTGGAGTCACAAGCATCTACTTGGCCAAAGCATCTACTAGCAACGGAGAGCATGCAAGATCAGGAACACATAGATAGATAAACAACTTAAACATGGTATCAATATTCATCGGATCCCAGCAAACACAACATGTAGCATTACATAAAGATGATCTTGATCATGTTAGGCAGCTCACAAGATCAAAACATGGAGGAACAGGGTGGAGAGACAACCATCTAGCTACTGCTATGGACCCGTAGTCCAGGGGTGGACTACTCACTCATCACTCCGGAGGCAAGCATGGTGATGTAGAGCCCTCCGGCAGGGTGCCGGGAAGAGCTTCAGAACCCTCCCGATCTAGGGTTGATGACGACGGCGGCAGCAGCACTTTTCGTGGAATATGATCGGTGTTTTTAGGGTAAGCGATATGTCGGGAATATATAGGCGAAGAGGCGGCGTCGGGAGGCGAGGGAGGCGGCCATGCCAGGCCTCGGCACCGGCCCACCTCTGCCGTGATGAGGTGTGGCGTGGGCCCCTCGTGGCTCGGGTCCGTCTCCCCACCTCTGCCGTATCTAGCTTTTCTGAAAAAGAAAAACAGCAGAAAACAGGAACTGGCACTCTGGCATCTCTTTAATAGGTTAGTCCCAGAAAATGCATAAAAATGATATAAAGTGTAAATAAAACATGTAGCATTTGATATAATAACAGCATGGAACATAAAAAATTATAGATACGTTTGAGACGTATCAAGCATCCCCAAGCTTAGTTCCTACTCGTCCTCGAGTAGGTAAACGATAAAACAACATAATTTTTGAAGTGACATGCTACCGACACAATCTTTGATCAAATAACAATGTAATGCACATGATCTGAATGAAATGATCCAAGACAATGGTCTATAGTTTGCTAACAAATAAACAAGGAGTAAACAAAATGAATCACACAAGTGCAAACTTTCATGAATAGTACCTTGGAGACATTGGAGATATAATAATCTTACATAAGAGTTAGTTCATTGAAGCAATAAGTTCTAAATGAAAGTGTTTGAACAAACACAGAGGAAGATTTTAGGTTCAACTTTCAACATGTATATCATATAGATAATGTCAAGGCAAAGAATATAATCAATCAAACACATCATTTTTGTAAAAACTATTATACTGAGGTTGACACTAGTGTTTGCTTAAGTAGACAGAAAGAAGTAGGAAAACTGACTCAACAATAAAGTAAAAGAAAGGCCCTTCGCAGAGTGAAGCAGGGATTAAATCATGTGATAGAGCTTGTAGTTCCCGAAGGCATATATAGAGAGCATAAAATATTGTTTTAAGAGGTGTATACAGGTGTCAACAAATCAGCAAGTAGGCAATACATTAAGTAACAAGTTAATCAGACTTTACAAGAGCGGCTCCCATGAAGGATGTTATTTCTGCCAGCGGGCAGATCATCCCTCTTCTCTTTTGTTTACACACTTGTGAACATTGCTTGACTGATTTCTCAGGGGCAAAAAGATGTGAAGAGAATTGTTTGATTAAAGTTGTAATTAATTGGGACTGGGCACCCTGTTGCCAGCTCTTTTTGCAAGGTTATTGGATAAGCGGATGTATATGCCACTAGTCCAGGTGTGTAAAGTCTGATCCACCAGGAAATAAAGACTGACTACCCACATCCTTATGAGCTTTTCAAGTAGTGACACAAAAAGGAATTGTAACATTTTTGAGTAGTTAGAAGATAGCACATGAGAAAATTTACTTGGAATGGTGAAAACACCACATAATAGGTAGTTATGGTGGACACAAGTGGCATGGATTTGGCTCAAGGGTTTTGGATGCACAAGCAGCATTCCCGCTTAGTACAGATTTTAGGCTAGCAAAGTTATTTATAAGCAAACACCACTATCAACCGGTATACCAAGAATGCACATAAAAACACATGGCTGACAAACCATAAGACTTTACATTGTCTTCCTTGTTAACCCAAAGCTTTCACTCAAAATTATCTAGACCCCTTCGAACAACCAATGATGCAAAGAAACTCATTATAGCAACAAATCTTTACAGTAGTTCTTCACTAATTGCCATTACTTACATGATGCACAAGTTTAAACATTACTTACTTGATAACTCAAAACAATTGGCAAGCATCAAATTACTCAAGACAAAGATCTTATAAGATTCATGTAAGCATTTTATACCACTACCACATGCATAGCATTTTCTGGTCCAACCAAACACCAATCAACTTATTTGACAACTCTCCAAACAAATATAAGTGAAGCAAAAGAGTACTTTCTTCAAAAAAAACTAATAGCTCTAACAAGAGATATATGAAAACTGAGAGCTAGAAGCTATAGCAGTAGCTAAACAGGAATACTCAACAAGTATAAGTGAAGCACAAGAGTATTCTAATGAAAAAGTGGAGCGTGTCTCTTTCCCAAACATGAATGCTAGGATCCAACAAGTATAGGACAGCAAACAAAACAAAACTAACTTAAAACAATAACACACTGACGCTCCAAGGAACAGTACATAAGATGTGAAGCAATAAAAATATAGTCTCACTAGAGATGACCTGGTAGTTTGTTGATGAAGAAGGGGATGCCTTGGGCATCCCCAAGCTTAGATGCTTGAGTCTTCTTGAAATTTGCTGGGGAGATCCATGGGAGCCTCCCCAAGCTTAAGCTCTTCACTCTTCTTGATCTTGTAATATCATTCTCCTATCTTAACACTTGAAAACTTCCTTCACACCAAAACTTGACAGCTTTTCTTATTAGCAGGTTAGTGCATTAAATCATAATACTTCAAAGTTCTTTCAAGGACAAAATTCATAAGACAACAATTTTAAATATTAGTTACGGTTACTAGGCTTAAGTGGGATCTTCCACCTTGTAAGAAAACCACTCAAAAACTTGTAAAAGAGAGAATGCAAAACAAAGACAGAATTTTTCAAAACCAGAACAGTCCGTAAATATGCATTTTTTTGAGGCACTTATGTACCTCAAATCGAAACGTGATAGTCTAACGAAAGTTGCGTAACATCATCAGGAACACGCACAAAAATTGGCAGAATTTTTCGAGTTTTTCTGTGCTTCTGCCGTAAGAAATGGTGACGAACAAGAATCTGTTCCTGTGCAGTCCCGAAAATTGGTACCATCTTGTCATTAGTGACTTTCCTTGGCATAACAAAAAGCAAATAAAAGATACAAAGGAGTTGCTACAGAAGTAAATAAAAGCTCCTTGACTGATGGGTTGCCTCCCACAAGCGATTTCTTTAATGTCTTTTAGCTAGGCTTTAAGATTTTAATGATACTCTCATAAGAATAAGAGTTGAAAAACAAAAGAGAGCATCAAGAGACAAATATCAAACACATCTGAGTCTAACCCACTTCCTATGCAAATGAATATTGTAGTAAAACAAATCATTGAAGCATAAAGCAACTAGTATAGGAAGATGCAACAAATCCAACTTTAAAACTTTCAACACAAAGATAGGTGTTTTAGTGTCTTGAAAACTTTTACAACCATATTTTCCTCTCTCATAATAACTTTCAGTAGAATCATGAACAAATTCAACAATATAACTATCACATAAAGCATGCTTTTCAAGATCTACAAACACATAACTTTTATCAAGCTCAAAGATAGTGGGATTAAAAATTCCAAACCCACTTTTAGACATACTAAAATAAGATGATTGATCACTCTGAGTAGTAGAATGCATAATATTATCAAGCAACATAGGACCATCATCTAGAGATTTATCATAAACATTTTCTAAGCAAACTTTCACATTACCATGCATTTCGAAATTAGGCATAAATATAGGATTATCATAAGACTTATCAAAATAGCATGGATTTTCATAAACAACATTGGGGAATTTATTTGGTACTTCTGTTATATTTTGTTTCTCCTGAGTCAAGGAGCCAGCTACTTCAAATTTATCAAAAGGAGTTATTTCAATAGAATCATTACCAACTTCCCCAAGCTTAAGGTTTTCCATAGCATTAGCAACAACCATGTTCAAAGAGTGCATACCAATAACATTGGTACTATCATGCAAATAAAGTTCCATAGGTTTTTTAATTTTCTCTTCAAACACATCATGTCCTAGGTCAAGATAAAATTTATAAAGCTCTCTCATATTGATTTCAGCACTAGGACAAGTTTCAAACAAAGTATCCATTGATAGCAAGTAAGGAACTAGACATAATACCAAGCAAGACAAAAACAAAGTAAAGAGATTGGAAGTGTGAGACTCTCCTATCTGAAAGTCTCCAATATCCCCAGCAACGGCGCCAGAAAATATGCTGGTGCCTGGTTGACGGGAGAGTATTTGAGGATGATGATGATGGTGATGATGAGTACTTACCCGGCAACGGCGCCAGAAAATATGCTTGATGGAGTGTACAGCACACGTTCGTTGGAGGACCCCAAGAGGAAGGTATGATGTAGTGCAGCAGCAGTTTTCCCTTGAATCTCCCCAAGGTTATCGAACCAGCAGGACTTGGAATCTTTCAGAAGGTTGTTGGTGGCGCCGTTTACGATTACCAACGTGGAACCTGCACACAACACAATCAAACTAATTTGCCCAACGAAAACAGAGAGGTTGTCAATCTCTCCGGTCTTGCTGAAACAAAGGATTAAACGTATGGTGTGAAAAACAGTAGGAAATGCAGCAAGTAACAGAGAACAAATGATTGCAGTAGGTGTTTAACAGTATAAAGAAAATTGGACCGGGGTTCGCAGTTCACTAGTGGTGTCTCTCCAATAACAGATATCTAACATGTTGGGTAAACAAATTACAGCTGGACAATTGACAAATAGAGAGTGCATGACAATGCAATACATGACAAGATGTTCACTATGAGATCTAGTTGGGCATTACAACAAAGCACATAGACCATTATCCAACTGCATCTATGACTAAATAATCCACCTTCGGGTCAGCATCCGCATCACTTCCAGTATTAAGTTGCTAGCAACAGATCTATTATATAATTAAAACACAAGACAATGGATGGCTCAGATTTAACCTAGATTGAATGACCTTAAGGAACGGTTCAGATTTAAAAAAGAACGCTTCCAAGTATGACCTACGTTGTTAAACACGTTCGAAGAAGGACACGTAACAATTTTAAAACGTACACGGCAAGTTTAGAAGGACACCCAACAATCGGTGTTGGATGCCCTAAAAGGCAACACGTGTTGGAAAGGAATAAAGAGCCATATTACTCACTATATTAAAGTTGGGAAGAACCGCGAGCTGTGGGGTGGTCGATTTCCTGTAGATGCTACAGTGTTCAGCAGTGATTTCGCCGTTTGGTTCGTCTGCTCTATACCGTCCCGTCGGTGCATACGTGCTGTCTCCAGAAAGAAGGATCTGGTCCAAGTCCACGCAGAAGCAAAGGAGAAAAAGGAAAGCGGTCGGGACTTTTTCTCCTCTCCACGAACGCCGTCCCACCCGGCGGCTCGCTCCTGCTCCGCTGCGCCCGCTCGCCCTTGCTCTCCCGCCCCCGCTCCTCTCTCCACGACTCCACGGCGTCCCTGCCAGTGGCTCGCCCCCGCTCGACTGCGCTCGACCGTCCTCTTCTTCGCTCTCTTTTTCTTTCCGCTCAGCATCGCCTCTTCTCCGATGCGTCGTCGACGGCGGGGCCCTGCTCGGCCTTCTTCCTCCTCGCTGCACCCCGCTGCGGCTTTCTCCTCTGATGTGGCAGCCGATTCTCCCCCGCCTGAATCCATCCATATGCCTGCGGATTTCTTTGGATCGGGGGTTCCTCCCGCCGGTGATTTTGCTGCCTTCGCTGCTCCCGGAGTTCATGTCTCGCCGTCTAATGCTGCTGCGGCGGTGTCCTCTGTCCTGTCGCGGCCGCGGCCTGGCCGACCTCGGGCTCTGCTGCTATCTGCTCTGTCCGATGCGGATCTTCCGCCCCACCGTGCGCCTGAGTTCTCGACGTCTCCGTTGCTGGCTACCTCGCTTGATCTGTCTGAATCGGGGGTTTCGGTTCCAGATTGCAATGCGTCAGTTGGTCTCTCAACTGCCGGTGTTTTGCCTGAGGTTGTTGGTTGTCGCCGCCGCCGTCCTCCGGACCGCTGGTCGCCGGAGTTGCCTGTTCGTTCGACGCGGCGATGCCGTCGTCCCGTCGATGCTGTGTCGCCGGTGCTTCCGTCGCAGTCTGCTATGCCCCATGGTCGACGTCGGCCTGCTGTTGATGAGCCTTGCTCAGCCGGGTCAGTTCGTTCGGTGCGGCGTCGTCGCTCTGCCCAAGATGCGTTTTCTGCTGCGCCTGAGGTCCACCGTCGACGCCATACTGGTTCTTTATCTGCCCGAGTACGGCGGCTCTCTTCTACACGATTGGTTTCTGCTGGTACGTGTTCAGAGTTCTCCGGCCACCGTCTTCTAGCCACTCCTTTCCATTCGTACACATCTAAAGCATGGTTAGCTTCCTAGGTTCGTTATGTTTTGCTTGCTGATAATAATTTCGTAGAGTTAATTGTTAACAATCCAGCGATGTGATACCCAGCAGTGCATCATGCCGTTAACTGTTTGCTAATAAATAGCTTTCTACAGTTAATTATTACCGAACCAGCGGCGTCCTGAGCTGCAGCGTATTGTAAGATTGAGTTTGGAAATTTCTAGCTTTGTATACTTATAGTGTATTGAAAAGAAAGCTATCTTTATTTGCAAAAGATTGTAGATGTCGTCCACAAATAATAAAGCTCACCGCACAAGCTACCAACAGCATACATTATTTGTGGCTGAGTTTCTGCTTACAACAACTTCAATTAGTTGGTACATACAATGTCAAATTGAATACATGTTCCTCTTACTTACTTGCTATCTAGGTATTTTATGAACTCTAAATGGCACTTCGATAAGTATAGAAACTGTGTTGTGCGCTCTGTGTCAGCTGGTTATATTACCATTGTGGCGTTAGAGGTTGATTTCTTCTGATAGCTGTGCCATACACTTACATGTGCCATCTCTTGGTTTTCCTAAAGCTTTTATAATGAACTTTTGCCATCTTGGCTAAGCCATGTTACTTCAAAAATATTTATATATGTTTTCCTGAAGTACATTTGGTAAAAGGTTTAGGTTTCTTACTCCAATATTGATCTATATTTTTTTGCTTTTGACGTGTTGCAGCATGTACCAATAGGTATAGGCTAAATTCTCAGCTTGCCAGGTTCTAGGTGTTCTCTTTGTTTTTCATGCTGAATAAGAATTAAATTTCTCAGCCAATCGTTCATAGGCGCTTTGCTTCCATGTACATTATGTCTTTGCTTCCATGTACATCATGTCTTCCTATCTTCTCTCAGTTAGTATTACTACACTGACGTGTAACAAGATATATTCATGGCTTATTTGTTCATTGTCTTCATCAATCAATATATTTTGATGACCTCCCCTTGATGCAGCTTTCAGGCTATCCACTGCTGGGCTTGCTGACGCTTTTCCTTCCGTGGCGGCTCCTGTTGGTCGTCCGGCTTCGTTTGCGGCTGACCGTCCTACTGTTGGTATTCAGTTTGGTGGTGTTCCTGATGTTGCTTTGTCTGAGGGTCCTGCTGTTCCTGGGTCGTTGCCCCCTTTGGATTTGCCTGCTGCGAGGCAAGGTTTGCGTACTAATTCTGTTGGTCAGACTGTACCAACTCACGAAGATGCGCGAAGGAGGGAAATTTGTTTAGGCAAGCGTCCGGTTCATGATGCTTCTTCTGAACGTGAAGTTTCTGCTCGCACTGCTTCTGCTGGTTTGTCCCACTCTTTGTCTCTCTGTTACTTTTCTTTTCCATTGTTCCTCTTTCCCTTTAGTTTTTAGTGTTGTGGTTGTCATGTTTGTTCACAGATAATGCAGCATGCTGTGCTTGTGATCCTTATGAGTATGCGTATTCAGTTACATTGCTTCGTGTTAGCCTCTAGAATTTCTATATATTAATCCACAGTTAGTTGCTCTTTGGAGAGTTCGGTCTTTTATGGAGTTTCACTGATGTTCTTTTTTATTCGTCCACACGTGTAATTTCCTATTGGTGTTTAGTATATGCTGCTCCATATGCCAGGAGACTTTCGGCGCTCCTGAAACCAGAAAGTATCTGAGAGATTTTATCCTCATATTCCAACAAAAAGGCATGCACTACGTTGAGGTGTGCCTTAAAAAGTAATTGTTCAATGTTAAGTGCAAAGTGCTATTTGCAGTCAGGCACAATAAAATTCCATGCTGGTGTACCAGGCTGGAGTACAGAATGCTTGCTGAGGTAGTGGGCAATGTACCTCTTTTCTGGCAGCAGCTTTCCATAGGAAACGTCCCTCTTCCGAATGAAGGACTCCAGTACTTGCTTTATGCATATATGGTGCCCTGTTTTAGTTCTAAGAGGCTTAAAGATGCAGGATTTAATTAACATTGCTTTTCACTTTTATTGTCACTACTTTTTTTGCATCTGATTGTGCTGCCATGTTGATTCAGTTGTGCATTGTTTCCTATTTATGGTTACTACGAATGTCTGCCAATCATGAATGAGGGTAATTGCTTTCTGTATGCTAATTTTGCTGCCAAGGTGATTTAATAATGTGTTGTCCTCTATTTGTGGTCAGTAATTTTATTTGTTTCCCACGGACGAAAATTAATGCAAATTTTTCATTTGGATGATTTTTAAATGATGTTTACTCGCAGGCACGTTTCCACCGTCTTCTCATGCGGTGCCTTCATTCACAGAGCCTGTGTTCTGTCGTTTGCCTGAGGAGATCGATTCCTCTGATGATGATGTACTGCCCAATTGGTCTGGTTTGTTTGGTGTTTCTGGTTCTCCTGTTGCGGATGGTTTTAGTACTGATATGGGCCAGCCTGGTGTTTCTACTGTCTTGCCTGATGTTAGATTGTCTGCTTGGGCTCCTATGTCAGCTGAAGAACTTTATGCTTCTAGGGCTCCTGTTCGCTCTGTTCGTCAGTCTTCTGAGTTACCATCTGCTCCTTGTGATTTTGAGGCACAGCGTGTTACGGACTCTGATTCTTCGGAGGATAATGGTTCTGATGTTGGTAGTCATGTGCATTCTTCGCCGCCGTTGCCCCCTAGTGCTAATCCTCTAGATTATCTGTCGCGAGGTATTGCTACTATCCCTTTTACTCTTTTTCCCAAACTTACTTTATTTGTACAGTGTTTTTGTAGCTGCTATTAATTTTTTTATTGTTGGCTTCCATAGTTCCTGCGACACCTCGCGTGTCTGCTTGCCGAGCTTCCTACAATCGTCGGATGCGCAGGGCTCTCTGTTGTCATCGAGCATTACTTCGAGCGGGTTATACTCCTGGCCATGTTGACTTGCCGTTATCCAAAGATTTTGTTGCTCTACTAAAACGTAACTCTTTGTTTTCTTCCTGGCGTTTTCTTTGTTGTCTACAATGCTTTTTATTTCACCAGTAATAGACTATTTTCCTATGTTTTTAGGTGCTTGGCCTGGTCGTTCCTACTATGGGGGTCCTCATCATCTCTGCAGGCATTGTTCCGCATCATTCTGGTTTCAGGAACGGCAGAAGAAAGCTAGCCATGAGAGAAGGCGGCCCGTGTACACTAAATGCTGTCGTTGTGGCAAGGTGTCCCTTCCTATATTTCCTGCTTGGCCATCTCCCCTGTCAGAATTGCTAAGATTTGATGGTGGTCCTGAATGCAAACATTTCTTGCGTTTAATTTGAGAGTACAATTCTATGTTTGCCTTCACATCGCTTGGTGTTCATATAGATGACAGTATCAACACAGGTCGTGGTCCTTATGTCTTCAAGATTTGCGGAGTGGTTTGCCATCAAATTGGGTCTCTTCTACCGCCTTCTCATGATCCAGTTCCTAGGTTTGCCCAGTTATATATTTTTGACACACAACATGAATTGGATCATAGGCTTGGCATATTTTCCTCTGCTGATGTTGATGCTCCTGATTCAAGTCTTTCGGATGATCGTTTTTCTTCCGTGCCTCCTGGCCGTCGCCGAAGGAGACATTCAGGCAATGACGATGCTAATGAGGAGGAATCTGGTCGTTCTGGTCGTCGTGTGCGCTCCCGTAGGGAAGAGCCTGACCGTGATGTAGTTGATTCACTACGGAGTATGCTTGATGAACATAATCCGCTTGTGCACACATTTCGCATGGCGGAGAGAAGACTGTTCTCACCTGAATCTCCGGATGTTGCTATTCAGTTGTATGGTCATGAAGGGACGGAACATGGGAATCGTTATTCTCTGCCTGCGGCTCCTGAACTGGCTGCTCTGATAGTTAATGATTTCTCTACGGAAACCAACAGGTTTGACTTAATTGTTCAGAAAGATGCTGGTTTATTTCAGCGGGTTTCGCCTCTTAATCCCTCGCTTATGGCTTTGCAATACACACTTTTATTTCCTCATGGTTCCATGGGTTTTCATCTTGGAATTAAATATCAGCCAGTTGATGGTGTTCTTCCTGCTGGAAGACAAGATGTATCGATGCTTGAATATTATTGCTATAGATTTCATTACCGAAAAGGTGAACCCAATCCTTTCACTTGCTGTGGTAGGTTATCGAATCAGATAATGGTCGATTCTTTCTCATGTGTAGAGTCATCTAGACTTGGTTATCATTTCTGGAATCAAGACACTCTACGCTCTGAAACTTACCAAGGTTTGTCCGATGCTCTTGGAGAAGGTACTTCAACTGGACTCACTATATTAAAGTTGGGAAGAACCGCGAGCTGTGGGGTGGTCGATTTCCTGTAGATGCTACAGTGTTTAGCAGTGATTTCGCCGTTTGGTTCGTCTGCTCTGTACCGTCCCGTCCGTGCATACGTGCTGTCTCCAGAAAGAAGGATCTGGTCCAAGTCCACGCAGAAGCAAAGGAGAAAAAGGAATGCGGTCGGGACTTTTTCTCCTCTCCACGACCGCCGTCCCACCCGGCGGCTCGCTCCTGCTCCGCTGCGCCCGCTCGCCCTTGCTCTCCCGCCCCCGCTCCTCTCTCCACGACTCCACGGCGTCCCTGCCAGTGGCTCGCCCCCGCTCGACTGCGCTCGACCGTCCTCTTCTTCGCTCTCTTTTTCTTTCCGCTCAGCATCGCCTCTTCTCCGATGCGTCGTCGACGGCGGGGCCCTGCTCGGCCTTCTTCCTCCTCGCTGCACCCCGCTGCGGCTTTCTCCTCTGATGTGGCAGCCGATTCTCCCCCGCCTGAATCCATCCATATGCCTGCGGATTTCTTTGGATCGGGGGTTCCTCCCGCCGGTGATTTTGCTGCCTTCGCTGCTCCCGGAGTTCATGTCTCGCCGTCTAATGCTGCTGCGGCGGTGTCCTCTGTCCTGTCGCGGCCGCGGCCTGGCCGACCTCGGGCTCTGCTGCTATCTGCTCTGTCCGATGCGGATCTTCCGCCCCACCGTGCGCCTGAGTTCTCGACGTCTCCGTTGCTGGCTACCTCGCTTGATCTGTCTGAATCGGGGGTTTCGGTTCCAGATTGCAATGCGTCAGTTGGTCTCTCAACTGCCGGTGTTTTGCCTGAGGTTGTTGGTTGTCGCCGCCGCCGTCCTCCGGACCGCTGGTCGCCGGAGTTGCCTGTTCGTTCGACGCGGCGATGCCGTCGTCCCGTCGATGCTGTGTCGCCGGTGCTTCCGTCGCAGTCTGCTATGCCCCATGGTCGACGTCGGCCTGCTGTTGATGAGCCTTGCTCAGCCGGGTCAGTTCGTTCGGTGCGGCGTCGTCGCTCTGCCCAAGATGCGTTTTCTGCTGCGCCTGAGGTCCACCGTCGACGCCATACTGGTTCTTTATCTGCCCGAGTACGGCGGCTCTCTTCTACACGATTGGTTTCTGCTGGTACGTGTTCAGAGTTCTCCGGCCACCGTCTTCTAGCCACTCCTTTCCATTCGTACACATCTAAAGCATGGTTAGCTTCCTAGGTTCGTTATGTTTTGCTTGCTGATAATAATTTCGTAGAGTTAATTGTTAACAATCCAGCGATGTGATACCCAGCAGTGCATCATGCCGTTAACTGTTTGCTAATAAATAGCTTTCTACAGTTAATTATTACCGAACCAGCGGCGTCCTGAGCTGCAGCGTATTGTAAGATTGAGTTTGGAAATTTCTAGCTTTGTATACTTATAGTGTATTGAAAAGAAAGCTATCTTTATTTGCAAAAGATTGTAGATGTCGTCCACAAATAATAAAGCTCACCGCACAAGCTACCAACAGCATACATTATTTGTGGCTGAGTTTCTGCTTACAACAACTTCAATTAGTTGGTACATACAATGTCAAATTGAATACATGTTCCTCTTACTTACTTGCTATCTAGGTATTTTATGAACTCTAAATGGCACTTCGATAAGTATAGAAACTGTGTTGTGCGCTCTGTGTCAGCTGGTTATATTACCATTGTGGCGTTAGAGGTTGATTTCTTCTGATAGCTGTGCCATACACTTACATGTGCCATCTCTTGGTTTTCCTAAAGCTTTTATAATGAACTTTTGCCATCTTGGCTAAGCCATGTTACTTCAAAAATATTTATATATGTTTTCCTGAAGTACATTTGGTAAAAGGTTTAGGTTTCTTACTCCAATATTGATCTATATTTTTTTGCTTTTGACGTGTTGCAGCATGTACCAATAGGTATAGGCTAAATTCTCAGCTTGCCAGGTTCTAGGTGTTCTCTTTGTTTTTCATGCTGAATAAGAATTAAATTTCTCAGCCAATCGTTCATAGGCGCTTTGCTTCCATGTACATCATGTCTTTGCTTCCATGTACATCATGTCTTCCTATCTTCTCTCAGTTAGTATTACTACACTGACGTGTAACAAGATATATTCATGGCTTATTTGTTCATTGTCTTCATCAATCAATATATTTTGATGACCTCCCCTTGATGCAGCTTTCAGGCTATCCACTGCTGGGCTTGCTGACGCTTTTCCTTCCGTGGCGGCTCCTGTTGGTCGTCCGGCTTCGCTTGCGGCTGACCGTCCTACTGTTGGTATTCAGTTTGGTGGTGTTCCTGATGTTGCTTTGTCTGAGGGTCCTGCTGTTCCTGGGTCGTTGCCCCTTTGGATTTGCCTGCTGCGAGGCAAGGTTTGCGTACTAATTCTGTTGGTCAGACTGTACCAACTCACGAAGATGCGCGAAGGAGGGAAATTCGTTTAGGCAAGCGTCCGGTTCATGATGCTTCTTCTGAACGTGAAGTTTCTGCTCGCACTGCTTCTGCTGGTTTGTCCCACTCTTTGTCTCTGTTACTTTTCTTTTCCATTGTTCCTCTTTCCCTTTAGTTTTTAGTGTTGTGGTTGTCATGTTTGTTCACAGATAATGCAGCATGCTGTGCTTGTGATCCTTATGAGTATGCGTATTCAGTTACATTGCTTCGTGTTAGCCTCTAGAATTTCTATATATTAATCCACAGTTAGTTGCTCTTTGGAGAGTTCGGTCTTTTATGGAGTTTCACTGATGTTCTTTTTTATTCGTCCACACGTGTAATTTCCTATTGGTGTTTAGTATATGCTGCTCCATATGCCAGGAGACTTTCGGCGCTCCTGAAACCAGAAAGTATCTGAGAGATTTTATCCTCATATTCCAACAAAAAGGCATGCACTACGTTGAGGTGTGCCTTAAAAAGTAATTGTTCAATGTTAAGTGCAAAGTGCTATTTGCAGTCAGGCACAATAAAATTCCATGCTGGTGTACCAGGCTGGAGTACAGAATGCTTGCTGAGGTAGTGGGCAATGTACCTCTTTTCTGGCAGCAGCTTTCCATAGGAAACGTCCCTCTTCCGAATGAAGGACTCCAGTACTTGCTTTATGCATATATGGTGCCCTGTTTTAGTTCTAAGAGGCTTAAAGATGCAGGATTTAATTAACATTGCTTTTCACTTTTATTGTCACTACTTTTTTTGCATCTGATTGTGCTGCCATGTTGATTCAGTTGTGCATTGTTTCCTATTTATGGTTACTACGAATGTCTGCCAATCATGAATGAGGGTAATTGCTTTCTGTATGCTAATTTTGCTGCCAAGGTGATTTAATAATGTGTTGTCCTCTATTTGTGGTCAGTAATTTTATTTGTTTCCCACGGACGAAAATTAATGCAAATTTTTCATTTGGATGATTTTTAAATGATGTTTACTCGCAGGCACGTTTCCACCGTCTTCTCATGCGGTGCCTTCGTTCACAGAGCCTGTGTTCTGTCGTTTGCCTGAGGAGATCGATTCCTCTGATGATGATGTACTGCCCAATTGGTCTGGTTTGTTTGGTGTTTCTGGTTCTCCTGTTGCGGATGGTTTTAGTACTGATATGGGCCAGCCTGGTGTTTCTACTGTCTTGCCTGATGTTAGATTGTCTGCTTGGGCTCCTATGTCAGCTGAAGAACTTTATGCTTCTAGGGCTCCTGTTCGCTCTGTTCGTCAGTCTTCTGAGTTACCATCTGCTCCTTGTGATTTTGAGGCACAGCGTGTTACGGACTCTGATTCTTCGGAGGATAATGGTTCTGATGTTGGTAGTCATGTGCATTCTTCGCCGCCGTTGCCCCCTAGTGCCAATCCTCTAGATTATCTGTCACGAGGTATTGCTACTATCCCTTTTACTCTTTTTCCCAAACTTACTTTATTTGTACAGTGTTTTTGTAGCTGCTATTAATTTTTTTATTGTTGGCTTCCATAGTTCCTGCGACACCTCGCGTGTCTGCTTGCCGAGCTTCCTACAATCGTCGGATGCGCAGGGCTCTCCGTTGTCATCGAGCATTACTTCGAGCGGGTTATACTCCTGGCCATGTTGACTTGCCGTTATCCAAAGATTTTGTTGCTCTACTAAAACGTAACTCTTTGTTTTCTTCCTGGCGTTTTCTTTGTTGTCTACAATGCTTTTTATTGCACCAGTAATAGACTATTTTCCTATGTTTTTAGGTGCTTGGCCTGGTCGTTCCTACTATGGGGGTCCTCATCATCTCTGCAGGCATTGTTCCGCATCATTCTGGTTTCAGGAACGGCAGAAGAAAGCTAGCCATGAGAGAAGGCGGCCCGTGTACACTAAATGCTGTCGTTGTGGCAAGGTGTCCCTTCCTATATTTCCTGCTTGGCCATCTCCCCTGTCAGAATTGCTAAGATTTGATGGTGGTCCTGAATGCAAACATTTCTTGCGTTTAATTCGAGAGTATAATTCTATGTTTGCCTTCACATCGCTTGGTGTTCATATAGATGACAGTATCAACACAGGTCGTGGTCCTTATGTCTTCAAGATTTGCGGAGTGGTTTGCCATCAAATTGGGTCTCTTCTACCGCCTTCTCATGATCCAGTTCCTAGGTTTGCCCAGTTATATATTTTTGACACACAACATGAATTGGATCATAGGCTTGGCATATTTTCCTCTGCTGATGTTGATGCTCCTGATTCAAGTCTTTCGGATGATCGTTTTTCTTCCGTGCCTCCTGGCCGTCGCCGAAGGAGACATTCAGGCAATGACGATGCTAATGAGGAGGAATCTGGTCGTTCTGGTCGTCGTGTGCGCTCCCGTAGGGAAGAGCCTGACCGTGATGTAGTTGATTCACTACGGAGTATGCTTGATGAACATTATCCGCTTGTGCACACATTTCGCATGGCGGAGAGAAGACTGTTCTCACCTGAATCTCCGGATGTTGCTATTCAGTTGTATGGTCATGAAGGGACGGAACATGGGAATCGTTATTCTCTGCCTGCGGCTCCTGAACTGGCTGCTCTGATAGTTAATGATTTCTCTACGGAAACCAACAGGTTTGACTTAATTGTTCAGAAAGATGCTGGTTTATTTCAGCGGGTTTCGCCTCTTAATCCCTCGCTTATGGCTTTGCAATACACACTTTTATTTCCTCATGGTTCCATGGGTTTTCATCTTGGAATTAAATATCAGCCAGTTGATGGTGTTCTTCCTGCTAGAAGACAAGATGTATGGATGCTTGAATATTATTGCTATAGATTTCATTACCGAAAAGGTGAACCCAATCCTTTCACTTGCTGTGGTAGGTTATCGAATCAGATAATGGTCGATTCTTTCTCATGTGTAGAGTCATCTAGACTTAGTTATCATTTCTGGAATCAAGACACTACGCTCTGAAACTTACCAAGGTTTGTCCGATGCTCTTGGAGAAGGTACTTCAACTGGAAAAAATGTTGGTGTTGAGTACATACTGCATTCCAGCTACACAGGAGGTCCTCGATATATGATTCAGAATTATCAAGATGGAATGGCTATTTGTCGTGTTTACGGGCCTCCTGACCTTTTTGTGACGTTTACATGCAATCCGAAATGGGATGAAATATCTGAAGCAGTCCTTCTTGAACCTGGACAGATTCATTCGGATAGGCCGGATATGGAAACTCGTGTGTTCAAGATGAAGATCGATGAGTTTAGGCAAGGAGTTAGAGAGGGTGATTTTTTTGGTCCTGTGAATGCATGTATGCTCTAGCACAGAATAGTACATAGATTCATTTAAATGTTGATGTGCTTTAGTTCTCTTCGTTCTTTATTTTTTAATTGTCCATTCTGTCCACTATTTGCAATGTAATGGTACAATCTTTTTTTTTCGAGAAAACGCAAAAGCCTTGCGTTTCTTTTCATTGAATAGAAAGGAGTTTTTGGTTACAACCTCCTAGGAGGTGAATGCAGGAAAAAAAACATCAGTGTACATCCCAGGTTTGTGGTAAGATGGCTTTCAGCCCTAACGCGCCTGCCGTGGCCCATAACCTAGCTTCCTCTTTGATTTGCGTGGTGCAGGACCGGACGGAGGCCTGCGCTCCATCGAAGACGCAAGAATTTCTCTGTTTCCAGATCATCCATGGCACCAGCAGGGTGGCCGTGGCCAAGCCCTTCCGCATTGCCTTGGGGGCGCCCTGTTTTGCAGTTTCCCACCATGAAACCAGCGACAGGGTGCTGTCATCAGGTGTGGTACAGGGTATGCGTAGCCAGGCGAAGATTTCGTGCCATATCTGTCTCGAGAAAGGGCAGCCGAAGAGGAGGTGGTGCATTGTTTCGGGTGCTTGGTCACACAGCAGGCAAACGGCATGGTGCTGAAGCCCTCGACGGGCGAGGCGGTCAGCCGTCCAACAGCGGTCCAGGTCCGCGAGCCAATGGAAGAATTTTACCCTTGGAGGGGCCCAATTCTTCCAAGTGAGCTTCCAGGATGCCGAGGCCACCGATCCCTGGAAGGTGGCGAGATAGCACGATTGTGCTGAGTAAACGCCCGTCGTGGTCCATCTCCATTGCAGCTGATCAGGAGCGTCTGATAGAATGATGCCGGCGATTGTGTTCCATAGCTGCAAGTATTGGCCAATCTCGTGTAGGCCCAAGACTCCTTGGATGTCTCGTGCCCAACGGTGATGGAAGAGGCCTTCAGCAACAGTCAGACGTTTCCTTCGCCGCTTGGGGACGCAAATGTACAGCAGGGGAGCAATTTCACGAACAGCTTGCCCATGCACCCACCGGTCCTCCCAGAAGCAGGCAGTGTTGCCGTTGCCTAGTTGCATCGTGGTCGAGGTGAAGAAGAGCTGTCTCTCGGTGGTGGAGAACTGCAATTCGAGGTTGCTCCAGGCCCTGTTCGGGTCCATGCGCGAGAGCCATTGCCAGCGCATTCGCAGGGCAAGGCCGGCGCGATCCAGGTCGTGCACGCCGAGGCCGCCCAGGGAGATTGGGAGGCAGACGCGACGCCAATTCACGTGGCAATTGCCGCCGTTGGCCTCGGCGCGGCCTGCCCAGAGGAAGCCACGCTTGATCTTTTCCATCTGCTTCACCGTCTTCTTCCTTGGCGCGTGGACCAGCAGCTGGTGGATGGGAATCGCGCCCATGACCGACTTGACGAAGGCGAGGCGCCCGGCCTTGTTCATCAGGTGAGCCTTCCAAGTTGGCAATCTACCCGCCATGGAGTCGACGACGGGCTGGAGCTGAGCGGCGGTGGGGCGGTGGATGGTGAGTGGTATCCCGAGGTACTTGAAGGGGAGATCGACAATCGGGCAGGCAAGGTGAGTGGTCACCGTTGCCAAGTTCTCTTCATCGCCATGTAGTATGGTGGCAGTGCTCTTCGTGTAATTAACCTGCAGCCCTGATGTCTTACCGAACAGATGCAAGATTGCCTTGATTGCCTCCCCATCGCCCGCGGATGGGTGGCAAAATAGCAGGATATGGTACAATCTTTTTGTACTTGTGCTTTATTCTTTTCCGTGGTTTCCTTTTTGTAAATAGCGCCAGCATCTTCTGTTTATATATGTATGTTTGCACGTAGATTGGTGCATACATTAATTATGTGTTGCTGTGGTTTAAATTTGATCATTCATTAATAATTAATTGTCTATTCTTCTTGCCATTCGCAATGTGCTATCCCTCTTAAGTTTCGTGCTGTATGAGATATCTGTGCTTCCTGATTGTGCTAGCTCATTAGATATTGCTTAAACATTATTTTGTTGAACCTTATTAATTGCTGTTTATTGAGGCTGTTTTGCCCATGTTCACCTTGCCTTACTTTCCTTTTTCAGATTTGTATGTAGTTGAGTTTCAGAAAAGAGGCTTGCCTCATATACATTCACTTGTGTGGTTAAAAGTTGACACGGATGATCCTACTCCGGCGATTATAGACTCTTATATTTCAGCTGAAATACCTGACTACCATGACGATACTCTTGGCTATGCATTGGTAGAGGAGTTCATGGTGCATGGTCCGTGTGGTGCATACAATCCACACTCCCCATGTATGAAAGATGGTGTGTGCTCAAAGCATTATCCTAAAGAATTTAATGAGGAAACTACTATTGATGCATTGGGTTTTCCTGTTTACCGTCGTCCCAATAATGGACGTTTTGTCACAAAAAATGGACACCGGCTAGACAATAGGTGGATTGTTCCGTACAATATGGCTTTGCTCAAAAAGTTTCAGGCTCATATCGATGTTGAATGGTGCAACAAGACAAACCTCCTTAAGTACTTATTTAAATATCTTGCTAAAGGTCCTGACATGGCTCATGCGCGTCTACACTCCATGTATGAGACTACAACTACTGAAGCTGGAGGCAGGAACGAAATAAGTGACTATGCTAAATGCCGGTATGGTTTCTTAGCTGTTGATTCGTGTGGTTTTCCAACTGATGATATTTTTTCAATACCATCATTTCTCTTGGGCCATTTATGTTCTTCATGTCAGTTGTTCGCTTAATCAGTGGTTGTGCTCATGGTCATCTATAATTATCCAGTCAACTGTAGATGTGGTTATACTTATGCTTGCTTAATGCAATGTTGTGTTCTTAGGTCTTCAATTTTGCCTTCGAGCGTTAATTTCTTGGAAAATGAATTAGCTTGAGTTATACCGGAGAGATGGCAATGCTTTGGGCTGGAATTTTCTCACGTTCCTCTGGTTAGCTCCATTCTATAGTTTGTCATTGCTGAAGATGGTAGTGGAAACCTTAGGAAATTTACCGACTATCGACTGATGGCCTATGTTAGAAGTGACATTTCATAGGCTTAGTAATTTCTCATGAATTGTGAGAATCAGTTAATGAGGATCAAATTAGTGTAGATACCGTCTAATCTTACCGGCTTGTGGTCTGCGGTAGAAGTAACATTTCATATGAATTACAGTCGGTCTTATCATGCACCTTCCATTGTTGTTGATGTTTTTTGTGCTTACTACAACCGGGTGTGATAAGTTAAGCTATTGTTTAGTTCCAAGCTGTATGTACAATTCACATCAATTGTGCTAAGACTCAGTTTTTTGGGTGTATATCACTATCAACTGAAACCTTAAATTGGTCTTTGTTCACGTTTTCTGTTTGACATCTGCCTTTACAAATTTTACGATAAAGCTGATGTGGTTCAGAGCATCACCAAAAGTAGTACTGTACTTAGTGTCTTGGTTAAGCCGGTTGTTCAGTTCTGCCAGACAATATTCACATTCAAATAAAAGTTATATTCTTTACTGCCGCTATATCTTTGTCCTGCTTTGCTATGTTCGGTGTTATTTAGCTGGACAGGCAGTTTGTCTGTCTCTATCTTCAGATTAGTGAGGTTAATGCTTGCCTGGTTGTTGCTTATTTTTTAAGGAAAGTAAACCCACTGGCATATCATAAGGATTTAAATTTAAATATTTCTAGATTTTAAACGACTTTCAATAGCCACCATTTTTTGCAAACAAAAGAGAACAAACAACAGAGGAGCATTGACATGGAGAGTTTCCAGTACATGTTTTGCCAGTTTTTACGTTCTCTTCTTTTTGCAATACCATCTTTTTTGTTGAGCTATTTATGTACATGTTTTCTCACTTTGTAGGTACCTGTCAACATGTGAGTCGTGTTGGCGAACATTTGCATTCGACATCCACGTTCGTGAGCCCTCTGTTGAAAGATTAACTGTGCATCTTCCCAATATGAACAGAGTTATCTACGGTGAAGATGACAGTCTTAACGACATTGTGAACAATCCAAACAAGTATAAGACAATGCTAACGGAATGGTTTGTTGCTAATCAACGTTATCCCGACTCTCGATCTTTAAGATACCTTGACTTTCCAACTAAGTGGAGGTGGGATGGTACCTCCAAAAAATGGAAAAGAAGGGCCGAAGACAAAAGACAGTTTGGTGCGCCAATTGGAAGGATCTATAACTGCCATCCTACAACAAATGAGCTTTTTTTCTTGCGTCTGCTGCTAACTAATGTGTCCGGAGCTACAAGTTTTGCTGATCTTAAAAGTTATAACGGCACTTTATACGGTTCTTTCAGAGAAGCTTGCTTAGCTCGTGGGTTAGTTGGTGACGACAACGAGTGGTTCCTTCTTTTTGATGAAGCTATTGTATGGGCCTCTTCTTTTCAGTTAAGACACCTGTTCATGACTGTTGTACTTTTTTGCGGTGTCATCAGTGCACAGAGGCTCCTTGATAAGTATTCCAAATATATGTCAGATGACTTGGTAATTCGAATTCGTCGCTCTCTTGATGACTTACTGTATTGCCTACTTGCTGATTTGTTGACTACTTGAATACACCTCTCAAAATAATATTTTATGCTCTCTATATATGCCTTCGGGAACTACAAGCTCTAGCACATGATTTAATCTCTGCTTCCCTCTGCGAAGGGCCCTTCTTTTTACTTTATTGTTGAGTTAGTTTTCCCACTTCTTTCTGTCTACTTAAGCAAACACCAGTGTCAACCTCAGTATAACAGTTTTTGCATAAGAGATGTGTTTGATTGATCATATTCTTTGCCTTGACATTATCTATATGATACATATGTTGAAAGTTGAAGCAAATGCTGAAACTAAAATTTTCCTCTGTGTTGGTTCAAACACTTTCATTTAGAACTTATTGCTTCAATGAACTAACTCTTATGCAAGATTATTATAACTCCAATGTCTCCAAGGTACTATTCATGAAAGTTTGCACTTGTGTGATTCATTTTGTTTACTCCTTGTTTACTTTTTAGCAAACTATAGACCATTGGCTTGGATCACTTCATTCAGATCGTGTGCATTACATTGTTATTTGATCAAAGATTGTGTTGTTAGCATGTCACTTCAAAAATTATATTATTTTATCATTTACCTACTCGAGGACGAGTAGGAACTAAGCTTGGGGATGATTGATACGTCTCAAACGTATCTATATTTTATATTAATTGCCACATGTTTTATATACACTTTATACCATATTATGACATTTATTGTACTTAGCTACTAATAGTGTCAAAAGTGCACAATGTTCTTATTTTACACTTTGATGTGTAGGAATTATCAAAATTGGGCAAAGAAAATCTTGTTGGAGTCGAATTGGGACTTTCCTGAATCTGTCTGAGAACTGTTTTCGGAGATTGTCAGTTTGACCCTCGAAGATGACGTCAAACGGAAGTCTCCCCAAAACCAAAGTTGTCCCAATTTTCCATACGCTTCTTTTAAGCCCAAGAACAGCCCAATCGGATTTCGTACGCGGCCTACAGACCCGTTTTACTGAAGACGTAAAACTGGATGACGGGAATACGAGAATCTATATAAAGGGAGAAACCCTAGGTCGTGGGCAGGTACCCATACCACGAATTTTCCTCCTCCCCAGCAGCCATCTTGGGGAGGAGAACCTCCTCAACACCATCTCCATCACCAAGGGCAGCCGCCGCCTCTGAGGGACGCCGCCGCCGCGCCAAGGGCAGCCGCCTCCACGGGCAGCCGCTGCCGCGCCGCCAAGGCAGCCGCCTCCACGGGCTGCCGCCGCCCCTCGCCGTCTCCATCACATCGCCAACATGCCATCGCCATGCCCCCATCACGCGGCCGTCGCCGCGCCACCACGCCGCCGTCGCCACTCCACCTCGCCGATGCCGCCGCGCCGCCGCGGGCTGCAGCTGCCGCGGGCTGCCATCCCCACTCCGGGCTGCACCTCTCCATCAACCTCCTCGTCACCATGACCATGCGTGAGTAGTTCCCTCGGGGCTGAGGGCTCATGTCGGTAGCTATTTTGTTTATCTCTCTCTCCCATGGGGTGATCTTATTGTGATCATGAGCATTGTAATCTAGTTGAATCTATAGATGTTTTCCCCTTCATTATGATATGCTACTCAAGTGATTTGTCATTATAATCTGTGGAGTCATGTAAAGCACGTTATCAAGGTGATAGTGTGGGTGATGTGTTTGACTCCATTAATATGTTAGAGGGATGTTTCATGAGTATTCTTGTGTTGGATAGCACTTTTCACTTGTGGAGTTTGTGTACTATTTAGAATACCCGTAATGACATTGGGGTGTTCTAGGTGTGTATCATAGACCTTGAGACGTGATGTTATAGCCCTACGCAGTAGATTGGTATTTCTATCCAACAGGAGAATAGCTCGGAGTAGCATAGTGAAGAGGAAGTATTTATGCATCCAATCATGATTATTATTGTTGAGAGTGTCCACTAGTGAAAGTATGATCCCTAGGCCTTGTTTCCAAGCATTGAAACACCGTTTACTCCAAGTTCTGCTACATGTTTGCTTGCTGCCATTTTTACTACAGATTGCATCTACTACTTGTTACCATCCATACCACTTGTATTTCACTATCTCTTCGCCGAACTAGTGCACCTATACATCTGACAAGTGTATTAGGTGTGTTGGGGACACAAGAGACTTCTTGTATCTTAATTGCAGGGTTGCTTGAGAGGAATATCTTTGACCTCTAACTCCCTGAGTTCGATATACCTTGGGTTATTCACTTAAGTGAAACTTGCTGCTGTTCTAGAAACCTCTGCACTTGGGGGCCCAACATTGTCTACAAGAATAGAAGTTATAGTAGACATCAGTAAGCACAAGAAAAATGCGAGCTGCAATGCAAAATGAGCATAAATCGCGTGTTCTACGAATTCTAGACCACCATCAAAATTGCGGAAAGTTGATATTTCACTGAGAATTGGCTTCATAAGGAGAAAATGATAGACATCTATGGTTTACTAGGACATTTGTTCGAAGAGGACCTTTAGTGGTAGACAATTGTACATGAAATAGGGGACCAATGTCGTAAAACGTGCGTAATTTCCTCGTCCGTTGTCCGATTCTCACGATTTTAAATGGTGCGTAGCTTACGAGCAGGCCAACACCGTAAAACGAAAATTATTTGAAAATAATTTCACAGAATTATCTAAAAAATAAGCACTTAGGGAAGAAATAACCATGTAAATATTTCCCACCGACCATTTATTTTCCAACAGCGCGTCGATCTCCTTCGTGGCCCATCATATCCGAGGTTAAGCACGAACTCTTCCATTTATGGCTAGCCAAGGAACCATGGAAGGTATCCCACACAGTCGGGCCTCTTAACCTCTGTAACCGTGGGTGTAAGCACAAGAAAAATGAGAGCTGCAATGCAAAACGAGCATAAATCGCGTGTTCTGCGAATTCTGGACCACCATCAAAATTGCGGAAAGTTGATATTTCACTGAGAATTAGCTTCGTAAGGAGAAAAAGATAGACATATATGGTTTACTAGGACATTTGTTCGAAGAGGACCTGTAGTGATAGACAATTCTACATGAAATAGGAGACCAATGTCGTAAAACGTGCGTAATTTCCTCGTCCGTTGTCCGATTCTCGCGATTTTAAATGGTGCGTAGCTTACGAGCAGGCCAACACCGTAAAACAAAAATTATTTGAAAATAATTTCACGGAATTATCTCAAAAATAAACACTTAGGGAAGAAATAACCATGTAAATATTTCCCACCGACCATTTATTTTTCAACAGCGCGTCGATATCCTTCGTGGCTGAGGCCACGCTCATCGTATCCGAGGTTAAGCACGAACTCTTGAATTTATGGCTAGCCAAGGAATCATGGAAGGTATCCCACACAGTCGGACCTCTTAACCTCTGTAACCGTGGGTGTAAGCAGAAGAAAAATGAGAGCTGCAATGCAAAACGAGCATAAATCGCGTGTTCTGCGAATTCTGGACCACCATCAAAATTGCGGAAAGTTGATATTTCACTGAGAATTGGCTTCATAAGGAGAAAAAGATAGACATCTATGGTTTACTAGGACATTTGTTCGAAGAGGACCTGTAGTGATAGACAATTGTACATGAAATAGGGGACCAATGTCGTAAAACGTGCGTAATTTCCTCGTCCGTTGTCCGATTCTCGCGATTTTAATTGGTGCGTAGCTTACGAGCAGGCCAACACCGTAAAACGAGAATTATTTGAAAATAATTTCACGGAATTATCTCAAAAATAAACACTTAGGGAAGAAATAACCATGTAAATATTTCCCACCGACCATTTATTTTTCAACAGCGCGTCGATCTCCTTCGTGGCTGAGGCCACGCACATGATATCCGAGGTTAAGCACGAACTCTTGCATTTATGGCTAGCCAAGGAACCATGGAAGGTATCCCACATAGTCGGGCCTCTTAACCTCTGTAACCGTGGGTGTAAGCACAAGAAAAATGAGAGCTGCAATGCAAAACGAGCATAAATCGCGTGTTCTGCGAATTCTGGACCACCATCAAAATTGCGGAAAGTTGATATTTCACTAAGAATTGGCTTCATAAGGAGAAAAAGATAGACATCTATGGTTTACTAGGACATTTGTTCTAAGAGGACCTGTAGTGGTAGACAATTGTACAAGAAATAAAGGACCAATGTCGTAAAACGTGCGTGATTTCCTCGTCCGTTGTCCGATTCTCGCGATTTTAAATGGTGCGTAGCTTACGAGCAGGCCAACACCGTAAAACGAGAATTATTTGAAAATAATTTCACGGAATTATCTCAAAAATAAACACTTAGGGAAGAAATAACCATGTAAATATTTCCCACCGACCATTTATTTTTCAACAGCGCGTCGATCTCCTTCATGGCTGAGGCCACGCACATCGTATCCGAGGTTAAGCACGAACCCTTGCATTTATGGCTAGCCAAGGAACCATGGAAGGTATCCCACATAGTCGGGCCTCGTAACCTCTGTAACCGTGGGTGTAAGCACAAGAAAAATGAGAGCTGCAGTGCAAAACGAGCATAAATCGCGTGTTCTGCGAATTCTGGACCACCATCAAAATTGCGGAAAGTTGATATTTCACTGAGAATTGGCTTCATAAGGAGAAAAAGATAGACATCTATGTTTTACTAGGACATTTGTTCGAAGTGGACCTGTAGTGGTTGACAATTGTACATGAAATAAGGGACCAATGTCGTAAAACGTGCGTAATTTCATGGTCCGTTGTCCGATTCTCACGATTTTAAATGGTGCGTAGCTTACGAGCAGGCCAACACCGTAAAATGAAAATTATTTGAAAATAATTTCACGGAATTATCTAAAAAATAAGAACTTAGGGAAGAAATAACCATGTAAATATTTCCCACCGACCATTTATTTTTCAACAGCGCGTCGATCTCCTTCGTGGCTGAGGCCACGCACATGATATCCGAGGTTAAGCACGAACTCTTGCATTTATGGCTAGCCAAGGAACCATGGAAGGTATCCCACATAGTCGGGCCTCGTAACCTCTGTAACCGTGGGTGTAAGCACAAGAAAAATGAGAGCTGCAATGCAAAACGAGCATAAATCGCGTGTTCTGCGAATTCTGGACCACCATCAAAATTGCGGAAAGTTGATATTTCACTGAGAATTGGCTTCATAAGGAGAAAAAGATAGACATCTATGGTTTACTAGGACATTTGTTCGAAGAGGACCTGTAGAGGTAGACAATTGTACATGAAATAAGGGACCAATGTCGTAAAACGTGCGTAATTATCTCGTCCGTTGTCCGATTCTCGCGATTTTAAATGGTGCGTAGCTTACGAGCAGGCCAACACCGTAAAACGAAAATTATTTGAAAATAATTTCACGGAATTATCTAAAAAATGAACACATAGGGAAGAAATAACCATGTAAATATTTCCGACCGACCATTTATTTTTCAACAGCGCGTTAATCTCCTTGGTGGCTGAGGCCACGCACATCGTGTCCGAGGTTAAGCACGAACCCTTGCATTTATGGCTAGCCAAGGAACCATGGAAGGTATCCCACACAGTCGGGCCTCGTAACCTCTGTAACCGTGGGTGTAAGCACAAGAAAAATGAGAGCTGCAATGCAAAACTAGCATAAATCGCGTGTTCTGCGAATTCTGGACCACCATCAAAATTGCGGAAAGTTGATATTTCACTGAGAATTGGCTTCATAAGGAGAAAAAGATAGACATCTATGGTTTACTAGGACATTTGTTCGAAGAGGACCTGTAGTGGTAGACAATTGTACATGAAATAAGGGACCAATGTCGTAAAACGTGCGTAATTTCCTCGTCCGTTGTCCGATTCTCACGATTTTAAATGGTGCGTAGCTTACAAGCAGGCCAACACCGTAAAACGAAAATTATTTGAAAATAATTTCACGGAATTATCTCAAAAATAAACACATAGGGAAGAAATAACCATGTAAATATTTCCCACCGACCATTTATTTTTCAACGGCGCGTCGACCTCCTTCGTGGTTGAGGCCACGCACATCGTATCCGAGGTTAAGCACGAACCCTTGCATTTATGGCTAGCCAAGGAACCATGGAATGTATCCCACACAGTCGGGCCTCTTAACCTCTGTAACCGTGGGTGTAAGCACAAGAAAAATGAGAGCTGCAATGCAAAACAAGCATAAATCACGTGTTCTGCGAATTCTGGACCACCATCAAAATTGCGGGAAGTTGATATTTCACTGAGAATTGGCTTCATAAGGAGTAAAAGATAGACAACTATGGTTTACTAGGACATTTGTTTGAAGAGGACCTGTAGTGGTAGACAATTCTACATGAAATATGGGACCAATGTCGTAAAACGTGCGTAATTTCCTCGTCCGTTGTCCTATTCTCACGATTTTAAATGGTGCGTAGCTTACGAGCAGGCCAACACCGTAAAACGAAAATTATTTGAAAATAATTTCACGGAATTATCTCAAAAATAAACACTTAGGGAAGAAATAACCATGTAAATATTTCCCACCGACCATTTATTTTTCAACAGCGCGTCGATATCCTTCGTGGCTGAGGCCACGCTCATCGTATCCGAGGTTAAGCACGAACTCTTGAATTTATGGCTAGCCAAGGAACCATGGAAGGTATCCCACACAGTCGGACCTCTTAACCTCTGTAACCGTGGGTGTAAGCAGAAGAAAAATGAGAGCTGCAATGCAAAACGAGCATAAATCGCGTGTTCTGCGAATTCTGGACCACCATCAAAATTGCGGAAAGTTGATATTTCACTGAGAATTGGCTTCATAAGGAGAAAAAGATAGACATGTATGGTTTACTAGGACATTTGTTCGAAGAGGACCTGTAGTGGTAGACAATTGTACATGAAATAAGGGACCAATGTCGTAAAACGTGCGTAATTTCCTCGTCCGTTGTCCGATTCTCACGATTTTAAATGGTGCGTAGCTTACAAGCAGGCCAACACCGTAAAACGAAAATTATTTGAAAATAATTTCACGGAATTATCTCAAAAATAAACACATAGGGAAGAAATAACCATGTAAATATTTCCCACCGACCATTTATTTTTCAACGGCGCGTCGACCTCCTTCGTGGTTGAGGCCACGCACATCGTATCCGAGGTTAAGCACGAACCCTTGCATTTATGGCTAGCCAAGGAACCATGGAATGTATCCACACAGTCGGGCCTCTTAACCTCTGTAACCGTGGGTGTAAGCACAAGAAAAATGAGAGCTGCAATGCAAAACAAGCATAAATCACGTGTTCTGCGAATTCTGGACCACCATCAAAATTGCGGGAAGTTGATATTTCACTGAGAATTGGCTTCATAAGGAGTAAAAGATAGACAACTATGGTTTACTAGGACATTTGTTTGAAGAGGACCTGTAGTGGTAGACAATTCTACATGAAATATGGGACCAATGTCGTAAAACGTGCGTAATTTCCTCGTCCGTTGTCCGATTCTCACGATTTTAAATGGTGCGTAGCTTACGAGCAGGCCAACACCGTAAAACGAAAATTATTTGAAAATAATTTCACGGAATTATCTCAAAAATAAACACTTAGGGAAGATATAACCATGTAAATATTTCCCACCGACCATTTATTTTTCAACAGTGCGTCGATCTCCTTCGTGGCTGAGGCCACGCACATCATATCCGAGGTTATGAATGAACCCTTGCATTTATGGCTAGCCAAGGAACCATGGAAGGTATCCCACACAGTCGGGCCTCTTAACCTCTGTAACCGTGGGTGTAAGCACAAGAAAAATGAGAGCTGCAATGCAAAACGAGCATAAATCGCGTGGACCACCATCAAAATTGCGGGAAGTTGATATTTCACTGAGAATTAGCTTCATAAGGAGAAAAAGATAGACATCTATGGTTTACTAGGACATTTGTTTGAAGAGGAGCTGTAGTGGTAGACAATTGTACATGAAATATGGGACCAATGTCGTAAAACGTGCGTAATTTCCTCGTCCGTTGTTCGATTCTCACGATTTTAAATGGTGCATAGCTTATGAGCAGGCCAACACCGTAAAACGAAAATTATTTGAAAATAATTTCACGGAATTATCTAAAAAATAAACACTTAGGGAAGAAATAACCATGTAAATATTTCCCACAGACGATTTATTTTTCAACAGCGCGTCGATCTCCTTCGTGGCTGAGGCCACGCACATCGTATCCGAGGTTAAGCACGAACCCTTGCATTTATGGCTAGCCAAGGAGCCATGGAATGTATCCCACACAGTCGGGCCTCGTAACCTCTGTAACCGTGGGTGTAAGCACAAGAAAAATGAGAGCTGCAGTGCAAAACGAGCATAAATCGCGTGTTCTGCGAATTCTGGACCACCATCAAAATTGCGGAAAGTTGATATTTCACTGAGAATTGGCTTCATAAGGAGAAAAAGATAGACATCTATGTTTTACTAGGACATTTGTTCGAAGTGGACCTGTAGTGGTAGACAATTGTACATGAAATAAGGGACCAATGTCGTAAAACGTGCGTAATTTCATGGTCCGTTGTCCGATTCTCACGATTTTAAATGGTGCGTAGCTTACGAGCAGGCCAACACCGTAAAACGAAAATTATTTGAAAATAATTTCACGGAATTATCTAAAAAATAAGCACTTAGGGAAGAAATAACCATGTAAATATTTCCCACCGACCATTTATTTTTCAACAGCGCGTCGATCTCCTTCGTGGCTGAGGCCACGCACATGATATCCGAGGTTAAGCACGAACTCTTGCATTTATGGCTAGCCAAGGAACCATGGAAGGTATCCCACACAGTCGGGCCTCGTAACCTCTGTAACCGTGGGTGTAAGCACAAGAAAAATGAGAGCTGCAATGCAAAACGAGCATAAATCGCGTGTTCTGCGAATTCTGGACCACCATCAAAATTGCGGAAAGTTGATATTTCACTGAGAATTGGCTTCATAAGGAGAAAAAGATAGACATCTATGGTTTACTAGGATATTTGTTCGAAGAGGACCTGTAGAGGTAGACAATTGTACATGAAATAAGGGACCAATGTCGTAAAACGTGCGTAATTTCCTCGTCCGTTGTTCAATTCTCGCGATTTTAAATGGTGCGTAGCTTACGAGCAGGCCAACACCGTAAAACGAAAATTATTTGAAAATAATTTCACGGAATTATCTAAAAAATGAACACATAGGGAAGAAATAACCATGTAAATATTTCCGACCGACCATTTATTTTTCAACAGCGTGTCGATCTCCTTGGTGGCTGAGGCCACGCACATCGTGTCCGAGGTTAAGCACGAACCCTTGCATTTATGGCTAGCCAAGGAACCATGGAAGGTATCCCACACAGTCGGGCCTCGTAACCTCTGTAACCGTGGGTGTAAGCACAAGAAAAATGAGAGCTGCAATGCAAAACTAGCATAAATCGCGTGTTCTGCGAATTCTGGACCACCATCAAAATTGCGGAAAGTTGATATTTCACTGAGAATTGGCTTCATAAGGAGAAAAAGATAGACATCTATGGTTTACTAGGACATTTGTTCGAAGAGGACCTATAGTGGTAGACAATTGTACATGAAATAAGGGACCAATGTCGTAAAACGTGCGTAATTTCCTCGTCCGTTGTCCGATTCTCACGATTTTAAATGGTGCGTAGCTTACAAGCAGGCCAACACCGTAAAACGAAAATTATTTGAAAATAATTTCATGGAATTATCTCAAAAATAAACACATAGGGAAGAAATAACCATGTAAATATTTCCCACCGACCATTTATTTTTCAACGGCGCGTCGACCTCCTTCGTGGTTGAGGCCACGCACATCGTATCCGAGGTTAAGCACGAACCCTTGCATTTATGGCTAGCCAAGGAACCATGGAATGTATCCCACACAGTCGGGCCTCTTAACCTATGTAACCGTGGGTGTAAGCACAAGAAAAATGAGAGCTGCAATGCAAAACAAGCATAAATCGCGTGTTCTGCAAATTCTGGACCACCATCAAAATTGCGGGAAGTTGATATTTCACTGAGAATTGGCTTCATAAGGAGTAAAAGATAGACAACTATGGTTTACTAGGACATTTGTTTGAAGAGGACCTGTAGTGGTAGACAATTCTACATGAAATATGGGACCAATGTCGTAAAACGTGCGTAATTTCCTCGTCCGTTGTTCAATTCTCGCGATTTTAAATGGTGCGTAGCTTACGAGCAGGCCAACACCGTAAAACGAAAATTATTTGAAAATAATTTCACGGAATTATCTAAAAATGAACACATAGGGAAGAAATAACCATGTAAATATTTCCGACCGACCATTTATTTTTCAACAGCGTGTCGATCTCCTTGGTGGCTGAGGCCACGCACATCGTGTCCGAGGTTAAGCACGAACCCTTGCATTTATGGCTAGCCAAGGAACCATGGAAGGTATCCCACACAGTCGGGCCTCGTAACCTCTGTAACCGTGGGTGTAAGCACAAGAAAAATGAGAGCTGCAATGCAAAACTAGCATAAATCGCGTGTTCTGCGAATTCTGGACCACCATCAAAATTGCGGAAAGTTGATATTTCACTGAGAATTGGCTTCATAAGGAGAAAAAGATAGACATCTATGGTTTACTAGGACATTTGTTCGAAGAGGACCTATAGTGGTAGACAATTGTACATGAAATAAGGGACCAATGTCGTAAAACGTGCGTAATTTCCTCGTCCGTTGTCCGATTCTCACGATTTTAAATGGTGCGTAGCTTACAAGCAGGCCAACACCGTAAAACGAAAATTATTTGAAAATAATTTCATGGAATTATCTCAAAAATAAACACATAGGGAAGAAATAACCATGTAAATATTTCCCACCGACCATTTATTTTTCAACGGCGCGTCGACCTCCTTCGTGGTTGAGGCCACGCACATCGTATCCGAGGTTAAGCACGAACCCTTGCATTTATGGCTAGCCAAGGAACCATGGAATGTATCCCACACAGTCGGGCCTCTTAACCTATGTAACCGTGGGTGTAAGCACAAGAAAAATGAGAGCTGCAATGCAAAACAAGCATAAATCGCGTGTTCTGCAAATTCTGGACCACCATCAAAATTGCGGGAAGTTGATATTTCACTGAGAATTGGCTTCATAAGGAGTAAAAGATAGACAACTATGGTTTACTAGGACATTTGTTTGAAGAGGACCTGTAGTGGTAGACAATTCTACATGAAATATGGGACCAATGTCGTAAAACGTGCGTAATTTCCTCGTCCGTTGTCCGATTCTCATGATTTTAAATGGTGCGTAGCTTACGAGCAGGCCAACACCATAAAACGAAAATTATTTGAAAATAATTTCACGGAATTATCTCAAAAATAAACACTTAGGGAAGATATAACCATGTAAATATTTCCACCGACCATTTATTTTTCAACAGTGCGTCGATCTCCTTCGTGGCTGAGGCCACGCACATCATATCCGAGGTTAAGAATGAACCCTTGCATTTATGGCTAGCCAAGGAACCATGGAAGGTATCCCACACAGTCGGGCCTCTAAACCTCTGTAACCGTGGGTGTAAGCACAAGAAAAATGAGAGCTGCAATGCAAAACGAGCATAAATCGCGTGGACCACCATCAAAATTGCGGGAAGTTGATATTTCACTGAGAATTAGCTTCATAAGGAGAAAAAGATAGACATCTATGGTTTACTAGGACATTTGTTTGAAGAGGAGCTGTAGTGGTAGACAATTGTACATGAAATATGGGACCAATGTCATAAAACGTGCGTAATTTCCTCGTCCGTTGTTCGATTCTCACGATTTTAAATGGTGCATAGCTTATGAGCAGGCCAACACCATAAAACGAAAATTATTTGAAAATAATTTCACGGAATTATCTAAAAAATAAACACTTAGGGAAGAAATAACCATGTAAATATTTCCCACCGACGATTTATTTTTCAACAGCGCGTCGATCTCCTTCGTGGCTGAGCCCACGCACATCGTATCCGAGGTTAAGCACGAACCCTTGCATTTATGGCTAGCCAAGGAGCCATGGAATGTATCCCACACAGTCGGGCCTCTTAACCTCTGTAACCGTGGGTGTAAGCACAAGAAAAATGAGAGCTGCAATGCAAAACTAGCATAAATCGCGTGTTCTGCGAATTCTGGACCACCATCAAAATTGCGGAAAGTTGATATTTCACTGAGAATTGGCTTCATCAGGAGAAAAAGATAGACATCTATGGTTTACTAGGACATTTGTTCGAAGAGGACGTGTAGTGGTAGACAATTGTACATGAAATAAGGGACCAATGTCGTAAAACGTGCGTAATTTCCACGTCCGTTGTCCGATTCTCACGATTTTAAATGGTGCATAGCTTACGAGCAGGCCAACACCGTAAAACGAAAATTATTTGAAAATAATTTCACGGAATTATCTCAAAAATTTACATATAGGGAAGAAATAACCATGTAAATATTTCCCACCGACCATTTATTTTTCGACAGCGCGTCGATCTCCTTGGTGGCTGAGGCCACGCACATCGTATCCGAGGTTAAGCACGAACCCTTGCATTTATGGCTAGCCAAGGAACCATGGAAGGTATCCCACACAGTCGGGCCTCGTAACCTCTGTAACCGTGGGTGTAAGCACAACAAAAATGAGAGCTGCAATGCAAAACTAGCATAAATCGCGTGTTCTGCGAATTCTGGACCAACATCAAAATTGCGGAAAGTTGATATTTCACTGAGAATTGGTTTCATAAGGAGAAAAAGATAGACATCTATGTTTTACTAGGACATTTGTTCGAAGAGGACCTGTAGTGGTAGACAATTGTACATGAAATAAGGGACCAATGTGACCAATGTTGTAAAACGTGCGTAATTGCATGGTCCGTTGTCCGATTCTCATGATTTTAAATGGTGCGTAGTTTACGAGCAGGCCAACACCGTAAAACGAAAATTATTTGAAAATAATTTCACAGAATTATCTCAAAAATAAACACTTAGGGTAGAAATAACCATGTAAATATTTCCCACCGACCATTTATTTTTCAACAGCGCGTCGATCTCCTTCGTGGCTGAGGCCACGCACATCGTATCCGAGGTTAAACACGAACCCTTGCATTTATGGCTAGCCAAGGAACCATGGAAGGTATCCCACATAGTCGGGCCTCTTAACCTCTCTAACCGTGGGTGTAAGCACAAGAAAAATGATAGCTGCAATGCAAAACGAGCATAAATCGCATATTCTGCGAATTCTGGACCACCATCAAAATTGCGGGAAGTTGATATTTCACTGAGAATTGGCTTCATAAGGAGAAAACTATAGACATCTACGGTTTACTAGGACATTTCTTTGAAGAGGACCTGTAGTGGTAGACAATTGTACATGAAATATGGGACCAATGTCGTAAAACGTGCGCAATTTCCTCGTCCGTTGTCCGATTCTCACGATTTTAAATGGTGCGTAGCTTACGAGCAGGCCAACAACGTAAAACGAAAATTATTTGAAAATAATTTCACGGAATTATCTCAAAAATAATCACTTAGGGAAGAAATAACCATGTAAATATTTCCCACCTACCATTTATTTTTCAACAGGGCGTCGATCTCCTTCGTGGCTGAGACCACGCACATCATATCCGAGGTTAAGCACGAACCCTTGCATTTATGGCTAGCCAAGGAACCATGGAAGGTATCCCACACAGTCGGGCCTCTTAACCTCTGTAACCGTGGGTGTAAGCACAAGAAAAATGAGAGCTGCAATGCAAAACGAGCATAAATCGCGTGTTCTGCGAATTCTGGACCACCATCGAAATTGCGGGAAGTTGATATTTCACTGAGAATTGGCTTCATAAGGAGAAAAAGATAGACATCTATGGTTTACTAGGACATTTCTTTGAAGAGGACCTGTAGTGGTAGACAATTGTACATGAAATATGGGACGAATGTCGTAAAACGTGCGTAATTTCCTCGTCCGTTGTTCGATTCTCACGATTTTAAATGGTGCATAGCTTACGAGCAGGCCAACACCGTAAAACGAAAATTATTTGAAAATAATTTCACGGAATTATCTCAAAAATAAACACTTAGGGAAGAAATAACCATGTAAATATTTCCCACCGACGATTTATTTTTCAACAGCGCGTCGATCTCCTTCGTGGCTGAGGCCACGCACATCGTATCCGAGGTTAAGCACGAACCTTGTATTTATGGCTAGCCAAGGAACCATGGAAGGTATCCCACACAGTCGGGCATCTTAACCTCTGTAACCGTGGGTCTAAGCACAAGAAAAATGAGAGCTCCAATGCAAAACGAGCATAAATCGTGTGTTCTGCGAATTCTGGACCAGCATCAAAATTGCGGGAAGTTGATATTTCCCTGAGAATTGGCTTCATAAGGAGAAAAATATAGACAACTATGGTTTACTAGGACATTTGTTTGAAGAGGACCTGTAGTGGTAGACAATTGTACATGAAATATAGGACCAATGTCGTAAAACGTGCGTAATTTCCTCGTCCGTTATCCGATTCTCACGATTTTAAATGGTGCGTAGCTTACGAGCAGGCCAACACCGTAAAACGAAAATTATTTGAAAATAATTTCACGGAATTATCTCAAAAATAAACACTTAGGGAAGAAATAACCATGTAAATATTTCCTGCCGACCATTTATTTTCAACAGCGCGTCGATCTCCTTCGTGGCTGAGGCCACGCACATCGTATCCGAGGTTAAGCACGAACCCTTGTATTTATGGCTAGCCAAGGAACCATGGAAGGTATCCCACAGAGTCGGGCCTCTTAACCTCTGTAACTGTGGGTGTAAGCACAAGAAAAATGAGAGCTGCAATGCAAAACGAGCATAAATCGCGTGTTCTGCGAATTCTGGACCACCATCAAAATTGCGGGAAGTTGATATTTCGCTGAGAATTGGCTTCATAAGGAGAAAAAGATAGACAACTATGGTTTACTAGGACATTTGTTTGAAGAGGACCTGTAGTGGTAGACAATTGTACATGAAATATGGGACCAATGTCGTAAAACGTTTGTAATTTCCTCGTCCGTTATCCGATTCTCACGATTTTAAATGGTGCGTAGCTTACGAGCAGGCCAACACCGTAAAACAAAAATTATTTGAAAATAATTTAACGGAATTATCTAAAAAATAAACACTTAGGGAAGAAATAACCATGTAAATATTTCCCACCGACCATTTATTTTTCAACAGCGCGTCGATCTCCTTCGTGGCTGAGGCCACGCACATCGTATCCGAGGTTAAGCACGAACCCTTGTATTTATGGCTAGCCAAGGAACCATGGAAGGTATCCCACACAGTCGGGCCTCTTAACCTCTGTAACCGTGGGTGTAAGCACAAGAAAAATGAGAGCTGTAATGCAAAACTAGCATAAATCGCGTGTTCTGCGAATTCTGGACCAACATCAAAATTGCGGAAAGTTGATATTTCACTGAGAATTGGATTCATAAGGAGAAAAAGATAGACAACTATGGTTTACTAGGACATTTGTTTGAAGAGGACCTGTAGTGGTAGACAATTGTACATGAAATATAGGACCAATGTCGTAAAACGTGCGTAATTTCCTCGTCCGTTATCCGATTCTCACGATTTTAAATGGTGCGTAGCTTACGAGCAGGCCAACACCGTAAAACGAAAATTATTTGAAAATAATTTCACGGAATTATCTCAAAAATAAACACTTAGGGAAGAAATAACCATGTAAATATTTCCCGCCGACCATTTATTTTTCAACAGCGCGTCGATCTCCTTCGTGGCTGAGGCCACGCACATCGTATCCGAGGTTAAGCACGAACCCTTGTATTTATGGCTAGCCAAGGAACCATGGAAGGTATCCCACACAGTCGGGCCTCTTAAACCTCTGTAACCGTGGGTGTAAGCACAAGAAAAATGAGAGCTGTAATGCAAAACTAGCATAAATCGCGTGTTCTGCGAATTCTGGACCAACATCAAAATTGCGGAAAGTTGATATTTCACTGAGAATTGGATTCATAAGGAGAAAAAGATAGACATCTATGGTTTACTTGGACATTTGTTCGAAGAGGACCTGTAGCGGTAGACAATTGTACATGAAATAAGGGACCAATGTCGTAAAACGTGCGTAATTTCCTCGTCCGTTGTCCGATTCTCACGATTTTAAATGGTGCGTAGCTTACGAGCATGCCAACACCGTAAAACGAAAATTATTTGAAAATAATTTCATGGAATTATCTAAAAAATAAACACTTAGGGAAGAAATAACCATGTAAATATTTCCCGCCGACCATTTATTTTTCAACAGCGCGTCGATCTCCTTCGTGGTAGAATCAACTATCTGATTGTATGATTTAACATATATTTAGTAGCCTTTTTCTTGCAATAGAATGGTAGAATCAACTATCTGATTGTATGATTTAACATATATTCAGTAGCCTTTTTCTTTCAATAAAATGGTAGAATCAACTATCTGATTGTATGATTTAACATATATTCAATTGCCTTTTTCTTGCAATAGAATGGTAGAAATAACTATCTGGTTGCCTTTTCCTTCCAACAAAAATGGTAGAAACAACTATCTGACAAGTATCAAAGTATTTGTGAATTATATTTGATAAAAAGGGCTGCCCTCTTTTTTGGAAACTTTGGTTCCGAACTAAGCCTTACCATTTCTACTTTCTTACTACTGCAGGCCTAAGGAGCGCTGTGAGGCACTAATACGTTTGTTTTGTGGCTGCTTATGTAAATTTGTTGGCGTTGACATAAGGGCTGATAGGAGGGTGATGAATACAAGCTGGGGATTTGAAATCCCACATAATTTCCATGGGGATATCCAAGATATGTACCACATAAAAGGAAGCGTCGGGAGGTCTGGAATGGCTGCCCTCGCTAGCGAAATCATCCACGAGTCATATAAAAAGATGAAGATCAATCTCCCACCAAAAGGGCACTGGTAATGGTAGAAGCAGCCACTTGACGAGGTTAACATCAAATATGCTGTTACCGATGGGTTTGTTGCCTTCGAGCTGTACAGTAAACTCCAGAACAGGCACAAGGGGCCAGTTGTGCTCCAACCTCCACGAAAAGTACCACCGGTGTTCCCCAATTTATCTGCACCCTCAACATCTTCCACGAGCGGCAGCAAGCGCTCGAAATGGGAGGAAGACATCTATGAGGATGGCCGGAACAACGGTGATGGGTGGAACGATGACCAGGGAAAGAAAGAAATCGCGAGCAGGATTTGAGCGGCATGAAGCGCTCCATATTTAGTACTGTATATATGTAGTACTGATTAGTATTCCTGAACTTTGCATAGTATTTCTGAACTTTGCATAGCCGTATCTATATGCTTTTGTGTCACTTATTCAGTACGAACTATGTAATGTAAATACTCGATCTCTGAGTAATGCGTTTTAGCTATCAGACATGTTTGTAAGCACTTTTAGTTTAATGTGAGTAAGTTCTCAGAGATGAGTGTCACCACTTTTAAACAACTTTTAAAAAACATTTAAACATGAAACTGAAAAACCAAGCCTGGATCCTTCTTAGTCACACCAAAATGAAGCTTCTGTGAGTTTTTGAAATTTCCATGTTGCAAATCCCAAACCACCTCTCTTCACACAATAGTGTTCATAGTTTGAGATTTGATATTTCACACCACATTCAAGCATATTTTGTTTGAATGTATTTAGACCTTGTTTATCAATTGGAGCTGTTAATATATGACAAACTAAGAATATGTACACTTCTTTTCCGTTTTATTGATGTTTTTTGAATTTTTAATACTTATTTCAAAATCGGTCAAAGCCAAGTTTGACAACCATTTAAACATGAAAATGAAAAACCAAGCCTGGATCCTTCTTAGTCACACCAAAATGAAGCTTCTATGAGTTTTTGAAAATTTCATGTTGCAAATCCCAAACCACCTCTCTTCACACAATAGAGTTCATAGTTTGAGATTTGATATTTCACACCACATTCAAGCATATTTTGTTTGAATGTATCTAGACCTTGTTTATCAATTGGAGCTGTTAGTATATGACAAACTAAAAACATGTGCACTGGTTTTCAATTTTTTGATTTTTTTTTTGAATTTTTTATACTTATTTCAAAATCAGTCAAACCCAAGTTTGACCAACATTTAAACAACTTTTAAACATGAAAATGAAAAACCAAGCCTGTATCCTTCTTAGTCACACCAAAATGAAGCTTGTGTTAGTTTTTTGAAAATTTCATGTTGCAAATCCCAAACCACCTCCTCTCACACAATAGAGTTCATAGTTTGAGATTTGATATTTCACACCACATTCTAGAAGGAATCTCCGCGGTCCGTGAGAGGCCTCATACTGCAATCTGATTGGCTGGACTTTTTTTTGAACACGGATTGGGTCCCGAGTGAGCACGGTAGATGGACTGTTGGGCCGTGTCAATTCCAAATGGGCCCAGATGCAAGCATGTTGGCATGCATGCGCGGGAAACGACGGTGTTTGCATGCATGCGCGCCTCCTTTGACTGTGCGTTGAATCATACGCGTTGGAAGTTGATCAAGCCGCCGTTTTGATTGTGCTTTGGAAGATGGTCAGCCCGGCATTGATTCATACGCGAATTTAATCGCTGGCACCGCCCGCCGGCCTCCCTCTCCGCCCTATATAAAAGCTACACTAATCCATGGCCTTAAGCACACATCTCTCTCTAATCCTTGCAAAAACTCTCTCCCTCGATCCCTCTCTTCTATTCCAATGGAGCCACTCGCACGCGTACCTCCGTCTCGACTGTACTACTTCACCAAAGAAGACATGGACTTCAAGGTATGGGTCACCCTCCGTTCATATCGCGTGGAGAGGTGGATCCTCGACGTGAAGAAGTTATATCTCGACGCCGCACCGATCAAGCGCGTTGGACTCGACTGCGAATTCACCGACCATTCCTCGGTTCGACAGAGGGATCTTCCACCGACAAAAAGGCAGTGTGCCGCCGTCCTTCAACTCTTGGTGGTGTCCGAGACTCTTGTCTTCTAGATCCGCAAGGCTGATAGGGTGCCACAGCTCCCCGTGGATTTCTTAGGTGACAAGACCATCAAGTTCTATGGCGTGGCTATCCATAATGATGTGCAGATGCTGCGCCCCTATGGAATTAATATTCCGTCCGCAGTCGACCTCCAAATGGATCAGCGGAACCCGACCGACAATCCTACTCTGAGTCTCTATGCTCTCTCCAATGCTGTCATTGAGACAAAACTTGAGAAGAAGAAGAAGAAGAAGAAGAAGAAGAAGAAGAAGAAGGACAAGAAGAAGGGCAAGGACGACGACGACGTAGAAGACTTCTAGATTTTTGGATGGGCCAATGTTCCATTGAGCTACAATCGAGTCTTGTATGCCGCTCTGGACGCTCGCCTCAGCTACGAGATTGCACGGAAGTGGGAATAGTTCAAGATGAATAAAGTTCCAATACTTATCTATGTTTTACTTTTATCGTGTTTATTTTATTTTCCATGTTTTTCTTTGTCGTGTCGTGTCGTGCCCCTAGAATTATAGGGGGCGGTTGCATGGGAAACATTGACGGTAAGCGGTGGCGCATGTAGCGGTGGAAACATCTTCGAGGGTATGCTTGAAGGCATAGAGGACAGGTTCATGGGGCTGGACCTTGAGTACATAAAGGAAGATCCGGACGGAGAGATCGCACAAGAGGTCGCCGTCTTCCAACTCGCCTTGGATACGAAAGTACTGGTATTCCAGTACTCTAGGTATGTAAAAAAAATCCAATCTAGTAATCTCTCTTCAACCAACCTGGTAGTATATATCATGATCCCCAGCTGCGCCCCCGCTGGCCGGCTGGTTTACTGTATTTTAGAAGGATCGATTTGTGGTAGCTAGGTTTAATTAGCTAGAGTTTTTGATTGCTTTCGAACAATATATGTGCTATGTGTGTGCCTATGAATTTGTGGTAGCTAGTTTTAATTGCTACTGATCTCTATCTGTATGGCTGTGAATTTATCTTATATATGTGTGTGCATGTGATTTGTGTTATAGGTTTAATATTGCTATACTCTCTATATATCTGTACATTTGCATGCCCTGTACGATGATCGGTCTATCGAGAGAACCTGGACGCGCTTCTATTCGTGTGCATGCTTTGTGTTGAACTGATGTCCCTGTGATGTGTGAGACGAAAATCTGAGACATTCTACGTGAGTCCAAGCCAGTTTCATCGAAGGAAACTGGGTCCAAGCTGGGCTAATGGGCCGATGAAGAAAATCAACGACGTAAATTACATGAAACGTCGCATGCAACCGGCCCATTACTGGAAACCCAAAAACGCCGAGAGCAAAATCAGCTTTTTGGTCGTTCTCGACGGAAACACACGACATTATTGGAATGTCGTGGCAGAAACATCGTGGATCGACGGATATTTGGTAGTGGTCCCCGGACTCGAATCTGGAACAAACTGGTCAGATTCGACTAGGCCGCGGAGGTCTTACTGAGTCGATCTGTAGTATAACTTTGAAATTTACCCAACGCGTCCGTCGGGATTTTTCATCATCTTTGTTGACACGGAAAGTGTAAGGATTAACGTTGCTGAAACTGTCCTTAGCCCAGCTCAAAAGTTCGGCGGGTCTTACCTTTGCACTATGCATGCAGCATCCGAGATATTTGCGGCAGACGCAACTCGGGAAATTTTCGAGTATGATTTTAAAGTATTTTGAGTTTATTGGACGAGTTGTGTCCTTTGTCGACTGATATTTTGTCGTTATTCTATCGGGTGCGCGACAGCGCTCCCGATGGTAGTAGCCCCCGAGATTGTGTTGTATTGTTTGCAATGGAGGATAATCTCAAATCTGTTTATCCCATACTTTTCCAATCGAAGAAATTTTTGATACGCTCCGATGGGAGTAATATTATTCAGTCAAAGAAACTGTCGACTGACGTTATGCCTTGTGTTGTCCAGTCAAAAGACTGTCTTTTGCGTAAAACCTTTGCGACTCGAATTTGTCTGTCAGATGTGAAACCGAAAAATGACGTCAGTGATGACGCATGCATCGACTGAATTTTCTGACTAGCGGTGATGTGCTTGCTGTGGCCGATTGGAAGTGACCTACATGTGGGCCCATTCTACAGCGATGGTGCCGTTTGGACTGGATTTGACCGGGCTGGCCCACTTTTTACGAAGGTGTGATGATGGTTCCTCTTTTTGCATGCATAGTGGGCGGAGTGACCAGCGACGGTTGCCCTCCGCGCTTTCCACGTGTTCGGTGAGATTGCGTGTGGAGCGCACGATGGTGAATTGGACGGTTGTGACCAATTTTGCTCTGTGGTAAATAGGGGGAACGGTGCTGGCGTAATTTTTACTTGCCATTTGCTCTGCGCGCCACCCCTGCCTCGTCTTCTTCCTTGTGCTCCTGCCATTGTTCTTCGTCCGAGCTCGTGATGCTTTCCCTAGCCACCAATGTCATAGCGCCAAAGAGAAAAGGTGCTGCCGCCACCGCTCCTGCGACCGATGCGGCCGCTGTGAGGGGCAAGAAGGTTGCGCCTAGCGCATCTGCATCTGCCGCCGACCTCAAGAAAGGCGACTGCGATTGGGTGAAGTCCGCCGTCAAGGAGGCGCAACTGGACAAGCTGCGCGATGAAGGACTGCTGCCACCCACGGACCAGCTATTTGTCCTGTCGTCGTATTGGCATCTTAGATAGGATACGGGGTCCTGCTAGCCGAGGGTGAACGTAGGGCAAGAAGGTGGACGTCATCGAGGTCGGGATTGTACACGGCAGTTTACCCAGCTTCAGGCTCCATGGCGGTGGCGGAGCCCTACGTGCTGCTATAACTCACTATATGGCAATAGCTGTGTTACAGGTTACAATGAGTATGAGAGTATGCCCTAAGGCGTCCTATGGTCCAGTTTATATAGGCGGCCGGACCTAGGGTTACAAGGGCTGGACGTGTCCGGCAAGACTACAGAGTCCTAAACCTAGCCGGCAAGTTACCGCCTTCCATCTAAGTCTTCATGGCGGTAAGTCTTCTATATCGGGCCTCCGTCTTGCCAACCGTCATCCGCCTTGCGGGCCGGCTATCTGGGCCGCCTGGTAGGCCAAAGCCTTTCACCACTGTTACAGGCCACCCTGGACTAGCCGGATTTGCCATGTCAGTGATACCCCCACTTGGAATATCCCCAACATTACCCCTGGAAGGGTTTAAGTTCTCTAGACGCCATCTTATCTTTGTCAGCATGTCCGCCTTGCTCTGGATGATTGTAGGCGGCTGAAGGACTTGAAGCGTTCCACCGTTGGAATAGGTGGCTATCCGACTAACAGATGCCGGATACATTGCCGCCTGTCAGGAATCTTCCTCGAGTTGTCTTGTCAATTGTCACAATGACTTGTCTCGTCAAATGTTTACGGATGACGTCACGCCGTCCACGACAGTTTGAACGGTCACATTTGTCATGATTACCATCCCACTACTCATGGGAATCGAGGCGCCGACGGTTCCGCCGTTGCCACGACGAGGAGATCGTGGGCACGTGGCGGACGACTGCGGGGCCATCCGCCTCGCGCATGAATCTTGACGCACCAAAATCGACCGCGTCAGCTGCTATCCCAGGGAGTGGCTAAACTCGACCACCAAAATCGTTCGGCTGCGCGCGGTGCCGCCAGGATTGCCTTGGCGCTAAAAAAGTCTGGTACCCGGACGCCGACATCCACCAAGTCACCGAGTACTTCCCTACAGAGGACGAGTCCGGCAACCCTATCATGCAGGGGGACATTCTCCGGGAAGTCCGGGGCTATGCAACTCGCGTGGCCAACATGGTTGACATCGGGAAGTTCCATAAGGAATTTCCTGATCCTCATGTGGTTGCCACCGAGGCTGCCAAGGCGGATGCTGCTGCTGCCGGAGGCGCAGAAGGCGAAACTGCGGGCGTCGACCGCAGCCCCCAGGATGGCGGAGCCAGCCCCAAGGCTGTCAGCGACAGCCCCCAAGACCTCCAGACGACATCGACCAAGGCGGCCACTCCTTAGGCGCTTTTTCCTGCAGTAGAGTAGACAAGTAGATGCGTTAATCTGTAATGCGTAAAAACTTGTTTTATGTTGTAATGTATATATGTTTGGCCAACTTTTATGCTACACTTGACGGTAGGCTTACAACAAGTGGCCCGCCTTAATATTTATCTCGTTTAAGTGTTTGACTTTTCATATGTTGGCGGAACCTCAGCACAGATACTTTAGCTGAGACAACCAGGTGTAATACCAACTAGTTTAGAATCAGAGACCAAAGCCGGCAATTTTGGTACCAACAACATACTACTAGGCGACCCGCACGAAAACAGTCAGATAACGATACTAGGCGGTGCAAAATTTATTTGCTAAGTTTTTAGCCGACTGACGGCAAATGTCAAAGTAGTTGGAACCTTAGCATGGAGCCGAATCTTTACGGTAACTTTCTTGAAAAGAATTTTATACATGATTACAAGAATAGGCAAAAGATGGCATGATCCCAAATCTGAATGAGCAAACCATTGACTTTTATTTCATGATCATATAGTACTTATTACAATGGAAATTGCTAAGTGTAGAAAGGACGTAGCTGCTCAATGTTCCATGGTCATTTGGTCTCGTCGTACTTATCGTCAACCTTGCGCTTGCGTTTACGACCTCGAACCTTCCTGTAGCCATCCTTGATGTTGACCAAGTAATAGGATCCATTGAGCAACACCTTGCTGACCACAAAGGGTCCTTCCCATGGCGGGGATAACTTATGCAAGCCTTTCCTGTTCTGGATTAGGCGGAGGACTAAGTCACCTACTCTAACGCTACGTTGCCTCACTCACCGGCTATGATATCTGCGCAATCCTTGTTGATAGATGGCGGATCGTGCCAAGGCAACATCACGCTCTTCGTCAAGTAGGTCGAGACCGTCCTGTCTTGCATATTCTGCGTCTTCTTGGATGTAGGCTTGTACTCTAGGGGAATCATACATCATGTTGGAAGGCAGCACTGCTTCTGCACCATAGACTAGGAAAAAAGGAGTGAACTTGGTGGATCTGTTTGGGGTTGTGCGTAAACTCCAAAGGACAGATTGTAGTTCATCCACCCAAGCCCTAGCTGCCCTGTGCAATGGTACTTCGAGACGCGGCTTAAGGCCTTGCAAGACCAAGCCATTTGTATGCTCTACTTGACAGTTTGCCTACGGGTGTGCTACGGAGGCCAAATCTAGGCGGATGCCATGCTGGTGGCAGTATTCCTCAACCTCACCTTGTGACAGGTTTGTGCCGTTGTCGGTGATGATGCTATGAAGCACCCCGAACCGAGAGATTATTCCCCACAGAAAGTTTGCGGCAGTAACGCCGTCTAGCTTTTTTATAGGCTTAGCTTCAACCCATTTGGTGAATTTGTCCACCGCTACTAACAAGTGTGTGTAACAACCTGGTGCCGTCTTGAATGGCCCAACCATGTCCAAGCCCCAGACTGTGAAAGCCCATGTGATGGGTATTGTCTTCAGTTCCTAAGCCGGTATATGTGGTTGTCTGGCATATAGTTGGCAGCCCCCCCATCTCTTAACTATGTCTTCTGCGTCTGCCTTGGCTGTCAGCCAGTAAAAACCTTGTCAGAAAACTTTTGACACAAGGGAGTGGGACGAAGCATGATGTCCGCAATCTCCTGAATGTATCTCGTCCAACAATTCTATGCCTTCTTCTGGCGAGACACAACGTTGGTAGACCCCTGTGATGCTACGCTTGTATAGCTCGCCTTTGATTATGGAGAATGCCTTGGCTCTTCTTATAATTTGCCGCCTTAATACCTCATCTTCTGGCAACTTCTGATCCATCAAGAAGTCCAGATATGGCGTTGTCCAATCCGGTTTTACCAGGTAGACGGCATAGCTGGCGTCTTCAACAGGTTCTGCCACCTCGGGGTCAAGGAGGTCTGCTCCTTTGATGGACGGCGTGTGCAAGTGCTCCAGAAAAACATGCTTTGGAACTTTCTTTCTTTTAGACCCCAATCTGGCAAGTGTGTCTGCTGCCTCGTTCTGGGCTCGTGGGATTTGGCGGACCTCGTAGCCTAGGAAGCACTTAGCGAATTCATCAACGGTGGCACGATATGCCGCCATTGTAGCACTTTTTGCATCCCAGGTACCTCTTGTCTGTTGGGCCACCAAGTCTGAATCTCCATAACAGAGGATGCGCTGGACGCCTAGTTCTTTGGCGATCTGTAGCCCATAAAGGAGTGCTTCGTATTCAGCAACGTTGTTGGTTGCTTTGAAATGAATCTGCAGCACATAGCTTAGCTTGTCTCCTTGCGGGTTTCGCAACACAACGCCAGCCCCCGAGCCCTGAAGCATTTTTTATCCGTCAAAGTGCATGACCCAGTAGTCGGATTCAGGGAGAGGGACTTCATCCATAGCTTCTGTCCAATCTGCTACGAAATCTGCCAAGGATTGAGATTTGATGGCGTTTCTGGGCTTGTAAGCGATGTCGAAGGCGGCGAGTTCAATGCCCCACTTGGCGACTCGGCCTGTAGCATCTGAGTTGTTGATAATATCTCCCAGAGGTGCCTTGCTCACAACCATGATTGAATGTTCCTGGAAATAATGTCGTAGCTTTCTGGCGGCGTAGAATACGCCGTAAACCAGCTTCTGGTAGTATGGTTAACATTGCTTAGAGGCGGAAAAGACTTCACTGATGAAGTAGACCGGACGCTGTTCCGGTATGTCTGCTTTTTCCGTCTTGCGTTCCACAACCAGGACCACGCTGACAACCAAGTTAGTTGCCGCGATGTAGAGCAGCATAGGTTCCTGCGATCGAGGAGCTGCTAAAATAGGGGCAGAGGTTAATGCTTCCTTGAGTTGCTCAAGGCGGCATCTGCTTCCTCTGTCAACTCGAACTTATAGGATTTCTTCAGAAGCCGGTAGAGAGGCATTGCCTTTTCTCCAAGGCGGCTAATGAAACGACTGACGACAGCCGCCGAGCCGACAGGTCGTTGCACGTCCTTCAGGTCCTTGGGCCTTGATATGTTGAGAATTGCCTTGATTTTCTCTGGGTTGACCTCTATCCCCCGTTCGGAAACGATAAAGCCGAGCAGCTTGCCAGCAGGGACCCCAAAGACGGACTTCTTTGGGTTGAGTTTCATCTTATATACCCAAAGACTATCAAAGGTTTCTCGAAGATCGTCTAGCAAATCCGCCTTCTTTTTAGACATGACGGCAATGTCGTCAATATAGACGTGAACATTGTGGACAATCTGTTCATTAAGTCATCTTTGCATGCATCGCTGGTACATTGCGCCGGCATTTTTTAGGCCGAAGGGCATCGTGATGTAGCAGAAGGTGCCATAGGGCGTAGTAAACACAGTTTTGAGTTGGTCTGACTCGCGCATTTTGATTTGATGGTATCCGGAGTTCGCATCTAGGAAGCACAGCAGCTCGGAGCCGGCTGTGGAGTCTATGACCTGATCTATACGTGGTAAAGCAAAGTGGTCCTTAGGACAGCACTTGTTCAAGCCGGTATAATCAATGCACATTCTCAATTCCTTATTGGGCTTCAGTACCATTACAGGGTTTGCCAACCAGTCTGTGTGTACTACCTCCCTAATAAACTTTGCCTCCTGCAGTTTGATGATCTCCTTCCCTGTAGCCTTCCGCTTCTCTTCGCCATAGCGCCTTATTCCTTGCTTGACTGGCTTGGCTCCTTTGTAGACATTGAGAGAGTGCTCGGCAAGTTCCCTCGGTACACCTGGCATGTCGGCTGACGACCATACAATGATGTCCCGATTCTCACGGAGGAACTCGATGAGTGCGCTTTCCTATTTGTCATCTAAGCTGGACCCGATGGTGACTTGCTTGGAGCTGTCACCTGGAATCAGGTCCGCCTTATTTGTTTCATCGGAAGCCTTGAAAGTCTTCTTTGGCTCCGCCGTCTTGTGGCTTGCCGGCAACTCAGACGTGTCAGCTTCGTTTTTCATCATAGCCAGTTCTTCAACGAGGATGATGGCTTCGGCGAAGGCGGCATTGCCACGCTCGCACTGCTTTGCCTTCTCGAAGTTGCCGTTGACGGTAATGGTACCGTTGGGTCCAGGCATCTTCAGCTTGATGTATATGTAGCATGGCCTGGCCATGAACTTGGCAAAAGTCGGGCGTCCAAAAATGCAGTGGTAGGCACTCTTGAAGGGGACTACTTCAAACCTGAGATACTCCGTGCAGTAGTTAGTCTCAGGCCCAAAAGTAACCTCAAGTTTAATGCTTCCCTTTGACTTGGCTTGCTTTCCCGGAACTATGCCATGGAACGTGACTTTGATGTAGTCAAGCTGGAACTCCGACAAGTTCATGCGCTTCAGGGTATCCTCATACATGATGTTGAGGTTGCTGCCTCCATCCATCAGCACTTTGGTGAGTCTAAAGTTGTCGACAATTGGGTCGACGATGAGGGCGTACTTGCCGGGATGTGGCACGTGGTCCGGGTGGTCGCTCCAATCCCACGTGATCTGTTTCTCGGACCAGTTTAAGTACTGAGGAACGTCAGGCACTGTGGCATTAAGCTCACGAAGCTCCGCCTTCTCTTCCTTTGCTGAAGGAGTACCCAGGAAACAGACTAAGCTGTCTTTAACCTTGGCATACTTCCTATCCTTTCGCAGCTTTGGGTCCTCATCCTCCAACATGGAGATTGCCTCGTCCTCATCAACCTTCTTTGCTTTCTCAGATTTCTTGCTTTTCTTTGGCTTTCAGCCAACCTCGGGGTCTTTCTTGATATCATCCATGAAGCGGCACTCTCCCAGCTTGTGGTTTGTTTTTCCGAGTGACAAGTGTATTGGGCAAGGCATCTCCTTTGCCTGCTCGTATGTCAGGTGTGGCTTGCCGGTATTGGCATCTTTGCCCTTCGCCTTCCACTTGCGGTTACCGCCTTTGCCTTCAAAAGCTACAGCAACCTCGCCGGACGGACCTTGCTTGTCCTCTTGGGGAGCCTTACGCTTCTGACTTGCCCTTCTGATTGGCGCCATGTCTTGGGTGCCTTCACCGTTGAGGGCATCGTCATCCGCCTGTGCATACATGGTTGCTATCTGGAGCATGGTCCCGAGATCCTTGACTTGTTCGCGGACTAGCCTGTGTCTGAGACTTGAGCCCTTTAGTAAGCCCGTTGTGAAGGCATGAATTGCCTGGTTGTCGTCGACATTCTCACAGCTTGCCTTCTATTCGATCCATCTGGCTAGGAAGGCGGTGGCAGTTTCATCTGGCCTCTGTAGGCAGCGGGCGAGATCCGTGTAGGTTCCTGGCCGCCTGTATGTGCCTTGAAAGTGTTGCGTAAACACCCTTTCCGTATCACGCCAGCTGTAGATTTATTTCTCCGGCAAGTTTTCTATCCAGCTTCGGGCTGTCCCCTCTAGCATGAGAGGAAGGAAGCATGTGGCGACTAACCCATTACCCCCAGCAATTTCTGCCGCCAAAGCATAGTCGGATAACCATGAGTTTGGCTTGTTTGTGCCGTTGTACCTTTGATGAGTTTTTGACACCGATGTCATATCTCTAGGTATCTGAACGTTGCGGATTACCGAGCCAAAGCACACGGGGCTGAGGTAGGAGCCTTCCTATTCTGCTCTGATGTCGTTAAGGCGGTGACATGCGTCTTCCGGAGCGAGCTGCCTGTTGGATCTTTCTCCGTTAGGCTCATCCTGTGCCGCTCGGTTGTACCGAGGCTCGTTGTCATGCCGCCGATGCCCACCACCATGCCTAGGCACTAGTGGCGGAGATGGTGTACATTCCTAGCGCTGCCTTGGAGGCGGTGGCGGTGACGGCGTACGGTCCCTGCTTCGCCTCGGGGGTGGCTGCTGATTGTCGCGGTTGCCGCCTTCCCTTGGCTGCTTGCTTCCCCGGCTTCCGCCTTCATCCCTACGAGGCGGTGGAGGAGGTGGCTGCTTTTGCCAGCCGCCGGTATGGGACGCTTCGTCGTGCTGCCTTCTAGGAGGCGGTGACTTTTGCGGTTCCCCATCTTTGCCTTTGCCCTTGCCATGGCTGCTGGAGCCTGATGGATCTTCGGGTTGGCCTCCAGCTCTGACTTTGCATGCATTGGATTTGGATTCCAGCCTTCCTCCCTGGATGTCCGCCAAGTGCGCACGAGAATCTGCCCGGGCTTGCTGCTCTAGAGCCTTGCCGGCCAGCACTGCGGCATAGTAGATCTTCTCGTCCTTGTTGTAGTTGTCGCTATTGAGGATGTCCAAGGCTGTCGCAGTGTTAAGGACGGGTGTGTTAAACACGAGATCACCGTTTGAATCCTTCCGCTGCGTTGCATCGGCCCAGGGGAAACCAAGTTCTTCCGCAGGAGACATGGGGTCTCTGGCAGATTGTGCCTTGTTTCTCTTTTTGTGATCAATTTTCCCTGCCGGCTTGGGCACTGGAGTCGTGGTGAAGAGATTGCGCTTGCGGGTCGTGGCCTTTTTGTCTGCCTGCGCAAGGAGCTCCTTCACCTCCTTATGCTGGTTAGCTGTGAGCTCCTATTGCCGGAAGAGTATTTCCCGCAGCTTTTCCATGTCGGCAGGATTGTTTTGTCGGTAACCGGCGTGTGGAGGATCTCCCTTAAGGCTGCCATGTCCGCCTCCTTGCTGCACTCGCCTTTCTCCATTGGCCTCTTCTTTTTTGGAGCCGGCGGGGGCTCGACTTGGTCTTCTGCCAACGCGCCGGCATCAGCGGCGTCTGCCGCTTCTGCTGTCTTGTCCGTGTCGGTGATATCTGCCATATAGACCTGCTGCATGTCGGCAATTGAGCCTATCGCTGCCTCGGAAGGCGGTTGAACTAGTGTGTCGAAACACTTTTGCACCTTCTGCTCGAACATGCTGACATAGTCTGCATCGGAGTCAGAATCTATGTTAACTTGAACAGTAGATTTAGATCCGTCATCTGACATCGCTTCATCCTGCAAGGCAGGCAGAATTAACTCAGGGTCTTGGTTGTTAGGCTGAGAGTCGGATCCTAGTCCCGCCATCCCGACAAACTGCAGATCGGAATCGTCCGACTCCTGAGAGAAGGCGGATTCAGATTCGTCTGTCGAGAGGTTGTCCTCTGGGTGGTGGCTGGGCCCGAAAAAACCATGATTTTTCGGGTACCCCAAAGCCTCGGGAGTGAACCCGATGAAGAACTCGATGCTGCCTACCGGTACCAAGGTGTAGGCGAGAAGCCCATCCCTTGCCGTCACGTATCTTCCGTCATCGGCAACATAGCCGGTGCCGCCAGATCACAGCGCGCGGCCAACGGCGATGGTGTCACCGATGTCGCCAAGTGTTCCCGCCTAGAACGTGACGCCTGACGCCTTAGGCCCTACGGTGGGCGCCAACTGTCATCGTATCGGCATCTTAGACAGGAGATGGGGTCCTGCTAGCCGAGGGTGAACGTAGGGCAAGAAGGTGGATGTCGTCGAGGTCGGGATTGTACATGGCAGTTTACCCAGCTTCAGGCTCCATGATGGTGGCGGAGCCCTACGTGCTGCTATAACTCACTATATGGCAATAGCCGTGTTACAGGTTACAATGAGTATGAGAGTATGCCCTAAGGCGTCCTATGGTCCAGCTTATATAGGCGGCTAGACCTAGGGTTACAAGGGCTAGACGTGTCCGGCAAGACTATAGATTCCTAAACCTAGCCGGCAAGTTACCGCCTTCCATCTAAGTCTTCATGGCGGTAAGTCTTCTATATCGGGCCTCCATCTTGCCATCCGTCGTCCGCCTTGCGGGCCGGCTATCTGGGCCGCTGGTAGGCCAAAGCCTTTCACGACCATTGTAGGCCACCCTGGACTAGCCGGATTTGCCATGTCAGTGATACCCCCACTTGGTATATCCCCAACATGTCCACACGCCATCATCCAAGGAGGTACTCCCTGAACCTCGTGCCAACGAGCGTGTTTGTTTTGCGGAGTTTCTGTCTAGGGGTTTTGGCTTTCCCCTCCACGACTTTGTTCGTGGTTTGATGTTTGCATACGGGGTGCAAATCCATGACTTCATCCCGAATGGCGTACTGCACATCGCCTGCTTCATGGTGCTGTGGGAGTGTTTCCTGGGGGTCTCTCCCAGCTAGGCCTTGTGGAAGTCGATTTTCATGGTCCGGCCGAACAACAGAGGCGGCCGCACCTACTCCACTGGCGGCCGCGGGATCCAAGTGCGCAGCGACATGCACTACTTTGCTCTAAAGCCGGTCGACTCGGCGCAAGGATGGAGAAAGAGATGGTTCTACGTCCGAGTCGACCAGGAAGGAGTCCCGGAGTTTTCGACTACCAAGTCGATTATGAGGACAAATGCCTGGGACCATCATTTGTCGAGTGCAGAGGAGCCAGAAGCGGCGCCTCTTTTGGCCAAAATTGACGAGTTGCTTAGCAGCATAATGGGTGTGCATCTGATTGCCACCTTTGTGAAGATGCGGGTCTGGCCACTTCGAGCTCGAGCCCACCCGATGTGGGCTTATGAATGTATGCTTGACTCCAGTCGGAGGAGCCAAGAGGAATTGTCAAGTAATGAGCAGATGACACATGTGCGGTCTATCACCAGCACCAAGTCCAGCGATCCTTGCAACATCGACTGCCCTGTCATTCCTTATGGGGCTGAAAAGCCTTTGCCAGAGGTTAGTAAACTGTCGAGTTTGTTGTCTCTAGGACTTTGCTATTTTGTTGGTTTTCCTAACTTTCGTCTGTTGTTTGATGATACGCAGGGCCATTCGACTGCTTCTGTTCTTCCTCCTCTTCCCGAAGGTGGTCCGACTGAGGAAACAGAGGTGCAAGAGGTGCAAGAGGTTCGAGAGGTGCGATCAAAGGGAGTTGACGACTCGCCTCTTCCCTCGGCTTCCACTTCTCCCATGGAGAACATCCAAGAGGAAGAGGTGGAGGAGGCGCCTACTGAGGACGCACCCGCACTTGATAACACGGGCAAGGCTCGCACCCGCAAGCGCCGTCGCATGCTCCAAGAGACGTCTTCTGCTACGAGCTCACCCGCGAAGGAGGCGGATTTGAAGGACGATGGTGACTCAGGCTCACCACATGCTGCACAGGCTGCCCCTTTGGTGGCGTGCCAACTGAGCTCCAATGCTCCTCCTCAGTCGAGCAGGTCTTTGCGTTTTGGTGGCCCATCCTTCGACATCATCGATAGTGATGAGGACCAAGAAAACAGGTTTGTGCGATTGTTTTTTGTATGTAAATTTTTGCATTGTTATATGTTTGCTGATCTTTATGCTTCTTCTGTCATCTTGCAGCGCGGAGACTAAGAATCCAACAAGTTCTCCAGTAGCGCGGGCCCCGACCCCAGAGCACCAAAATGTTTCTCCTGCTGCAGCCGTGGACGTTCAGCCAGTAGCCATGGTGACTGCTCCTGAGATGGCCAAAGCTGCGACTGTGAGGACACTGGAGGTCGGGACATCGTCGTCCAAGTCTGTGACTTGGATGGATCACGTAAGTATGCTTTGTCTCATCCATATGTAATGTGACTAGTTCGTGTGCTGATTATGATGATCTCATGTGCGAGCAGCCCTTTGGCCGCACCTTGGCCGAATCAGACAAGACTTTTGTCCAGATGGAGCAGGAGAGGGATGGTCTGCGCTCTAACATGGAGCAGCTCAGCCGTGAGTTTATTTTGCCTTTGCACTCGAAAGCTTTTGTTTTTTGTGCTTGTTTTTTGAAGTACGCCTTGCCGTCGTATTCAGGTGACAAGAAGTCAGCTGAGACTCGGGTGAAGAAGCTAGAAGAAGCTCTTGCCGAGTCGAAGAAAGCTACGGACGCTGCCTAGCACTCTGCCGCTTCTCGCGAGAAAGAGTATGCCGAGCGACTGGCTAGCCTTGCGCAGAATGTGAGAGGTAAGTGACCATCTCTTTCGCATGCTACTCGAGTACCTGTTGGGTATTATGTTCTAATTTTTTGCTCATTCTGGTTCTTTTTTGCAGAGCCGATTGGCGTGCCGGCACCTATAGACACGGTCTGTTACGAGCTATCACTCGACCAGGCTATAGGTGACCTCGGTGCCATGTTTGTCCAGGCGAAGGATGCCCTTGCCAAGTCCACCAGTACCCTCGGCACTGTGTACCAGGAGGTGCTCCCACAAAATGAGGTGCCAGCGAATGTGGATAGCTTTGTCAGCGTTCTGGGCCCAGGGACTTCGACTATGGCGAGCTTTGCTCGCGCTCGTACGGTACGCGGCTCGGAGTCCACCCTCAAGCTCGTTCTGAGTCATGGCATAAAGGGTGAGCTCGAGGCGGCAATGTCTGACTTCCCGCGGAAATCCAACGGGAAGTATATGTCGCTGAAGAGTGTTAGTGAGCCAGCCGCGCGACTGGCTCACACCTTCATGGCCACCATGGAGCGCCGAGCGGTGGAGGCCACCACTGATACGTCTAAAACGTATCTATAATTTTTGATGTTCCATGCATGTTTTATATTAATTGCCAAATGTTTTATATACACTTTATATCACATTAAGGCATTTATTGCACTAACCTACTAATAATTGCCAAAGTGCACAATGTTCTTGTTTTACACTTTAATGTGTATCAATTATCAAAATTGGGAAAAGAAAACCAGGTTGTAGTTAAATTGGGACTTTCCTAAAATCTGTCTGAGAACTTTTTACGGATATTGTCAGTTTGACCCCCGAAGACGACCTCAAATGGAAAAACTTATAAAGCAAAAGTTGCAGCAAATTTTACGCCGCACGATCTAGACATAAAATTCATCACAATCAGAGTTCGGACGAGGCCTGGAGAGGCCCGACAAGTCAGCTAGGCCAGATTAAAATTTGGCCGCGCCGAGGCCTGGCGTGGTCACCTCGGGAACATTCTGGAGCTGCCCTTTGGACCATAAATAGCCCCGGCGGAGTAAACCCTTAATATATTGACGAGAAACCATGAAAAGTTCCGTACCGCTGCCGATCCAAAACCCTAATTCGGGGGCCATCTTCATCGCCGTTGCTGCCTCCCATGATGAGGAGGGAGTACTTCTTGATAGAGGTTGAGGGCTCTACTGGTAGGTATGTGGTTCATCTCTCTCTCCCATGGTGTGATCTTATTATGATCATGAGCTTTGTAATCTAGTTGAATCTATAGATGGTTTCCCCTTCACTATGTTTTAGTTATGCTACTCAAGAGATTTGTCATTATAATCTGTGGAGTCATGTAAAGGACGTTATCAAGGTGACAGTGTGGGTGATGTGTTTGACTCCATTAGTATGTTCGAAGGATATTTCATGAGTATTCTTGTGTTGGATGGCACTATTCACTTGTGAAGTTTGTGTACTATTTAGGATACTCGTAGTGGCATTGGGGTGTTCTAGGTGTGTATCACCGATCTTGAGGTGTGCTTTTGTAGCCCTACAAAATTGTCTTGGTGTGCTATGATACTGTGGTGTTCGTTTATTAGGACTTTAGGGAGTGCTGTTATAGCCCTACGCAGTAGATTGGTATTTCTATCCAACGGGAGAATAATTCGGAGTAGCATAGTGAAGAGGAAGTATTTATGCATTCAATCATGATTATTATTGTTGAGCGTGTCCACTAGTGAAAGTATGATCCCTAGGCCTTGTTTCCAAGCATCGAAACACCGTTTACTCTCAGTTCTGCTGCATGTTTGCTTGCTGTCATTGTTACTACAGATTGCTATTACCACCTGCTATTATCTATACCACTTGCATTTCACTATCTCTTCGCCGAACTAGTGCACCTATACATCTGACAAGTGTATTAGCTGTGTTGGGGACACAAGAGACTTCATGTATCTTAATTGCAGGGTTGCTTGAGAGGAGTATCTACCTCGCTGAGTTCGATATAACTTGGGTTATTCACTTAAGGAAAACTTGCTGCTGTTCTACAAACCTCTGCACTTGGAGGCCCAACACTGTCTACAAGAATAGAAGCGTGCGTAGACATCAACCACCCATGCGAGTAGGGCTAGGTCGCGGTCGGTGTCTGATATATAGGGCAGCCGCGGCTTTTTATGCCTTGTAATTAAACTTTATGACCACGCGAGTATGTGTGTGTTTTTGCTACCTTGATATGAATTTTAATTCATGTTTGTGCTCTCGCCTGCAAGGCTGTTTGCTGTTGCTCGACTGAGCTTTGTAATGCTTGACTTCTCATTCCTGACATGAGAATTTTTGTGATGCTTTGAACAGCCACGGGCACCCGCTACTTCAGCGAGTTCATCCCGACCTCGTCCTTTTACCCGATCTCGAGCTCAAGTAGCCAATGACAACCGAGTAAATGGCTATATGAGAGCGAAAATTGGGATGTTGGAGCAGGAGTTAAAGAGTGCCCGGAGCGAGTTGGACGGGATGACGGGCGAGGCCTGCTCTGCTGTGACACCCCTCCCTGGCACATATCACCAGAGAGGCAGTCGTCCCATCCGCCATCCCAAGATAACTGGCCGCACGTCACAACAGTGTAACATAATGGAAATCATTACACAATCAGGCACATCAGTGCTACAAATGGTTTACAAGGCCATCAAGGAATGACGAAATATCAATCCCAGCATGGCAAGACACAGAGTTTTAACTGGCAGCGGAAGACATATGCGAGGCTACGGCTTGGAGCGGCTCCACTCCATAGGTTCTGGCTGGGCTACTGATCCTAGCACGCTCTTGCTCCATCTCCTTGCTAAGGTAGAAGATGATTCCTCGCCGATATCTGGCCACAATCACAAGGCCCGTGAGTACATTAATATGCACTCAGCAAGAATCGCCACTCACTACAAACTATCCAACAATCATGTAGCAAGATACACATTTGAAATAAAATCCTACACATGGCAAGAGTCTACTCTAGGTACTTGACATAAAAGTAGCATGGCATTGACAACCAAACATGTCATAAGCAAGCAATGGGGGAATCACCAGTACAGAGTCCAAGCCAGGTGGGGTTGGATCGTGCACCGGCAATCAGACAAAGGGCTTACCTGTGACGAGTAAACGAGTGTACCGGTTGGTACCAAGTAACAGAACAATACCTGTCATCACAACTAGGCCCAACGGCCTTGCTACATCTGTCAACTGCTAGGCCCACTAGCCTCATCCTTTCACTTGGGCATGCACGGTTGATGTGGGATCTGGCCTAACTATAGGCTCCCCAACGCATCACACCACCATCCCTAAACCTGGTTCACAATCACATCTCGAGTAACATTCCCTGCATCAACTTATTGTTCACTTAGTGAAATCAGGTTGTTCATCTTTCTTTCAAACAGAACTTATGTTTAACCTCCTGACCCGACAAAGACAATAGTGTGACCGACACTGAACTATTGTTCCATAATCTTGGAACTAGGATAGATATCCGGATTTACACTCTCGAGAGGTTGCAATACTTCACTCATCCAAGTGGATCATTAACAACCGGTACTTTAGGATCACATCCATAAGACGGTCTGATACACTCACTCAACCGTTCATGCCATCAAGACACTCCCTATATAGCCACCGACATAACTATATGCCTTATGCAGAAGTGAATCCGGCACGTCCCCAACCCATGAGCGACGCCTAGCTCCGGAACCTTCGCAAGACTAGCCCCGACCAACTATGGTAACCGACTAGACTTGCCAAAAAGGGTGGCATCAAAGGAGGCTCAATAGGATTACGTAGGTCAAGGCCCTCCCATGTGACCGACAGTGGTAGTGATTTCGATGTTCAGATTAGTGACACTATGGACTGACCCTATCGAAGTTTGGAGGGGTGTTTCATTTTATCATAACAAGTCCAAACAACAGAGGGTTAGTCCAACATAATAATCACGACATCAATATCATATATCAACAACAACAAGGCATTAGCAACATAATGCTTGCACGTATAGATATCAACATAATAATAATAAGAATACCCGGGTGACTGTGGCGGGAGACCCGGCCGGTGTCACTCGGGGGTTAGTGTTCACAGAGTAATTGCATAATGTTTCAAACGGATGACGGTGGCGGGAGACCCGGCCGGTGTCACCGTAAAAGAATGAACCGAAAAGCACTCATAAAAATGAGAGAGCATCCATTCCACTTGAGGGTTACCCCGACGTGGTGTCAGCAACCTCGGCAATAAGAACCAAATGGAAAGTCAGCTCCCAAGCGTCACAGTCCAGGTGGTCTATGCCAACCATATTTGACGGAGGGACAAGGCAAATAACTCTTTTGGCAAATGCCCCCAACTTCGAGGATCATAAGACGACATTCGTCCGCTCCTCACCTCGGCGAAGAAGAAAGAAGCAAACAAAGCCCCGCAAGCGCGAGACGCACAGTTGTAATAATTCCCCCATTCCTTTGACTGAGGCGGTACCACCGGCCATTGTCTCGGGAATGTGAGTGATGCACAGACAAGTAATTATAAAGTAATGCGACAATTGAAAATGCAACAGGATACAAGCAACAATAGAAGTAGACAGACATAACACTCGGCATGGTATTAAGCAATCAAACAAACAAGCATTGCGGGATGGCTCAAAGCAAGGGGTTAGCTTGCCTCTGAAGGTCGGCACCGTTTATCTTGGGGGGTCACGGACGTCGCGGTTTCGGGCCTCGGTCTGCCGGTACCGCGGAACACCTACGCATGCACACAAGGTGCTGATCATGCAAGTATTTCACAAAAATGTAAAACTGATGCTACTGGATAGAGCTTTTCAAAACATGAATTTACAAACTTGATTCACTCCAAACGGAGCCACGGTTCCAAAGTTGTTGACGTGCGATTGTTAGTTATCTGCTGCTCACCAGAAAAAGGAAAACGGACCGCGCAGAAAAAAAACTGCACAGGCTGCTCCTTCGCGCGACTGGGCCGCAGTTGGGCCTGCCAGCTTGTTGCGCTGCTGGGCTGCGGCCTGCTTGGGCTGGGCTGGTAGCGCACTCCCGAAAGTACGCTTTCCACGCGGGAAAACGGTAAACGGCCAGTGCGCCACCACAGGCTGACGTGGCGGTCGGCCCCACCGGTCGGTCTCTCCCTCTCTCCCTTTTCTTCTTTTCTTTCTTCTTTCTTTCTTCTTTCTTTCTCCTCTGCGGCACGGGAGAGCACGGGCGGCTGGGTGCCGTCGACGGCGCCGTCGCTCCACTCCACCCCGCCATGCGCCGGTGGCGGGGACGGAACCGCACCGTCTCACCGCGTCCAGGGCGAGGTCCTGGCGGTCGGGGATGGTCTCCACGCACCGCGCCGCGACCACGGTACGACCATGGTGGCCACGCTCGGGAAGCTGCCGCCGCCGGCGGTGGGTGGCCCGGCGAGGCCAGCTGAGGACCACGGGGAGGTCCTCGACCTACGCCGTGCCCGGGGAGAAGGGCCAGGCGGCAGGGGAGTCACGGTGCGGCGGCCGCGTGCACACCTACACGGCCGGGGCGGAAGTCGAGCACGGCGGCCTCTCCGCGGTGCTGCTCTGCTCGCTCGAGGACGGCAGGGTGTGGACGCCACGAGGAACGGCTCTAGGAGGAGAGGGGAGGCAGGGGTCGTGGTCATCGGTGCTACGGACCTCGAGGTCCAACAATGGTGGCCGCAAGGCTTCGAGCAAGGACTCGAGCTTCTGAAGCTCCTCTTGTTCTGGTGGAGTGCAGGGAGGAAAAGGAGAGGGGAAGGGAGCGTGGTGGTGGCTCGGGCTGCTGCTTTCTAGCCGGGAGGAGAGCAAATGGAGGAGGAGGGTGTGCATGGGGGAGCTTCACTACTTATCCTCCAAGTCATGTGTTGTCGGTGGAGAATATAAGAAGGGGGAGCTGGACACACAGCAACGCACGAGGTGCACTGCAGCAGACGGATAGGCACCGTCCACCGCAGTAATCGGGGTTTAGGGTCTAAGCAAAGCGCGCGTCTAGGGCGTGACACGGGCGGCATCGTCATGTTCCCAGCGACTCGGGGGTCCAAAAGTGATGGGGTTTCACCACTGCAAGCAAAATTCAAAATTCTACAACTTTGGTGACTAAAGTTTTTGCAAATTCGAAACTTCGTCTGTGTAAAATTTTTGAAAAACGATACTGGCCAAAAAGCAAAAACAGGTTTAGGGGTTCTAAGGTAAATGGGCTTGAGCCAAAAGAAATCCCTGAGATAGGTGCTGGTCATGTGCACCTATTTTGGGAGTTTTCATGAAAAGGGGAAAGGCTTTTATATGCTTCCCAAAATTATTGAAATTTTGAGCAGAAATAAAAACAGGGAAAAAGTCCAATATTTTCTCAACAAGGTATGGGGTATTTTCACATATATGGGTTACATGCTGCCTAGGGATCATCTCTGAATTTTTGTAGAATTTTTGGACACATACAAAGAGGGGTTCCTTTGGAATTTGCTAATAGGCAAGAAAAGAGTACTACAAAGGAAGTACCTCAAATATTGCTCAAATGAGGTTGGGACAGTGGAGTGAAATGTTCAGAAGGTGGATTTATGCAACTCCCCAAAATTGTGGAATTTTTGGATGAGTGGAAGGTGTCTGGATAATTTCTGGATCGGAAACGACATAATAGGAAATAGGATTTAACTTTGGAATATTGTGTGGGACTACGAAATATTTGTAACATCCCAAAATTATTATCAATATTATATCCCAAAAATGAGAGCCAACAATTTTTTTTGTTGTTTATTGTATGTTAATTGCTTTTGTTACTTGAGATGTTGTTCTTGCTGGTTGTATGAGTGTTTGCACTAGTGAACACTAGTAAGAAAGAAAGAAAACAAAATATAAAATCAAAGCAAGAAAAATAAAAGTGACGAGTTGTCACATGAAAATCTCCAAGTGACAAACTCAATGATTTTTCAAACCAAAGTCAGTGGAGTTGTAATGTAAACACTCCCCATTTTGTTCCTACCACTTTCCCCTCTCAAATATTATTTTTGAACTAGTTTTAAAATTCAAAAATAAAAACAAGTGAAATAAATTAAAATAACATAAACAAAGTACTATTTCGGCTGACGAGCCAACAACTAACCGTCAACATTTTCGGCTAGACAAGAACCAGGCGCGCATACTCGCAACTTTGAAGTATCGAGTTTGGCGGAGCACTCTGTTGCTTGAGTTATGCAGGTCGGCCTTCAATCGCATCGACAAGACCCTTTTTCTGACAGGGCCACAACCACAAGGAATCCATGCTTTGCTTGGGCTTTTCCGGAGTGCAGGTCTGATGGCGTGTACATCACACGTTCATTGGGGGACCCCAAGAGGAAGGTATGATGTAGGACAGCAGCAGTTTTCCCTTGAAATATGGCCAAGGTTATCGAACTAGTAGGACACGAAGGCTCTCAGAAGGTTGTTGGAGAGCTGGCACGGCGCAGCACCAGTCACCAACGTGGAACCTGCACACAACACAACCAAACTACTTTGCCCAACGAAAACAGAGAGGTTGTCAATCTCTCCGGTCCTGCTGAAACAAAGGATTAAACGTATTGTGTGGAAAACAGTATAAATTGCAGGAAGTACCAAAGAATAGATGATTGCAGTGGATGTTTAACAGTATGAGGAAAATTGGACTGGGTCCATAGTTCACTAGTGGTGTCTCTGCAATAAAAGATAACTAACATGCTAGGTAAACAAATTACAGCCGGGCAATTGACAAATAGAGAGTGCATGACAATGCAATATATGACAAGATGTTCACTATGAGATCTATTGGGCATTACAAAAAAAGTACATAGACCGCTATCCAGCATGCATCTATGCCTAAATAATCCACCTTCAGGTCAGCATCCGCATCACTTCCAGTATTAAGTTGCTAGCAATAGATTAATGAATTAAGAAAAGTGCGTAATGTAAACACCATAAATGAAAGTAGACATTGCATCATTGTTTTACCCCTAGTAGCAACAGCACATCCACAACCTTAGCCATTGATGTCACTTGTCCAGATTTAATGGAGGCATGAACCTACTATCTAGCATAAATAATCCCTATTGGAGTCACAGGTATCTGCTTGGCCAAATCATCTACTAGCAACGGAGAGCACGCAAGATCAAAAACACATAGATAGATAAACAACTTGAACATAGTATCAATATTCATCGGATCCCAGCAAACACAACATGTAGCATTACATAAAGATGATCTTGATCATGTTAGGCAGCTCACAAGATCTAAACATGGAGGAACAAGGTGGAGAGACAACCATCTAGCTACTGCTATGGACCCGTAGTCCAATGATGAACTACTAACGCATTACTCTTGAGGCAGGCATGGTGATGTAGAGCCCTCCGGTGATGATCTCCCCTCTGGCAGGGTGCCGGGAAGTGCTTCAGGACCCTCCTGATCAAGGGTTGACGACGACGGCGACAGCGGAACTTTTCGTGGAATATGATCGGTTCTTTTAGGATTTTCACGATCGGGAGAATATATAGGCGAAAGGGTGGCTCGAGAAGGTTCCCGGGGGGCCCACGCCACCCCCCGGCGCGGCAGAAGGTGGGGCCGCACCCACCCCTGGCGTGTGGGCCCCTGGCTCCTCTCCAGCTGTCCTTCGGGCTTCTGGAGTCTTCCGAGAAAATATCTTCGATGGTTTTTATTTCGTCCGATTCCGAGAATATTTCCTTAATAGATTTTCTAAAATGAAAAAACAGCAGAAAAACAGGAACTGGCACTCTGGCATCATGTTAATAGGTTAGTTCCAGAAAATGCATAAAAATGATATAAAGTGTAAATAAAACATGTAGAAATTGTTATAATAACATCATGGAACATCAAAAATTATAGATACGTTTGAGACGTATCAAGGTCCTATTCGAGACTTTATCACTCAGAAGCTTGTGGATGGGGCCAACGCAACGATGGTGTACGTCAGGAGTCAGCGTCCAAACATGGTGCTCCAAACTCCCGCCATTGGATCGACTCTGTCACAGTCGCAACTTGACGGTATAGTCGAGTCTATGAGGATGATGGTCAAGTGCTATCATGCACAACTTACGGGTCCTGTTTTGCCCGTCAAGGATGAACATGAAGACTAGGGTTTTTATGTATAGGGGGCAGCCCCCGAGTGTAAATTTGCCACTTGTATGTAGTGTACATTGTTTGTTTATATGTATGCAGCCCCCGAGTCAATCGAGTGGGGTTTATGAAAATATATAGAGTGTGGACTCATTATTTACGTAGCCCCCGAGCGCTTGAGGGAGGTTGTGAATTTATGTGTGTCTAAAGTTTTTCCAAACTTTTTGCTTGAGACTCAGCCCCGAGCGATCGAGTGGGGTTGAGTAATTTTGTGCTTGTGTATTATCTTTTGTGACCTAGCCCCCGAGTATTCAAGTGCGGCTGGGGTATTATGCTTTGAAGAAGAGGGAGCGAAAGCTCATACTTTTGACAGCGCAGCCCCCGAGTATTCGGGTGAGGCTAAGTTAGTGCGAATAAGTTATGCGAGTAGAAAAAATAGTAGGATCATTGATTATATTCTACTTTTGAATGTTAAGCTGCAGGCCACCTCATTAAAAACCTTCCATTCCCCGTAGGTACCCTGGGAAGGAAAAGAGCGCGTCTGAAACCTGCATCTATCCGACATATGTGCCTATTACATTGTGTGACCGAGCAATCTAAGCATAGAAACGGCACAGCTACGCAACGTTCCAAGGATTGTGTGAGAGTTCGCCTGTCTTCGCGTGCTTCAGTATGTATGCTCCGCCACCAATGACTTCAATGATGATGAAGGGTCCTTCCCATGGGGAAGCGAGTTTGTGCACCTTCTTTTGCTTCAGCCGAAGCACTAGGTCGCCAACCTCAAAGGACCTGGTGCGCAATCAACGGCTGTGGTAGTTGCGGAGATCCTGCTGATAGACAGCTGTGCGAGCCAACGCCATGTCGCGTGCTTCTTCGAGCAAGTCGACTGCATCTTCGAGTGCTTCATCTGCGTCTTCTTCGTTGTATGCTTCGACTCTTGGTGCATTGAATATTACGTCGGATGGCAAGATTGCCTCCGCGCCCTAGACCATGATAAATGGGGTGTACTGTGTTGAAGCATTAGGAGTTGTGCCTAGGCTCCATAGCACCGATGGGAGTTCCTCGACCCAGGCACCCGTGGCTCTTTTGAGTGGTACCAGGAGGCTCTTCTTGATTCCACTGGTTACGAGACCATTGGCTTTTTCAACTTGGCCATTGGATTGCGGGTGGGCCACAGATGCATAGTTGAGCGTGATGTCTTGTTCTTTGTAGAAGGATTTGAACTCTTCAGCCGTGAAGTTTGTACCGTTGTATGTGATGATGTTGTTTGGGACGCTGAAGTGGTATATGATACTCTTTATGAAATTGACTGCTGAAGCGGCAGTCAAACTTGTGATGGGTACTGCTTCAATCCACTTGGTGAATTTGTCAACCGCCACCAGAAGGTGAGTATGCCCTCCATGGGAGGATTTTTTGAGTGGCCCGACCATATCGATGCGGGTGCGTGTGGCTTGTTGGCGAATTTTGACAGCCGATGCACCTTATATTTGACTATGTCCTCCGCGTCTTTGAGGCTGTGGGCCAGTAGAAACCTGCGCGAAAGGCTTTGGCTATGAGTGATCGACTTCTCGCATGATGCCCGCAGGTACCTGCATGAATATCATGAAGGATGGTTTGGCCATCTTCAAATGCTATGCATCGTTGGAACATATCTGATACGTTGCGCTTGTATAGTTCGCCGTTGATGATGGTGTATGCTTTGGATCATCGAGTAACACGTCGTGACTCGGTTATGTCTTCAGGTACCTCGCCACAGAGTATGTATGCGAGGAAAGGTTGGGTCCAAGTTGGCTCGATGAGGAGTACCTCGACTGGCGAGTCATCTGTGTTGGGTGCTTTGTTCTTGACTGGTGTGGGCGACTTTGGAGTTGTCCGCTTTTGCTTGATGGATCTATGCTCAATACGCTCGAGGAAGACACCGGGTCGAACTGGTGCTTTAGTCGAGCCCAGGTTGGCTAGCATATCTGATTCTTCATTGCTTTCGCGACCTATGTACCGTAGCTCGCAGCCTTCGAAGCTACCCTCCATTATGTTGTACAGGTCGCGATAGGTGATCATGTTGTCTGCTATGGCGTCGCAGGCCTTCATTGTTTGCTGTACCACCAGATTCGAGTGACCATAAATCATCAGTCGAGTGCACCTGAGGGCTTTGTCCATTTGCATGCCATGGATAAGGGCCTCGTACTCAGCCTCGTTGTTGGATGGTAACTCAAATCCCATCTGCAGGACATAGCGAAGCTTGTCGCCTTTTGGTGACATGAGGATGACACCTACGCCTGCACCTTCGTTTTTCTTCGACCCGTCGAAGTACATAGTCCATGAGTTATACACATCTGGTGCACCTGGCAACTGAGCTTCGATACACTCAGTGTGGAAGTCAGGTAAGACTTGTGCTTTGATGGCCTTCGGGTCATCGTACTTGATATCTCGTGGGCCTAACTCGATGAGCCAGTTTGCGACTCGCCCGGTTGCGTTGGGGTTTGTGAGGATATCCCCGATCCCTGAAGTGCTGATCACAATGATCGGGTGTTCTGTGAAGTAGTGCGTCAACTTCCTTGATGACATGAACACGGCGTAGGCAAGCTTTTGATAGTGCGGGTACCGCTGCTTTGATATGGAGAGGACTTGCTCAAGTAGTAGACTAGACGTTGTATGCTTTGGGCGTGTCCTTCTTCCCTGCGCTCGACTACCAGTACGGTACTCACCCCCTGTTAGTCGCGGAGACATATAGGTACAGTGGCTCACGTTCCCTTGGTGCGACAAGGACTGGAGGGCTTGTGAGGACGCGCTTGAGATCCTTGAAGGCTTATTCGGCTTCTAGCGTCCACTCGAAGTTATCTTATTTCTTCATCAGTCGATAGAACAGTAATGCTTTTTCGCCTAGTTTGCTGATGAAGCGACTGAGTGCTGCCACACGGCCCGCTTGTGGGGACCCCGAACTAGCTGTCGGAAATACCTGATTATGATTAACACAACGATCCCGTGATCAGTCTGTCATTGCACATAATCCGAATTGGATACCAAAGTTTACATCCATTACAATACCGAATAAAAAGTCTTACATAAATGGTCATTTAGACCAAGTTCTTACATAGGTGCCTTCATGGGCCAACCAAAATATCAGCGGAAGCTACGGCGTAGTAGACATCATATTCTAACGATGACGACCCGACAGGCAGCTGACTTGTGGAGATCCTTAGTTTGCGTAGAAGTCGCCATACTCCTGCTCGGCGTAGTGCTCCTCCTCGTAGCCTGGCTAGGACAATAGCCAGGGACGAAACCAATATGAGTACATTTGAATGTACTCGCAAACTACCCCAACATGAGTATGCACTAGTTTTATTTTAACTTACAACTTTTATTTGTTTAAAACACCTCTATATCTTTATTGAAAAAGGTAAGAAGAGTTTTATAACTATCTTTGAAAGAATTCACCATCTCATTTTGTTTCTCCAAAACTCCTCCTTTTTCTGACCATGGCTCACCATAGCCCATTTATTCCAACAACTCATACCCTTCATTTGGTATAGCTGTGTAACACCATCACCATTTCAGTTTCTTTTTAAACTTGAAAGCTTTTCCAAAAACTTGCACATGGTCTAGGACAGCATCCCAACTGTCCATATCCGAGGACTCGGCTATACGAATAGTTTTACACTCTGCAGAGGTAGCACGCTTTTCCCCCATCCATCCGGCAACTCATCGTGTCCGCCACGTCTCGCCATACAAGGTGTATGCGAAGTAAGCCGTCGACCATAGCCTGTCCTTTGCTCATGCTAGTATAGGACCCTGCCGCTATGAAACTTCCATCGACACTTAGGCTAATTTCCAACAGAAACCCCAAGGGTGAGGACTCGTAGTTCTGCCCGGCGAGCGAACCCTTCAATCCTCCCACCAACGTGTTAGGACCCAGGTCAGGGGTAGGTCACCAAACCATCCCCTCATGGAACGAGGTCATCCTCGTTGTTGAGAGATCCCATACTAATATGAGCAAATTATATGACTACGCCCTTTCACATATGTGGGTAGATGTGGTCGCACAGGGTAGGATTGGTTGTCATAGTACTAGGACACAATGTGCATTTTTCATAAACATCACCCTTCTTCTTTATTTTCACACCGACATCTCGGTATTCCATAACCACACAAGTCTTTTTAAAGGAGTTTTGAATAAACATCATTGTTTCCCATCCTAAAGTTTTATATAAGCTACTACATAGGGTGGCAAAATAATATCCGTATATTTTCGAAAAGGTTTTGTAAACCATTGCCTTAAGAGTAAATCTTTTGATCAAAGTAGATGCATATGTATTTAGGTGCAAGCTCAGGGAGTAGCTTGCCTTGCTTGGCAAAGTGATCTTGCTCTTGTTCTTCAAATTTAGCAAACTCTCATTCCTCGATATATCCGACAACGTTCTCGTCTAATTGATAAACAAAATGCAAACAATCACTAATCTATACAAGCAATCATCTCAACACAACAATCATGAACATCACAATTAGCTACTGCCCACATCAAACCATACAATTTGGTTTCAAAATAATTGAATTAAACATTATTTAATTAAGTCCAAATTATGGCAGAAACTTGTTGAACATGTTTAATTGCACAACTTGAGTTATGTTTGTCACAAAAATACAAACTAAAGTTCTATAGAAAGCTACTGATGTGTACAAGACAACACAATTGGTTTGGACCAATTGGAGTTATCAAACTCCCTACACATTGGTTTGAATCCAGAAGCTTAATAATCAAGTTTTGGCAATCAAATAAGTTTGTTGTTCCAAAAATTAAATCCTTTTAGGGGTAACTAAACATTACTAAATGTGATCTAACAAAATTGGTCCTAACTCATTTGGGTCCACCAATAAACATATTTATTTGTTTTAGTCCAGAAGGGTTTATCTTAGAATCAAAATTAAATTGCTCAATTAATTATACCAAAATTAGGGAAGCTAATACATGGCAGTACAAAGCTAACAAAATTGGTTTGGAATTATTTGGACTAACAGAGTATCAGAAACAAACAAGTTTAGAATTTAAACCTTCTGTAGTATTTTTAATAATACTTTTTATTTATTTAATTAAATGACATGAGACCAATTGGGTTGGTTAAACATTTTAATAAGCTTTCCAGAACAATTGAGTTTGATTTATTTGGATTTGTAAATCTCAAGTTATTGAATTTATAAAATGGGTCCAGTACTGAATTTCCAGAGAAAACTAAATTAGAAAATCCACTGTTGTGGATAATGTTGAAATTTGTGACAGGTGGGGCCTACACGTCAGCGATACAGGAGAAATATCTCGCGCGCTGGAAATGTTTAAACATCTGACGGGTGGGGCCTACATGGCAGTGGCTCAAATAAACGAAGCGGTACGCGATCGTCGATCATAGATCGAACGGCTCACGGAGGCCGCGTTCATCGACGACCTAATCAGAGCGTCGCCGGAGCTCCGGCGACGGCGAGGGTGGCCAGTGGGGGTACCTGGAGGGTCTAGGGACGGCGGAGAGGACGGCGTTGACGGCGGAGGTCGTGGGGATGCTGGGGAGGTGAGTGGAGCTTGATGGGGAAGTTCCGGCGGCGGCGATGATCTCCTTCTTCTCCGCGGCCGTGCTCCAACTCCGGCGAGATCCTACGGGGGCTCCTGGGCACGATACAGAGGGGAAAATGTCTCAGGAGGGTGTGGCGGTAATGGAGAGGCAGGTGAGATCCAGAGAGGAGCAAGGGAGGGAGCAGCACGGCGTGGCCGTGTCGTCGCCTACCTCGGGTGCGGCGGGGTGCAGAGAGAAACTACGGGCAGCAGCAGCCTCGCTGCGGAGTACCCGCCCTTCTGGCGGTGTACGGGAGAGAGTGGGGTGAGGGAGAGGCTGTGAGATTGAGGGAGGGCTCGGGGTGGCTTTATAGGCTCGACGACGGCGCACGGGTTCGTCGTGGACACGGTGCAGGAGAGGGGTCCAGGCGCGATAGCTCGCCATAGCTCGCGGTAGGGGCGGCTGCAGCGTTCGAGGTGCAGAGGCTAGCTCGACGGCGTGGCGACGCGCCGTGCGTGAGCGAGAAACGGGACGGCCCGGAGAACGTTTGGACGGCGGGTGCGTGCACTGGCACGGCCGTCTCGGGCGGGAGCGGCGGCTGCGTGGCGCGAACGACGATGGGGGTCCTCCCCGGGGATGGCTGCGGTGCTGGGAGAGCGCAGAGACGCCAGGGAGAGGGGGGGCACGGCCCTGGGCGACTGTGGTGCCGACAACGCCGTTGCCACGGCGACGGCCATGGCGCACGGCGCCCGCGGCTGTCCCCTGGTGCATCTCCTCTTCCCGTGCCTCACTTCTTCGATTTCCTGGACGCGGCGAGGTCAGTGAGGGGAGAGGGAGTGGATGCAAGCATCAATTCGAAGAATAAACTCGAATTCGATCGAATTGCATCGGTTGAAATCAAACCGATGATGAACACAGTGGTGTCCACCACGTGTTCGACGAAATGTGCACATCAAATTTAAATTTGAATTTCTGAATTTTGATTTCATACTTTGCTTCATAGTTATGTATAGGTATTTGTGGTGCTGTGTTGCATTTCATGTGACAAGTGCAACATAGCACACTTTGTGATTTGAATTTAATAAAGATAGTAAATAGAATTTAAATTTAGGTTTTTAAATTAAATTTTTGAGAGGGAAAAGTTATAGGAATAAAAATGGGAGAGTTTATATAACCTCTCCTTTCAATTTTGTTTGAAACCATTTTAGTTTCTCCCCTTGGAGAATTTGTGTGACACATTGTCACTTTTATTTTCTTGCTTTATTTGCTATTTCAATTCTTTTCTTTTCTTCTTGTTTTTATTTAGAGCAAGCAACAAGAAGAATTACCACAAGCAACAATATGAGATCAACACATATAATTAACAAAAGTTTTTGTTGGCTCTCATTTTTGGAATATAATATTGATTAATATTTTTGGGATGTTACAATCCTTCCCCCCTTAGAATAAATCTCGTCCCGAGATTTGCTAGGCCTGGGTACTAAAGAGGTCTGGAAATTCGCTTCGAAGATAATCTTCGCGTTCCCAAGTTGCTTCTTCTTCAGAGTGGTTAGTCCACTGGACTTTGTAAAACTTGATCGCACGTCTTCGGGTAACACGAACATCTTCTTCGAGAATTTTGAGAGGTCTCTCTCGATAAGTCAGGTCTTGGTTCAGGTCGATGGAGAGGTGGTCGATGTTTTTGAAAACATCAGGCTGGTCAGGAACTTCAAGACACTTCCGGAGCAAGGAAATGTGGAAGACATCATGATAATCTCCTAACTCCTGGGGTAACTCCAGCTGATAGGATACTTCTCCTCGACGAGCAATGACCTTGAAGGGTCCAATATACCTTGGCGCTAACTTTCCTTTGACATGGAAACGCTGCATTCCTTTGAGGGGTGTCACTCGGAGATAAACATGATCTCCGACACTGAAAGTGAGGTCACGGCGCTTGGTGTCAGCATAACTCTTCTGACGGGATTGGGCAGTTTTGAGGCGTTCACGAATAAGCTGAACTTGCTCTTCAGCTTCACGGAGGGTATCTGGTCCAAACAATTTGCCTTCTCCGGTATCGGACCAATTCAGGGGTGTACGACACTTCTTGCCGTAAAGGGCTTCAAAAGGGGCCATTTGCAGACTGGACTGATAACTGTTGTTGTACGAGAACTCTGCAAACGGAAGACAATCTTCCCACTTGGAACCATAGGATAGAACACATGCACGAAGCATGTCCTCCAATATCTGGTTCACTCGCTCAGTTTGGCCATCGGTCTGGGGATGATAAGCTGTGCTAAATGCTAACTTGGTTCCGAGGGCTTCATGAAGGGATTTCCAGAATCTTGAGGTGAATTGCGTGCCTCTATCAGATACAATCTTCTTAGGCACACCATGCAGGCTTACTATTCTGGAAATATACAGGTCTGCTAACTGGGCTCCATTGTGAGTGGTCTTGACGGGTATAAAATGAGCAACCTTGGTCAGTCGATCAACGATGACCCAGATTGAATCATGGCCTCGGTTGGATCTTGGAAGTCCGGTAATAAAATCCATTCCAATCTCATCCCACTTCCACTCGGGAATTTTCAAAGGTTGAAGCAATCCAGCGGGTCGCTGATGTTCAGCCTTAACTCGCTGGCAGATGTCACACTTGGCTACGAAAGAACCAATCTCTCGCTTCATTCCATGCCACCAAAATCTTTCTCGAAGGTCTTGGTACATTTTGGTTCCGCCGGGGTGGATTGAATAAGGGGTCTCATGGGCCTCCTTAGGATTAACTCCTTAAGTTCCGTGACATTGGGCACACAGATACGGTCATTGAATTTCAGCACTCCTTCAGCATCTTCGGTAAAACCGGGTGCTTTGCCGAGGGAAATCTTCTTCCTAATTCCCTCAATGCTTTCATGACCTTTTGGGCTTCTTTGATTTGATCCATCAGGGTTGGGGTTAACTCTAAATTGGCGAGATAACCATGGCTAACAAGCTCTAGTCCAAAATCTTGGAACTCTTTGAACAAGGCTGGCTGTTCGGCTTGGATCAGGGCATTCAGGGTGCAAGGTTTGCGACTAAGGGCATCGGCAACTACATTAGCCTTTCCAGGGTGATAATGGATTCCAATATCATAATCCTTGATTAATTCCATCCATCTCCTCTGTCGCAGGTTCAACTCTTCTGGGTGAAAATATACTTCAAGCTTTATGATCGTATAGATCACAGCGATGTCCCGCAAGATAGGGACGCCACTTCTTAAGAGCAAAGACTACAGCAGCTAACTCCAAGTCATGGGTTGGGTAATTCTCTTCATGCGGTCGCAACTGCCGGGACAGATACGACACAACTTTGCCTTCTTGCATCAGAACGCAACCAAGTCCGAGGCGTGATGCATCGCAATACACGTCGAAACTCTGGGTGACGTCTGGCATAATCAAAATTGGGGCTGAGGTTAGTCTCTTCTTCAGTTCTTGGAAACTATCCTCACACTTCTGAGTCCATTCAAATTTCTTGTCCTTCTTCAACAGTTGGGTCAGAGGTTTGGCTATACTGGAAAATCCTTCAACGAACTTGCGGTAATAACCGGCAAGTCCGAGAAAGCTTCGGATTTCAAAAACATTGGTTGGGGATAACCAGTCAAGAATGGCTTGTATCTTCTCAGGGTCAACAGAAATTCCTCCAGCGGATACAATATGTCCAAGAAATGCCACTTCACTGAGCCAAAACTCACACTTGCTAAGCTTGGCATACAGCTGGTGCTCTTGGAGGGTCTCCAAAACTAGACGCAGGTGTTCAGCATGCTCTTCTTCGGTCTTGGAATAAATAAGGATGTCATCAAGGAAAACTACCACGAACTTGTCGAGGTACTCCATGAAAATCTTGTTCATGAGATTCATGAAATAGGCTGGGGCATTGGTCAGACCAAAGGACATACGGTGTATTCAAACAAACCGTAACGGGTGGTGAAGGCGGTCTTGGGAATGTCTGTCTCTCGGATCTTCAACTGATGGTAACCTGTCCGAAGATCGATCTTTGAAAAGACTCGGGCTCCGTTCATTTGATCGAACAGATCCTCGATCTTGGGAAGAGGGTACTTGTTTTTAATGGTCACGTCATTCAGCTTGCGATAATCCACACACAGGCGTGTGGTACCGTCTCTCTTGTCCACAAAAATAATGGGTGATCCCCATGGTGAAGCGCTTGGGCGGACAAGACCTTTGCTTAGCATATCAGCCAACTGCTTCTTCAACTCAACCAGTTCTTCCGGATTCATCCGATAAGGCTTTTGGGATATGGGGGATGTCCTGGGATAAGCTCAATTATGAACTCAATATCCCGTCTGGCGGCATACCAGGCAATTCTTCTGGGAAAACATCCTTGAACAGGTGAACAACACGGATCTCATCTAGGGCGGGTCGAGCTATGCTCTCATGGCATCCGGGTCTGGTCTGGCTGGTCTCAGATGCATACTCCACTTCAACTCCATCATCAGAAGTGAGAGAAACAGCTCTTCGGGCACAGTCAATACGACCGTGATACTTGGCTAACCAATCCATTCCAAGAATAACATCTATGCCTTGGTTTCCTAAGATAATTAGGTCGGCTGCAAACCTTCCTCCTCCAATTTCTATGGGGGTTTCGGAACACATCTGGTTGGTTTTGGCTAACAGTCCTGGGGTTTGTACCAACATTGGTTTGGGTAAAAGACTCCCGACTAAACCTCCCTTAGAAACAAACTCTTTGGTAATAAACGAATGGGTGGCACCAGAATCAAACAGAACAGTTGCAGGTACTGAGTTGACAAGGAACGTACCCAGCACAACATCTGGCGCTTCTTCAGCCTCTTCAGCATTGATGTGGTGCAGACGGCCTCTGACAACAGCAGCATTCCCGCGGGGTGCGGCATTCTTGCCATTACCATTTCCATTGCGGCCTTGACCATTGTTCGGTGCAGGTGCATTGGGGCGCTGGACAGGCTTCTTGGGATTGGGGCATTCTCTGGAGTAATGTCCTGGGCGCCGCATTCAAAGCAGACAACCTTGGGGCGGAGATTGAAGTTATTGAAGTTTCCTCCAGAACGGTTATTGTCATTGGGGCGGTTGAAGTTGTTTGGGCGGTTAGGGAAATTGGGGCGTGGTGCTTGGGGTGGACGATAGGCAGGCCTGGGGTTCTGCTGAAAGATACGAGGTTTCTGGCTGCTCGAACCTTCCTGAGCATTCATCCTCCTCTTGCGACCTTCATACATAGACTTGCGCTTGGTCTCCAGCTGGATGGCTTTGTCCACAAGTGACTCCAGATCACGGAAGTCATGGATAACCAGAGCACACTGCAGTTCATCATGAAGTCCACTCATGAAACGCTCCATCTTCTTCTCTTCTTTGTCGGTGTCATCAGGAGCATACCGAGATAAGTCGGTAAACTCCTCAAGATAACCGACCACATCTCTACTTCCCTGCCTCAGCTTACGGAACTCATCCTTCTTCCTTCAATGAGTCCATAGGGAATGTGCTTCTTGCGGAACTTCTCCTGGAACTCAGCCCAGTTGATGACATGACCAGCTGCTGGAGAGTTGGTAGTTTCCCACCAAGCTCTTGCAGGTCCAGCGAGATAGTGGGTTGCATACAACACTTTCTCATTTTCTCCCACAGCAGCAACTTCCAGATTGTTGTCGATGGTGCGAAGCCAATCATCGGCCTGAAGTCCCTTGGAGTAGGTGGGTGGGTTGGTCTTCTGAAATCGCCTAAGGTAGATCGCTGGTTCTCATTGCCATTGCCACCATTGTTGTTGTTGTTGTTGTTGTTGTTGTTGTTGTTGTTGTAAGCGGCTGCGAGTTGTTGTAAGGCAGCGAGATGAGCTTGGCGCTCTTGCCGGGCATTTTCACGCTCCTCCATGATAAGCGCGAGAAGTTGGGTGGGGGTTGGGTCCGGTGGTGGTGGTGCTGATCCTGATCCTTCCGCATTGCTGCGACGGGGCGGCATCCTGAAGCACACCGGGTATAAGAGACAAGGCAAGAAAAGTTCGACTAAGGGAAAAGACGATCTCTCAAGTGGTTGATTAATTAAGATTTATATGAAAATATTCACACAGATTTAAACAAGACAAACATACTTATATTTCACAAACAACACATCAAGGAGTTCACAACAACATCAAGCTTACAACACCAAGCTTACAACATAGCATCTGGTTTCCAAAAGAACCACTACTTCGACTCGACTAGCTATAGGGGGTCAACCTAATCCTGCGGTAGTGATCAAGTCACTCGCCTACTGAGGTGGAACCTCCAGCTCTAACACGTCAGCATCTGACTGGTAGGCTGGCTCCTCGGGATCCTCCTCCTCGTCCTCGAGAACTGGCTCGAGTGGCTCCTCCTCCTCGTCAACTAACTCCTCCTCATCATCCTCCTCCTCACAGTCCATCTCCTCCACGAAGTCATCATCGTCACTGAGGAAAGCGTTGTTCTCCTTGCGGAGATCCTCGCCCTCCTCCTCCATCTCGTCAGTATGGTGCTCTAGATCCTCAATCAGTCCGTCCTGCTCTGCCACCTTCGTGCGGAGCTTCACGATAGTCTTCCTCAGCTGGGCCCTCTTCCTGAGAAGAGCAACCTTCTCCACCATCAGCTTCATCTCGTTCTCGCGAAGCTCAACGAGCGACTCGCGGTCGAAGTGGAGCTGAATCCTAGTGCGCAACAGATCATCCTGAGTGCACTGAAGTAAGATCTCCATGTCCATGATGTAGCTCCCAAACATCGGGTGGTAAGGTGAAGGAGTAGGGTGTCCATCACAGTTGCGCCTCCCGTAGAACCGGAAACGGGAGTCTACTAACTCCGCCTTGTGCTCCTCACAAAGTCGGGCTAGCATCCTCTGTGTAGCAGTACAGAGACCATCAACCCAGGTGGCCTCCTTGGTGGTGAAGATGAGCGTCCTGGAACTGGGAGACTTGATGTTCCTGCGAACTGACGACTGATGAGCCAGCTCAGCCTTCCGACACCGTGAACATCAATCTGAGCTCCCTCAAACTCTGGAGCGGGGCGACCTAACAGCTTGGTCAACTCGAACAAGTCCCTCTCAAACGTCAACTTGCTGTCCTTCTCCAGCTGAACGAACTCGGTCCAATGGAGTGCCATCTACAATTTTTAAGCAAAATTTTAAGTTAGTTAGGTGACAAGTATATCAAAATTTTAATATAGTAGGGCAACAAGTGAGTCAAATTTTAAGCTTAATGAGAGGTGCAAAATTTTAGGGATAAGGAAAATGTAATATTTAATGAGAGTAAAATTTTGCATAAGTAAGAGGATTGGAGATAAGCAATTTTCGAAAATACTTCATTCCTTTCTTTTTAGAAATTCATCTTTTGTAACATTTGACAAACGACCATGCTAACTAAGGTTTCCTAAAGTCAGGATGGCTCTGATACCAAGTCTGTGGGGACCCCGGACTAGCTGTCCGAAATACCCGATTATGCTTAACACAACGATCCCGTGATCAGTCTGTCGTTGCACATAATCCGAATTGGATACCAAAGTTTACATCCATTACAGTACCGAATAAAAGTCTTACATAAATGGTCATTTAGACCAAGTTCTTACATAGGTGCCTTCATGGGCCAAACCAAAATATCAGCGGAAGCTACGGCGTAGTAGACATCATATTCTAACGATGACGACCCGACAGGCAGCTGACTTGTGGAGATCCTTAGTTGCGTAGAAGTCGCCATATCCTGCTCGGCGTAGTGCTCCTCCTCGTAGTCTGGCTAGGACAATAGCCAGGGACGAAACCAATATGAGTACATTTGAATGTACTCGCAAACTACCCCAACATGAGTATGCACTAGTTTTATTTTAACTTACAACTTTTATTTGTTTAAAACATCTCTATATCTTTATTGAAAAAGGTAAGAAGAGTTTTATAACTATCTTTGAAAGAATCACCATCTCATTTTGTTTCTCAAAACTCCTCCTTTTCTGACCATGGCTCACCATAGTCCATTTATTCCAACAACTCATACCACTTCATTTGGTATAGCTGTGTAACACCATCACCATTTCAGTTTCTTTTTAAACTTAAAAGCTTTTCCAAAAACTTGCACATGGTCTAGGACAGCCTCCCAACTGTCCATATCCGAGGACTCGGCTATTCGAATAGTTTTACACTCTGCAGAGGTAGCACGCTTTTCCCCCATCCATCCGGCAACTCATCGTGTCTGCCACGTCTCGCCATACAAGGTGTATGCGAAGTAAGCCGCCGACCATAGCCTGTCCTTTGCTCATGCTAGTATAGGACCCTGCCGCTACGAAACTTCCATCGACACTCAGGCTAATTTCCCAACAGAAACCCCAAGTGTGAGGACTCGTAGTTCTGCCCGGCGAGCGAACCCTTCAATCCTCCCACCAACGTGTTAGGACCCAGGTCAGGGGTAGGTCACCAAACCATCCCCTCATGGAACGAGGTCATCCTCGTTGTTGAGGCATCCCATACTAATATGAGCAAATTATATGACTACGCCCTTTCCCATATGTGGGTAGATGTGGTCGCACAGGGTAGATTGGTTGTCATAGTACTAGGACACAATGTGCATTTTTCATAAACATCACCCTTCTTCTTTATTTTCACACCGACATCTCGGTATTCCATAACCACACAAGTCTTTTTAAAGGAGTTTTGAATAAACATCATTGTTTCCCATCCTAAAGTTTTATATAAGCTACTACATAGGGTGGCAAAATAATATCCGTATATTTTTCGAAAGGTTTTGTAAACCATTGCCTTAAGAGTAAATCATTTGATCAAAGTAGATGCATATGTATTTAGGTGCAAGCTCAGGGAGTAGCTTGCCTTGCTTGGCAAAGTGATCTTGCTCTTGTTCTTCAAATTCAGCAAACTCTCCTTCCTCGATATATCCGACAACGTTCTCGTCTAATTGATAAACAACAATGCAAACAATCACTAATCTATACAAGCAATCATCTCAACACAACAATCATGAACATCACAATTAGCTACTGCCCACATCAAACCATACAATTTGGTTTCAAAATAATTGAATTAAACATTATTTAATTAAGTCCAAATTATGGCAGAAACTTGTTGAACATGTTTAATTGCACAACTTGAGTTCTGTTTGTCACAAAAATACAAACTAAATTCTATAGAAAGCTACTGATGTGTAGAAGACAACACAATGTGGTTTGGACCAATTGGAGTTATCAAACTCCCTACACATTGGTTTGAATCCAGAAGCTTAATAATAAAGTTTTGGCAATCAAATAAGTTATGTTGTTCCACAAATTAAATCCTTTTAGGGGTAACTAAACATTACTAAATGTGATCTAACAAAATTGGTCCTAACTCATTTGGGTCCACCAATAAACATATTTATTTGTTTTAGTCCAGAAGGGTTTATCTTAGAATCAACAATTAACATTGCTCAATTAATTCTACCAAAATTAGGGAAGCTAAGACATGGCAGTACCAAGCTAAAAAAATTGGTTTGGAATTATTTGGACTAACAGAGTATCAGAAACAAACAAGTTTAAATTTAAACCTTCTGTAGTATTTTTAATAATACTTTTTATTTATTTAATTAAATGACATGAGACCAATTGGGTTGGTTAAACATTTTAATAAGCTTTCCAGAACAATTGAGTTTGATTTATTTGGATTTGTAAATCTCAAGTTATTGAATTTATAAAATGGGTCCAGTACTGAATTTCCAGAGAAAACTAAATTAGAAAATCCACTGTTGTGGATAATGTTGAAATTTGTGACAGGTGGGGCCTACACGTCAGCGATACAGGAGAAATATCTCACGCGCTGGAAATGTTTAAACATCTGACGGGTGGGGCCTACATGGCAGTGGCTCAAATAAACGAAGCGGTACGCGATCGTCGATCATAGATCGAACGGCTCACGGAGGCCGCGTTCATCGACGACCTAATCAGAGCGTCGCCGGAGCTCCGGCGACGGCGAAGGTGGCCAGTGGGGGTACCTGGAGGGTCTAGGGACGGCGGAGAGGACGGCGTTCGACGGCGGAGGTCGTGGGGATGCTGGGGAGGTGAGTGGAGCTTGATGGGGAAGTTCCGGGCGGCGGCGATGATCTCCTTCTTCTCCGCGACCGTGCTCCAACTCCGGCGAGATCCTACGGGGGCTCCTGGGCACGATACAGAGGGGAAAATGTCTCAGGAGGGTGTGGCGGTAATGGAGAGGCAGGTGAGATCCAGAGAGGAGCAAGGGAGGGAGCAGCACGGCGTAGCCGTGTCGTCGCCTACCTCGGGTGCGGCGGGGCGCAGAGAGAAACTACGGGCAGCAGCAGCCTCGCTGCGGAGTACCCGCTCTTCTGGCGGAGTACGGGAGAGAGTGGGGTGAGGGAGAGGCTGTGAGATTGAGGGAGGGCTCGGGGTGGCTTTATAGGCTCGACGACGGCGCACGGGTTCGTCGTGGACACGGTGCAGGAGAGAGGGTCCAGGCGCGATAGCTCGCCGTAGCTCGCGGTAGGGGGCGGCTACAGCGTTCGAGGTGCAGAGGCTAGCTCGACGGCGTGGCGACGCGCCGTGCGTGAGCGAGAAACGAGACGGCCCGGAGAACGTTTGGACGGCGGGTGCGTGCACTGGAACGGCCGTCTCGGGCGGAGCGGCGGCTGCGTGGCGCGATACGACGATGGGGATCCTCCCTGGGATGGCTGCGGTGCTGGGAGAGCGCAGAGACGCCAGGGAGAGGGGGGCACGGCCCTGGGGCGACTGTGGTGCCGACAACGCCGTTGCCACGGCGACGGCCATGGCGCACGGCGCCCGCGGCTGTCCCCTGGTGCATCTCCTCTTCCCGTGCCTCACTTCTTCGATTTCCTGGACGCGGCGAGGTCGGTGAGGGGAGAGGGAGTGGATGCAAGCATCAATTCGAAGAATAAACTTCGAATTCGATCGAATTGCATCGGTTGAAATCAAATCGATGATGAACACAGTGGTGTCCACCACGTGTTCGACGAAATGTGCACATCAAATTTAAATTTGAATTTCTGAATTTTGATTTCATACTTTGCTTCATAGTTATGTATAGGTATTTGTGGTGTTGTGTTGCATTTCATGTGACAAGTGCAACATAGCACACTTTGTGATTTGAATTTAATAAAGAGAGTAAATGGAATTTAAATTTAGGTTTTTAAATTAAATTTTTGAGAGGGAAAAGTTATAGGAATAAAAAATGGGAGAGTTTACATAACCTCTCCTTTCAATTTTGTTTGAAACCATTTTAGATTCTCCCCTTGGAGAATTTGTGTGACACAATTGTCACTTTTATTATTCTTGCTTTATTTGCTATTTCAATTCTTTTCTTCTTGTTTTTATTTAGAGCAAGCAACAAGAATTAATTACCACAAGCAACAATATGAGATCAACACATATAATTAAGCAAAAGTTTTTGTTGGCTCTCATTTTTGGAATATAATATTGATTAATATTTTTGGGATGTTACACCGCTATTTTTTGGACATCATGAAGCTTCGAAGGCCTTTCCATTGTCAGGATGGCCTGTATCTTCTCTGGGTCAGCCTTGATTCCATGAGCTGAGACTAGGTACCCTAAGATTTGCCCGGTTGGAACACCGAACGTGCACTTCTTCGGTTGAGCTTGATGTGGAAGCGTTTGAGATTCGCGAACGTCTCTCGTAGGTCATCGAGTAGTGTATTTACCTCCATTGTTGTGATGATGATATCGTCCACATAGACTTGGACGTTTCGTCCTATTTGCTTCTTGAGGCAGTCTTGCATCATGCGCTGATAGGTTGCGCCTGCGTTCTTGAGCCCAAAGGGCATGGTTGTGTAGCAGTAGACCCCAAGTGGGGTTATGAACGCCGTTTTATTTTCGTCTTCTTCCTTCATCCTTATTTGGTGGTAACCCGAGTAAGCATCCAGGAAGGACAGTCGAGTGCATCCGGCGGTGGAGTCGACGATCTGGTCGATTCGAGGTAGTGGAAAATGATCCTTTGGACATCATTTGTTGAGTGCTGTGAAATCCACGCACATCCGAAGGATATCTGTGTGTTTCTTCTCTACGAGCATGGGGTTAGCCACCCATTGTGATTTCTTTATTTCTCTGATGAAGCCCGCTGCGAGTAATCTGTCGACTTCAGCTTCGACTGCATCCCGTTTCGGGCCAGAGATGCGTCGCATCGTTTGCTTCACTGGTTTAGCATCTGGAAATAGTTGGAGAGAGTGCTCGGCGAATTCCCTGTGAATACCTGGCATGTCGGCTGGACACCACGCAAATATATCCTAGTTCTCACGGAGGAATTCGACGAGCGTGCTTTCCTATGCGATAGGCAGACTCGACGAGACGTTGACTGTCTTGGTCGGGTCGGTCGGGTGCACCTGATGCAACCTTGTGTCGTTGGTTGCATTGAACGCTCTGTCGACTGCCAGTTTCTTATGCTCCTGCATCAATGTGCGGTCGTTGGAGACTAATAGATCCGCCAGTGTTGCCTCCATACCGAATGTCTCAGAGATTTTGCTGAACTCGCGGTCACACGAATCGGACTTCTGGAAGTTGCCTTTGACAATTATGACTCCTTTTGGTCTTGGCATCTTCAGCTAAAGGTATGCGTAGTGTGGAACTGCCATGAACTGAACAAACGTCGGGCGTCCAAGTATAGCATGGTATTGTGATTTCCAGTCGACGACCATGAACTCGATCGACTTTGTCCTGAAGTGATTCTTGTCCCCGAACGTAACGTCGAGTTGTATTGTTCCTTCTGGGCTTATGGCTTTACCTGGGACGATACCGTGGAAGGTGTTTGAGGACTGATACGTCCATTTTGCATCACTATTTCATATCAAAATTTGTCATTATTTATCATTATATTTCATATTAATACATGTTGCTTATGTTATTTTATCTTATTTTGCATGTTTGATGATTATTGGGAATTATCCTTCCGGAGTCAGGATTCTGCTGGAAAAAGCGTCGTCAAGCCAACATATCACCGGAACTCCAAATATCGTGAAACCAAAACTGAAGATCGTATAATGTTAAATGCCGGAGCCAGCCAAAAGGGGGCTGCCAGGTGGGCCAGGTGGGCTCCACGCCACACCTGGGCGAGGCCAGGAGGTGGGCGGCGCCGGGACCTGGCGTGGCCACCTGGGTCCACCCCCCAGGTTGCCCTTTCGCGTATATCGTCCTCCGTAAACCTAATTGATGAGAGGTTCGTCCACGAAATATTCCGCCGCCTCCACGGGACAGAAACCACCGAGAGAGAAAGAGCTCTCTGGCAGGGGAGATCCTGTCGGGGAAATTCCCTCCCGCAGAGGGGAAATCATCGCCATCATCACCGTCATCATGCTGGACTTCATCGGGATCATCATCATCATCCACCACGCCATCACCATCATCTCCACCGACTCCACATCATCTTGCTGTAACATTTAGGGTTGTACCTTGTCTAGTTCATGGGGCATATTCTCCCGGTGTTGATTACTCCTTGTTATTGATGCTATTGAGTTTGTTTGGTGGATTAGTGTTCATGACTATATTGTTATTTATCACCATATCATCTCTGATCATGATCCATATGATGTCTTGTGAGTAGTTTGTTTAGTTCTTGAGGACATGGGGAAGTCATGTTATTAGTAGTGAAATAATGTTGAGTAAGTATTTAATGGTTTGATATTTAAGTTGTGATGTCATTCTTCTAGTGGTGTCATGTGAACATCGACTACATGATACTTCACCTTTATGGGCCTAGGGGAATGCATCGTGTATTTAGCTAGCTAAATGAGGGGTTGCCGGAGTGACAGAAACCTGAACCCCCGTTAGTAAGATAGTGCACGAGGGAGCGTAGGATCTGAGAGTTTAAGGCTGTGGTTAGATTTATCTTAATTACTTTCTTGTAGTCGCGGATGCTTACAAGGGGTATAATCACAAGTACGTATTAGTCCTAGCAAGGGCAGTGCGTTAGCATAGATTCACCCACACAACACTTATCAAAACAATGAAGATTAACCAACTGCAGGAAGCGAAAGCACTTGACGGAATTCCCATGTGTCCTCATTAACATTTGTCTTTTATAAGTAACACAATCGGCTTGTCCTTTGCACTCAAAAGGATTGTGCCACTCGCTGCATTTATTGCTGCTCTGTTTATTTACTCGTACTATTTTTATCTGCTATATCGAAAACCCCTAAAAACTTGTCTGCTAGTTTTATAGTGAATCCTTGATCAAAACTACTTGCCAGCACCTTCTGCTCCTCGTTGGGTTCGACACTCTTATTTATCGAAAGTACTGCGATACACCCCCTATACTTGTGGGTCATCAAGACTATTTTCTGGCGCCGTTGCCGGGGAGTGAAGCGTATTGGTAAGAAAATTGGTAAGGAAACTATTTGCTGTAATCTCTGTTATGGAGTCATCTCCATTTCAATCGCTGTTTGGGAGGACTACTACCACTGCTACGGTAGTAGATGACCCTCCATCTGCTCAGATTGTTCCATTTAAAATACCTATGAAAATTGTTGGACGTGTTATGGATAACCGCTATGATGGAACTGTGCATCCTGGTAATCATTTGCTTTATATACATGAACTGTACGGTTTATTCAAGTGTGCAGGTATTTCTATGGACATTGTCAAGAAGAAATTATTCTCTCTGTCACTGGACGGCAGAGCTGCTGAATGGTATAGTTTACTGAAGAATGGCCCTTCATTGAGCTGGGTCGAAATTGTTCCTCTCTTTTATTCCAAGTTTTATCCTCCAAGTGAGATTCATAAAGACAGGAATTCTATATATACTTTTTGGCCTCATGATGGAGAAAGTATTGGCCAAGCTTGGGAGAGGTTGAAATTATTAATGCTCAAATGTCCGTTCATGGGATCCCAAGTAATATTGTCATCAATAACTTTTTTGCAAGGCTTTCTCTTCATGATAAGGATTTATTGGACACTTCTTGTTCTGGTCATTTACTCGTATGAAGGAGGAAGATAAATGGGACCTTCTTGATCGTATCTAGGAAAATACTGAAGGATGGGAGAACGACAAAGGTAGAGAGTCAGGTATAAATTATGATTTCGAATGCATTAAATATTTTATGGAGACTGATAGTTTTCGTAATTTTAGTGCTACTTATGGTCTTGATTCTCAAGTTGTTATTAATTACTATAAGGCCTTTGCCTCGTATCTCGATATTCCTAGAAAGGGTTGGAAAAAGTATCATGAACCTTATAAAGATAACATTAATTCTGCTCTTGCTAAAAATGTTGAAGTTCATACTGTTGATCGCGTCTTGCCAGAACCTTATATTGAAAAAATACCTTTTCCTGTTAAAGTAAAAGAACATTCTATTTTGGCTAGTGTGGTTAGCAAAAGTGAAAGTAAACCTAGAGAACCTGATGAGCAAATAAGTGTAAAACATGAAGTAGCTATGGTTAAGGAACTTGTAACGAAAATGTAGAAGGAGGTCATATTGTATTTTGCGAAGAAGCTTCTAACATGGTTACACATCCTAAAAGAGCTCGAAAGCCTAGTGTTCCGTGCTTTCTGTCAAAATAGGTGAGCATTGTTACTATGGTCTCTGTGATATTGGTGCTAGTTCCAGTGCTATCCCTTATGCTCTTTACAAGGAAATCAGGAAGAAATTGATCCTTGCGAATTGGAGGATATTGATGTGGTTATTCAGCTTGCTAATAGGGAAACTATCTCTCCAGTTGGTATTGTTAGGGATGTTGAAGTTTTATGTGGTAAGACTAAATACCCTGCTGATTTCTTAGTTCTTGGTTCTGCTGCTAGTGACTCTTGTCCTATTATTTTTGGTAGACCTTTCCTGAATACTTGTGGTGCTATTATTGACTGTCAGAAAGAGAAAATTTTACTAAATTCGATGGAGAATGTTATGAGTTTAATTTTTCGAAATTTGCTAAGAACCATTATGTGCCTGAAATGCCTAATGAGAACTTTCAAGTTGAACAACTTGCTTCTATTGCTGTTGGTCCTAACAATGCTTTGCAGCAATTTTTGGAGGACCACGAAAGTGAAGTTTTTGCAGAAGAAAGAAGGGAGATTGACGACATCTTTCTTCGTCAACCTCAAATGCTTAAGCATGATTTACCTGTGGAGGACTTGGGAATTCGCCCCCTCCTAAAGAGGACCCTGTTTTTGATCTTAAGCCTTTACCTGATAATCTTAAGTATGTTCATATTGATGATAAGAAAATATATCCTGTTATTATTAGTTCTAAACTTTCAGGAGATGAAGAAGCAAGATTATTACAAGTTTGAAGAAACATAGAGGCGCAATGGGCTATACTCTTGATGATTTAAAAGGGATTTCTCCTGCTATCTGTCAGCATGCTATTAATATTGAGCCTGATGCCAAGCCTGTTGTTGAGCATCAACGTCGTTTAATTCCTAAGATGAAGGAAGTGGTAAGAAATGAGGTATTAAAACTTCTTGAAGCAGGTATAATTTATCCTATTGCTGATAGTAGATGGGTTAGTCCTGTTCATTGTGTTCCTAAGAAAGGAGGAATAACTGTTGTGCCTAATGAAAATGATGAGCTTATTCCTCAGAGAGTTGTAGTTGGTTATAGAATGTGCATTGATTTTCGTAAGGTCAATAAGGTTACTAAGAAAGATCATTATCCTTTGCCTTTTATTGATCAGATGTTAGAAAGGTTGTCTAAGAAAACTCATTTTTGTTTCCTTGATGGTTATTCTGGTTTTTCCCAAATAGCTGTTAGAAAGGAGATCAGGAGAAAACCACTTTTACCTGTCCTTATGGTACTTATGCTTATAGACGTATGCCTTTTGGTTTATGTAATGCTCCTGCTACTTTTCAGAGATGCATGTCTGCTATTTTTCACGGTTTTTGTGAAGAAATTGTGGAAGTCTTCATGGACGATTTCTCCGTCTATGGAACTTCTTTTGATAACTGTTTGCACAATCTTGACAAAGTTTTGCAGAGATGTGAAGAAACCAATCTTGTTCTTAATTGGGAGAAATGCCATTTTATGGTTAATGAAGGCATTGTTCTTGGGCATAAAATTTCTGAAAGAGGTATTGAAGTTGATAGAGCTAAAGTGGAAGCAATTGAGAAAATGCCATGCCCAAGAGATGTGAAAGGTATTCGTAGTGTTCTTGGTCATGCTGGTTTTTATAGAAGGTTTATTAAAGATTTCTCTAAAATTTCAAACCACTTACCAATCTTCTTCAAAAGGATGTTCCATTTGTTTTTGACGAGATGTAAAGAGGCATTCGAAATTTTGAAAAGGCTTTAATAACTGCTCCTATTGTTCAACCACCAGACTGGACTTTACCATTTGAAATTATGTGTGATGCTAGTGATTTTGCTGTAGGTGCTGTTTTAGGACAGCGAGTAGATAAAAAGTTAAATGTTATTCATTATGCTAGTAAAACTCTTGATGCAGCTCAAAAGAATTATGCTACTACTGAGAAGGAATTCTTAGCAGTAGTGTTTGCTTGTGATAAGTTTAGACCTTATATTGTTGATTCTAAGGTAACTATTCATACTGATCATGCTGCTATTAAATACCTTATGGATAAGAAGGATGCTAAGCCTAGACTTATTAGATGGGTTCTTTTGTTACAAGAGTTCGATTTGCATATTGTTGATAGAAAGGGTGCTGAAAATCCTGTTGCTGATAATCTGTCTAGATTAGAAAATATAATGCATGATCCTATTCCTGTTGATGACAATTTTCGAAATGAGCAGTTGGCTTCTATAAAGGTAAATTCGAATGAATGTACTTGGTATGCTGATTATGCTAACTTTATTGTTGCCAAGTATTTGCCTCCAACTTTTACTTATCAGCAAAGGAGGAAATTCTTCTGTGACTTGAGGCATTATTTTTGGGATGACCCACATTTATATAGAGAAGGAGTTGATGGTATTATGCGAAGATGTGTTCCAGAGCATGAGCAGAAGGAAATATTGGATAAATGCCATGGTAGTGCTTATGGAGGACATCACGCCGGAGATAGAACTGCACAAAAGGTTCTACAATCAGGTTTTTATTGGCCTACTCTTTTTAAAGATGCAAGAAAATTTGTTTTGACCTGTGATCAATGTCAGAGAGTTGGGAATATTAGTAGACGTAATGAGATGCCTATGAATTATTCTCTTGTTATTGAACCTTTTGATTGTTGGGGATTTGACTTTATGGGTCCTTTTCCCGCTTCAGATGGTTATACTCATATTCTTGTTGCTGTTGATTATGTTACTAAGTGGGTAGAGGCTATACCAACCTCTAGTGCTGATGGTAAGACTTCCTTAAAAATGCTTAAGGATGTTATTTTCTCGAGGTTTGGTGTGCCTAGATATCTCATGACTGATGGTGGTTCACATTTTATTCATGGTGGTTTTAGAAAAACTCTTGCTAAATATGGTGTCAATCACAGAATTGCTTCACCGTATCATCCTCAAACTAGTGGTCAAGTAGAGTTATCAAATAGAGAAATTAAGTTGATTTTGCAAAAGACTGTCAATAGGTCTAGAAAGAATTGGGCTAGAAAGCTTAATGATGCTTTGTGGGCTTATAGAACAGCATATAAAAATCCTATGGGCATGTCTCCTTATAAAATGGTTTATGGAAAAGCTTGTCATTTACCTCTAGAATTAGAACACAAGGCCTATTGGGCAATCAAAGAGCTTAATAGAGATTTCAAATTAGCTGGTGAAAAAGGTTGCTAGAGTTAAGCTCTCTAGATGAATGGAGAAGTGAAGCATATGAAAATGCTAAACTTTTCAAAGAGAAAGTTAAGAGATGGCATGACAAGAGAATTTTAAAAAGAGAGTTTTGCATAGGTGATAAAGTTTTATTGTATAGGTCTCGTCTCAGATTTTTTGCAGGAAAATTACTCTCAAAATGGGAAGGACCTTACATTGTGGAAGAAGTTTATCGTTCTGGTGCAATAAAAATTAATTCACTTGACGGTGACAAACCTCAAGTTGTTAATGGGCAGAGACTTAAACATTATATTTCTGGAGATATTTATAATGAAAATGTTGATATTATTCAAGTGGTACCTCCGGAAGAATTTATTAAAACTCAGAAACAGGAAACTGCAGAGTCTGATCTGGAATAGGTATGAGTTTCGGTTAGAAAAAGTCCGTGTTTTACTTTACAACTTATATTTTAGTTATTTTTAGACATTTTTGGAAGTCGTAAGACGAAGCAGAGCCGGAAGAGGTGCCCGAGGGCACCACGCCACACCTGGGCGCGGGCCCCACCTTGGCCGCGCCGAGGCATGGCTTGGGTGCCTCGGAGCCCTCCTCCGACTCCGTTTCGACCTGTGCCTTCCTTTTCACGCGTTATTTTCTGCTATATATTTGCCCTGATCTCCCGAGGTATGTATCTCGTCTTTTCGTCGTGTTTTGTTTTCGAGCTGTTTCCGTCAGGATTTGTAGAAGTTTAGAGCACCATCGTCGCCTCCAACAACCCTGACAAGGACCAGAAGCCTGGAGACGAGAAGGAGAAGACCGAAGCTGGCAAAGAAGAGGAGGAAGACCCACGGCCTCTCCCTCGTGCTACCGTTGCAAGCATTGGAGTGGTGCACAACCAGACCAAGGTCAAGCAAGGTGCAAGGATGAGCACCGGTGGGAAAGTTCCTCGTCACTTCCTAGCTCCAAGAACACTCCCTCCAGATACCAAAAGGCCTTTCCACACTCTTATCCATAAATACCCCTTTGAAAAAGTTCCAGAATCAGAGTTGCCCAGTAGCTGGGATATGGATCGTTCTAACAATGCAGGAAAAGGAAGCTCTCAGCCTGGAGAGAAGTGGGGCAACAACTCCAAAAGCTGGGATTCACCCTTTGATAGGATAATGAACCGCATTGAGCAGAATTCGGAGTTGATTCGCACCCTCATTACCAAGGTTGATGATTTGATGGAGCTTGTTGAGAAGCTCATTGGAGAGGCGCGCGCACCACCAAAGGAGTAATTCGTCATGGGTAACAACACACCCTCAGCTTGTTCCAAGCTTGGGGGGAGGGTTTTCAGCATCACCATATTTTATCTTTATTTTCATATTTTTGCCTAGTACCATGAGTAGAGAAGTTATCATATGAGATAGTTTGCAATGTGGAGTGTCACTCCTTAGTTGGTTATCCATGTTCATTGGGGAGACTCTCCCGGTGTTGATCACTCCATGTTATTGATGCTATTGAGTTTGTTTGGTGGATTAGTGTTCATGACCAGATTGTTATTTATCACCATATCATCTCTGAGCATGATCCGTATGATGTCTTGTGAGTAGTTTGTTTAGTTCTTGAGGACATGGGGAAGTCATGTTGTTAGTAGTGAAATAATGTTGAGTTAGTATTTAATGGTTTGATATTTAAGTTGTGGTGTCATTTTTCTAGTGGTGTCATGTGAACGTCGACTACATGATACTTCACCTTTATGGGCCTAGGGGAATGCATCGTGTATTTAGCTTGCTAAATGAGGGGTTGCCGGAGTGACAGAAACCTGAACCCCCGTTAGTAAGATAGTGCACGAGGGAGCGTAGGATCTGAGAGTTTAAGGCTGTGGTTAGATTTATCTTAATTACTTTCTTGTAGTTGTGGATGCTTACAAGGGGTATAATCACAAGTACGTATTAGTCCTAGGAAGGGCAGTGCGTTAGCATAGATTCACCCACACAACACTTATCAAAACAATGAAGATTAACCAACTGCACGAAGCGAAAGCACTTGACGGAATTCCCATGTGTCCTCAGGAACATATGTTTCTTATAAGTAACACAATCGGCTTGTCCTTTGCACTCAAAAGGATTGGGCACTCGCTGCATTTATTGCTGCTCCTGTTTATTTACTTGTACTATTTTTATCTGCTATATCAAAAACCCCTAAAAACTTGTCTGCTAGTGTTTATAGTGAATCCTTGATCAAAACTACTTGCTAGCACCTTCTGCTCCTCGTTGGGTTCAACACTCTTATTTATCGAAAGTACTGCGATACACCCCCTATACTTGTGGGTCATCAAGGACTTTGGCAGGTTTTCGACAGACTTGTTCATTTTGCGGAGTGTATCCGCGGAGATTATGTTTATGCCGCTGCCTCCATCCATGAAGACCTTGGTCATGGCGTAGCCTCCTATTTGTGCATCGAGTACCAGGGCTGAGTGCCTTGGTCGAACCACAGCTAGTGGGTGATCTTCTCGGCTGAAGCTTATTGCAGTTTCGGATCCCTTCAAAAATTCTAGAATAGCAGGGGGTGCCATGACTGCCATGTTTACTTGTCGAGTGCGAAGCTTTTGCTCCCTATTAGAGGGACGTCCTTTCTATATCATGTACATCTGACCCTGAGGTGGAGGCTATTGTGGCTCGTCCACCCACGGTACGGGGTGTATGGCACCCGCGATGTTGTTGCCTGCTGCAGGTTGTGTTTGTTGCGGTGGCGCCATCAGAACAGGCATGTTGGCTGGCTGCGGCGCGGCTACGGGTGCGGGTGTGGCTGCTGCCTTTCTGAGTTGCATGTAATCAGCTGCTAGCTGGTCGAACTCCCTACAATTTTGCATCGAGTGATTGGAACGCAATTTCCCATCGTCTCCTTTGTACAAATGTAGCCTGCAATCAGCATCCATCTTGTCATCGAATGATCGATCGTCAGATCGCGTTTTGCACCATTCTTTCTTTTTATAGCTGTCGCTACGCTGGTCGCGATCTCGATTGTCTCGGCGATCATCTCGATTGTCCCGACGATCATCTCGACTGTCCCGGTGATCATCTCGACTGTCACGTCGGTCGCGATTATCCTGGTCGTTGCGTTGTGTGGAGAACCCAGCCGCCATGAATTCGTGTCTGTCATCGTCGTAATGATGTTATGAGTGTTTTCGCCTTCGGTCATCTCTGTATGAGTCTCTGCTGCTTCGACTGCCGCAATCATGATTATCACGGGGTGAGGACCCACGTGTGGTGCGTGACAGGTCCTCTCCGTCTGCCCACTCAGTCGCGATCTTTATGAGTTTAGCCATAGAGGTTGGCTTTTTGCGACCAAGTACTTCTTTGAGATCTCTCCTGGCGAGGCCCATGGTGAAAGCATCCATGGCCATGTCTTCTGAAATTACTCCAACTGAGTTGCGTATCTCAGTCCATCGTTGGATGTATGACCTCAACGTTTCGTCTGACCATTGAACGCAGGCTCTCAGTTCTTCGAATGTCTTTGGGCGCTCTGCGAGCGGTTCAAAGTTTTTGATGAAGTCTCTGCGGAAGTCCTCCCACGAGTCGTATGATGATGGAGGTAGCGCCTTGAGCCAGTCGCGGGATGTACCTTCGAGCATGAGTTGTATGTATTGCATAGCTGTGGTATTCGTGCCTCGTTGGCACGAGACAGCCATCCTGAAGGTTCTTGTTTACCCGTGTACTTGGGTTGTTCAGACTTTAATTTAAACCCTTTGGGCATCCGTGTCTCACGAATGCGTCGAGTGAAGCACAAAGCTCCGCATGACTCAGGTTCCCGATCGGAGTACGAGTCGCTGCTATAAGATCTGCGTGATCTGCTTCTAGACCTGCGCCGGCGTGAGCGGCTCCTTTCCTCCGAGTGGTGGCTACGATCGCTAGGATTACGACCTTCGAGGCATGGTTTGGTTATGGCACGATCTCGACTCCCTCCTAGAGTTGTTTGATTTTGGTTTATGACTTTCGTAGCTAAGGCGAGTTATTTGATCTGTTGCCGATGCAGTCTTGCATTAGGATCATCCGCTGGAGGCTTGGTGGCCTCGAGATATGCAGCAGCGGTGTAAAGAGCACCCGCAGCTGTTTTGGGTACTGGTACACCTTCTTCGTCAAATGTCATGAATGAGTGGCCCAAGTTGCGGGTGAGCACTTGCACATCTTCTTCTGGGAGGCGTGACAGCCTTGACCTAGGTCTTACGTCTGCTCGCCCTATGGAGCTCATGGAGAGCTGCTTTCTTCGTGCACTCGAGATGTTGGCCTGCTTTTTGCGTTCCTCGAGTACAGCTCGCACGTTTTGTAAACGTATCGACTCTTGCCAGTTGAAGTACTGGAAGGTTAACATATCATCTGGGGTTGAGGTTGCTGGCATAATCGTGCATTCGTTGATGACTTGATCTGCCTTTGCTGCCATCTCTGCAGTGATTGTGAGTTTTCTAACTCCATCCGGCATAGTTACTGTGCATGGAAATTTTGTCGGCCTGCGACAGGCTGCATCTTCAGACGTTTGCGCCGCGATTAGGGCGTAGACCTGCTGGGGGGATAACCCACAGGTACGCGTATGTGCTTTCAAGTTCTGTCATGGATTCGATGTCTGAGTCAGTATGATAGTCAAACGATCCATCTAGACAGGATTCGATGTCGATGTGTTCATCGCCTGTGCTCATCTCGGTGTCGGCGAAGCCAGTATGGATCTCGGAGTCGAGATTCTTGTTGGTGCAAATCTCAGAGTCGACGTGGTTGTCGATATGGATTTCGGGTTCGTCGAAGTCGTTGAGGGAGATCCCGCAGTCGAAGCTATCTTCGAGTGGAAGATCAAGCTCAGGATCGTTTATGGGGTAGGTAGATTCGACCTCTTCTCCTCCGAGTTCCTTGTCCATCCAATCTTCAATCACTCGAGTTGACATGGTTGTTGCAGATGAGCAGCCTTGGAGGATCGATGATGGCACGGACGCAGTTGATGGAGCCACAGTCGATGGAGCCGCAGTCGAAGGAGCCTCGGGTGCGGCAGTCGCGAGTTGGTGTGGGTCTATCAAGTCCTGCGTACCAAGCTTGTTTATGAAAAATTGAATGAACCAACTGTTAGGTCCAAACCTGATTCGAGACCAGCGGAATTCTCCTGGAATTCTGGCGAGTGTGGCTCGAAGTTCATCAGAGGGTCTGCTGTGCTTTTTGCTGGTGAAGTTGGCAGTCCGCCGTTTGTCGAGTGAGCCGGCGAGTTGCGGTGTGCAGCCCGAGTCGGCGAGTTGTGGTTTGGCGATGCAGTCGGTGAGTTGCCGTTCGTTGATGCGATTGGCGAGTTGCCGCTTTCCGATGGAACTGAAGAAACTGTGAGTCCAGCACTATTCTTTCCCACAGACGGCGCCAATTGATGAGAGTTTAACTCATCAAATCGCATGGTTAAGGACCTAGGGTTGAGATTATGGGGAGAGAATGTGGTAGTACTGCTAGTTTCATCGGCTGACAAGCAGAGGCAAAGATTTACCCAGGTTCAGTCCTCCGGAGAGTAACACCCTACTTCCTGCTTGTCTGGTATTGATCCTGTGAGATTATGCGGTTACAAGGAGGCTCCGGAGAGATGTCAATCTCGCTAGGGCTTTTGGTGTTTCGAGTATTGCGTGTCCCAGATCGGTACCCCTCCCAGCCTTTAAATAGTAGGCTGGGTCTCGGGAGTCCGTAACCGACCTAGTTTACATGTAAGGAAAGTCTAAACCGACTATGCCTATGTCTAGTCTTGGAGGGTACTCCTTCTTGTGCCTCTTGTCTTGGGCTTCGAGTAGTTCTTGATAATTGGGCTTTAGTCGTCACATGCACCAGGTACCCTCATGGTAGGGTACCCGAGATGTATATCCTTGTCAATGAGGATGGGTCGGAAGCTAGCACTGCTACAGTAAACCCTACAGATGTCCTCCAGATGGTGGCTGCCGTTGGGAACTTGCATGTATCTGAGGGTAAGAGTAATGATAAAAACCTGATAATCATTGCTGCGCAGGTGACCACTGCGGCAAGCACTATGCTGCAGCAGAAGAAGTGGAACAGGGTCTACAGGAGAGACCAGGAGAAACTCAAGACGGGGAGAGGCCTCCCATGCCAGCGCTTGGCACAGGAGGTGCTGGGCGATGCGAACCTCCCCCACTGCAGGTGCCGTAGATAGAGGAATGTCTTCGCTCTGACAGCAGTCTGTTGTAGGAACCAACTCCAGCATCCACCTACCCTAGGATCCACCATAAACCGGCAACAGACGCTGCACCCGAGCTAGGCCGGCCGCCAAGCCCTAGCAAGAGAGCCTAGGCAACAAAGGGGGCGTCCCCAAACAGCAACGACGCAGCCCCACATCAGGCCGAACACCCCCTACTCAGCGCCGCCCGAGCGCCCCCCTCTCCCCCTCAGCGCTGCCCGTCTTTGCGGCTCCTCTGCACAGGCTCAGTCCACGGCCTCCTCCTCGAGCGGCACCACCCGTGATGCCTCGACGGTGTCAGCGCGTACGCCTCCCGAACCCGTGGTGGAGGAGCAGACCATGACAGTGGTGGCAGACTCGGTCAAGAGGTCATCGAGGCCGGTTCCAAGTGTGTGGAGGAGAGGCCACGGTACTCGCGGAGGGGAAGGAGGACAGGAAGGTAACGACAGCGGCGACGTCTTGAACAGCCCCCTCTAGACTCGTCGAAGTCATGGCCGCCGCTGCCGCCTCGCCAGCCACGCCCAACAGCACCAAAAGCGTCCCCCAAACAGGTCGCCGACACCGTCGTCAAGGATGCCAACAAGGTGGAGAAGGAGCTGCAGGACGCGAGAAGGGGCTAAGGGTGGGGAGAAAATTGATGGAGTAGCAGCGCCGGTGGGCTGGGCGGCGGCCGCCAGCTGGAAACCCTAGGGAGGTCAGGAGAGAGAAGAATACTATGGTCAGGATGTTTTTTTCCTTTTTTGTGTGGTACGTGTTGTATAATACTACAATGACCCACACATCATTCAGAAAAGACATCAAGGCCCACTGACGAGGGGTATCCTCACCAAATCCCATGGTCATGGACCTAGGGTTGAGTTTATGGGGAGAGAACGTGGTAGCACTGGTAGATTCGTCGGCTGACAAGTGGATTTGTCTAGTATTGATCGTGTGAGATTGTATGGTTACAAGGAGGCTCCGGCGAGATTGTCGATCTCGCTAGGGCTTTTGTTGGTTCGAGTATTGCGTCTCCTGGATCGGTGCCCCTCCTAGCCTTTAAATAGATGGCTGGGTCTCGGGAGTTCGTAACCGACCTAGTTTACATGTAAGGACAGTCTAAACTGACTATACCTATGTCTAATCTTGGAGGGTACTCCATCTTCTTGGGCCGCTTGTCTTGGGCTTCGATTGATCCTTAACACTTGGGCTTCCAGTCGTCACGTGCTCCAGGTACCCGGGATGTATATTCATGTCAGTAGCCCCCGAGTACTTGTCTGAATCGTAGAATCGGGCATGGACTCATTCGTAAGTGCACATCTTATGCTTTGTATCTGTAATTGGAATTCCTGTATGAATAGCACTCGTTGGCTATGTCGAGTATATCTTCGACTATGTTTTTTGCTTATGTTCAAGGGATAATAGCTTAGCAGGCCCAGTTCACTCGATGGATCGGGACTGGTTAACTACACATTCGGGTAAAACCTTACTAGCTTTCAATCAAACTCGAGTCCCCGGACTAGAATTTGGAACAAACTGGTCAGATTCGACTAGGCCGCTGAGGTCATACAGAGTCAATCTGCAGTATAATTTGATATTTACCCAACGCGTCCGTCGGGATTTTTATCATGTCTGCTGACACGGAAAATGTAAGGATTAACGTTGCTGGAACGGTCCTTAGCCCAGCTCGAAAGTTCGGCGGGTCTTACCTTTGCATTGCGTATGCAGCATCCGAGATATCTGCGACTGGCAACTCGGGAATTTTATGAGTGTGATTTTTGTATTTCATTGAACGAGTCATGTCCTTTGTCGACTGAATTTTGATCATTATTCTATCGGGTGCGCGATAGCGCTCCCGATGGGAGTAGCCCCCAAGATTGTGCTGTATTGTTTGCAATGGAGGATAATCTCAAATATTTTATGCCCTACTTTGCCAGTCGAAGAAATTTTTGATACGCTCCGGATGGGAGTAATATGGTTCAGTCAAAACATATTCGACTCTGGTATGTTCAATGCCACCCAGTCGAGAGACTGTCGTCTGCTGTGTCAAAGACTTTGCCATTTGAATTCTGTTCTCGTACATGAGACTTGAAATGACATCAGTGATGACGCACGCATCGACTGCATTTTCTGACAAGCGGTGACGTGCTGTGTTGCGGCTGATGGGACGTGACCTTCATGTGGGCCCATTGTGCAGCGGCGGTGCCGTTTGGACTGGATTTGACTGGTGGGACCCACGTTTAACGGAAGCGTGATGATGGCTCCTCTTTTTGCATGCGTAGTGGGCGGAGTGGCCGGCGACGGTTGCCCTCCGTGCTTGACACGTGTACGGTGAGATGCTGTGCGGAAAGCACGATTCTGATCTGAACAGTTGCGATCTTTTGAGACTTGTGGTAAATAGAGGAGATTGCGCTGGCATTTGTTTTTACTTGCCATTTGCTCTGCGCGCCGCCTCTGCTCCATCTTCTTCCTCGAGCTCATTCTCCATTGCTCTATGCGCCCAATCTTCTCTTCCCCTCTTAGCCACAAAATCCATGGCACCAAAGCGGAAGGGAGGTGATGCGGCCGCGACCGACGCGGCCGCGCTGAAGGGGAAAAACACTACTGCTAGCGCGTCTGCGCCTGCCATCCACCTCAAGAAAGGTGACAGCGACTGGGTGAAGTCCACCCTTAAGGAGATCAACCTCCAGAAGTTCCGTGAGGAGGGACTGCTGCCGCCGGCGGACCAGCGCGCCGTCCAAAGAGTGTAACACCCCGATTTTCACTAACCGGTTTTCCTGAAAAAGGGGTGAACTAAATTTTTTCGAAAACCTTTTAACTTGGATTTCTCTGGGTTTTATCAAAACTCATTAGAACTTTTGGTGATTGATGTATCTCTCTTTGTCCCAACCCCGGGAATATTCTCTAAATATTTCTGGTCACCTTTGATCCCGTTCATTAGGGTTTTCTTTATAAAACCTTAATGCCTTTTCCATAGAAAACAAAAACCGATATCTCGCCTCTCCAAAGCAACTCTCCTTTATCTTGCTTAGAAAATTCCGCCAAAAATCCCAGAGACACCTATCATCATGTATATCCCATATATGCATGAACATAGAAATAACCTATGCAACTTTTTAGATTGAGGAAATTACCAAATCTGCCACTACCGGGCCATTTAATCCAAAACCCTACTTCCACTCCACCATAAATCTTGTCCTCCTGAGGCAGTGTTTCATATCCCATTATAATCCACCCCAAGAAATTTGGGATCATTTGGATCAAAATTTTCTTGTAGGACACCCATCGAACACCTTCTGCCCTTTTCGAAACCCAAAATGTTTACACATGAAACTTTCTCCAAATTGAGTGAAACTGGACCACATTGCTGCCCTACCAGTATAACACCACCAGCAAATATCCCAGCTCCATTGGGATAGAGGAAGTCCCTTTGCTTTGCATCAAACACCTTGAGGGCATTTGAACTTTTCGAAACTTTGCTCTGGCTTTTTGCTCCTATTTGATATTTGGCTTGCTAGATGTTGTGTTTAGTGTTAGAGTAACCCAGTGACATGACCCATTTTCTTTTTAGTGCCCTAGATCATCGGGAACGCGACGATGTCGATCGCGTCGCGCTCTAGACATGCCGGTGTCGGCATGAGCCAATCCCTAACCCTAGCCCTGCCCTTATCCTTGCTGCAGTAGACCCCGTGCTGTACTGTACCTCCAGCTCAGCCTCCCTATCCTCTCCTCCTTATCTCCTCCCTGTGGCAAGGAAACGTCACCCATGACCTCAACGCCATCAATGGCCGCACCGTCCACCACCTACCTCTCCCCCTCCCCTGCCCTTAAAAGGACCCCCAGACCCTCCCGTCCGAAGCACAGCTCACTCAGCCCCTCCCCAGACCTCCCACTCTCGAGCTCCTCGAAGGAACGAGCTCGCATGAGCTCTCCAGCTCGGCAATGGCCGAAGCTCCGGGCTCACGGCAGCACGCACCCGTAGCCCTCCCCCTCCTTGCTGAGCTCTCCCCGGACGCGGTGGAGGTCGGCGACCTCGCCTCGGTCGCTGGCTGGCTCCGCCGAGCCGCCTGTCGCCGGGGCCGGCCACCTCCCGTGCCGTCCCGTGCGTGCCGCGCACGAAGCAGAGGAAGAAGACGACGCGCAGGGGCTGTCCCCGATGCCAAGGCCGCCTCCCCTGGCTGTGGTGCGACGATGCCGTCCCACTCCCCGGCCCAGTTCGTCGAGGAACGTATCGTCTGGAGCTCCCCAAGTTTCGGCCGCCATGGCCGTACCGCGAGCTCGCAGGCGCCGTGCGCAGAGGCTGCCCCCGTCAGCAAGAAGCTCTCCCGGAGCGCGGGGTGAGGTGGTGACCTCATCTCCGTCCGCGTCTTGCTCAGGCAGGCCGCCCGTCGCCGGCGTTGGCCATTTCCCGAGCGTCCTTGAAGCTCTCCCGTACGTAGAAGCTAGCTAGATGAAGGTATACAGTTAACTGATCAGCGTATTTCCATCTTTACGCTTTCCTCAAGCTAAAGCGCAGTTCAATGCTTTACGCTGTCCCTGCACAGAAGCGTATTTGCAAGGAACCTACTTTCTTAGAGCGAACACGTATTTCGAGAAGTACGCCACCCTGGTCAGCACAGTCAACCCGAGCCTGTTATCTGCCGCCCTGTGTAGCAGATAGCTAAACTTCGCACGCCATTTTCTCCCAAACCACAGCTCCGTTTGAGGTGATTCAAATTTGTAAATTCTTAGTTTGAAGAGCTCTATCCAGTAGTATCAGTTTTACCCCTTTGTAAAATACTTGTATACTCAACACCCTTGTGTGCATGTATAGGTGTATACCGCTGTACCGGCAACCCGAGACCCTAACCCGTGACGTGTTCGTGACCCTCCAAGCCAAACGGTGTCGATCTTCGAGGCAAGCTAACCCTTGCTGCGATCAGTCCCACAATGTTTGTTTGTTTGCTTAATGTCATGCCGTGTGTTATGTTTGTCTACTGTTATATTTTATGTCGGTCTCATGTTCGATTGCTATGTCTGTCTGCTATTATAATTGCATGTCTGTATGCTGTCCATATTTTATATGAACCTTGTATTGTTGTATGTATGCCATATTGCATCTAAGTTATTGCACTACTTCATAACTGCTTATCTGTGCATCACTCACATTCCCGGGACAATGGCCGGTGGTACCGCCTCAGTCAAAGGAATGGGGGAATTATTACAACTGTGCGTCTCGCGCTTGCAGGGCTTTGTGTGCTTCTTTCCTCTTCACCAAGGTGAGGAGCGGACGAATGTCATCTTATGATCCTCGGAGTTGGGGGCATTCGCCAAAAGAGTTATTTGCCTTGTCCCTCCGTCAAATATGGTTGGCGTAGACCACCCGGACTGCGACGCTTGGGAGCTGGCTTTCCATTTGGTTCTTATTGCCGAGATTGCTGATACCACGTCAGGGTAACCCTCGAGTGGAATGGATGCTCTCTCATTCTTATGAGTGCTTTTCGTTCATTCTTTTATGGTGACACCGGCCGGGTTGCCCGCCACCGTCATCCGTTTGAAATATTATGCTATTATTCTGTGAACACTAACCCCCGAGTGACACCGGCCGGGTTGCCCGCCACAGTCACCCGGGTATTATTATTATCGTTATGTTGTTATCTATGCATGCAAGTATTATGTTGCTAATGCCTTGTTGTTGTTGATATATGATATTGATATCGTGATTATTATGCTGGACTAATCCTCTGTTGTTTGAACTTGTTATGATAAAACTTGATTAAATGAAACATCCCTCCAAACATCGATAGGGTCAGTCCATAGTGCCACTAATCTGAACATCGAACGCACTGCCACTGTCGCTCACATGGGCGGGCCTTGACCTACGTAACCTATTGAGCCTCCTTTGATGCTACCATTTTGGCAAGTCTAGTCAGTTACCTTTGTGGTCGGGGCTAGTCTTGCGAAGGTTCCGGAGCTAGGCGTCGCTCATGGGTTGGGGACGTGCCGGATTCACTTCTGCATAAGGCATAGAGTTATGTCGGTGGCTATACCGGGAGTGTCTTGGTAGCGTGAATGGTCAGGTGAGTGTATCTTGCTGAGTTCGCCTTATGGATGATATCCTAAAGTACCGGCTCAGTGTGGTGCACTTAGGTGGGTGGTATCTGCAACCTCTCGAGAGTGTCAAAATCTGGATGTCTAGCCTCGTTCCAAGGTTATGGAACAACAGTTCAGTGTCAGTCACACTGTGTGTCCTCGTCGTGTCTGGAGGTTAAACTTAAGATTGGTTTGAAATAATTAATGAACGACCTGATTTCACTAAATGAGCAAATAAGATGATGCAGGGAATATTGTCGTGAGCTGTTGATGGTTACCATGATTTAGGGATGGCGGTGTGATGCGTTGGGAAGCCTATAGTTAGGCCAGAGCCCACATCAACCGTGCATGCCCAGAGTGAAATGATGAGGCCAGTGGGCCTAGCAGTGATCACAGGTGATGTTGTGTATTATTTGGTACCCACTTGGTATCCCCGTTTTCTCGTCACAGGTAAGCTCGTTGTATGATTGCCGGTGCACGATCCAACCCCACCTGGCTTGGACTCTGTACTGGTGATACCCCCGTTGCTTGCTTATGACATGTTTGGGTTGTCAATGCCATGCTACTTTTATGTCATGTATCTAGAATACCCCTTGACATGTTGTAGGATTTTATTTCCAGTGTATACCTTGTTCCATGATTGTTGGATTGCATGTGGTGAGGGGCGATACTTGCTGAGTGCATAATAATGTACTCACGGGCCTTGTGATTGTGGCCAGATTTTGGCGAGGACTCAACCTCCACCTTAGCAAGGACAAGGAGCAGAAGCGTGCTAGGATCAGTAGCCCAGCCAGATACCTGTGGAGTGGAGCCGCTCCAAGCCATTGCCTCATTTATGTCTTCCGCTGCCAGTTAAAACTCTGAGTTAGGCCATGTTGGGCTTGATATTTTGTAAAGCCTCGACGGCCTTATAAACCATTTGTAGCACTTTTGTGCCTGATTGTGTAATAATTTCCGCTATGTTGCATTGTCGTAACGTGCGGCCAGATATCTTGGGCTGGCGCACGGGGCGACCGCCTCTCTGGAAAATATGTGCCAGAGCGGGGTGCCACAAAGAGGTACTTCCCGAGCCTCGCGGTAATGACCGCGTATGTTTTGCGGAGATCCTCCCTCGCGGTTTTGGCTTCCCCCTTCACGACTTTATGCGTGGGTTGCTTTTTGCTTACGGGGTGCAGATCCATGATCTCACCCCAAACGCCATCTTGCACATTGCGTGCTTTATGGTGTTGTGCGAGTGCTTTCTGGGCGTGGCACCCAGCTGGGCACTGTGGAAGTCGATCTTCATGGTCCGCCCCAAAAATCGAGCGGGGCGCACCTATCCGACCGGCGGACTCCAAATCCAAGTGCACAACGACACCCGCTACTTTGCCCTGAAGCCAGTTGACTCAGCGCAGGGGTGGAGGAAGCGCTGGTTTTATGTGCGCGTCGATCAAGACGGAGTCCCGGCTTTCTCGACTGCGGGCATAGTCAACAGGACCGCTGCCTGGGACCATCCTTTGCTAGATTAGGAGAAGGCAGAAGCGGCGCCACTGCTAGCCAAGATTGTGGAGCTGCTTAACAGTGTGACGGGTGTGCACTTAATTGCCACCTTTGTGAAGATGCGGGTGTGGCCGCTTCGCGCTCGAGACCACCCGATGTGGCAGTACGAGGGCCCGCTTGACTCTACTTGGATGCATAGGGAGGAGCTATCGAGGAAGGAGCTGGAGGATCATGTGCGGTCCATTACTAGCACGAAGGCCTCCGAAGCTTGCAACGTCGACTGCCCCGTCCAGATTTTTGGGGCCACGAAGCCTTTTCCTGAGGTACGTTAACTCTCGAGTGAGTTGATTTTGACTTTGCTATTTTGTTGCTTTGCTAACTTTATGCCTTCTTTTGTGATGATGTGCAGGGGCATTCGACTGCTTCGACTTTGCCTCGTTTGCTCGAAAATGGCCCAACTGCAGAGACTGAGGTGCAGGAAGTGCGAGAAGTAGTCGAAAAGGGGGTGACGAGTCGCCCATTCCTTCGGCTAATACTTCGCACACATGGCATGTGGAGGAGGACGAGGTGGACCAGACGCGCGCGGAGGTTGCTCCTCCAGTCAATGTGAGCAAACCTCATACCCGCAAGCGGCTCCGTCGTCAAGGTCCAACTTCAGCGGCGAGCTCACCCGCGAAGGGGGCAGATCTAGAAGATGATAGCGACTCGGGCTCCCCGTGAGCTGTCAAGGCCGCGCCTTTGATGGCGTGCCCTGTGAGGTCTATGCCACCTCCCCAGTCGAGCAAGCGCTTCGGTGGTCCAAGCCTCGACATCCTCGACAGTGACGAGGATGAAGAAGACAGGTTTGTGACAAATACTATTTTGTATGTCGAGCTGTGTTTTTGTATGTTGTCCAATATTTTTATGCCTTTGTTATCACCTGTCAGCACCAAGACTGATGATACAGAGAGATCTCCAGTAGCGCGGACCCCGACTCCAGAGCGCCGGGAAACGTCTCCTCCTGCAGCCGCGGATGTGCAACCAGTAACGATGGCGACTGCCCCATCGCCAGTCAAGGTTGCGGCTGTAGCAACGCTGGAAATTGGGACATCTGCCTCCACGAGTGCGACCTGGATGGACCATGTGAGTGCTCTTTTGACATAGCCGCAACCGCTATGACTTGTTTGTGTCTACTTATGCTTGTTCCTTGTGTTTGTAGCCTTTCTGCCGCGCCCTAGCCGATTCAGGCAAGGCTTTTGTCAAGACGGAGCAGGAAAGGGATGGCCTCCGCTCCAGTATGCAGCAACTCAGCCATAAGTTGTAGTCCTTGGAATTATGCTTACAAGCTTTTTTGGCTATGCAAGTTTGTGAAGTAGATCCTCGTTATGCTTAGGTGAAAAGGAGTCTGCAGCGACCCGGGTAAAGGAGCTGCAAGAAGCTCTTGCCGAGTCGAAGAAGACTGCGGATGCTGCTGCTGCTCGCGAGAAGGAGCATGCGAGGCAACTGGCTATCCTTGCGCAGAATGTGAGGGGTAAGATATCGTCATCTTTGCGTAATAGTTATGTACCCATTGGGTGTTGTGTTCTTATCTATGCCTTTTACTACAGATGCGACTGGCGTGCCGGCACCTACAGACTTGGTCGGTGATGAGCCAGCACTCGACCAGGTCATAGGTTACCTCGGCAATGCGTTTGTCCATGCGAGGGAGGCACTCGCCAAGTCTGCCAGCACACTCGGCACCGTACACAAGTAGGTGCTGCCTGACGATGAAGTGCCCAAGACAGCGGAAGAGTTTGCCAACGTCCTGGGCCCGGGATCGTCGACTATGGCGAGCTTTGCTCGCCCCCTTACGGTACGCAGCTCGGAGTCCACCCTCAAGCTCATTATGGGTCATGGTATAAAGGGTGATCTTGAAGCGGCGATGTCAGACTTCCCGCGTAAGACCAGCGGGAAATATGCGCCTCTGAAGAGCTTTAGCGAGCGCGCCAACCAACTGGCCAACATCTGCAGTACCACCGTAGAGCGCCGCGCGACTGAGATTGCCACCCGCGAAAGTAGGGCTAGGTCTCAGTCGGTGTCTGAAGTGTAGGGCCGCCGCCCCATTTTTATGCGTTGTAATTAAACCGTATGACCACGCGAGTGTGCGTGTGTTTTTGGCTACTCTGATATGAATGTTATGCTCTCCTTGAATCTTTGCCTGTTAATCTTGTTTGACATTACTCGATAGAGTCTTGTGATGGCGTTCTCATATGAGATTTATGATGTTCGAAACAGCCTCGGGTACCTACTTCGTCGGTGGGCTCATCCCGGACTCGTCATCTTCCTCAATCTCGAGCTCAGATAGCCAATGATACTCGAGTGAACAACTATATGAGGCAAAAAATTGGGTCCTTGGAGCAAGAGTTGAAGAGTGTCTGGAGCGAGCTGGATATGATGAAGGCTAGGCCTTCTCTTCCCACCCAGCGAGAGGAGTATGTACTCGGGAGATGGAGATTGTGAATAGGCAGCTTGAGTGTAAGCGCGACTGCTTTTACTTTTGAGAAGTTTTTTCCTGTGAAATATTAATCCTTTTTGCGATACCGTAGGCTTCGTCGAGGATCTTCCAGCAGAGAAAGCTCACGTGGAACAACAACTGGAGAATGCGACTGACGAGGCCACGACTGGTCGTCAGCATTTTCGTTCGGACAGGCACCGAGCGCGCACGCTCACGACCTTAAAGGATCGGGTGTGGCGAAGTACTTTGCTACTTGAAGCCTGCAGGTCTGCCTTCCAGCGCATCAACTAGACGCTTTTCCCGACTGGACCGTAGCCGCTAGTAATTCACCCTTTGCTCGCCATATTTCAGACTGTCGCTCCCATTCGGGATTTTATTACTCGGAAGCTTATAGCCGGGGCTAATGCGATGATAGCATATGTTAGGAGCAGGCGTCCACACATGCAGCTTCAGCCACCCGTTTAAGGATCGGTTTTGTCGCAGGCGCAGCTCGAAGGTACTTTCGAATATGCGAAGATGATGGTCGAGTGTTACCCTACTCAACTTATGGGCCCTGTGCTACCTGTCAAAGACGAGCCTGAAGATGAGTATGACTCTGAGTAAGGGATAGCCCCCGAGTGTAATTTTGTCCATTGTATGTAGAGTTGTTTTTTCTTGTTAATATGTATGCATCCCCCGAGTCAATCGAGTGGGGTTTGTGAAAAACACTTATAGTAAAAGATTTGATTGCGCAGCCCCCGAGTATTCGGGGGAAGCTGCGAATTTTTGTATGACTTTGTGAAGCTCAGCCCCCGAGTATACGAGTGGGGATTTTGTGTATGATTGTTGTTGACCCAGCCCCCGAATATTCGATTGTGGCTGGGATATTTTATGAAGGAGAGGGAGCGAAAGCTCTTATGTTAAGTGGCGCAGCCCCCGAGTGTTCGTGTGAGACTAGGATTATGTGAATAATTTATGCAGGTAGAAAAAATAGGATGAACACTGAATATATTCCACTTTTGAATGTTAAGCTGAAGGCCGCCTCATTAAAAACCCTCCGGTCCCCTTAGGTACCCTGGTAAAGAAAAGAGCGCATCTGAAACCTACAGCTATCCGACATATGAGCCTATTACATTGTGCGACTGAGCTATCTAAACATAGAAACGGCGCAGCTGCACAACGTTCCATGGGTTGTGCGAGAGTTCGCCTGTCTTCGTGTGCTTCAGTCTGTATGCGCCGCCACCAATGACTTCAGTGATAATGAAGGATCTTTCCCATGGGGGAGCGAGCTTGTGCACTTTCTTCTGCTTCAGTCAAAGGACTAGATCGCCAACTTCGAAAGATCTGGTGCGCAGTCGTCGACTGTGATAGTTGCGGAGATCCTGTTGATAAACTGCTATGCGAGCGAGTGCCGTGTCGCGTGCTTCTTCAAGCAGGTCGACTGCATCTTCGAGTGCTTCATCAGCGTCTTCTTCGTTGTATGCTTCGACTCGGGGTGCGTTAAATCGCACATCTGATGGCAAAATTGCCTCTGCGCCATAGACCATGAAAAACGGGGTGAACTGGGTCGAAGCGTTAGGAATTGTGCGTAGGCTCAATAGTATAGAGGGTAATTCTTCGACTCAAGCACCCGCTGCTCTTTTGAGTGGCACCGGGAGGCGCTTCTTGATTCCGCTGGTTACGAGGCCATTGGCCTTTTCGACTTTGCCGTTAGATTGCGGTGTGCCACGGACGTGTAGTTGAGCGTGATTGTTGAGGGAAAGATAACCCGGTAGGTCCAAGAACCAGAAAGCGTCACCCGCTAGGAGGAGAGATAGACAAGGCCCACAAGATCAACATGGGCCGGGTTATCCTGATGGACTAAGGTGTACGTCAGTGACTCGGTATGTACAAGGAAGTCTCTAGAAGACCCAAAGGCGCTATGCGAGACTTGGAGGCCAAGATAGAAGAGCTAGACTTTGGTTATGACTCCAAGTTCGGGTGTAACCCGGCCTTGCCTTGTATCGACCAGGAGACCCGGGTGTCTATACAAACCGGCTCCTAGGTCATAGTTCAGGACAGACTTTCTAGAGACACAAGCTTACGGCGAGAGACATACTTTGTAACCTAAACCTAGACTCGAAACCAGTCGGTGTTGTTATCCGCCGGGTTATCGAGATCGACATAATAGTAAAGAGAGACATGGCTGGAAGTAGGTCATTATCTCCAATGGAGAGGCTGAACCAGGATACATCCTTTTTCCCTAGTGAGCTAAACCATCTCCTAAACGCTATGACTGCCTTGCCACCAATCTCAAGTTACCACCCGGTAATACCTGCCGTGACAAAACCACGACAGTTGGCGCCCACTATGGGGCATGCGTCAATAAGCGTTATCATCACAGGAGAAGCTCTGTGAGGCATGCAGAACCTGGCCGTTGGCCGGGTCATGACGGATCTACAAGGAGAGCGCATCGTGGATGATTTCGGGTGGAGCCCGGAGTCAGATTCAATGGAGACCGGCTCTGTCGTCCCAATTGGCAGCATCAACGTCTTCGTGGGGATGATAGGTACATCTAAACCTGTCCAGCAATTTTCTGATTCCGTGTCTAAAGCAGGAACTACCATGCAATCGGATGGGGAAGAATCAGTGGGGACAACGGAGATCGAGTCAGGAAACACCACGCCAGGAGCCAGGTTAGGAGAGCAGGCTTGGGCTCGACGTGGCCAGATCAATGATGATACAGAATCTATCCTGGAGCTGTTTGAGGATCGCTATGGATATGGAATAGATGAGGAGGAATATGAGTTAGAGCCGGCTCCGGTACGCCGGGCTGCAGTGTACACAGCCCCAGCAACCAATACAAACCCTATCACAACTTTGGCGGTAGTGACAAACCCGGGTGGCGGAGCGCCGGGTCTGGCAATCAGAGAACCGTTTGTGCAGAAACAAGGTAACCAGCCCGTTAATCAGCCACAAATTCAACAACAAGTTCAGCAACCAGTAGTGCAACAAGTTCAGCAACCAGTTTTGCAACGAGTTCAACAACCAGTAATTCAGCAACAACAGCGGGCTGGAGTAGATGGAGAGTTCGTATCAGTAAGTACCAAATCAGAAAACACGGCAGCATACAGGAACACATATGGGTATTTGGCCCACAGGGCGGCGGGTCAAGGTACGTCAGCTGTGCCAAACCCGCCCCGGTCGGGTTTCATTGGTAACCCGCCACCGGTTCAGGCCCCGGTAGCAAATCAGGCTCTAGCAGTGAATCACATAGTACCAGTGGCAGCTGATGTATATGAACAGCTAATAGCAAACATACATCGACGTTTGGATCAACAAGCGACGTTGCAGAGGTAGTTGAATGACCAAGACCAGTTTTTGCGTCAGCAAGCTGCGGCATTGGATCTTAGATCCAGAGAAAATCAGCAAAGGCAACAAAGTTTGATTGGCCGTGGTGGGCATGTTGACCCAGCAAATCTCTTCATTACGCCAGTGGATCAATAGGTTGGAGGAGTACCTGTGGTTCAGACCACGGGACAGGTAGTAGCAAACCCGGCGGCATCAGTACAGGCCGGGTCACCAGTTGTGCAAACAGGAGGAGCCAGAGGAAACAACGGAACAATGCCACCACCAGCACCTAGATTTCACATGCCAGCGAGTCATTACAGTAACCCGGATGACAATGTTTATGCTGCCACAGTGGTGTTAGATCGTATTCCATTGGGCAACTTGCCAGCAGATATAGAAGCAAGACATGCCATTAACTTGTTGCGGACAGCCGTGGCCCAGCAAGCAAATTATTCACATAGGAGAAGTGTGATGCACTCAACAACATATCACAGTAATCACCCTAGGAGCCGTCATGGCGAGTCACCAAGGCCAGCCGGGTTACCAGCTGAGGGACAGAAGGCACCGGCGGGTCAGCAGATCCAAGCACCACAGCAACAACGAAGGCAAGTGGCCCCAGTGGCATCAAGGGTACAGGCCATAGTGGACAGCTCCCGGGCGAGGCGCACAGCAAATGCACAACCCGCCGTGGTACCAGCTGGAGGAGCCAGCGAAATCCCACGGGCGGGTTCAGTGTCAAATCATCAGGCACCAAGGGCGGGTCACGTCGTGGCGGTATCTTCAATGATGAACCCCAGGTGTCTCGCTGATTCCTTCAGATCCGAGCCATATCCAGATAAGTTCAAAGAACCCAGCAAAATTTCAAATTATGGCCGTAGTATGGATCCCGAGACGTCGATCGATAGTTATGAGATGGCTATGAGTATCCATAATGCATCTGAAAATATCTGTGCAAAGTTTATGTATCTAATGATTAATGAAGGTGCAGCGAAGTTATGGTTCAATACCATACCAGAGAAATCCATCAACTCCTGGAGTGAGCTCAGGGCGGCTTTCATCAAGAACTTTCATGGGACGTGCAAGAGGTTATACACTATTGAGGATTTGGATCGGTGTGTACACAGGAAAGGCGACATTGGATGCGCCGGATCACGGAGATTTTGCACTCTTCTACCAATATTTTGCCAGCTAGTGCGATGTCAACATTGGACAAGAACTGCAGATATGACCGGTTGTTCAGAAGATGAACCGTATGAGGAACAGTCCAGGAGCCAATGAAATAACCATGGGAGAGGTGCTGGATGCAGCCAATAAGCATGCCGGTACAGATAAAACCAAGGATGAGACTAAGGAAGACAAAGGGAAAGCAAACATGAGTAATGGAGGAAGAAACAATGGCAACAACAACAACAATAAGAGGTCACATCCAGATGATAGCTCAGATTTATTAGCCAATGCAAATACCGGGTCAGGGAGACCCAGGACAGATGGAAACTATAGAGGAAACAACAATAATGGCAATAACAATGGAAATAATTACAATGGAGGCAATCGTGGGCCACCGCGTCCCCGGGTCACTACGATCCAATGAAGATGCCGTATCCACGTCACAGCCGCGATGGCAGACCCGCCAATCACTCTTTGGAGAATTGCACGGATCTGCAGAGATGGAAGTACAATGAAATTCAGAAGGCACTGCGCAACCAGGCAAACAATGGAGGGTCGGGTCGTGGAGGAAACCCGCCCAATGGTGGACCACCACCTAATGCAAACCCGGGCGCTGGTAACCCGGTTAATGATCAGAACGGAGAAAATCAAGGAGGATATGACGAAAACCGCAAGCGTCTTGCCGGGTATCATGTGCTTACACTTCACGCTTCAAAGAGAGAAAAGAAATTAGCTCAGCGTTCAGTTAACATGGTTGAGGCAGCGGTTCCACGATACTTGAAGTACTCAGAAGTTCCAATCACATGGAGTAGAGAGGATCACCCGCCCAATATTGAACACCCGGGTCTCCTTGCCCTGGTAGTTGCTCCACTGGTGGCGGGTTACGTTTTGAACAAGGTGCTTATAGACGGAGGAAGCGCTATCAATATCCTGTATTATGAGACGTTTCTTTGCATGAATCTCAAAAAGTCCCAACTGCAGCCAACAAACACCATATTTCATGGAATAGTACCAGGGAATTCACATCATCCAGAGGGAAAATCACACTTGATGTTGCGTTTGGTGAATCCAAACACAAGTATCGCATGGAGAAAATTTCGTTTGAGGTTGTCAAGTTGGAGAGCTCATATTATGCTCTCTTTGGTAGGCCGTCCTTCGCTAAGTTCATGGCCCGGCCCTGTTATGTGTATTTGCAGTTGAAAATCCCGAGTTCTAATGGATTTGTCACAATCCATAGAAGCCGGGATATGGCAGCTCAATGTGACAATGGCGATGCAGCTCTGGCAGAAAAGGCATGTGCTGAGGAGGAACTGAAGTACTACAAGTCTCAAGTAGACCCGGCTGACAGGACCGTGTTAAAGGGAACAACTGCTGAGGAGAAAGAAAAATTCAAACCCGCCCAGGACACAAAGATGGTTGATTTTACACCCGGTGATTCTTCCAAGCAGTTCACCATCGGGACCAACTTAACTGATAAATAGGAAAGCGCGCTCATCGAGTTCATCTGTGAGAACAGGGACGTCTTTGCATGGACACCTAGTGACATGCCTGGTATCCCTGCTGAACTCGCTGAGCACAAGTTACATGTTAACCCGGGTGCGAAACCTGTCAAGCAAGGTTTGCGCAGATTAAATGAGGAAAGGAGAAATATTGTGGGAAAGGAGGTAGCCTAGCTCTTGGCTGCAGGCTTTATCATGGAGGTTTTCCACCCCAAGTGGCTGGCAAACCCGGTTTTAGTATTGAAAAAGAACAACGAGTGGCGGATGTGCATTGACTACACCAGTTTGAATAAGGTTTGTCCCAAAGATCCCTTTGCTTTACCTCGTATTGACCAGATTATAGACGCAGTTGCAGGCAGCAAGCTCTTATGTTTCTTGGATGCATATTCTGGTTACAATCAAATCAAGCTTAACCCGGAGGATTGGGAAAAGACGGCTTTCATCACGCCCTTTGGGGCGTACTGTTACAAAAATATGACCTTTGGATTGAAGAACGCAGGGGCGACTTACCAGAGGTGTATCCAGAATTTAATTGGCAAACAAATTGGCCGCAACGTGCATGCTTATGTTGATGATGTGGTGATAAAATCAGAGAAAGCTGGGTCATTCATTGATGACATGAAAGAAACATTTGCAAATTTGAGGAGATACAAGATGAGGCTCAACCCAACCAAATGTGTGTTTGGAGTTCCAGCGGGGATGCTACTCGATTACATTGTGTCACAACATGGAATCAAGGCTAACCCGACAAAAATCAAAGCAATACAGAGTTTGAAAAAACTAGAGGAGTTGAAGGACGTTCAGAAGCCTACAGGATGCATTCCACCCTTAAGCCGGTTTATTTCGAGGTTAGGAGAGAAAGCTATACCACTTTACCGGCTCTTGAAGAAATCAGATACATTTGTGTTGGATAAAGAAGCAGACGATGCTTTTGAGCTATTGAAGAAAACGTTGGCAGAGGCGCCAATCCTGGCGGCTCCTGCTCCAAAAGAACCTTTGTTGCTATACATTACAGCAGGACCACGCGCAGTGAGTGCGGTGGTGCTAGTGGAAAGAAAAGAAGAAGGCAAGGAATACCCGGTTCAAAGGCCGGTCTATTATGTTAGTGCACTACTTTCAGAAACCAAGCAAAGGTATCCACATTGGCAGAAACATGTTTTTGGTGTCTTCATGGCGACCCGAAAATTGAAGCACTATTTTTTGGAGCACCCGTTCAGAGTTGTTAGCTCAATCCCTTTGGCAGAAATCATCAGAAATTCAGATGCAACAGGAAGAATTGCAAAGTGGGCAATTGAGATGGGATATTATCATATCACTTATGAGCCACGCAATGCTATCAAATCTCAAGCTTTGGTTGATTTTGTCAATGATTGGACTGAGTTGAACATGCCACAGCAAACACCTAGTACTAAAAACTGTGTTATGCATTTTGACGGGTCTAAGCAGCTCGAAGGATCAGGAGCCGGCGTGGTGCTCACATCTCCAAGAGGTGAAAAGCTAAGTTATGTGTTACAGATCCACTTTGATTGCTCCAATAACGTGGCAGAATATGAGGCCTTACTTCACGGGTTACGTATGGCAAATGAGATGAACATCAAGCGCATACATTCTTATGGAGACTCGGATCTTGTTTCTCAGGAAGTTTCTGGGACTTGGGATCGCAAGGATGCAAATATGGCGGCTTACAGAAGAGAAGTGATTAAGGTAGTCAAGTTCTTTACTGGCTATCAGGTGGATCACATTGACCGCAGGAAAAATGAAGCTGCAAATGCTCTGTCAAGACTCGGCTCACGCAGAGAGCCGGTTCCACCTAATGTTTTCTTGGACGAACTTTGGAACCCATCAGTGAAAATAGATGCAGAAGAAGATATGGGGTGCCCAGACCAAGTTTCAGATTTGGTTGCACACATACATGAAAGGCCGGAGTGGACAGAACCATACATTGCATACCTCCTGAGAGGCGAGTTACCGCCGCAAGAAATCATAGCCCGGCAAATTGTGCGCCGGGCCAAGTCATATGTGGTTATTGGCACAGAGCTGTTTAAGAGGAGCCCATCTGGCGCGTTTCAACGTTGTGTTTCACCAGAGGAAGGGCAGAGAATCTTGAGCGAAATTCATGAAGGAGACTGTGGTCATCACGCTTCGACCCGGTCCTTGGTTGCCAAAGCCTTTAGACACGGTTTTTTCTGGTTAACTGCTTTGGTAGATGCGGAATACATTGTGCAGCGATGTGATGGATGTCAAAGATATGCAAGGCAAGCTCATGTGATGGCTCAGGAGCTAAGAACTATACCTATAACATGGCCTTTCGCAGTTTGGGGTCTTGATATGATGGGTCCCTTTCAGATGTCTTCATGCAAGAAAACACACCTGTTAGTTGCCATAGATAAATTTACAAAGTGGGTTGAGGTCATGCCAGTCACAAATTCTGAGGCAATCACGGTGGTGAAGTTTTTTAGAGGATTATATATCGCTTTGGGTATCCACATAGCATCATCACTGATAATGGAACAAACATGTCTCTGGGTGCAACGGAGATATTTTGTGCGGAAAATGGCATACGTTTAGATGTTGCATCAGTTGCTCACCCACAGGCCAATGGTCAAGTTGAGAGAGCAAACCAAGTGTTTCTCCGAGGTTTGAAACCAAGACTCCGGGTTCCATGCAAGAGAGCCTCGGGGCTTGGGTTGAAGAACTACCAGCAGTAGTGTGGGGCATCAACACCACACCAAACAGATCAACAAAGCAAACACCGTTTTTTCTGGTGTACGGGGCAGAAGCTGTTTTACCAAGTGATATCATACATGACTCGCCCGGGTGGCGGCTTACATTGAAGTTGAAAACGAGCAGACCCGGCAAGATTCTATAGATTTGCTTGAAGAAGAAAGAGAACGGGTCTTGGAGAGATCCGCAATTTAACAGCAAGATCTGAGACGTTATCACGCACGCCTGGTCAGGTCCAGAACTTTTCAAGAAGGAGACCTCGTTTTGCGCTTGACACAGCCACATACTGGGATGCACAAGTTAACACCTCCATGGGAAGGACCTTTTATCACAAGCAAGAAACTACACAACGGGTCATATTACTTGGTTGATGCAAGAGAGAAAAGCGATTGGGTGAACGATACTGATTACAGCACAAAGTCATTGCAAGAAAGGGACAGGCCGTGGAATATAGCCCAGCTTCGTCCTTACTACACATAGTATCAGTTATGAGGTTATAATGATGTAACACACGATGTAAAAAGACAGCAGGTTTCAGACGCGCTCTTTTCCTTACCAGGGTACCTAAGGGGGCTAGAACGTTTTTAATGAGGCGGCTTGCTGATCTAATATATGAGTAAAGATATATGTGCTCAAAGAAACACCTTTTTCATGCATTTACTTTCAGTGTTTATTTACTTTTGTTCAAATTTATTGTGTTTAGCTCAATGAGTTGGAGACTCCTGAAAAAAGGAGACCCGCCATTGCTTATTGGTCTTAGGGGCTGCTTTGCTCTAGGGTAGCAACAGCTTAAAACCTAATGACCCGGCCATGATGCCACTTTGGTTATGGGGGCTCGTTATCGCATAGATACAGCTGCAATCCTGTAACCCGGCTATTTATAAGCCATTATATACTTGCCTATCTTACTTAAGCTCGATGTGACTCGCACTTATATGGCATGTTTGTTCTCCTGTAATCTCAATCAGTTATGAAGCCCATGGGGACTTAGCTGACCCTGTTTTTACAGAGTGAGTACAACAGTGAGAATCCATGCGAAAACCGGCTTACAGTTAAAGGTATACAAAAGGGTCATCTAAACCATTGAATATTGCAGAGGTAACATATATAAGAGTTTGTTACATCTCACGCAAATTCACAGAAGTGCACAGACGCACCATCAAAAGAATAAGTGTAGCAGGACCATAAGTTATTACATAAACTACCACAAGGGCCAAATGAGACATTGTTTTTTCGCAAAGATAAGTATGCAGACTAAAAAGTTCACTCCTGAGAGGCTGGAGTAGAACCCGGTGCAGCCGCCAGGTCTTGAGTAGTTGGCGCGGTGGAAGGAGCAGCAGCTGGTGCAGTTTCCGCGGTAGTACTTGGTGCTTCTGGATGTTCCACCGGGTTCTCCTGGGCGGCTTCAATTGTCTCCACTTGCACTTCACCAGGCTTTTGGATTTGCACAGATTTCTTTCCCTTGTCCTTGCGCGACCCATCACCAACGCTTGATTTCAGTGGCGTGGTTTTCCAGCAAATAGAAGTTAGCATGTTGCCAAGGCTATCCTCATCATCTTCAATGTCTGGGCGGCTTGGAGGAGGCATCGTAGGTGTTCCAGACCCGCTAGTTTCTGGAGGAATAACAACCTTTGGCTGCTTTGGAACTACAACTATTGCTGGCTCCGGGTCTGGTACTGGAATACGGCGCCCTTTCTTATCAAAAGCAGGCTGGAAGCTGTCCAACCTGATTGTTTCAGCAATTATGGTCGCGTAATGGCGGGTTGCCTTGTCCATCTCGTGAAAAGATTTCTGGTCGAAGGCCGTGCCATCTAAGTTGAACTCCGGGAACCCACCAGTAAGCTTCGCCGGGTCAATATCTGGGTAGTACGCCTTGGCCAGAGCAAGCACGTGCATGGCGCCCTTGCGGCACGAAGAAAGCTTCCACTTGCCAAACCATTCAGGTACTGTGGATAGATGGGCCAGGAAATGTCTAAGTGATGATGGCGGCTCTGCAGTTCCACGGGCGACGGAGATAGCCCGCCCAGCCCCATAGTACAGTTGACGCACCAAGTTCATCACATGTTGTATTTGCATTTCCGCGGTTTCAACATTCAGATGATTCCTGGATCCTGTGAAAAAGTACCAATGTTATAAGTAAAGTATGACAATGAAATATAAGGGGGTAAGTAAGGAAAGAAAAATGCAACAGATCGTACCCCAGATAGCCTTGACAAGATCGCCAAGTGTGTCAGTGATAAGCTTGAGGGATTTTTCAGACTCGGCCAATTTTTTCTCAGCTGTTTCTAGCCGGGTCTTCCAATCCTCCTCATGCTCTTCCATTTCCTTCTTCAGATTCGGGTTTTCTTCTACTGCCAAGGACATCGAGGTCTCAAGTTCTTTGATCTTCTTCTCTAACCCGGACTTGAGCCGGGTCTTAGCTGCAAGTTGTTCTTTCAGCTGGTTCATCTCCCCAGCTAATTGTGACGTGTTTTGCTGTAACAGAAATAAAAGGGTTAAGTTGTTAATGTTCCAAGTTACTGTTAAGGACTTGGGGGCTGCAAAGCAGCCAACAGAGAAAAAGGATACAATTTTTAGTCCCAGGTTGTTGTGGACATGCAACCCGGCACTTAGGGGCTACTCAGTTGAAGATTTTTTGCTATAAATAGTGATAAAAGTGGCAAGTTCAAAGCTAGTTATTTAGTCCCAGGTTGCTGCGGGCATGCAACCCGGCACTTAGGGGCTACTTAGTGGAAAATTGAACTTAAAAGGTATCAAAATTACTTAGTCCCGGGTTCAGGCAAGCTGTAACCCGGCACTTGAGGGCTACAGTTCAAAGTTTCAAAGATACACAGTTTGAAGATCCGTGGTTACAAAAGTTTTGAAGTTTCTATGGCTAAAAGGAGTTTTCTATGGTTATCATTTTATATAAGCACCAAGCTCATCACAAGTGATAAGCTTAGAGCTTGGGGGCTACTGCATATATGTGTCTACAAAAATAAAAGGAAAAAGGACAAGTTTACCTCATAGCTCTTTTGGATGGAGGAAACAAATCTATCCTCCATAACCCGGTGTTGAGAGACCCGGGTGAAGTACTCATTGATCATCGATAGAAATTCCATCGTGTTGAAGTTTGGTAGTCCAGAGAAAATAACCGGGTCTTTGCCACAGTTTGCAGCTTCAGCTTTGACCTCCATTTCAGCAATCTTAGCAAGAGTGGTGGAGGGCCCCTCTTGCGTGGTCTTCTGAGACCCCAGTATCTCCACTTCGTCGGCATCACTCATGGCAGTCTGGGGGAACTCTTGGTAAATTTGCCCGGTGAAGCCGGGTCATTGACAGTTGCAGCCAGGCTTGGGGGCCTTGGTATTTGCTGCTCTACCTCCATAGCTGTAGGCTCGGATAAAACCGGCTCTTGAGGTGGAGCCTGTTGAACAACAGGCGCGTCCAAAGCCGGGTCAGCAGTGGCTGCCGGGTCTAGCAGCGTGGCCTTGGCGCTGTATAAGAGAAAAAGTATAAGACAAGCATGATTTAATGGAGAATTGAGTACAACATGTATATGAAAAGAGAGAAGTATATACCCTTTGTTGACTTGGAAATCGTCAGGCAGCTGGGCCACGCTTTCATCTGAAGAAACTGACAAAGATTGTGACTTAGAGGTCCGGGTTTTGCCAGTTACATTAGACGAAGTTTTGGTGGCACCAAGTGTGGAGACCGCTTGGCGCAGTGAAGTAGAGTAGGGAATACCTCCACTAAGAGAGTCAGAGGTCGCTGTTGACTGGGTCTTCCTCTTTTTGCTGGCCTCTTCTTCTTGTTCCTGTGGTTGTTCTTCATTTTGAGATTTGTTCATCACATAAGTATGGAAGCGAGAAATTGGCACCTTTGCTACGGCCTGGCGAGTCCTCTTGTTGCCCGCTGGTTCAGATGAAGGAATCTCTATATTGTCCTGACCCGGCGTCTCGGCAGTGTCCGGGTCCTCTTGTACTGAAGTAACAGAATGGCGGGTTATCAGTAAAAACCCGGGTTATCATTAGCAAAATCAGTTAAAGTGAAAAGAGTTAAGTTTACCTTCGTCCTCATCGGTCTTGTCTTCAGTTTCAGTCTCCTCATCTTTGTCAGAGGAGATATCCTGATAATCAACAGTCCACCAGGCGTCGTCCTAAACAGGGAAAAGAGAAGAAAGGTTATGTTTTGAAAAGTAAACATGCATTGGTTTGAAACAAAGGAGCAAAGTATAGAACTTACTAGAGGTGGTGGCGGGTTCTTCGCACTAAAAGGGGCAAGCCCGGTCATTGGGATAGCTTCCTTGCTCTCACCCAAGAGCAGCTTGGCGTTCTTCACAATTTGATCATCCAAAAGGGAGATCTCCTGTAGCGCATTTTGTCCGAAGACTCGCCAGTGTAGTTGGAAAGAAGACCGGGTCTAATGGAAAGCGGCTGGATGAACCATCCAATCCAGCACTTTACAAGGTCAACACCAGTCAAGCCGTGGGCAAGCAGAGCCTTGCCACGGCGGATCAAAGTCTCTATCTCAACCCGGGAATTCGCGTCGGTGGCTTTGCTGTTCATGCTAGCATTCCATTGCAGAGGTGAACGTCTGAAAGCAGGGAAACGCGCCACGTCCTTGGCGGGTGATGTGTCTTTGCAGTAAAAATATGTGTTCTGCCACCCCTTAGGGTGGCTGGCTAGTTTGAGAGCCGGGAAATAAGTGGCGGCAGCTTTGCGACATTGGATAGACACGCCCCCGTATGGTCCCATGGCTTGATGTTTGCGGTTCTGAGGGTTGCAATAGAAGATTTCTAGAAAGAAGGCTAAACTGGGGGCAATTAGGAGGTAGTTTTCGCAGTAAACTACGTAATTACTAATGTTCAAGATGGAGATGGGTGCTACATCTAAGGGAGTGAGCCCGTAATAGGCGAAGACACTGCGAAAGAAAGACGAAACCGGAGGACGGAGCCCCTGGGTTACATGATCAAGTAATACCACGATTTCTCCTTCCTTGGGTTTGGGGCGGATCTTGTCACCCGCCGCATGCCATTGGATCTCTTCTTTTGGTGGGAGTTCGCCGTGTCCCACGAATTTTTGCAGAGTGGCCTCAGTGACAGTGGATTTCGTCCAGCTCACCGGAGCTGGAGTAATTTCCACGGCGGCGTCAGAGCCGCCGGCGGCTTTCTTCTTCGAGCCCTTCACTGCACCCTTCTTAGGCGCCATTGTTGCAAGCTATGAAATAGAAAAAGACTAGATCTAGTAAGGTTGGCTCCAGATCGAAAAAGAGATCTAAAAATACAGTAAATGGATGCGGAGTACAAGAGAGTAAGATCTACATTAGAAAGGATAAAGAGCACACCTTGTTCGTTGAGATCTGGGTGGATAGGATCTCAGTTGTTCTTGAGCACGAACAAGGGTTCGAAGTGTTCTTGAGATCTTGAGCTGGAGGTAGGAGATGAAGTGACGGCGCAGGGGGGAGAATGGGATCCATTTACCCCTGCCGTACAATTTATAACCGCGGTCAGAGTTGACCTAGGGGTAAGATGGTAAAAAGTGGAGAGACAAAAAGGATAAGATAATGAATATTGACCGACCAAGATTTATCAAAGAATATTCTCTGACAAGTTTGACTGATGTTCTATAAGGAGAGAGAATGCCGGGTCACAGAAATGAAGTTAAAAAAGAGAAAATTTATTATGAGAGATGAGAAGTATTTGAAACCCGGCAATGTTATCGTGTATGCTAACTTTTTCAGGAGGATAATATGAACTACAAAGATGGCGGTTCTTCTCCAAAAGATATGTTCATAGGTTGAAGAAGCGCACCAGCTTGGAGTTCAAACCATCCTAGGGGCTACTGTTGGGGGAAAGATAACCCGGTAGGCCCAAGAACCAGAAAGCGTCACCCGCCAGGAGGAGAGATAGACATGGCCCACAAGATCAACATGGGTCGGGTTATCCTGGTGGACTAAGGTGTACGTCGGTGACCCGGTATGTGCAAGGAAGGCTCTAGAAAACCCAAAGGCGGTATGCGAGACTTGGAGGCCAAGATAGAAGAGCTAGACTTTGGTTAGGACTTCGAGTTCGGGTGTAACCTGGCCTTGCCTTGTATCGACCAGGAGACCCGGGTGTCTATATAAACCGGCTCCTAGGTCATAGTTCAGGACAGACTTTCTAGAGACACAAGCTTACGGCGAGAGACATACTTTGTAACCTAAACCTAGACTCGAAACCCGCCGGTGTTGTTATTCGCCGGGTTATCGAGATCGACATCATAGTAAAGAGAGACACGGCTGGAAGTAGGTCATTATCTCCAATGGAGAGGCTGAACCAGGATACATCCTTTTTCCCTAGTGAGCTAAATCATCTCCTGAACGCTATGACTGCCTTGCCACAAATCTCAAGTTACCACCCGGTAACACCTGTCGTGACAAAACCACGACAGTGATGTCCTGCTCTTTGCAGAAAGTTTTGAACTCCTCAGCGTGAAGTTTTTACTGTTGTCTGTGATGATGCTGCTTGGGACGCCAAAGCGGTATATGATACCTTTTATGAAATTGACTGCTGTAGCGGCAGTCGAGCTTGTGATGGGTACTGCTTCTATCCACTTAGTGAATTTGTCGACTGCCACCAGAAGGTGAGTATGCCCTCCATGGGAGGATTTTTTGAGTGGCCCGACCATGTCGAGACCCCATTGGGCAAAGGGCCAGGCCAATGGTATTGTCTTTAGCGCCGATGCGGGTGCGTGTGGCTTGTTTGCGAATTTTTGACAGCCGATGCACCTTTTGACTATGTCCTCCGCGTCTTTGAGGGCTGTGGGCCAGTAGAAGCCTGCGCGAAAGGTTTTGGCTACGAGTGATCGACTGCTGGCAAGATGTCCGTAGGTACCTGCATGAATATCACGAAGGATGGCTTGACCATCTTCGAATGCTATGCATCGTTGGAACATACCTGAGATGCTGCATTTGTAAAGCTCGCCGTTGATGATGGTGTATGCCTTGGATCGTCGAGTGACCCGCCGTGATTCGGTTATATCTTCGGGTACTGTGCCATGAAGTATGTATGCGAGGAAAGGTTGAGTCCAAGTTGGCTCGATTAGAAGTACTTCGACTGGCGGGTCCTCCGTGCTTGGTGCTTTGCTTTTGGTTGTGGCGGGTGGCTTTGGAGCTACTTGCTTTTGCTTGATGGATCTGTGCTCGATACGCTCGAGGAAGACACCAGGTGGAATTGGTGCTTTAGTCGAGCCCAAGTTTGCTATATAGTCTGCTTCTTCATTGTTTTTGTGACCTATGTGTCGCAACTCGCAGCCTTCAAAGCTGCCCTCCATGGTGTTGTACAAGTCGCGGTAGGCGATCATGTTGTCTGCTATAGTATTGCAGGCCTTCATTGTTTGCTGCACCACTAGATTCGAGTCACCATATATCATTAGTCGAGTGCACCCGAGAGCTTGTGCCATCCGCATGCCATGGATCAGAGCCTCGTATTCTGCTTCATTGTTGGATGTAACTTGAATCCCATCTGTAGAACATAGCGGAGCTTGTCGCCTTTTGGTGATATGAGGATGACACCCGCGCCTACGCCCTCGTTTTTCTTTGAGCCGTCGAAGTACATGGTCCAGGAGTTGGACACATCGGGTGCTCCTGAAAGTTGAGCTTCGATCCACTTGGTGTGAAAGTCAGGTAGGACTTGTGCTTTGATGGCCTTCGGGTAATCATACTTGATGTCCAGTGGCGCTAGCTCGATTAGCCACTTTGCGACTCGCCCGGTTGCGTTGGGGTTTGTGAGGATGTCTCTGATTGCTGAGGAGCTGATTATAGTGATCGGGTGCTCCACGAAGTAGTGTGTCAGTTTCCTTGATGACATGAACACGGCGTAGGCCAGCTTTTGATAGTGCGGGTACCGCTGCTTTGATATGGAGAGGACTTCGCTCAAGTAGTAGACTAGGCGTTGTATGCTTTGTGTGTGTCCTTCTTCTCTGCGCTCGACTACCAGTACGGTACTCACCACCCTGTTAGTTGTGGAGACATATAGGTATAGTGGCTCACACTTCATTGGTGCGACGAGGACAGGAGGGCTTGAGAGGACTCTCTTAAGATCCTTGAAAGCTTCTTCGGCTTCTGGCGTCCACTCGAACTTATCTGATTTCTTCATCAGTCGATAAAACAGGGAGGGCCTTTTCCCCAAGTTTGCTGATGAAGTGGCTGAGTGCTGCCACTGGACCTGCTAGTTTCTGAACATCGTGGAGCTTTGAAGGTCTCTCCATTGTGAGTATAGCCTGTATTTTCTCCGGGTCAGGTTAAATTCCACGAGCTGAGACAAGGTAACCCAATAGTTCTCCGGCTGGAACGCCAAATGTGCACTTCTTGGGGTTGAGTTTGATGTGAAAGCGCCTGATATTTGCGAACGTCTCTCGCAGGTCGTCAAGTAGGGTGTTCTCTTCCATTGTCATGATGACGATGTCATCCACGTAGACTTGGACGTTTCGCCCTATTTGCTTCTTGAGGCAGTCCTGCATCATGCGCTGATAAGTTGCGCCCGCGTTCTTGAGCCCGAAAGGCATTGTGGTGTAGCAGTAGACCCCGAGTGGGGTTTTGAACGCCGTTTTTTCTTCATCTTCCTCCTTCATCCTAATCTGGTGGTAACCCGAATATGCGTCGAGGAAGGACAGCCGCGCGCTGCCGACGGTGGAGTCGACTATCTGGTCGATTCGAGGTAGTGGAAAGTGATCCTTCGGACAGCATTTGTTCAGTGCTGTGAAATCTACGCACATCCGAAGGATTTCTGTGTGCTTCTTCTTTACGAGTACAAGGTTGGCCACCCATTGTGACTTCTTGATCTCCCTTATGATGCCTGATGCGAGTAGTCTATCGACTTCTGCTGCAACTGCGTCTCGCTTCGGGCCAGAGACGCGTCGCATAGTTTGCTTGACTGGTTTGGCGCCTGGAAACAGTTGGAGAGAGTGCTCGGCGAATTCCCTAGGAATACCTGGCATGTCGGCTGGACACCATGCAAATATATCCCAGTTCTCACGGAGGAATTCGACGGTCACGCTTTCCTATGCGATAGGCAGACTCGATGAGACATTGGCTGTCTTCGTCGGATCTGTCGGGTGCACCTGATGTGACCTTGTGTCATTTGTTGCGTTGAACGCTCTATCGACTGCTAGCTTCTTGTGCTCCTGCATGAGTGAACGGTCGTTGGAGATCGACAGATCTGCGAGTGTAGCCTCCATGCCGAATGTCTCGGAGATTTTGCTAAACTCGCGGTCACACGAGTATGACTTCTGAAAGTTGCCCTTGATAGTTATGACTCCTTTTGGTCCTGACATCTTCAGCTGAAGGTATGCGTAATGCGGGACCGCCATGAACCGAGCGAACGTCGGGCGTCCAAGTATGGCATGATATTGTGATTTCCAGCCGATGACTTCAAACTCAATCGATTCTTTTCTGATGTGATTTTTGTCGCCGAACGTGACGTCGAGTTGTATTGTGCCCTCTGGCTTTATGGCTTTGCCAGATACGATACCGTGGAAGGTATTTGCAGACTTGGGCAGATTTTCGACTGACTTGTTCATTTTGCGCAGAGTATCGGAGAAGATGATGTTGATGCTGCTGCCACCATCCATGAAGACCTTGGTCATGGCGTAGCCTCCTATCTGTGCGTCGAGTACCAGGCCTAAGTGCCCTGGTCGTACAACTACTGGCGGGTGATCTGCTCTGCTGAAGCTTATTGTGGTCTCTGATCCCTTCAAAAATTCGGGGACAGCCGGAGGTGCCATGACTGCCATGTTAACTTGTCGAGTGCGAGGCTTCTGTTCTCTGTTTGAAGGGCGACCTTTCTGTATCATGTACATCTGCCCTTGCGGCACAGGGTATGGTGGATCTTCTACCGCAGTACGGGGTGTATGGCACCCGCGATGTTGTTACTTGCTGCAGGTTGCGGTGGTTGTTGTTGCTGCGGCTGTTGTTGTTGTTGTGGTGGTGCCATCAAAGCGGGCATATTGGCCGGTGGTGGCGGGGCCATGGCCGCAGGTGCGCTAGCTGCCTGTCTGAGACTTGTGTAGTACCTCGCCGTTTGGTCGAATTCTCTGCAGTTTCTCATCGAGTGATTGGACCACAGCTTGCCATCATCTCCCTTGTATAGTTGTAATCTGCAATCAGCGTCCAACTTCTCTTCGAGTGACCGGTCATCAGGGCGCGGCCTACGCCAGTCTTTCTTCCTGTAGTTGTCGCTGCGTTGGTCGCGGTCGTGACTGCCCTGCGATCGTCTCGACTGTCTCGGCGATCTTCTCGACTATCCCGGCGGTCGTTTTGAGCGTTCGCGCCTTCGGTCGTCCATGTAGTCTCTGCGGCTTCGACTGCCGTTGTTATGATCATCACTTGGTGGGGATCCGCGGGTTGTCCGCACTACGTCTTCCCCATCTGCCCACTTAGTCGCAATCTTAAGGAGTTGAGCCACGGAGGTTGGCTTTTCGCGGCCGAGTGCTTCTTTGAAATCTCGCCTGGCGAGGCCCATGATGAAAACATCCATAGCCATGTCCTCGGAAACTGCCCCGACTGAGTTTCGTATCTCAGTCCACCGTCGTATGTATGACCTCAAGGATTCGTCTGATCGTTGGGTGCAGGCTCTGAGTTCTTCGAATGTCTTTGGGCGCTCAGCGAGTGGCTCAAAGTTTTTTATGAAATCTACGCGGAAATCGTCCCGCGAGTCGTATTTTGATTGAGGCAGTGCCTTGAGCCAGTTGCGAGCTGTACCCTCAAGCATAAGTCGCATGTATTGCATGGCTGTGGTGTTTGTGCCTCGCTGACACGAGATAACCAATCTGTAATCTTCTAGCCATCCTGACGGATCTTGTTTACCGTTGTATTTGGGTTGCTCGGATGTCAATTTGAACCCTTTGGGCATCCGTGTTTCGCGAACATGTCGAGTGAAGCATAAGGCCCCGTTTGACTCAGGCTCTCGATCTGAGTACGAGTCACTGCTGTATGACCTGTGCAATCTACTTCCCGACCTACGTGATCTGCTTCTGGACCTGCGTGATCTGCTTCAGGACCTGCGCCATCGCGAGTGGCTCCTCTCCTCCGAGTGATGGCTATGATCGTTAGGAATATGTTTTTCGACGTGTGGTGATACGTCTGAAACGTATCTATAATTTTTGATGTTCCATGTTGTTATTATATCAAATGCTACGTGTTTAATTTACACGTTATCATTTTTGTGCATTTTCTGGGACTAACCTATTAACAAGATGCCGGAGTGCCAGTTCCTGTTTTCTGCTGTTTTTTCGTTTCAGAATATCTATTCAGGAAATATTCTCGGAATCGGACGAAACGAAAAGCATCAAAGATATTTTGACGGAAGACTCCAGAAGCACGAGGGAGAGATGACGTGGACCCTCGAGGGGCCCACGCCACCCCTCGGCGCGACAGAGGTGGGGCCGGCGCCGAGCCCTGGCGTGGCTGCTTCCTCTGCCCCCGACACCGCCTCTTCGCCTATTTATTCCTGATATGACGCGTACCCTAAAAACACCGATCATATTCCACGAAAAGTTCCGCTGTCGCCGTTGTCGTCAACCCTAGATCGAGAGGGTTTTGAAGCTCTTCCCGGCACCCTGCCAGAGGGGAGATCGTCACCGGTGGGCTCTACATCGCCATGCCTGCCTCCGAAGTGATGCGTGAGTAGTCCACCCCTGGACTACGGGTCCATAGCAGTAGCTAGATGGTTGTCTCTCCACCTTGTTCCTCCATGTTTAGATCTTGTGAGCTGCCCAACATGATCAAGATCATCTTTATGTAATGCTACATGTTGTGTTTGCTGGGATCCGATGAATATTGATACCATTTTTAAGTTGTTTTTCTATCTATGTGCTCTTGATCTTGCATGCTCTCTGTTGCTAGTAGATGCTTTGGCCAAGTAGATGCTTGTGACTCCAAGAGGGAGTATTTATGATAGATAGTAGGTTCATGCCTCCATTAAATCTAGACAAGTGACAGCAATGGCTAAGGTTGTGGATGTGCTGTTACTACTAGGGAGAAAACAATGATGCAATTGTCTACGGTCATTTGTGTTGTTTACATTACGCACTTTTCTTAATGCAATAATCTGTTGCTAGCAACTTAATACTGGAAGTGATGCTGATGCTGACCCGAATGTGGATTATTTAGGCATAGATGCAGTTGGATAACGGTCTATGTACTTTGTTGTAATGCCCAACTAGATCTCATAGTGAACATCTTGTCATGTATTGCATTGTCATGCACTCTCTATTTGTCAATTGCCCAGATGTAATTTGTTTATCCAGCATGTTAGATATCTGTTATTGGAGAGACACCACTAGTGAACTGTGGACCCCGGTCCAATTTTCCTCATACTGATAAACACCTACTGCAATCATCTGTTCTTTGTTACTTGCTGCAATTCCTACTGTTTTCCACACCATACGTTTAATCCTTTTTTCAGCAAGACCGGAGAGATTGACAATATCTCTGTTTCGTTGGGGAAAAGTAGTTTGATTGTGTTGTGTGCTGGTTCCACGTTGGTGACAACACCATATTTTCTGGCGCCTGGGAAGTTCTTGTCATCACCAACAACGTTCTGAGAGCCGTCCAAGTCCTCTTGGTTCGATAACCTTGGGTAGATTCCAAGGGAAAACTGCTGCTGCACTACATCATACCTTCCTCTTGGGGTCTCCCAACAAACGTGTGTTGTACACGGTCATCAAGCATATTTTCTGGCGCCGTTGCTGGGGATATTGGAGACCTTCAGATAGGGGAGTCTCACACTTCCAATATCTTTACTTTTTTTTGTCTTGCTTGTTTTATCTTTGTTTTGTTTTGCTTGCTGTTAAAAATCAAAAACCCAAAAAAATTAAATTCCTGCACCTAGTTTAAATTTCGAGTTGCCCTGTTGCTTGTTTTAGGTTGCTAAAATGAGTAATCCTGAAAACACTAAGTTGTGTGACTTACTAGCACAAACAACAATGATTTCATATGTACACCTATTGCTCCTCCTGCTACTACAGCAGAATTTTATGAGATTAAGCCTGCACTGTTAAATCTGGTTATGAAAGAGCAATTTTCTGGTGTTAGTACTGATGATGCTGCTCACTTAACAACTTTGTTGAACTTTTGATATGCAAAAGTATAAAGAGGTAGAAGGTGATATTATTAAACTGAAATTGTTTCCTTTCTCCTTGAGAGGAAGAGCTAAAGAATGGTTGCTATCTTTGCCTAGAAATAGTATTGATTCTGGACTAAGTGTAAAGATGCTTTCATTGGAAAATATTATCCTCCTGCTAAAATCATATCTTTGAGAAGTGGCATCATGAACTTTAAGCAATTTGATAATGAGCATGTTGCCCAAGCTTGGGAAAGAATGAAATCATTGGTTAAAAATTGTCCCACTCATGGACTGACTACTTGGATGATCATCCAAACCTTTTATGCAGGATTAAATTTTTCTTCAAGGAACTTTTGGATTCGGCTGCTGGAGGGACCTTTATGTCCATCACTTTGGGTGCTGCTACAAAACTTCTTGATGATATGATGATAAATTATTCTGAATGGCACACTGAAAGGGCTCCAACAGGTAAGAAGGTAAATTCTGTTGAGGAAATCTCCTCCTTGAGTGATAAAGTTGATGCTATTATGTCTATGCTTTCGAATGGTCATGGTTTGTTGATCCAAATAATATTCCTCTTGCTTCTTTGGTTGCTCATGATGAAAAAATGTTGATGTGAACTTCATTAAAAATAATAACTTCAACAACAATGCCTATAGGAATAATTTTGGTAATAACAATTATAGGCCATATCCTTCTAATGGTAGCAACTCTTATGGTAATTCTTATGGCAATTCCTACAACAACAATAGAAGTGTGTCCTCTGATCTTGAAGTCATGCTTAAGGATTTTATTAGCACACAAACTACTTTTAATAAAACTGTTGAGGAAAAGCTAGGAAAAATTGATATTCTTGCTGCTAAGGTTGATAGTCTTGCTCATGATGTTGAATGCTAAAAATAAAAGTTATGCCTAGTGATGTTAAAGAGAGTAAAACACTCAATGCTATACAAGTTGAAATTGATAACAACATTAGGATGCTTGCTGAGTTGCATGAAAGATGGGAGAGAGAGGAAAGAGAAGCTGAAATTGCTAAACAAAATAGTGTTGTTAGAGTTTGCACTATTTTTACTACTGAAACTAATGATACCTCAAGTGCTAGTAAACTCCCACTGTTAATGGTAAGATAATTGGTGTTGGAAATGTCTCACTTCTTCTACAAAAAGCTTTAAACTACCTGATAGCACTATCACTGTTCCTGATAAAAGTGCTGAAATTTTTAGAAGTGTGGGAGATAATGGTTCCATTGTTTTTTATGATAATAGTTTTGATTTTGATAGCTGCAATATAACTGAAGTCATTATGTTCTTGCAAAAGCTAGCTAAGAGTCCTAAGGCTAGTGAAATAAATATGGCTTTTACTAAACATATCATCAAAGCTCTCATGCATGCTAGGGAAGAGAAATTAAAACTTGAAGCTTCTATCCCTAGGAAGTTAGATGATGGTTGGGAACCTATTTTAAGATAAAACTGAATGAGTTTGAATGCAATGCTTTGTGTGATCTTGGTGCTAGTATCTCTGTTATGCCTAAAAAGCTTTATGATATTCTTAATCTTGCACCATTGGAAAAATGCTATTTGGATGTTCACTTTGCTGATTCTTCTATGAAGAAACCTTTAGGGAGAGTTGATAATGTTTTGATTATGGTTAACAATAACCTTGTCCCTGTTGATTTTGTGGTTTTGGATATTGAATGCAATCCTTCTTGTCCTATTGTTTTGGGAAGGCCTTTTCTTAGAACTGTTGGTGCTGTTATTGATATGAAAGAGGGGAATATAAAATTTCAATTCCCACTCAAGAAAGGTATGGAACACTTCCCTAGGAAGAAGATGAAACACTCTTTTGATACATTGTTAGGACAAATTATGGTTTTGGTTTTTCTGGTCTTGACAATACTTGATGCATTTTCATGCCTAGCTCAAAGGCATTAAAGAAAAGCACTTGTGGGAGATAACCCATGTTTTTATTTGTTGTTATTTTTTTTTCTTGAGTCAAGAGTTCTTGCTACTTTGTAGCAACTCATTTGTATCTTTTATTTGCTTTTGTTGTGCCAAGGAAAGTCACTTATGACAAGATTGTACCTATTTTCGGGACTGCACAAAAACAGATTCCTGTTCGTCACCGTTTCTTTCGGTAGAAAATAGAAAAAATCGAAAAATTCTGCCAATTTTTGTCGTGTTCCTGATGATATTACGCAACTTTCATTAGACTAACGCTTTTCGATCTGAGCTACGAAGTGCCTCGAAAAATTCATCTTTACGGACTGTTCTGGTTTTGACAGATTCTGTCTTTGTTTTGCATTCTCTCTTTTACAAGTTTTTGAGTGGTTTTCTTTCAGGGTGGAAAAGCCCACTTGAGCCTAGTAACAGTAGCTAATGTTTAAAATTGTTGGCTTATGAATTGTGTCCTTGCAAGAACTTTGAATATTTGATTTAATGCACTAACCTGCTAATAAGAAAAGCTGCCAAGTTTTGGTGTGAAGGAAGTTTTCAAGTGTTAAGAGAGGAGATGATATTACAAGATCAAGAAGAGTGAAGAGCTTAAGCTTGGGGAGGCTCCCTTGGATCTCCCCAGCATATTTCAAGAAGACTCAAGCATCTAAGCTTGGGGATGCCCAAGGCATCCCCTTCTTCATCAACAAACTATCAGGTCATCTCTAGTGAGACTATATTTTTATTGCTTCACATCTTATGTACTTTTCCTTGGAGCGTCAGTGTGTTTTTGTTTTCATGTTTTGTTTTGTTTGCTGTCCTATACTTGTTGGATCCTAGCATTCTTGTTTGGGAGAGAGACATGCTCTGCTTTTTCATTAGAATACTCTTGTGCTTCACTTATACTTGTTGAGTATTCCTGTCTAGCTACTGCTATAGCTTCTAGCTCTCAGTTTTCATGTATCTCTTGTTAGAGCTATTAGTTTCTTTTGAAGAAAGTACTCTCTTGCTTCACTTATATGTTTGGAGAGTTGTCAAATAAGTTGATTGGTGTTTGGTTGGACCAAAAAATGCTATGCATGTGGTAGTGGTATAAAATGCTTACATGAATCTTATAAGATCTTTGTCTTGAGTAATTTGATGCTTGTCAATTGTTTTGAGTTATCAAGTAAGTAATGTTTAAGTTTGTGCATCATGTAAGTAATGGCAATTAGTGAAGAACTACTGTAAAGATTTGTTGCTATAATGAGTTTCTTTGCATCATTGGTAGTTCGAAGGTCTAGATAATTTTTTTAAGTGAAAGCTTTGGGTTAACAAGGAAGACAATGTAAAGTCTTATGGTTTGTCAGCCATGTGTTTTTATGTGCATTCTTGGTATACCGGTTGATAGTGGTGTTTGCTTAAAAATAACCTTGCTAGCCTAAACTCTGTACTAAGCGGGAATGCTGCTTGTGCATCCAAAACCCTTGAGCCAAATCCATGCCACCTGTGTCCACCATAACTACCTATTATGTGGTGTTTCACCATTCCAAGTAAATTTTCTCATGTGCTATCTCTTAACTACTCAAAACTGTTACAATTCCTTTTTGTGTCACTACTTGAAAAGCTCATAAGGATGTGGGTAGTCAGTCTTTATTTCCTGGTTGATCAGACTTTACACACCTGGACTAGTGGTATACATCCGCTTATCCAATAATTTTGCAAAAAGAGCTGGCAATGGGGTGCCCAGTCCCAATTAATTACAACTTTAACCAAACAATTCTCTTCACATCTTTTTGCCCCTGAGAAATCAGTCAAGCAATGTTCACAAGTGTGTAAACAAAAGAGAAGAGGGATGATCTGCCCGCTGGCAGAAATAACGTCTTCATGGGAGCCGCCTTGTAAAGTCTGATTAACTTATGACTTAATGTATTGCCTACTTGCTGATTTGTTGACACCTGTATAATATTTTATGCTCTCTATTATGCCTTCGGGAACTACAAGCTCTAGCACATGATTTAATACATGCTTCCCTCTGCGAAGGGCCTTTCTTTTTACTTTATTGTTGAGTCAATTTTCCTACTTTTTCTGTCTACTTAAGCAAATACCAGTGTCAACCTCAGTATAACAGTTTTTACATAAGGATATGTTTGATTGATTATATTCTTTGCCTTGACATTATCTATATGATATATGTGTTGAAATTGAAGCAAATGCTGAAGCTAAAATCTTCCTCTGTCTTGGTTCAAACACTTTCATTTAGAACTTATTGCTTCAATGAACTAACTCTTATGTAAGATTATTATATCTCCAATGTCTCCAAGGTACTATTCATGAAAGTTTGCACTTGTGTGATTCATTTTGTTTACTCCTTGTTTACTTGTTAGCAAACTATAGACCATTGTCTTGGATCACTTCATTCAGATCATGTGCATTACATTGTTATTTGATCAAAGATTGTGTTGGTAGCATGTCACTTCAAAAATTATGTTGTTTTATCGTTTACCTACCGAGGACGAGTAGGAACTAAGCTTGGAGATGCTTTATACGTCTCAAACGTATCTTTAATTTTTGATGTTCCATGCTGTTATTATATCAAATGCCACATGTTTTATTTACACTTTATATCATTTTTATGCATTTTCTGGGACTAACCTATTAACAAGATGCCAGAGTGCCAGTTCCTGTTTTCTGCTGTTTTTCATTTCAGAATATCTATTAAGGAAATATTCTCGGAATCGGACGAAACGAAAAGCATCGAAGATATTTTGACGGAAGACTCCAAAAGTCCGAAGGAGAGATGACGTGGACCCTCGAGGGGCCCACGCCACCCCTCGGGCGGCAGAGGTGGGGCTGGCGCCGAGCCCTGGCGTGGCCGCCTCCTCTGCCCCCCGACGCCGCCTCTTCGCCTATTTATTCCCGATACGACGCGTACCCTAAAAACACCAATCATATTCCACGAAAAGTTCCGCTACCGCCGTCGTCATCAACCCTAGATCGGGAGGGTTCTGAAGCTCTTCCCGGCACCCTGCCGGAGGGGAGATCATCACCGGAGGGCTCTACATCGCCATGCCCGCCTCCAGAGTGATGCGTGAGTAGTCCACCCCTGGACTACGGGTCCATAGCAGTAGCTAGATGGTTGTCTCTCCACCTTGTTCCTCCATGTTTAGATCTTGTGAGCTGCCCAACATGATCAAGATCATCTTTATGTAATGCTACATGTTGTGTTTGCTGGGATCCGATGAATATTGATACCATGTTTAAGTTGTTTATCTATCCATGTGTTCTTGATCTTGCATGCTCTCCGTTGCTAGTAGATGCTTTGGCCAAGTAGATGCTTGTGACTCCAAGAGGGAGTATTTATGCTAGATAGTAGGTTCATGCCTCCATTAAATCTGGACAAGTGACAGCAATGGCTAAGGTTGTGGATGTGCTGTTGCTACTAGGGAGAAAACAATGATGCAATTGTCTACGGTCATTTGTGTTGTTTACATTACGCACTTTTCTTAATGCAATAATCTATTGCTAGCAACTTAATACTGGAAGTGATGCGGATGCTGACCCGAAGGTGGATTATTTAGGCATAGATGCAGTTGGATAACGGTCTATGTACTTTGTTCTAATGCCCAACTAGATCTCATAGTGAACATCTTGTCATATATTGCATTGTCATGCATTCTCTATTTGTCAATTGCCCAGCTGTAATTTGTTTACCCAGCATGTTAGATATCCGTTATTGGAGAGACACCACTAGTAAACTGTGGACCCCGGTCCAATTTTCCTCATACTGTTAAACACCTACTGCAATCATCTGTTCTTTGTTACTTGCTGCAATTCCTACTGTTTTCCACACCATACGTTTAATCCTTTGTTTCAGCAAGACCGGAGAGATTGACAACCTCTCTGTTTCGTTGGGGCAAAGTAGTTTGATTGTGTTGTGTGCAGGTTCCACGTTGGTGACAACACCATATTTTCTGGCACCTGGGAAGTTCTTGTCATCACCAACAACCTTCTGAGAGGCGTCCAAGTCCTCTTGGTTCGATAACCTTGGGTAGATTCCAAGGGAAAACTGCTGCTGCACTACATCATACCTTCCTCTTGGGGTCTCCCAACGAACGTGTGTTGTACACGGTCATCACGTGGCGTAGTTATGGCTTGATCTCGGTTCCCTCCTGGAGTTTTTTGGAGTGCGTTGAAAGCTTTTGCCACGAAGGCGAGTGATTTGATTTGTTGTCGATGCATTCTTGCGTTGGGGTCATTTGCTGGAGGTTTGGTTGAATGGAGGTATGCAGCGGTGGTGTAGAGAGCACCCTCAGCTGTTTTGGGTATTGGTACTCCTTCGTCATCGAGCGTTATGAACGAGTCGCCCAAATTGCGGGTGAGTGCTCGTACGTCCTCCTCTGGGAGGCGTGACAACCTTGAGATTGGCCTGTCGCCACGTCCTGTGGAGCCTAAGGATAATGCTCTTCTTCGCGCACTCGATTCGCTGGCCGCGTTTTTGCGTTCTTCGAGTACTGCCCTGGCATTTTTGAGGCGCATCGACTCTTGACAGTTGAAGTACTGGAAGGTCAACATCTCTTCTGGTGTTGAGTTTGCTGGCATCATTGTGCACTCATCAATGACCTTGATTGCCTTTTCCGCCATCTCTTCAGTGATTATGAGTGTTGTGACTCCGTCTGGCATTGTGACCGTGCAGGGAAATTCTGGGCCTGCGATGAGCTCCGGCTGCTGATGTTTCTGCTCCTGCCCCTGAGATGGTGTAAACCTGTTGGGGGATAACCCGCGAGTTCGCATATGTACTTTCAAGTCCGGTCATGGACTCGAAGTCCTCATCGAGGCTCATATCTGAGTCAGTATGATAGTCGAACGGTACGTCAGGGCGGGTTTCGAAGTCGATGTGCTCATCGCCTATGCTCATCTCGGAGTTGGCGAAGCCAGTATGGATCTCAGAATCGAGATTGTTGTTTGTGCAGACTTCGGAGTCGATGTTGTTGTCGATTTGGTCCTCAGGTTCGTCGAAGTCACTGAGGGAGATCCCGCAGTCGAAGCTATCATCGAGTGGAAGATCGATCTCAGGATCGTTTGTGCGACAGATCGATTCGACCTCTTCTTCTTCAAGTGCTGTGCCCAGCCACTTGTCAAGTTCTCCGGTTGACATGTGTGTGGCAGATGAGCGGCCTTTGAGGATCGATGATGTAAGGGACGCGGTTGATGGAGCACCAGTCGATGGAGCTTCGGGTGCGGCCGGTGCGTGTTGGCTTGGATCCGTCAAGTCCTGCGTACCAAGGTTGTTGACAAAAAAAATTGAATGATCCAACGGTTACATCCAAACCTGATTCAAGCCCTGCGAAGGCTTCTTGGAATTCTGGCGAGTGTGGCTCGAAATTCTCCAGATGGTCTGCTGTGCTTTTTGTGGGTGAAGCTGATGATCCACCGTTCGTCGAGTGAGCCGGCGAGTTGTGGTTTGGCGATGCAGTCGGCGAGTTGCCGTTTGTAGATGCGTTCGGCGAGTTGCCGCCTTCCGATGGAACCGAAGAATCCATGAGTCAAGCACTATTCTTTCCCACAGACGGCGCCAATTGACGAGGGGTATCCTCATCAAATCACATGGTCATGAACCTAGGGTTGAGTTTATGGGGAGAGAACGTGGTAGCACTGGTAGATTCGTCGGCTGACAAGTGAATTTGTCTAGTATTGATCGTGTGAGATTGTATGGTTATAAGGAGGCTCCGACGATATTGTCGATCTCGCTAGGGCTTTTGGTGGTTCGAGTATTGTGTCTCCTGGATCGGTGCCCCTCCCAGCCTTTAAATAAATGGTTGGGTCTCGGGAGTTCGTAACCGACCTAGTTTACATGTAAGGAAAGTCTAAACCGACTATGCCTATGTCTAATCTTGGAGTGTACTCCATCTTCTTGGGCCGCTTGTTTTGGGCTTCGATTGATTCTTAACACTTGGGCTTCCAGTCGTCACGTGCACCAGGTATCCTCATAGTAGGGTATCCGGGATGTATATCCATGTCACCCACAAATCAGACAATAAAAACGGCGTGATACCCTGAGGCCTCCGTCGGCATCGGCCTCAAAGTCCTTAGGTACATGACAGGAGCAATCTAAAAAAAAAAGGTACATGACAAGTGCTAGGGCGCTCACGATCTGGTACGATTCATCAACCTCGCTGCTGCTCCCCCACAATCCGGAAGCTACGGTCTTGACTCTTGACTGCCTGGATGCGCTGCCACCTTGCACAGAGCAGGTCGCCCCGCGAGGCCATCGTCTCCTTCGGCCGTGCACGGATCTGGCACCGGCGTCCGGACCACCATGCCACAGTACAATTCATGCCTGAGCCAGCTAACGACCTGACAAGCGGTCGTATCCGTCGCTTCCGGATTGCCGGAGGATCAAGCACACATCCCTGGGTCGCCTGGTCCCTTTTTGTGCTCAACGTCTCACCAATTTTTTTTACCTCCGTCTATGATTTTGTATTGCAGCGCCACATGATTTTTTTTTTTGATAGATGAACGAAGATGGAAATATAACAAATTCGTGCGGATTCAGTTTAGGGCTAATAATTTGTAAAAAATTTATTTGCCAGTACATTGTACCATCTCTACTACAGCGCACACGTCTTAAATCTGAAGTACTTTTATTCTACATTGTATTTCTCATTCCCAGCAATTAATTAGCACAGACAAAAGTTATATGCAGACTGCAGGCCTAGCAGGTTAAATTTCATGTATGCATTCGTTTGTTTGTGTAAGTGGATAATGAGGGAGAGATTGCAAGAATTGGATAATTCGCAAGGAGGCCATAATTTAGTGATGTGGCTGTTGAAGCTCACAATGGTATGTACATACTTCTTGCTTCCTATTGCTTGGTGAATCTATTGTTCTGCCAGTAGTGCTGAATTGAGTTTGGTTAAGATTTGACAATTATCAAGAATTGCACTGAAATGGCAAAAACAGATGGTAAGGACTGGCCTGAGACGAAGATCATGTGTTTGGCTTTGAACTTGAAATTCTACTTAGGCTGGAAACAAATCGGCTTTTGAAGGTGTTGTTACTTTGTAATTTCCAATCACTTGCAACTGTGTTTAGTGATTTTGCATTAAACTTATTTGTGGTTCTTGCAGGTGGTTCAGTTGTTGATTTTGAGCAACAAGTCCATATATTCGTGATACCCTTCAATATATATCTGGAGTCTAAAATAACTATTGGTAAGCCACCCACGATACAGTCCAAGATTTATAGCTGGTTATATTCTCCACCAATGCATAATTGATGGTCCTAAATGTTCGGCATGTATTTATTACATACACATATTATTCTCCACCAACTCATGAAAAACAGTCATGAATGGGAAGGAATGCTTGTGAGTGTCAGTATAATTGGTTCTTAAATGTATTTTTTTTAAGTGCACTGCACGTACATGATTACTAGTATTAGTGGAGATTAAACAAGCAAACCTGATCTTTCCTATAGCCACCCGCGTACATGGTCGTTGCCTCTCCCGCGTCGGTTTTGGAATTATACAAAGTGGCTCCAGTCTTTGCAAATATACCAAGTGAGGGTGCAAAAATAGCAAGCTTTGTAAAAAAATTGGTGGGGGACCACTTATACAAAGGCTGCTGGAGCACCGTTTTTGGGACAAATTTGTATATTTGCAGTTTTTACAAATCCTGGGAAAATATGCAAATGCTGCTGGAGATGCTCTAATGGCCGATTAATTGTCATTACTTCGTAATAGCTACAATAGGAGGATTTTTCATCCAAGAGAAAACAAGCATATTAGTAATCGGTTCCCAAATTCAAAGGATATTTTTAAAACAGAAAAAAAAACAGAATGTAGTTTAGATACAATGAGGTGCTGATTTATATATCGTATGGCATACCACTGAACTGAGAGGGGAAAAGATAAATCATATGGTGGGACAAATACTTCCAAGCAACCTTCTGAATGCAAGTACAGCGAAATAAGTGGCAGAATAAAACCTTGAAGATTACAGAAACCCACTATGATCAGTAAACGCAAACTCAACCGAACTGGCGTCATGGGCATTCTGGTAACAAGCATGATGTCTCCCTCCTACAACAGTAATGGATTCAGACTCTTTGGTGATCATGTAGAAATTCACTCACGGCATCCCGTCAGAAAAAGCTATCTTTTCGAGAAATAAAATGTTTATCTAAAATGAATTTTAGACACACATACAAAATTTAAAAGGAAACAACATTTGACATAACATAAGCAGTGACTGAAGTTGAAATATTAACCAGAACCAGCATGGGACACAAACAAAAACTTCACCGACAGGAGATGCGCACCAGAACTGACATGCAAGTAAGCTTGCCTCAACATGCTTGCTTCGGAAGCATCATGAAAAAACGTGAAATTAACAAATAGGGCCATTAGCAGGATAAGTTAGCAAATTAAGTGATTACTGCCTACATGGCAAACTTCACGATTCACCAGTAGAGAGGGCCAATTTCTAGGTGGAGCACATCACAGATCGAGTGCACGGCATACTAAATGGAAGAACCTACAGCACACCAACCATTTTCTGCATCTCAGCCACCGGGATGTAATCATAGATACCTGTAGAGCAACCAATTTATCAGTCAAAACCAACTTGCACAATTCATTCATGGAAAATCCGTTGAAGTCATGTATTACTCACATATTAAACAGTAGCTTTACTAGTATTGAGGAAATTGTGCCAACAATATGAACAGTGAACAGCGATAGGCAACTTTTAGTGTAACGGCACACCTAGAAACTCTACTATTACCTTAGATTCAAGTTTGTGGCTACATCTAATCTCTGTAGAGGCTCAAAGATTAGTGGTTTAAACAACCCCATTAGAGGTAAATTTTATAAAGCCTAACTTACCAAATCATTTGAAATATTCTTAGTTATCATGGGGATATAATGAGTACATGGAGTAAAAAGAACAAAAAAATCTGAGCTCATAGTCATACATTTTGAATATCTACGAACTAGCTAGTCGCTACCAAATCGAATTTAATTATATTCATGCAGTAGAAACCTCAAGTAAGGGATCGTGCGTGATCTTATTAATAGCCTTTCTTCTGATACTGACTTTATGATAATATGTTGGTAAAAAGTGCAGTTCATGACGATAGTGGTACTTAATGTGAATCTAATCATGTCATTTTGGTAATATGTGGCACACCTTGGATTTCTACTGTTAACCTATTCTCAATTTACATGATCGCACGTTTAAATACCATTTGAAATATGATGGGCCTCATCATGGAGTAAAAAATAGAACAGCTGGTTTCTAGTTCATGAGCATGTTTGTTGATACAATGTTGGTCCAAAACAGATGTAATTTTCTTTCAAAATTATTCAGGGCATAAAAAGACCTTTGACCATTACTTTCGAATTTTAAGAATGGTCCAACAGTAGAAATAGCTAAGCAAATAGTTGCAGGAAAAATTTAGTCTACTCTTACAATTTGGTAACTGAGAGAATATAACAGTAAAAAGAACAACCATACATGTTTCTAAGAACTGTTCAGAACTTCAGAAACCTCATAAGTCAATATACATGGAGAAGATATGCTTACCTGCTCACCCAGTACATCACAATAGCATATCTAGCCAAAAAAATCCTCTTATGTATTGTGCAAAAGATCAGTTTCATCATGTCCATCACTAATGCCTGTTTCTGCAAGCATAAGAAGTAAAACACAAACATTTTAACAAAAGGCCAAACAGGTATGAGGAGGCCTCGACGAGATATTTAGATAAACACACCGCTGTAGTCCGAAGAAAAAAACTCAGGTTTGATACTACAATTAGGAATATTAACTAAACTAACCTGCTTTCAATTTTTCTAAATTTTCTAGAAACAGTATATGCTGATGAATATTGTAAAATGAAGAACATACACAATTAAACTTGGTCAAAAGAGACAAGTTATTCAGAAGTATAAATCTATGTTTACTACAAAAATCCTGGTGCAAATGGACTTGCCACTCACAGTAGGATTCTCCTTCAAGTGATAAAACAACAACTGTTTCGTATATTATAAAAAGGTTATTGATATGGCTAGCTTTAAGCTTCCAGTTTACGTGTTAAGCTATATATATTTGACAATTTAATTGGTTCAATATAGTTTTATATGTAATTATCTTTAACTCTCAATTTTTATGTATATTATCTTGAGAAAAAATTGCACTACAGCTATGCGCTAGCACTACATATGAAGTTGTTGCATATGTGAATAGGCAGACAACAATGATAATTAGATTAATTACTGCACAAATAATTTGCTACTCTTCTTGTTGACTGTTTTATTATATGGATATTTATATAGTAAACCGACAGAGACAGAGACAGTTGAAGAAATAACTTGTTTTTTGTTATACCCAATGTATTACCTGCAGTATAGACACTTTCAAATGGATGATACTGAGATGTGAAGCTAACTTCGGATAGTATCTTGAACTGCAATGACTGAAGTTGGACTTCCAAGAGCCCCATGGATGTCCACAGGATCACCACATTATTTTCGTCGGCGAACCCTATTAGCCTAAGGGAGGTTCTCTCTTTCTCCTCTCTGTTCAGGGAAAGAAGCTTGTCCAGTTGAATAGTTGTTCCCCATACCCACGAAGCAAACCATCACAATCGGTCTTCCTCTCACATAATTCGGCGGTGAAGTCTGACAGGAAGAGCAAACCCAGCCCACCACCATCTGCCCTTATAAACATGAAGTCATCATTAAAAAAATCCTTTCTACAATAGTAATTTGAGTGGAGCGCCGGCGGCGGCGGGGCATTGGGATTTCTTTTTCCTCCAAGTACTCTACTTTATTTGTGGGTCCAAAATAGTAATTCGAGTGCCTTTCTTGTCCTAAGCTAAATTATTCCAACTTTGATCACGAGTTTATGGCCAGCAGTTTAGTTTTATTCGATTCGTGGTTGCATATTTTGAAGCTAAATTATTCCGATTTGCCTAGGGATGGACAGCCCAAATCGAATCCTCTACACAAATGAAAATATGATGGAAAAATCTAGTGTATCGGCATTGAAAAATAATCTCAGTTAGTACTTGCAATGAAAATGAACATACTAGTGCACAGCTCGGTAAGTATCAAGGAGATTCACTTAATTTACCAAGTGCAACTCATCTAAATATGAATTTGGGCACATAATTTGGTTTCCTTTTTTTTGTCTTATACACATATGAGACAGAAAAAAAGGAAATTACCAAACATTAATGAAATATCATTTCTCCACCATAAATAATTTCACAGATAATTTCTAAGTAATATTATGTAATTTTCTTGATTAATATGACCTATATGTCATTTTGGCACTTAATTAACTTTTCCATCACTGAAGTGTTATGTTAACAGTTAGCACACAAGAACATTTCTTTGTTCGCCTGGAAGTAACATCAAATTTTACTAAATACCATTTCCAACTACAGTTATGCAACGTTGTTGATTAATTTTTACCTAGAGGTCATTTTGTTACATAATGTTTACTTTCATAAATCCATACCACTCTAGTGCTCTGTGGTGTGAAAGCCCTCTAAGGTCTGAGATTGTATGACCATACAATCTGAGTTTAGATTGTAAATTTTTATCTAGAGGGCGTACTTAAATCTACAATCGCTATTTATTTACAAGAACATAACGGTGGACAGCGCTATTTATTTACTGTTGCGACCGTTCGCCTCCCAAGAATAATTAGCCCTAATCATATCAGCTTCGTGATGAATCCCCTCGGGGAGCACCACCTCTGCTGGATGAACTCGGCGAGGTCGGCGGCGAGCTCGGAGCCAGCGGCGAGCTCGGAGGTGAGGTTCGCGGAGATCTGCTCGAGGAGGGCGCATGCCTGCTCGGCCTCGGCGCGGACGGTGTCGAGCCGGAGCTCCTCGTCGGACATGAGGAGCGGCATCGGACTCCGGGGGTGGACTCCAGGGGTTTTGCGGGTGGTGGCGGTGGAGGTGGCAGAAGTGTGGGGGAGTGGAATTGGGGAGTCGCAAAACGGCGGAAGGGGCAGCGCTGAGGTAGATCGCTGATCGCTGCCCTTGGAGCAGCGGCGGGAGGAGGAGAGGCCGGGGTTTCCGCCCGCAATGCGGCTGCGGAGGTGCAGGTGGAGAGCGGAGAGGGAGGAGGAGGTGGTGGTGGTGGACTGGTGACTCTCTCTCTCCCTGACTCCCTTGGTGGAATCGTGGTGGTGTGCAAGCCTCCCTGACTCCCTGACTCTCTCAAAAAGCTTGTTCCTATCGATAACAATTAAGCCTCACATGTGCCTGCCTTTCTCCCCCGTCCGCTGAAGATGCTCCAAGGAACTTACCAACACAAACAACTCAAAAGTCTTAACAATGACGACACGAGACATTGCAAGACAACCCAAGAACATATGTCAAAGAGTGAAAAAAAAGTAGAAAATTGCACAACCTGCTAATCAATGCAAACTTAGATTCACTTAATCTCAGTTTGTACTTGCAATGAAAATGAACATACTAGTGCACAGCTCGGTAAGTATCAAGGAGATTCACTTAATTTACCAAGTGAAACTCATCTAAATATGAATTTGGGCACATACTTTGGTCACGAACCATCTCTGGCTGTTAATTGATACAACCATTTACTAGATGTTATGTATTATGTTAACTGTAAAGATTTCCCAGGCGAGTCTATGGGCCCGACGCCGACAAGGGAGGACAAAGGGCCGAACAGGAGCCTGTCCGTTTCTCCCCAAACTAGGACCAAATTAGGGCTGAGTTTGGTCCAAAATTCGTGTCCGCGCGGGTGGGCCGTTGGAGCTCCACACCTCTCCGTTCGGACAGAATCAGACTGGCCCTGTCCGTTTGCAGGCCTGGGTTGGAGATGCCCTAAGTGGCCTAAAAGGACCTCGGTGACCCACGGCCACATCAGTACAAGGCTCGCCAGCGGCCCTCTGAGGACGGCTCCAACGTCGGTGCAGTTGCGGGGGAGAACCCTAACCCTGTAGCCTAATGGACAACTAGCGAAAACCTTGCTGTTCGATTCAGAAATTGTGTTGTGGGACATGTTTTTCTTGTTCACCGTTTTACCCTTCGGTGGAGAAATACTGATGTGTTCGTTGACAAGTATGGATCAGCGTGGCGAGTTGGACGGTTGACCTTCACCTGTCCTTACCGTAAAAGAGCCCCTAGGATAAGTGTGTAATGTAAATCTGCTGCTGCGATATATACATCAACACGCATGGCATGCATGGAATAGAACAGAGAACACCAGCAGCAACAATGCAGGGCAACCGACTCCTCCTCCTCGCCGTCCTTCTCATTGCGGCATCGGCGTCGACGTTCACGGGGCGGCTGGGTGATTTGGTGGCGCCGGAGCCTAGTTGGGCGGCCAGCCTTGCCGGGAGCAGCATCAGCGAATCCAGCCTCAACTCCAACAAACAGGTGTGTGCGTGAAAAAACATAACCCGGGGGTGTGCGTACGGTTATCAGTGAGGGCACCGACAGCCGATCCATCCAACCATCCGATGGATCCACCGCTGGACGGTAGTATCTAGTAGAGTATATCTCGGAGACGATGTATGTATTTGTTCTGATTCTGAATAAAACAGCTTGTTGCATCAGCTTCAAATGCATCCCGCCCTCGCTTGCAGGTTGGTCTGCGTGGATAAAATATGCTCCCTCCATTCCAGTATATACAATGTTTTAACCTTTTTCATATTCACATGTGTATATATCTGTGTAGATATGTTTTAGCGCATATGTGCAGTTATTTTGCTTCAAATCTAGTAACATATAGAACACCTAAAACATCTTTAGATCGACACAATCTGACCTAACCATACCGACGAATCCGAAAACCGAACAGATCTCAGGAGATCCACCGGACACACAACGCCACGTGTCCTCCGCTCATGCTAGACACATCTACTGCTATGATTTTACAAAATGCTCACGCAGTTTTAATCAAATTGCAGATGCAGGATGACATATGGCGGATGGATAATTACTCTAGGCAAGCGCACATAGACTGAATTCACTGTAATATAATCCTGCTGGGACCTTCATGGGCATATAGCATACTATGTTTGTATGTGCATCCGCAGTGAGTGCAATTGCAACTACAGAGCATGTTTTGGGATTTGCCAGATAAAGGAAGCAGCAAACACGACACTAATGGAGTCATTTGATTATCTATAGTAAACACTGGAGTTTAGAGTACAAAAGAACACCGATCTGAGTATGGTATTTGATTTCCTTTTTTTTGTCTTATACACATGAGACAAAAAAAAAGGAAATTACCAAATATCATTTCTCTACCATAAATAATTTCACAGATAATTTCTAAGTAATATTATGTAATTTTCTTGATTAATATGACCTATATGTCATTTTGGCACTTAATTAACTTTTCCATCACTGAAGTGTTATGTTAACAGTTAGCACACAAGAACATTTCTTTGTTCGCCTGGAAGTAACATCAAATTTTACTAAATACCATTTCCAACTACAGTTATGCAACGTTGTTGATTAATTTTTACCTAGAGGTCATGTGTATTGTTATGTTTATAAATACAAGAGAAAAACATTTTGATTGCATGTTAAACCTGCAGCTGAGGATGCTTCCCCCCACATTGTGTACCACGACTATAGGAAAGGAAGATGAGAACAAATTCTTACTGCCGACCGAGGTAGAACAAGAGGTTGGAGAAAATTGAGTGAGCTGTTGTTCCTCTCTTGTCATCTCATTACTCACCTATCAGTGCACGGAAAGGAGCAAATAAATTACTGCTGTGCTACTGCTAGCGTGGTATACTAGTACTGTACTACGCCAGGGAGTGTGGGCATCGTCCACAGATCAGAGCGTGCGATGAAGTGACCGGGGGTGGCCCATACCAAAGCTATGCACACGGCACCCAGTTTTAAACCACTGCTACTATTTACATTTTCCTTTTTACATTGAAAATTTCTTTTGGAGCTCGGGTTACATGGTGGACATTTTTTTGAAATTATAAAATCGACATTACAAAAATCGCAAAAAGATTCCTGGACATGGATATTGTCCAGATCTACAATCGTGCAAATTTTAAACTCTAATTTCGATGTATTTTGGCCTGCATAAAAAATACAAGCTGGTGGATTTGGGTGGTGAACAATACACATATTAGGAAAATTGAATTTTTCACCGATTTGTCTTTTTGTACATACCAAAATATAACAAATTTGGAGTTGAAATTTTGCATGGTTGTAGATCTCGACAATATCTACACCCAGTATCGATTTCTTTTTTTTTGGAAACTTTAACATGTTGATTCAAATTTAAAAAAAAACAAACGACTACCATGTAGCTCAGCCTCCAAAAGTCTACTCTCTTTTTTAATATACTACTGCACTATCCGGTTCCTACTTGTTTTTGGACCAAATCCAAGTGCCGCATTTTACACAAAACTGAATGTGTGTCAAGTTTTACACCATTTAACAATTTACCCTCATACCCCAGGGACTATTCCCATCCTTACTCTTACAACAACACCTCAACCCCATTTTTTCCAAAGAGGGAAGCCTCGGTCTCATCCGTTGATGCATACTAGTCTTGGTTTTGGCCATGGTGAGCCTGGCCCAAGAGTTATGTGTCGGGCTGGGCCATATGATGCCATCAAGCCGGGTTCGGGACTAGATTTTAAACCCGAACGCCTTGACGGGCTCAATATGATTTTGGACAAGGTCAGACTTGGGTTGGGTTTAAGTATGAATTTTCTTTCATCTGGCTCTTTTTGTCCGCCCCGAAGCTCGGCTCCAAAATCTTGGGTCAGGTTGAGCCATATCATGCCATCGGGCCTGGTTTGGGGCTGAATTCTAGACCCAATTATCAGGTCAGGCTCGGTCTTACTAAAGGACGATTCTTTTCCAGAGTCGCCCCGCCCGGAAACCTGACCTGAGATCCCGCCAGGTGTAATGAATATTGTTCCTTGTGTTCAAATCACAAACGAGTACAATTCAATCACTAGATATTTTCGATACATGGATTAGCCTTATAAAATTGAAAAGGAAAAGAGAAATAGTAGCTCTTCAACATGAGATTTTGTTATGAAATGCCAGCCCCCCCCCCCCCCCCCCCGGTTGTATAAATCTCGTGCAACAATTTCCATATGGTTGCATTCAAAAGCCATGTCTGGGCAGTTCTTCTCCAGCTGGAGATAAGATCACATATAGATCTAGTGGGTAGACAAACATATAACCTATGAAAGGAGGGAGCTATTGATTTGTTAAAAACAAAGTCATTGTGAACATTCTATTTGGTCCAAAGCACAACACAAACATTCACTCAGATTTGAAATTTATCATTTTGGCGAAGTGTCGGTCACACCTAGCCATCCGCCGCTTACGAGGCACCAGGCATTTTCCCAACAGTTTCGAAACCAGAAGATGCTAACGAACAATTTTTTATGCGGTTGGGGACAACCCAAAATTACATTATCGGTTTTCTTTCACTTGTGACAGGAAGCTAACAATCCTTGCTTAAATATATTTTAGTATATTTATTAGCCCCGTATGTGCTAGAAATCTTTAGGAATTTATAAGCTACTGGAGATATGAAACAAACTCAGTAGTATATATATGGTGGGAACTAACTCATAGATGATTGTGGATTCGTTGTCTATTAAGATTTCCTAGGATTTAAATATAATAGAAATGAAATCATAAAAAGTAAGCCAATAGAGATGGACAATTGATTAAAGTCATGATGTACCCGGTATTTAAAGTACAAACATAGATGTTTATTGTTATGTTTATAAATTCAAGAGAAAAACATTTTGATTGCATGTTAAACTTGCACTAAAACTAGCAAAAAATTAGAGATATAATGTGTTATAAAAGGGTAAAAAAGTTTAGTATAAATTAGTGATGAGTTTTATTTAAATAAGAAATTGTCCATGCTCTCTCCGTGGTGTGCATTTCATTTCAAACAAAAAAATTATTAAAAAGAAATTAGAAGCCAAGGGCACATTACATGCACATGTGGGTCTCCCGCCTGTGGTGTCGGGGTCGGGCCCTTGGCCGTCGGGAGAGGCTGCGGGGACGCGTGAGGGCGGCGCGATTGCGGCCGGCGTGGCGCCTTCTGTTGCGATGGGGCCGGTGGTGACTGGTGAGAAGATGAACCTAGATGGTACAGGTGTCGAGGGCCGGCAAAAAGATAGAGAAACTTTTTGCTTCTTGTAAAAAGCTTGATAATTAATGTTCCAACCTTTTAAAGAGCTCCTAAGTTTCCTACCTCTATTTTGCCACTTATCTATATTACTTCTAATAGATGATTGTGAATTTGTTGTCTATTAAGATTTCCTTGGGTTTAAATATAATAGAAATGAAATCATAAAAAGTAAGCTAATAGAGATGGACAATTGATTAAAGTCATGATGTACCCGGTCTTTAAAGTACGAACATAGATGTGTATTGTTATGTTTATAAATACAAGAGAAAAACATTTTGATTGCATGTTAAACTTGCACTAAAACTAGCAAAAAATTAGTGATATAATGTGTTATAAAAGGGTAAAAAAGTTTAGTATAAATTAGTGATGAGTTTTATTTAAATAAGAAATCGTCCATGCTCTCTTCGGGGTGTGCATTTCATTCCAAACAAAAAAAATTATTAAAAAGAAATTAGAAGCCAAGGGGACATTACATGTACCTGTGGGTCTCCCGCCTGTGGTGTCGGGAGAGGCTGCGGGGACACGTGGGGGCGGCACGATTGCGGCCGGCGTGGCGGCTTCTGTTGCGACAGGGCCGGTGGTGGCTGGTGAGAAAATGAACATAGATGGTACAGGCGTCCAGGGCCGGCAAAAAGATAGAGAAATTTTTTTGCTTCTTGTAAAAAGCTTGATAATTAATGTTCCACCCTTTTAAAGAGCTCCTAAGTTTCCTACCTCTGTTTTGCCACTTATCTATATTACTTCTACCAAAATAATGTGTATTCCGAACTTTACTTACTACAGCAAACAAATCATCCCGAAGAAACCAGCACAGCTCAAATTTTGAGTAGTGCCCATAGCGGCACACTCTAAACAGTACCCTATCTTTTTGGTTGTTAATACAAACACCTTGTCCCGGAGACGAACGACGCGGCCACGCGCTATCTTCTCTCTCGTTTCCTCGCGTTGCAGCAGCCCGGCCACACTCGTTTTGAGCCCGCGGCCGGCGAGGCTGTACTGGAGCGCCAGTCGATCGATCCATCACATGTAGTAGCTAGCAGCAAACAACATCTAAACCTGCGGCGCTTCATATAGCTAACACGAACGCAGGTACAGAGCAGTAATTCAGAACGCAACAAGTTCAGTACGCAAGCACATCTCAGGCCATCTGGCACAGTCCGACGCCGCGGAAGGGACGGAGGCGACACGAGGACGACGGTATGGCACTGCAGCGTGACACGGCTTTTGCTCCAGGGTCTAGTGCGTGCATCTAGGCTAGTACTAGTGCCTGCGTTTGGGCTGTTGGAAATAAGCACGCGTGGATCGTGTTGATCCGTGTACGAGTTGTATACGTACATGTCTCCGAGTAGTATAGGGATTAGTTTCCTACTCCTCACTACTAGGAAAACGGCTTTCTGTGACGCACCTTTTCTGTATTCTGTGGCGCATGGTGGGTGCGTCACAGGATACTCGCCACAAAAATTAAAATTCTGTGGCGCACGCTATATACATGTGTAAACGTTGTCAAAAAGAAAGAGAAAATAGCAAGGCTCGGTACGAGCCTCTGGCCATCATATTGATTCCCAGTGTTTCGCGTACGTAGGTGCTAGTGCGTGCGTGTATGCAGGGGCGTATCCAGTGCCATGGGTGCCATGGCACCCCCTAAAAATATGTAAAAAATCATTTAGCACTAATATTTGAACTAATTTTTGCTGAATAATACAAATATTTGCACTAGTTGTTGCTAAATGCTAAGTATAATAGGAGAAAATTTAAGCTTGGCACCCCATCAATCTTATCCTAGATCCGCCACTGCGTGTATGTCCAGCGATCATTGATTAGTACGACGTGAACCAGCTAGCTAGCTGATCGCATTGATCCAGGTGCGTGGCTGGTTGCTTAGCTTACGTGTGTTTGTCGCCGGAAGTTGTACCGAGGAGCTACTGCTACGTGCGATCGTGGTCGTCGGGAAGAACTCGACGAGCTGCGTCGTCCTGAAGATCGGGCCAAAGCCAACCTGGGCAAGGACCATGCCGAGGCAAATATTCACTTGGAGAATTGGCCGGCGCAAGACCATGCCGAGACAAGGCGTTGCCGAGGCCGCCGATCTTGTCCGTGCCCGGCTGCTGCTGTTGCGCCAGACCCAGCCCCGACAGGAGCGAGGGAGGACAAGGGACGACGAGAGCTCAGAGCAGCCGTGACGCCACCGTTTGTGCAGCTCACGGTCAGGATGCAGGCGGACACGGAATCCGCCTGTCCGCTCGTTCCGCGCCGCTTCGATGGCCCAAACGGACAAGGTGATGGGCTGCCCAAATTAGGCGGCCCTGGCGGAAAGCGTCCGTGTAGCCGGTGAGGTCCATGTCCATAGCGGCGTAGCGTAGAGAGGCAGATAGTTTCCCTAGCGCTTGGTGCCGCTCGGTCGCCGTCCTGCTATCCACCCGTCGCCGCCGTCCTGCTACCCGCCCGTCGCCGCCGTCGGCTGTCCTACTCCCCGCGCGTCGCCCCGTCGTCTTGCTCCCCTCCCGTCGCCCCATCGACCTGCTCCCCGCCCGTCGCCTCCAAGCCCCCATCATCTTACTCCTCGGCCATCGCCGTCGTCCTGCTCTCTGGCCGTCACCGCCAAGCCCCATCATCTTCCTGCCGGCCGACGCCTGGCCTCTCGTTCGCGTCTCGCTTCGTAGCTCGCACGACGCCCTCTGCGTCGCGCAGCTGCGGAGAGATGTTAGGCGCAGTGGAGGCAGCAGCGATGGATGGGGAAAAGAAACTGCCGAAGGAAGAGGAGAAGAATCCACCAGAGGAAGTGGAGAAGGCTGGCGAGGGCGACGGCAAGGAGCAGGTCTGGTTTCCCTCCTCCCCGAATAAGGATCCTGATTCAGTTTTCTGTTCTCTGAATTTTCATGTTCAGACCAAGTACTCATCATGCTCGCATCATTGAATTTGTTGGTAGATCATGGCTGCTTCTGTAGTTTGTGGCTTAGTGCTCGTCCCCGAGCGGTTCTGAATTTGTATATTCGTGTGAGAAAACAGCTCCATTCGTGTGAGAATTCAGTTGGTTGGTTCTCTGTTCTGGTTCTCCTAAATTCTCTTAAATTACTCCTACTAACCAGTACCAGTGTGGTGTGCTAATATCAGTTGAAGACATGTATACTTAAATACATGTACACTAGAAGTCTGCTTCTTCATCTGACACCATGTCCTGTAGTACATATACATGTGTACTGATTCATCTGTGTAAATACACAAAACATTTGCTCCAGGAACTTGTGTCCTGTAAATAGTGCCATGCTTACATGTTAACTAGGAGTGCATGTAAGAGCTAAAACTGAACCATGAGATTTTTTTTTTTGAAAGCCTACGTACATTCAACAGGATACGACGTACAGAGTACACAGTACAAAGTACAAGAACGAAATACAGCCCACCATACATAGGGGAACAGAGCCAGAGCAGATCGCAGCAGCTCCACCGGCGTCGAAGACGAAGGCCGCCGTCCTCCTTCTTACCTCGCCCCGAGAGCACCTTTCTTGATGAAGATCGCCGCAGAGCTCGTCCGCCGCGCAGCGACGGAGCTTGTGCCGATAAACGGGCACGGCGAGTGCCCCCTCTCTCCAGCTTCTCCACCTTGCCGGAGCTGCCTTCGACGTCGACGCAGAGAAGAACCACCGAGCTCGCCCAGCTCTGAGTTCCAGGCGCCAGACCCGCCGCCGGCACGGATCTGACGAGAACCCGAAGGACTCGAGCGCCACGCCGGGCCTCGAGCCCCCGCAAGTCGGGGACGACGACGGCGAGCCCCCAGTAGCTGCACCGCCGGAGAAGGCCTCCCCGACACCAAACCGCCCGCCACCAGCTCCATCTTCTCCACGGCGCCGACGGCGGGATCCCAACCCTACCCTACCGTATTTACAAGCCGGAGCCGGGGATCCCCACCCTCCCGCCGCTGGAGCGGCCGACGGAGGAGGAGAATCCCGCGGCTCGGCGGCGAGCACGGCGGATCGACGGAGTTCGCCCAAAAAGTCGCCTCTCTCCTCCTGCACACGACGGGGAGGGGATAAGGACGGGCCTTGAACCATGAGATTATATTTACAATGTTTCTGAATTTACAGTGCCCTAGTTGCTGGTTGTTCCTAGTTGCGCTATTCTCCATTTGCAACCTTAATAACGTGTTGTTAATGTTGTTACTAACTTGATCCTGCACTCTGAGGCGTAAACAGTCCGCTGGAATCCGCTGGCTATAGCGACCGAACCAGCCGGCGGACGCGGAATCCGCTAATCAGCTGATTAGCCTTCACGGACGAGGCGGCCCAGAGCGGATTGGCCGGCGGCCCGTCCGCCTGCATCCTGAGCTCACGGGCAAGCTCCTCACCGGCCACTGAATAGGGTCACTCTTGTGTGATCCATGCCTACGTATGTGAGCTAGCTAGCTAGCTAGCAGCCCACGTCGCTGGAGCAAACTGTGCTACGCGTCGTCGTCGCGCCGGAAAGTACGTGGCAGACTACGTCGTAAACTTTGACACATTTCTCAAATCCTTTTGGTTTCAGACATAGTCGATGACGGGACGACGACAGCTCTGTTGTTGCGGAGCGAGCTGTAGTTTTTTTTTAGATAAAGAGTGTTTATTGATATCGAGAAGATACAACATGTACCCAGCCTCTGCAACAACGCAATAACCGAAGCCATTACGGATGCACACAGCCAAAAGACAATAAGAAGAAGAAATAAAAAAGAAAAGTCCCGCTAAAGACTTACAGTCTTTGCAGCAGCCGCACAACCACCACCAAAACAACACTTGATGTCCAATTCTTCAAAAGCAACATCTTCAAGAAGAACAGTGCCAGGCACAGCCAATTAAGGCCAGGCCTTGGGTTTTCACCCTGAAGATAGTCCTCGCTCTCAAAACAGTATCTTCAGCAAGAACACTGCCAGGCACAACCAATTAAGGCCAGACCTTGGATTTTCACACTGAAAGGTAGGACTTAGGACTCCACGTATGTTGTCGCCCCCACTTACATGCCGCTGCTCCAAGTCATGAAACACCAAGCCAATTCCTCAGCCGCACAAGGAATCAAACCACCATTGCCAGTCCTCAGATCTCGCCTTCCATGTCATTCTCCGCCAGCACCATGGAACGAGAAAGCGTGCTCCATGATATTAACAGCCAGCAGAGTTTCGAAACGCTCCCTTTGAAACCAAACGGTCAGAGAAAAAACACGGGTGCGCACGATCGAATACCGTCCGATCCAGCAATCTCCAGGCATGAGCGCCCAGTGGAGTTCGCCGGCGGAGCCTTTCGAAACACGATTGTCCAGCCAGATCAATGGGGATAGGCATCCGGCAGATTGCAACCTTGATGCGAGAAGAACCCTAGGACCATCTCCTTATTCAGCTTGAGCACCTGAAAACAGGGGCTGAACGGAGGAGATCCAGCCCGCCGCCGTCTTGCCGGCCGCCGGCACCACCTCGGTGCCCAGCAGCCGGAAACACTAGGTGCCCCGCACCATCCTGCTGTCGAAGGGAGGCTTGCCCGAGACCAATAGACCCGAGCTGGCCGTCGCCCGAGGCCAAAATACCCGAGCTGGCCGTCGCACACCGCCGCGTCTGCAGGGGGCGGCCACCTGACCATCTCCGGCGAAGGAGACAACCACCACCACCATATCCGGAGCTGCTGCCCCCAGACACCCTCAGTCATGCGAAAGTAGCCTAGGGAAACCGTCCACATCGTCGACGGGCAGCAGAAGTTGCGCAGATGCCATGGCCGATCTAGATCCAACGGGCCTAGATCTGGCCTGGATCCTCGCCGCCCCTACTAGACCTGCCGCCGGCCGTTGAGGGCGTCCTGGTCGCCGCCACCCGCACAACCGCCGTTGGAGAGGGAGAGGAGGGGCCGCCGCCACCTCTACCAGCCGCCGGCCAGAGGGAAAACCGCCGCCACCGCCGCTGCGCCCGCGGGCCTTTGCCCGGTGACGCCTATGGCGGCGGCGGCGCGAGGAGGCCTGGAGTCGGCGAGGAGGGGCACCCCGGGGGCGGCGGCGGCGCCGCCTCGGGAGTGGGAGGGAGGTACGACTAGGGCTCCGCCCACCCAAGCCAGCCATTAGTGTAACGGTTGTTTTGTATGGATAATTTGTGGTGAATACAGATGTATGGAGTAGTAGCTTGCTGAATCAATCGTGGCTGCCAACTTGTTTGTGATGCATCAAACTTGTTTGTCAATTCAGTCAAATGTTGAGGCCGACAGTAGTAAGAAATCACACACAGCACGGGGCCGAACATCACAAGGCTAGCGAATGGAGGAAGAGGAGGAGGAGGAGCGGAGGCATGGAAGAGGATAGGAGCTGAAGCATGCCGGAGCTGCTGCAGGGGCCGGCGTCGTCGTCGGGGTCGCTGAAGCAGCCCTGCGGCTGCGCGATGCCCCTGCCGGCGGCCTCGAGCCGGAAGGTGGTGCCGGGCTTGCCGGCGCTGAAGAGGAGGCACCAGAAGCCGGGCCCGTGGCGGCGCGGCCGGAGCAGCCCCGCGCCCACCTGGGTGTGCTCCTTGCCCCGGACCGTCGCGCTGGCGTTGGCTCCGGTGACTACTAGCGCGGAGTCGTCATCGTCGTGGGTGAAGCAGCCGAGGAGGCGGGCGGAGACGAGGTCGACGGTGGGCAGCTCCACGCCGCAGTTGGCGGCGTACACCTCGGTGACGTCGGTCTCCGGCGGGTGGCACGACGACGCCAGCTCGTCGCCGCAGGTGGGGTCGGTGGCGGTGGTGAGGCAGTGGGCGAGGTACTGCAGCGCCATGCAGCCGAGGCCCTTGCTGTTGCGCAGCGCCGGCAGCCTCGCCGCCGTCCGGTTGGCGTTCACCGCCGCCACCAGCGCGTTCGCCGGGTTGGATTCTGCACATGGATTCGTCCGTAGTAGAAGATTATCATCATGGATGGATCCACTCCGAGACTCCAAACTCTTTTCGCACAAGGAAGAAAAAAAAACGAGAGATGGCAAGCAAGGAACTCACCGTGGTGGATGATGTTTGTGCTCGCGGCAGCAGCAGGAGCAGAGGAGGAAAGGGTAGCAATGGACATGATGGCGAGCACTACTACTACTAGTGCCAGCCTTCCTGAGCAACGGATGCTTCGACACATTGTGTACTACTAGTGTAGAAGAAACCAAGATCAGAACAAGTTCTTACTGCCTCCCTCCCAAGGTAGAAGAAGAAAAAGAAGAAGAGATGAAGGCTGGATGAGGTTGGGGAAAATTGAGTGAGCTGTTCCTCGATTGTTCACCACTCACCTATCATCACTGCACGGAAAGGAGCAAATAAATTACTGCTGCTACTACTAGCGTGGTATACTACTAGTACACCCAGGGAGGGAGGCAGACAGGCTGCAGTGGGCATCGACAAATCAGAGCGTGCAATCAAGTGAGGGCAAGGGTGGCCCATACCAATGCTATTCACAGGGCACCCAGTTTTACCACTAGTACTATTTACCTTTTCCTTTTTACATATATTTTCTGGATGGAAATGGGGCTACTCGACATCCGCAAACCTGACGGGTACAAGTGTTTTTGGACCAAATCCATTTGCCGCATTTTACAAAAAACTTGTGAGTGGGTATCGAAGTTCTACACCATTCAACAAATGTACCCCTGGTTTTCATACCCATATCGCAAACGAGTATTTGATACTTGATTCATATCAGTCTTGGCCATGGGGAACCCGAAAATTCTGGGCGATATGATGCCTTGGGGCGAGGTTCGGGATGAATTCTAAACCCGAATTTCAGGCTGGGTTCGGCTTAAAGAAAGATAATTTATGTCAGGTTCGGACTCAAGATGAGTTTGGGACTGGATTTTCAGCACCGGATTTTTTTTGTCCTGCCCTAAAGCCTAGCCCGAGATTTGGCCTGTTGTAATGCACATGGTTCCTTTTGCTATCTTATTTAAGCTCAGATGACAAAAGAGTACAGTTCAAGTATAAGATAGTGTTGATACATGATTAAACATCTAAAATTCAATAGAAAAAGAGAAACAACCGCTCTTCAACATGATATTTGGTTGCAACCATTTCCATATGGTCGCATCCTTGGCGGTGGGGTCCTCCTACAGTTTGTGATAAGACCACACATGGATCTAGTGTGTAGACAGAAATATAACCTCCAAAAAAGGAGGAAGCTACTGATTTGTTAAAAACAAAGTCATTACGAACATTCTATATGGTCAAAAGCACCCGTAGCAACGTCCACTCGGATTTGAAATTTATCGTTTTGGCTAAGTGCCAGTCACACCCCTCCCCCCTCCCCAACATATTCATCGTGACAGCTCCCGAGGCATGTCCCGGACAATTTAGATACCAGGAAACGCTAGCAGACACGATTTTATGCTGTTCTGGACAACCCAAAATTACACCGTCGATTTTCTTTCACTTGTGACAGGAAGCTAACAATCCTACCTTAAACATGTTTCACATATTTATTAGTCTCATGTGCTTTGAATTCCCTTTACTTGACCATCCCCCTTTGCTCCACAGATAACAACTGTCATCATATCAACAATAATATTAAAAATTAAGGATATAGGGGATCTCTGTGTCACACCCCTTTTTTATGGTTGAAGTCATGAGCAATATCAACGTTGACTTTAATACCCCTGCTCCATCGATGACTCATATTATGCTTGATCCACTGACACCACTTAGGGTTTAAACCCTTCATACGCGGTGCTTGCTGTAAAATGGGTCATTTTATTTAATCATAAGTTTTCTCAAAATCAATTTTCAGAAGGGCGTCCCCATATTCGATTTTTCGATTTTGCGTGATGAACCCACTAGAGCAGATCCCCCAGATCATCTCCCAGATCACCTCTGGCCACAACGTATGGAGTGGCGGCGTCGTCCTTGCTCATGCCGTAATCCACAACACTAGGGCCATGCTCCACTACGCGACAAGGAGACCCTCTAGACATCCTTTGCCAGGCGGCGACTGACAAGAAGGAGGAGAAGCCGACAAGCTGGCACCAACTAAAAGAGAGAAAGGATTGCAAGGTGGCCTACGAGGAATATTTGCTTGTACTTGACAAGAGCGCGGGTCAAGCATAAGGCACTCAAGGAAATATGGAGGAGAGTCGAGAAGGAAAGAAAGATCATGCACATGGACCAAAGTGGTATGGACGCAAAGATCGAGCATATTTGGAGATGGCTCGGGATACCATTTTGGCAAAACGTAGTGCTAATTATATTTGATTGTTTTTGTGGTTGTACATATTTCATTTTTATTATTTTGGACAATCTATGTATGTTGGAATGATTTATGTTTGAAAATTTTAACTTTAAAGATTATTATGGATTTGCTCTGTCAGTCATTGAGATTCTCTTGCTCCGGTTATGGAGCTTGTGCACATGGGGGATTTACTAGGGTTGCTAGGCGAGTGACTTGGTCTGACTAAGCCAAATTGGGCGTGCCCCCGACAACACTTGGATGTTATAAGGCGGCCTTTACTTCCGAGTCCAATATCTATCGAACAAAATTATAAAGTATATGTCACAAAAAGTATACAATTGAATTCATATCTGAAAGGGGTTTCCAACATGTAAATTTTGTGAAAAAATAGTTTTGTTGTGAAAATTAGAGTCAAACCTTATTATCCTACATGGATATAATATGGGGCGATTACAAATTCGGACGAAGGTAGGGGCCAGAAGGGGGGCACACTGAATAAAAACAGAAAACAAATGGGAGGTAAAACATGATACCCATTCATGCTTTTCGACATCTATGCAGTACAAGTGTTTTTCTTGTTTATGGAAGGAAGGGAGGAAGATGAGGAAAACCAAGCGGCCTTGTGTCTTGTGAGGAGGCTGACGATCTGGCTGATATTTGCCCAACAAGTCTTACCTGTGGGGTAGATGTGTATACTGGCCTGGGGTGGGTGCGGTGGCCCATATTTGGCCAACCAAGCAAAGCAAAGCATTTCATTGTGCACGCTCGGGATGGAACAACCCTTATCCAAAGCAAAGGCAGGCAGAGCAGAGCAGAGCTGCAGGGTCCATGGCCACCCTCCGCCCCTTCCCCTCCTCCTTCAAGCTAGGGACGACGAGCAGCAGCAGGAGGATTAATAGGCTCGTCTTCTGCTGCAGCGCCACCGGCGGCAATGAGACGCTGACGGTGGCCATCACGGGAGCCACCGGGTTCGTCGGCCGCAGGCTGGTGCAGAAGCTCCTCTCCGGTACGCATGCTCATCTCTCCAACTGGCCGGGCATCTCTCCAGTCCACTTGATCATACTAGACTAGTAGTTTAATTCTTTGGCTGTCTCCTGCCGGCCTTACTGAACAACAACGACCACAGATGATCACAAGGTGTGCGTCCTGACACGCTCCGCCTCCAAGGCCGCCTCTGTTTTCCCCGGTAACCCAACTGAACTCAACCGCTGCTCTCCTTGCTGCATTATGAACTCATTGCTCCTTGCTGCATGATACTGAATGTATACCCACTCATTGCGCTACCTGCAGCATCCACGTATCCGGGAGTGACCATCGCGGAGCAGCAGGGCGACTGGGGGCGCTGCATCAGGGCCTCCACCGCCGTCGTCAACCTCGCCGGGATGCCCATCAGCACCAGGTGGTCGCCCGAGGTACTAGCCATCTCCTTCATTGCACACAGTACGTCAATGAGTACCTTTGAGGAACTAATCAAGGAATGGATTCTAAATGCCTGCAGGTCAAGAGGGAGATTATGCAGAGCAGAGTCAATGTCACCTCCAAGGTACATTCGCCGAGATGGCACGTTACAAACAAATCAAGCAGTTCGACCAACTAGTTATTTTGATCGACTGCTGCCCTCTGAATTGAACTGAATTGAATTGAATCTAGGTCGTGGATCACATCAACAATGCCGCTCCTGACGCCCGGCCCTCTGTTTTCGTCAGTGCAACAGCCGTCGGTTACTACGGTAATATACATACTGCTGCTACGCATTTCTTTATTTATATTCAGTCTTTCTTTCATTCTCTTGGATCGTGGGTTCGAACCTGGCCTTGAATTCTTTTGGCCCGAAACCGTGAACTCTTTACTGGAGTTTGGCCGGAAGCCAGAAAAACCCTTTCAAACATCCCGAGCTCAGAATTTTGTAAGCATTCTTATTACGGAAATGCTTTCCTGACGAGCTAAGAAGTTGTCAGTTGAACTAACAACAAAGAAACTGCATGCGCGACAGGTACAAGCGAGACGGACAGCTTCGACGAGTCGAGCCCGTCAGGCAACGACTACCTGGCCCAGGTGTGCCGGGAGTGGGAGGGCCGGGCACGGCAGGTGAACCAGGACGACGTCCGGCTGGTCCTGCTCCGGATCGGTGTGGTCCTCGGCAAGGACGGCGGCGCCCTGGCGAAGATGATCCCGCTCTTCATGATGTTCGCCGGCGGGCCGCTCGGCACGGGGCGGCAATGGTTCTCGTGGATCCACCTGGACGACATCGTGGAGCTCATCTGCGAGTCCATCAGGAACCCAGCGTACAGCGGCGTGATCAACGGCACGGCGCCGCACCCGGTGCGGCTGGCAGAGATGTGCGAGCGGCTGGGCCAGGAGGTGGGGCGACCGTCGTGGCTGCCGGTGCCGGAGCTGGCGCTCAAGGCCGTGCTCGGGGAGGGCGCCACCGTGGTGCTGGACGGCCAGAAGGTGCTTCCGGTGAGGGCTGGGCAGCTTGGGTTCAGCTACCGGTACCCCTACGTCCGGGACGCCCTCAAGGCCATCGCTAAGGAGCTCTAGCTACCTTCTCGAGTGCTAAGTACTACTAGATTATTAATTGCGGTGGGAATATGGATTGAACAAACGGGTTTTGCATGATTTTTCAGCTTACAGAATTGTGTGACCTTCTACTTATTAAAGAAACTTGTGTCGATGGACAACGCCCCGTATATAGATTTCATTCTAGAACAGAGGGAGTACATATCTATCTTAAGCAAACCGAATGATATACTATTGTCATATCTATCTTAAGCAATAAACATACGTAATGAGTGTAAAGTACAAGACCAAACTGCATCATCCATTTGGCTCACAACCAGTAAAAACAGAAACACTTGCCGTTATGTCAACAAGGAGATGTTACAATCTTCAATTTCTAAACAAAAACAGCAGTAAGAAACATATGCACCTTTCTTACTGAATTATCCAACTCTTCTAACGAAACTACGCCGCAAACATATGAACTTGAGTCCTCCGGGGCGATCGCGGCTTCTGCATCCGCCGCTGCTGCCTCGTCTGGCTCGCTTCCGGCGACGCTCGCCTACCTCCTCGCGGGTGGCGCCCCCAGCGGCATGGCCGCTTCGTGCTCTCCGTTCCCGAGTGGCTCCTTCTCCGTGGGCTCGTCCTACTCGACCCCGTTTCGCCTTAGCCTGGGCGAGCTGCCCTTCGCGCCGTCGCTGCCCTTCGCGCCGCCGCCGATGCCGATGAACTCCGCGGCCTTCACTGTGTCCACTGCCCCGGCCGCGTCCCACGCGTCAACGCCGGTCGCCGCTCCTCCGATCGCGCCCGATCACAGCGATCTGGCCGTGGTTGAGGCTGCCCCTGGTCCGTTTCAGCTGTCACACCTTGTCACGGTGAGGCTGACGACCGAGAACTATCTTCACTAGCGGGCTGCGTTTCTTCCGCTCCTCCGCAGCCGGCACCTCGAGGGCTACATCGATGGGTCCTTCCCATGCCCGCCGGCCACGGTCTCGGCGGTCACCACCGACGGGGTGCGGGTCTCCGCGCCCAACCCAGCTCATCGCGCCTGGGTCGCACAAGACCAGGCCATCTTGTCCGCCGTGCAGACTTCCCTCGGTGAAGGGGTTTCCGGCATGGTGCTCTTCGCTGCGTCGTCTCGGATGCTTGGACGACGATCGAAGCCAGCTTCGCGGGTCAGTCCACTGCTCGGACCATGGCCATCCGCCGGCAGCTCGGGGAGGAGCGCAAGGCGGATCAGACTGCCACCGTCTTCTTCAACAAGATCAAGTGCCTTGCGGTCGCGGACACGCTCTCCTCTGTCGGACAGCCACTTCGCGACGAGGAGTTCTCTGCTTACGTCCTCGCCGGTCTTGACCAGGAGTATGACTCGCTCGCCGAAGCGGTCATTGGTGCCCGACCGCCGATGACGCCGCGTGAGTTGTATGGCCGTCTCCTGAGCACTGAGCAGCGGGTGGAGTCTCGCTGCTCGGTGCCTGCTCACCAGGATCCTATGGCGCATGCTGCGTCTCGGAACGGCGGTGGCTACCGCGCGCCCGCTCCCCACCCACCGTCCACTGCTGCACCTGCTGCCATGGGTGGTGGGTATCGTCCGCCTCCTCCGCCTGCTCCACGCCCGCCACCACCCGCCAACAACAACAACCAGGGTGGCCGGTATGGAGGCCAGCGGCCCACCTGCCAGCTTTGCGGCATTGTGGGTCATCTTGCGTCTCGCTGTCACCCTCGCTTCAAAGGCGACTTCTTGGGGATCGGCAACGACGGCCGCAACAACGATCGACATGCGGCTATGGCTACACACAGTCCGGCGCCTGGCTATACCCCGTCGTACCCGATTGATCCGGCTTGGGTCATGGACACGGGTGCTACGGATCATCTCACGGGAGAGCTTGGCCATCTTACCTCGCACGAGTCCTACCACGGTCACGACAAGGTTCACACCGCAGACGGGATTGGTATGCACATCTCCCATATTGGTCAGGCTTCTCTTCTTACACTGTTACACATACACCTCACAAACTGCACCTTCGCAATGTCCTTCATGTCCCTTCGGTTACTCGCAACTTGTTATCTGTTCCTAAACTTACACTTGATAATAATGTCTTGGTTTAATTTCATCCGTTTCATTTTTTTGTCAAGGACCGCGCAACCCGGGACGTACTCCTTAGAGGTCGATACTGTCGGGGGCTGTATGCATTGGATGCGGTTTCCCAGGCCTACACTAGTGTTCGCATGTCGTCTTCACATTGGCATGCGCGTCTTGGTCATCCAGCTTCTCCGATAGTGAGTCATGTCCTCAAGCGGCATGACCTCCCCACCCTATCTAGCAATAAAAGTTTAGCAGTTTGTGATGCTTGTCAACAAGGAAAGAGTCATCAGCTTCCGTTTGTTTCTTCGAATCGCGTTGTTAGCAATCATCTAGAACTAGTGTTTTCGGATGTATGGGGCCCTGCCCAAACCTCTGTGAGTGGTCATAATTATTATGTCAGTTTCATTGATGCTTATAGTCGCTTTACTTGGATGTATCTTCTTAAGCGTAAATCTGATGTGTTTGATGTCTTTGTTAAATTTCAATTGCATGTCGAACGTCTTCTCAAGCACAAAATTATCCATGTCCAATCTGACTGGGGTGGCGAGTATCGCAACCTCAGCGCCTTTTTTGATAAGCTTGGGATTTGTCTTGTCCACATACACATCAGCAGAACGGTGCAGCTGAGCGCAAGCATCGTCACTTAGTTGAAACTGGTCTAACCCTACTTGCTCATGCGTCCGTGCCTTTTTGGTTCTGGAGTGATTCTTTCACTACGGCATGTTTCCTGATTAATAGGCTTCCTACTCGTGTTCTAAATATGAAAACTCCACTTGAGCTTCTTTTTCAGGAGATTCCAGATTATACGTTTCTCAAGGTGTTTGGTTGTGCGTGTTGGCCTCATCTTCGCCCCTATAACAGCCGTAAGCTTCAATTTCGATCCAAACAGTGTGTTTTCCTTGGCTATAGTTCTTTCGATAAAGGTTACAAGTGTCTACATGTTCCCACAAATCGAGTCTATATTTCCCGTGATGTCGTGTTTGACGAAAACTTGTTCCCTTTTTCCACACTTTCATCGTCCAAGCCAATGCCCACACTCACCCCGGGCACAAAAAACCGAAACCGAAGCCTGAACCCGAAAAGACCGGGACCGAAACCGAAATACCTAGAATTTTGGGTAACCGAAATAATATCGGTCTGTTCGGTTATCACGAGCTGAGGACCGAAATGACCGAAGGGACCGAACTAGCGATGTGAATTAGACATTTAGGCCCAACTCGTGTACTCTAGCATGTAGCACAGCCATCGAGGTCTAGTTCCCTACTTCTTTTCCCCAATTTCAGCACTAGCGCTCGTTTCCATGGCCTAACTCCATCCCTGCCGCTTGTTTCCCTAGAATTTTGTGGTACGCATACGCATCCATCCATCTTGCCGCCTGGAACCAGCGACCTCCATCCATTCTCTGCCTCCTCCCATGTCTACTAGAACAAGAGATTGTGTTGCTGTTTTTTTGTAGATGACATTTGAACATGAGGATGAGCTGAAGGAATATAACTATGAGGATGAGCTAAATATAACAAGAGATTGTGTTGCTGTTATTTCCTTTTTTCGGTCTATTTGGTCATGACCGAAGACCGGACCGAAAAGACCGAAGACCGAATACAAAAAGACCGAAAAGACCGGCCGTAATTCGGGTAGCGTTTCTAGATGATCGAAATGTTGGATGACCGAAAAGACCGGACCGAGCAGACCGAACAGACCGAATGCCCGGGTGAGCCCACACCACCCACTTCCTCTCATGTTTCTCCTAGCCAATTTGTAGATGCTGCCTATTCCCTGTGTTGTTGCCTAATCATGGTGCAGGTATTGGACGCGGTGCAAGACTGCAATTATTGGACGTCACGGACACTTCTGCAGCTACTGCAGTTGACGTCGATCGGGATTGAATGCCCCATGCAACTGGGCATGCGTCCTCGTCGCTCGCGCCAGGCTCGATGCCTGTGTCTGCTTCGGCCTCGCCCATGACGCCCAGCATGCATGCTCGTCCTCGCCCAGTTCGCCCGGCCCAGCCCAGTCTGGCTCCGTGCGGCCTGCTTCTCCTTCGCCCTCTACACCTGGGCCGCCCTCTCCCGCACGGGCGTCAGATAGCGCAGCGTCGCTCAGCACGCCTGCTGGGCCTTCGTCACCAGCACCTCCGTCACCTGCATCGTCTGGATCGCAGGCAGTCTCCCTGCCACGTCTCCCTCGCCAGCTCCCTCGCCTGTTGCACCGTCTGCCCCTGTCGTTCATCGACCACATACTAGGAGTCGCAATGGCATTTTCAAGCCTCTTGACAGGAAGGATGGTACTGTTGCTTGGCTTGCTGCATGTATGTCTGAAGCTGCGTCTGATCCGACGCGGAACCTCGTCATTATCAGGCTGCTATGAGCATTCCTCACTGGCGCGCTGCAATGGAGCTCGAAATTCAGGCACTTCGTAAGAATGGCACTTGGCGTTTGGTTCCTCCTCGTCCTGGCATTAACATTATTGATTCGAAATGGATTTTCAAAGGTGAAGAAGCATGCAGATGGTTCTATTGAGCACTACAAAGCGCGCTTGGTTGCTAAAGGCTTCAAGCAGTGGTATGGTCTTGACTATGAGAACACCTTCAGTCCTGTTGTCAAACCAACCACTATTCGACTTCTTCTCTCATTGGCAGTCACTCGAGGATGGTCTCTCCGTCAGTTGATGTTCAGAATGCCTTCTTGCATGGTGTGTTAGAGGAGGAAGTGTACATGCGGCAACCTCCTGGATTTGTTGATTCTGCATAGCCCCAGCATCTCTGTCGCCTGGTGAAGGCTCTTTATGGTCTGAAACAGGCACCCCGTGCGTGGCATGCTCGTCTTGGCTCTGCTCTTCGTCAGCATGGGTTTGTGCCCTCCACAGCTGACACGTCCTTGTTCCTTCTGCAGCGTCCCGAGATTACTATGTATCTCTTGCTCTACATTGATGATATCATTCTGGTCAGCTCCTCGGACAGTGCTACTGATCGTCTTATTACAGCTCTGGGGTCTGTCTTTGCTGTTAAGGACTTGGGCCAACTTCACTATTTTCTTGGCTTGGAGGTTACTCATTCTGATGGTGGTCTTGCACTCTCTCGGAAGAAGTATTCCATGGATCTGTTACGTCGTGCTGGTATGCTCAAATGCAAGCCCGCCACGACACCGATGTCTGCCACTGATCCGATCTCTGCTGTTGATGGATCTCTCTTATCTGCGGATGATGCCACTGAGTACCGTAGCATTGTTTGAGGTCTTCAGTACCTCACTATTGATACGCCTCAAACGTTTCTATAATTTTTGATGTTCCATGCTGTTATTATATCAAATGCTACATGTTTTATTTACACTTTATATCATTTTTATGCATTTTCTGGGACTAACCTATTAACAAGATGCCAGAGTGCCAGTTCCTGTTTTCTGCTGTTTTTTGTTTCAGAATATCTATTAAGGAAATATTCTCGGAATTGGACGAAACAAAAAGGGTCGATCATATTTCTCCGTCACGAACACGAAGTCCAAAGGAGAGACGGAGCCGACCACGAGGGGCCCACGCCATACCTCGGCGCGGCAGAGGTGGGGCCGGGGCCGAGGCCTAGCGTGGCCGCCTCCCTCGCCTCCCGACGCAACCTCTTCGCCTATATATTCCTGACATATCGACAACCCTAAAAACACAGATCATATTCCACGAAAAGTTCCGCTGCCGCCGTCGTCGTCAACCCTAGATCGGGAGGGTTCTGAAGCTCTTCCCGGCACCCTGCCGGAGGGGAGATCATCACCGGAGGGCTCTACATCGCCATGCTGCCTCCGGAGTGATGCGTGAGTAGTCCACCCCTGGACTACGGGTCCATAGCAGTAGCTAGATGGTTGTCTCTCCAACTTGTTCCTCCATGTTTAGATCTTGTGAGCTGCCTAACATGATCAAGATCATCTTTATGTAATGCTACATGTTGTGTTTGTTGGGATCCGATGAATATTGATACCATGTTTAAGTTGTTTATCGATCTATGTGTTCTTGATCTTGCATGCTCTCCGTTGCTAGTAGATGCTTTGGCCAAGTAGATGCTTGTGACTCCAAGAGGGTGTATTTATGCTAGATAGTAGGTTCATGCCTCCACTTAATCTGGACAAGTGACAGCAATTGCTAAGATTGTGGATGTGCTGATGCTACTAGGGAGAAAACAATGATACACTTGTCTACGGTCATTTGTGTTGTTTACATTACGCACTTTACTTAATGCAATAATCTGTTGCTAGCAACTTAATACTGGAAGTGATGCGGATGCTGACCCGAAGGTGGATTATTTAGGCATAGATGCAGTTGGATAACGGTCTATGTGCTTTGTTGTAATGCCCAACTAGATCTCATAGTGAACATCTTGTCATGTATTGCATTGTCATGCACTCTCTATTTGTCAATTGCCCAGCTGTAATTTGTTTACCTATCATGTTAGATATCTGTTTTGGAGAGACACCACTAGTGAACTGTGGACCCCGGTAAAATTTTCCTCGTACTTCTAAACACCTACTGCAATCATTTGTTTCCTGTTACTTGTTGCAATTCCTACTATTTTCCACACCATACGTTTAATCCTTTGTTTCAGCAAGACCCGAGAGATTGATAATCTCTCTGTTTTCGTTGGGCAAAGTAGTTTGATTGTGTTGTGTGCAGGTTCCACGTTGGTGCACGCTGACATTACGCCGTGCCAGTCAACACCAACAACCTTCTGATAGCTTCCAAGTCCTCTTGGTTTGAAAACCTTGGGTAGATTTCCAAGGGAAAACTTCTGCTTCTACTACATCATACCTTCCTCTTGGGGTCCCCCAACAAACGTGTGCTGTACACGCATCAAGCAACTTTTTCTGGTGCCGTTGCCGGGGATATTGGAGACCTTCAGCAAGGGGAGTCTCACATTTCCAATCTCTTTACTTTGTTTTTGTCTTGCTTGTTTAGTTTTAGTTTTGTTTTGCTTGCTGTTAAAAATCAAAAACCCAAAAAAAATTTCCTGCATTTTAGTTTATTTCGGTTTGTTCATCATGACTAGTCCTGCTCCTTATATCATGTCTCCTGAGGAAGAGATTTTCACCTTTAAACAAGGAAGTGGGGAGAGTTTTTGTGATGCCTGGTCTAGAATTTATGAATCCTATGTTAAAACTGAACCTAAAATGGCTTTGAGCTTGTTTCTCAGTAGTTTCTATTTTGGGCTGCTTCTTTGTTATAGATATGCTTTAGATGCTGTAGTAGGGGGAGATTTCCTTCGTTATAATGGAGATCAAGCCTTCAATGCTATAAAAAATTTAATTGCAGCATCTACTTCTTCAAACAAAAAATAGAATCAGCTTTTGAGAACATTCATGCAAGTCTAGAGTCACTTGAGTTAGAATTGGCTGGCTTTAAAGAAACTTTCAAAATTTATGAAAATGTTCCCTTGCATTTCGAACCTTCAGGATGGGTTCCTTCAGTAAAAATTACAATTGATGGGGTAACTCTTCATGCTCATTGTGACACTATGTCTGAATTTTGCTTGATGCCTAAGAAGGTCTATGATTCTCTGAATCTGTATGAACTCTCAAAAAGTGAAACATTTGTAACTCTAGCTGATAACTCCATTAAATTGTCTTCTGGAACCACTCAAGGAGTTATTACTAAAATATTTGGAGTATCTACACCTATTGATTATCATGTTATTGAATGTGTAGGAGCTGGGAACATCACACTTGGAAGATCACTTTTGAAACAATTGGGGGTTGTCATTGACATGAGTCAAGCTACCCTGAAATGTGAACTCCCATATGGTCCACACACTTTTCCTAAGATCAAGGTTAGAAAAAGGAACAAGAGAGCTAAAGGTAACTCTCTTGATGTTTCTGGTCTTGACAATACTTGATGCATCTCTTCATGCCTAGCTCAAAGGCATTAAAGAAAAACACTTGTGGGAGATAACCCATGTTTTTATTTGCTGTTATTTTTGCTTTTTCTTGAGTCAAGGAGTACTTGTCTACCTCTATAACAACTCCTTTGTATCTTTTATTTGCTTTTTGTTGTGCCAAGGAAAGTCACTAATGACAAGATGGTACCTATTTTCGGGACTGCACAGGAACAGATTCCTGTTCGTCACCATTTCTTACGGTAGAAAATCAGAAAAAATCAAAACATCCTGCCAATTTTTGTGCGTGTTCCTAATGATATTGCGCAACTTTCATTACACTATAACTTTTCGATTTGAGCTACGGAAGTGCCTCGAAACAATTCATCATTACAGACTATTCTGGTTTTGATAGATTCTGTCTTTGTTTTGCATTCTCTCTTTTGCAAGTTTTTGAGTGGATTTCTTTCGGGGTGGAAGAGCCCACTTAAGCCTAGTAACAGTAGCTAATGTTTAAAATTGTTGGCTTATGAATTGTGTCCTTGCAAGAACTTTGAAATATTATGATTTAGTGCACTAACCTGCTAATAAGAAAAGCTGTCAAGTTTTGGTGTGAAGGAAGTTTTCAAGTGTTAAGAGAGGAGGATGATATTACAAGATCAAGAAGAGTGAAGAGCTTAAGCTTGGGGAGGCTCCCTGGGATCTCCCCAGCAAATTTCAAGAAGACTCAAACATCTAAGCTTGGGGATGCCCAAGGCATCCCCTTCTTCATCAACAAACTATCAAGTCATCTCTAGTGAGACTATATTTTTATTGCTTCACATCTTATGTACTTTTCCTTGGAGCGTCAGTGTGTTTTTGTTTTCAGTTTGTTTTGTTTTGTTTTGTTTGCTGTCCTATACTTGTTGGATCCTAGCATTCTTGTTTTGGGAGAGAGACACGCTCCACTTTTTCATTAGAATACTCTTGTACTTCACTTTTACTTGTTGAGTATTCCTGTCTAGCTACTGCTATAGTTTCTAGCTCTCAGTTTTCATGTATCTCTTGTTAGAGCTATTAGTTTCTTTTGAAGAAAGTACTCTCTTTCTTCACTTATATTTGTTTGGAGAGTTGTCAAATACGTTGATTGGTGTTTGGTTGGACCAGAAAATGCTATGCATGTGGTAGTGGTATAAAATACTTACATGAATCTTATAAGATCTTTGTCTTGAGTAATTTGATGCTTGTCAATTGTTTTAAGTTATCAAGTAAGTAATGTTTAAACTTGTGCATCATGTAAGTAATGGCAATTAGTGAAGAACTACTGTAAAGATTTGTTGCTATAATGAGTTTCTTTGCATCATTGGTAGTTCGAAATAGTCTAGATAATTTTTGGATGAAAGCTTTGGGTTAACAAGGAAGACAATGTAGAGTCTTATGGTTTGTCAACCATGTGTTTTTATGTGCATTCTTGGTGTACCGGTTGATAGTGGTGTTTGCTTATAAATAATCTTGCTAGCCTAAACTCTGTACTAAGAGGGAATGCTTCTTGTGCATCCAAAACCCTTGAGCCAAATCCATGCCACCTGTGTCCAACATAACTAGCTATTATGTGGTGTTCTCACCATTCCAAGTAAATTTTCTCATGTGTTATCTTCTAACTACTCAAAACTGTTACATTTTCCTTTTTGTGTCACTACTTGAAAAGCTCATAAGGATGTGGTAGTTGGAATTGTCATCTTCCATGCTAATTGATTTACAAGGACTAGCAGCTTCATCTGCTTTTCCACCTTTTATTTTGCATTAAAGAGCTGGTTAGTCCACCCTATAAATAAATAAATAAATAAATAAATAAATAAATAAATAAATAAATAGACACTCCTCCATGGTTTGAGATTGTTGGCAGGCACCCGAGGATTCGGTTAGCCATGGTTTGTGAAAGAAATGGTTGGGAGGAGTGTTAAAAAGCTAATAAGTGCTTGTTACAAGTGCAGTATATATATAAACTTTCGGAACCGCTCTAAAAGTTAGTTAGCCACGGAAGATGACAAGAACTCAATTACTGATTTGTTGACACCTGTATACACCTTACTTAAAAAACAATATTTTATGCTCTCTATATATGCCTTCGGGAACTACAAGCTCTAGCACATGATTTAATCCCTGCTTCCCTCTGCGAAGGGCCTTTCTTTTTACTTTATTGTTGAGTCAGTTTTCCTATTTCTTTCTGTCTACTTAAGCAAACACCAGTGTCGACCTAAGTATAACAGTTTTTACATAAGGGATGTGTTTGATTGATTATATTCTTTGCCTTGACATTATCTATATGATATATATGTTGAAAGTTGAAGCATATGTTGAAGCTAAATCTTCCAATGTGTTGGTTCAAACACTTTTATTTAGAACTTATTGCTTCAATGAACTAACTCTTATGTAAGATTATTATATCTCCAATGTCTCCAAGGTACTATTCATGAAAGTTTGCACTTGTGTGATTCATTTTTTACTCCTTGTTTATTTGTTAGCAAACTATAGACCGTTGTCTTGGATCACTTCATTCAGATCATGTGCATTACATTGTTATTTGATCAAAGATTGTGTTGGTAGCATGTCACATCAAAAATTATGTCGTTTTATCGTTTACCTACTTGAGGACAAGTAGGAAGTAAGCTTGGGGATGCTTGATACGTCTCAAACGTATCTATAATTTTTGATGTTCCATGCTGTTATTATATCAAATGCTACATTTTTATTTACACTTTATATCATTTTTATGCATTTTCTGGGACTAACCTATTAACAAGATGCCAGATTGCCAGTTCATGTTTTCTGCTGTTTTTCGTTTCAGAATATCTATTAAGGAAATATTCTCGGAATTGGACGAAACAAAAAGGGTCGATCATATTTCTCCGTCACGAACACGAAGTCCAAAGGAGAGACGGAGCCGAGCCACGAGGGGCCCACGCCATACCTCGGCGCGGCAGAGGTGGGCCCGGCGCCGAGGCCTGGTGTGGCCGCCTCCCGACGCCGCCTCTTCGCCTATATATTCCCAACATATCGACAACCCTAAAAACACCGATCATATTCCACGAAAAGTTCCGCTGCCACCGTCATCGTCAACCCTAGATCGGGAGGGTTCTGAAGCTCTTCCCGGCACCCTGCCGGAGGGGAGATCATCACCGGAGGGCTCTACATCGCCATGCCTGCCTCCGGAGTGATGTGTGAGTAGTCCACCCCTGGACTACGGGTCCATAACAGTAGCTAGATGGTTGTCTCTCCACCTTGTTCCTCCATGTTTAGATCTTGTGAGCTGCCTAACATGATCAAGATCATCTTTATGTAATGCTACCTGTTGTGTTTGCTGGGATCCGATAAATATTGATACCATGTTTAAGTTGTTTATCTATCTATGTGTTCTTGATCTTGCATGCTCTCCGTTGCTAGTAGATGATTTGGCCAAGTAGATGTTTGTGACTCCAAGAGGGAGTATTTATGCTAGATAGTAGGTTCATGCCTCCACTTAATCTGGACAAGTGACAGCAATGGCTAAGGTTGTGGATGTGCTGTTGCTACTAGGTAGAAAACAATGATACACTTGTCTACGGTCATTTGTGTTGTTTACATTACGCACTTTACTTAATACAATAATCTGTTGCTAGCAACTTAATACTGGAAGTGATGCGGATGCTGACCCGAAGGTGGATTATTTAGACATAGATGCAGTTGGATAACGGTCTATGTGCTTTGTTGTAATGCCCAACTAGATCTCATAGTGAACATCTTGTCATGTATTGCATTGTCATGCACTCTCTATTTGTTAATTGCCCAGCTGTAATTTGTTTACCCAGCATGTTAGATATCTGTTTTGGAGAGACACCACTTGTGAACTATGGACCCCGGTCCAATTTTCCTCATAGTGCTAAACACCTACTGCAATCATTTGTTTCCTGTTACTTGCTGCAATTCCTACTGTTTTTCACACTATACGTTTAATCCTTTGTTTCAGCAAGACCCGAGAGATTGACAACCTTTCTGTTTTCGTTGGTCAAAATAGTTTAATTGTGTTGTGTGCAGGTTCCACGTTGGTGCACGCCGCCGCCGGGGACGTTGCCGGGCAAAGTCCTGGTGGCGTCGTGGCTGCGGCAAATCTCCTCGGCCAAAGCTCAATCGAGGCAGCGGAGATTATAAATGATTAGTTACCTTGAATAGTGTTGCTTATCAACAAAGTCGTATGATAAGAAGCTTTGTTGAGTCTTTTGCAGCATTCAGGCCACACTCCCTTCAGTATATTATGTGGTTCAGCATGCATGTATCATATATATATACCAAATGTAACTGACCTATAATAAAGTAATTTGAAAACACAATGAATCGGGAATTTTAACTGGATTAATAAGGACATGATTTAACATATGGAACATGTTTATTCGCAAAAACAACATACAGAACATGTACCAGGCATTTTATTAGAAGAAGGTCAAACTTGCATTGGATATTTGCAATGTAAGATGAGCTTGAGGAGTGACACAGTACATACACACGAGAAGTAGCTTGAGGAGTGCAAAGAACGCATGTACAGAATCTGAGCATCCCATCAGCTGATCACACAGAATACATGATCGAGATCTCACGTTTCACATTGGTTAGCGTAACAAATCCACCTGCATACGTTAGTCTCACATATGTATACCAAGTAATTGTCCCTCATATCTAGAATTTTATCTTTCTTTGGGATTAGTTTTGCTTCCTTCCTCTCAACTGCACATCATCACAATGATATTTTTAGAGAGCGAGCGACAATACCGAGAGAATTAGAGAGCTAGCTGAATCTCAAACTCTACAAGTTCAGTGCATGGCGCCGACATACCTGCCACGTCGGCTAGACAGGTCTCGCGGTTGAGCACTTGGGCATCAGTCTCCATCTGAGCCTTAATCGTGAACCGAAGATGACGCGCGGTCAGCGAGGAATGAATTCGAAAACCGGCTGTATGATTTGGCGCCGACATATATAAGTTTGGCTCCATGTGAAATGGCACCGAACGAATGGGCCAGAGTTGAAATTAGTTTTTGGAAAAGATCAGATTTTAAATTTGTTTTATAAATAGGTCAGATTTATTAAAAAAATACGGAGTTGGCAGGTTGCACCGCGGGAGCCGACAAGTTCATCGTGTGCTGCCGGCTCTCCCTGGAACGAAGCATACACGACGTGTGACTGGTGTCTCTATCCAAAAAGAAAAGACGTGATGTGCAGCGTACTCGGCGTGAGTAGCTAGACCATGCCGGTGAGATAGAGCAACTGAATCAGACGGTAGATATATAAGCCACTACGCATGCATCGGTCCATTACTTAAGCAGGTACTTCCTCCGTTCCAAATTACTTGTCTCAACTTTGTCCAAATTTGCATATATCTAGACATATTTTAGTGTGTAGATACATTCAAATTTAGACAAACTTGAGACAAGTAATTTAAAACGGAGGGAGTAGTATATATATGCACCATCCTTCCTTTGGCAGGCAGGTCACTCCCCTCTCTCTGTCTAGTCTAGTCTAGTTGTGATGGCCCGACACCTGATCCTCCTCCTCCTTCTCTGTCTTGCGAGCGCAAGCCCAGCCGCCGGCGGGCCGCTGTGCGATCCTTGCTACATAGCTCGTCAGATTTTTCACTTTTGCCCCCACATTGTAGGGGTCTCCTTGGCACCGTGCTGCGCGGTCGTGATCCAAGTGATCCCCAATTTTGTTCACTGTAAATTCTTGAGTCTCTTTCATTCCAGGCTATGCAGTTGCTTCCATATTTTCTGGAATGACCAGGCTTGTTTATTTTTTGCTGAAATTATAAGCTGCACATTGTTTGATAGCTCATTTCATTTTAATTAGCCACACTTGCCGAATGCTTGCTTGTCTTGATCTTTGTTGTGTTGGTCAATTATTGAACCATGGAGCTGTCGTAAACTCCATTTGTTAGCTTCTTTTAGTTTCAATTTCTGACAATGAAAATTTTCTACTTGCCTTGTTTGCTGTAGTTACTTGTTTTTACTTTGTTTCAGGCTGCAAATGCTGTCACACTTGGGGGAAGATGATGTTGATGGATTGAGAAAGCAAACCAAGGACTCTGCTATTTGTTTGCTCAATTTCGATTCACAGCCGAAATGCTCTACTTTACCCTTGAGTTTGTTGATGATGTAATAAGCTTAAGTAGTTTGCAGCTGATGTAATATGCAGGTAAACTGCATCACGTAGACATTTAGATGGCGCTGTCCCTACCTGGCGATGACGTGTACAACACACGTTCGTTGGGAGACCCCAAGAGAAATGTATGATGTAGTGCAGCAGCAGTTTTTTCTTGAAATCTACCCAAGGTTATCGAACCAGTAGGACACGAAGGCTCTCAGAAGGTTGTTGGTGGTGATGTTGAGTACTTCCCCGGCAACGGTGCAAGAAAATATGATGGTGCTGGTTGACGGGAGAGTATTTGAGGATGATGATGATGAGCACCAACGTGGAACCTGCACACAACACAATCAAACTACTTTGCCCCAACGAAACAGAGAGGTTGTCAATCTCTCCGGTCTTGCTGAAAACAAAGGGTTAAACGTATGGTGTGGAAAACAGTAGAAATTGCAGGAAGTAACAAAGAACAGATGATTGCAGTAGGTGTTTAACAGTATAAGGAAAATTGGGCCGGGCTCCATAGTTCACTAGTGATGTCTCTCCAATAAAAGATATCTAACATGCTGGGTAAACAAATTGCAGTTGGGCAATTGACAAATAGAGAGTGCATGACAATGCAATATATGCCAAGATGTTCAATATGAGATCTAGTTGGGCATTACAACAAAGTACATAGACCGCTATCCAGCATGCCTCTATGCCTAAATAATCCACCATCAAGTCAGCATCCGCATCACTTCCAGTATTAAGTTGCTAGCAACAGATTATTGCATTAAAAAAATGCGTAATGTAAACAACACAAATGACCGTAGACATTGCATCATTGTTTTACCCCTAATAGCAACAGCACATCCACAATCTTAGCCATTGCTGTCACTTGTCCAGATTTAATGGAGGCATGAACCTACTATCTAGCATAAATACTTCCTCTTGGAGTCACAAGCATCTACTTGGCCAAAACATCTACTAGCAACGGAGAGCATGCAAGATCAAGAACACATAGATAGATAAACAACTTAAACATAGTATCAATATTTATCGGATCCTAGCAAACACAACATGTAGCATTACATAAAAATGATATTTATCATGTTAGACAGCTCACGAGATCTAAACATGGAGGAACAAGGTGGAGAGACAACCATCTAGCTACTGCCATGGACCCGTAGTCCAAGGATGAACTACTCACGCATCACTCCGGAGGCAGTCATGGTGATGTAGAGCCCTCCGGTGATGATCTCCCCTCTGGCAGGGTGCCGGGAAGAGCTTCCGAACCCTCCCAATCTAGGATTGATGACGGCGGTGGCTACGGAACTTTTCGTGGTATATGATCAGTGCCTTTAGAGTTTTCACGATCGGGGAATAAATAGGCGAAGAGGCGGTCTCGGGGGGGGCAAACGGGGCGGCCACGCCAGGCTAGGGCGTGGGCCCACCCCCTGCCATGCCCTAGGGTGGCGTGGGCCCCTCGAGGGTCCACGTCATCTCTCCTTCGGGCTTCTGGAGTCTTCCGAGAAAATATCTTTGATGGTTTTTATTTCATCCGATTCCGAGAATATTTCCTTAATAGATTTTCTGAAACAAAAAAGAGCAGAAAACAGGAACTAGCACTCTGGCATCTTGTTAATAGGTTAGTCCCAGAAAATGCATAAAAATGATATAAAGTGTAAATAAAACATGTAGCAATTGTTATAATAACAGCGTGGAACATCAAAAATTATAGATACGTTTGAGACGTATCAAGCATCCCCAAGCTTAGTTCATGCTCGTCCTCGAGTAGGTAAACGATAAAAACAACATAATTTTTGAAGTGACATGCTATCAACACAAACTTTGATCAAATAATAGTGTAATGCACATGATCTGAATGAAGTGATCCAAGCCAATGGTCTATAGTTTGCTAACAAGTAAACAAAGAGTAAACAAAATGAATCACACAAGTGCAAACTTTCATGAAAAGTACCTTCGAGACATTGGAGTTATAATAATCTTGCATAAGAGTTAGCTCATTGAAGCAATAAGTTCTAAATGAAAGTGTTTGAACCAACACAGAGGAAGATTTTAGCTTCAGCATTTGCTTCAACTTTCAACATATTTATCACATAGGTAATGTCAAGGCAAAGAGTATGATCAATCAAACACATCTCTTATGCAAAAACTGTTATACTGATGTTTCACTGGTGTTTGCTTAAGTAGACAGAAATAAGTAGGAAAACTGACTCAACAATAAAGTAAAAAAAGAAAGGCCCTTCGCAGAGGGAAGCAGGGATTAAATCATGTGCTAGAGATTGCAGTTCCCGAAGGCATATATAGAGAGCATAAAATATTGTTTTGAGAGGTGTATTCAGGTAGTCAACAAATCAGCAAGTAGGCAATACATTAAGTCACAAGTTAATCCGACTTTATAAGAGCGGCTCCCATGAAGGATGTTATTTCTGCCAGCGGGCAGATCATCCTTCTTCTCTTTTGTTACACACTTGTGAACATTGCTTGACTTATTTTTCATGGGCAAAAAGACGTGAAGAGAATTATTGGTTAAAATTGTAATTAATTGGGGCTGGGCACCCCGTTGCCAGCTTTTTTTGCAAAATTATTGGATAAGCGGATGTATATGCCACTAGTCCAGGTGTGTAAAGTCTGATCAACAAGGAAATAAAGACCAACTACCCACATCCTTATGAGCTTACAAGTAGTGACACAAAAAGGAAAATGTAACAGTTTTGAGTAGTTAGAAGATAGCACATGAGAAAATTTACTTGGAATGGTGAGAACACCACATAATAGGTAGTTATGGTGGACACAGATGATACGTCTCAAACGTATCTATAATTTTTTATGTTCCATGCTATTATTATAATAATTGCTGCATGTTTTATTTACACTTTATATCATTTTTATGCATTTTCTGGGACTAACCTATTAACAAGATGCCAGAGTGCCAGTTAATGTTTTCTGCTGTTTTTCGTTTCAGAAAATCTATTAAGAAAATATTCTCGAAATCGGACGAAATAAAAACCATCGAAGATAATTCATCGGAAGACTCCAGAAGCCCGAAGGAGGGATGACGTGGACCCTCGAGGGGCCCACGCCACCCTAGGGCGCGGCAGGGGGTGGGCCCGTGCCCTACCCTGGCGTGGCCGCCCCGTTTGCCTCCCGACGCCGCCTCTTCGCCTATTTATTCCCCCGACATCGTAAACCCTAAAAACACCGATCATATTCCACGAAAAGTTCTGCTGCTGCCATCGTCGTCAACCCTTGATTGGGAGGGCTCTACGTCACCATGCCTGACTCCAGAGTGATGCGTGAGTAGTTCATCCTTGGACTACGGGTCCATAGCAGTACCTAGATGGTTGTCTCTCCACCTTGTTCCTCCATGTTTAGATCTTGTGAGCTGCCTAACATGATCAAGATCATCTTTATGTAATGCTACATGTTGTGTTTGCTAGGATCCGATGAATATTGATACTATGTTGAAGTTGTTTATCTATCTATGTGTTCTTGATCTTGCATGCTCTTCGTTGCTAGTAGATGCTTTGGCCTTGTAGATGCTTGTGACTCCAAGAGGGAGTATTTATGCTAGATAGTAGATTCATGCCTGCATTAAATCTGGACAAATGACAGCAATGGCTAAGGTTGTGGATGTGCTGTTGCCACTAGGGAGAAAACAATGATGCAATGTCTACGGTCATTTGTGTTGTTTACATTACGCACTTTACTTAATGCAATAATCTATTGTTAGCAGCTTAATACTGGAAGTGATGCGGATGCTGACCTGAAGGTGGATTATTTAGTCATAGATGCATGCTGGATAGCGGTTTATGTACTTTATTGTAATGCCCAACTAGATCTTATAGTGAACATCTTGTCATATATTGCATTGTCATGCACTCTCTATTTGTCAATTGCCCAGCTGTAATTTGTTTACCCAGCATGTTAGATATCTTTTATTAGAGAGACACCACTAGTGAACTGTTGACCCTTATACGTCCAAGACGTATCTATAATTTTTGATGGTTTTATGCTACTTTTATGCTTTTAATAAAAAAATTATATTAAGTTTATGATTTATTTGGACTAACCTATTAATAGTTGCAAAAGTGCACAATATTCTTCTTTTACTCTTTAATGTGTAGGAATTATTAAGAATACAAAAGGAAACCTTGTTGGAGTCAAATTGGAACTTTCCAGAAATCCATCTGGAAACGTTTTTCGGAGATGGTCACGTTTCGGGCCCAAGACGTTATCAAACGGAAGTCTCCCCGAAGACAAAGTTGGAGGAAATTTTTCGGCGATGCTTCTAGACGTAAAATTCGCCTGATTTCGAGTCCGGACGGTCGAGATAAGCCCGATTTACTGCAGACCTAAATGCGATGACGGGATTCCGTGAGGATATATAAAGAGAGGAAAACCTAGGTCGTGGCCAACTCCTCCACCCACGAATTTCCAGCCACCAAAGCCACGTTTTTGCCTCCCCCATGGATCCCATCTCCATGGGGAGGGCTCCCAAGAAGCCATGAAGGAAGGGGGCTAAGGGGTGGCGCTCCCCCATGATGCCGGCGGCGGGGAAGGAGCTCCCCACGCCGCTGCCGCCCTGCGCTCCTCGCTGTCCCGTTCACCGTCTTCACCGCCATCTCCATCAGCAACTCCTCCTTGTATATAGTGGTTCATCCTCCCACACACCTCTGTACCATCCTATGTAAATATGGTGTTTGATGCTATAAGTTATAATCCTATGATCTATGTCATGTTTGTGTAGTTTCTTTGTTCTTAGATTGAATGGTTGAATGTCTTTGGTTCAGTAGAGTTGTATGTTGATATAGTACAGTCCTTTGGTGTCCATTATATTTGTGCGCGCATGGATCAACATCATAGGGTTTGTAGTATGTGTAAGAGGAAGGGGAAGTCCTGCCGGAGTAACAGAAATCTGAGGACGCGAACCGGAAGGTTGCATGTATGGGAGTAAGAGGACCATTATCTTAATGCTATGGTTGGGGAAACCTTAATGATTTGTTAGTATTCGCGGATGCTTGCTAACAATCCAATCATATAGTATGTGTAATCCCAAGTAGAGGAGTGCATATATATTTAGCCTCTCCCACATTGAAAACTGCATCGAAGATAGTGAACCGAGCATCTTCATTAGTTCATGTTGTGCAAATCCACCACACTTTCCACCACTTTTCCACACTCATGGTTCTGTTAGTTTAGTGTTACTTAGTATATTTTATTGATGCAACAACTAACTTTACTTTCATGTAATTTATTATCCTGCAAAGGTATCTCTCATACATGTATTGTTACTCGAGTTTTATTTTCTAGATAATGCAAACGTTTAGTGTGCGTAGAGTTGTATCAGTGGTTGATAGAACTTGAGAGAATACTTATCCTACCTTTAGCTCCTCGTTGGGTTCGACACTCTTACTTATCAAAAAGGCTACACACGATACCCTATACTTGTGGGATATCAAGACCTTTTCTGGCGCCGTTGCCGGGAAGCCATAGCGTAGGTGAATATTTCTTGTGTGCACTTGTTTGCTTTGTCTCTAAGTAGTTTTTACTTCCAGTTCTAAGTTGTTCTCTATCTTAGTTTGGTTAGGGAATGCGAATTACCAAAAAATTTGTTGTAGTTTTTATGTAAAAATGTTTTCAAAAAGCAAAGTGATTGGAAAGATGAGTAATGGTTAAGTGAGGGTCGACCATGAACACGTTCATGCCTATGAAACCAAAACAAATCTTTCCATGGAACCTTTTCAATTAAAAACTTGTATATATTGTGTATATTGTATATATATTGTACATACTCCTCTGTACATAAAAATAGAAGTGCTAACAATAGTCTCTAGTAACAAGAAAGTGAAAGTTTTGCTTTGCTGTCCAGAAACAGATTTTATGTGCTTCACCGTATAAAATGTTTAAAATCATCAGAACGTGATATTGATCTGAAATTTCTTGAGTGCAAAGTAATGCTTATTATCTTTCTTTTATTAGTTCTGACTTCTGATTTGAGCTACTTAGCTGTCTCGAAAAAAAATCGATTTTCTCTGACTGATCAGTTTTTGATAGATTCCTGTGCTTCACTGTAAAAAATCATGATAAATCTCAGAATAATATTTTGATCTTAAATTTTTTGTGCATAAACCTGAGATCATTATCTGTCTTTCATTAGTTTTGACTTTTTCGATTTGACCTACGTAACTATCTCGTTGAGTGTCATCTTTACAGACTGTTCAGTTTTGACAGATTTCTTAATTTATTCAATATTGTACTTAGGGTTCAAAAGTTTCTTTACTTTTTCGACGGACAACGGAAATAATAAGAAACATTGGTATTACAGTGGCTAATGTTTAATAAATATTATGAAATTTGATAATACTTGAACTTGAACATGAGTGGATTTTATTTAATGAATACTAACCCTACTAATGAGTTTTGTGAAGTTTTATGTAGATGTATCTTATAAGTTCTAATCAATATAGTGATATGAGATGAATAAGAAGACGCACGAGCTCAATCTTAGGGATGTGTAGGTGCATCCCAAGAACATATTTAAGAAGATATAATCATCTAAGGTTGGGGATGCCCGAGTCATCCCCTATTCATCAACTGTCTACTTTATATTACCCATCCACATTATATGTATTGTCTTAACTTGTATTATAGTTGTTTTTTATGTCCCCTATTCATCAACTGTCTACTTTATATTACCCATCCACATTATATGTATTGTCTTAACTTGTATTATAGTTGCTTTTTATGTCTTCGTTTATCTTTTTTAGTTTTATTAGGCTCTTTATTTCCGGAAATTCACAATGGAACTCGGGTCCAAATGATCTCTATATTTGGATCGTCGCATAGCTTTGTGGGATCTGTGCCAAAACACTAAACAATTCATCTACGTTCAGATACGGAAGCTAGAAAAAGAACCTGCAGCGTATACGATAACGTCGCATTAATTGCGGCTTCCCGTCGCCGTTCGGCTCGTTGACGGGCATGAACAGACGGCAATTTTTCTTGTTCCTTGACCCCGTCTCCTTCCTTCAGGAGAGGCGGCGCACCCCCAAAAATCACTTCTACTACATGCTGCTCGCGGATCTGGAATCCATCCATCGACAGCGGACGATGCTACCTGACGGAGAGCCACCAAGCTGCAATGGAGTTTCCTCTCGAGCCAGTGAGCAGGTATATTGAAATTTTGTATCCACAAAGCTTGAATATGACTTTTGAGTTAGTGGCGAGGGGGCGGGGACGGGGGTCGCAGAGGGCGGAGGTGGGGTTAGGGGCGGAGTTAACCAGATGCACTGAATTTCTCTTGCTTTTTCTTACCAGCATACCAATCTACGAGGGCGGGCCGGCAGACGCCACCATCTTGTCAAACAGCTGGTCGGAATCGAATGGAAGTGCTGTTGTTTCCTCCATGCCGGAGCAGGCAGCTATGTGGGTAATCTTGCAAAATCACGACATCAGTGGAGGAATGTCTGTCACGGATGCTTGTTGCTTAAACCTTATGCTGTCAGTATCCTTTACTGCTTAGAATAAAGATGCAGTTTCAGAAGTCTGAGTACTGACTGAAACTGTTAGCTGTTAGGTGCTTTGCTCGTTTTAGTTTTCAGTTAGCCTGACCGTGGGATGGCACGGTAGAATAGGTCAGCTGGATTCGCGAGTTAGGCGTAGTCCACGCACTGCACGATCTGGTCGTGGGATGGCGCGATCGTAAAGGATTGATGCGTGCGTTTCGCTCGGGCCGTTAGAGGCCGTTTCTTTCTGTAATCGAGATATATGGTAAAAGGCAGAAAAGCTACAGCAGTTGAACGTAGCAACAAAAAAAAAATCACCCTGTGTCTCTGTGAGTGTTCATCGCGTGAGATCTCGAGTTGAGTGCTGTCAAGTGGTATCAGAGCCTTGTTGATCAAGGTCTCGTCGCCATGGCCGGAAGCAAGCAGCCCGCAAAATCCAAGACCCCACCTCCGAAGCCGAGTGAGCGCACCCGCAGCCGCAGCCTGTCACGGCGCGGCGAGCCGAGCGGTGGGCGCGAGATCATCGTGCGCGAGGTGGTGAGGGAGGGCGGCGGCGGCGGCAGTGGCGGCATGCACCTGCCCATGCTCACGCGAACAAACTACACGGAGTGGGCAATCCTGTTGCGCGTACAGCTGCAAGGGGCGTGTCTCTGGGAGGCAATCGACCCTGGAACCAACGACGACGAGCGGCAAGAACGGCAGGCCCTGGGAGCGATCCTTCGCTCGGTGCCGCCGGAGATGGTGCCCGTTCTCGCCGCAAAAGACAACGCGAAGGCCGCCTGGGACGCCATCAAAGTGATGCGCGTCGGCGTGGACCGCGTGCGTGAGGCACGCCGTCAGAAACTTCGCAAGGACTTCGAGAATCTCGCGTTCAAGAACGGCGAGGCAGTCGAGGACTTCTCGCTGCGTCTCTCCGGGATCGTCACCGAACTGCAATCCCTCGGAGACACCATCACTGAGCTGATGGCTGTGCAGAAATTCCTGCGTGTCGCTCCGGCACGCTACGCCCAGATGGCCTGCTCGATTGAGACACTGCTGGATCTCAACGACATGTCAATCGAAGAACTCAGTGGACGTCTCACGGCGTCGGAAGGGCGCGGCGAGCAGGAGGTGGACGGCGGCGGCCGTCTGCTGCTAACCGAGGAAGAATGGAGAGCGCGCCAGAAGCGCGACGGCGGCTCAGGCGGCAGTGGGTCGTCTGACAGCCAGCGACGCGGGCGAGGTCGCGATCGCAACCGCGGCGGAGGACGCGGTGGAAAGGGCAAGGCTCCCGCCGGCACTGACGCCGGTGGAGGGAGAGACGACGGTGGCCGTGACAAGTGCCACTACTGCAAGATTGCTGGGCACTATGCTCGCGATTGCCGTAAGAAGAAGAGAGATCAGCAAGCAAATCTTGCTGAGGCCCAAGCTGACGATGATGATCCTGAACTGTACATGATTCAGGAGATGTCTCTGTCAGTTTCTACAGAGGTTTCTGAACGTGCAGACACTGACGAGCACGTTTTTCTCAACGAGGAACGCGCCCAGGCTGTCCTGCGTCGCTCACCCGGCGATGTCGACGCTGCATGGTACCTCGACACTGGGGCCTCCAACCACATGACCGGCGACGAGGCAGCGTTTGCCGAGCTGGACAAGGGCATCTCTGGAACTGTGAAGTTCGGGGATGGATCTCTCGTGGCGATCAAAGGGCGGGGCACTGTCCTGTTCGCTGTCAGTGGCAAGGAGCATCGTGCACTGACGAGGGTGTACTGGATCCCTCGTTTGAAGAGCAATATCGTCTCGATCGGACAGCTGGACGAGAGCGGCTGCCCGACGCACGTGGAAGATGGCTTCATGACTGTCCGTGATCGACGTCAGCGCATCCTCGCCAAGGTGCCGCGCTCCCGCAACCGGCTCTACATCGTCCATCTTCAGCTCGTCAAACCGGTGTGCCTGGCGGCGCACGCCGGCGAGGACGCATGGCGGTGGCATGCACGCTTTGGTCACCAACACTTTGATGGACTGGGAAGGCTAGCACGACAAGGCATGGTCCGTGGCCTTCCCCTGATCGAGCACTGCCAGCAGGTGTGTGACGCCTGTCTCATTGGCAAGCAGCGCCGAGCCTCGTTTCCACAACAGGCTAGCTTCCGCGCCTCGGAGCCACTGGAACTGGTACATGGCGATCTCTGTGGACCAATCTCGCCGCCAACACCTGGAGGAAAGAGGTACTTTCTGTTGTTGGTAGATGATCATAGCCGATTCATGTGGCTGTATCTGCTGCGAAGCAAGGATGACGCAGAACAGGCGATTCAGAGATTCCAGGCCATGGCGGAACGCGAAACTGGGCGCAAGTTGAAGACGCTCCGTACTGATCGCGGCGGAGAGTTCAACTCAAACGAACTCGCCGCATACTTTGCTGACCTCGGTGTCCAACGCCACCTCACCGCACCATACTCGCCACAACAAAACGGCGTGGTGGAGCGTCGAAACCAAACAGTGGTGGGGACAGCTCGATGCATGCTCAAGGCGATGGGAGTGCCACCGCAGTTCTGGGGAGAAGCAGTAGCCACGGCCGTGTTCGTGCTGAATCGCGCCTACACTCGCAGCGTGGCCGGTAAAACTCCGTTCGAGGCATGGCACGGACGGAAGCCCAGTGTCGACTTCCTGCGCGTTTTCGGATGCGTTGCACATGCCAAGGATACTCGACCTCATCTGAGCAAGCTGGAGGACAGGAGCAAGGCCATGGTGATGTTTGGCTATGAACCAGGGAGCAAGTCGTATCGGCTGTACGATCCAACTGGCAAGCGTGTGCACGTGTCTCGTGATGTCGTATTCGACGAGACGCGGGCATGGAATTGGACTGGAGAGGAACCATCACCGTCAGGCCTGATCTTCACGATCGATCCACTGTCAGCTCTGTCAGGAGGACAACAAGTGTCGCGCACCCAGATGCGAGGGACAGAGAAAGGAGAGCATGCTGTGGCAGAGAGTCCTGCCGGGACACGATCCCCCGCTGAAACAGAAAATACAGTCGGGACAGCAACTCCTGTCGTAGGGAGTGGCAGCAGCAGCAACGCCGTTCCCACACCTCCAAGAGAAGCAGCACGAGCACCGGGACATGCGATGACGACGCGTGCCAAGGACGGCATGTTCTTCCCCAACCCTCGGTACATGAGCACGCCGGAGCGGCAACGGGCGCAAGCAGCTGAAACGTCTGAAGAAATCGAGGACGAGGAAGATGATCTCGATGACGAGCTGCATCTGTCCCTGGGCGAGGAGCCAAGCTCATTTATGGAGGCCGAGCAGCATGACTGTTGGCAGCGTGCGATGAAGGAGGAGATGAACTCCATCGAGGCAAACAGCACTTGGCGCCTGATGGAACTTCCCCCTGGTCACCGTCCAATTGGTCTCAAATGGGTTTATAAAGTGAAGAAAAATGCAAATGGGGCTGTGATCAAACACAAGGCAAGGCTTGTGGCGAAGGGATATGTCCAGAAACAAGGAGTGGACTATGAAGAAGTGTTTGCACCTGTAGCAAGAATCGAGTCTGTCAGACTGATCCTTGCTCTTGCAGCTCGAGCTGGTTGGACAGTTCATCATATGGATGTAAAATCAGCATTTCTGAATGGGGAACTGGAGGAGGAAGTATACGTGGTGCAGCCTCCAGGTTTCATCATCGAAGGAGAGTCCAGCAAAGTTCTGAAATTGGACAAAGCCCTGTATGGCCTGAAACAGGCTCCACGCGCCTGGAACACCAAGTTGGACAGCTGCCTAGTGTCACTTGGGTTCAGCAGAAGTCCCTCCGAGCATGGTGTGTATGCTAGAGGCAATGCATCATCACGCCTCGTGGTTGGCGTGTATGTGGATGATCTCATCATCACGGGCTCAGATGAAGAAGAGATCAGGCGGTTTAAAGAGGAGATGAAATCGCTGTTCGAGATGAGTGATCTGGGGCATTTGAATTACTATCTAGGGATTGAAGTGCAGCAACATGCTGGTGGCATTGATCTCTGTCAGGCAGGATATGCAGCCAAGATCCTTGAGAAGAGTGGCATGGAGGGATGCAACCCCTGCCATGTTCCAATGGAGCCACGGTTCAAATTGAGTAGAGTTAGCTCAGCACAACCGGTGGACACGACGGAGTACAGAAGCATTGTTGGCATGCTGAGGTACCTCGTCCACACTCGCCCTGATCTCTCATTCTCTGTTGGGTTTGTGTCTCGGTTCATGGAGGCACCTACAACAGAACACATGGGGGCAGTGAAGCATATCTTGCGCTATGTGGCAGGAACTATGCATTGGGGAGTGCACTACTCTCGCGGTGCTGATGGTGCTCCTTTGATTGGGTATAGTGACAGTGACCTAGCAGGTGATGTTGACACCCGCAAGAGTACCACTGGAGTGATGTTCTTCCTCGGCAACAATCTCGTCAGTTGGCAGTCGCAGAAGCAAAGAGTGGTGGCACTATCCTCATGCGAGTCTGAATATGTGTCTGCAACCACAGCGGCATGTCAGGGAATTTGGCTTGCACGTTTGCTCGGCGAGATCAGAGTTGAAGAACCAAAGGCAATAGTGCTAAATGTGGACAACAAGTCTGCAATCTCACTCAGCAAGAACCCTGTCTTCCACGACCGAAGCAAGCACATCGAAATAAGGTATCATTTCATTCGGGAGTGCGTGGAGAACAGGAAGGTTCAGATCGAGTTCGTGAGATCAGAAGAACAGCTCGCCGACGTGCTCACCAAAGCACTTGGGCGTGGCAAACTTCAGGAGCAGCGAGCAAAGATCGGGATGATGGAGATCGACAAGGCGCACAAGGTTTAGGGAGTGAATGTTGCTTAAACCTTATGCTGTCAGTATCCTTTACTGCTTAGAATAAAGATGCAGTTTCAGAAGTCTGCGTACTGACTGAAACTGTTAGCTGTTAGGTGCTTTGCTCGTTTTAGTTTTCAGTTAGCCTGACCGTGGGATGGCACGGTAGAATAGGTCAGCTGGATTCGCGAGTTAGGCGTAGTCCACGCACTGCACGATCTGGTCGTGGGATGGCGCGATCGTAAAGGATTGATGCGTGCGTTTCGCTCGGGCCGTTAGAGGCCGTTTCTTTCTGTAATCGAGATATATGGTAAAAGGCAGAAAAGCTACAGCAGTTGAACGTAGCAACAAAAAAAAATCACCCTGTGTCTCTGTGAGTGTTCATCGCGTGAGATCTCGAGTTGAGTGCTGTCAATGCTCCGGACGACGACGGCCCCGCAGATTCAGCACAATCAACCGGCCATGTTGATCCTCAGGCACCAGGATGGACGAGAAGTTACCGACCTAATCCGCAATGCTACGCATCGAGCTGCTGGCACTTCTACCAGGAGGTACCTGGGAATTGTCATGGTACTTTCCACAAACTAGCTATTCAGAAATTGTGGTACTAACATCATCTCAACCAAGCTTTGTTTGCTCCTTATAAAAGGCAAAGCTTTTGCCTTCGTTACCACCCAGCTATTACCTCTGCGACACTTACCACAAGCCACCGTGAGATCCATGGCATCGGAATAAAACTTGATAATGGCAAGGCTGTCAAGGCATAGATGGACGAGAAATTCCCTGGACATTGCGGCATTCGCATCAGGAGCCAAATGCCCACGATATCTTCATGTTCCAAGAAGAAATGAATAAAATTGACAATGCTGAGTTCGACAAGTACGAATGCACCACCAACCTGATCAGAAACCCTTTTTTTAATGTCTGTTCTTTTTCCCAATTATTCATAAGTTCTTATTTTCCAGGAGTGGTTTTTGCACACACGCCCATATGGTGTCCAATTAGAGGGCACTGAGATACTACAACTAGCTGCAGAAGGGGGCCAGCTTGATCATGATCTCTGGAACGGTATATGGCGGCTCTTTAGAAAGCTTGAAACTGCAATGTATAGAGGGACCTTAATGAGGTGGAGATACTTGTTTAAACCAATCTTCGCGATAGGTAATATTGATCTCTTTTCTCATTTTGCAAAATGCAGGAGGAGCTCGTGGCAAAAGAAGAAGTGCAAGACCTGGATTTCTCTTTTCTTGAGCACGGTGATGTCAGAAGAAGAGACTGGACTTGGTTTGAAGTATCTCAAGAAGGAATCATCATGGTTTTTCCTAACCTAACTAACGGCTGTCCATATGTCCACGGCATACAATCCTAAATCATTTTGTACACTATGCAGCTCATGTTGCCAGTCGAACACCATGAAACCTAAACCTGGTCTCTGTATGTTGTGGATGTCGAAAGCAAGCATCTTCTAGTGATGGATCCCTCCGTCGGAGCCACCAAGAGAGATGATGACGAAGCAGCAGAAGCATGCTCAAAAAATTCTAGCTGCACTCAGTAGAGCCATTCTAGAATGCCTCCCAGGTTTTCACGTGCCATCCAATGCCTGGAAATCGAGTACAACGTCGGCATGCACCCCAGCTGCACAAGGCATGACCATCAGAACGCTGGAATTTTTTGCCCCGACATATCAGGATCTCATGCTAAACCATGTACTCTGTTTTTCACAGGTAAGAGATTGGTGTCTATATTGTGCACTACGCCAGAGAATACAACTGGAATGGAATTACCAGCAAGCTTTTTCAGGTATCGTGCATCCTGCCCATTTTTTTTCCTTTTGGCAGGAACAAAACGATAGCTCAGCACCACCAATACCTGAACTCTTTTTCTTTTCGCGTCAAAACTATGTGTGCAGGCCTGGATAGTCTACCTCAGGAAATCACTTGCATTCCAGTTGACTACAATGAAGGGGAACAGGGCGACGTACCTGCATTCTCCAGGGGATTCAAGACCTAGCACTGCGGCCCAATAAGTCTGGGCTTGCGTTCATGCCGTCTCCAGATTTATCAAGTACTGTCTAGTAATCCGTAATCCCGAGTATTTTGTGATGAATATAAGATAAGACCTCCTAAGCTTAGACTACGTACGGACTATTCTGTCTGCAACTAGTTGCCACATGTAATGCGGGGGACCTTTACACCTGTTTTATCGTTTTAGAATTTTATGAAATATTTTCAAGGAGTACCAAATCCTGCTACTACCTGCTAGCCGTTATATTTTGGTGCTGCATTCCTTGCACGCACTCCACTTGCTAATTTTTCTGTTCCGTTTTGTTTGACATTTTTTTAGAACACCTTAGGAACTACCTGCTAGCCTTATGAACTACCAAATCCTGCTACTACCTGCTAGCCGTTATATTTTGTTTGCCAAGATTTAAAAGCATCAGGTCCGTTGCCGAATCATTATTATTTTTGGCAGCTCCCACATGAACTTTTAAGTATTCTCATGGATTTAATTCAAAGACTTCAAGCATCGCTACAACTCCCTACCCTTACCTACAGTTTGTTGTTTTGCATCCGGTGCACGCACAAGGAATCTACCTCGCTCCCAGCGCCGACACCAGAATTTTCTGCTGAGTTATATTACGGCAAAATCCTATAACTATGCTGTAGTATGCCGCAGATCATGCAGCTTTTAGCACCCAATTCGTCGTTCAATGCGCTAAGCACTCCCAAGCCATATTCACCCCCTAGGCTTTCTAAGGTTGCTACAGTGTCAGTTCAGACTTTCTTATCCGAGGCCCCCTTTTTTCTTCTCCGATTGCTATACGAAAAGTGAGGCTGCAATTTTTTTGGCTTCTCTGATAGCATCGTCTTTTTCTTTTGCCTATGCTAAAACACAACTGTTTTACAAAACCACAGCACGGCAAAAACCCTTTATTAAAGTTCCCGCACCCAAGGGGGAGAATTAACGAATAACATACGTGTTTTCAATTTAGTCATACTGATAGAACTGACACCAGTACTAACGTGCACAGCTACAAGCTGATCTTCTCAACAATTTTTTCTAAATAAATCTTCTGATACACGAATATCCTCGGCCGGTACGGCGCCAGCATTCTACATACTGAAGTTTAGGACTTCAACTAATCAGATTAGGTGGTCTCGTACACCTTAAAGCTCATCTGAATCACTCCGAAGGTCGGCGACAGTTATCGATTCATCATCTTCAGTCTGATCAACGGGCGGCACGATGCTCCAAAGTGCATCGCTTGGGCACGTCGACCGATTCCCCTTAATCTTCAAGGCATCATGCAGGGCGGACGCGCGGACAGGCGATGTGTTCAACGCGGAAGTTCAAAAGAAAATCGAAAACCATGCAATCGTTTCAGGTACCTCCATAAACGCAAGGTAGATTTTTTTTTTTTTGAGACTCACACAACCTTTATTCAAATCGAAATAAAGTTTACATGCAAATTTAAACCAGCAAGAGGTTCTAAGAACCAGACATGTCGCCCTCTTGGCAAAGACGAAGCAAACTTTGCCAGGCGATGAGCTTCTCCGTTCGTCGCCCTTCCTTCATGACTGAAGAAAGTCCGACCTCGATGCTTACTCCTCTCCTTGATCTCGAAGAGTATACTGCCATAGGTACCTCGGTGAACACCATGCAACCCCTTCACCACCTCGAGGCAGTCCGAGACGACATGTACACCGTCTAGCAAGAGATCATCAGCCGCATCTAGCGCCTCACGGCACGCTAGAGCCTCTAGACATCCTGGGTCAGTAATGCCCTCATAAACCGTTGCCGATGCACCCAAGAAGGTGCCGTCAGCAGACCGGCAGACCACAGCCGCAGCGCCTCTGGCCGTGGACTTTGCAACCGCGGCATCGACATTGATCTTCGATCGTCCAGCGGGAGGCGCAATCCACCCTGTCCGCGGCGTTGCTGCTGGACGTCCTTCACCATGGCCACTGCCATGTACATGGACCACGCCCAGATCCTCCAAAAACCTGTCCACAAAACTGATCGTGGCCATCGGGCTCTGGTAGACGTCCTCATGCACTGCTTTCCGCTTCGCGTGCCAGATCGCCCATAATGTCACCAGCATGCGGACTAAATCATCCTTCTTCATCGTTGCCATCATCGAGAACAGCCATTGCTTGGCAGTGGGTTCCGTTGATAACGATATATGTTCCGTGATGTCCTCCTTGGTCAGAGCCCAAACGCACCGTGCGAGATTGCACTCGATGAGAGAGTGGCGCCAGGAGTCCTCCTGCCCGCAGATCGAGCATGCCGCCGTTGGCGCCATGTTCCGATGGTGGCGTAGGTCTCCTGTAGGTAGCGATTGCTTGGCCAGCCTCCATAGAAAAATTTGGATTTTCGAGGGCACCGAAATCTTCCAGAGCTTAGTCCATGCTTTCCCTTCTTCCTCCGTGGCCGACCTCCCCTCCAACCAGTCTTCCCGTGTTTTTTTCGTCACTGCAAGAGCACGGTAACAAGATCTCACCGAAAACATCCCGTTGCGTTCAAAATGCCACGCCCAAAAGTCGCTCTGGACCCGGGTCACAAGCGGAATATTCCGAATTATATCCGCATCCATTGGAAGAAAGAATTCATCAAGTTTCTCTTCATTCCATGCCGCCATGTGGTGATCAATGTAATCACTCACCTTCACAGGGGCATTCGCCTTCCGGGTGCCACCGGAAGTAGCCTTTCATCACGCGGTAACCAGTTGTGTACCCACGCATCAGTAGTACGACCATCCCCAATTCTTCTTATTAAACCGATCTGCATAGCATCTCTCCCTTCCAAAACCGACCTCCAGACTTGAGACGGATGAGAGCCTAGGTTGGCTGATAAGATATCTCCCGAAGGATAGTAAACTGCCTTCAGGATACGAGCACTCAAAGAGTCTGGTTCCTGAAGCAGGCGCCATGCCTGTCTAGCCAACAAGGCTAGGTTAAAAAGTTCCATATCCCTGAAACCTAAACCTCCCGCAAATTTCGGTTGTGTCATTGCCTCCCATGAGACCCACGCTGTCCTCCGCTGTCCAGCTTTACTCCCCCACCAGAAACTGCGGATCATTGCCGTGATATGCTTACATAAACCTCGCGGGAGCTTGAAACACGACATGGAGTAGGTGGGAAAAGCTTGGGCTACCGATTTGATCAGAATTTCCTTCCCACCCACCGAAAGAAGTTGTTCCATCCAGCCAAGAATCTTCTTCCAGACCCTATCAAGCAGGTATTTGAAAGCCCCACTCTTAGACTTGCCCACGTCGGATGGCATTCCAAGATATTTCTCACTAAGCGTCTCCTTCAACACTTGTAGTTCGTCCTTTATTTCATTCCTCACCACCTCTGGACAGCCTTTGCTAAAGAAGATGGAAGACTTGTCCATATTGATGCACTGGCCTGATGCCATATAGTACGTGTTCAGCACACTTTGTATCTCAATTGCTCCCTCTCGACTTGCTTGGAAAAACAGCACGCTGTCATCAGCGAAAAGCAAGTGGTTCACCGCCGGAGCCGTGGGAGCCACTTTCAACCCATGAAGTGCCGATGACTGATCTCTACCTTTGAGGAGGCACGAAAGGCCCTCTGCTGCCAACAAGAACAAGTACGGAGATATAGGGTCACCCTGACGGATTCCCCTGGCAGGTCGGAATTCCTCCTGCGGTACCCCATTAAACAGAACCGAGAAGGACACCGTCGAGACCAACCGCATAATGTGAGCAACCCAGGAGGCACTAAAGCCCAACTTCCTCATGATTGCCTCTAGGTAGCTCCATTCAACACGATTGTAAGCTTTCCTCATATCCAGCTTGAGAGCACAAGACCGATGCTTCTTAGCCTTGTTGCGCTTCATGAAGTGCAGGCACTCGTAGGCTGTAATTATATTGTCTGTTATCAATCTTCCTGGGACAAAAGCAGATTGCTCCTCAGAAATAATATCCGGTAGAACCTTTTTTAGTCTATTTGCTACCACTTTGGAAGCTATCTTGTAAATGACGTTGCATAGACTAATTGGCCGAAATTGACCTAATTCTCTCGGGCTTGCTACCTTTGGTATCATCACTACAAAGGTTTTGTTAACCACAGCCAGGCTATCTTCTCCAGACAGCACCCATAGTACGGCCTTCGTGACCTCTTCGCCACACAAGTCCCAGTGTCGCTGAAAGAAGTGCGCCGGGAACCCGTCTAGCCCCGGGCTTTCGTCAGATACATCTCAAAGAGAGCCGACTTGACCTCCTTTGTGTCAAAAGGAGCATCCAGCATATTGTTCATCTCTACATCCACTCTGACAGGTACCGTATCTAACACTGCTTCCATACCCTGCACCCCTTCAGAAGTGTACAACTGCTGATAGAACTCGCTGGCCATTGTCCCCAGCGCATCATCTCTTGTCTCGAGAGTCCCATCGGGTTTCAACAGCTCTGTAACTTTATTCTTCTTCCTTCGTTGGCTTGCCCGCAAGTGAAAGAATTTTGTGTTCTTGTCCCCCGCCGCCAGCCATTGTATCCGAGATCTCTGCCTCCACATCACCTCCTCCTGGTGTAGCAACTCCTCGAGTCTCGTAATCACCTCCACTTCACGAGGGTCGGCCCTACACGATGTGGTGCACTGCGGAGGTCCGAGAGCTCCCTCTGAAACATCCGAATCTGGAGCTGAATATTTCCAAAAGACCTTCTGCCCCATCGAGCTAGATCACCCGACATACTCGTGAGCTTGTCCTGCAACTCCGATAGTGTCCCGCCCTCTCCGCCGAGCCCCAGTTCTGCTTCAGCGTATCTGCGAAATCTTTATGACTTTCCCATGCCACCTCATACCTGAACAATTTCCCTCTTTGTCGACATAGCCGCTCCGGACTAGGAGAGCGCCGAAGCAGGATCGGGAGGTGATCGGATGTGGCAACCGTGGTTGCACTTCCGCCAGAGGATAATGAGCACACCATGCCGGGGAGGCAAGGGCTTGGTCAAGGCGTGTATCCACTGTTTCTCTGAAACCAGCCATCTGGCTGTAGCTCCATTCGTTAACTCCCTCATGCTCTGATCGATGAAGAACTTCATTGAAGTCACCAATGCATAACCATGGTAGGTCATTTGACGAACGTAAAAACTTGAGCATATCCCAAATCTTATGGCGTTCTCCCACCTGTGCCTCTCCGTAGACTACAGTTAGGCGCCCTAGATCACTCCCCTGCTCCGTAACAACCGTATCAAGATGGTACTGTGAGTAGGGTAACACTTCGATTTTTAATTCCTTGTTCCAAAACAGAGCAATGCCGCCACTCCGGTCTGAACTACTAATAGCAAAACAATTATCAAAACCTAATGAGCTAGATAAACTCTCCACAACTCTCTTCTGCAGCTGGGTTTCAACGACATACACGAACGCGGGAGAATGGAGCCTCGCTAGATCACGAAGCTTGCGGACTATCGCCGCCCCACCGAGGCCGCGACAGTTAAGACCCAAGGTACTCATTGTGATGGGCGGCCCTCCCCGGAGGCCGCCGCACCAGTCACGGTTTTATTCTTCTTCGGTGTTGTCTGCTTCTTGGGGCGCTTCTGCTCCCTAGCTGACGGTGGAGGCGGAGGGGTGCCCGACCTTGGAATGTACACCTTCGCAGCTCCATCTTCCGAGAAGTCCAGTTTCTGCTTCACCGAATCTTGCCCCTCCACAGTGGCGCCTTCTCAATGACGCCCGACTCCTTCCACTTCAGCATCAAAGGATCCGGGCCACATTCATCACCGTCCCCTTTTCCGGGCTCACCTCCGTGAGCCTAGCAGCAACATACGTCCTCTTCCTGTTCTCGTTTACCATGGTCAGGCTAGTGCCACCTCGACCCCCATCACGGCCTCCACGGCCACCACGCCCCACGTTTCCACGACCCGCCGGCCCCGTGTTCCTTCCCAGGTCTCCTTGGCTTGGTCCCTGTTTCTCCCGTCCCGCTGCATGGTTCGGATGACTAGCCCCGTACAGACGAGCACGGTTCCACGGGGTGTCGGCCAGAAGCCAAGCACCAAAAACTAGTTCCCCGGGTGAGTGTTCCCCAGTTCCACATTCCTCCTGTTCATGTCCCAGGAGTCCACATACCACATAGAAGCGTGGGATTTTCTCGTATTTAACCCTCATAATCACCGGGGTTCCACCTTCTGGCTTGAAAGAGACAAATCTTGTTAAGCACTTCCTGACGTCCAGCCACACCCTAGCCCGGACGAAGTCACCACCCTCAAGGCCTGATCCATTCATGTCTATGCTGATCACCTCGCCAATCGGCTCGGCCAGACCCGAGATCAGCTGCTTCTTGCGATACAACTCTGGCACATCATGAATCCGTGCCCACACATGAATACGATTTAGAGCTACATCAGCAGCCCTCACGCTTCCATCATGTTTCTCGATCAGCAAACCTTGCTCACGGAAGAGCCATGGCCCCTGCTCCGTGATGCGCTTCCAATCGCCCAAGCAACTCGCCTGGACGAGAAACTTGTCATCCTCTAGGTCGCGGAAGAACACCTGTTGCGCCGGTGCCCAGGCGTACCTCATTGTCTTCTTCAGCAAGATCGCGCTAAAAGGTTTTGTAGTCAGCAAGCGCATCACCGCCATCCACTTGGCCTCCTTCTTCAGAGAATCGAGCTCAGCTTTTCCAACAAAAAAACCATCAATGTCCTCCCCCTTCAGGTTCAGACTCCTTAGCAATCTTCCAGCGACGGCTCGCCGGTACCCTAGCCTGCAGTGCCACTCGCCTCTCCCTTCTCCTTCTGCGCCGCCATATCCAACCAATGTCAAAACCCTTGGCGGGCGAAACTACCAAGGCCGGGAAGTTGAACTCGTCAACCCCTTGGTCAGCCCGAATAGAACACCACACAGGGGAGAGGACACGATCAGGTTGCGGGAACGATGGACCCTGCCGCCGGAGACCGTGGATCGCCGGTGAGGTAGGAAGAACCCTAGCCAAACGCAAGGTAGAAGAGATGACTCGCCAGATGCGTGACGACCAGTCCAGGTGTTGGGCTTTTGTTGGACCGTCACAGCCGGAAACGGCCCCTGCCTCAATAAATGCACCCTGGCGGCCTGCCCAGCCACTGTTCCTAATTCGAATACAACGGAGAATACCGTGGTCGTACGCTCGCCTTACACAAATCGCTAGACGTTTCGTCGGTCCAGATATCGAGATCATATGGACTCGGGTTCCAAAACGCCCCCCCCCCCCCCCCCCCCCCCCCCCCCCCCCCCGTGTTTGCTAGAGAATTTTTTTTGGCTATTGACTTGAATATCTTCTGTCTATCAAATATCACTCAGGGAAAGAAAATTATATTCACATTAAATCTCAGACACTTTCACATAGTAAATAGCTACGAAAGCTGAAAATATCTTGCCCCTGCCGAACCATCTATTTATGTTCACATAGTTTTTCATCCATGTTCATTTTTGTTTTCCTGCATCTGCGCACCTGAACAGCCAAGGAATACGATGCTAAATGCCAACCAAGGACCTTAATCCTTTTTAGGGTGGATACTTGCTTTCAGGGCATGCCAATGCCATAGGGCTGTTCCTACTTAGTCCAGAACTGATAGTTCGACTGTACACCTGTAGCTAACCTGTATGCTCTATTTTAACCGAAGAAGTATCATGTTTTTCATCATGCCAAAGGCAAGACATTTTTGTAGGGAGGCAAGATATTTTTTTTTGAAACATGTTCAGCATCCGAGTCGTGAAAGATGCGAGTCCTTCTATGTTCTCAACAGGGGATCAATTAGGTCTGAGACCATTTTTTAAATCTGATACGTATGACGCAACAAATCTTAAATTTTTGGGAATATTTTTTTTGCGCCTAAATAGCACCCTTCTTGAGTAGATGCAGTTTTCCTTTTTTTGTAGTTTAATGACTGTAAAGCATTTCTTCTTCCGCTAGCTTTTTTAAATAATATAGTACTGCAAGTTTTTTTGCTCAAGTTTCTAAAATGTTATTTGTACTGTCAACACAGCATCATGTTCTTTTTTTACAATCTACTTTTTTTTTGCAGCTCCTTTTCGTCATGGATCCTTCTCATGCCAATGTCAGAACATACCAAGCACAGCGCAAGTCATTTTCTTCAAAATCTTCTTTTTCTTACTCTGTAGCTTTTTTTTCACCTCATGTGGATGTGAACGACTTTATTTAATTAATTTAGAGCCACTTGTGTTTTTCTAATGTTTTTTCGAATTGATAAAATCACCATTTTTAATCAATGGGATTAGAGGAATATATTAGGTTTTTTTTATTGTTTTGAAAGTGCAAGCACATTTCGTTTGAAAGTGCTTTTCCCCTCCCATTTTTTATCCCTAAAATAGCTCTGTCCCAAAAAGGGAACAGTCTAATTCATAAAATACTAAATATATAACCTTATCCGGCCCAACAGCAAACATGTCAGAAAAAAGGGAATAGGCGGGAGAGCCAGCCTCCCTAAAAAAAAAAGGAGCGGCCCAACATCAAATAGATCAAATAAAGGGAATAGGCGGCCTCCGTCGAAAAAAAAGAGGCGGGGGACGGCCGCGCGCGGGAAAGAAGTGGGGGCGTGCCCCACGGGAGGAAGCGCGTCTCTAAAAGGGAATAGGCGGGGACCACCCTGGGTGGCTGTCGGAAATTCGATCGGTGGGACGCTCACCCGTTAGCTAGCACAGCCGCCGTAGCAATCACATGCAAGTCCTAAACGGACACACTAATTAACCAATTATGGAAAGATTACAACGGGATGGGGGTCGGGAGCGGCGAGAAACTATGGTTTGGATTTGGGGAACGAACGATGCGAGGAAGGATCGTCAAGGCGTGGTCCTGAGTCCCGAGTCCTGCCCAAGTTGACGTACACTACCATACCGATCACAGCCACCGGAGGCAGCTTGCGTCCTCCTTCCACACAAGTTCCCGCCGATCGTGTCCAGCTGGGCGGCTTTGGCGAACGCCCGGGAGCGTGTGTATCTTCTTCTTCTTGCTCCTTCAGCCGAGATATTTATTTTTCTTGTGCTTTTACAAAGTTTACTCCAGATTGTGTCGGACAGACATTGTGTAATGATTTGTTACCCAAATGCTTCCTCTGGCACGCACGCACGTTATTTGGTTGAAGCGAACGGCCGCGCACGCTGTCCGTCCTTGTGTCAAGATTCGCGTCGTCCCGACAGTTGACTAGGTCACCCAAATGCTTCCTTTCTGCTCTCTCTCGCCCGCCTGTGGGTGCTCCGCCTCAAATCGACTGCGGGAGGGCGTTGCACGGCGGCAGTGCGGAGCACGATGGAGGTGCGGGATTTTTTATCCGCGGGGTTTTGCTGTGTCGCCTCGTACTTCGATTACCCGGAGCACGACCGATACAAGTGCCATCTTGCTTGCATGAAGCTAGCTAGATGGAGTTGATTGATCCATTTTTTCTGGTGGCTTTGCGCACCTAGCACTGAGCTAGCTAACAATGAATCGATTTGTTCCTGTTCGTGATGTAAATTTCTAGTTAAATGAATTGATTTAACCTAGAACGAAGAGTGTCATGGACTTCGGTACCGAGACCAAGCCTGAGGGCGCACCGGGATGGTGAAGTTAGTCAGGGCATACGCCGTCGTTGTCAGCGTGAATTATAATGGCCAACATGTAACAATGTAGGCATCTATGGAGACATTGATGTAACATTTAGGCATCTATGCAACAACATAGCCAACAGTAGGCAAATCTGTAACGCCATTTAGGCAAGTTTGAATATCACACAGGGCTAGTTTAACCAAAATAATGGGGAGAGTGACTCTCCGGCGGCAGCTTTTCTGATCAAGTTGCCTCTGTTTCTGTAAGTAGGCAGAAACACAAAGATGGCAAGTTTGGTTATGACATGCTTCGGACCAAACAACAACATTCAAATAAAAGGCAACATGTTAAAAACGTAAAATTCATAGGCATTCTTAAGGCAAATTCATAGGTGTTTTTTGACAAGTTCATATGTTGTAAGCAACTTGTCCGCGATATTGGGCAACAAATAAGAATCGACGTTCTCAAAACTGTCACCATTGTCGCTGCTCACAAAGACAACACCATGTGTTTTCTCCTGGTCTGTCAATGAACAGAGAGTCATAAGGGGCTGGGGTAGTGCAATTTTTTTGTAGTGTTTCATGCAACGAAGTAGTTATTTCAGGTAAAGTTTCAAGTGTTTCAGGCAATTTTTTGTGATGCAACTATTTTCATTGAAGAACATGCAAATAACTATTGCTTTGAGACAACTAAGTAGTGTTTCCAGGCAATTTTCTTTGCAGCCAACTGAAGCAAGCAACAAAACCCCAGCAACTAAGTGATCGCAGGCCGGCATCCTCTATTGGTTCGGTCAACACCGTGGGATCTGCCGACATCGTCTCCCCCGATTCCCCACCGGCGAGACGCCGTTCCGGCCTGGTGCTCCTCCACACAGGTGGAAACTTGGTCGGTCGCCGAAGGATGCGCTCGAGGCGGCACGAGTCACGAGGGAGGAGGGGTCAGGGGTGGCGGGCCTGCGTGGCGGCTGAAGGTCCTGGGTCGCCGGCGACGGGTGGAGGCGGGGCCCTTCCGGCGGCGCGCGTTGGAGTGGAGGCAGAGCCAGAAAAGTAGCGAGACAAACAAACGCGTTGACCTTTCCTTTTTGGCTAGACGCGTCCGATTTGTTATCATGTGTCGTATTCTCTCTCAAATCAAACAAAAAAAGCTGCTAAGCATGGAACGGCGGAGCAGCTCACGAATTTTACGTACGGCGCATTCAAACAATAAAAATCTTGACTTTTGCTCTATCTAAGCCGACAGAAATAATTTTCAGCGTCAGTTGAATCCTTGTCCGTCCGTTTCGCGTGAAATAATTTTTATCATCAATCCATCATTGTTTCTCTTATTTTATACGTTGGTGTACTGTATGGTTCGATGTTTTGTTTGGAGAGGTTAACAGGTAGTACTTGGGGTGTTCGTGTGTGTTGATTTTTAGGTTCTGGGATGGTCTCCATCTTATGTGTTAGCTTAGCATCAATCCATCACTAGAAGAGGATGGCGCGCTTTGCTGCGCCCAAACGTACTATTACGGTAATAAAACATGACATGTTATTTGAGTAACATTAGTCGATCAGATCAAGTACAAATTCATAATCTTTTTACAGGCAACTATTGTAGGTGGCCAGGTATCTGCAGTATAAACCATATAATGCACAAGTATCAACTTTTAATTTCTTAATCTTCGTTCGAGGCGAGCCCTACTCCTGGTGCATGGAGGCAGAGGAGTCTTAGTGAGACGGCGGTTGGTCGAGGTACAGCTAGAGGTAGAGTTTTCATGTGACGCTCTCGTGCGCGTGCACATGCTTATAGGGAAGGAGGAGGCACGGTGCGAATGGGAGGAGAGGAGGGTGGCTCGTCAGCTTAAGCTATGGACAACCAATAAGCGATGGTAGCCGCGTGGGGGAGGAGAGCAACGACAACTCTCAAGGTCAAATCCCTACTATGCCTTCAATCAAATGTGGTGAATTCACGACCAAATCAATATAAGTTGTGACAGAGAAGGCATCGCGGTCACCAGAGAAGAGGCGGGAGGGCAACATGAAACTTTCAATTAGCAGTTGGTTTGCCCATGTTGCCCTTTTTCCATTTAGCAACAACCCAAGTGTTGTATTTTATTTTTGCAGCATAAGCTGTTTTTTGGACTGCTCGAAATAAATTTGGAATTTTTTTACATCAATTACAGCTGTTGGAGAAACTTTTTTTGCCTCATGTTCTAAAAATAGTTAACCCTAAAATATATATGCTATTGGAGATGGTCTAAGAGAAGAGCGGCTCGTAAATTCGTGTGCGGTTGTTAAAAAACTCATCTCTAAATTTTGTGCGTTCAACTATACCAACATATATTCTTATTCTGAACTCAATTTTTTACATCAACTATGGCTGTTGGAGAAACGTTTTTTTGCGTCATATGTCCTAAAAATAGTGAAATCCTAAAATATATAATCTATTGGAGATGGTCTAAGAGAAGAGCGGCTTGTAGATTCGTATGTGGTTGTTAGAAAAATCATGTCTAAATTTATGTCTTCAACTAAACCAACGTATATTATTATTCTGAACTCAATTTTATGTACATCAATATTTTTAGCAGGAACCAATCAGAGACTACCACATGGCTCAACCTAGGAGCTCAAATCCTAGGGTGTTTAGATATTGTAGATATTCATCCTATGTATTTTTTGGAGAGGGTAAAGGTAGTTTGCTGGGGGTGGGTGGTGGTGCTGCGTTTAGTGTTCATCTCATCATCCAAAGGTTTTTTTTGTTGATTGCTTAGTTCTAGGGAGCCTTAGTATTATATTGGTAGCTCAAATTCAGAATGTATGCGTCTTGCTTTGTTACATTTGATGGGTGTATAGTAGTATACTTTGTGTTGACTCTTCTGTTGCAATATATTTTATTGAACCGACATTATGTGCTTGGTAAAGGATTTATTTAGTGTTAATCCTTTTTGCAGCAGTGAATATACTTTTGTGTGTTTTTCTTAATCTGCACTGTTTTTTTGTGCTTGTAGATCACACCCCAACAGGTCTGATTATGGTGTTGACAATTTTAATCATGGGTATAGCGAAGAGTTCTCCATACCAAGCCACACTGATGTGAGTTCTGACAGTTTGTTGCATTTCACAGGGGATTACGTCGTTATGCTTTTTCTAACGGGTTTTGCTTTTTTTCAGGATTCATCCAAGAAACACCGCTCTAGATGATGCTTTGTTTGGTTTCTTCATGAAGCAGGTGTGCTTCCCTTTTTTCTCTGTTTTCTGTCAGCACATGTTTTTTAGTTTGATTTTGGTGTTTTTGGTTGTAGTTTGACATAAAAAATTCTTTGGTTGCAGTCTCTGGATAGTTTGAAGCGGAATTACTCTGACTTTTGCCAGGATTCGTTAGGGAATAATGAGGTTAGTTGTTCTTTTCTTTTATTGCTTCTTCTTAGTTTGTTGTGTTATGTCCGTTCATGATTTTGGATTTATCTATATCTTACTTTTCTGTACTCATTTCTTTGCAGTATGAGAAGAATAAACTAGATGGTGTCGATAGGAGTTCTTTTAGCAGATTTGGTTTGAAGTATTTCTTCCATGTCGTGAAGAAGTTGACCCCTGATCAGAGAGCTATTGTTCAGAAGTTCGGTTTTGGGTCTTTGCTGTTTTTTGATTGTTTGGATCTTCCAAAGGATTTCTGTAGGTGGGTTGTAGATAGTATTGATCCAGCATGCTCCCAGATCACTATCTGTTGGAAGTCTATTGATTTATGAAAGGACACATTTCGCATAGTTTTAGGTTTGCCTAAAGGAGGGCTAGAGGTCTTGCCCAACTGTGAGGATGGATTGTCTTTTATCCTATCTCCTTTTAAGTTGACAGAGTTGCCGCACATAACCTTTTTTGGTAACAAGCTCAGCAGTTTTGAACAGTTAAGCGAGGTTGAGGTTTTTGTGTGTTTTATGTCGGTTGCCATATCATGTTTCCTTTGTCCTGACTTGAGTTGCCCTGTGAACATCAAGTATTTGTATATTCTGAAGGACCCTGCTGCTGCTAAAGGTTATGATTTCAGCCAGCTTGTCTATGCGCATTGTCTTAATGGCTTGCATGAGTGGAACTTGCATGCCAAATCTAAAGGTAGAAGGTTGAAGTCTCCTCTGTGTTGTATTTACGTGCCAGTGGTAAGTGAGCGTCATCTTCCTTGGTTAAGCGTCATCTTCCACTGTGTTTCTCTTTCTTACATCTTCCTTGGTTGTCTACTCCGACCCGTCATCACCAACGTCATTGTCAACAACATCACCGCTGCACTTCGTCGCGGTGAACCTGTCTGCATCGACAGCTGCTTCCTCTACAACCGTTCGGTACGTGCGGCGTATTCCGAACTGTTTTGCTATGGATATGTTGGCATATATGTTGCTGTTGTTCATGTTGCTTAGTGCGTCTAGTATGTTCGTATTTAACATGTTAGTAACTGTGTTCGTCATGTTTAATATTCTGGAATTAATCATGAAATTATTGCCTAATTATCCAGCAAAAGCAATCTCCAGTTAATATTGGTGTCGTTCCCCCGAATCCCTCAGTGGTAAATATCTGCTTGATATATTTTTTGTTCTCTCATTTCTAACTTGTCTTTTTTATCAGATTGTTGTGCCTTTTTTTTTGTAGAATGCTAAAGATGGTGGAATTCATCTGGTGGGTTATAGTGATCTTCGTAGGAGATATCTGATGGCGTGTACAGCACACGTTCGTTGGAGGACCCCAAGAGGAAGGTATGATGTAGTGCAGCAGTAGTTTTCCCTTGTAATCTACCCAAGGTTATCGAACCAAGAGGACTTGGAATCTTTCAGAAGGTTGTTGATGTTGACTTCCCCTGGCGCTGGAAAGCTTGCACCAACGTGGAACCTGCACACAACACAATCAAATTACTTTACCCAACGAAGACAGAGAGGTTGTCAATCTATCCAGTCTTGCAGAAACAAAGGAGTAAACGTATGGCGTGGAAAACAGTAGGAATTGCAGCAAGTAACAGAGAACAAATGATTACAGTAATGTGTTTGACAGTGTGAGGAAATTGGACTGGGGTCCACAGTTCACTAGTGGTGTCTCTCCAATAACAGATATCTAACATGTTGGGTAAACAAATTACAGCTGGGTAATTGACAAATAGAGAGTGCATGACAATGCAATATATGACAAGATGTTCACTATGAGATCTAGTTGGGCATTACAACAAAGTACATAGACCGTTATCCAACTGCATCTATGCCTAAATAATCCACCTTCGGGTCAGCATCCGCATCACTTCCAGTATTGAGTTGCTAACAACAGATTATTGCATTAAGTAAAGTGCGTAATGTAAACCACACAAATGACCGTAGACATTGCATCATTGTTTTCTCCCTAGTGGCAACAACACATCCACAACCTTAGACATTGCTGTCACTTGTCCAGATTACTGGAGACTGAACCCACTATCTAGCATAAATACTCCCTCTTGGAGTCACAAGCATCTACTTAGCCAAAGCATCTACTAGCAACGAGAGCATGCAAGATCAAGAACACATAGATAGATAAACAACTTAAACATGGTATCAATATTCATCGGATCTCAGCAAACACAACATGTAGCATTACATAAAGATGATCTTGATCATGTTAGGCAGCTCAAAAGATCTAAACATGGAGGAACAAGGTGGAGAGACAACCATCTAGCTACTGCTATGGACCCATAGTCCAGGGGTGGACTACTCACGCATCACTCCGGAGGCAGGCATGGTGATGTAGAGCCCTCCGGTGATGATCTCCCCTCCGGCAGGGTGCCGGGAAGAGCTTCAGAACCCTCCCGATCTGAGGTTGACGACGACGGCGGTGACGGAACTTTTCGTGGAATATGATCGGTGTTTTTAGGGTTGTCGATATGTCGGGAATATATAGGTGAAGAGGCGGCGTCGGGGGCCGAGGGAGGCACCCACGCCAGGTCTCGGCGCGGGGCCCACCCCTGCCACGCCCTAGTATGGCGTGGTAGCCTCGGGGGTCGGCTCCGTCTCCCCTTTGGACTTCATGTTCGTGACGGAGAAATATTGACGGTGTCTTTCGTTTCGTCCAATAGAAAAACAGAAGAAAACAGGAACTGGCACTCTGGCATCTTGTTAATAGGTTAGTCCCAGAAAATGCATAAAAATGATATAAAGTGTAAATAAAACATGTAGCAATTGATATAATATCAGCATGGAACATCAAAAATTATAGATACGTTTGAGACGTATCAAGCATCCCCAAGCTTAGTTCCTACTCGTCCTCGAGTAGGTAAACGATAAAACCAAATAATTTTTGAAGTGACATGCTACCAACACAATCTTTGATCAAATAACAATGTAATGCACATGATCTGAATGAATGATCCAAGCCAATGGTCTATAGTTTGCTAACAAATAAACAAGGAGTAAACAAAATGAATCACACAAGTGCAAACTTTATGAATAGTACCTTGGAGACATTGGAGATATAATAATCTTACATAAGAGTTAGTTCATTGAAGCAATAATTTCTAAGTGAAAGTGTTTGAATCAACACAGAGGAAGATTTAGCTTCAGCATTTGCTTCAACTTTCAACATGTATATCATATAGATAATGTCAAGGCAAAGAATATAATCAATCAAACACATCCTTTATGTAAAAACTGTTATACTGAGTTGACAATGGTGTTTGCTTAAGTAGACAGAAAGAAGTGGGAAAACTGACTCAACAATAAAGTAAAAGAAAGGCCCTTCGCAGAGGGAAGCAGGATTAAATCATGTGCTAGAGCTGTAGTTCCCGAAGGCATATATAGAGAGCATAAAATATTGTTTTAAGAGAAAGGTGTATACAGGTGTCAACAAATCAAATAGAGTTCTTGTCATCTTCCATGGCTAACTAACTTTTAGAGCGGTTCCGAGAGTTTATAGATACTGCACTTGTAACAAGCACTTATTTTTGACACTCCTCCCAACCATTACTTTCACAAACCATGGCTAACCGAATCCTCGGGTGCCTTCCAACAATCTCAAACCATGGAGGAGTGTATATTTATTTATTTATAGGGTGGACTAACCAGCTCTTTAATGCAAAATAAAAGGTGGAGAAGCAGATGAAGCTGCTAATCCTTGTAAATCAATTAGCATGGAAGATGACAAATCCACTACTACGTCCTTATGAGCTTTTCAAGTAGTGACACAAAAAGGAATTGTAACAGTTTTGAGTAGTTAGTAGATAGCACATGAGAAAATTTACTTGGAATGGTGAAAACACCACATAATAGGTAGTTATGGTGGACACAGGTGGCATGGATTTGGCTCAAGGGTTTTGGATGTACAAGAAGCATTCCCTCTTAGTACAGAGTTTAGGCTAGCAAGGTTATTTATAAGCAAACACCATTATCAACTGGAATACCAAGATGCACATAAAACACATGGTTGACAAACCATAGACTCTACATTGTCTTCCTTGTTAACCCATAGCTTTCATCCAAAAATTATCTAGACTACTTCGAACTACCAATGATGCAAAGAAACTCATTATAGCAAAAATATTACAGTAGTTCTTCACTAATTGCCATTACTTACATGATGCACAAGTTTAAACATTAATTACTTGACAGCTCAAAACAATTGGCAAGCATCAAATTACTCAAGACAAGATCTTATAAGATTCATGTAAGCATTTTATACCACTACCACATGCATAGCATTTTTCTGGTCCAACCAAACACCAATCAACTTATTTGACAACTCTCCAAACAAATATAAGTGAAGCAAGAGAGTACTTTCTTCAAAAGAAACTAATAGCTCTAACAAGAGATACATGAAAACTGAGAGCTAAAGCTATAGCAGTAGCTAGACAGGAATACTCAACAAGTATAAGTGAAGCACAAGAGTATTCTAATGAAAAAGTGGAGCGTGTCTCTCTCCCAAACATGAATGCTAGGATCCAACAAGTATAGACAGCAAACAAAACAAAACAAACTGAAAACAAAAACACACTGACGCTCCAAGGAAGAGTACATAGATGTGAAGCAATAAAAATATAGTCACACTAGAGATGACCTGATAGTTTGTTGATGAAGAAGGGGATGCCTTGGGCATCCCCAAGCTTAGATGCTTGAGTCTTCTTGAAATTGCTGGGGAGATAAGCCTCCCCAAGCTTAAGCTCTTCACTTTCTTGATCTTGTAATATCATGCTCCTCTCTTAACACTTGAAAACTTCCTTCACACCAAAACTTGACAGCTTTTCTTATTAGCAGGTTAGTGCATTAAAACATAGTACTTCAAAGTTCTGCAAGGACAAAATTCATAAGCCAACAATTTTAAACATTAGCTACTGTTACTAGGCTCAAGTGGGCTCTTCCACCTTGAAAGAAAACCACTCAAAAACTTGTAAAAGAGAGAATGCAAAACAAAGACAGAATCTGTCAAAACCAGAACAGTCCGTAAAGATGCATTTTTTCGAGGCACTTACGTAGCTCAAATCGAAAAGTGATAGTCTAACAAAAGTTGCGTAACATCATCAGGAACACGTACAAAAATTGGTAGAATTGTTAGATTTTTCTGTGCTTCTGCCGTTAAAAATGGTGACGAACAGGAATCTGTTCCTGTGCAGTCCTGAAAATTGGTACCTTCTTGTCATTAGTGACTTTCCTTGGCACAAAAAAAGCAAATAAAAGATACAAAGGAGTTGCTACAGAAGTAAACAAAAGCTCCTTGACTCAAGAAAAAGAAAAATAACAGCAAATAAAAATATGGGTTATTCCCACAAGTGCTTTTCTTTAATGCCTTTGAGCTAGGCATGAAGAGATGCATCAAGTATTGTCAAGACCAGAAAAACCAAAACCATAATTTGTCCTAACAATAGTCTCAAATGAGTGTTTCATCTTCTTCCTAGGGAATTGTTCCATACCTTTCTTGAGTGGGAATTGAATTTTATTTTCCCCTCTCTCATATCAATAATAGCACCAACAGTTCTAGGAAAAGTCCTTCCCAAAACAATAGGACAAGAAGGTTGCATTGAATGTCCAAAACCACAAAATCAACAGGGCAAGGTTGTTGTTAACCATAATCAAAACATTATCAACTCTCCCTAAAGGTTTCTTCATAGAAGAATCAGCAAAGTGAACATCCAAATAACATTTTTCCAATGGTGCAAGATTAAGAATATCATAAAGCTTTTTAGGCATAACAGAGATACTAGCACCAAAATCACTCAAAGCATTACATTAGAATTCATTCAGTTTTATCATAACAAAAGGTTCCCAACCATCATCTAATTTCCTAGAAATAGAAGCTTCAAGTTTTAATTTCTCTTCCCTAGCATGCATAAGAGTTTTGATGATGTGTTTAGTAAAAGCCATATTTATTTCACTAGCCTTAGAACTCTTAGCTAGCTTTTGCAAGAACATAATAACTTCAGTTATATTGCAATTATCAAAATCAAAGCTATTGTCATAAAAAACAATGGAACCATTATCTCCCATACTTCTAAAAATTTCAGCACTTTTATCAGGAACAGTGATAGTGCTATCAGGCAGTTTAAAGCTTTTTGTAGAAGAAGTAGAGACATTCCCAACACTAATTATCTTTCCATTAACAGTGGGAGGTTTATTAGCACTTGAGATTTCATTACTTTCAGTAGTAAAAATAGTGCAAACTCTAACAACAGCTGTTGTACTAGTGTTACCTTCAAAAGTTTCAGGTTTAGCTGCCATTTTGTTTATCAAGGAGGTTTGTGAATCAGATAAATTCGAAATATAAGTCTCGGTGTTAGAAATCCTAGTTTGCAAACCTGAGATTTCATTGTTTAAATTTTCAATTTGGTGACTTATATTCCTTAGCATGCTAGATTGTTCTTCCATCATTCTAGTAAACATTTTATTTTGTCAAATTGCTTTTGCATAAAATCCTTAGTGCTTTCTCAACTTCTATCATTCTTTCTTCACTAACCATACCAAACTTCCATTAGAATTAACGTAAGAGTTGCTACCATTAGAAGGATATGGCCTATAATTGTTGTTACCAAAATTATTCCTATAAGCATTGTTTTGAAGTTGTTATTTTAATGAAGTTCACATCAACATTTTTCTCATGAGCAACCAAAGAAGCAAGAGGAATATTATTTGGATCAACAACCATGCCCATTCGAAAGCATAGTCATAATAGCATCAACTTTATCACTCAAGGAGGAGATTTCTTCAACAGAATTTACCTTCTTACCATTGGAGCTCTTTCAGTGTGCCATTCAGAATAATTTATCATCATATCATCAAGAAGTTTTGTAGCAGCACCCAAATTGATGGACATAAAGGTCCCTCCAGCAGCCGAATCAAGAAGATTCCTTGAAGAAAAATTTAGTCCTGCATAAAAGGTTTGGATGATCACCCAAGTAGTCAGTCCATGAGTGGGACAATTTTTAACCAATGATTTCATTCTTTCCCAAGCTTGGGCAACATGTCATTATCAAGTTGCCTAAAGTTCATGATGCCACTCCTAAAGATATGATTTTAGCAGGAGGATAATATTTTCCAATGAAAACATCTTTGCATTTAGTCCAGAATCAATACTATTTCTAGGCAAAGATAGCAACCAGTCTTTAGCTCTTCCTCTCAAGGAGAAAGGAAACAATTTCAGTTTAATAATATCACCTTCTACTTCTTTATACTTTTGCATATCACAAAGTTCAACAAAGTTGTTAAGGTGAGCACCAGCATCATCAGTACTAACACCAGAAAATTGCTCTTTCATAACCAGGTTTAACAGTGCAGGCTTAATCTCATAAAATTCTGTTTAGAAGCAGGTGGAGCAATAGGTGTACATATGAAATCATTGTTGTTTGTGCTAGTGAAGTCACACAGCTTTGTGTTTTCAGGATTACTCATTTTAGCAAACTAAAACAAGCAACAAGGACAACTCGAAATTTAAAACTAGTGCAGGAATTTAATTTTTTTGGGTTTTTGATTTTTAACAGCAAGCAAAACAAAACTAAAACAAAACAAGCAAGACAAAAACAAAGTAAAGAGATTGGAAATGTGAGACTCCCCTATCTGAAGGTCTCCAATATCCCCGGCAAAAGCACACGTTTGTTGGAGGACCCCAAGAGGAAGGTATGATGTAGTGCAGCAACAGTTTTCCCTTGGAATCTACCCAAGGTTATCGAACCAAGAGGACTTGGAATCTTTCAGAAGGTTGTTGATGTTGACTTCCCCTGGCGCTGGAAAGCTTGCACCAACGTGGAACCTGCACACAACACAATTAAAAGTACTTTGCCCAACGAAGACAGACAGGTTGTCAATCTCTCCGGTCTTGCAGAAACAAAGGATTAAACGTATGGTGTGGAAAACAGTAGGAATTGCAGCAAGTAACAGAGAACAAATGATTGCAGTAGGGTGTTTAACAGTATTAGGAAATTAGACCGGGGTCCACAGTTCACTAGTGGTGTCTCTCCAATTACAGATATCTAACATGTTGGGTAAACAAATTACAGCTGGGCAATTGACAAATAGAGAGTGCATGACAATGCAATATATGACAAGATGTTCACTATGCGATCTAGTTGGGCATTACAACAAAGTACATAGACCGTTATCCAACTGCATCTATGCCTAAATAATCCACCTTTGGGTCAGCATCCGCATCACTTCCAGTATTAAGTTGCTAACAACAGATTATTGCATTAAGTAAAGTACGTAATGTAAACAACACAAATGACCGTAGACATTGCATCATTGTTTTCTCCCTATTGGCAACAACACATCCACAACCTTAGAAATTGATGTCACTTGCCCAGATTACTGGAGACTGAACCCACTATCTAGCATAAATACTCCCTCTTGGAGTCACAAGCATCTACTTGGCCAAAGCATCTACTTGCAACGGAGAGCATGCAAGATCAAGAACACATAGATAGATAAACAACTTAAACATGGTATCAATATTCATCGGATCCCAGCAAACACAACATGTAGCATTACATAAAGATGATCTTGATCATGTTAGGCAGCTCACAAGATCTAAACATGGAGGAACAAGGTGCAGAGACAACCATCTAGCTACTGCTATGGACCCGTACTCCAGGGGTGGACTACTCACGCATCAGTCCGGAGGCAGGCATGGTGATGTAGAGCCCTCCGGTGATGATCTCCCCTCCGGCAGGGTGCCGGGAAGAGCTTCAGAACCCTCCCGATCTGAGGTTGACGACGACGGCGGCGACGGAACTTTTCATGGAATATGATCGGTGTTTTTAGGGTTGTCGATATGTCAGGAATATATAGGCGAAGAGGCGGCGTCGGGGCCGAGGGAGGCACCCACGCCAGGTCTCGGCGTGGGGCCCACCCCTGCCGCGCCCTAGTATGGCGTGGTGGCCTCGGGGGTCGGCTCCGTCTCCCCTTTGGACTTCGTGTTCGTGACGGAGAAATATTGACGGTGTCTTTCGTTTCATCCAATTCCGAGAATATTTTGTATCTAGCTTTTCTGAAATAGAAAAACAACAGAAAATAGGAACTGGCACTCTCGCATCTTGTTAATAGGTTAGTCCCAGAAAATGCATAAAAATGATATAAAGTGTAAATAAAACATGTAGCAATTGATATAATATCAGCATGGAACATCAAAAATTATAGATACATTTGAGACGTATCAATGTCTTGAGTTGTCAAAGAAGGCAGGAACAACTTACAATAGCCTCTTGATGCCCAATGAGCCAAATCAGCAGGATGTGAATGGTCTGTTGATACGTATCAAACGTATCTATAATTTTTGATGTTCCATGCTGTTATCATATCAAATGCTACTTGTTTTATTTACACTTTATATCATTTTTATGCATTTTCGGGGACTAACCTATTAACAATATGCCAGAGTGCCAGTTCCTGTTTTCTGCTGTTTTTGGTTTCAGAAAATCTATTAAGGAAATATTCTCGGAATCGGACGAAACAAAAACCACGGAAGATATTTTCCACGGAAGACTCCGGAAGCACGAAGGAGAAGTGCTGGAGGGCCACGAGGGCCCCACACGTGGTCCCGGCGCGGCCCCCCCTCTGGCGGCGCCGAGGTGGCGTGTGGGCCCCTTGGAAACCTCCCGACGCCGCCTCTTCGCCTATTTATTCCCCCGATCATGACAACCCTAAAAACACCGATCATATTCCACGAAAAGTTCCGTTGCCGCCGTCGTCGTCAACCTCAGATCGGGAGGGTTCTGAAGCTCTTCCTGGCACCCTGCCGGAACGGAGATCATCCCCGGAGGGCTTTACATCACCATGCCTGCCTCCGGAGTGATGCGTGAGTAGTCCACCCCTGGACTACGGGTCTATAGCAGTAGCTAGATGGTTGTCTCTCCACCTTGTTCCGCCATGTTTAGATCTTGTGAGCTGCCTAACATGATCAAGATCATCTTTATGTAATGCTACATTTTGTGTTTGCTGGGATCCGATGAATATTGATACCATGTTTAAGTTGTTTATCTATCTATGTGTTCTTGATCTTGCATGCTCTCCGTTGCTAGTAGATGATTTGGCCAAGTATATGCTTGTGACTCCAAGAGGGAGTATTTATGCTAGATAGTGGGTTCAGTCTCCAGTAATCTGGGCGAGTGACAGCAACGTCTAAACTTGTGGATGTGCTGTTGCCACTAGGGATAAAACAATGATGCAATGTCTACGATCATTTGTGATGTTTACATTACGCACTTTACTTAATGCAATAATCTGTTGTTAGCAACTCAATACTGGAAGTGATGCGGATGCTGACCGGAAGGCGGATTATTTAGGCATAGATGCAGTTGGATAACGGTCTATGTACTTTGTTGTAATGCTCAACTAGATCTCATAGTGAACATCTTGTCATATATTGCATTGTCATGCACTCTCTATTTGTCAATTGCCCAGCTGTAATTTATTTACCCAGCATTTTAGTTATCTGTTTTGGAGAGACACCACTAGTGAACTGTGGACCCCAGTCCAATTTCCTCATACTGTTAAACACCGTACTGCAATCATTTGTTCTCTGTTACTTGCTGCAATTCCTACTGTTTTCCACACCATACGTTTAATTCTTTGTTTCTGCAAGACCAGAGAGATTGACAACCTCTCTGTTTTCGTTGGGCAAAATAATTTGATTGTGTTGTGTGCAGGTTCCACGTTGGTGATCGAGTAACGGCGCCCATCAACAACCTTCTGAAAGATTCCAAGTCCTCTTGGTTCGATAACTTTGGGTAGATTCCAAGGGAAAACTGCTGTTGCACTACATCATACCTTTCTCTTGGGGTCCTCCATCGAACGTGTGCTGTACACGCCATCATGTGTCGACTGCAAAAGATAGTGAACAAGATGCTCATGCTGAAGGAGTTACTAATGTTGCTCAGGATGTTCCAAAGTCAAGAGTCCGATGGAAGTACTCGTTTGTTAACTGGCTAATGACTAGGCAGAATCCTCCTTTGCAGTCAAATAGCAGATTTCCTGTATCTAAAGCATTTATATGCCGTGTTTGTGTTTCTACTTTTGTGAACTCAGCTATCTTATGAAATTCTACAAGTTATGTGGTCGAAACAATATTTTCTATAAGTTTGTTCTACCTTTTCATCGGCTCCATTACTTTCTTCTGCTACAGCTACAATTTTTTTCAAGAGGCTAACGATCATTTCCTAAGCTCTATGTAGGATCGGTGTTCTTACTTTGAAAACAACTACTCTAGCCCTATGCACTCTGGATGCTTATGACTTTAGCGTGCTTAGCTGGCCTCATGATCATCCGGTCACTGCAGCAGCAATGAAATTCCTGTATGAAAAGAACCCAAAACACCGATAAGAACAGCCCTGAGGGTCTGGTTGGTGTCGATCAACGGTTCGTGATGCTCAATGGTGCTGTTGGCAAGGAGCAGCTTGTGGGCTCTGATGGAATGGCTGATACTGAAATGTGTTTTCAGTCCCCTGAGCAAGCTTTGTTGTAGATTAAAATACATGTGACTTCATTGTTTTCAGAATGAGCCGTGTCTTCAGAATGGAAGCAAGTTTACACAGACGTAAATGGCAGTTTACTATTCGTTTCAAAGATTGGTTAGGAAGCGAGGACGCGCCCGTGGCGCGTTGGCTGGCTGAGGCAGTGGCCTCACCGCCCGCCTGAGTTTGACTCCCCACGGGAGCGAATTTCCGGCGTCTCACGCGTGCAGCACTGTTCACGTGAACAGTGTTCGCTGTGAACAGTGTTGCACTGAGCCAATTCCACCGTGGTTCGACACTGGTATTGTGGTGTGCCCACCACCGCAGGGTTTTCTGGAAGATCTAGGCTCGCGGAAGGCTCGTAGTCTTAGTATAGTCTGGTTAGATCTAGCTTGCGCACATGTGGCGTGTGTGTGGTGTTGTGTGTGTGGAGTGCGTTGTGCGTGAGTTCAGATATTACAGATGTACTAAGTCTTGGAAATCTAAAAAAAAAGATTGGTTAGGAAGCATTTCTCTAGGCTTCTTGTTTCATATGCAGCTCTCTTGAACATTTTGTATACTTCTGTTTTTTAACAGCGCTACTGTTCTTTGCACATTACATACATGGCTGAAAATTATTTGCGACTTCCAGTTCAAATCTTTGCCCTACTGTTACCAAGCATGCAAAGATGGAGGGGTCTGGATGATCCTTTGTATCCATAATCTATAAATACATAAAAGATGGATAAAGCAACAAGATAATCTAGAATACTAACAGTAAAACATGATAATTGACTACCCTCTTCATGATGGATAAAAGCAAGTATAATCTAGACAAAGCAGTGAAACATGATTATGTCAGCCACAGCAAGTTTAGAAGTACACCACTCAACAAAGAGAACATAACCCCACATAAAAAAGCTTAAATTCTGCAGATACCCAGTTAGAAGATCAGGATGCGATCATAATTATGAAATGCCATGAAAGTTAGATTGCGTACATGGTTCTATTAAGATTTTAACAAAAAAAGAACAAAGTTTCGATAATTTTAAGACAATGTGCGATATGATGAACATTGCAATTAGCCATCATACTACTACGTTAAGCTCATTTGGTAGAATATGGCTCAAGGAAGTGGAGGGCGAGAAATAGTGACGTGTGACACAGGCTGCGGGACGCTATGGTGGGTGCGTGCGGCAGAAAAAAGAGGTTCCAATAGATTTGAACTCGACGTATCTCTTTTTTCCAAAATAATCGAAACGACATGTCTAGGTTATGTTTGATTTTCTAAAAGAAAGCATATAGCCACGGTGCACATAATGTATGTACTCTAAATGTTTTGTAAAAAATATATTTTGGATTTTGCACTACACAAAAATAGAAATTTGGAGGGGAAATTGAGTTATTTTTTTTCGCCGACATAATTTTTTTTCTGTAGCTGGGAATACCATTTTTTTGAACTGGATATTTGGCAAATGCATGCGTACAAAACATATATATGTAACCAATATTTTTTTAATTCAATTTTATTATTTAGAGTTGTGAAATATAAAACGAAAGATGAGTAGTGGGGTCCACCGTGGGGTGTTTAAAAGTTAATTTTAATATTTGAAGAGTTATGATTATAAAATGAGAGTTGATGGGGTCCACCGTGATGTAGACATGTGGAGAAAGGAGAGTGCAAAGATTCGAGGGAGCTTAGTATTTGTAAGGATTAGTCTCATGTGTTCTAGAATTCTCTAGGAATTTATATGATATTGTAGCTATGAAATAACTCAGTAGTATGGGGACCTCGGATTAGCTATGCAAAATTCCCTTGTGCCTACAACATCAACGATCCCATGATCAGTGTGTCGCTGAGCACAATCAAACTTGTATCAAAAGAACATCCATAAATGCCGAATAAATATATTTATTTGATTGAAGTAATAATCTTCAATAGGTACTTGCAACAGAATCACCAAACAACGTGGAGCCCAAGTCATTTGCCATAACCCTACAGGCAACACTGACTGGGAGACGGCCTAGCTCGCACAGAGATAGGCGAACTCCTCATCTTAAGTAAACTCCTCCTTCTTGAAGTCTGCCTAAGACTAAAGCCAGAGACGAAACCAATATGAGTACGTTTGAATGTACTCGCAAGCTCTATTAAAAAAGAGTGCTAATAGATGCAAGTATGCATATAAGGCTGTGGTAGGTAGGCTAGTTCTTAGGGCTCACTAATCCATGGTCAATGGAAGACCTACCATGGTTGCAGTCAAGTTTAATATTTTTTGTTGAAAAAGATACTTCAAAAGATATTTAGTAAAAGTTATCTCTCGTTGATAACAAGTATCTCCGAGGTTTTGGTAAAACTTTCCTTACTACAATTTTCTGTGCAGAATTTCGTGGGACTAAGGCCCTTCGTACTACTATTCCCGATCATTCTAGTACTTCCAAGTACTCTTCCTTTCTCCAACACAATACCATTTTTGAAAACATCGACACAATGCTAGTTACATGGCCTTTCAACTGTCCATGACCGAGGACGCGGCTATTCAAATAGTTTTGACTCTGCAGAATTTGTACACTTTCACCACAAGATCTAGTACATCCGCCGTGATTTAATCACGAACTATTCGAGACAGCATGCACTCATCAGATGACTAATCCCTTCCACTATATCTATGCTAGTATGTGACTACCTCTTCAGTGGGTTTGTTCTCCCCGGCACCAAGTGAGCTAGCCATATCGATCCGGTTTCCCCTAGTCATCACACCGCCATGGCAGGAGAACCAACTGATGCCACCAGAGGTAAACTTGACATTTGAGATGAAAAGGGACTCTAATCATTTTTGCTACTTGAGGTATAATCACATATTAATACAGACAAGCTTCCATTAAGCCCCCTGCCCATTTTGGAGTAATGTGGTTGTACTGTAAGGTTGTCGAGTGAAGACTAGGTTATGTGTCATTTTTAGAAAAACACTTCTTCGATACTCCAGATCTCCACTCCCCACTTAGGCAAGGTCCCACCTTCCCAAGAGGGTTTTTCATAAAACACTTTGTTTTTCCAAAAAACAACACAAGGGTGCCCATCCTATAATTTCTCTTTGTATGTAGCTAGTAGGTATGGTGTGTTAGGGTTTTCCTATAACCTGGAGAGAAAAAAACATTTAAAGGGCCAGATCCAGAGCAGAGATGGGCCGAGAAAAGGCCAGGTCGGCCCACCAGAATCGCCTTCCAGCTTGGCGACACATGCAGATGCGGGAGCGGCCATGGAGCTCAGGGCGAGGATGAACTCCTCACCTCGGGTGCATGCAAGAGGTGTTCGAGGGTCGGAGGGGGACGAAGGGGTCGCAGGAAGGTCGGGGGTAGCTGCAGATCATGCCGGCGTGCTCCAGGTCGGTGGCGGCGCCGAGGTGAGCTTCCACTGGTCGACCATGGCGGCGGCGGCTCCGGGGCTCCTAGAAGCAAAAGGTGATGTCCGTGAGATGAACCTCGGAATGTACAGAAAGACGATGCAGATAGGGAAGGAAATGGAGGACGGGGTAGACCGCAGTCTTTCCGGGAAGAATACACGGGCGGCGGCGAGAACGAGCACCTCCTCGCTCACCAGGAGCAAGAGGGGCGCTGGGCTTCGGCGAAGTGGAGAGATAGGTAGTATTGGAGCTAATGGCGCAGTTTGACACTCGGGTTTGTTTTAAACAAGCGGGCACGAGCAGATTGAGAACGGCTGGCTTGGGAGCGGCAAAGGAGTGGCTCTGCTAGCCAGAGAGTGGTTGAGCAGGGCGGTATCAGCTCCATTATGAAGCTTCAGAATTTATAGGACAGAGGGGAAGTGGCTCTGCTGGCTCTCGCGTGTTTCCAATGCAGATGGAGGGCTGGCCGAGGCAGCATCATTGCGAGCTATCCTTGACGTGTGCTGGTAGCAGGGAGAACGTGTGACCGTGCGACTCAGAGGGGGTGGTATTGCCACCGTGCTGAGTATCTGGGCGAGGTGGACACGGCCGGGGTGTAGCACACTCGCGAGGTCAACCTCGGGTGTGCACGGTGGACACGTCGAGCCTCGGGGTCGTGTCTCTCCTCTAGACCATGCCAAGGCGTGCAATGGCACTAGGCCTAGTGTTTGTGTGTTGGGATAGATGGGGGATATGTTTAAACGGGTTTTTCAAACGAATTTGAATGAGCTCAAAACGGATTCAGAAAAAACGAGATTTAGGAATTCAGACTTAGGATTTTTTTCAAGTCCCAGAAAACTGTTATCATGAGAGTAACAAAACCATCATGGTTGAATGATCAAAATGCAAGTAGGATCAAGGAGAAAGATATTAGGAGTAAGGTAATAACCATGATGATCACAAGGATCAATAATACTCTCATGAAAAGGGGAGTTTCGATGGATTTGTAAGAAGACAAAAAGAGAATAAAATAACATGTTCAGAAAACTATTATTATAGTGGCATGAAAACCATCATGGAATAAGAATGTTCAAAGCATTAAAAGATCACCCAAAACTTCAGGATGAAATAAAAGGTGTCAGGGATGGATGCGGTTCTGGTGCATTGCCAAAAAGATTAAGTTTGAGTGTTAAAACAAAAATGCCAAAAGGCTAAACAGTAACAAAGAAGAAGATAGGTTCAGAGAAGGTTTTGTCAAGTTTTCTTCAAGATTTTGAATAATACAAGAAAATATTTTTGAATAAAAGGGTCACATATGACCATAGGAATGTTGGGTAATTTTTCTAAGAATTTTGGAAATACTTTTATTCACAAAATATTAAAAAATCAATTTATGGCCTTTTGGTAAATAAATTATAATAAATATGGAAATGGCTTCCAAAACAATAATTTTGAAATGAAATGAGAGGGTATATAATATGGATCACATAAGTGATTTTTAACAAATAACTCCTTTGAAAAGTATTTGAGATTTCTTTAAAAAAAGGAAAACATGAGGCTTTTTAGTAGGCACCAAAACTTGGAGAGAAAATGGGTTTAATGGCCAAGATAAGAACATTGGACATATTAGATGTGAAACAAAAGTCACGAGGATGGGAAAAGAAGGTTTGGTTCATCTCATAAAGAATAAAGAGTGATTTTAGAAAGGCTGCCAAGATAATTCTAGTGGAAGAAGATATAGTCAAAGATTTGCATAGCCTCAAGAATGGCTGTGATAGATATATCTAGAAAGTTTTCAAAATCCAATTGCAAAGCTTGTATAGGAACAATAGATATAGAAGATGAGATTACACAAGGTGCATTGGTGGGAAGAGCAAGATTTGCCACAATGGCATGTCTCCAAAGTTGGAAGATCTCAATAGCTAGGAAGATATCTTAAGATAGGATTTGAATCTGATCCTTTTTACATAGCCATGTTATTTGTAGGTTTCAATTTATTTAGGTCCACACACACTCACAAACAAACAATTATAATCATTCCAAGTTAAACATAGGAAAATATCACACCTCTAGCAAGTCACAACAAAACAACAAGTTCACTCAAACAATGGTGTTTACAAACAAATTTCTCAAGTGTTTATGTTAGTTGGTGATCAAGAAAGATCATGACAATATGTTTTGGAAAGTAGTTCAACTCAATTTTTGATACTTTTAAAAAGAATACAGATAGGGTAAAGTATAGGGGTAGTATAGTCCCCACTAATAGTCTTTGCAAAACAAGAAGTAAGATGAGTTCTTCCAAACACTTGTAAAAGTAGTTTGGTTTTGAAAACAGGCAGGAGATGATTACCTCCATAGTTTCTAAACAAGTAATTTTTCGAAATAGTTTACTTTCTTAAATCCCAGGCATTTGGGTAGTTGATAAAATCAAAGCATCTTTGAAAAAGAGCTTGGCCAAAATAAGATAGGAGAAGATATATGGATTATTTTTCTTGTCATGACATGATCACCAAGATTAAAGATATTTTAACTATATTGTGTTTCCAAAAGTTGGTATTCATGAGATTGTTAACACAAACAACAAACCAAACAATGTTAAATAGAGCAATCATAAGGAAAACACAAACATTCGTGAAGCATTTTTAAAAGTTTTTGTTGGCCCTGATTTTTGGCTCTCTACCAACTTTGTTTTTCTGGCTTCCCAAAAGTGGAGTGTTACAAGTACATATATGGTGGGAACTAATTCACAGAGATTTGTGAATTCATTGTCTATTGAAATTTCCATGGATTTAAATAGATTATAAATGACAAAAAGGAAACAATTGGTTTAATATAGTCTCCCTCACAGAATAAGGTTCTATTTAAGAAATGCTATAGCCATGATCAATTGATTAAAGTCATGATGTACTCTGGTCTTGAAAATGACAAACATAGATGGCTCCCTGCCATCCTTCATGCTCCCTGAGCTTTGCGGATGGGTCGAAATCCGGGCGAAAGCCTTGCACCGACTCCGGTCGGGGCCGACGATGGCGACGCCTTTTGGGCGCCGTTTCCTTCTTTTTTGCATCATTGTGGAGCTTCGATACCCTACCCGACGAGAGTGGTCCGATGATCTCCGGGTAAAAGCCCAAGCTCCATCCGGAGCGGACGACGGTGACGGACACGTCACTACCTCGTTGGAGGCGTCGTCTTGGAGTCATTGGCTCTCCCTGTGTGACGGATTCGCGGTGGATGTGCAGGACGGCTCTGTGGTCGAGGGAGGTGGATCCCGCGGCAGCGGTCCCGGACGGTGGTGGATGTCGAGATGGCGGTCTTGGCCTCCCATGCTACGACGGTTCTGTGAGGTGGAACCGTTGTTTAGCGTGGTTCAGGGTAGCGACCTGGATGAAGACTGCACGGGCAGATGGTTTGTTGACCTGACTGGATCGCCTTCGGGTAATGGGAAGGTCGATCTGGTTGCTACGTTGGGGCGGCGGCCCCGGAACAGGGTGGTTTTAGTGGCGACCTGGATGAAGACTGCGCGGGCAGAGGGTTCGTCGACCATGACTGGATCGCTTTCGGACAATGTGAAGGTCGATCTGGTTGCTTCGCCGGGGCGGTGGCTCCGGAACGGGTGGCGTGTGTTTGTGGCGTTTAGTCGACTTGTGTCGTGTGGGCGGCGTATCGCTTTGTCTGTGTGGTTTTTTGGCCCAGTTTTACTCATAAACATGACATTATACAGTTTGTATGGTTTTTAGGCCCTGTTTCCCTTATAAACTGGGTCAATTATTTTCTATCCATTCGAGCGGTGGAACGACCACCTTATCCTCAAAGAAAAAATCAGGACAAGGAACTGATACATCAGTTATCAATAAACAGAAGGTGCATGTACATAAACTGTTATGGAAGATTTTCAAACAAAACTGATTCGATTTTAGAAAGCTTCCAAAGTAAGATTCTTGCACACGCCTTACACACGCACACCAGACCTACAAACTAGACCCGACTTGTCTGCCTAGTACAAGATATTTTCCCTCATGGAGCTCACAGGCGAGACCAGAGACATTTATTAATGATGCGGAATACTGTTCCTAGTGAACAGTACCGTGGACATTGTTCCTAATGAACAGTGCCACGAGCATGAGACGCCCGAAATTCGTCCACAAGGATCGAACCCGGGCGGGTGGAGCAGCCACCGCTAGCTACAACCACTGGGCCAATCTCCTTCCCCGTCGGCCTCCGCCCCAACGGTCTGGTATACCACCCTTACCTCCCCTTCTCTCATCCTCCTTCCACCCATAATCATTCATACCCCTCCTCAGTTAGGTTCACTTCACTTTACTACTACGAGTACATAGTAATTTCGAACCCGGGAAATATAAAGGGATTATCATCATGTCCATTCTAACTCGCTGTTCAACATCCCGAGTTCCTTCGCTTCCATGTGACATTTTCCTTTCAAGCTAGCTAGTAGGTGCCACGCTTACCTGTAGGTACGCACCATCACCATCATCATCATACAACACTTTTGTGTAACCCTCTGTGTGAACCATTCAGCAATCAGTGTCCAATTTTACTGCACCGGATCGACCAATCCAGGATTACTTCTACTTTTTTTTTCTCTCAAATACTCCTAGAAAGCATTGCATGGCGCTCATACTGCTTCACTAGACTACCTAGTAGTGTGGATGATTAATGAACGGTCAGGGAGTGTTGCAGATTTATTACTGTAATCTCTGCCCCCAGAGACTAGTTTTGACTCCGCCTCAGCGCAGGACCAGTCCTATGTAAAACGAATTCTATAATCATTAGCTTTGCCCTCCACTTTGCCTTTGCCCCGTGGAAAATAATAACTTGCCCTCAGGCGTCTATATATATTTCTCAGAATCAGCAAGCTCCTATGCATGACAGTGCTTCATTCATTACGATTTGCTAAACTTGGGCGCTTCTACTTCTGTATCTTTCTTATACTGCTCTTGTTAGGTGTTTCGAGCCACCGTGCGGAGGTGCCGGGATGTTGGTGTATGGGACTCTGTTAATTGTGTCAAACCAATTGTGTAAACCGACTGAATAGTAATAATAACTAGTTGCGCCCTTTCTTCCTCATTGGAACTGCTCTATCAAAGATTATTACATGTACCTGTGTCTTCAGTATAACCGAATGTCTCTTGTAACATCTCGCGCGATAGGAATGCTCCTTCCTCTCAAACCATAGAGCTGCGATTCTGATTTTGCATCCATGTACCCGTGATTGAAACAAGCTATCCTTATCTGTTATTTTGGTCCTCTTCACAGCCCAAGAACCGGAGGGATATTCTCTTGGAATACGTCAGAAGTGTCCAGCCAGAGTTTATGGACCTATTCGTGAAAAGAGCCCCAACGCAGGTTCTGTTACTTGTCATTTCCCCACAAGTTTCCACAACCTATCTGCTTTCACTCCAATAGTTACTTACCATTGCTGGAAATTATCTTTATATGCCTACATATTTTCCTCCTCAAAGGTTGTTGAAGCCATGCGCCATACTGTGACTAAAGGTGTGTTTGGTTTAGGGGATATCCCCTAAGTGGCAGGGGTAGCCACTTTTTTAGTGGTTGCCCTATGTTTGGTTGGAAGGATTGGGGTGGCAGGGGTAGCCAGATTCCAGAAAGATTCGGCTGAAACGGTGGCTATCGTTGTCCGCCCAAATCTGCCGGATGAAGGCAACCACTTCTGGCTAGCGACGCTAGCCTCACCGCGAAGCGTTTTCTTTATCGACTCGCTCGCGCACCTTCCTCTGTCTCCGTTCCTCCTTGTTTCTTTTGCTCTCTCTCTCTCACCATGGCGGCTCTAGAGCGGAGACAGTGGTGGCCGCTGTGGTTGAGCCGCGAGAAGCTTTTTCCCTGATCCCGTTCCCTCATATCGCTTTCTCGGCCGGCCTCGTCGGCGGGAAGAACCCGATCTGGGGAGAGGCCGGATCTGATGCCTCTCCTTTCACTCGTTCCTTCTAACCTGGGATTGGTGCGGCCGGTTTTGGTCTGTACTGGCTGCCGTGCAGGCGTGAGATCTCGCTGGAGAGTGGTTTGATCCGTTTTGTTTGCTGCTGTCTATCCTACCGATCCTCCCTCTCTCCTAGCTCTAGTTTGTTCACGTTTTGGCACTCTCGTTTGCACATGAGAACGAGGCTTCTAGGTGTTTTTACTTCAGATCGAGTCATTGATACTAGTATCAAAGCAATACCTCATTTTTTTTTCTTGAGATGGAGGCAATACAATTTATGATATATTAATCAGGGTAATCTCACCATCTCGTTGCATAGTGGTCACCACAACAGTCTATCCACTTTTCATCCTTCTAACCAAACAAAAAATTGGCTACCACCAACCACATTTCATTTTTCAAACCAAACAAGAAAAATGGCTATCCCTAACCTGGTGGTTGGGGGTGCCCTCATCCCCCAAACATATCCCCTAAACCAAACACACCCTAACATGGTTGGGACTCTTCTGCCTCAGTTTTTTGCTGTCACTGTCACAACGGTAATTCAACGTCATCTGTGACATTCACGATGTTAGTTTTTCTTTTGTACTCCCTCCGTTTTGAATACAAGGCCACTACCAAAAATACAATTTGTATCTATACAAGACCACTATCTTTTCCCGAGAAGAATTGATTGAAATTTCACCTCGTACAATGGTGCTTATTAATGTGAAAGTTGCATGCAACCATAGAGAAAAAAGCACCACATATAACATGTTTAATTAGCACGAAACACTAGAGGTTTTCCACATAGTTAATCGTGCTATTTAATAGTTGGCTTTGTTTTCTTGGTACTCCCTCCGTCCAGGTTTACTAGGTCTCTAGTGATGAACGCTGCGACCAAGGTGCAAGTTGATAGGCCAAGTGAATCATGCTCACAAACGTTTAAGCTAGCTAATTCATTGGTCAATCAAGATAGTGTTCATACTAGCCGCATGCAAAAAGCATCCAGCGCCTATTTTCATTGGTCATGCAACACTAATTAATTAGGCAAATCAATGCAAATGGGTAAATAGGAATTAATTTTGGCACAGTTTGTTATGTGAGTTAATGCTTACGGGCCTTAGTATGGAGGTAATTTGGGACAAATAGATTTTTGTTATGGGACCTAAATACCTGGACGGAGGGAGTATCTAGGAATTGAGATAGGAATTGAGATAGTGGCCTTGTATACAAAAACGGAGGGAGTATCATACTTTTTTTTTTGCACTGAACATGTGTGCATTTCTACCATCAACTGGTTGGTGACATGTTTCCTTATCTTTTCATCAACACAGGTTGCTGAAAATCTGGCTCAGCTAATGTACAGTGTTTTGATGACTGGGTACATGTTCAGGAATGCGCAATACCGTGTGGAGTTGCAGCAGAGTTTGGAGCAGATCGCTCTCCCTAAGCCCAAGGAAGACAAGGTTTCTTGTCCACCTGTGTTAGCTTATTATTTCTCAAATGGATATATTGATTAAATATGTTTGCTGATATTTCAGTATATAAATGATTCCACTCGCTTAAAAAAGTTGATTGCAAATGATTTGACATCAATACTGATGGGACTATCACAATCATGTCATCTATACTGATCTATCTTTGTTATTGTGGTTAACAGTTAAACCTTGATATGGCATAGTGCTTTTGTAGATCTGGCTGAGAAAATTGGTCACAGGAATTGCATTACTTTTTGTTGCTCTACTGAGAGCTGTATAAAGCTACTATTGATTAAATATTGTTTGAAGAAGTGTAATCTTGAGATTGTATTTGGTAAATGATTCCAGTCTACTAATGATTTGACAGCAACACTAATCAGACTATCACAATCATGTCATACTGATTAGCTAATTTATCATTGTGTAATTAATTGATTAATCGAACAGTTAAAGCTTCATATGGTGTAGTGCTTAGCAGATCAGGCTCAGAAAGTTGGTCACAAGAATCCTATTTCTTGAATTGCATTACTTGTTGTTGGTCTAAATTGCCGAGCTGTATGAAGCTACTATTTATTAACAGTTGTTTGCGTGAGTTAAAATCTATGATTGGAAGAAATGTGATCTTGAGATTGTTTTTACTGCTTTCACACTCAAGGTCACTACTTTGGTGGTTGTCGTCACCTGATAATTGAACAGCTTTGTGTCACATAAAAGACTTGAATCCCGTTCGCAAAGAAAATTTATTCAGACATCATAATTACTATTGTTTTCTTATCACTAGCTTCGTACCTATTGTTTAGCAAGGTATTGAGAACGATAAATGGAATATTTACTTTCTCTGGGTAAGATGAGGTTACAGAACAAATCCAGAGACACTCTAAGATGTTGACATGGACCTCCCTATACACCTCTGTACATATAAATTGCTTGACCTGTATCTCTGTTCACAGAGCAGACTTCATCCATATTGTTTTGAACTATCTTGATCATTGCTTGTTAACACTGCGAAGCTATGCTGATGGTATGGTTGATTGGTTGGTGTATTTGCACTTATTACTTGACTGTTCTAGTTTCCAGAAACACGCTCATTGACTTATCAACAATGTACCTGTGTCGTTTGTAAGAGTAGTGCTGTTTTGCTTCTCACAAACTGTAAATTTCATGGAAAGGACAGATCCTGATTCCCAATAATTTTAGCTGTTTGGTTTCATAGCACAGCTGCGTAATTAATATGCATGCCGGGCATTTGCAGGTTTCAGAAGATTACGCTCCTGGAACACAGAAGAAGGTGTCCGGGGAAGTGATCCGGTGGAACAAGGCAACAGGACCAGAAAAAATCGACGCTGTGAAATATATCGAGTTGCTGGAAGCAGAGATCGACGAGCTGACCCGTCAGGTCGCTCGGAAATCGTCTCAGGAAAGCAACGAGCTATTGGAATACCTGAAAACTCTAGAACCTCAAAATCTAAAGGTATATTTCTGCTGTGCCGGCTTACGAATAGAAATACTTGAGCGCATTGTTACTTATGCCTGTCTTTGAATTTCCATCTTAACAAGCAGGGAGTATATGTAGTACCGAGCCCATCTTCTTGTCTGTCAAAGAAATTTGATCAACGTGAAACTTGCTCGGCTATGTCAGCTTTGCTAATTAATGGTTATCTCTCCTTCTCTTGCAGGAACTTGCGAGCAGTGCGGGTGAGGATGTGGTGTTCGCCATGAACGCGTTCATAAAGCGCCTCCTAGCTGTGTCGGACCCCAAGCAGATGAAGGTATAAAACGAATCTAGCAGTACCAAGGATAGTAGTTTTTAGGAACATCTTCGTTTTGGTTGCTGACCTCGTGATGGTTGTGTTGCCACAACCATCGCAGCTTCAGCACCCTGCTCTGGAGCTGAAAATTCAGAACACACAATCCACCATACTGCACATACAGACAACTCGTTCAGTCTGCACTCTGGCATATTTTTCCCATTATTGTGTCTGTTCATTTACTCTGTGGAATCATAATAACAACACGTTTCTTGTTCTCGAGACACCAAATTTTGGAATGGAAATAAAACTAGAAAATCCAAGGATAGTGGGGGATCAGGAGCAATAAAACAAACATGCACAACTAGCTCGTTCGAAACACATTCAGCTCAGCATCACATGCATGCACCCTTCACGCAGGAATTCGATCAGCCGGTCCAGGTTCTCGCTCCAGGTTCCGCCTTCTGTCGTCGCTGCTCTTACTCTCTCCTTCCATGCCAGCACGCTCACCCTCACCGCCTTGCTCACGAGCTGCGCCACCTTACTTGGCGTTTCTCTGAGTCTAGGATCAGACTTCACATCTGGTCAGATCTTCATTCCCCCGGGTTGTTGTACTAAACCAATTAAGCAACAAATTCAGTTCAAGTATACCATACGTAGAATATACATACCCTAGCTAGTAAAATGGATATTTCATAGAGATGGAATAATTAATAAAACATGTTGAGTGAGTTTGCCTTAGAAAGAGGCAGGCATACCTTGGTGTAGCAGTCGCCAAGAAGTGTTTGTAAACGGCAAGATTGTACCAAAGGTAGGCAACTAAGGTCATCATCAATACCAAATTGCACAAGACCGAGAGGATCTCAGATACAATGCTGAGCATAGGAAGAAAAATCATAAATGGGACAAGAGGAGGCAATAACCGGTCCATCCACTTTCCGAGGGGAACTGCACGCATGGGCACCATCTCGACAAATATTACCCAAAACAGAGCAAGGACGCAACCAAAATACGAGAGGATGGTAAGGATGATCAGCTCGTCAATCCCGGCAAGGTCATAGACAAACAACATCATGAACAAAGTCCAAGGCAGAACCACAAAGGGTACTCCATAATTAAGAAGTAGGTTGAGTTCTTGGATAGTGAACTTTGAGGGGATAGACGACAAGGCGTGGATAGCCGGCTCGGTACCCTTGCGCAGGTGGTGCAAGGCGAGAGAGTAGCCCAAGTTTCCAGCAGCCCAGACCATGCCAAAGAAGAGGATGAAGGTGGCAGTGACTGAGCTAGTGGGGAAACAGAAGGCGATGATTGGGGCGTAGGAGAGTCGGAAGAAGTCATCATAGAAGCACCGAGTCTGCGAGATGGACATGAGCAGTGGAAATAAGAAGATGCTTGAGCACATCATGAGCGCCATTACCCACACTTGGGTCATAGGTTGTCCTTGGAAGTACACAAGAAGGATCATGGTCAGCAGCACCACAACCACAGCAAACCATACACCCCCCTTGTGTTGGGCAAACATGTCGGGGATCTCGATAGCTTTCCTCGTCTGAGCAAACTCCTGCCGGATTGAGTCGGGGACGCTGGTCATTTGCCCCATCTCTATATCTTGCCTCATCTGAGCAAGCTCCTGCTTGATGGAGTCGGGGACATCGACCGTTCCCTCGATCTCGAGGGCTTTCTTCGTAATCAACCAAAAGAGGCCGTCGGACATTGGATAGAGGCATCGGAAGGAGGAAGGAGGCATCCTATCAGCGGCGGCGGCAGCATCGGAAGGGGGCATGGCGGCCGCTTTGTCGGAGGCAGCATTGGGGATGGCCGCCTGCTGCTGGATCGAGGCCATGGGCCGGGTGTTGGGAACACGTACGTACGCACGCACAAATTAAAGCTTCTCAATCGATCTCACGGCCGGTATGTGTTACAAAGCTTAGATCCTGGCTGCCGTTTATATATACACGATCGATGCTGACCTAACCGGACTAGACTAGTACTACGTACTCCTCTCGAACTGGTACACAATTTGGAAAGTACAAACCGACTGCTCGTTGCATGCAAACCTAGTAGACTAAGGACTCACGTTTCCGTTTTTGGTACGAAAACGATCCGTCGTGGCACGCCTGGCGTGGACCTCTCTCTCCCCCGATCCGCAAAAACAAAAATTCTCCTCTCCCACGGTACAGATGCTCTGTTCCCTTTTCGTGGGCCGGCGGGACGCATCCTCGCCTCTAGGACGCATTTTGGAGCGGAGATTTTCGATCGACTTCAAGGTTTGAATCCAGTCTGCTCTGTTCCCTTTTCTTCTTCCTCGCCCCGAGGATACACACACGATCTTGCTGCGCGCCGCGCCGTCCACCATCTTTTCCGACGTGTTCCGCGGCCGACCTAACCGCGCAACCTCCCGTTCTTCCCGAGGTCGCCGTACGCCCCCATACGCTCCTCCTCCTACTAAACCGCCTGCTCCTCCTCAGATCCCACCACCCGCTCCTGCCCCACGCCGCCCTCCTCCTCGTCCGCCGCGCGTCCTCCTGTGCTTAGTGAAATCGGTGTGCTCTGGCTCTAGCACAATCATCTGTCATGTTTGGCGAGTCGTAATTGGACGTCCGCACGGTAGCGACGCGGCCAAGGAGGCGAGCCCGTGACGCCAATTCCCCACAGCGGTTATGGTTGGTGAGTCGAAGACGAGCCATGCGTCTCAAGAAAGCAGCGGCTTAGGGTAAGAGTTTTACCCATATGTCCATTACTTTGTTGCAGACACCAGGATACTTTCCATGGGGACAAGAGTTTACATGTTAGCAGATTAGAAGGTTAGATATATTCAGATATCAATAACCTGCTCTTTTGATATTGGCCTGTGTTTCGGAAATTCACAATGGAACTCGGGTCCAAATGATCTCTATATCTGGATCGTCGCTCTTCAGAGAATCGAGCTCAGCTTTTCCAACAAAAAAACCATCAATGTCCTCCCCCTTCAGGTTCAGACTCCTTAGCAGATCTTCTAGCGACGGCTCGCCGGCACCCTGGCCTGCAGTGCCGCTCGCCTCTCCCTTCTCCTTCTGCGCTGCCATATCCAACCAATGTCAAAACCCTAGGCGGGCGAAACTACCAAGGCCGGGAAGTTGAACTCGTCAACCCCTTGGTCAGCTCGAATAGAACACCACACAGGGGAGAAGACACGATCAGGTTGCGGGAACGATGGACCCTGCCGCCGGAGATTGTGGATCGCCGGTGAGGTAGGAAGAACCCTAGCCAAACGCAAGCACTACTACAGATCCGAGTATCCCAGCCGCATCCGTAACACGGGCCTCAGACGGTTTTCCCATCCGACTCCAAGCCCCAGTCCAGGATAATCTAGAAAAACGGGAGGCGGTTCTCACGCGCAGCTGGGAAAATATCCCCTCAGACGGTTTTTAAAATTGTCCGCCTCTGCAACCCGAGGCGGGCGCAGCAAAGAACCGACGCGCGGGTCAGAGGCGGGCTAGTTCCTCGACCGTCTCTACTGGCACGGAACGTCCGGAGTTTACCCAGACATTCCGGTATAATTGGGAGGCGGCTGGGAATAAAAAGAGGCTGTGGTTTTATGCGTCGGTCGTATTTTTTAGGCGGCTCCAATTTTCCTGGAGCTTTCGACAGAGCCCAGGCCTTCCGTGTTTATCGTTCGGGATCCGATCATCCCGGAGTGTCTGCACTTATCCGGAAAATCATACATCCGGAAGGTACGTGCTTTTCCGGATATTATCATTTCAGAATCGAGCGAAATAATTAATATTGATGCTGAACTGTTAATTAGCACATATGTTGCTAATCAAGCAGAATTCCTTTACATGCATGGCGAGTAATTAAAAATAAAAGTCATCTGAGCATATCATAGATAGGTAGCTGAACTCTCTAAATGTTTCAAGTTGGACGACACAAATCATGGGTCTCTAACCACAAACGGCGGTGGCTTGTCACTGCCGTCCAGGGGCTTATTCGCCAGCACCGTATGAACCAAGAATTGTGCCATTTGCATGCGGAACACATGCAAATATTCCAGCGTCATTACGTTCTCCTCGATTTCCGGATGTTGTAGATAATGTTTAGAGCACTAATGATTAAGAATGACTAAGCAAGTACGGAGTATATAGAAATCTCTACTATATAATATAGCTAAAGGTGGTGATGATGGTACGTCGCAAGGATTAAAATAAAACATGTTGTGAACAGAAAATATATAAAACGTGTTGTTGTTTTTGAGTTTTTATAAAACGTGGTGTGCACTAGCATATTTATCCGACTCGATATACCATACGCAAGGTTAGCTTGGTTTTGCCGCGGGATAGCTACTGGACGTCCATCCGATTGAAACAAGGATTAGAGTTCTCCTCACCACATGCACCAGGTTACAAGGTGTTGCGGTGTTGCGACGTGCAGCATCTAATATGCAACATATACACGGATGTACCATAGGCAGCTGGGCACCACGCAACATGCACCATGCAGGAACACATCAACATGCAACGGGTAAATTGGCATAACATGGTCCACATGGTCCACACGTGGAAAGTTATATATTTCAAATATTTACAGTGTAAAAATGTTTGTATCTTCATGACAATGCAGCACAATCCGACAAGACAAGAATGCTTCGCTACGTCGACAAAAACCCGATAGCAAAATGAAAATATACTTACACTTATAAGTGAAATTGTCCGTGTCCCAAAAAAGTTCAATCCGTAGCAACGCACATGCATGTTTGCTATAAGATTTAAACTGTAAGTTTATTTTCATGACAGACTGCTTTCGATGTTGTATTTTCATAGTATATAATATATAGAAACTAGAATACTGGGAATTACGTTCCAGTTATTTTTAAGGCTTGCAATAATCGGTTAATAGCTATACATGAGTTACCTCAGTAAGAATTCAATCGGGATATGAATTAAATTTGCGGAAATTCATAATGGAGCTCATATGCTCCCGTTATTTTCGGGCAAATAAAAAAATAGAAAAACTTTTGAGAAAATTCCGAAAAAAATCACAGGCATACCTGAGTATGGTTCGCACACCCGTTTGAAATTTCGCAACGAAATGACATCGTGGCCGACCTGTGCAAAAAAGACAAATTTCTGACAGAAAATGAGATCCAAAAATTTGAATTTTCAGATCTGTGACTTGTCTTTTTAGACAGGTAAGCCACAATGTCAGTTCATTGTGAAAATTCACACGCTCGTGCGTACCATACTCAGGTACGCCTGTGATTTTTTTCGGAATTGTTTGAAAAGTTTTTCTATTTTTTTTATTTTTCCGAAAATACCGGGAGCATATGCTCCGGGGTGCCAAAACGTCGCTCTGTTAAATTTGGAGAAAATGAAGGTTTAGGGTAACATAGTTTTACATGATACGTGCGGAGACAACTGTGAAGACATAAGGGAGCGACATGACCAAGTCAAAGCTCGCGTAACATACATAATAGTGTCACACGGAGCTTTTTGTACATCATAAGACCGATGTACACGAAATCTATTACTTCAAACCGTCCCCAAGATACGAGGAAAGTGTAAACTTAGAGATATGTATTATTTTCTACGCATATGTTATTGAATTATTATGGCTTTTCATCGAATTGCATTTTAAATAAAGTATAGAAACTTTAAAAAAAATAGTATGTGCCTATCTCTTTCTTTACGTGTAAATTTCTTTCTGTATTATGTTTACATCTATATTTTTTCTGAATGGCCCGTGGCAACGCACGGGCATTCAACTAGTTAGGTATAGATATAAGGTAGGGTTAAGTTTTTGTGGTGGTGCGTGACGACAACACCCTTAGTATGTGTACAAGATTAAGCCATCTCATCTCGATAGCGTCGATCGTGGCGGCGTCAATGGCTAGATTCAGCGAAGGAGGTTAGAGTTTTGTAAGAGCTAGTTGACGGTGTGATAAAAGTGGCTTCCTTTAGTGTCACTAGTTCGATCTTAGCACGATTCTTAACCGCGGCATCGTGCCAGCTCCCTCCCTAGAACGTTGAAGCGAGGATCGACACGTCATATGTACGTTCTCGACAAAAAAAGAGTGTCATGAATAGATTTTTTTTTGTAACTTCAGGCAGATTTTTTATAGAATCAAAATAAGGTCATAAATAGATTTTTTTTGTTTGATAAGAATCTATCTTTTTTACTTTCACGAGTGTGCACGTCCTGAGACTATATTGTCGGAACCGAGATAACATTATTCGTGACATGGCTCTTACTAGTATAGTATTTCGAGAGCCTCCCATCTAAAAACTAGTACTACTAGTATAGTATTCGTACAAGGAAACGGAAGATGTTTTAATACCTCGCCTGCTGATCCTGATCCCAGCACCATCCAATCAATCATGAGGTCAATATGGTTGGCAACATAGAACGCGCCCGTTGCCATTGAGCCAGCTGGCTGTAGGAGGCACTGAGACCAAAAAAACGTAGAGACTTTGTTAGATGTTCTAATTAAAGTTAATATATTATTTCCATATATTAACTTCAGGTGAAAAACTAACCTTATAGTTCGGGAAGTGGGTTAGTTTGGCAAAACCCCTGTCTCCTATGTCGCCTCCTTTCCGCTTGACGTATGTGAATGCTCTGAATGAGTATACGTTGAAAATAACATAGGTATATCATGTGAGATGTCTTACACTCCTGCTAAACATAAATGCCGTACATATAGGTGTATATGAAAATAAACAGTCAGCTGTCAAGAAGCTTGGACACGGATTGAACATCTACCATCCTACGAGAATCAAGATAGTAGACATTGCCATTCACAAGCGAGATTGCATTAAGGATCCAGTGGGCCTTATATGAGCTACATAATATGTACTTAGTGTTACAAGCTAGTCAATCAAAGTTGTGTCGTTATAGTTAACTAATGAACAAAATTAGATTCTCCATTACTTTACCTTGTCTTAAACGGCCATAGGATTAAATCCTTATCTTTAGTACGCCGCATCACATAGACCATGTAATCCTCGACACACATCTCGTTTGTTTCCATTTGTCGCTCCGATGAAAACAAATAGTCCATGAAGACTACTTTTGGGGATTGCTTCTCGTCCATCAGATGTTTCCTACATAAACCATGTAGGAGTATATGAATAACATGTAATAAATGTGATGGTAGCATAGATATGAGAAAGCATTGAAGATAAGTACTTACAATCTCATGACGCTCATAATGCTGTCGGGCATGTCTGTGGCATGTACAATGCAACGAAAATCGAACCACGTGATCAGGAACTGGCGGACCGTTTCGAGATGGATCGGTCTGTACCTAACTAAAATTCCCTTGGTTTTACGCGTCTTGTCTGTTGGCACACAGAGCGACAGCAGATATTTTATATCAAGGGGAATTTGCGGCTGAGATGTAGCCACTCTATCATTTTGTTTAGGAGAGATTGACAACAAAGGAGGTTTCACCAAAGCACCAAGGATATCGTCGCGACCTACAACCACAAGATCTGAATCGTACATTCAAAGTTAGTAAATTATGTATCAGCATACATGTCAACCGATAACTATATATCTTTGTAAAAATAGAGGCTATATATGTAATATAACCTGGCTTCTCCTTGATCATCAACTTCTTTTTATTAGAGTCCAAGATAGTAGCCCTGAAGAATTTTTTGTCACCATCTAAACACACCACTATCTGATCGTCACAGGATAAACGGTAGTGCTTCATAAGATGGAGCCAGCCTCTCCCGGTTTTCCTTGTTCTTTCCTCTTCCTTGTTGAGATCAAGTTCATACAGAATGCCATCTTGAGTCAGAATTTTCATCTCTCGGCCACCAGTAATTTCAGTTAACTGTTCCCTGACATTGCAAGGAACATACTATATACACAATAAAGAGAAGAGTCATTTTTCTTTGTTTACATGACACATTGAAATTATGACAACTGAATTATGTACTCCGTATGATATAGGGACAGAGTAGAGAGAGACAGTCATTAAGTCTACTACATAATTACCATGTAATCTTCGTACCCCATATGCATAGTTAGAAAGAAAAAAGAGCTGCGTAGTGTCTTCTCCATTCTGCACCGGCCTTCAATCTTGCGGCACACTGGGCAAATAGCCTAATAAATAAGATTTTGAAATTAGAGTCACCCAGATGTACGTGTAGTGCATAGATCTCCGGCAAAACCGCGTACCATTTTCGATTAGAAGCTTGAGGGGAACGACGCCGGCCGGCTTGAAGTAGCTGGGAGGGGCAGATCACCGCCGAGCACGTGAGGGAGGGGGGTAGCTGGTGGTGCGCCGACACAATGGAGAGGATTGACGCCTCTGAGGCGGCCGGGGTGGGGAAGTAAGAGCTCTGCGGTAGGTGGGTGGAAAGCGCGACGGCTGGGGGGACGAGACGAAGTGTGCGGGGTGTGAGTGACAGAAAACGAGTGGGGGTCAAAATTCGAACGAAATGTGTGCGGGGGGAACTGTCCCGGGGCCAAAATATCCCCGCCAAAACGAAATTTCCGGACCACCGTCAAACTAGTCAGACGGTCCGGGTATTGCAAGAACTTAACAAGATTTTGAGTACACACATAGCAAAGAGGAATTTACAAAGAGGCCAAATTTCGTGATAATTACAAACATACAAACATGAACATAGACCATAGTAAGGAAAATTTAACAAGATTAAGAGTAGACATTACAAGGATTGGAACATAAACTTAAGTCTACTTAAACATAGATGAAACTAAGGACAATGGTCGTTGGATTAGTCGAGGACGATCACAGCGTCGTCTACGGAGTTGCGCCATGCGGCCTTGGTGCCATGCCAGAAAGGATCGTCGCCAGGCTCGACCTGCGGAGGTGGCGCCGATTGAATCTCGTCCATGGCAACTATGCCCGCCTCGACAGCTGACGCGCGCATATTCTCTTGAAATCCCTCCCACTCCGCCTCGTGCTCCGGCTCCGTTGCGGGCTCAAGCGACGCGCGCTTCATCTCTTCCCATCCCTCCAACTGGAACTCAGGCTCGTGAACTGCCTGACGGGTGGGTGCCGCTGCGCTCACCGCGTCGGCGGGGGCTTCGGCCCAGAACTGGCGTCGCGCCTCCGTGTTCCACCGCTTGGGCGTTCGGCCTAAGCGGGAGGAGCGGCGCTTGGCTTCGTGTTCACACTCGAACAGCTTGTCCCAGTATGGCGCACTTGACCCGTACTTCGGGTCCGCCCGCAGCGCCGGCGATGGCAAACGCAACCTGAGTTGGGCGATCGCCATTGCCCGGGCGCGGCCTATCGGCGGCGGAGGCACGGGGACACCGTCGAGGTCGAGGTGCCACCCTTTCGGTATGTGGGAGTCCGGCGGCGCGGGGAGACCAGCGGCTGCCAGATCGGACGCCCTCGCCATGTTCAAGTACGGCCTGACATGTACGCGGCGGCTCGATGCGTTCCCCGCGTCTTGCCTCGGACTCCACATCTTCAGGGTGGCGGCGCGGTGGCCGGAGAGGGGCGTTGGGTGCTAGGATAGTGATGTATGTGGTTGTGCGGCTCGATCTGCACGGGCGGGGGAGGGGAATAAATCGGAGGGGTGTGCTTTGAGGCGCTCACCGGAGTAGCCGAACTATGTCGGACACCCCAATGTTGGAACATTGTAATTTTAATCCTTTTAATCAAAAGTTTCTATGCTAAAATATGACTCCACGCAAGAAATTTTTATAATATTTACATATGTGGAGCTCCACTACAACTATCTCGCAAAAAAATGACTACTTGGCTTACCGACACCAGTTTTCCCACACTTTTTAAAGGAGGCAGAACCCTAAACTTCGAAGCCATCGGCGAGGTTTTGTGGAAACATGGGATTGTTTTGCTATGCTTGTACCTACTCTAGCACAAAAAGTATAAAATTTGAATGATCCTTCTCGAAGACGGGAAATGGGGTAGAAAGACATGGGCCCATAAACCAGAAAACATATTGTTAGGTTCAAGTTCAACAACACGTGCATCGAATACATGACATGCAGATATAAACCTTGCCACACAACTTGCATGATCAAAATTAAGAGTGATATATATATATATATATATCGACGCGGATTTGCTACCTGGGTGGGTAGCTGTGCACACCTTGGCAGCCGTCGGATATAGATAGTACGGGATCACCTCTCGCTGGACTGTCTCGGATAGCGTCCTCACGATTTGACGGCGTTACATGCAGGTTGTTTCTGGTACCGCGGGACACAAAGCAGATCGCTGTATATGATGCACCTCCGCCTCGCGGCTGGGCTTTTATAAATCTATCGATCGGATTGTTCGTGGTTCAAAAATTGTGACCGTTTTGTTCGTGGTTCTCATTTCGACACGGGCAACATGGGTCGTCCGTTTGTTGTTTCTGTTGCACATGGATTCGATTTATTCCGTGAAACATGGACGCGATTTATTCGATGACTACTTTTTTTTACCTGACTGACTGTGCACAAGGTAGTGACGAGTTTGTGCTACGCGTCATGTTTGTTTAATGACGGGTGCATGATTATGCTTGTTGTGGGTAAATTCTTATGTTTTGGCATGGACTGTAGAAGGATAAACAAACAGTGACATTTTTATCCTTCGAAAGAAAAACATTTCTATTTGTGGTACAGAAAGTTTGGGGCAGGATAAAATTAAGGACATTTTTATTTGTGGTTACAGGAAGTTTGGGGCAGGATAGAATTAAGGGAGGTACAACTGGAATCTATGCTTGCCGTTTCGCCCATAGTCGTTGGCCCAAAGATTACTTTCATTCATCTTTGACCTGGACGAACTGAGCCTGGGAGGGACCCTGTGTTGCTTTTCAGAAGGATAAAAATCGAAATCACGTACTTTTGGATTTTCTCTTTTCGATATTACATATCTGAACATGGAGTTCAATTACAATAAAAGTGCAAAATACCCACGCATTCAAGATCTGAAATTCGAATAAGAATATTTCTTGATTTTGAACAACTTTGATTTGGTTGCACCATAAAAAAGTCTTCCCTAAAGCATATGTCCATGTGTTAATTTCGGAACACATTCAAAAGGAAATAACATGCAATTGGGAGCCCACATTTACGAAAAGAAAGTGTCACCGTGTTTGGGAATAAGAGAGAGAATCTGAGCCAAAGTCAACATCTACGTATATCAAGATGCAGTCACATGTCTTTCAGACCAGATAAAAAGATCGGATCTGGTAAAAAAAAAAGAATAAAAAGGTAACGGGAAAATAGAGTACACAGATCTGGTCGTCCTCAGGCGGAATCAATCTCTGACCACGATAAATGAAAACAAAGCTCACGGAAAAAAATCAGGGATGAACAAAAACAAGTTTGCAGGGAGCTCCGATTTGGGAATCGAACTCTCCAAGACCAGCTCGGATCTGGCCGTCCCCGTCAGTCTTGGACGCCGATCTGCAGGAGGGGCATGCTCGAGGTGGATCTACAGGAGGGAATCGAGGTCCTCGGAGCTGCGCAGCGGGATGGGGAGCTCGTCAGGTGCAGCGTCGAGGGGAGGGAGAGACTCGGGTGGAGGTGGGAGAAGTGGGGGAGGGGGAAGTGATTAAGAATTAGATGGTTTTGACAGGATAAGGTGTTTTTATATGGGTGTCCCTGCGTTGGTGAACGGCGTTAGGTGCGAGCTGTTAGCCTGTTACATTCCGGTGCACCCTTTATCCTATAGGAGGGATCCAACAGCAGAATGATGGTGCGCAGCTACCCACCTGGGTCACTATTTCCCATATATATATATATATATATATATATATATATATATACTAGGTAATGTGTCGCGGCGACACACCGTGTTCTTCAAGTTAATGTTTTGGTAAAATATGTTGTCAATATATTATTGGAATGCCGGTGTAAATTAGTGTTTGTGTGTATTTGGAATATTGAATTCATTAACGAAACTTGACTTTAGAAGGAATATATGATCAGAAAGTTGTACCGTTGTGAACAGAATTAAGTTTTGAAGATAATATTGCAGTGTCAACAACACTCCCAAGTGAGATGTAGAAAGGTATTTGTAGATCCCTAAAAGAACATACATTGAAAGCATACTTATTGTTCTAAGTTTCTGAAATGTCAAAGGCAGATGATCAGGTAAATCAAGGTAAACATATATGTTGGACATATGGAAAATATAAAATGCGTCGCACCTGCTGGGTTTAAAAAAAATGTTGAAATTCGTTGAAATTTGAAGTGAAATTCGAAGGAAATACATGTCAGAAGTGTTTGAAAAATCTTATATATTTTTTTTGTAAATTTTGATATGTTGTTTGAATTCTCTTTGCATTTATTAGTTGTTCGTATTTTAAATATTTCAATTTGAATTTAGATTGTGAAGTATTAATATTCAACATTTTGTTTTGTTTTCATGTTTGTTATTTTTTCCCTGTTTGTGTGGTGAAATCCAAATTTTGGAAACATGCATGGTCGAAAATTGTTTAAGCTTAGAAAATTATTGAAATTGAAAGAAAGTTAGTAATTATTCACATTTGGAAGGTATTAGAAATTTTAACATATTCAAATTTGGATTTTGATCACACGTCATGAATAGCTAGTGTTTTATGTCAATTTTGAATTTTATTTGTATTTGTCAAACAATTATATTTGAAATGCTTCTAAAAATTGTATTTGTTAAATGATTATAATTTGGATTTGAAGCGTATAATATAAGTAGGTTTTTTTTTTGTCCATGTTGATATGTTTGCCATATTTTCCCTGGTTGTGTGGAAAAATCCAAATTTGGAAATCTTCAAACTTGAAAGTTGTTTAAATTTGGAAATTATTTAAATTTGAAAGATTAATTGTTCATGTTTGAAATGCTTTCAATTTTTTTGAAATATTATATATATTTTTATCGTATTTGAATTCTCTTTGCATTTGTTGGATGATCATGTTTGAAATGACTGCAAAATGCATGCTTAATTTGTTTTAAAATCCTTTTTTTTGTAAATGTTGATATATCATTTGTCTTGTATTAAATTACGGTTTGGAAATTATGAATTTGAAAATATCATCTTTTTGTATGTAGTTATTATTATTAAAGGTCTGGATTCAAAGTGTGTTTTTTTTGGAGGTTTAAATTTCAAATTTGGTTTTAAATGGTCTAACATGCTAGTGTTTTTTCCACAAACTTATCCAAATATTGGTCGGTAGGGAAAAGTCAAGTTTTTCCTATTTGCTGTTGTTTTTTTTAAGTCATTTAGATGGACACAAAAATTACAAAAGTTTTTAAAAAAGAAAAACAGGAAAAAAAAAGAGGGGAAAAAAAAGGCCAGGCCGAGCCAGCTGTGAAGTAGCCAGCCCAACCCAACGCGCGGCCCAGCTGGGCAGCCCAGAGCCCAGGCCCGCTGACACGTCATGCTGACGTTGTCAGCGGCCGCGGCAGGTCGCCGGCGGCAGCCACGCTGCGCAGCTCGCCGTCGAGCACGCGCACGGGCATGGGAGCACGCGATTCGGCAGGATAGCGATGCGGGGAGCAGGGCGGGTGGCGGTGCGGCCCATATGGTCGCCGGAATCGGCGGTGGCGGCGAAATCCGCGTCGGCCCGATGAAGCCGACGGCGAGCACGATTCCGGCGCGTCGGCGGCGTTCCGGCAAGTGAAACCCGGCGCGGAGGGAGAGTGGACGACGGCGGAGCCCGTGGTGTGCGCCGATTTGAGCGCGGAGGGGAGGAGCGGCGGGGCCGTGCGGCGGCGACGGCGGCAGGCTCGGGCTGTCGCAGGAGAAGAAGGAGGAACTGGGGGATTATGGCAGTTTTACATGGAAGCCCCTATCATTTGCAAAATCACGAGTAAGTCCTTCATGCATAGAAAGTGTGGACTGCGGAGCATTTTTCGGGAAGCACTGGTTTTTTTTGTAAAATTACCGCGGGGACCGTCGTAGACCGTCGGATCGAGCGAATCGGACGGCGCGGAAGCGCTTTGGTACTGTAGCGTAGAACAGTAACGTGGGTACTGTAGCTAACTACAGTGAATGAATGTGGAGGCGAGAATCCTGTCAATCTTAATATTTAGGTAATTAGTGTTTGAAGTGTATGTGCTTGAGAGATGAAATGCACAACTTTGATGTGGCGCGCTCTTTCGTTTGCAAAAAATATGTGACTCTCGCCCCAAAAGGTCTGTTCTCGACTACATGGGTTTATTTCACAACTGCGCGTTCATATACGATAGACTAAAACCCTCACACATACAGGGTGCCCTCATATTGTTCACTGACGGTCGTTCGTAGAATTAAGAACCAATACAACGTTGTTGTGGCGTGCTCCGTTCTTAACATTTTGTGGAAATAAGCAACTCCGGACCTTCCGGTATTACGTCCGGATATGTACACACGGTCCGGATATCGGTAGAAACTGAAAACATTTGTATAGAAACTCGACGAAGTCCACTGAAAGTGCATAATATTTACTGAATATAATTGTCGAACATAATTTCGAAACTAGGTCTACATAGATTTGAAACCAAAAATGCATGTATGTAGTGTGATATCAAAACTCAAGCTATGAAGTCTAAGGTTGATATAAGAGAAGTGGTTTTGGATTTGCAACATGAAAATTTCTAAAAACTCACCAGAGCTTCATTTTGGAGTGACTAAGAAGGATGCAGACTTAGTTTTTCATTTTCATGTTTTAAACTTGTTTAAATGTTGGTCAAACTCAGGTTTGACCGATTTCAAAATAATCACAAAAAATTCAAAAAACATAAAAAAGGGAAAACCTGTGCACATGGCCTTACTATGTCATATACTAACAACTCAAATTGATAAACTAGGTCTACATAGATTCGAAACCAAAAATGCATGTATGAAGTGTGATATCAAAACTCAAGCTATGAAGTCTAAGGTTGATATAAGATAAGTGGTTTTGGATTTGCAACATGAAAATTTCTAAAAACTCACAACAGCTTAATTTTGGAGTGACTAAGAAGGACGAAGGCTTAGTTTTTCATTTTCATGTTTTAAACTTGTTTAAATGTTGGTCAAACTCAGGTTTGACCGATTTCAAAATAATCACACAAAATTCTAAAAGCATAAAAAAAGGGAAAACCTATGCACATGGCCTTACTATGTCATATACTAACAACTCAAGTTGATAAACTAGGTCTACATAGATTCGAAACCAAAAATGCATGTATGTAGTGTGATATCTCAAAACTCGAGCTATGAAGTCTAAGGTTGATATAAGAGGAGTGGTTTTGGATTGGCAACATGAAAATTTCTAAAACTCACCACAGCTTCATTTTGCAACTTACTTTTTCATTTTCATATTTACATTTTCATGTTTTAAACAGTTTTCGTATGTTTTTCGTGTCCTAGAGCGTCCAGTTCGCGTCCAGTGGCATGACACGAGTGCACGCATGCAGGTTGGCATGTAAACATAAAGGGTGATCGTGTCTGTTAATGCAAAATATGGTTGCAGCATGTCTAGATGGATCAAAACGTTCCCAATTGCGGTCAACTGGACCAACACGTCCATGCACGACAACTGTTCGACAGATGGACAAGACGCGTGTAGATGCTCTAGATGATCGACGTGGGGAACAACTACTGTCATGCCATTTCATCTGAACGCCATCGAGTGCGAATATAGCAGTAATGTGCAGTCATTTCATACTGGTTTTGGCAAAAACGAAGCGACCGGCTGTTGATTTCCACATGCAGTTGGATGGACGCGCCGTTGCAGTTAATTCCTCTCTGTCCGAATCCAAGATAAAAACCCCCTTCTGCGTTGCGGTTCTAAAGCAGTTCTTCTCACTTTCTTTCCGAGACCTTCTTCTCTACCAAAAACCCCAACCTTCTCCCACTCCCAAAAACCCCAATGGCGGAACCGTGGTGGCAGAACCCGGACATCCCCAGCGACTCGGATGGCGAGGGCAACCCCTTTCCGTGGTGGGATGGGGGCGCGGGAATGTCCAGCGACTCGGACAGCGACGACGACAGCGAGGGCGACGCCCCCGAGGAGGAAGAGGAGGAGAAGGAGGAGGGAGAGGGCGACGACCTCGAGTCCGACCCCAAGTCCGGCCCCGACGTCGACCCCGAGTTGGAGGAGGAGGAGGAACCGCCGAACTTCGACTCCGAGGAGGAGGACTACGACGACGACTCCTCCTGCTCCTCCGACGACGACGACGCACCGCCAGCGAAGAGGCGGAGGTGGTGGTAGGCTTCGCGGAGGCCAGCGAAGAGCTCGCCGCCGGCGGAGGACTAGTAGAAGCCGCCATCGTAGTAGTAGTAGCCCGCCACCGGCGGAGTAGCAGTGCAGTAGTTGCACCGCTACTGATTAGTAGTATTTACTGTAGTTTTTATTTTGTAATCAGTTCGAAGAACTTTTGTAATCAGTTGGAAAATATAAATCCAACCTCAGTTTCATTTCCAGTTTTCCGTTTCAGTGTGCAAATCCTAATTACGAATCCTTTAATTTCCTCTAATTCTAGAGTTCAGTTTCTTAATTATTTAATTTAGTGTTAACGACATACTAATCCCCTGAACCTTCCGGGAAGCTGGAACTCCGGGCTTATATGGACGGGCCGGAAATTATACGGAAGGCCAAAAAAATAGCGGGAGAGAGGCTGCGCGTTCAAAACCAGGCTTTTAACTACTCTCGGAAAAGAAAAAACAAAACCAGGCCTAGCCTCAGACGGCCTTTTAATATAGCCCGACGCCAATGTACAGATTATAGAAGGCGCTCATTTTTCTGGTCCGCCGCACGAATATCGTAGGCAGCCCAATTATTTTACCCGGCTGCGGTTTTCGTATTATCGGCGCCGGCCGTTTCCAATGACCGGCTGAGAGATTTTTGCAGGCGCGTTTTGCATTTGGGCCGCCCCGGATATCATACTATAGGAGTCAGTTATTTCTTTGGAGGCGGTTAACCTGAAATAACCGGCTGAGGTGTAGAGTATTGTAGTCTCTTATTTTTTTTAATTGCTCTATCCGCCGCTAGCCACAGCTGCCAATACTCGTTTTTCTACTAGTGAAGGTAGAAGAGATGACTCGCCAGATGCGTGGACGACCAGTCCAGGTGTTGGGCTTTTGTTGGACCGTCACAGCCGGAAACGGCCCCTGCCTCAATAAATGCACCCTGGCGGCCTGCCCAACCACTGTTCCTAATTCGAATACAACAGAGAATACGGTGGTCGTACGCTCAGCTTACACAAATCGCTAGACGTTTCGTCGGTCCAGATATCGAGATCATATGGACTCAGGTTCCAAAACGCTGCCCCCTTTATTTCGTTTTTTATTGCTTCTTTACCTTCACTTATAAATTGAAAACAACAAAAATATTGTATTTTGTTTTGCTTCTTTGTTTGGTTCTCTATTTTGATTTTATTTGGTTTTTACTTTTGATTTTTATTTAGAGTCCTCCTTGCTGTAACTAGCATGTTTAGGTCTTGGTTTAGCCTCTGGTCTCTTAGTTAAATAAAAATAAAGTACCAAGTTTTACCCATTTGGCTTAGTTGATACATATGTAAAAATGACTTTTCTGTTTTCAGCATCTACTGCTCACTGCGCGATTTTTCATATTTTACTGGAAACTCGAAATGTCACGAAATTTGGACAGATAATGTATTACCTAATCCTCTGCAAGCACAAAAATTGGCAAAAATTTATGACATGTTTAAGTGAACCTAAAAATTACGTTTTCCAGCTGCTGTTTTTCTATAAAGATTCTGACTTTTGTTGCAAAAATGGCCCCTTTGTGTTTTCATTGATTCTTTTTGGCTCTTACCTTTTATTTCGAAGTTGGCCACTTAAGCAAACTTTCTGTAACTGTGAAACAAAATTTGATTAGGTTTAATATCAGCACTTTGGAAATATTATCTATTGCACAAATGTCTAATTTCCGAAAAGAATGGGAAAGTTTTTGTGTTGAACTTTTTTCACAGAGAATGAAGGAACACCAAACAGAGATATATTGAAGAATGGCCAAAGTCATAAGCTTGGGGATGTCCCCGCATCCCTCTTCATCAACAACCCCTCGGTTTGCAAAACTTTAAACTTTGTTTTTCGAGCAACATAGAAATTTGAATAAACTTGTAGCGTCTGTATCTTATTATCTATTTGTCTTAGCATCAAACACCAGTTACATTAATATAAGTTGATCATCATATCTTTTATTTATTTCCTGTTTGGAGAGGTGGTTCAAAGTTTAGTAAACTTAAAAATGATGTGTGAATGATATTGTTTAGTAGTTTATGTTTTCTTATGGTTAGTTTCAACTAGCTAATAGTGTATATTATGTCATTTTGATCTTAACATGCATTGTCCTGTTTATAAGATAGTATGGCATTGAGGCTCCTTGCTGTAACCCAGTCTGCTATGTTCCCTTTTCTTCTTCCTCGCCACCCAACTCGCCGCACACAATCTTCCTGCGCGCCGCGCCGTCCACCATCTTTTTCGACGTGTTCCGCGGCCGACCTAACCGCGCAACCTCCCGTTCTTCCCGAGGTCGCCGTACGCCCCCATACCCAGGGCAGTAACCTCCTCCTACTAAACCGCCTGCTCCCTCAGATCCCACCACCCGCTCCTGCCCCACGCCGCCCTCCTCCTCGTCCGCCGCGCGGCCCCCTGCCCCGCGCCCGCACCGCCGCCGCTGCCCGGCTCCGCCCTATACGGATGTCGACCTCCAACTCCAATGCCAGCGACAACTCCATCTCCGCCCCGTCGACGCCGCCGGTCCCTGCAGTGAGCCCTCTTTTTCCCTTTCCGTGTATCGGTAGGCATGAAGAACTTAGATGCTCCGGCTGCCGTAAAATCGCTGCCCCTCGAGGGTGTTTACTTAAAACAGGGTAATATTTTGCCAATTGACAAACCAGAACAAATATGATCCTGCTGGGGGATCCTGTGATTAGTGAAATCGGTGTGCTCTGGCTCTAGCACAATCATCTGTCATGTTTGGAAGTCGTGAGCGAGTCGTAATTGGACGTCGACGCGGTAGCGATGCGGCCAAGGAGGCAAGCCGGTGACGCCAATTCCCCACAGCGGTTATGGTTGGCGAGTCGAAGACGAGCCGTGCGTCTCAAGGAAGCAGCGGCTTAGGGTAAGAGTTTTACCCATATGTCCATTACTTTGTTGGAGACACCAGGATACTTTCCATGGGGACAAGAGTTTACATGTTAGCAGATTAGAAGGTTAGATATATTCAGATATCAATAACCTGCTCTTTTGATATTGGCCTGTGTTTGCTAGAGAATGTTTTTTGGCTATTGACTTGAATATCTTCTGTCTATCAAATATCACTCGGGGAAAGAAAATTATATTCACATTAAATCTCAGACACTTTCACATACTCCCTCCGTTCGGAAAAGGATGTCACAAAAATGGTCTAGATCCTTTTCCGAACGGAGGGAGTAGTAAATAGCTACGAAAGCTGAAAATATCTTGCCCCTGCCGAACCATCTATATATATTCACATAGTTTTTCATCCATGTTCATTTTTGTTTTCCTGCATCTGCGCAACTGAACAGCCAAGGAATACGATGCTAAATGCCAACCAAGGACCTTAATCCTTTTTAGGGTGGATACCTGCTTTCAGGGCTAGATGCCAATGCCATAGGGCTGTTCCTACTTAGTCCAGAACTGATAGTTCGACTGTACACCTGTAGCTAACCTGTATGCTCTATTTTAACCGAAGAGGTATCATGTTTTTCATCATGCCAAAGGCAAGAAATTTTTTTAGGGAGGCAAGATTTTTTTTTTTGAAACATGTTCAGCATCCGAGTCGTGAAAGATGTGAGTCCTTCTATATTCTCAACAGGGGATCAATTAGGTCTGAGACCATTTTTTAAATCTGATACGTATGACGCAACAAATCTTAAATTTTTGGGAATAATTTTTTTGCGCCAAAATAGCACCCTTCTTGAGTAGATGCAGTTTTCCTTTTTTTGTAGTTTAATGACTGTAAAGCATTTCTTCTTCCGCTAGCTTTTTTAAATAATATAGTACTGCAAGTTTTTTGCTCAAGTTTCTAAAATGTTATTTGTACTGTCAACACAGCATCATGTTCTTTTTTTACAATCTACTTTTTTTTTGCAGCTCCTTTTCGTCATGGATCCTTCTCATGCCAAGAGATTTGAAACCAATGTCAGAACATACCAAGCACAGCGCAAGACATTTTCTTTGACATGTGTCAAAATCTTCTTTTTCTTACTCTGTAGCTTTTGTTTCACCTCATGTGGATGTGAACGACTTTATTTAATTAATTTAGAGCCACTTCGGTTTTTCTAATGTTTTTTCGAATTGATAAAATCACCATTTTTAATCAATGGGAATAGAGGAATATATTAGGTTTTTTTTATTGTTTTGAAAGTGCAAGCACATTTCGTTTGAAGGTGCTTTTCCCCTCCCATTTTTTATCCCTAAAATAGCTCTGTCCCAAAAAGGGAACAGTCTAATTCATAAAATACTAAATATATAACCTTATCCGGCCCAACAGCAAACAGGTCAGAAAAAAGGAAATAGGCGGGAGAGCTAGCCTCCCTCGAAAAATAAAGGAGCGGCCCAACATCAAACAGATCAAATAAAGGGAATAGGTGGCCTCCGTCGATCAGCTGGTGTTTTCTCAGGTGCATCTGGTCTTTGTGTCCCAAGTATTGTGGATCCTCCCACACTTGAGGCGATTGCATGTAGGGAAGCTCTCGCTCTTGCTTCTGATCTGAATATCCAAAATATTGTTGTGGCGTCGGATTGCTTAGAAGTGGTCAAGGCTATCAATTTTGATACGTTGGCTAGCTACGGAACCATTATTAGAGAGATCAAGCTTCAGAAGCAAAACTTCCACTCGGTTCAGTTCATCCATGAAAGCAGGAGGTCTAATGTTCATGCGCACTTCCTAGCTCGTAGTTGTTTATCGATAGGTTTGGGTCGAAACACCTGGCTCATTGATACTCCTGATGTAATATTTGTACCTTCTGTGATTGAGCAATAAAGTAGTGGTAATTCTCAAAAAAAAAAGGTGGCCTCCGTCAAAAAAAAGAGGCGGGGGACGGCCGCGCGCGGGAAAGAAATAAAGGGAATGGACGCTCACCCGTTAGCTAGCACAACCGCCGTAGCAATCACATGCAAGTCCTAGACGGACACACTAATTAACCAATTATGGAAAGATTACAACGGGATGGGGGTCGGGAGCGGCGAGAAACTATGGTTTGGATTTGGGGAACGAACAATGGACGTGGGAAACTATGGACAAAATGACAAATAATCACCACATTTGAATACGAGATGTCAAAAAACCACTACCCGTCACCTTTTCGACACATAAATACCACTTTTCAGGCTATGGTGTGACACATAGCACTAATTCATCTATTTAAACATGCTAACACGTTTTCTGACAATTCGGACCCACACGTCAGGTCTACGTGGCAAAACAAAATAAGAAAAAACAAGTCAATGCTATTTCTAGCTGTTAGCAGCCACGACCATTACGACGAACACGTTGTGTGCACGCCGGCCGCGCCTGGCCCGAGCTCGCCATCCGCGCCGTCCGTGCCCGCGCCGGACATGCCCAGCCGCGCTCGCCCTTTTCGTGGCCGCGCCCGTCCTTGCCGTGGTCGTGCCAGCGGCGCCCGCGCCCAGCCGCGCCCGTCCTTGCCGTGCCCGCACCCGGCACGCTTGTGGCCGAGGTCGCCCGGCCTCGCCCGCGCCGGACTCGCCCCGCGCCCGGATCTTCTTCAGCTCGTCGGATGTCATCGGTGCCGGGTGTTCCATGTCGATGTCCCTGTAAATTTTGCCACGGTGAATGGAGTCAGACAAAGCTAAGGCGTTGGCTTCAGCGTTCCAGTGCAGGAAAGGAATGCGAGTCCTGCGTACTTGCTGATGTGAGGGTATTCAGGGTACTTGCTCTTCAGCAACTCCCTCAGGTCCCTGGCGCTGATGACATGCGACGCGCAGATGTGCCTGCCGGATGCTTCAGGCGGGCGACTTCTAGAGCAGAAGCAGAGCGTCAGCGGTGTCACGAACGTCGATGATGTGCCAGAGCTTGTCCCTCATCCGGTCAGGTTCTCCTGCATGCAGCCACCAACACTCATCAAAATGTGAGAAAACAAGATCGAGAACGATGTATGATCAGGTTCTTGTGCAATGTATATGATGACTGAACGTCTGAACCCACCTTTCAGGAAATAGATCAGGAACTGGCAGCTCGCGTTCACCGTTGGCTGCACAGGGGACCAAACACCACCGCTGGGTTGATAGTGACCGGCGTGCCAGGCGAGCTGATGGTCTCCGATGCCCAGGCAGCAGGAGGGGGCGGCGACGGAATGATGGCGAGTCCCGCAGAGTTGTTGCAGGGGAGGGCGAGCACGTCACGCGCAGCGCACCGAAGCAGTTGGAGCGTGGAGCGCCGCCATGGCCGAGCCGGGCGCGGGCGCGGCCTGCGCGGGGGAGGGGCGCCAGGGCCGAGCCGGGCACGGACGCGGCGAGGCGCAGGCGCGGCCGGGCGTGGCCGGCGCAGGCAAGGGGCGCCACGGGCGAGCCGGGCATGAGCGCGGGCAGTGGCAGGCGCGGCCATGGCGCGGGCGCGAGCCACGGCCAGGCGTGGATGGCGAGCTCGGACCAGGCACATGGGCACGGCTCGCACGGGCGCGGGCGGCCTGCACACAACGTGTTCGACGTAATGGTTCTGGGTGCTAACAGCTAGAGAAGCGTTGACCTTTTTTTTGTTTTTTTGTTTTTTCACGTAGACCTGACGTGTGGGTCCAAATTGTCATAAAACGTGTTAGTATGTTTAAATGGATGAATTAGTGCTCTGCGTCACACCTCGGCCTCAATGTGGTATTTATGTGTCGAAAAGGTGAAGGGTGGTGGTTTTTTAACATCTCGTGTTCAAATGTGGTGGTTATTTGTCATTTTGTCGAAACTATGGTATGGTGGTAAGCATGGAACGGCGGGGAACTCATGAATTTTACGCACGGCAGATTCAAACAATAAAAATCTTTCCCCGAGCAATTAAATTAAAAATGAAAAAAGTATTTTCCCAAAATAATAAATATATCATCGCATAATTCATGGTAAAATTTTATTAAAAAAAATTCACAAACATTTTTTGTTGAGAGAATGCACAAACATTACGTGTTCTGCTGGACCATGTTAGCGTCGGTAAAAGCTCATTGACCCAATCCATCATGCTCCTATTGCGGCAGGCACAAAACAGAATGGTATGAGTCAATTTCCATTTGAGAATGAGAGGAGGAGAATGATTTTGGTTTGCGTTTGGATCCCAAAACGGAGGAGGAGCTCTTTAATTTTATTCAGTCCCGTCGTGAGATCAGTACAGGAATCCGGGATCTACTCATAAAATTTGTCCTTTGTAAGATCAAACAGCTCGAATTTCCGAACGCGGCGTAACGAAGGGTGCGTTTGTTTGAATGTCCATAAAAAATTGGTTGGGCGCACCCCCAACTAGCTGGTTGGTGGTAGCCATTTTTCATTTATTGTTGTGTTTGTTGGTTGAGCCAATTTTTTGTTTGGTTAAATGAATAAAAAGTGGTTAGGGTAGCCATATTTATGTTTGTTTTGAGGGATTTGAAATGGTTAGGGTGATATGATGAGAATACCTCTGAAATATATGTTTTCAAAGGGAAAAATCTATTTGAATATTCATTATATAATTTGGTTAGGAAAATTCTTAATGTATTGGGGTTAAACTATAGCAGCACGGGACATAAGTTTGTTAGATATTTAAAAGGGAAAATTTTGTTCAAATATTTATAGGGAATATTTTGTTATAATAATTTAAATGGAAAATTGTTCAAATATACTTATTACATAAAAAGGGAAAATTAGTTCAAATATTAAAAATAGATTTCTTAATTTATCATAAAAGGGAAAAGTTTATTCAAACATACTTAATATATAAAAGGGAAAAGTGTGTTCAAATTTTTAAAAGGGAAAAATTATCAAATATTCTTCGTATAAAAAAGGGAAATAAAAAATTATTCCCCGAAAATATATGATTTTTTTATAGCTACCCATAATTCTTGGTGTACTTTATTAAACACTAGCAAAGAGCCCGTGCGCTGCTACAGGAAATCAGCAGTTCATGTATATTATAAGATTAATTTGAGATTTTTCAAAGATGGTTGAAAAACTTGGCAGCATGAATAAACATTTTACAAGCAAATATTGAACTTTGTACAACTACTCGTCGGTTTTACACAAATTCCAAAAAAAAAGGCAACGAAATTTTCTGGCACTAAAATGTGAAGGTCAACTTACCAAGGTTTTACATAAATTGCAAACAACTTACAAATCACAATGACATTTTTGGCTTCTTACAATTAACAATCCATCGAGACACAATGGAATAATAATGAAATTTAGCTCCACAGTGCAATCATATAAATTCGAGGCATCATCGTAGCACAATAATAAAAAAGAGTTTTCCCGTCACTAAAACATGTGGCTCACCAAACTATCGATCATCTACATACTGTAATAAATATTACACAAGCACTCGATGAGAAAAAATAGTGTGAATATAACTGACATGGATATACATCCCGGGTATCCTAGGGTACCTGGTGCACGTGATGACTAGAAGCCCAAATATTAAAGATCAATCGAAACCCAAGACAAGCGGCCCAAGAAGATGGAGTACCTTCCAAGATTAGACATAGACATAGTCGGTTTATACTTTCCTTACGTGTAAACTAGGTTGGTTATGAACTCCCGAGACCCAGCCACCTATTTAAAGGCTGGGAGGGGCACCGATCCAGGGCAGGCAATATTCGAACCACCAAAAGCCCTAGCGAGATCAACAATCTTGCCAGAGCACCCTTGTAACCCCATAATCACGATCCATATTAGACAACCTTACTTGTCAGCCGACGAATCTACCAGTACAACCACGTTCTCTCCCCATAAGTTTGTGACAAATATTTGTGTTGCATGTCGAGTTATGCATTTTGTTTGGCTGACGTTTGCGCGCCTGTTCTGTCGTTGTGTAGCACGGAGTCTGAAGAGCGTGAGAAATCACCAGTAGAGTGTGCCTCAACTCCGGAGCATCCTATCACGTCGCCTGGTGCAGCATTGGTTAGGCAGCCGCCTCCCGAAGCGACTGCCCCTGAAACAGCGAAGGCTGCGGCTGTGGAGCTTGGGACTTCGCCTTCCCAACCGGTCTCCTGCTGGATCAGGTGAGTACCCTGTGCCAATCCGCTTATCTTCGCGATTTTAGCCTGTTGGCTGATTTATGATATGTTTGCTTGCGAGTAGCCGTTCGGCCGCGCCATAGCTCAGTCGGGCATGGCCTTTGTCCAGACGGAGCGGGAGAGGAATAGCCTACGCCTTAGCGTAGAGCAGCTCACCCGTAAGTATTTTCTTTTTATGCGTCATTACTAGGGAGTTGTTTATCGAGTGTAATTCTCAACATTCATATGTGCCATGACCAGGTGACAAGCAATCGGCTGAGGCTCAGCTGAAGGATCTAAAAGGAGCCCTTGCTGAGTCGAAGAAAGATGCGGATGCTGCTGCTTCTCGTGAGAAAGAGCATGCTAGGCAACTGGCTACCCTTGCCCAGAATGTGAGAGGTAAGATGTCAACCTTTTTGCATGATGGTTATGTACCGGTTAGGTTTTATGTTCTGATTTGTGCTTTTTCCTTGTAGATGTGACTGGCATGCCGGCACCTACAGACCTGGTCAGTGATGAACCATCATTCGACCAGGTCATGGGCTACCTCGGCAATGCCTTTGTCCATACGAGGGAGGCGCTCGTCAAGTCTGCCAGCACGCTTGGTGCTGTACACAAGGAGGTGCTGCCTGACGATGAGGTGCCCAAGACTGCGGATGAGTTCACCACCGTCCTGGGCCCGGGGTCGTCGACTATGGCGAGCTTTGCTCACGCCCTCACGGTACGCGGCTCCGAGTCCACCCTCAAGCTTATTATGGGTCATGGCATAAAGGGTGACCTCGAAGCGGCGATGTCAGACTTCTCGCGTAAGGCCAATGGGAAATATGCGCCTCTGAAGGGCTTTGGTGAGCGCGCCAATCAATTGGCCAACACCTGTATTACCACCGTAGAGCGCCGCGCGACTGAGATTGCCGCCCGCGAAAGTAAGGCTAGGTCTCAGTCAGTGTCTGAAGTGTAGGGCCGCCGCCTTGTTTATATGCATTGTGATTAAACATGATGACCACATGAGTGTGCGTGTGTTTTTGTCTATGTTGATATGAATTTATGCTTTCCCTGAATCATTGCTTGCTGGATTTGTGTGATATACTCGAATGAGTTTTGTGATGGAACTTTCGTTTCTGATATGAAGTTTATGATGTTTGAAACAGCCACGGGTACCAGCTTCCTCCGTGGCCTCCTCACGGACTCGCCCTCTTCGTCGAACCCCAGCTCAGGTCGCCAATGACACTCGAGTGAACAACTATATGAGGGAAAAAATTGGCTCTTTGGAGCAGGAGTTGAAGAGTGTCCGGAGCGAGCTGGATGTGATGAAGGCAAGGCCTTCTCTTCCCACCCAACGAGAGGATTATGTGCTTGGTGAAATGGAGATTGTGAACAGGCAACTCGAATGTAAGCAAGAATACTTTGCATTCGAGAAGTTTGCTGCTGTGGGATATTAACCCTTTTTGTGCGACTGTAGGCTTTGTTGAAGATCTTCCTGCTGAGAAGGCTCGTGTGGAACAACAGGTGGAAAATGCAACTGATGAGGCTACGACTGGCCGTCAGCATTTTCGTTTGGATAGGCATCGATCGCGCACACTTACGATTTTGAAGGATCGAGTGTGGCGAAGTACTTTGCTGCTTGAAGCCTGCAGGTCAGCCTTCCAGCCGTTAGGGATTTATCCGCTGCTCGCCATATTTCGGACTGTCGCTCCTCTTCGGGACTTTAACACTTAGAAGTGAATAGCCGGGGCCAATGCGATGATAGCGCATGTTAGGAGTAGGCGTCCAAACATGCAGCTTCAGCCATCTGTTCAAGGATCGGTTTTGTCGCAGGCGCAGCTCGAAGGAACGTTCGAGTCCGCCAAGATGATGGTCGAGTGTTACCACACTCAACTTATGGGCCCTGTACTGTCTATCAAAGATGAGCCTGAAGAGTAGTATGATTCTGAGTAGGGGGGGGGGGGGCAGCCCCCGAGTGTAATTTTGTACATTGTATGTAATTTTTATTCTCTTGTTGATATATATGCAGCCCCCGACTTAGTCGAGTGGGGTTTATGATAACTAGAAAGTTTTAGCGCGCAGCCCCCGAGTGCTCGAGAGAAGCTGCGATTTTTTATATATCTTTGTAAAGTCCAGCCCCCTAGTATACGAGTGGGGTTTTTGTGTATGTTTGTTGTTGACCCAGCCCGCGAGTATTTGGGTATGGCTGGTGTGTTTTATGAAGGAGAGGGAGCGAAAAGCTCGTATGTAGAGTAGCGCAGCCTCCGAGTGTTCGGGTAAGACTGAGTTTATGCGAATAATTTTTGCAATTGGAGTGAAATAGGAGGAACACTGAATATATTCCACTTTTGAATATTAAGCTGCAGGCCGCCTCATTAAAAACCTTCCAGTCCCCTTAGGTATCCTGGTAAGGAAAAGAGCGCATCTGAAACCTGCAGCTATCCGACATATGATCGTATTACATTGTGCGACTGAGCTATCTAAGCATAGAAACGGCGCAACTGCGCAACGTTCCATGGGTTGTGAGAGAGTTCGCCTGTCTTTGCGTGCTTCAGTCTGTATGCGCCACCACCAATGACTTCAGTGATGATGAAGGGTCCTTCCCATGGTGAGGCAAGCTTGTGTACTTTCTTCTGCTTCAGTCGAAGGACTAGATCTCCGACTTTGAAAGATCTGGTGCGCAGTCGTCGACTGTGATAGTTGCGGAGATCTTGCTGATAAACGGCTATACGGGCAAGCGCTGTGTCATGCGCTTCTTCAAGCAAGTCGACCGCATATTCGAGTGCGTCATCAGCGTCTTCTTCGTTGTATGCTTCGACTCGCGGTGCATTAAATCACACATCTGATGGCAAGATTGCCTCTGCGCCGTAAACCATAAAAAACGGGGTGAATTGGGTCGAGGCATTAGGAGTTGTGCATAGGCTCCATAGCAAAGAGGGTAATTCTTCGGTTCCATCGGAGGGTGGCAACTCGCCGATCGCATCTACAAACGGCAACTCACCGACTGTGTTACCAAACCGCAACTCGACGGCTCAGGCGGCACACGGCAACTCGCCGGCTCACTCGACAAACGGTGGACAGCCAGCTTCACCCGCAAAAAGTACAGCAGAGCACATGGAAAACTTCGAACCACACTCGCCAGAATTCCAAGAAGCCTTCGCAGGACTCGAATCAGGTTTGGATGTCACCGTTGGATCATTTAATTTTTTCGTCAACAACCTTGGTACGCAGGACTTGACGGATCCAAGCCAACTCGCGCCGGCCGCACTCGAAGTACCGTCGACTGATATCCCTTCGGCGGAGGCTCCATCAACCGCGTCCCTCACATCATCAATCCTCAAAGGCTGCTCATCTGCCACACCCATGTCAACTGGAGAACTCGACAAGTGGCTGGGTACAACACTCGAAGAAGAAGAGGTCGAATCGATCCGCCGCACAAACGATCCTGAGATCGATATTCCACTCGAAGAGAGCTTCGACTGCGAGATCTCCTTCAGTGACTACGACGAACCTGAAGATCAAATCGACAACAACGTCAACTCTGAAGCTTGCGCAAACAACAATCTCGACTCCGAGATCCATATTGGCTTTGCCAACTCTGAGACGAGCATAGGGGACGAACACATCAACTTCGAATCTCAACCTGATGGACCGTTCGACTATCATACTGACTCAGACATGAGCCTCGATGAAGACTTCGAGTCCATAACCGGACTTGAAAGTACATAAGCGAACCCACGGGTCATCCCACAACAGGTCTACACCATCTCAGGATCAGGAGCAGAAACATCAGCAGCTGGAGCCCATCGCAGGCCCACAGTTTTTCCATGCACAGTAACCATGCCAGACGGAGTCACGGCACTCACAATCACTGCAGAGATGGCGGCAAAAGCGATCAAGGTCATCGACGAGTGCACAATGATGCCAGCAGATGCAACACCCGAAGAGATGTTGACTTTCCAGTACTTTAACTGGCAAGAATCAATGCGCCTCAAAAACTACAGGGTCGTACTCGACGAACACAAAAAGCAGGCCAGTGCATCAAGCGTGCGAAGAAGGGCATTATCCTTGGGCTCCACAGGACGGGTAGGCGACAGGCCACCCTCAAGGCTTTCACGCCTCGCAGAGGAGGATGTACGAGCACTCACCCACAATCTAGGCGATTTGTTCATAACGTTCGACGAACAGGGTATACCAGTACCCAAAACAGCCGAGGGTGCTCTCTACACCACCGCTGCATATCTCCATTCAACCAAACCTCCAGCGAATGACCCCAACGCAAGAATGCATCGACAGCAAATAAAGTCACTCGCCCTTGTGGCAAACGCTTTCAACGCACTCCAAAAAAACTCCGGGAAGGAGCCAAGATCAAGTCACACCTAGGCTACCCCTCGAAGCACACTCCAACGACCGCAGCCAGCGCTCGGAGGAGAGGAGCCACTGGAAACAACGCAGATCCAGAAGTAGGACTCGCAGCCCTAGAAGCAGATCACGAAGGTCAAGAAGTAGATCACGCAGATCGTGAAGCAGTGATTCATACTCCGATCGAGAGCCTGAGTTAAACGGAGCTTTGTGCTTCACTCGACGCGTTCGGGAGACAAAGATGCCCAAGGGGTTCAAATTAACATCTGAGCAACCCAAATACAATGGTAAACAAGATCCTTCAGGATGGCTGGAGGATTACAGATTGGCTGTCTTGTGCCAACGAGGTTCGAGCACCACATCTATGCAGTACATACGACTCATGCTCGAAGGAACAGCCCGCGACTGGCTCCAAGCACTACCTGCTTCAAAATATGACTCGTGGGATGATTTCTGAGCAGACTTCATCAAAAACTTGGAGCCGCTCGCTGAGCGCCCAAAGACATTCGAAGCACTATGAGTCTGTGTTCAAAAGCTAGGTGAACCGCTCAGATCATACATCCGACGATGGACGGAGATATGTAACTCAGTCGGAGAAATTTCAGAAGACAGAGCCATATATGCTTTATCTTTGGGTCTTACCAGGCGAGACTTCCCAGAGGCATGATGAAGTAGGAATTAGTGGAGTGTCGTGTTCGCACTCAGGGAATAGATTACAGATAGTGATCTTTAATCCACAGCTAGATCTATCAACTTAAGGTATTTTAACATGAAAAAGGAGATGTTTTTAGGGTTTTGGGTTTTATGCAGATAGTGAAAACTAGAGTAACAACAGTAGCAATGGGGGTTTAAGGAAGAGGATCACGAAATCACATGTAAAGGAACATAACATAGATCAAAGGGATAGTAAACAACATGAACTAAACATGGTCTTGACAACAAACAACATCACAGATGGATGATCACAAGAATTCACAACGAAGATGGATCTCTGAACTTAACAACACATGACAGTGAACAGTAAAGATTTAGACAAGTTACTCGAGCAAAGCAGGGAAAAGGAAGGACAGATCTTGCTAGTTCTTGATGGAGAGCTTGTTCTTGCGTGTTCTTGAGTCTTGATGAGGTTCACAGCAACTTGGAGGTTGAGGAAGAACTTGGAGCAGCAAAGGAGGCAGGGGAAGAACTTGTGCTTCTCTGAATCTTCAGTCCTCTGCTCCAGTCACCAAGCTTCTTGGTCTTGGAGATCTCGAGCCATGGCAGTGTTCATCTTCTCTGGTGGTTCTTCTTGGAGAAGGGGATGAAGGGTTGGTGGAATGGTGAGGTGTGTGGGTGCTGCGCAGCTTCCTTTCTTGCTTTATGCAGAGATCTCAACCACCCTGAAAGTGACAGCCACCACACCTTTTCCTGCTTTTTGCCTTTTTTGCCGTTTACTCCTTTTGGTCCTTTGCTTCTTTTCTTCATCAGCAAGATGATCCAGCATACATCATGTACTTTCTTCTTTTAGTCCTTGCTTGATGACCAAATTTGGAGATTTAAAGTGCCTTTTCACACTGTTCTGCATTTTAACAGAGAATAGAGGTGAAATGCTCATTTTGGACAGAAAAGGGGTTTTAGCCATGTATTAGCTATGTAATTCAGTGTAAAAGATGATGTAGATGAGAAAACAGGGGCTGTAAATCATATAAATATGAAGCAGATCAAACCCCCAGACTTGAATCTTTGCTTGTCCTCAAGTAAAGGAAATAGGACTCTGGAATGACAAATTTCTGAAACTGAACAGTAGCAGTTCTACCACATATAAAGATGCATTCAGTTTTAACTCATTGCTTGATTTCAAGTTTTTGAATTATGCTAGCTAGTTGCAGGAGATGAATTCAGTAAGACTTTCAAGAGTTTCTAAGTTTAAAAGGCATTGAGATAAAAGGATGCTCAGTTCAAGTTCAGAGTTAAAATAACAGGATTCAAGTGAAACCTAAATGCAAAGATATGAATGAAGAGTCAGTGCTTCACATACCACGATCCAGAGATAATGGTTGCTAACGCTTATGCAAGGGTTAGTATGCAGATGCTTTTGGTTAGTTACTTGTTAGTGCTTCACAAACCACGATCCAGAGATAATGGTTGCTAATGCTAAAATCGTGTTTCATCCCTTTTAGAGGATTTCTTCAAAACTGGTTTCAGTTAGTGCGTCACATATCACAGTCCAGAGACAATGATTGCTAATGTAACTTTGTTAGAAATGGATAATTCATAGAATGGTAGTATGCATGAAAGTTAGTGCTTCACCTATCACGATCCAGAGATAACGATAGGCTAATGCAAAAATGTCAGTAAAGTAAGGCTACAGGTGGATCATGTAATTCAACTTCTGAAACAAACTAGAGCATCTTAAGAACTCAAATTCTTTTACACAGATAAACAAGAGAAATTCCAACTGAGTTTAACTTCTGCAAGACAGCTAGTATATCTCATAAACGAAACCAAAGCAAGATTTATAACTACATGAAAACTTATATAAGATAGCTCATACATTGCTCAGTTCATTTCCTTTTACTAGAACATTTTCAAACATGTTTTATGCTGACAGTTGATAGGGATGACATGCATATTCAGTGAATACAGGGGTAACAATTGTAGTGTGGAATGTTTTCACCTGGTAGTACTGTAGTAGATAATCCAATGCTCTGCCTCAATCTTCAGAATGCTCTGCTTTGCTCTACTTGCATCTTATTGACTTGAAATATAAAAGTAAAAAGGAAAAAAGAAAAATAACATTATTAGTCTCAGGCTACCTCCTGAGGAGCGCTTAGTTAAGGTCATTAGCTTGACCATTGCTTCTTATCATGCTGAAGGAGTAGCTAGGTCAGCTTCTCCATCCTTAGTGTCATCTTCCATTTCATCAGTGATCATAGAATCTCCTGGCAAATATTTCTTGAGCCTCTGGCCATTGACTGTGAATCTGCCCTGAGATTGGCTCTGTATCTCCACAACCCCACTATTCAGTACTTTCGTTACAATACAAGGGCCATACCATCTTGACTTGAACTTTCCTGGGAACAGGTGGAACCGAGAGTCATACACAAGCACCGTCTCACCAGGCTGAAATTCTCTTCTGAGAATGTGGCTATCATGGATCTTCTTTGTTTTTTCTTTGTAAATTCTTGAGCTTTCACAAGCATCATGCCTCAGCTCATCAAGCTCACATAGTTGTAGTTTTCTGTGCTTGCCAGCTAGGTTCAAGGCAAGGTTCAATTTTCGAATTGCCCAGTCTGCCATGTGTTCTAATTCAACAGGTAGATGGCAAGCCTTGCCATACACAAGTCTGAATGGAGACATGCCAATTGGTGTTTTGAAAGCTGTTCTGTAGGCCCACAATGCTTCTGGCAATTTTTTCGACCAATCTGCTCTTGTGCTAGACACAACTTTCTCCAGGATATGCTTAATTTCTTTGTTTGACAGTTCAACCTGTCCATTTGCCTGAGGATGATAGGGAGTTGTAACTCTGTGACTGTGAACTCCATACTTGGAGAATAAGTTCTCTAGCTACTTATTGTTGAAATGCTTTCCTACATCACTGATTACTATCCTTGGAATTCCAAACCTTGGGAAGATTACTTGCTTGAAGAGTTTACATACTGATCTTGAATCTGCATAGACTGTTGGAACTGCTTCAACCCACTTCGAAACATAATCAACTGCAACTAAAATATGCTTGTAGCCATTTGAAGAAGGTAGAGGTCCATCATAGTCTATTCCCCAGACATCAAACAGTTCTACTTCCAGAATTCCCTTCTGTGGCATTTCGTGCCTTTTTCCAATTTCCCCACTTCTCTGACAGGGATCACATCTCTTCACATAGTTGTATATGTCCTTGAACATGGTGGGCTAATAAAATCCAGCTTGCAGTACTTTTGCTTGAGTTTTTGAGGTGCCTGCATGACCACCATAAGGAGATGAATGGCAGTGATGAATGACTTCAGGAACTTCTGAATCAGCTACACATTTTCGGACGATGCCATCCATGCAGTGCTTATACAGATGTGGTTCATCCCAGTATAAGTGCTTTGCATCATTCTTGAATTTGTTTTTCTGTTGATATGTCATTTCAGGTGGATCAATTCCACAGACAAGATAGTTCACCAAATCTGCATACCATGGAGATTACTTATCTGACTGTGTTATCTGCATCAGCTATTCACCAGGCAAGCTGTCATCAATCTTGTTGCTGTCAGAATTATTTTCAGTGATTCTTGACAGGTGGTCTGCAACCAAATTCTCTGAACCTGATTTGTGCTTGATTTCCACGTTAAATTCTTGAAGGAACAAGATCCATCTGATCAGCCTTGGCTTGGCATCTTTCTTGTTCATCAAGTGTCTTATTGCTGCATGGTCTGTGTAAACAATACACTTATTTCCCACTAAGTATGGCCTGAATTTGTCAAAAGCAAAAACCACAGCTAACAGTTCCTTTTCAGTGGTGGTGTAGTTAATCTGAGCATCATCTAGAGTTTTGCTTGCATAGTAAATGACATGAAGAGCTGAGCCTTTTTTCTGTCCAAGGACTGCTCCTACTGCAAAGTCACTAGCATCACACATCAGTTCAAATGGCAAACTCCAGTCTGGTGGCTGCACTACAGGTGCTGTTATCAGAGCTTGTTTCAGCTTTGGAAATGCCTTTTTGCATGATTCATCGAATATAAAAGGAACATCATGATTCAGAAGCAGAGTCAGGGGCTTGGCAATTTTAGAGAAATCCTGAATGAACCTTCTGTAGAAACCAGCATGACCAAGGAAACTCTGAATTCCTTTTACATTCTCAGGGAATGGCAACTTTGCAATGACATCAACTTTTGCTCTGTCAACTTCTATTCCTCTTTCAGATACCAAATGTCCCAGCACTATTCCCTCTTTTACAAGAAAGTGACATTTTTTCCAGTTGAGGACAAGGTTATTATCTGAACACCTCTGCAGCACTGTTTCAAGGTTTTTCAAGCACTCCTAGAAACTGCTACCATAAACTGTAAAATCATCCATGAACACTTCCCTTATCTTCTCTATCTGATCTGAGAATATTACCATCATGCATCTCTGAAAAGTACCAGGTGCATTACACAATCCAAATGGGAGTCTCTTATATGCAAAGGTGCCATATGGACATGTGAAAGTAGTTTTATCCTGATCCAAAGGATGTATAGGAATCTGCAAAAATCCTGAGTAACCATCCAGATAGCAAAAATATTTGTGGCCAGCTAATCTTTCAAGAATCTGATCAATAAATGTCATTGGGAAGTGATCTTTTCTGGTTGCCTTATTCAGTTTTCTGAAATCGGTGACTAATCTCCATCCAGTGACTTTTCTAGTGGGTATTTCTTCTCCAGCTTCTGAAGTTTCGATTGTCATGCCTCCTTTCTTGGGCATAATGTGTATAGGACTAACCCACTCACTGTCTGAGATAGGATAAATCAAATCAGAACCCAAAAGTTTCAGAACTTCCTTTTTAGCTACTTCTTGCATTTGAGGATTCAGCCTGCTTTGGTGATCTCTGATGGGTACACTGTCTTCTTCTAGATGAATTCTATGGGTGCAAATAGATGGACTGATGCCAATCATATCCTCAATGGAATAGCCAAGAATTCTTCTGTGCTTCCTCAGTACTGACAACAATTTCTCTGACTGTTCATCATCAAGTTCAGAACTGACAATCACTGGGTACTTGTTGTTTGGCTCCAGGAATTTATATGTGACATGATCTGGTAAACGTTTCAATTCAGGTTCTTGGTCTTTATTTGGTAGTTCAACCATGCTTATCAACTCATCTTCATAGACTGCTTCGAGATGAAATGCTTCAGACAGACAGTGATGACCAACTTGCTCAAGTATCTTTGAATCAAACTCGAGGTTGTTGCCTGTTTTTTCATAAGTGCAATTTACTAGTTCTTGCACTACATCAATTGAGTTGCAGTGAGCTTGAAATGATGGCAGATGACCAGCATGTTTCATATCAAAGATAATCTCTTCATCTCCAAACTGTAATTTCAACTTTGACCCTCTGACATCAATTACTGCCCTAGCTGTTGCTAAAATGCTCTGCCCAGGATTACTGTTTCAGAGGTGTCTTCCATTTCAAGAACAACAAAGTTAACTGGATATGCAAACTTGTCAACAACAATTGGCACATCAAGCAATACTCCTGATGGTTTTCTGATAGTTCTATCTGCAAGTTGCAGTGTCATGGGTGTTTGCTTTAAATCACCAAGTGGCATAAGCTTGCATACTGACAGTGGAAGCACACTAACACTTGAGCCAAGATCATACAGTGCAATGAACTGTTTATTTCCAATGTTGCAAGGAATGCAAAAGCTTCATGGATCATCAAGTTTCTTTGGTAAAGCATTCTGCAAAATAGCACTACATTGCCTAGTCATGGTAACTACTTCTGGCTCTTCAAAACTTCTTTTCTTGGTGAGAAGTTCCTTGAAAAATTTCGCATACATTAGCACATGCAGAACAGCATCAAGGATGGGGATTGTGACTTGAACTTCCTTCATCTTTTCTAGAAACTTGGCATATTGCTTCTCTTCCTTGCTCTTTTCCAATCTTTTAGGAAAAGGCACTCTGGTTTCAGGCACAGTTTTCTCAGGGATTGTTTTTTCAGGTTCTGCTACAGTGCTCTTAGACAGAGGAACTGGTGTAGTCTAAGCAGATGGTGGTGATACTAATGATTTATCACTTGGTTCAGGTGGTCTTCTCGCAGGAGTAACGTAGGTAGGGGCAACTGGTTTAGGAAGAATAGCTTCAGTTGTTTTTCCACCTCGAGTAACAACTGCACTTGTGACTGTTATTGCACCACACTGTCCTTTAGGATTTTCTTCAGTTTGTGATGGTAATCTTGCTTCTGGCTTTGCATTGGGTGATTGATTCAGACCAGCAGTCAGCTGTTGAATAGCACTCAGGAACACATCTGACTGGTACTTCAGAGTTTCTTGCATTCCATTAAACATTTGCTGCTGTTGCTTCAGTATCTCTCTCATTTAAGGACTTGAACTGCTCTGAGCTGATGGTGCATATGAAACTGAACTGCCTTGATAGTTGCTCTGGCCTTGATTTTGCCTAAAGCCTACATTTGATGACTGAGAGTTTCCAAACTGGTTTCCATTTCGGTAAGAGATATTTGGGTGATTTCTCCAACTTGGATTATAGCTCTGAGAGAAAGGTCCTTGATTCTGTGCATAATTGACTTCTGAGACTGAAGGCTCAACATTCATGAAATTGGTGCATTCGTGAGTTTGATGTCCATTATTTCCACAAGCTTGACAACCTCCAGTGGTTATTGCAGACACTACTGATGCACTGTCAGACCTCATTTCTGACAGTTGCTTGGTAATTGCCTCTAGTTGAGCTGCAACAGTATCATTTGTGTTTGATCTGAGTAAGACTGGCTGTGGACTGTGCATTGCTCTTTCATTTGTCCAAGACAAATCATGAGAGGCCATTCTCTCTATCAGCTCTGTTGCTTCATCCAAGGTCTTGCTCATTATACCTCCACCTGCAGCAGAGTCAACATAGGCTCTTGTCTGCTGTGTTAGGCCTTTGTATAATGTCTGCAGGATCAGCCAAGGTTCTTGTCCATGATTCAGGCACATCTTGATCAGACCCTAAAACCTCTGCCATGCATCATAGAGACCCTCACCATCAAACTGTGTGAACCTTGTAATCTTATCTTTGAATTCAGCTGCTTTTGTTGGTGGGAAGTATCTGCCATACAATGCTTGCAACAGATGTGGCCAAGTATCTTTCTGTGTTTCTGGCATAGCATGAAACCAATGTTTTGCTCCATCTCTCAGAGAGAAAGGGAACAACTACATCTTGATGTAATCATGTGGTACTCCATTGAACTTCAGAGTGTTGTAGTACTCAAGAAAGTTTCTGATATGAGTATGAGGGGTTTCTAGAGCTGTACCTCCAAACTGGTTATGCTGAACCATGGAAATCAGAGCTGGCTTCAACTCGAAATTGTTGGCTTGTATAGCAGGTTGAGCAGGCTCTGCATTTTGCTCCTGAGGGATCCATAAATCTCTGAGTGTCTTGTCCCCCATCTTTTTCTATCGAACTAAACTCTCTTGCAAACAAGCTACTACGCTTTTTCTTCTTCTGAAAGTTCTCACAATTTCTGGGTCAAGAGGTGCTAAGGGAGATTCTTTAGTCTGTTGCATACAACCTGCACATAACTGAAATAATACTTCCTACACACAATCACAACCAAGAAACTTATCAAGGGTCAGTGCAATAAATCTCAATCGAACAGGTAAAACAGAGTTGATCTAGTCTGCAGTTTTAAGGCTACTACTTGTATCTAATCCCCGGCAACGACACCAAATTGATGAAGTAGGAATTAGTGGAGTGTTGTGTTCGAACTCAGGGAATAGATTACAGATAGTGATCTTTAATCCACAGCTAGATCTATCAACTTAAGTGATTTTAACATGAAAATGGAGATGTTTTTTGGGTTTTGGGTTTTATGTAGACAGTGAAAACTAGAGTAACAACAGTAGCAGTGGGGGTTTAAGGAAGAGGATCACGAAATCACATGTAAAGGAACATAACATAGATCACAGGGATAGTAAACAACATGAACTAAACATGGTCTTGACAACAAACAACATCACAGATGGATGATCACAAGAATTCACAACGAAGATGGATCTCTGAACTTAACAACACACGACAGTGAACAGTAAAGATTCAGACAAGTTACTCGAGCAAAGCAGGGAAAAGGGAGGACAAATCTTGCTAGTTCTTGATGGAGAGCTTGTTCTTGCGTGTTCTTGAGTCTTGATGAGGTTCACAACAACTTGGAGGTTGAGGAAGAACTTGGAGCAGCAAAGGAGGCAGGGGAAGAACTTGTGCTTCTCTGAATCTTCAGTCCTCTGGTCTAGTCACCAAGCTTCTTGGTCTTGGAGATCTCGAGCCATGGCAGTGTTCATCTTCTCTGGTGGTTCTTCTTGGAGAAGGGGATGAAGGGTTGGTGGAATGGTGAGGTGTGTGGGTGCTGCGCTGCTTCCTTTCTTGATTTATGCAGAGATCTCAACCACCCTGAAAGTGACAGCCACCACACCTTTTCCTGCTTTTTGCCTTTTCTGCCGTTTACTCCTTTTGGTCCTTTGCTTCTTTTCTTCATCAGCAAGATGATCCAGCATACATCATGTACTTTCTTCTTTTAGTCCTTGCTTGATGACCAATTTTGGAGATTTAAAGTGCCTTTTCGCACTGTTCTGCATTTTAACAGAGAATAGAGGTGAAATGCTCATTTTGGACAGAAAAGGGGTTTTAGCCATGTATTAGCTATGTAATTCATTGTAAAAGATGATGTAGATGAGTAAAACAGGGGTTGTAAATCATATAAATATGAAGCAGATCAAGGCACTTGGATGCAAAAAGCCAAACTCCATGGCTAAACTCCTAAAGATCGCGACTGCATGGGCTGACGGAGAGGACACGGCACGTGCCACGAACGGATCCCCACCACGCGTTGATCACGATAGTGGCAGCCGAAGCCGCAGAGACTCATACAGAGACAGAGATGACCGAAGGCGCAAACGCTCAAAACGTCACTACGATGACGACAGACCCGAGTTCATGGCGGCTGGGTTTTCCACCCCTCGCAATGACCATGACAATCAAGATCGACGATCGGACGACCGCCGGGACAGTCGAGAAGATCGCTGAGACAGTCGATACGATCGCAGGGGTAGCCGCGACCGCGACCAACGCAGCGACAACTACAGAAAGAAAGACTGGCATAGATCGCGCCCTGATGACCGGTCACTCAAAGAGAAATTGGACGCTGATTGCAGATTACATCTATACAAGGGTGATGATGGCAAGCTATGGCCCAATCACTCGATGAGGAACTGTAGGGAGTTTGAGCAAACGGCAAAGTACTTCACCAGTCTCAGACAGGCAGCCGCCGCACCTGCGGCCATGGCACCGCCACCACCAGCAAACATGCCCGCCCTGATGGCACCACCTCAACAGCAACAGCATCTGCAGCAACAACAACAACCACCACCCGCACCAGGTGCCAACCTCGCGGGTGCCATACACCAAGTTCAGCGGATAGATGAACCACAATACCCTCCACCTCAGGGTCAAATGTACATGATCCAAAAAGGTCGCCCTTCAAACAGAGAGCAGAAGCTTCGCACTCGACAAGTCAACATGGCAGTCATGGCACCTCCGGCTGTCCCTGAATTTTTGAAGGGATCAGAGACTGCAATAAGCTTTAGCAGATTAGATCACCCGCCTGCAGTAGTCCGACCAGGGCATTCCGCGCTGGTACTCGACGCATAAATAGGAGGCTATGCCATGTCCAAGGTCTTTATGGATGGCGGCAGCGGCATCAACATCATCTTCTCCGACACTCTGCGCAAAATGAACTGGTCAATCGAAAACCTACCCAAATCCACAAATACCTTCCATGGTATCGTCCCTGGCAAAGCAATAAGCCCAGAAGGAACAATACAACTCGACGTCACGTTTGGAGAAAAGAACCACTTCAGGACAGAGTCAATCGAGTTCGAAGTCGTCGACTGGAAATCGCAGTACCATGCCATACTTGGGTGCCCGACGTTTGCTCGGTTCATGGCGGTCCCACACTACGCATACCTACAGTTGAAGATGCCAGGACCAAAAGGAGTCATAACTGTCAAAGGCAACTTTCAGAAGTCAGACTCGTGTGACCGCGAGTTCAGCAAAATCTCCGAGACATTCGGTATGGAGTCCACACTTGAGAATCTGTCGATCTCCAACGATCGAACACTTATGCAGGAGCACAAGAAGCTGGCAGTCGACAGGGCGTTCAATGCCACAAACAACACGAGGTCACATCAGGTGCACCCGACAGACCCGACCAAGACAGTCAATGTCTCTTCGAGTCTGCCTATCGCATAGGAAAGCGTGCTCGTCGAATTCCTCCGTGAGAACTGTGATATATTTGCATGGTGTCCAGACGACATGCCAAGTATTCCCAGGGAATTCGCCGAGCACTCTCTCCAATTATTTCCATATGCCAAACCAGTCAAGCAAACTATGCGACGCGTCTCTGGCCCAAAGAGAGACGCAGTCGAAGCAGAAGTCGATAGACTACTCGCAGCAGGCTTCATAAGGGAGATCAAGAAATCACAATGGGTGGCCAACCCCGTACTCGTAAAGAAGAAGCACATAGAAATCCTTCGGATGTGCGTCGATTTCACAGCACTGAACAAATGATGTCCGAAGGATCACTTTCCTCTGCCTCGAATCGACCAGATCGTCGACTCTACCGCCGATAGCGCGCGACTGTCCTTCCTCGATGCATATTCGGGTTACCACCAGATCAGAATGAAAGAGGAAGTTGAAGAAAAAACGGCGTTCATAACCCCACTCGGGGTCTACTGCTACACCACAATGCCTTTCGGGCTCAAGAACGCAGGCGCAACCTATCAGCGCATGATGCAAGACTGCCTCAAGAAGCAAATAGGGCGAAACGTCCAAGTCTATGTGGACGACATCGTCATCACAACAAAGGAGAACACACTACTCGACGACCTGCGAGAAACGTTCGCAAATCTCAGGCATTTTCATATCAAGCTCAACCCCAAGAAGTGCACGTTTGGCGCTCCAGCCGGACAACTATTGGGCTACCTTGTCTCAGCTCGAGAAATCGAAGCTGACCCGGAGAAAATATATGCTATACTCACAATGGAGAGACCTTCAAAGCTCCACGACGTTCAGAAACTAGCAGGTCGAGTGGCAGCACTCAGCCGCTTCATCAGCAAACTTGGAGAAAAAGCACTCCCATTCTATCGACTGATGAAGAAATCAGATAAGTTCGAATGGACTCTAGAAGCAGAAGAAGCTTTCAAGGATCTCAAAAGGGTCCTCTCAAACTCTCCAGTCCTAGTCGCCCCAATGAAGTGCGAGCCACTATACATGTATGTTTCTGCGACTAACAGGGTGGTAAGCACCGTGTTGGTAGTCGAGCGAAGAGAAGAAGGACACGCACAAAGCATACAACGCCCAGTCTACTACTTGAGTGAAGTCCTCTCCATATCAAAGCAGCGGTACCCACACTACCAAAAGATGGCCTACGCCGTATTCATGTCATCAAGGAAACTGACGCACTACTTCGCGGAGCACCCGATCACTGTAATAAGCTCCTCGGCAATCAGAGACATCCTCACAAACCCAAACACAACCGGGCGAGTCGCAAAGTGGCTCATCGAGCTAGCACCGCTGGACATCAAATATGATTACCTGAAAGCCATCAAAGAACAAGTCCTACCTGACTTTCATACCGAATGGATCGAAGCTCAACTGCCAGGCGCACCCGATGTGTCCAACTCATGGACCATGTACTTTGATGGCTCAAAGAAAAACGAGGGCGCAGGCGCGGGTGTCATCCTCATATCACCAAAAGGCGACAAGCTCCGCTATGTTCTACAGATGGGATTCAAGCTGCCGTCCAATAATGAAGCAGAGTACGAGGCCCTGATCCATGGCATGCGGATGGCCAAAGCCCTCGGGTGCACTCGACTGATGATATACGGTGACTCAAACCTGGTGGTGCAGCAAACAATGAAAGCCTGTGACACTATAGTAGACAACATGATCGCTTATCGCGACTTGTACAACATCATGGAGGGCAACTTCGAAGGCTGTGAGTTGCGACACATAGGTCACGAAAGCAACGAAGAGGCAGACTATTTAGGCAACTTGGGCTCGACCAAGGCACCAATCCCACCCGGTGTCTTCCTCGAGCGTATCGAGCATAGGTCCATCAAGCAAAAGCAGGTAGCTCTCAAGCCACCCGCTACAACAAAAAGCAAGGCGCCAAGCATAGAGGATCCGCCAGTCGAAGTACTCCTCATCGAGCCAACCTGGACTCAACCTTTCCTCGCATACATACTTCATGGCACAGTACCTAAAGACATAACCGATTCACGACGGGTCACTCGACGATCCAAGGCATACACCGTCATCAACGGCGAGCTCTACAAATGCAGCATCTCAGGTATGTACCAACGATGCATAGCATTCGAAGATGGCCAAGCCATCCTTCGCGATATTCATGCAGGTACCTGCGGGCACCACGCCAGCAGTCGATCATTCGTAGCCAAACCCTTTCGCGCAGGCTTCTACTGTCCCACAGCCCTCAAAGACGCGGAGGACATAGTCAAAAGGTGCATCGGCTGTCAAAAATTCGCCAACAAGCCACACGCACCCGCATCGGCGCTGAAGACAATACCATTGGCCTGGCCCTTTGCCCAATGGGGTCTCGACATGGTCGGGCCACTCAAAAAATCCTCCCATGGAGGGCATACTCACCTTCTGGTGGCGGTCGACAAATTCACTAAGTGGATAGAAGCAGTACCCATCACAAGCTCGACTGCCGCTACAGCAGTCAATTTCATAAAGAGTATCATATACCGCTTCGGCGTTCCAAGAAGCATCATCACAGACAATGGTACAAACTTCACGGCTGAGGAGTTCAAAACTTTCTGCAAAGAACAAGACATCATGCTCAACTACGCATCAGTGGCACACCCACAATCTAACGGCCAAGTCGAAAAGGCCAATGGCCTCGTAACCAGTGGAATCAAGAAGCGCCTCCTGGTGCAACTCAAAAGAGCAGCGGGTGCTTGGGTCGAAGAACTCCCCTCTGTGCTATGGAGCCTACGCATAACTCCTAATGCCTCAACTCAGTTCACCCCATTTTTTATGGTCTATGGCGCAGAGGCAATCTTGCCATCAGATGTGTGATTTAACGCACCTCGAGTCGAAGCATACAACGAAGAAGACGCTGATGAAGCACTCGAAGATGCAGTCGACTTGCTAGAAGAAGCACGTGACACGGCGCTCGCCCGCACAGCTGTTTATCAACAAGATCTCCGCAACTATCACAGTCAAAGGTTGCGCACCAGATCTTTTGAAGTTGGCGATCTAGTCCTTCGACTGAAGCAGAAGAAAGTACACAAGCTTGCCCCCCATGGGAAGGACCTTTCATCATTACTGAAGTCATTGGTGGCGGCGCATACAGATGGAAGCATGCGAAGACAGGAGAACTCTCGCACAACCCATGGAACGTTGCGCAGCTGCGCTGTTTCTATGCTTAGCATTGCTAGTCACATAATGTAATAGGCTCATCTATCGGATAGCTGCAGGTTTTAGACGCGCTCTTTTCCTTACCAGGGTACCTAAGTGGGCTGGAAGGTTTTTAATAAGGCGGCGTGCAGCTTAACATTCAAAAGTGGAATATATTCATTGTTCCTCCTATTTTTTCTCTACTTGCATAAAATTATTTGCATAAACTCAGCCCCACCCGAGCACTCGGGGGCTGCGCTACTTACCATAAAGAGCTTTCGCTCCTTCTCCTTCATAAAAGTACCCTAGTCACACTCGTACACTCGGGGGCTGGGTCAATAGCAAACATACACAAAAAACCCACTCGTACACTCGGGGGCTGAGTTTCATAAAGTCATCGCAAAAAATTCACATCCTCACCAGAACACTCGGCGGCTGCACAGTTAAATTCTTACTATAAGTATTTTTCACAAACCCCACTCGATTGACTCGGGGGCTGCGTACATATCAACAGGAGAATACAACTCTACGCACAATGTACAAAATTACACTCGGGGGCTGCCCCCTACTCAGAATTATACTCATCTTCAGGCCCATCTTTGATTGGGAGGACAGGGCCCATAAGCTGAGCATGGTAACACTCGACCATCATCCTGGCAGACTCGAACGTTCCTTCGAGCTCTGCATGTGACAAAACAGATCCTTGAACGGGTGGCTGAAGCTGCATGTTTGGACGCCTACTCCTAATATGCGCTATCATCGCGTTGGCCCCGGCTGTAAGCTTCTGAGTAATAAAATCTCGAATGGGCGCAACAGTCCGAAAGATGGAGAGCAGTGGATGAATTCCTAACGGCTGCGGTCCAGCGGGGAAAAGCGTCTGGTTGATGCGCTGGAAGGCTGACCTACAGGCTTCAAGCAGCAAAGTACTTCACCACACCCGATCCTTCAAAGTGGTGAGTGTGTGCGATCGGTGCCTATCCAAACGAAAATGTTGACGGCCAATCGTGGCCTCGTCAGTCGCATTTTCCACTTGTTGTTCCACACGAGCTTTCTCCGCAGGAAGATCTTCAACGAAGCCTACAGTCGCACAAAAAGGATTAATATCTCACAGCAGCACACTTCTCGAATGCAAAATACTCATGCTTACCCTCGAGTTGCCTGTTTACGATCTCCATTTCACCAAGCACATAATCCTCTCGCTGGGTAGGAAGGGAAGGCCTCGCCTTCATCATGTCCAACTCGCCCCGGACACTCTTCAGTTCCTGCTCCAACGACACAATCTTGTCTCATGTTGTTGTTCACTCGAGTATCGTTGGCTATCTGAGCTGGAGATCGACGAAGAGGGCGAGTCCGCGAGGACGCCACGGAGGAAGTAGGTACCCGTGGCTGTTTCAAACATCATAAACCTCATGTCAGATACGAGGATCCCACCACAAAACTCTTCGAGTATGTCAAGCAAGTCCAGCAGGCAATGATTCAAGGAAAGCATAGAATTCATATTAACATAGCCAAAAGCACACGCACACTCGCGTGGTCATAATGTTTAATTACAACGCATAAAAATAAGGCGGCAGCTCTACACTTCAGACACCGACTGAGACCTGGCCCTACTTTTGCGGGCGGCAATCTCAGTTGCGCGGCGCTCTACGGTGGTAATACAGATGTTGGCCAGTTGGTTGGCGCGCTCGCTAAAGCCCTTCAGAGATCACCCTTTATACCATGACCCATAATGAGCTTGAGGGTGGACTCTGAGCCGCGTACCGTGAGGGCGCGAGCAAAGCTCGCCATAGTTGACGATCCTGGGCCCAGGACGTTGGCAAAGTCATCCGCAGACTTGGGCACTTCATCATCAGGCAGCACCTCCTTGTGTATGGCCCCAAGCGTGCTGGCAAACTTGACGAGTGCCTCCCTCGCATGGACAAAGGCATTGCCAAGGTAACCTATGACCTGGTCGAATGATGGTTCATCACTGACCAAGTCTGTAGGCGTCGGCACGCCAGTCGCATCTACAGGAAGAAGACATAGGTCAGAACACAAACACCCATCGGGTACATATCTTTTATACAAAAAGGGTGAAATTTTACCTCTAACATTCTGAGCAAGGACAACCAGTTGTCTGGCATGCTCCTTCTCGCGAGCAGCAGCCGCGCCTGCATTTTTCTTCGACTCGACCAGAGCCTCTTCCATCTCCTTCACTCGAGTCTCAGCAGACTCTTTGTCACCTAATCACACAAGGAGTTACCTCATAAACATGCGCAAAACAAAAAGTTTGCGAGTGCAGGAACCAAAAACTTATGGCTGATCTGCTGCATACTGGAGCAGAGGCCATCCCTCTCTTTTTCCATTTGGACAAAAGCCTTGCCTGAATCGTCTAAGGCGCGGCAGAAAGGCTACAAACACAAAGAACAAGAATAAGTAGACATGAATGAGCCATGACATTTTCGGCTATGTCAAAAGGGCACTCACATGGTCCATCCAGGTCACGCTCGTGGAGGAGGAGGCCCCGATTTCTAGTGTTGCTGCAGACGCAACCTTGACCGGCGATGGGGCAGTCGCCGTCGTTACTGGTTGCACATCCGCGGCCGCAGGAGGAGACATCTCCCGGCGCTCTGGAGTCGGAGTTCGCGCCAATGGAGATTTCTCTGGATTATCAGCCCTGGCGTTGATGGGTGATGGCAAAAGCACAAAAATGTCAGTCAAAACAAACAACAATGCAGCTCGACGTACAAAATGATATTCATCACAAACCTATCTTCTTCATCCTCGTCGCTGTCGAGGATGTCGAGGCTAGGACCGCCGAAGCGCTTGCTCGCCGGGGGAGGTGGCATAGACCTCACAGGGCACACCATCAAAGGCGCGGCTGGAACAGCTCGCGGGGAGTCTGAGTCGCCATCATCTTCTAGATCCGCCCCCTTCGCGGCCGAGCTCGCCGCTGAAGTTGAAGCTTGACGATGGAGCCGCTTGCGGGCATGAGGCTTGCTCGCGTCGACTGATGGAGCAACCTCCGTGAGCGTCTCTTCCACCTCGTTCTCCTCCACACGCCTTGTGTGCGAAGTAGTAGCCTAAGGAATAGGCGACTCATCAGCCACCTTCTTGACTACGTCTTGAGCCTCCTGCACCACTGCAGTCTCCGCAGTCGGGCCATTCTCGAGAAGAGGAGGCAAAGTCGAAGCAGTCGAATGCCCCTGCATATCATCACAAAAAGAAGACGGAAAAAGTTAGCAAAAGCAACAAAAAACCGCAAAGTCAAAATCAACTCACTCAAGAGTTAACGTACCTCAGGAAAAGGCTTCGTTGCCCCAAAAACCTGGACGGGGCAGTCGACATTGCAAGGTTCAAAAGCTTTTGTGCTGGTAATCGATCGCACATGATCCTCCAGCTCCTTTCTCGATAGCTCCTCCTTTTGCATCCGAGTGGAGTCAAGCGGGCCCTCATACATCCACATCGGGTGGTCTCAGGCGCGAAGAGGCCACACCCGCATCTTCACAAAGGTGGCAATCAAATGCACACCCGTTACACTACTAAGCAGCTCCACAATCTTGGCCATCAGTGGCGCCGCTTCTGCCTTCTCCTCATCCGACAAAGGATGGTCCCAGGCAGCAGTCCTGTGGGTTATGCCCGCAGTCGAGAAGGCCGGGACTCCCTCTTGGTCGACACGCACATAAAACCAACGCTTCCTCCACCCCTGCGCCGAGTCGACTGGCTTCAAGGCGAAGTAGCGGGTGTCGTTGCGTACTTGGACTTGGAGGCCGCCAGTCAGATAGGTGCGCCCTCCTCGGTTGTTGGGGCGCACCATGAAGATGGACTTCCACAGCGCCCAGCTAGGCGCCACGCCCAAAAAACACTCACATAACACCATAAAGCACGCAATGTGCAATATGGCGTTTGGGGTGAGATCGTGGATCTACACCCCGTAAGCAAAAAGCAATCCACGAACAAAATCGTGGAGAGGGAAGCCAAAACCCCGCGGCAGAAATTCCGCAAAGCAGACGCGCTCATTACCGCAAGGTTCAGGGAGTACCTCTTTGGATGGAGCGCGGACGGTGAGCTAGTCCACCGGCGGCAGCAGTCCCTCTTCACGGAACTTCTGGAGGCTCGCCTCCTTCAGGGTGGACTTCACCTAGTCGCCCTCGCCCTTCTTGAGGTCGACGGTGGGCGCAGACGCACTGGCCACGGCCTTCTTCGCCTTCACAGCGGCCGCGTCGGTTGCGGCCGCATCACCAGCTCTCCTCTTTGGCGCCATAGCAATGGTGGCTGGGTGCGGAAAGGAAGGAGCTTGAGCGCAAGCGAGCAATGGAGAAAAGGCTCGAGGAAGAAGATGGAACAGGGGCGGCGCGCAGAGCAAATGGCAAGTAAAAACCAATGCCAGCGCAATCCCCTCTATTTACCATAAGTCACAACTGATCGCAACCGTCCAGATCAGAATCGTGCGTTCCGCACAGCATCTCATCGTCCACGTGTCAAATGCGGAGGGCAACCGTCGCCGGCCACTCCGCCCACTACGCACGCAAAAAGAGGAGCCATCATCACGCCTCCGTCAAACGTGGGTCCCACCAGTCAAATCCAGTCCAAACGGCACCGTCGCTGCAGAGCGGGACCCACATGTAGGTCACGTCCAATTGGCCGCAGCAAGCACGTCACCGCTTGTCAGAAAACGCAGTCGATGCGTGCGTCATCGCTGACGTCATTCAAAGTTCCGTAAAATGGCAGCAGAATTCAGATTACAAAAAGTCCTCACAGAGCAGACGCCAGTCCTTCGACTAGTTAGCACTGATCAGGGTCGACTATATTACGACTGCAACATAATACTCCCATCGGGAGCGTATCGAAAAACCTCTTTGACTGTCAAAGTATGGAATAAAAGATTTAAGATTATCCTCCATTGCAAACAATACAACACAATCTCGGGGGCTACTCTCGTCGGGAGCGCTATCGCGCACCCGATAGAATAATGATTGTAACTCAGTCGACAAAGGACATGACTCATCCAGACAAAATGCAAAAAGTTACACTCACAGAATTCCCGAGTTGCGTCCGTCGCAAATATCTCGGATACTGCATGCGCAGTGCAAAGGTAAGACCCGCCGATCTTTCGAGCTGGGCTAAGGACCGTTCCAGCAACGGCAATCCTTACAATTTCCGTGTCAGCAGACATGATGAAAATCCCGACGGACGCATTGGGTAATATCAAATTATACTGCAGAGCGACTCTGTAAGACCTCCGTGGCCTAGTCGAAATCAGTCCAGTTCGTTCCAAATTCGAGTCCAGGGACTCGAGTTTGATTGAAAGCTAGTAAGGTTTTAACCGAATGTGTAGTTAACCAGTCCCGATCCGTCGAGTGAACTGGGCCTGCTAAGCTCTTATCCCTTGAACATAAGCAAAAATCATAGTCGATACACTTGACATAGCCAACAAGTGCTATTCATACAGGAATTTCAGTTATAAAAATACATAGCATAGGACGTGCACTTACGAGTGAGTCCATGCCCGATTCTACGATTCAGACAAGTACTCGGGGGTTACTGACATGGATATACATCCTGGGTACCCAACCATAAGGGTATCTGGTGCACGTGACGACTAGAAGCCCAAATATTAATGATCAATCGAAGCCCAAGACAAGCGGCCCAAGAAGATGGAGTACCCTCTAAGATTAGACATAGGCATAGTCGGTTTATACTTTCCTTACATGTAAACTAGGTCGGTTACAAACTCCCGAGACCCAGCCACCTATTTAAAGGCACCGATCCAGGACAAGCAATATTCGAACCACCAGAAGCCCTAGCGAGATCAACAATCTTGCCAAAGCACCCTTGTAACCCCATAATCACGATCCATATTAGACAATCTTACTTGTCAGCCGACGAATCTACCAGTACTACCACGTTCTCTCCCCATAAACTCAACCCTAGGACCATGACCATGGAATTTGGTGAGGATACCCCTCGTCAATAACACAGTATCTTGGTAGAGAGCCACTCAATTTCCCAAATATAATCCCAGACTACCTCCACTCAGGAAATGAACCCAATATAAACAGGTGGGTCTGTGTCTACAAAATCAGTAACTCAGATTCAACGAAATTTAACCAAAATCAAATGAATGAACACCTTGATTTACCAGGTTTTGCTACGACATTAGGCATAGCTATTCTAATAAATGCATACTACACTCACCACTTTGTTGTACACTTGTCCAATAAAAATCCTTCTTATCCTCATAAAAAACATGAGAGGTATTATTAAATAGGAGTCAGCATTGCAGCTTGTATCTGCAAGCAACTTATGGTTTATGGACGACCAGTAAATGACTAAATGCAACTAACTCCGATAGGAATGCATAGCTAGAAGAGGACACCATGTCTGCAACTGATATTCAGATCATTCAGTAACTGTAGGTACACCCGCCACGGCCCAAATATCACAGGTGTTCAGAGGACAAACAATACATAGAGTAAAACGTAGAGACCAGGAAGATCATAGGCTAGTAAACACAAAATCCAAATCAAGAGAACAGCACGCGGTATACAGGTTTATGCATTGTGCAGATCCATGTCACAATCAGCGGAATTGATTAGATCAAAGGGGATTATGTGAAGGGTAATTATTTTAGTGGTGAGCCTTTGATCTTTCGGGTGCTGACTTCCTAGCGCTGCCCGCCCTGGAATCCGGCACGAGAAAATCTCCTACCTCTGCTTGCATGCTCCGGCCGGCCTCCCCGGCGTCTCGAGGCCCGCTTGCACTCTACGGCTACCCTCCCCTCCGCCTCGAGGAGGACCCTCCTGTGTCAGAGGAGGCTGGGCGACAATGGCCTCATTTGGAAGATGGAGAAGCAGCGGTCCCAGCCATCGTCGTCGACGATGCAAGGGTCTCGGTGGCGGGGGCTCGGGACCTAGAGGAGTTGGGGATGGCCGGCGGCCGGTAGTTTCTAAGGTTTGGATCGTGATGGGGAGGGATACAAGCAGAGGCAAAAACGTAGAGAGAGTGCCCGTACGGGACAGAGGGCCGAGCGAGGGGCGTATCCAGTGGGGGTGCCATGGCACCCCCTAAAAATGTAGAGAAATTAATTTATATACTAATATTTGGACAAATTTTTGCTAAATGTCAGTAGTATTTGGACAAATTCTTACTAAATGCTAAGTAAATAGGGAAGTTTTTAATCTTGGCACCCCCAAAAATTTTGTCCTAGATCCGCCACTGGGCCGACCGGTGGGCGGCAGCGCATCTAGCCGGCGCAATAGAAGAGAGAGCGGAGATGGGAGATGGCGTCGTTGTCTCCCATGCGGGTTGAGATGCAATATTTCTAGGGGCTCAAATGACAAACGGTTGATGGACGGGAAAACGTTCGCCTAATGTGGACCGTGGGTTGATTCACCGATTTCGGAGGGGGTTAAGTGTAAAACAGCACGACGTACCACCACGGTCGTTTTTGGACATTATATAGTAGAGATTTTTTTGGGCAAACATTACGTGTTCAGCTGGAACACCAAACGCTCATTTGGTCACTAGAAGCCCATTGACCCGATCGATCCTTCTCCCATCGTGGCCGGCGCAGAACATAACTCCGTTAAATTAAGGAGGAGATTGATTCAGGTTTGGATTCAGATTCCAAGACGGAGGAGGTGCTCATCCTGAGATATGTACATGAATCGGAGAGCTCCTACTTTGTTGCTACGAGCCTACTAATATTTCACGAATTAAAGACCGTGCTTGTCGATCGAACAACGCGCAAGGGAGGGCGGCACAACTAAACCGAGAACTAGCAATAAGGTGGGTTTGAGTTCTTCCCTGGAGACAAGGAGGAGAAATAAGGTGGCGATCTCTGGCCGCTCAATTCATTGGAGATGAATAACATCCCGGCACGAGCACTGCATGGGATATATCTCAGGACGAGGAGGAGCCTCAGTGTAAGTGTTATTTTATTTTTCGTTGATGTTTACTCTACTACTTTTTTCAACATGTCGTTGTGTGTGTGCATGATACCTTTCTGTATTTACATGAATGCGACGCAGAACACCGCACTCGGTACAACAATGTTGTGGCCCGTGTCATAGAAAAGGTCCTGCGTGTGAAGAGTCTAGATACATCCATCATCCACGAGCTAAGGGTCGCATGCTATTTGAGGCCCAATGAGTGTCTCCCCATTACCGGAGCTTTTGCCGCAAAGCTGAGTTTGTGCCTCTCGTAGAGAAGCCCTTTACAAAATGCACGGATAACGATCTTTCGCGCTATGCGTGGCGGTTCAATATGTGTCTTGGTGATTGTCCATCTGCATTTGCTGGCCTCACGAGCCTGTGGTTGGAAAACATGAGGTTTTGTGGAATGGGCATCTCCAACATTCTCAACACATGCAAGCAGCTAGAATATTTGTGCCTCACACACTGTGACGCGGGGATCCAATCGGTGTTGCTAGTAGAACATGATCAACTTGTGGAGCTCATAGTCGAGGATGGACAATTTGAGGTGGTCCATCTCAAGCGTGCACCAAAACTGCAACGTCTGACTCGTACTGGTTGATGGTACCCAAACCCCCTGGCCTTTTGTTATGTCCCGCAACTTTCAACGCTAAGTCTCGCAAAACGAGGTAATTGCTCCACCATGAAGCTCCAGTTAAGTCAGCTCCTTGCTAATGCCCCCTCGATAAGGGACCTGCATATGGATTTTGAAACTGAAATGGTACTCACTCGTTCCTACCTAGTATGTTATGCTTGTAATGGTATTTCTACCTCTTGAGGAGTTGCATCTTAATTGTACTAAATTATTAATTTGTTTCTTGTGTTCCAGATTTGGGTTGTATCAGAATGCCCTAAACTACTTACCCCTCTGTTTCGCAAACTAGAGATTGTGAATCTGGATGATATTCTCGAAGGCTGTGATGTCGCGTGGACCATGGTTATTCTTGAAGCTGCACCTTACCTAAGGGAGCTATGCATCATGGTGGGGGATCATTGGTGCAACATGATGATAGACCAGGACGTTCTATGGGAAGGAGAATTATGTGAGAAAGCAAACTATGAGTGGCTTTGCAGCAAGCAAGTAATTAATCTTAATAACACGATGCTCAATGGTGTAAAATTAGTCTGGGACGAGGATTAAACTAGTAAGTACGAGGTGAGGACAGGTTTTGGGTACGGAGAGGACGCGTTTACCAGTCAGGAGGAGTCCGCGTGCTGTGCTGTGAGACCGGAACATGACTTGACTTCCCTTGCTCACAACCACAGAAGCTCAACTTATGTATTACCCAAATAACAGCTTCCAGAAGGACTGCATCTTTCTTGTCATAGTCGCATAAAGCATAAATATTCTCTTTGTACAATAATACCACCTGAATGAGCAAACCTAACTGTAGCATACATATACGGAGTAAGAAATCCTGGGTAAAGTGATACGTTGGAACCAAAAAGGAAAATCTCAAAGAATGGAACATCTTCAGTTCTTCACTATATCCAGGGTGGTAACTTTTCCAGTTACACGCACGGTGCCCTCGTGAGTCTGCACACTACAAACATGAACAGACTTCCCAAACATCTACAGTAAAGAAAGAAAGAAACCAAACTAAAAGAAAAAGGACTAATGTTTCTTTTCAGACCACCCGTATCCCCATCTGTAACTATGAACACGCAACACCGGCTATTATATCAGGGGCTCCGAGAGCTCCATCTCGTTTGAGGCCTCCAGGCCCTCCCGCCGCACGTAGTCCAGCCCCAGCCACTGCCACGGCCAGCAGGCGTACCGGTGCCTGCCGCTGGCACCACCTCGAGACTCCACTCGGCCCTCCGACTCCTCCGCCTGCCTGTTGAGCTCCTTCAGCCTCTCTCGTAGCCTCAAGGACCTCGTGTCGGCGAGCTTGAGCGACTTCTCCGCGGCGTGACGTGCCGCCATGGCTGCGGTGGCCGTTTCCTCCTTGAACTTGACCTTGTTCTCCAGCTCCTTCATTGATTCCTTCGCTTCCTCTAGTTCCTTGTGGAGGGACGTTAGCTGTGGAATAAGAATTCGGTTCAGATTATCAAACAGTCAAGAAGGTTGCTGGTTAAAGTAAAAATGGTTACAGTAAAAATGTATGCTTGAACCACCTACAGAAACAACTCGTTGCGATGCAGCAGTAATCTACATATGCTCTTTTGAACATAACTCGTGAAATCATGGAAACCTATCAAGTGCAACCATAGATCTTTCTAATGAAATTCAAGATTTAGAACATAACTGTTTCAAGAGCCAGAACTTCAACTTCCTATTATCCTATCCAACCTCCAATAATATTGCAAAAGGCCCACATTTCGTTTAGTCCCTTCCTTCCCAGTCCACACGCGCCTATACTTCCTTCACACGAAGGCAAGGCGGCAGGCATACGAAGGCAAGTTTCTTCCACTGCAGCTGGAACCTCCCGCCCCACCGGGTCTGGTCCCAGGTGTCCTCATCCCCTGCTTATATCTGCCCTCATGCTCCTCCCAACATCAGGCAGTGTATTCTCCTATGCAGCCGCCGACAATAGCTTGATTCGCCGAATGTTATTTTTGAAGTTTTTGACGAAGTTAAACAAATTTCTTGGTTAGGCCTTTTTCCTTGATCCGAATGATCTATTCTCTTATCCGATGACGGAACCAAATGGTTTCCAGCTTACAAATTTCTTCCATGACATTTGTGTTTATTTTACAGTTTGGGGGTTCTGAATGATATACAAAATTTTCAAGCTATAGATCTGTAGGTTGTTCCATATTCATTTTGTTCGATTTGTTCTTGATATTTGAATTGCTCCACAAAAATTCCATGGTTCAGATCCTAAAATAAACGTTTAAGAGGGTGTAAACATTTTAAGCTTGTTCTAACAAACAGTGGGAAAATCTAAATTCTCGTTTTTGTTCTTTATTATCAAAAAATGCTAGGTCGGAAATATTTCATGCTACCAGCTAAGGTCAGGAAGTTGATCCTTTTTTTTTTTTTTGAGATTTCCCTCGACTTAGTACAGTAATAGTATCTGAACTTATGCACTAACTCACACCACACGCACACCACACACACGCACGTCCTAGTGCACAAGCTAGAACATATCCTAGTACTAACCGCGAGCCTAGACAACTGCAGGGATAAACCCTGTGGCAGTGGGTAGCACTGCAATACCTCTGACCGAACAGCGGGAGGGAATTAGTGAGGTAACCCGGATATTTGCTCCCACTGGGAGTCGAACCCGGGCCGGTAGACCGGCCACTGCCGAATCCAACCACTGCGCCACTGGCGCGTCCTCAGGAAGTTGATCCTTAGGATGAACAGTTAGGGAGGGGAGTACTTGATGGCACTGCATGTATTTTTTTGTGTGTGCTTTCTTACACTTTGTATAGTGGCTTGCTATCAACACACCAGTACGTCAGACTGCTCACTGTGCTTAATAATATTCTTCTCTCCAAAATAAATATCTATTAACAGATAACAGCAAGGCTATGTGATTAATATGGGTGAATCATTGATTTTCTGATGTAACTCATTAGGACACAAACAAGACACTGAACCCATAAGACCATGCATAATTATATAGAACATGTTTGTAAAGAAAAGCACCTGAATCTGGAACTCTTGTTCAATTGATCTACCAGCCTCAGCTCCCTCCTCTGCTGCCATCTTCCATCTTTTGATCTCCTCTTCAGCAGCAGTCACGTCCATCATCAGACCCTCAACCTTAAAAATGAATAAATACACGGTTATGCCACTTGCTTCATTGACTCCAACCTTATTAAGATACAAGTAATTAACTGAAATATCATGTTAGACATGAGGAGAAAATTACACTATCATTTGGCACCCTCTTCGAGATGCTTTATTTGCTTCCGCAGCTGTCCAATCTCTTTTTCTTGCCCTTCCATTCTTGTCCTAAGTAGACCAGACTCCGCCCTGAAAGCGAGCAACATACATATATGAGCACAGACATGAAGCAAAATAGGATCAGAACAAGGGCACTAGTAAACAAGATTGCAGCTTCAGTTGCGCATATGGAGATGGCAAGAGTGGTGCATTAAACGATGGTGTGTATCATCAGTTTCCACAGTTGGTTACGAAGGTGGTCAGAAATCATATGCTTTAAACAGCATGATCATTTTGCAATGTATACTAAATTCATCAAGTTCAACAAGCAGTGCAGCAAAAATGACAACAAAATGAAAAACAAAGCCTTGAACAAAAAAGAAGTTCAAATTAGGAAACATATTTGAAGGCTGGACACAAGGAGAAATAGAAATGCATCAATCAAGGATTCAAGGTTGCCACCTATGTGCTTCAACAAGATGTTGCAACTCAATGATCTTAATCTGGGACTCCTTGATGCTATTCTCCAATGCCCCTGCCTGCAAAGTTGGTCGATTTACAATTTAGTGTCACTAGATGGGATATCCATGAACTTGCAACACCATGATACATTAAGTACACCTAGCAGAGTATAGACCTCATCCTTGTCGGCGCTCCCTGTGGCCATTGAGCCCAATCTCGATCCCGGCCTCCCTCTGCCCATCCTCAGCAACCTTGAGCACCTCACGAGCTCATCCACCTTGGCCTCCAGCTCCATCACCTTGCTCCTCCCTCGACCCCGTCACGCTCCGACCACCTTCACGGCGGAGGCGGCGCTCGGATTCCAGCTCGGCGGTTAGGTCGAGGAGGCGCTGGTTGTGGGATGGATCGGCCTGGGGCTGGGATGGAGGTGGTGGTTTGGAGGAGGAAGAGGATGGGGGAGGGAGGGGGTCCTCGTCGTCGATCGGCCATGGCACCGGCATCCTCGTCGTCGACCGGCCGGTTTGGGGACGGAACCGAACATGGACACAAAGCTCATTTGATTTTCGAAAATTAGTTTGAGACAACTCAAGCAAACACTGCAATATTCCCAATTTTGGAAGAAGAAAAATCATAAGTCTGGGATGGGAACAAACTTATACTGACTTTCAGAAGAAATTTCTCCTGCCAAAATGGTTTGAGTTGGAAATCAACATATTTCCACATGGGATTAGCACTAGCAGATATAATCACATATCCGAAATAGACATATCTAGAATATCTGTCTATGGACCAACTACTAATGCAAACAGATAGAGAAACAACACATACCGGGAAGTTCTCCACATAGTGTTGTTATCCAAGTCGGCCATGGCGGTGACGATGAAGTAGACGAACCGCCGATTTTGATGTTGGAGTCAGCAAAGCTGGAGTCGGACCAAGGGAAGCGAACAGTCGCGCTTAGACGCTCGCCAAAAACCTTATCACCCGTCTCATAGTGTAGGATCTCAACGAACGGGGTTTCAGAGACCTGCTCTCCCGGACGACAGTGCACGCGGTTGCCAGGATGGACAAGTCTGGAAGCAGCACAAGAAAGAAACTATGCAGTGTAGACATGAATAGTTCCATGCATGTTTTATATTAATTGCCACATGTTTTATATACACTTTATATCATATTATATCATTTATTGGATTAACCTACTAATAGTGTCAAAAGTGCACAATGTTCTTGTTTTACACTTTGATGTGTAGGAATTATCAAAATTGGGCAAATAAAACCTTGTTGGAGTCAAATTGGGACTTTTCTGAAATCTGTCTGAGAACTGTTTACGAAGATTGTCAGTTTGACCCTCGAAGACGACCTCCAATGGAAAAAGTTATAAAGCGAAAGTTGCACAAAATTTTCCGCCGCACGATCTAGACATAAAATTCGTCCCAATCGGAGTTTGTATGAGGCCTGGAGAGGCCCGACAAGTCGGCTGGCCCAGATTAAAATCTGGCCGCGCCGAGGGGTGGTGTGGCTGCCTCGGGAAGCTTCTGGAGCTGCCCTTTGGACCATAAATAGCCCCCGTGGAGTAAACCCTAAACATATTGACGAGAGACCACAAAAAGTTCCGTGCCGCCGCCGATCCGAAACCCTAATTCGGGGGGACAGAAGCTTCGTTCTGGCACCCTGCCGGGACGGGGAAGTGCCCCCGGAGCCATCTTCATCGCCATCTCTCTCTCCCATGATGAGGAGGTAGTAGTTCTCCATCGAGGCTGAGGGCTCATGCCGGTAGCTATGTGGTTTATCTCTCTCCCATGGTGTGATCGTATTGTGATCATGAGCTTTGTAATCTAGTTGAATTTATAGATGTTTTTTCCCATTCACCATGTTATAGTTATGCTACTCAAGTGATTTGTCATTATAATCTGTGGAGTCATGTAAAGCAATTTATCAAGGTGACAATGTGGGTGATGTGTTTGACTCCATTAATATATTAGAGGGATATTTCATGAGTATTCTTGTGTTGGATGGCACTATTCACTTGTGGAGTTTGTGTATTGTTTAGGATACCCGTAGTGACATTGGGGTGTTCTAGGTGTGTATCACCGACCTTGAGGTGTGCTTTTGTAGCCCTACGCAATTGTCTTGGTGTGCTATGATCCTGTGGTGTTTGTTTACTCAGACTTCAGGGAGTGCTGTTATAGCCCTACGCAGTAGATTGGTATTTCTATCCAACAAGAGAATAGTTCGGAGTAGCATAGTGAAGAGGAAGTATTTATGCATTCAATCATAATTATTATTGTTGAGAGTGTCCACTAGTGAAAGTATGATCCCTAGGCCTTATTTCCAAGCATTGAAACACCGTTTACTCCAAGTTCTGCTGCATGTTTGCTTGCTGCCATTTTTACTACAAATTGCATCTACTACTTGCAACCATCCATACCACTTGTATTTCACTATCTCTTCGCCGAACTAGTGCACCTATACATCTGACAAGTGTATTAGGTGTGTTGGGGACACAAGAGACTTCTTGTATCTTAATTGCAGGGTTGCTTGAGAGGAATATTTTTGACCTCTACCTCACTGAGTTCGATATACCTTAGGTTACTCACTTAAGGGAAACTTGCTGCTGTTCTACAAACCTCTGCACTTGGAGGCCCAACAGTGTCTACAAGAATAGAAGTTATAGTAGACATCAAGCTCTTTTCTGGCGCCGTTGCCGGGGAGGTAAGGTAAAAGGCACTCACACTCCAGTCTCGGGCAACGAAGCTCTTTTCTGGGGTAAGTGCTTGAAGGTATTGATACGTCTCAAACGTATCTATAATTTTTGATGTTCCATGTTGTTATTATATCAAATGCTACATGTTTTATTTACACTTTATATCATTTTTATGCATTTTCTGGGACTAACCTATTAACAAGATGCCAGAGTGCCAGTTCCTGTTTTCTACTGTTTTTCTCTTTCAGAAAAGCTAGATACAAAATATTCTCGGAATTGGACGAAACGAAAAGGGTCGATCATATTTCTCCGTCACGAACACGAAGTCCAAAGGGGAGACGGAGCCAAGCCACGTGGGGCCCACGCCACCCCAGGGCGCGGCCCCACATGTCGGCACGCCGAGGCATGGCATGGCCAGCTCGCGAAGTCCCCGACGCTGCCTCTTCGCCTATTTATTCCCGATGTATCGTGTACCCTAAAAATACCGATCTTATTCCACGAAAAGTTCCGTTGTCGCCGTCGTCGTCAACCCTAGATGAGGAGGGTTCTGAAGCTCTTCCCGGCACCCTGCCGGAGGGGAGATCATCACTGGAGGGCTCTACATCACCATGCCTGCCTCCGGAGTGATGCGTGAGTAGTCAACCCTTGGACTACGGGTCCATGCAGTAGCTAGATGGTTGTCTCTCCACCCTGTTCCTCCATGTTTAGATCTTGTGAGCTGCCTAACATGATCAAGATCATCTTTATGTAATGCTACATGTTGTGTTTGCTGGGATCCGATGAATATTGATACCATGTTTAAGTTGTTTATCTATCTATGTGTTTTTGATCTTGCATGCTCTCCGTTGCTAGTAGATGCTTTGGCCAAGTAGATGCTTATGACTCCAAGAGAGAGTATTTATGCTAGATAGTAGGTTCATATCTCCATTCAATCTGGACAAGTGACAGCAATGGCTAAGGTTGTGGATGTGCTGTTGCTACTAGGGAGAAAACAATGATACACTTGTCTACGGTCATTTGTGTTGTTTACATTACGCACTTTACTTAATGCAATAATCTGTTGCTAGCAACTTAATACTGGAAGTGATGCGGATGCTGACCCGAAGGTGGATTATTTAGGCATAGATGCAGTTGGATAACGGTCTATGTGCTTTGTTGTAATGCCCAACTAGATCTCATAGTGAACATCTTGTCATGTATTGCATTGTCATGCACTCACTATTTGTCAATTGCCCAGCTGTAATTTGTTTACCCAACATGTTAGATATTTGTGATTGGAGAGACACCACTAGTGAACTGTGGGCCCCGGTCCAATTTTCCTCAAACTGTTAAACACCTACTGCACTCATTTGTTCTCTGTTACTTGCTGCAATTCCTACTGTTTTCCACTCCATACGTTTAATCCTTTGTTTCAGCAAGACCGGAGAGATTGACAACCTCTCTGTTTTCGTTGGGCAAATTAGTTTGATTGTGTTGTGTGCAGGTTCCACATTGACAACACCACACTTGGTTGGCGCCTGGGGAGTCATCACCAACAACCTTCTGAAAGATTCCAAGTCCTACTGGTTTGATAACCTTGGGTAGATCTCAAGGGAAACTGCTGCTTCTACTACATCATACCTTCCTCTTGGGGTCCTCCAACGAATGTGCTGTACACGCCATCAAGCAACTTTTTCTGGCGCAGTTGCCGGGGATATTGGAGACCTTCAGATAGGGGAGTCTCACATTTCCAATCTCTTTACTTTGTTTTTGTCTTGCTTGTTTTATTTTAGTTTTGTTTTGCTTGCTGTTAAAAATCAAAAACCCAAAAAAATTAAATTCCTGCATCTAGTTTATTTCGGTTTGTTACTTGTTTGCCACCATGTCTAATCCTGCTCCTTATATCATGTCTCCTGAGGAAGAGGTTTTCACTTTTAAACAAGGAAGTGGGGAGAGTTTTGGTGATGTCTGGTCTAGAATTTCTGAATCCTATGTTAAAACTGAACCTAAAATGGCTTTGAGCTTGTTTCTTAGTAGTTTCTATTTTGGGCTGCTTCTTTGTTATAGATAGGCCTTAGATGTTGTAGTAGGGGGAGAATTCCTTCGTTATGATGGGGATCAAGCCTTTAATGCTATAAAAAATTAATTGCAGCATCTACTTCTTCAAACAGAAAAATAGAATCAGCTTTTGAGAACATTCATGCAAGACTAGAGTCACTTGAGATAGAATTGGCTGGCTTTAAAGAAACTTTCAAAATTTATGAAAATGTTCCCTTGCATTTTGAACCTTCGGGATGGGTTCCTTCAGTAAAAATTACAATTGATGGGGTAATTGTTCATGCTCATTGTGATACCATGTCTGAATTTTGCTTGATGCCTAAAAAGGTCTATGATTCTCTGAATTTGTATGAACTCTCAAAAAGTGAAACATTTGTAACTCTAGCTGATAACTCAATCAAATTGTCTTTTGTAACCACTCAAGGAGTTATTACTAAAATATTGGGAGTATCTACACCTATTGATTATCATGTTATTGAATGTGTAGGAGCTGGGAACATCACACTTGAAAGGTCGTTATTGAAACAATTGGGAGCTGTCATTGACATGAGTCAAGCTACCCTAAGATTTAAACTCCCATATGGTCCACACACTTTTCCTAAGACCAAGGTCAGAAAAAAGGAATAAGAGAGCTAAAGATAACACTGTTGGTATTTCTGGTCTTGACAATACTTGATGCATCTCTTCATGCCTAGCTCAAAGGCATTAAAGAAAAACACTTGTGGGAGATAACCCATATTTTTATTTGCTGTTATTTTTCTTTTTCTTGAGTCAAGGATTTCTTGTCTACTTCTGTAGCAACTCCTTTGTATCTTTTATTTGCTTTTTGTTGTGCCAAGGAAAGTCACTAATGACAAGGTGGTACCTATTTTTGGGACTGCACAGGAACATATTCTTGTTCGTCACCATTTCTTACGGTAGAAAATCAGAAAAAATCGAAACATTCTGCCAATTGTTTTGCGTGTTCCTGATGATGTTACGCAACTTTCGTTAGACTATCACTTTTAGATTTGAGCTACGTAAGTGCCTCGAAAAAAATCTTCTTTACGGACTGTTCTGGTTTTGACAGATTCTGTCTTTGTTTTGCATTCTCTCTTTTACAAGTTTTTGAGTGGTTTTCTTTCAAGGTGGAAGAGCCCACTTAAGCCTAGTAACAGTACCTAATGTTTAAAATTGTTGGCTTATGAATTGTGTCCTTGCAAGAACTTTGAAATATTATGATTTAATGCACTAACCTGCTAATAAGAAAAGCTGTCAAGTTTTGGTGTGAAGAAAGTTTTCAAGTGTTAAGAGAGGAGGATGATATTATAAGAAGAAGAGTGAAGAGCTTAAGCTTGGGGAGGCTCCCTTGGATCTCCCCAGCAAATTTCAAGAAGACTCAAGCATCTAAGCTTGGGGATGCCTTGGGCATCCCCTTCTTCATCAACAAACTATCAGGTCATCTCTAGTGAGACTATATTTTTATTGCTTCACATCTTATGTACTTTTCCTTGGAGCATCAGTGTGCTTTTGTTTTTTAGTTTGTTTTGTTTTGTTTGCTGTCCTATATTTGTTGGATCCTAGCATTCATGTTTGGGAGAGAGACAAGCTCCGCTTTTTCATTAGAATACTCTTGTGCTTCACTTATACTTGTTGAGTATTCCTGTCTAGTTACTGCTATAGCTTCTAGCTCTCAGTTTTTCATGTATCTCTTGTTAGAGCTATTAGTTTCTTTTGAAGAAAGTACTCTCTTGCTTCACTTATATTTGTTTGGAGAGTTGTCAAATAAGTTGATTGGTGTTTGGTTGGACCAGAAAATGCTATGCATGTGGTAGTTGTATAAAATGCTTACATGAATCTAATAAGATCTTTGTCTTGAGTAATTTGATGCTTGTCAATTGTTTTGAGTTATCAAGTAAGTAATGTTTAAGCTTGTGCATCATGTAAGTAATGGCAATTAGTGAAGAACTACTGTAAAGATTTGTTGCTATAATGAGTTCCTTTGCATCATTGGTAGTTCGAAGGGGTCTAGATAATTTTTGAGTGAAAGCTTTGGGTTAACAAGGAAGACAATGTAAAGTCTTATGGTTTGTCAGCCATGTGTTTTTATGTGCATTCTTGGTATACCGGTTGATAGTGGTGTTTGCTTATAAATAACCTTGCTAGCCTAAACTCTGTACTAAGCGGGAATGCTGCTTGTGGATCCAAAACCCTTCAGCCAAATCCATGCCACCTGTGTCCACCATAACTACCTATTATGTGGTGTTTTCACCATTCCAAGTAAATTTTCTCATGTGCTATCTTCTAACTACTCAAAACTGTTACAATTTCTTTTTGTGTCACTACTTGAAAAGCTCATAAGGATGTGGTAGTTGGAATTGTCATCTTCCATGCTAATTGATTTACAAGGACTAGCAGCTTCATCTGCTTTTCCACCTTTTATTTTGCATTAAAGAGCTAGTTAGTCCACCCTATAATTAAATAAATAGACACTCCTCCATGGTTTGAGATTGTTGGCAGGCACCCGAGGATTTGGTTAGCCATGGTTTGTGAAAGTAATGGTTGGGAGGAGTGTCAAAAAGCTATAAAGTGCATATTATAAGTGTAGTATATATATAAACTTTCAGAACCGCTCTAAAAGTTAGTTAGCCATGGAAGATGACAAGAACTCTATTACTGATTTGTTGACACCTCTATACACCTTTCTTAAAAAAAAATATGCTCTCTATATATGCATTCGGGAACTACAAGCTCTAGCACATGATTTAATCCCTGCTTCCCTCTGCGAAGGGCCTTTCTTTTTACTTTATTGTTGAGTCAGTTTTCTACTTCTTTCTGTCTACTTAAGCAAACACCAGTGTCAACCTCAGTATAATAGTTTTTACATAAGGATGTGTTTGATTGATTATATTCTTTGCCTTGACATTATCGATATGATATACATGTTGAAAGTTGAAGCATTTGCTGAAGCTAAAATCTTCCTCTGTGTTGGTTCAAACATTTTCATTTAGAACTTATTGCTTCAATGAACTAACTCTTATGTAAGATTATTATATCACCAATGTCTCCAAGGTACTATTCACGAAAGTTTGCACTTGTGTGATTCATTTTGTTTACTCCTTGTTTATTTGTTAGCAAACTATAGACCATTGTCTTGGATCATTTCAGATCATGTGCATTACATTGTTATTTGATCAAAGATTGTCATGGTTGCATGTCACTTCAAAAATTATGTTGTTTTATCGTTTATCTACTCGAGGACGAGTAGGAACTAAGCTTGGGGATGCTTGATACGTCTCAAACGTATCTATAATTTTTGATGTTCCATACTGTTATTATATCAAATGCTACATGTTTTATTTACACTTTATATCATTTTCTGGGACTAACCTATTAACAAGAAGCCAGAGTGCCAATTCCTGTTTTCTGCTGTTTTTCTCTTTCAGAAAAGCTAGATACAAAATATTCTCGGAATTGGACGAAATGAAAAGGGTCGATCATATTTCTCCGTCACGAACACGAAGTCCAAAGGGGAGATGGAGCCGAGCCACGTGGGGCCCACGCCACCCCAGGGCGCGGCCCCACATGTCGGCGCGCCGAGGCATGGCGTGGCCGCCTCGTGAAGCCCCCGGCGCCACCTCTTCGCCTATTTATTCCCGATGTATCGCGTACCCTAAAAACACCGATCATATTCCACGAAAAGTTCCGCTGTCGCCGTCGTCGTCAACCCTAGATCGGGAGGGTTCTGAAGCTCTTCCCGGCACCCTGCCGGAGGGGAGATCATCACCGGAGGGCTCTACATCACCATGCCTGCCTCCGGAGTGATGCGTGAGTAGTCCACCCTTGGACTACGGGTCCATGCAGTAGCTAGATGGTTGTCTCTCCACCTTTTTCCTCCATGTTTAGATCTTTTGAGTTTCCTAACATGATCAAGATCATCTTTATGTAATGCTACATGTTGTGTTTGCTGGGATCCGATGAATATTGATACCATGTTTAAGTTGTTTATCTATCTATGTGTTCTTGATCTTGCATGCTCTCCGTTGCTAGTAGATGCTTTGGCCAAGTAGATGCTTGTGACTCCAAGAGGGAGTATTTATGCTAGATAGTAGGTTCATGCCTCCATTCAATCTGGACAAGTGACAGCAATGGCTAAGGTTGTCGATGTGCTGTTGCTACTATGGAGAAAATAATGATACACTTGTCTACGGTCATTTCTGTTGTTTACATTACACACTTTACTTAATGCAATAATCTGTTGCTAGCAACTTAATACTGGAAGTGATGCGGATGCTGACCCGAAGGTGGATTATTTAGTCATAGATGCAGTTGGATAATGGTCTATGTGCTTTGTTGTAATGCCCAACTAGATCTCATAGTGAACATCTTGTCATGTATTGCATTATCATGCACTCTCTATTTGTCAATTGCCCAGCTGTAATTTGTTTACCCAGCATGTTAGATATCTGTTATTGGAGAGACACCACTAGTGAACTGTGGACCCCGGTCCAATTTTTCTCATACTATTAAACACCTACTGCAATCATTTGTTCTCTGTTACTTGCTGCAATTCCTACTGTTTTCCACACCATACGTTTAATCATTTGTTTCAGCAAGACCGGAGAGATTGACAACCTCTCTGTTTTCGTTGGGCAAAGTAGTTTGATTGTGTTGTGTGCAGGTTCCACGTTGGTGACAACACCACACTTGGTTGGCTCCTGGGGAGTCATCACCAACAACCTTCTGAAAGATTCCAAGGCCTACTGGTTCGATAACCTTGGGTAGATCTCAAGGGAAACTACTGCTTCTACTACATCATACCTTCCTTTTGGGGTCCTCCAACGAACGTGTGATGTACACGCCATCAGGTATCTCCTTTAGATCTTGCTGTTATATCTTTTTGTTTCTTGTTTTTATTTTCACTAGTTAGGCTTAATGGAAAACAACAACAAAATTAGAGAGCTCTATGAAATTTATCTTGAGTTAGGACATGATGTGTTTGAAGAGAAAATTAAAAAACCCATGGAACTTTGTTTGCATGATAGTGGTAATGTTTTTAGTATAAATTCTTTGAACACCATTATTTCTAATGCCATGGAAAGTCCTAAGCTTGGGGAAGCTGGTCTTGATGAACATGATATTTTTAGTCTCCGAGCTTTGAGGAGAAAATTTGCTTTGATGATACTTTACCTCCAGTTTATGATGACTATAATGATAGTGGTGTTTTGGTGCCGCCTACTATGGATGATAAAGTTTATTATGACTATGCTATGCCTGCAATTTATGATGATTATAATGATGGATGTGATAGTTTTACTTCCACTTTTATTAATGAAATTGTTTATGCTTATGTGGAGAGTAATGATACTTTTATGCATGTGGATCATGATAAGAATGCTTTATGTGATAGCTATATTGTTAATGTTGTTCATGATGCCACTAAAAATTATTTTGAGAGAGCAAAATCTGGTTATAAAAATCTTGCTGTTATTAAATTTTCTCTCTTTATGATGAATGTTTTGAGCTTTATCATGTGTTGGTTTTATATGCTGGTTGCTTTAAGACCAAATGGTCATTATGAGAGAGGGAGACACGGTTTCATATATCTCAATAATATTAAGTCTCCTCTCTTTATGTTGAAAGTTTTGAAATTGCACTTGCTTTTTCTTGCTATGCTAGTCACTTTGTTCTTCATGGATTTGTTTTCTTATAAGACTCCTATGCATAGGAAGTGTTTTAGATATAAAAATGTTTTCTGTTTGCTTGTTGATTCTCTCTTTTATGTTTAACTCTTATTCCTACAAGAGCATCATTAAAATCACTATGCCTAGCTAAAAGGCTTTAAACAAAAGCGCTTGTGGGAGGGTTCTCCTCCCGGCCTACGGCCACGCAGGTGGTGCAAGGCGAGAGAGTAACCTAAGTTTCCATCAGCCCAGACCATGGCAAAGAAGAGGATGAAGGTGGCAGTGACTGAGCCTATCACAGTGGCGAAACAGAAGGCGATGAGTGGGGCGTAGGAGAGCCGGAAGAAGTCAACATAGAACCGCCGAGTCCGCGAGATGGACATGAGCAGGGGAAATAAGTAGATGTTTGAGCACATGATCATGAGCGACAAGACCCACACTTGGGTCATAGGTTGTCTTTGGAAGTGCATAAGAACGATGACGGTGAGCAGCACCACCACGAGAGCAAACCATACACCTCTTGACGTACGCCCCTTGTCTTGGGCAAGGATCGAGTCGTCGGCCATTTCCCCGACCTCGATACCTTTCCTCGTCCGAGCAAACTCCTGCCGGATCGAGTCGGGGACGCCGGTCATTTGCACCATCTCGATAGCTTGCCTCATCCGAGCAAGCTCCTACTTGATCGAGTCAGGGACGTCGGCCGTATCCCCGATCTCGATAGCTTTCCTCGTAATCAACCAAAAGAGGGCATATCGGGTATCAGAAGGAGGCATCGGAAGGAGGAATCGGATCGAGGCGGCGGCGGCATAGGAACGGGGCATGGCGACCGCTTTGTCGGAGGCAGCATTGGGGATGGCCGTCTGCTGGATCAAGGTCATGGGTGTTGGGAACATGTATGCACGCACAAAAGCTTCTCAATCTCACGATCGATCAGCTGACCTAACCATACTAGACTAGTACTACGTACTGGAAAGTACCAACAGACTCGTTTTATGCAAACCTAGTACACTAAGGACTCACGCCGTATGCTTTAGCAATCACATGTCTTAAACGGACACACTAACAAATCACCAATTATGGAAAGATTACAATGGGATGGGCACGGCGGCAGCGGCGGAAAAACTATGGTTTGGATTTGGGGAACGATCGATGCGAGGAAGGATCACCGGAGGCAGCTTGCGTCCTCCTTCCACAAGTTCCCGCCGATCGCGTCCAGCATGTTATGGGTCAGTAGAAGCCCAATGACCCGATCGATCCTGCTCCCATTACGATCGAACAACGCGCCAGGGAGGGCGGCGCAACTAAATTGAGGACTAGCAATAAGGAGGATTTCAGTTCTTCCCTAGAGACAAGGAGGAGCAATAGCATCTCCCCGCTCAATGAATAGCATCTCGGCACGAGCACAATATGGGATATATCTTAGGATGAGCAGGAGCCTCAATGTGTGTCACCACGACGCGGTTTCCGAGAGATTTAACACCGGCCACATTGCTCGCTACAACAATGTTGTGGCCCGTGTCACCGAAGAGGTCATGTGTGCGAAGAGTCTAGATACCTCCAACATCCACGAGCTAGGGGTCGCATGCTATTTGAGGCCTGATGGGTGTCTTCCCATTACAAGAGCTTTTGTCAGCATCATGGCAACCCACAAGGTCGTCAAAGCTGAGTTTGTGGCCCTCATAGAGAAGCCCTTTCCAAAATGCACTGAGAACGATCTTTCGCGCTATGTGTGGTGTTTCAGTATGTGTCTTAGTGCTTGTCCATCTGCATTTGCTGGCCTGACGAGCCTGTGGTTGGAAAACATGAGGTTTTGTGGAGTGGATATCGCCAACATTCTCATTACGTGCAAGCAGGTGCAATATTTGTGCCTCTCACACTGTGACGCAGGGCTCCAATCGGTGTTGCTAGTAGAACATGATCAACTTGTTGAGCTCATCATCGAGTATGGCCAATTCGGGTTGGTCCATCTCAACCGTGTACCAAAACTGCAACGTCTGACGCATACTTGTTGGTCGTACCCAGACCCCCCTGACTTTTGGTTATGTCCCGCAACTTTCAACGCTAAGTCTCGTAAATCTAGGTACTAGTTCCACCATGAATCTCAAGTTAAGTCAGCTCCTTGCTAATGCCTCCTCGATAAGGGACCTGCATAAGGATTTTGAAAGTGAACATGTACTCACTCATTCCTACCTGTTATGTGATTCTTATAATGATATTTCTACCTCTCGAGAGTTGCAACTTAATTGCACTAAATTCCTAACTTGTTTCTTGTGTGGCAGATTTGGGTTGTACCAGAATGCCCAAAACTGCTTACCCCTCTGTTTCGCAAACTAGAGATTGTGAATCTGGATAATCTTCCCGAAGACTGTGATGTCGCTTGGACCATGTTTATTCTTGAAGCTGCACCTTACCTAAGGGAGCTATGCATCACGGTGTGGGATCATTAGTGCAACATGGCCATAGACCAGGACGTTCTATGGGAAGGAGAATTATGTGAGAAAGCAAACTATGAGCGGCAACCATCTGCATCTATTTTCAAGCACAAGAATATGGTCAAGCTTACCATCCATGGCTTTCGGCCCAATAAGAATATGGTGCAATACGTACGTCGCGTCATGAAAGTCGCCATGAACATTGGTGAGATCTCTGCACGACAGGGAAGCATGTGGGATTTGCCCTTCTACATATCCGACGACCAGCGAGGAGATGGATATGCTAAGGATGAAGATGACCAAGGGCTTGGGGTTGGTGGCTTCACCTGCTGTGATCCACTTTAGGTCCTAATAATTGAGAATAAGAGGCATGGTGTCACTATGGCGTAGATTCGTTAGAAGAGTTGGATAATTCAGTAAGAAAGGTGCATATGTTTCTTACTGCTGTTTTTGTTTGGAAATTGAAGATTGTAACATCTCCTTGTTGACATAACGGTAAGTGTTTCTGTTTTTACTGGTTGTGAACCAAATGGATGATGCAGTTTGGTCTTGTACTTTACACTCATTACGTATGTTTATTGCTTAAGATAGATATGACAATAGTATATCATTCGGTTTGCTTAAGATAGATATGTACTCCCTCTGTTCTAGAATGAAATCTATATACGGGGCGTTGTGCATCGACACAAGTTTCTTTAATAAGTACAAGGTCACATAATTCTGTAAGCTGAAAAATCATGCAAAACCCGTTTGTTCAATCCATATTCCCACCGCAATTAATATTCCAGTAGTACTTAGCACTCGATCGAGTAGGTAGCTAGAGCTCCTTGGCGATGGCCTTGAGGGCGTCCCGGACGTAGGGTACCGGTAGCTGAACCCAAGCTCGCCAGCCCTCACCGGAAGCACCTTCTGGCCGTCCAGCACCATGGTGGCACCCTCCCCTAGCATGGCCTTCAGCGCCAGCTCCGGCACCGGCAGCCACGACGGACGGCCAACCACCTGGCCCAGCCGCTCGCACATCTCCGCCAGCCACACCGGGTGCGGCGCCGTGCCGTTGATCATGCCGCTGTACGTCGGGTTCCTGATGGACTCGCAGATCAGCTCCACGATGTCGTCCAGGTGGATCCACGAGAACCATTGCCGCCCCGTGCCGAGTGGCCCGCTCGCGAACATCATGAAGAGCGGATCATCTTCGCCAGGGCGTCACCGTCCTTGCCGAGGACCATGCCGATCCGGAGAAGGACCAGACGGACGTCGTCCTGGTTCACCTGTCGTGCCTGGCCCTCCCACTCCCGGCACACCTCGGCCAGGTAGTCGGTGCCTGACGGGCTCGACTCATCGAAGCTGTCCGTCTTGCTTGTATTTTTTTTTGAAACGAAACACTAGATTTCAACAGATACTGGGCACAGCAATAGTGCTGGCCACCGATACAGGAAGATCATCCGGCAAGGCATCAGTCCAAACCTGCCTGTCCACGTGCCTACGAGCACCATAAGCTGTTAGCAAGGTTGGGAGGAGTATCAAATATTTTATGCAATCTCTATATGCTTTCAAAAACCTAAAAGCTCTAGCACATGACTTAATCCCTGTGTGTGGACCCCGGACTAGCTGTCTGAAATACCCGATTATGCTTAACACAACGATCCCGTGATCAGTCTGTCGTTGCACATAATCCGAATTGGATACCAAAGTTTATATCCATTATAGTACCGAATAAAAGTCTTACATAAATGGTCATTTAGACCAAGTTCTTACATAGGTGCCTTCATGGGCCAAACCAAATATATCAGCGGAAGCTACGGCGTAGTAGACATCATATTCTAACGATGACAACCCGACAGGCAGCTGACTTGTGGAGATCCTTAGTTCGCATAGAAGTCACCATACTCCTGCTCGGCGTAGTGCTCCTCCTCGTAGTCTGGCTAGGACAATAGCCAGGGACGAAACCAATATGAGTACATTTGAATGTACTCGCAAACTACCCCAACATGAGTATGCACGAGTTTTATTTTTAACTTTTCAAACTTTGATTTTCTTATGACATCTCTATATCTTTATTAAAAAAAGTAAGAAGAGTTTTATAACTGTTTTTAAAAGAAGTCACCATCTCTTTTGTTTCTCCAAATACTTCACCTTTTCCTGACCAGGGCTCACCATGGTCCATTTATTCCCACAACTTATACCACTCCATTTGGTATAGTTGTTTAACACCCTCACCATTTTCAGTTCTTTAAACTTAAAAGCTTTTTCCAAAAACTTGCACATGATCTTAGGACAGCTTCCCAATTGTCCATAACCGAGGACTCGGCTATTCGAATAGTTTTGACCCTCTGCAGAGGTAGCACGCTTTTATCCCACATCCATCCGGTAACTCATCGTGTCAGCCACGTCCCGCCATACAAGGTGTATGCGAAGTTGAGCCACCGACCCTAGCCTCTCCTTTGCTCATGCTAGTATAGGATCCTACCCATATGATAATTCCCACCAACGCTCAGTCCGGTCCCCGTCGGCAATCCTAAGTGTGAGGACTCATATGTTTTTCCCGGCGACCACATTTATGAAGTCTTCAATCCTCCTCCTTATCTTTCCATAGAGTTTGAGCGAGGACCCAGGTCAGGGGAGTTCACAAACCATCCCCTCATGCATAACGGAGTCATCTCCGTTGATGAGGTATCCCATACTAATAAGAGCAAATTATATGACTAAGCCCCGTTCCCATATGGGGGTAAATGTGGTCGCACAGATTAAGATTGGTTGTCATAGTACTAGGACACTGTGCATTTTTCATAAACATCAACATCTTTCGTTTCTCCACTTCAATACCGACATCTCGGTATTCCATAACCACACAAGTATTTTCAAAGGAGTTTTGAATAAACAACATTGTTTTCCATCCTAAAGTTTCATATAACTACTACATAGGGTGGCAAAATAATTTCCATACACTTTTTTGAAAAGGTTTTGTAAACCATTGGTTTTAAGAGTAAATCATTTGATCAAAGTAGATGCATATATGTTTAGGTGCAAGCTCAGAGAGTAGCTTGCCTTGCTCGGCAAAGTGGCCTTGATCTTGATCTTCAGGTTCAACAAATTCCCCGTCCTCGATAAATCCAGCAACATTCTCGTCTAATCGATAAACAAACAAATACAAGCAATCACTAAACTATTCAAACAACATCACAGTATCACAATCCTAAATGCTCTAGATAGCCACTGGAACATCAAACAATACAAATTGATTTCAAAACATTTGAAATAAACATTATTTGTTTAAGTCCAAATTATGGCAGAAACTTGTTAAACAAGTTTAATTCCACAACTTGAGTTCTCTTGGTCACAAAAATACAAACTAAATTTCTATAGAAAGCTACTGATGTGTAGAAGACAACCCAATTTGAATTGGATCAATTGGAGTTACCAAACTCCCTACACATTGGTTTGAATCCAGTAGCTTAATAATCAAGTTTTGGCAATCAAATAAGTTCTGTTGTTTCAAAAATTAAATCCTTTTAGGGGTAAGTAAGCATGGCTATATGCGAGCTAACAAAATTGGTCCTAACCCATTTGGGTCAACCAATAAACATATTTGTTTATTTTAGTCCAGAAGGGTTTATCTTAAAGTCAACAATTAATTTGCTTAATTAATTCTACCAAAATTAGGGAGCTAAAAAGGCAGTACTAAGCTAGAAAAATTGGTTTGGAATTATTTGGACTAACAGAGTATCAGAAACAAACAAGTTTAGATTTTAAACCTTCTGTGGAATTTTCAATAATACTTTTTAATTATTTAATTAAATGACATGAGACCAATTGGTTGGTTAAACAATTTTATAAGCTTTCCAGAACAATTGAGTTTGATTTATTTGGATTCCTAAATCTCAAGTTATTGATTTTAAAGTTGATACCAGTATTGAAATTTGCAGAGAAATTGAATTAAGAAAATCCACTGTTGTGGATAATGTCGAAAAATCTGACTAGTGGGGCCCTTCTGTCAGTGACTCAGGGCACGCAGGGAAATTAATAAAATGCTGACGGGTGGGGCCAGCCCGTCAGCCGCTCATCTAAATGAAGCGTTACGCGACCGTTGGATCTAGATCCAACGGCGCACGTTCAAAGGCCACGGCGGCGACCATAAAATGGCGGCGCCGCCGCGCCGCGGCACGGTGGTGGATGGTTCCTCACCTAGAGGGCTCGGGAGGACTTGGTGATGATGCGAGACGACGGCGGAGGCTCGGGCGAACGTCCTGGCTGAGTCCTACTTGCTGGGACGGGCTGGTTCGTCGACGGCGAGGTGCTCGGCTTCCACGGCGACTTCCCGAACTCCGGCGAGCGTCTGTCGTCGATTCTGTGCATGATCCAGAGGGAAAAAGAGGTGGGTGAGCGCGGTGTGCAAAGGGGAGAGAGTACGGGCCAGAGGAAAGGAATGGGAGGCCAGCACGGCGAGGCCGTGGTCGTCGCCTACCTCGGGCTGTCGAGCACGGGCACGAGCAGCAGCAAGCTCGTGGCCGAGGCTCCGCCCTCCTGGCGGTGCACGGGCGAGTGGAGGGTGTGGTGGAGAAGGGGAGAGACAGTGGGGCGTGGGGAAAAGCGAGGTGCGGGCTCGAGTTTAAATAGGCGCGGCGGCGGTGCACGGTGGTCGTGGTCCAGCGGCGTCCAGAGGGCGGGAGAGGTCACCGCGCGGTGTCTGGGGGTCCGGGCGTTGGCTAGGGTTCGCGGCGTCGCGGATCGCGTGTCGAGGTGCCGCGGGCTGGGCCAATTTTGGCCGGCGCCGTCCGTTCATCCTCGGCGAGAAGCGGGGGACAGCGGCGTTAAGGCGAGGGGAGAGGGTCTCCTCTGCCCGCAGAGGGTGCAGAGGCACGGGGCGAGGGTGACGCGGGCAAGGGGGCCCTGGGGGGCCGGGGAACGGCGAAGAGCGAGCTGCGGCCGTGGCGACACGCACGGCGACAGTGAGCTAGGGGAGGTAGGAGACGATGACGGTTTTGCAAAAACCCCTGGCTCCTGTGCTCTGCTTCTTTTCCTTCTTCTTTCTTTATTACTTTTAGTCCTTCTGTTTAATTGCAGAAGCACTTCTTGATTTAATTTGAGGCACTAAATCAATTTATAAAAATTTGGCAAAATTTGTGGGGCCTTCCCATAATGTACAGAAGCTCCACAAAAATTGGCATAAAATAATAAAATGTTTTGAAACATTTTCTTTTATAGTGTTTTAATTAAGGCATTTTAATTTATTTTTACTTTGTTTACTTTTGAATTTTAAAACTAGTTTGAAAATATTATTTGAGAGAGATAAGTAGTAAGGATGAAATGGGAGGGTTTGCAATACCACTCCACTAAATTTTGTTGGAAACAAAATGAGATCCTCACTTGGAGAATTTTGTGGCACTTGCACTTTATTTTCTTGCTTTTCTTTTATTTTATTCTCTTCTTTTCTTCTTGTTTTTAAATAGAGCAAACAACACACAAACAAGAGGAATAGCAACACAAGCAAGAACATGAGATCAACACACATAATTTAACAAAAGTTTTTGTTGGCTCCCATTTTTGGAATTAATAATACTTGTTAATAATTTTGGGATGTTACAATCCTTCCCTCCTTAAAATAAATCTCGTCCCGAGATTTGCTAGGCTTAGGTACTAAAGAGGCCTGGGAATTCGCTCCTAAGATAATCTTCACGTTCCCAAGTTGCTTCTTCTTCAGAGTGGTTAGTCCACTGGACTTTGTAAAACTTGATCGCACGTCTTCGGGTAACACGAACATCTTCTTCGAGAATCTTGAGGGGTCTCTCGCGATAAGTCAAATCTTGGTTCAGGTCGATGGAGAGGTGGTCGATGTTTTTGAAAACATCAGGCTGGTCAGGAACTTCAGACACTTCCGGAGCAAGGAAATGTGGAAGACATCATGATAATCTCCTAACTCCGGTGGCAATTCCAGCTGATAGGATACTTCTCCTCGACGAGCGATGATCTTGAAGGGTCCAATATACCTTGGCGCTAACTTTCCTTTGACATGGAAACGCTGCATTCCTTTGAGGGTGTCACTCGGAGATAACATAATCTCCGATACTGAAAGTGAGGTCACGGCGCTTGGTGTCAGCGTAACTCTTCTGACGGGACTGGGCAGTTTTGAGGCGTTCCGAATAAGCTGAACTTGCTCTTCAGCTTCACGGAGGGTATCTGGACCGAACAATTTACTTTCTCCGGTATCGGACCAATTCAGGGTGTACGACACTTCTTGCCGTAAAGGGCTTCAAAAGGGGCCATTTGCAGACTGGACTGATAACTATTGTTGTATGAGAACTCTGCAAACGGAAGACAATCTTCCCACTTGGAACCATAGGATAGAACACATGCGCGAAGCATGTCCTCCAATATCTGGTTCACTCGCTCAGTTTGGCCATCGGTCTGGGGATGATAAGCTGTGCTAAATGCTAACTTGGTTCCGAGGGCTTCATGAAGGGATTTCCAGAATCTTGAGGTGAATTGCGTACCTCTATCAGATACAATCTTCTTAGGCACACCATGCAGGCTTACTATTCTGGAAATATACAAGTCTGCTAACTGAGCTCCGGTATGGGTGGTCTTGACAGGTATAAAATGAGCAACCTTGGTCAATCGATCAACGATGACCCAGATTGAATCATGGCCTCGGTTGGATCTTGGAAGTCCGGTAATAAAATCCATTCCAATCTCATCCCATTTCCACTCGGGAATTTTCAAAGGTTGAAGCAATCCAGCGGGTCGCTGATGTTCAGCCTTGACTCGCTGACAGATATCACACTTGGCTACGAAAGAACCAATCTCTCGTTCATTCCATGCCACCAAAATCTTTCTCGAAGGTCTTGGTACATTTTGGTTCCGCCGGGGTGGATTGAATAAGGGGTCTCATGGGCTTCCTTCAGGATTAACTCCTTAAGTTCCGTGACATTGGGCACACAGATACGATCATTGAATTTCAGCACTCCTTCAGCATCTTCGGTAAAACCGGGTGCTTTGCCGAGGGAGATCTTCTTCCTAATTCCTTCAATGCTTTCATGACCTTTTTGGGCTTCTTTGATTTGATCCATCAGGGTTGGGGCTAACTCCAAATTGGCGAGATATCCATGGCTAACAAGTTCTAGTCCAAAATCTTCGAACTCTTTGAACAAGGCTGGTTGTTCGGCTTGGATCAGGGCATTCAGGTACAGGGTTTGCGACTAAGGGCATCGGCAACTACATTAGCCTTTCCGGGGTGATAGTGGATTCCAATATCATAATCCTTGATTAATTCCATCCATCTCTCTCTGTCGCAGGTTCAACTCCTTCTGGGTGAAAATATACTTCAAGCTCTTGTGATCCGTATAGATCTCACAGCGATGTCCCGCAAGATAGGGACGCCACTTTTTAAGAGCAAGACAACAGCAGCTAATTCCAGGTCATGGGTTGGGTAATTCTCTTCATGCGGTCGCAACTGCCGGGACAGATACGACACAACTTTGCCTTCTTGCATCAGAACGCAACCAAGTCCGAGGCGTGATGCATCGCAATACACGTCGAAACTCTGGGTGACGTCTGGCATAACCAGGATTGGGGTGGAGGTTAGTCTCTTCTTCAACTCTTGGAAACTATCTTCGCACTTCTGAGTCCATTCAAATTTCTTGTCCTTCTTCAACAGTTGGGTCAAGGCTTGGCTATACTGGAAAATCCTTCAACGAACTTGCGGTAATAACCGGCGAGTCCGAGAAAGCTTCGGATTTCAGTCACTGGTTGGGGATAACCAGTCAATAATGGCTTGGATCTTCTCTGGGTCAACAGAAATTCCTCCAGCAGATACTATATGTCCGAGAAATGCCACTTCATGAGCCAAAACTCACACTTGCTAAGCTTGGCATACAGCTGGTGCTCTCGGAGGGTCTCCAAAACTAGACGCAGGTGTTCAGCATGTTCTTCTTCGGTCTTGGAATAAATAAGGATGTCATCAAGGAAAACTACCACGAACTTGTCGAGGTACTCCATGAAAATCTTGTTCATGAGATTCATGAAATAGGCTGGGGCATTGGTCAGACCAAAGGACATCACGGTGTATTCAAACAAACCGTAACGAGTGGTGAAGGCGGTCTTGGGAATGTCTGTCTCTCGGATCTTCAACTGATGGTATCCTGTCCGAAGATCGATCTTTGAAAAGACTCGGGCTCCGTTCATCTGATCGAACAGATCCTCGATCTTGGGAAGGGGTACTTGTTTTTAATGGTCACGTCATTTAGCCTGCGATAATCCACACACAGTCGTGTGGTACCGTCTCTCTTGTCCACAAAAATAATGGGTGATCCCCAGGGTGAAGCGCTTGGACGAACAAGACCTTTGCTGAGCATATCTGCCAACTGCTTCTTCAACTCAACCAGTTCTTCCGGATTCATCCGATAAGGCCTTTGGGATATTGGGGCTGTTCCTGGGATAAGCTCAATTATGAACTCAATTTCCCGGTCTGGCGGCATACCAGGCAATTCCTCAGGGAAAACATCTCGGAATAGGTGAACAACACGGATCTCATCTAGGGTGGGTCGAGCTATGCTCTCATGGCAGCCTGGTTGAGTGGTTGGGTTCAGACACATACTCCACTTCTACTTCTTTGTCGGTGGTGATGGATACAGCTCTTCTGGCACAGTCAATTCGACCATGGTACTTGGCTAGCCAATTCATACCGAGTATGACATCTATGCCTTGGGTTCCTAAAACAATTAGGTCGGCTGCAAATTTTCGCCTGAAATCTCTATGGCAGTATTTGGACAAAATCTCTTGGTTTCTAGGGTGGAACCAGGGATTTGTATACTCAAGGTTTTAGTTAGGAAGCCTTCTACTAAACCTCCCTTAGCAACAAACTCCTCGGTAACAAATGAATGTGTTGCACCAGAATCAAACAGAACAGTTGCAGGTACTGAGTTGACAAGGAACGTACCCAGCACAACATCCGGCGCATCCTGAGCTTCTTCAGCATTGATGTGGTGCAGACGACCCTTGACAACAGCAGCATTTCCGCGGGTGCGGCATTCTTGCCATTACCATTTCCATTGCGGCCTTGACCATTGTTCGTGCGGGCATTGGGGCGCTGAACATTCCTCTTGGGATTGGGGCATTCCTTGGAGTAGTGACCTTTGTTGCCACATTCAAAGCAGACAACATTGGCATTGGGGTTGAAGTTGTTGAAGTTTCCTCTGGGACGGTTATTGTCATTGGGGCGGTTGAAGTTGTTTGGGCGGTTAGGGAAATTGGGGCGTGGAGCTTGGGGTGGTCGATAGGCAGGTTTGGGGTTTTGCTGAAAGATACGAGGCTTCTGACTGCTCGAACCTTCCTGAGCATTCATCCTCCTCTTGCGACCTTCAAACATAGACTTGCGCTTGGTCTCCAGCTGGATGGCTTTGTCCACAAGTGACTCCAGATCACGGAAGTCATGGATAACCAAGCACACTGCAGTTCATCATGAAGTCCACTCATGAAACGCTCCATCTTCTTCTCTTCTTTGTCGGTGTCATCAGGAGCATACCGAGATAAGTCGGTAAACTCTCAAGATAACCGACCACATCTCTACTTCCCTGCCTCAGCTTGCGGAATTCATCCTTCTTCCTTCAATGAGTCCATAGGGAATGTGCTTCTTGCGGAATTTCTCCTGGAACTCAGCCCAGTTGATGACATGATCAGCTGCTGGAGAGTCTTGGTAGTTTCCCACCAAGCTCTTGCAGGTCCAGCGAGATAGTGGGTTGCATACAGCACTTTTCATTTTCTCCCAGCAGCAACTTGAAGATTGTTGTCGATGGTGCGAAGCCAATCATCGGCTCCAGCGGGTGAAGTCCCTTGGAGAAGGTAGGTGGGTTGGTCTTCTGGAAATCGCCTAAGGTGGATCGCTGGTTCTCATTGCCATTGCCATTACCACCATTGTTGTTGTTGTTGTTGTTGTTGTTGTAGCGGCTGCGAGTTGTTGTAAGGCAGCGAGATGAGCTGGCGCTCTGCCGGGCATTTTCACGTTCCTCCATGATAAGCGCGAGAAGTTGGGCGGGGGTTGGGTCCGGTGGTGGTGGTGCTGATCCTCCTTCCGCACGACGGGGCGGCATCCTGAAGCACACCGGGTATAAGAGGCAAGGCAAGAAAAGTTCGACTAAGGGAAAGACGATTTCGCAAGTGGTTGATTAATTTAAGGATTATATGAAAATATTTCACACAGATTAACAAGACAAACATACTTATATTTCACAAACATCACATCAAGGAGTTCACAACAACATCAAGCTTACAACCTCAAGCTTACAACATCACCTTACATCTAAGATACATAGCATCTGGTTTCCAAAAGAACCACTACTACTCGACTAGCGATAGGGGTCAACCTAATCCTGCGGTAGTGATCAAGTCACTCGCCTACTGAGGTGGAACCTCCAGCTCTAACACGTCAGCATCTGACTGGTAGAGTGGCTCCTCGGGATCCTCCTCCTCGTCCTCGAGAACTGCCTCGAGTGGCTCCTCCTCGTCAACTAACTCCTCCTCATCATCTCCTCCTCACAGTCCATCTCCTCCACAAAGTCATCATCGTCACTGAGGAAAGCGTTGTTCTCCTTGCGGAGATCCTCGCCCTCCTCCTCCATCTCGTCAGTATGGTGCTCTAGATCCTCGATCAGCTGGTCCTGCTCCGCCACCTTTTGCGGAGCTTCACGATGGTCCTCCTCAGCTGGGCCCTCTTCCGAGAAGAGCGACCTTCTCCTCCAGCAGCTTCTCCTCACTCTCGCGAAGCTCAACGAGCGACTCGCGGTCAAAGCGAAGCTGAATCCTAGTGCGTAACAGATCATCCTGAGTGTGCTGAAGTAAGAGCTCCATGTCCATGATGTAGCTCCCAAACATCGGGTGGCAAGGGGAAGGAGTAGGGTGTCCATCGCAGTTGCGCCTCCCGTAGAACCGGAAACGGGAGTCTACTAACTCCGCCTTGTGCTCCTCACAAAGTCGGGCTAGCATCCTCTGTGTAGCAGTACAGAGACCGTCAACCCAGGTGGCCTCCTTGGTGGTGAAGACGAGCGTCCTGGAACTGGGAGACTTGATGTTCCTGCGAACTGACGACCTGATGAGCCAGCTCAGCCTTCCGACACCGTGAACATCAATCTGAGCTCCCTCAAACTCTGGAGCGGGGCGACCTAACAGCTTGGTCAACTCGAACAAGTCACTCTCGAACGTCAGCTTGCTATCCTTCTCCAGCTGAACGAACTCGGTCCAGTGGAGTGCCATCTACAAATTTTTAAGCAAATTTTAAGTTAGTAGTGACGAGTGTACAAAATTTTAAATAGTAGGGCAACAAGTGAGTCAAATTTAAGTTTAATGAGAAGTGTGCAAATTTTAAGGATACAAAGGAAAATGTAATATTTAATGAGAGTAAAATTTTGCATAAGTAAGAGGATTGGAGATAAGCAGTTTTCGAAAATACTTCTTCCTTTCTTTTAGAAATTCATCTTTTGTAACATTTGACAACGACCATGCTAACTAAGGTTTCCTAAAGTCAGGATGGCTCTGATACCAAGTCTGTGGGGACCCCGGACTAGCTGTCCGAAATACCCGATTATGCTTAACACAACGATCCCGTGATCAGTCTGTCGTTGCACATAATCCGAATTGGATACCAAAGTTTACATCCATTACAGTACCGAATAAAAGTCTTACATAAATGGTCATTTAGACCAAGTTCTTACATAGGTGCCTTCATGGGCCAAACCAAAATATCAGCGGAAGCTACGGCGTAGTAGACATCATATTCTAACGATGACGACCCGACAGGCAGCTGACTTGTGGAGATCCTTAGTTCGCATAGAAGTCACCATACTCCTGCTCGGCGTAGTGCTCCTCCTCGTAGTCTGGCTAGGACAATAGCCAGGGACGAAACCAATATGAGTACATTTGAATGTACTCGCAAACTACCCCAACATGAGTATGCACTAGTTTTATTTTAACTTTCAAACTTTTATTTTTTATACATCTCTATATCTTTATTGAAAAAGGTAAGAAGAGTTTTATAACTGTTTTTAAAAGAAGTCACCATCTCTTTTGTTTCTCCAAAACTTCCCTTTTCCTGACCAGGGCTCACCATGGTCCATTTATTCCACAACTCATACCACTCCATTTGGTATAGTTGTTTAACACCATCACCATTTCAGTTCTTTAAACTTAAAAGCTTTTCCAAAAACTTGCACATGATCTTAGGACAGCTTCCCAATTGTCCATATCCGAGGACTCGGCTATTCGAATAGTTTTGACCCTCTGCAGAGGTAGCACGCTTTTATCCCACATCCATCCGGTAACTCATCGTGTCAGCCACGTCCCGCCATACAAGGTGTATGCGAAGTTGAGCCACCGACCCTAGCCTCTCCTTTGCTCATGCTAGTATAGGATCCTACCCATATGATAATTCCCACCAACACTCAGTCCGGTCCCCGTCGGCAACCCTAAGTGTGAGGACTCATATGTTTTTCCCGGCGACCACATTTATGAAGTCTTCAATCCTCCTCCTTATCTTTCCATAGAGTTTGAGCGAGGACCCAGGTCAGGGGAGTTCACAAACCATCCCCTCATGCATAACGGAGTCATCTCCGTCGATGAGGTATCCCATACTAATAAGAGCAAATTATATGACTAAGCCCCGTTCCCATATGGGGGTAAATGTGGTCGCACAGATTAAGATTGGTTGTCATAGTACTAGGACACTGTGCATTTTTCATAAACATCAACATCTTTCTTTCTCCACTTCAATACCGACATCTCGGTATTCCATAACCACACAAGTATTTTCAAAGGAGTTTTGAATAAACAACATTGTTTTCCATCCTAAAGTTTCATATAACTACTACATAGGGTGGCAAAATAATTTCCATACACTTTTTGAAAAGGTTTTGTAAACCATTGGTTTTAAGAGTAAATCATTTGATCAAAGTAGATGCATATATGTTTAGGTGCAAGCTCAGAGAGTAGCTTGCCTTGCTCGGCAAAGTGGCCTTGATCTTGATCTTCAGGTTCAACAAATTCCCCTCCTCGATAAATCCAGCAACGTTCTCGTCTAATCGATAAACAAACAAATACAAGCAATCACTAAACTATTCAAACAACATCACAGTATCACAATCCTAAATGCTCTAAATAGCCACTGGAACATCAAACAATACAAATTGATTTCAAAACATTGAATTAAACATTATTTGTTTAAGTCCAAATTATGGCAGAAACTTGTTAAACAAGTTTAATTCCACAACTTGAGTTCTGTTGGTCACAAAAATACAAACTAAATTTCTATAGAAAGCTACTGATGTGTAGAAGACAACCCAATTTGAATTGGATCAATTGGAGTTACCAAACTCCCTACACATTGGTTTGAATCCAGTAGCTTAATAATCAAGTTTTGGCAATCAAATAAGTTCTGTTGTTAAAAATTAAATCCTTTTAGGGGTAAGTAAACATGGCTATATGTGAGCTAACAAAATTGGTCCTAACCCATTTGGGTCAACCAATAAACATATTTGTTTATTTTAGTCCAGAAGGGTTTATCTTAAAGTCAACAATTAATGTTGCTTAATTAATTCTACCAAAATTAGGGAGCTAAACAAGGCAGTACTAAGCTAGCAAAATTGGTTTGGAATTATTTGGACTAACAGAGTATCAGAAACAAACAAGTTTAGATTTTAAACCTTCTGTGGATTTTCAATAATACTTTTTAATTATTTAATTAAATGACATGAGACCAATTGGGTTGGTTAAACAATTTTATAAGCTTTCCAGAACAATTGAGTTTGATTTATTTGGATTCCTAAATCTCAAGTTATTGATTTTTAAAGTTGATACCAGTATTGAAATTTGCAGAGAAATTGAATTAAGAAAATCCACTGTTGTGGATAATGTCGAAAAATCTGACTAGTGGGGCCCTTCTGTCAGTGACTCAGGGCACGCAGGGAAATTAATAAAATGCTGACGGGTGGGGCCAGCCCGTCAGCCGCTCATCTAAATGAAGCGTTACGCGACCGTTGGATCTAGATCCAACGGCGCACGTTCAAAGGCCACGGCGGCGACCATAAAATGGCGGCGCCGCCGCGCCGGCGGCACGGTGGTGGATGGTTCCTCACCTAGAGGGCTCGGGAGGACTTGGTGATGATGCGAGATGACGGCGGAGGCTCGGGCGAACGTCCTGGCTGAGTCCTACTTGCTGGGACGGGCTGGTTCGTCGACGGCGAGGTGCTCGGCTTCCACGGCGACTTCCCGAACTCCGGCGAGCGTCTGTCGTCGATTCTGTGCATGATCCAGAGGGAAAAAGAGGTGGGTGAGCGCGGTGTGCAAAGGGGAGAGAGTACGGGCCAGAGGGAAAGGAATGGGAGGCCAGCACGGCGAGGCCGTGGTCGTCGCCTACCTCGGGCTGTCGAGCACGGGCACGAGCAGCAGCAAGCTCGTGGCCGAGGCTCCGCCCTCCTGGCGGTGCACGGGCGAGTGGAGGGTGTGGTGGAGAAGGGGAGAGACAGTGGGGCATGGGGAAAAGCGAGGTGCGGGCTCGAGTTTAAATAGGCGCGGCGGCGGTGCACGGTGGTCGTGGTCCAGCGGCGTCTAGAGGGCGGGAGAGGTCACCGCGCGGTGTCTGGGGGGTCCGGGAGTTGGCTAGGGTTCGCGGCGTCGCGGATCGCGTGTCGAGGTGCCGCGGGCTGGGCCAATTTTGGCCGGCGCCGTCCGTTCATCCTCGGCGGAGAAGCGGGGGACAGCGGCGTTAAGGCGAGGGGAGAGGGTCTCCTCTGCCCGCAGAGGGTGCAGAGGCACGGGGCGAGGGTGACGCGGGCAAGGGGGCCCTGGGGGGCCGGGGAATGGCGAAGAGCGAGCTGCGGCCGTGGCGACACGCACGGCGACAGTGAGCTAGGGGAGGTAGGAGACGATGACGGTTTTGCAAAAACCCCCTGGCTCCTGTGCTCTGCTTCTTTTCCTTCTTCTTTCTTTATTACTTTTAGTCCTTCTGTTTAATTGCAGAAGCACTTCTTGATTTAATTTGAGGCACTAAATCAATTTATAAAAATTTGGCAAAATTTGTGGGGCCTTCCCATAATGTACAGAAGCTCCACAAAAATTGGCATAAAATAATAAAATGTTTTGAAACATTTTCTTTTATAGTGTTTTAATTAAAGCATTTTAATTTATTTTTACTTTGTTTACTTTTGAATTTTAAAAGCTAGTTTGAAAATATTATTTGATAGAGATAAGTAGTAAGGATGAAATGGGAGGGTTTGCAATACCACTCCACTAAATTTTGTTGGAAACAAAATGAGATCCTCACTTGGAGAATTTTATGTGACACTTGTCACTTTATTTTCTTGCTTTTCTTTTTATTTTAATCTCTTCTTTTCTTCTTGTTTTTAAATAGAGCAAACAACACACAAACAACAGGAATTAGCAACACAAGCAAGAACATGAGATCAACACACATAATTTAACAAAAGTTTTTGTTGGTTCCCATTTTTGGAATTAATACTACGTGTTAATAATTTTGGGATGTTACACCCTGCTTCCCTCTGCGAAGGGCCTTTCTTTTACTTTTATGTTGAGTCAGTTTTCCTATTCTTTCTGTCTTCCACAAGCAAACACTAGTGTCAACTTTGTTACAACATGCGTGATATGCTATGTATTGGACTTATTATACTACTTTGTGTTGACGATATCCATGAGATAAATATGTTGAAAGTTGAAGCAAATGCTGAAACTTAATTGTTCCTTTGTGTTGATTGAATACCTTTTATTAGAAACTATTGCTTTATGAGTTAACACTTATGCAAAACTGTTTGATGCTTGTCTCGAAAGTACTATTCATGAAAACGTTTAGCTTGTGCGATTCATTGTTTACTCATTATCTATTTGGTAGCAAATTATAGACCATTGACTTGGATCACTTCATTCATTTACATGTGCCTTGCAATATTATATGATCAAGATTATGATGGTAGCATGTCACCTCAAAAATTATTTTGTTTTTATCGTTTACCTACTCGAGGACGAGTAGGAACTAAGCTTGGGGATGCTGATACGTCTCAAACGTATCTATAATTTTTGATGTTCCATGCTTGTTTTATACCAATTGCTACATGTTTTGCATCTACTTATATCACTTTTATACATTTTTTGGACTAACCTATTAACAAGATGCCGAAGTGCCAGTTCCTGTTTTCTGCTGTTTTTGTATTCCAGAAAAGCTAGTCTGGAAATATTCTCGGAATTGGATGAAACTTCACGGGGATCCCTATTTTACCATAACTCACCTGACGGACCAAAGGAGCAGCAGAGGAGGGCCACCAGGGCCCCACACGCCACTAGGGCGTGGGTCCCCCCTTGCGCGCCCTAGGTGGTGTGGGCCCCTCGGGGGTCGTCAGCCGCCGCCCTTTCGCCTACTTATTCCCCCCGACGCGAAAACCCTAAGTGCCTGAGCAAATATCCACGAAAAGTTCCAGAGACGCCGCCGCCGTCAACCCTAGCTCGGAGGGTCCAGAACCTCTTCCCGGCACCCTGCCGGAGAGGGGAATCGTCACCGGAGGCTTCAACATCGCCATGCCTGCCTCTGGAGTGATGCGTGAGTAGTTCATCCTTGGACTACGGGTCCATAGCAGTAGCTAGATGGTTGTCTCTCCAATTTGTGCCATCATGTTTAGATCTTATGAGCTGCCCTACATGATCAAGATCATATTATTGTAACTAGCAAAAATGCCCGTGCGTTGTAACGGCAAAATAGAAATATCCGACAAATCGATGAACGCATATCAAATAGAACATGATATTAAACATTCCAGTTATCGATAAGTTTTAGCAAATTTAAGGCATCTATGCAAAAGCACATGACAAAAATTGTTTTTAAATACTGTACCTCAAATAGTTGGTTGCTCAGATATGTCGGAGTATGCAATTGCTCTCTGTCGCTAGTACCTCTCGCCTCTCCGGCAGAAGCATAATGAGCAGCAACCTTTGTAGCTCGTGCAATACCTCATCAAGGACGCGTTTCGCAGTGTCGTCCTTCACCGCTGCCCATGACAAGCACGGGAAAAAAATTCTCTGGGACTGGGCCGCAGCACCCTTCTCGTGAGGACCCTCCTGAGATGGTGACACCTAACGCTCAGCTCGCATCCCAAAGCAAATAATAATCATCGTTATCAGTTGATACGCACGCGCGCCGGCTTGCCGATGACGCGAGCCGCCGGCCGCGAGTCGGTCCAGTAGTGCGCGGCACTGGTGGCCACAGTTGAGACCCATCTTCATGGTCGGCAAGACAGGATGACCGCGGGACGTTAAAGCCATGCTCGCTGGCCCATCGACGGCTGTTGCGCGAGGGCGAGGCGGTCGGCGAGGCCCTGCACGACGCGCTGGAACACCGTGCTGTGCACGGGCGCGCCAACTTGGAGGTCGCGCAGCAGCGCCGCAGGTCGCGGTACGCCATGTCGCCATCGTCTCGGCGGCAGGCCGCTCGCACTTGTATGAGCCACATGCCATCAGAAGTTCAGCGCCTCCATGTTCTTCGCCGTCATGTGCAGCAAACACCGCCTCGTCTTACTCCAGCTAGAATAGGCCGGCACCACCCACTCGCGGCGACTCCAGAGCATCCAAGGCCTCGACCTTCTGCTTGGAGCTCTCGACTGAAAAGAAAGGAATTGGTTGTGCCTCCGTGATCATTCATCGCCGGTGGGCAGTGCGCCGCCGGTGGCAGCAAGGGCAGTATGCTGGATTGCCCACCTCATGAATGCGACGTCGTCGGTGCACCGAACGGGCGAACAGCGAAGGTTGCTGCCGACGCCCGATGGACAGTCTCCCCGACGCCATGATTTTTTCTCGCTTCACCACCAACAGTCGCAACTGGACGCCATTGAGGAAAAATTCCCCTCGATCGCTTTCGGCCTTTACAATTAGGGATTAAAAGCTGCTTTGGGATGCGTGCTAAGGATGAGGTGCCGTCGACATGCGCCTCGTCACGCCGGCAAGACATGGACCGCTAGGGAGAGGATAAGAGAGGATTTGGTGGTCGCATAGAGGAGGAATTTAGTACATCGACCGTGCCGGAGCGCCGTCGATTCATGGCGCCGAGGTCGCCGCCGCACAGCGGACGTGCCACACCGGCATGTAGGGTCCCATCAATGCCGCTGGATGGCGCGTTGGAGAGCGCCGGCGTACCGGCCGTGGGCCGCTGCCCCGTGGAGCGTCTTCGGCGATCGCGCTGCTGGGAGTATCGCCAAGGTCTCAGCTATGGGTACCGCCATCGGTCGTCGCCTTCGCCGCTAGCCGAAGGATGGCGTGTTGGCCTGCCCCGTGGAGCGTCTTGGGCGATCGCGCCGCGGGGAGTATCGCCGTGGTCTTAGCTACGGGCACCGCCATCGGTTTGTCGCCTTTGCCGCTAGCGCGCTAGCCGAAGCGAGGATTCAGGCAGAAGGTAGTCGAATCCTGGACGACGACCAAATGCGACCTCAAATCATCGCGGCGACATAGGAAGTCAAGGACGACCTACATTGTGACGAACAGGATTCGTCGGTGGTATATTTATAAGAGAAGATGAGGAGAGTCCGAGCTGGGTTCGACCTCGTTTCCTATGAGCGGTTGCTCTCCTGGCGAGGCGGGGACCTAGAGAGTCGGGCCTGACGGGCCGCTTGTAGCGATCGGACCAACGACCAAAGGACGGGGACGTTTAGTCCCACATCGGTAATTCGGCTGCGCTGACGACGTACGGACGATTCGAACCAAACCATCGATAAAAAACGACGTACGAACGATGTACCATCAGACGGACCAAACGGACGAAGGAAGAAACACTACTCGTATTATAGTAAAGAAGATGCTACATGTTGTGTTTGCTGGGATCCGATGAATATTGAATACTATGTCAAGTTGATTATCAATCTATGCCCTATGTTATTTAAGATCTTGCATGCTTTTCGTTACTCGTAGATGCTTTGGCCAAGTAGATGCTTGTAACTCCAAGAGAGAGTATTTATGCTAGATAGTGGGTTCATGCCTCCGGTAATCTGGGAGAGTGACAGCAACTTCTAAGGTTGCGGATGTGCTGTTGCCACTAGGGATAACCTAACAATGCTATGTCCACGCCATATGAATTTGTTTACATTACGCACTTTACTTATGTAATTATGCGTTGCTTGCAACTTAATACCAACGGGGGACTCGGATGACAACCCGGCGGTGGATTATTAGTCATAGACGCTGTTGGATGACGGTCTATGTATTATGTCGTAATGACCAATTAAATATCATAGTAATCATCATGTCATGTATATGCATTGTCATGCGCTCACTATTTGTCAATTGCCCAGCTGTAATTTTTCACCCAACATGTTAGTTATCTTTTATGGAGAGACACCACTAGTGAACTGTGGACCCCGGTCCATTCTTTTACACTGATTAAACAACCACAAACTGCAAAACTGTTCTTTTTCATTCTCTGCAATTTAATACTCATTTTCCACACCATACGTTTAATCCTTTGTTTTCAGCAAGCCGGTGAGATTGACAACCTCACTGTTTCGTTGGGGCAAAGTAGTTTGATTGTGTTGTGTGCAGATTCCACGTTGGTGATCGTATTGCGCCGTGCGGGCCACCAACAACCTTCTGAAGAGTTGCTGCTCCTACTGGTTCGATAACCTTGGTTTCTTTCTGAGGGAAAACTTGCTGCTGAACTGCATCATACCTTCCTCTTGTGGTCTCCCAACGAGCGTGTGATTCACGCCATCATGATGCACACTAGGTCTTCGCCATCTGCCCACTCTGTCGCGACTTTCGGGAGTTTGGCTATGGTAGCTGGCTTTTGCGACCAAGTGCTTCTTGAAGTCTTCTCTGGTGAGTCCCATGATGAACGCGTCTATGGCCATATCTTCTGAAATTATTCCGGCTGAGTTGCGTATCTCAGTCCACCGTCGGATGTATGATCTTAATGTTTCACCTGGCTGTTGGATGCAAGCTCGTAGCTCTTCGAATGTTTTTGGGCGTTCAGCGAGTGGCTCGGAGTTTTTGATAAAGTCAATGCAAAAATCCTCCCACGAGTCGTACTTTGATGCGGGTAGTGCTTTGAGCCAGTCGCGAGCTGATCCTTCGAGCATGAGTCGTATGTATTGCCTAGCTGTGGTATCCATGCCTTGTTGGCACGAGACAGCCAGTCTGTAGTCCTCCAGCCATCCTGAGGGATCCTGTTTGCCTGTTTATTTGGGTTGCTCGGATGTCAATTTGAACCCTTTGGGCATCCTTGCTTTGCGAACCCGTTGGGTGAAGCATAGAGCTCTGTTTGACTCGTGCTCGCGATCAAGTATGAGTCACTGTTGTACGATCTGCGTGATCTGCTCCTTGACCTTCGTGATCTGCTCCTGGGGCTGCACGTCCTACTTCTGGACTTGCGTTGCTTCGAGTGGCTCCTTTCCTCTGAGCGGTGGCCTCGGTCATTGGGAGTTTTGTACTTCGAGGCGTGGCCTGGGTGTGACTTGTCCTTGGGTTCCTGCTGGAACTTTCTTGAGCTTGTTGAATTCTTCTGCTACAAGGGCAAGTGCTTTAATTTGGTTTCGATGCACTCTTGCGCTGGGGTCATTTGCTGGTGGTCTGTTGAATGGAGGTATGCAGTGGTGGTGTATAGAGCACCCTCGCTTTTTTGGGTACTGGTACGCCCTGTTCGTCGAACGTTATGAACGAGTTGCCCAGATTGCGGGTGAGTGCTCGTAAATCACCTTCTGAGAGGCGTGATAGCCTTGAGGGTGGCCTGTCACCCGCCCCTGCTGTGGAACCCAGAGATGCTCTCCTTCGTGCACTCGATGCGCTAGCCTGCTTTTTACGTTCGTCGAGTACGGCCTTGAGGCTTTTGAGGCGCATTGATTCTTGCGAGTTAAAGTATTGGAAAGTCAGCATCTCTTCAGGTGATGCATCTGCTGGCATCATTGTGCACTCGTCGATGACCTTGATCGCTTTTGCCGCCATCTCTGCAGTGATTGTGAGTGTCGTGACTCCGTCTGGCATGGTTACTGTGCATGGAAAAACTGTAGGCCTGCGAAGGGCTCCAGCTGCCGATGTTTCTGGTCCTGATCCTGAGATGGTGTAAACCTGTTGCGGGATGACCCGTGGGATCGAGTATGTACTTTCAAGTCCAGTCATGGACTCGAAGTCTTCATTGAGACTCATGTCTGAGTCAGTGTGACAGTCGAAAGGTCCGTCAGGACGGGGGTCGAAGTCGATGTGTTCATCACCCATGCTTGTATCAGAATTGGCGAAGCCAGTATGGATCTCGGAATCGAGATTGTTGTTTGTGTGAGCTTCAGAGTTGGCGTTGTCGATTTTATCCTCAGGTTCATCGTAGTCGCTGAAGGAGATCTCGCACTCGAAGCTATCTTCGAGTGGAAGATCGATCTGAGGATCGCTTGTGCGGTGGTTGATTCGACTTCCTCTTCTTCAAGTGCTATACCCAGCCACTTGTCGAGTTCTCCATCTGACATGGGCGTGGCAGATGAGCAGCCTTTGAGGATGATGATGTGAGGGACGCAGTTGATGGAGCCTTCTCTGAAGGGACGTCAGTCGATGGTGCTTCGGGTGCAGCCGGCGTGAGTTGGCTTGGATCCGTCAAGTCCTGCGTACCAAGGTTGTTGACGAAAAAATTGAATGATCCAACAGTTACATCCGAACCTGATTCGAGTCCTGCGAAGGCATCTTGGAATTCTGGTAAGTGTGGCTCAAAATTCTCCATGTGATCTGCTGTACTTTTCGCGTGAAGCTTGCTGTCCACCGTTCGTCGAGTGAGCCGGCGAGTTGCCGTGTGCCGCCCGAGTCAGAGAGTTGTGGTTTGGTGATGCGGTCGGCGAGTTGACATTTGAAGATGCGCTCGGCGAGTTGCCTCCTTCCGATGGAACCGAAGAACCCGTGAGTCCAGCACTATTCTTTCCCACAGACGGCGCCAATTGACGAGGGGTATCCTCACCAAATCCCATGGTCAAGTACCTAGGTTGAGTTTATGGGGAGAGAACGTGGTAGTACTGGTAGGTTTGTCGGCTGACAAGTAAAGTTGTCTAATATGAGTCGAGATTATGCGATTACAAGGGTGCTCAGGCGAGATTATCGATCTCGCTAGGGCTTTGGTGGGTTGTGTATTGCCTCTCTTGGATCGGTGCCCCTCCCAGCCTTTAAATAGGTGGCTGGGTCTCGGGAGTTCGTAACCGACCTAGTTTACATGTAAGGAAAGTATAGAACCGACTACGCCTATGTCTAAACTTGGAGGGTACTCCATATTCTTGGGCCGCATGTCTTGGGCTTCGGTTGATTCTTTAATATTGGGCTTCTAGTCGTCACGTGCACCAGTACCCTCATGGTAGGGTACCCGGGATGTATATCCATGTCAGTGGCGTTGTACTTGGGCGCCTCCCTCGGCCCTTAAAGCTGCTAGGGAAACGCTCACCACGAATGGCGGGTCCAAAGCATTTAGGGCCGACGTCGTCGTCGTTGGTACGCGCGGACTCGGCACGTTGTCGTTAAGGTGGAGGCGCAGGTCCGGAGTGGGGTGGTTGGAGCGTGCCTGCGCCTGTTGTTGTTGATGATGTGTCGGGCGTCGTTGCGGGCGAGCCGAGGCGGGTTGCCTCCAGCTCCCGCGTTGCTCGACACCGCCGGCTCCTCGTGCCAGGCTCGCGGCTGCGGTGGAGCGGCATCCTATCTGGGTGGTCTTTATTCCCCTGGCTCCGGTGATGTGCCGAAGCCGTTCTCTCGCTAGGTGGCGATCTGGAGTAGAGTTTGCCACTGGACTGCAACATATTCTCCTGTAGTTCTAGCGCCTTATTCACCAGTTTGCATCCCTTGGACCAGAAGGGGTTGTCCTTGGCACGAATCCTCTAGAAGAGGGAAGCGGCGGCGGTCATGCAGTCAACCGGCGTGCCGAAGACGGCAAGATCTGCGTCCTCATCGTTCCACGGCTGAGGTTGAGGTCGAGCCGAGTTTGTCTGTGGATACGGTGCCGAAGGCGGCATCGCGGGTCGAGACTGAGGTGGTGGCTGGTTCGAGCCGCCCGGCTGGGACCTCCGACACTCGTCGCGTTGTCGCTCCAGATCGGTCTCGCGTGCGAAGGCGTCGTCGAGCACGAGAGTGGGGACCTGGCGGTGTGTGTCCGGGTTGAGCCATGACGGGCGGCTCTTGTGTTGCCGAGTTACCGCGGACAGGCGGTCGTCTGTGCATCCACCTCCAGCTTCTTCTGGCGGATTTTCTCCTGCTGGCGAGCCATGTCCAGGCGCAGCTTCTTGAGCTACATGGCCTTGGTGGCGGCGTTCGCCGGCGTGACTGGAGTGGCGAGCGGGTCTGGGACCCGGCCCGCTTGTCCCCTGAGCGCATCAAGCGAGGCTTGAGCGGTCTGCTTGTTGCGAGCCTCCTGCTCACGTTGCGCCTGATCACGTTGGGCCTGCTGACGCTCGCGCGTCTGCTTCGCTTGTGCCTGCTTCTGTAGGTCGGCGTCCGTCGCTGCGGCAGATGCAGCGGCGGTGTTTGCGGTAGTCTTTGCCGCCTACCCCGCCATGCCGATGAAGGTGGGAGTGAACGTGCCATCCGAGGCTAGATCGGTCGAGCCCTCCTACTCATAGTCGAGGACGGGGAGGATCGACCCAGCGTCGTCGTCGTCGTCCGAGACTTGGACGGTCATGGCGGGTGAAGCGGGTGTGGTGGGATCCGCATCCGCAGGGTTGACATAGACATAGTTCATCATGTCGAGGCGGGAGGAGGTGCTGTGATTGTCGTTGTCGTTGACGCCTCTATCCACGCCACAGAAGCCGATGTAGGCGGTGACAGCGGTCCCGAATGGGATCACCATCGAGTGGGTGATGGGCCCCTAGTTGGGCTTGCCCCAAGTGTGCGGGTCGGCGACGTAGCCGATCCCGCCGTGCTCGAAGTAGGTGCCGGAGACGATGTCGTCGTGGTTCGGTGTGGCCTGGCGGTCGAGGATGACGCCAGTGCCGGGTTCAGGACTCTTCGCAAAGTAGATTCCAGCGATCGCTGGCCCCACGGTGGGCACTGACATGGATATACATCTCGGGTACCCTACCATGAGGGTACCTGGTGCACGTGACGACTAGAAGCCCAATATTAAAGAATCAACCGAAGCCCAAGACCTGCGGCCCAAGAATATGGAGTACCCTCCAAGTTTAGACATAGGCGTAGTCGGTTCTATACTTTCCTTACATGTAAACTGGGTCGGTTACGAACTCCGAGACCCTGCCGCCTATTTAAAAGATGGGAGGGGCACCGATCCAGGAGAGACAATACACAACCCACCAAAGCCCTAGCGAGATCGATAATCTCGCCTGAGGACCCTTGTAATCGCATAATCTCGACTCATATTACACAACTTTACTTGTCAGCCGACGAACCTACCAGTACTACCACGTTCTCTCCCCATAAACTCAACCCTAGGTCCTTGACCATGGGATTTGGTGAGGATACCCCTCGTCAATTGGCGCCGTCTGTGGGAAAGAATAGTGCTGGACTCATGGGTTCTTCGGTTCCATCGGAAGGAGACAACTCGCCGAGCGCATCTACAAACGGCAACTCGCCGACTGCATCGCCAACCACAACTCGCCGACTCGGGTGGCACACGGCAACTCGCCGGCTCACTCGACGAACGGTGGACAGCAAGCTTCGCCCGCGAAAAGTACAGCAGATCACATGGAGAATTTTGAGCCACACTCGCCAGAATTCCAAGAGGCCTTCGCAGGACTCGAATCAGGTTCGGATGTAACTGTTGGATCGTTCAATTTTTTCGTCAACAACCTTGGTACGTAGGACTTGACGGATCCAAGCCAACTCACGCCGACTGCACCCGAAGCACCATCGACTGACGTCCCTTCGAAGAAGGCTCCATCAACTGCGTCCCTCACATCATCAATCCTCAAAGGCTGCTCATCTACCACGCCCATGTCAGACAGAGAACTCGACAAGTGGCTGGGTATAGCACTTCAAGAAGAGGAAGTCGAATCAACCCGCCACACAAGCGATCCTCAGATCGATCTTCCACTCGAAGATAGCTTCGACTGCGAGATCTCCTTCAGCGACTACGATGAACCTGAGGATCAAATCGACAACGCCAGCTCTGAAGCTCACACAAACAACAATCTTGATTCTGAGATCCATACTGGCTTCGCCTATTCTGATACAAGCACGGGTTATGAACACATCGACTTCGACCCCCGTCCTGACGGACCTTTCGACTGTCACACTGACTCAGACATGAGTCTCGATGAAGACTTCGAGTCCATGACTGGACTTGAAAGTACATACTCGATCCCACGGGTCATCCCGCAACAGGTCTACACCATCTCAGGATCAGGACCAGAAACATCGGCAGCTGGAGCCCTTCGTAGCCTACAGTTTTTCCATGCACAGTAACCATGCCAGACGGAGTCACGGCACTCACAATCACTGCAGAGATGGCGGCAAAAGCGATCAAGGTCATCGACAAGTGCACAATGATGCCAGCAGATGCATCACTCGAAGAGATGCTGACTTTCCAATACTTTAACTCGCAAGAATCAATGCGCCTCAAAAGCCTCATGGCCGTACTCGACGAACGTAAAAAGTAGGCTAGCGCATCGAGTGCATGAAGGAGAGCATCTCTGGGTTCCACATTAGGGGCGGGTGATAGGCCACCCTCAAGGCTATCACGCCTCTCAGAAGGTGATTTACGAGCACTCACCCGCAATCTGGATAACTCGTTCATAACGTTCGACGAACAGGGCTTACCAGTACCCAAAACAGCCGAGGGTGCTCTATACACCACCGTTGCATACCTCCATTCAACCAGACCACCAGCAAACGACCCCAGCGCAAGAGTGCATCGAAACCAAATTAAAGCACTCACCCTTGTAGCAGAAGAATTCAACAAGCTCAAGAAAGTTCCAGCAGGAACCCAAGGACAAGTCACACCCAGGCCACGCCTCGAAGTACAAACTCCCAATGACCGAGGCCACCGCTCGGAGGAAAGGAGCCACTCGAAGCAACGCAGGTCCAGAAGTAGGACGCGCAGCCCCAGGAGCAGATCACGAAGGTCAAGGAGCTGATCACGCAGATCGTACAGCAGCGACTCATACTCTGATCGGGAGCACGAGTCAAACGGAGCTCTATGCTTCACCCGACGGGTTCGCAAAGCAAGGATGCCCAAAGGGTTCAAATTGACATCTGAGCAACCCAAATACACAGGCAAACAGGATCCCTCAGGATGGCTGGAGGACTACAGACTGGCTGTCTCGTGCCAACAAGGCACGGATACCACAGCTATGCAATACATACGACTCATGCTCGAAGGATCAGCTCGCGACTGGCTCAAAGCACTACCCGCATCAAAGTAGGACTCGTGGGAGGATTTCCGAATTAACTTTATCAAAAACTTCGAGCCACTCGCTGAACGCCCAAAAACATTCGAAGAGCTACGAGCTTGCATCCAACGGCCAGGTGAAACACTAAGATCATACATCCGACGGTGGACTGAGATACGCAACTCAGCCGGAGTAATTTTTGAAGATATGGCTATAGACGCGTTCATCATGGGACTCGCCAGAGAAGACTTCAAAGAAGCACTTGGTCGCAAAAAGCCAGCTACCATAGCCAAACTCCTGGAAGTCGCGACAGAGTGGGCAGATGGCGAAGACCTAGTGCGCGTCACACGTGGATCTCCACCACGTGATAATCATAATAGCGGCACTCGAAGCCGCAGAGACTCATACAGAGACAGCCGAGACGATCGGAGGCATAAACTTTCAAAACGCCACTACGACGACGAAAGACCCGAGTTCATGGCGGCTGGGTTTTCTACCCCTCGCAATGACCAAGACAATCAAGACCGATGATCAGACGACCATCGGGATAGTCGAGATGATCTCCGAGACAGTCGAGACGATCGCCGCAGCAGCCATGACCGCGACCAATACATCGACAGCTACAGGAAGAAAGATTGGCGTAGACCGCGCATTGATGAATGGTCACTCGACGAGAAGCTGGATGCTGATTACAGATTACACTTATACAAAGGAGATGATGGCAAGCTGCGAGCCAATCACTCGATGAGAAATTGCAGGGAGTTTGAGGAAACAGCAAAGTACTTTACAAGTCTCAGACAGGCAGCCGCCGCACCCGCGGCTACGGCCCCGCCTCCACCCACAAACATGCCCGCTCTGATGGCACCACCACAACGACAACAGCAGCAGCATCTGCAGCAGCCGCAACAACAACCACAACCCGCACCAGGCGCCAACCTCACGGGTGCCATCCATCCCGTTCAGCGGATAGACAAGCCACAATACCCTGCACCTCAGGGTCAGATGTACATGATACAGAAAGGTCGCCCCTCAAACAGAGAGCAGAAGCTTCACACTCGACAAGTTAACATGGCAGTCATGGCACCTCCGGCTGTCCCTAAATTCTTGAAAGGATCAGAAACTGCAATAAGCTTCAGCAGATTAGATCACCCGCCAGCAGTAGTTCGACCAGTGCACTCAGCACTGGTACTCGACGCGCAAATAGGAGGCTATGCTATGTCCAAGGTCTTCATGGATGGCGGCAGCGGCATCCACATTATCTTCTCTGACACTCTGCGCAAAATGAACAGGTCAGTCGAAAACCTACCCAAATCCACAAATACCTTTCACGGTATCGTCCCTGGTAAAGCCATAAGCCCAGAAGGAACAATACAACTCGACATCACGTTCGAAGACAAGAACCACTTCAGGACAGAGTCAATCGAGTTCGAGGTCGTCGACTGGAAATCGCAATACCACGCCATACTTGGACACCCGACGTTCGCTCGGTTCATGGCAGTCCCACACTACGCATACCTCCAGCTGAAGATGCCAGGACCAAAAGGAGTCATAACTGTCAAAGGTAACTTCCAGAAGTCAGACTCGTGTGACCGCGAGTTCAGCAAAATCTCCGAGACATTCGGTATGGAAGCCACATTCGAAGATCTGTCGATCTCCAACGATCGAACACTCATGCAGGAGCACAAGAACCAGGCAATCGACAGAGCATTCAACGCCACAAACGACACAAGGTCACATCAGGTGCATCCGATAGACCCGACCAAGACAGTCAATGTCTCTTCGCGTCTGCCTATCGCATAGGAAAGCGCGCTCATCAAATTCCTCCGTGAGAACTGGGATATATTTGCATGGTGTCCAGCCGACATGCCAGGTATTCCCAGGGAATTCGCCGAGCACTCTCTTCAGTTATTTCCAGATGCCAAACCAGTCAAACAAACCATGCGACGCGTCTCTGGCCCAAAGAGAGACGCAGTCGAAGCAGAAGTCGATAGACTGCTCGCAGCAGGATTCATAAGGGAGATCAAGAAATCACAATGGGTTGCCAACCCCGTACTCGTAAAGAAGAAGCACACGGAAATCCTTCGGATGTGCGTCGATTTCACAGCACTGAACAAATCGTCGACTCCACCGCCGGCAGCACGCGACTGTCCTTCTTCGATGCATACTCGGGTTACCATCTAGTCAGGATGAAGGAGGAAGATGAAGAAAAAATGGCGTTCATAACTCCACTCGGGGTCTACTGCTACACCACAATGCCTTTCGGGCTAAAAAACGCAGGCGCAACCTATCAGCGTATGATGCAAGATTGCCTCAAGAAGCAAATAGGGCGAAACATTCAGGTCTACGTGGACAACATCGTCATCACAACAAAGGAGGAGAACACACTACTCGACGACTTGCGAGAGACGTTTGCAAATCTCAGGCGTTTTCATATCAAGATCAACCCCAAGAAGTGCACGTTTGGCGTTCCAGCCGGACAACTATTGGGTTACCTTGTCTCAGCCAGGGGAATCGAAGCTGATCCAGAAAAAATACAGGCCATACTCACAATGGAGAGACCTTCAAAGCTCCACGATGTTCAGAAACTAGCAGGTCGAGTGGCAGCACTCAGCCGCTTCATCAGCAAACTTGGACAAAAAGCACTCCCATTCTATCGACTGATGAAGAAGTCAGATAAGTTTGAGTGGATGCCAGAAGCAGAAGAAGCCTTCAAGGATCTCAAAAGGGTCCTCTCCAGCCCTCCAGTCCTAGTCGCACCAATGAAGTGCGAGCCACTGTACCTGTATGTTTCTGCGACTAACAGGGTGGTGAGCACCGTACTGGTAGTCGAGCGAAGAGAAGAAGGACACACACAAAGCATACAACGCCCAGTTTACTACCTGAGTGAAGTCCTATCCATATCAAAGCAGTGGTACCCGCACTACCAGAAGCTGGAATACGCCGTGTTCATGTCATCAAGGAAACTGACGCACTACTTTGTGGAGCACCCGATCACTATAATCAGCTACTCAGCAATCGGAGACATCCTCACAAACCCAAACGCAACTGGGTGAGTCGCCAAGTGGCTCATCGAGCAAGGACCACTAGACATCAAGTATGACTACCCGAAGGCCATCAAAACACAAGTTCTACCTGACTTTCACACCGAGTGGATCGAAGCTCAACTGCCAGGGGCACCCGATGTGTCCAATTCATGGACCATGTACTTTGATGGCTCGAAGAAAAACGAGGGCGCGGGCGCAGGTGTCATCCTCATATCACCAAAAGGCAACAAGCTCCGCTATGTTCTACAGATGGGGTTCAAGTTACCATCCAATAACGAAGCAGAGTACGAGGCCCTGATCCATGGCATGCGGATGGCCAAAGCTCTCAGGTGCACTCGACTCATGATATATGGTGACTCAAACCTAGTGGTCCAGCAAACAATGAAGGCCTGCGACGCTATAGCAGATAACATGATCGCATACCGCGACCTGTACAACATAATGGAGGGCAGCTTTGAATGCTGCGAGTTACAACACATAGGCTGCGAAAGTAATGAAGAAGCAGACTACCTAGCCAACTTGGGCTCTACTAAAGCACCAATTCCACCCGATGTCTTTCTCAAGCGCATCGAGCACAGATCCATCAAGCAAAAGCAGGTGGCTCCAAAGCCACCCGCCACAACAAAAAGCAAGGTGCCAAGCACAGAGGATTTGCCAGTCGAAGTACTCCTCATCGAGCCAACCTGGACTCAACCTTTCCTCGCATATATACTTCATGGCACAGTACCTGAAGACATAACCGAGTCACGACGGGTCACTCGACGATCCAAGGCATACACCGTCATCAACAGGGAGCTCTACAAACGCAGCATCTCAGGTATGTTCCAACGATGCATAGCATTCGAAGATGGCCAAGCCATCCTTCCTGATATTCATGCAGGTACCTGCGGGCATCACGCCAGCAGTCGATCACTCGTAGCCAAAGCCTTTCGCGCAGGCTTCTACTGGCCCACAGCCCTCAAAGACGCGGAGGACATAGTCAAAAGGTGCATCGGCTGCCAAAAATTCGCCAACAAGCCACACGCACCTGCATCGGCGCTGAAGACAATACCATTGGCCTGGCCCTTTGCCCAATGGGGTCTTGAGATGGTCGGGCCACTCAAGAAATCCTCCCACGGAGGGCATACTCACCTTCTGGTGGCAGTCGACAAATTCACCAAGTGGATAGAAGCAGTACCCATCACAAGCTCGAATGCCGCTACAGCAGTCAACTTCATAAAGAGTATCGTATACCGCTTCGGCGTCCCAAGCAGCATCATCACAGACAATGGTACAAACTTCACGGCTGAAGAGTTCAAAACCTTCTGCAAAGAGCAAGACATCACACTCAATTACGCGTCCGTAGCTCACCCGCAATCCAACGGCCAAGTCGAAAAAGCCAATGGTCTGGTGACCAGCGGAATCAAGAAGCGCCTCCTGGTACGACTCAAAAGAGCAGCGGGTGCTTGGGTTGAAGAACTCCCCTCTGTGCTATGGAGCCTACGCACAACACCTAATGCCTTGACTCAGTTCACCTGTTTTTCATGGTTTACGGTGAAGAGGCAATCTTGCCATCGGATGTGCGATTTAACGCACCTCGAGTCGAAGCATACAATGAAGAAGACGCTGATGAGGCACTCGAAGATGCAGTCGACCTGCTCAAAGAAGCACGCGATACGGCTCTCGCTCGCACATTTGTTTATCAACAGGATCTCCACAACTATCACAGTCGAAGACTGCGCACCAGGTCTTTTGAAGTTGGCGATCTAGTCCTTCGACTGAAGCAGAAGAATGTGCACAAGCTCGCTTCCCATGGGAAGGACCCTTCATTATCACTGAAGTCATCCGAGGTGGCGCATACAGACTGAAGCACGCGAATACAGGCGAACTCTCGCACAACCCATGGAATGTAGCGCAGCTGCGCCGTTTCTATGCTTAGATAGCTCAGTCGCATAATGTAATAGGCTCACATGTCGGATAGCTGCAGGTTTCAGACGCGCTATTTTCCTTATCAGGGTACCTAAGGGGACTGGAAGGTTTTTAATGAGGCGGCCTGCAGCTTAACATTCAGAAGTGGAATATATTCAGTGTTCCTCACATTTTACTCCACCCGCATAAATTATTCGCATACACTCAGTCTCACCCGAGCACTCAGGGGCTGCGCCACTCGTCATACGAGCTTTACGCTCCCTCTCTTTCATAAAAACACGCCAGTCACACCCAAAATACTCGGGGGCTGGGTCAACAACAAACATACACAAAAACCCCACTCGGGGGCTGGATTCTACAAAGATGTTACAAAAATTACAGCCTCTACCGAGCACTCGGGGGCTGCACAATCAAATTTTCACTATAAGTTCTTTTAAAAATCCCACTCGAATTACTCGGGGGCTGCATTCCTTCCAGTTGTGTAGGATGGTACCGGAACGATTTCCGTTGTGCCACTCCGATGCCTGGAGAGGAAGTTCATTAACTCCGTCTTGCCCTACTCGCTTTTCCACTTATATCTTCAGACAGGAAACTATTTCTTGAGTAAGGTATATTTTGGCAACGATTTTGCCTCTGTCGTGATACATGTATCCAACTGATTTCTTAGATACACGACAAAATGAATTTATCCGTTTTAGGTTTGATCATATCAAAAACACTAAAGTACTAAATCGACAATTTAGGCTAAAAGCCATGCCATCACTCATATGGTATTGTCTCCACGGATTTAGATGGTTTCCCTACTATCTATCGTGAATGTTTTGTTCCTACCATACGACTCTAATGATCACAAAAATTCGATAAGAGATTTTATTGATCACACACAATCCAATAGCGTGTGATTACGATGTTCTAACACACCATAACATTGTGGTGTTCCATACGGCGTAATTTGTGGAACTCTTTTCACAAGTCTTCCAATGATATGCCAAACTCATCACTCAAATCCTTGTTTCCTCGATCTGTATCGCAGGAATTTGATTTTCTTGTTTAAGTTTATCTCTCTTACTTCACTCTGAACTTGTTGATCTTATAAAACTTTTCAGAAGCATTTATTAAGTGGATATGCCCATATCTACTCAAATCATTGGTGAAGTTTACAAAAATAATGATTTCCACTACACGTTGAAGTACTTCATTGATTCACACACATCGATATGTATGATTCTCAACAAGTTAAATGCCCGTTTTCCGAAACGGTGTCTTAGTTATCTTGCAAGTGTCAAAAGATCAAATCTAAGGACTTGGAGATCCATGTGAATGGAGCTTCTCAATGCATATAACTCAAAACGTTAGTGCCATAAAATATGGTGTCATTATTAAGTTTGTATCTTTGGCATTAATGTTATAAATGTGAGAGCTACTACCATCTAGATTCAAATAACAACATTCCATTCATATCGGTGTATGATCATTAAAGATATCACTCATAAATGTAGGACAACGATTTGTCACAACAAATATGAATAATTGTCTCGCTAGAGGCAAGACACACTTATAATGATCATGCTAACAAGCGATCTATGGAATTTGTTCAAATCAAATTTAATCTAAATGGTAGATGCAGAGAGAGTGTCTATGGCCATCACAACATATTCACAACATATTGCCTGCCATTATCAACAACTCATTGTCTCTTCATCCTTCCAAGCTACTCAAGCAGAAAATCTTGTTTTCATAAAACATGACTAGTATCAAATCTTAGTCACTACTGCAAGTACTTGTTTAGGTAAAACATTCATAACTTGTATATCATATATATACCATCATCATTGATGACTTCCCGGTGATCTTTTCATCTTCTTGATTCTTCAAGCTAACAAGAATTCATGAAGGTGATGATTCCCCTTGCATGACATAGTCTATGACAAAACATTTGCATCTGGCAACGTTTCTGTCATCCAGTGATCGAGCTAGCGAGGCGTCTCAATGTCATCAAGTATGACCAATGTCATCAGTATGACCGGTGTCATCAAGCATGACTGCCACATGCTCCTTTAATGCAGTGTTCTCTTCCATCTTGGTTGAGAAGAAAACCTGATTTACGGTGGATGCAGATCATCAGTCTCAGCGACCATTCCAAATGTTCGCGATCTGTCAACACGCACCCACAGTTCATTCTCTATGGCAGAGATCATAGCATACACTGGACTATGATGGAATTATCCGCACAAAACTTGATAATCTAAATTATCCTTTTGTTTAGCGGAATCTCCGGGTCTATCTCCTATCGGGTTTTGTATCATGTAGAGCTAAAAGGTTTGAAACAAGGAGTATCCTCAAGCTATGGTATAAAACTATGAAGTTTGGACCCACCTTTTAAGTTTCTCAATCGCAGGAATGCACCTAAGTTTAAAAGGTCTATAGAAGAGGTTATCATCTACAAAGGTTTTGCAAAGCATAAAGACTTTTGTTCATAATAAAATATGGGTTCAAGTTTTCAAAATAAAACTAAGTTTTCAAAGTAAAACTAAGTTTTCAAAATAAAACTACTAGAACTCCCACTCAAGACGAGTATCCCTCGCATCGTCTTAGTGATTACACAACCCCCATCCATTACACTACCCCCATCGATCAGGCAGATAGCATAACTTCAAAGGTAGACATCGTATATCGATCACATCACCGCATGTGACTCGTGCTTAACCTTTCGGTACTTGTGTTCCGAGGCCATGTCTGTACATGCTAGGCTCGCCATAACACCCTCTGACGTATGCGCGTGCAACGTGGCTTACACCCACCGTATGCGAACGAAGAGACGAGTGTAACCGCAATGCGGCGTACCCCGTAACGTAGAACTTTATTGGTGGTGCACGACAGAGGGAGAACACTATTATCGGAATTTTGGGAGGGATCATCTTATATTACTACCGCGTGTAACTAATATATAGACATATATATACACAATATAAGATGCACATAATCTACATAACATCTAAATGAAATGTAATGCGACATGATATGGTCTCCTCCGCGCCGATGGTCTCCTTCGCGCGACAGTTTTATAAACAATTTAATAAACCTACCTTGACCATATCACATTGCCCCTGCAAAATAAAGTTAGACACTTTCTACTTTATCTTTTGCATATTTTACGTGGCTGCTAGGGCTTCCGCACAAGAACCGTTTCTTACCTACGAAACAACCACAACAGCGATAAGACAATTGTCTCTATTACACCCCTTTCGGGGCCCTCCATTATAAATGCAATATCAACTATTGTAGGAGATACAGACACCCGTAGCCACATATACAGTACAAGCCGTATGTCAAGTGTGAAACCAGTCTCGCGTAAGAGTACGCGTAAAGTCGGTCCGGGCCGTTCATCCCACAATACCGCGATATAAACAAGTACACGCGAGAGGGTAACAAATGTAGAATCGATGCCCACATTCAATATGTGTTCTAACTGTACAGATATATCTATGCATAGATTGGCTCTGATACCACTGAAGGGGATCGTAGACAGAAAACAAAAAATTTCCTACCGACGATAACCAATAAACTAGCCAGGATCTATACTATGCAGATATACTAATATGGAGGAGATCAGAATACATACCCTTGTAGACCGTAAGCGGGGTTACGTTCCCGCACAAACGTTGTCAATGGAGACAATGATGCCGACCTCAGGGTCGTGTAGTGGAAGAAGATGGCTCCCAACACCAAACGATGGCGCCTCGCGGTTCCACACATGTACGGTGTGGATGACGACCTCCGGGCTCCAGATCCAGCAGAGCGGCGAAGTGGAAGAGTGGATCTAGTAGCACGGTGGTGTGCGTAGAGTAGAGAGACTTCCCTCCCCGTACGTAGCTCCAAAAACAGAACCACGCTCAAGGTAGGAGAGAAAGAGGGAGAAATCGTTGTTTTTCCAAAGGCATGGGGGGTCCCTATTTAAAGGAGGAGGAGGGAAGCTTGACTTGGTAGGTTGGCGGTGTGGGACTATCCCACACCAGCCGCACCACCCTTGGTGCGCCGGCCCTAGGTGGGCCCCATGTGGCCCACCTAGGCCGGTTGGCCTCCATCCCCTTTTTTCTCCTTTTTCTTTTTAGGGAATTTTCCTTAATGGGCCTCTAAGGCCCATTTAGGTTTTAATGCCTTTTAAATTCAAATTTAATTGAATAAAAAATATATTTAATTACTAATAACACTTATTAATATTAAATACATATTATTTAATTTATTCGGACTCCGAAACATGTTTCGTTGCCCTCCGATCTCCATCGGACATGCCCGGAACACTTCCGGAATCTCCGGTTACTTTTCTTTCTAAATCCAATCTAATCGTCACCCACCCTCAAGTGTGTTACCCCACGGTTCGGGATCACTCCAGACATGATCGAGACACCCTCTCCGATCAATGACTAACAGCGGGATCTGGATACCCATGATAGCCCATGTGTGTCCACGAATATCTTTCTTATCGTTTGAACCTTTAGACGTCCAATCTCATCCTCTTGCCTAGCGATACTTAGATTGTCTAAGCGTCATTCTCTGGTATCACGATTACCGAGCATGACCTCACCATTGATAAATCTATCTTTACTCGTCTGTGATATTATATCCCCGTGACCTAGTCACATGCTTGCAAGCTCATTGATGCAATCTCACCGAGTGGGCCCAGAGTATCTATCCTGCTATGTGGACTGGCAATTCCCGCTCTTGATCATTCGCTTCTACTGCTTCCTTTTGATACCCGAAAGTGTCACCTTTATTGTCACGATATATAAGACATACCGTTTGATGCAATCAGCCGCATCTTCCAGAAGCAGAGATTTGATATGATCTCACAGTCGAAGGTATGAACACTACGTTTCTATATTTTGGGTATGTCCATCAAATCATTCACCTAATGATATGACTCCGTTGTTAACCGACGCCATTGTCCATGATCAGGAAACCTTGATCATCTGTTACCCAACGAACTAGTTAAATAGAGGCTACTAGGGACCTGGTTGTTTTCATACCACATGTGTATTAATGTTTCCGCGTAATACAGTTATAGCATGGTATTAAAATGTATTATGAACAATTGAGATATGACAAATAAAATCACTTTATTAATTGCCTCTAGGGCTTATCTCCTTCAGATATCCCACATGATGTAACTTCATCATGCATTGTCTGCAGAACGTGGATATCATACATACCGAGTGGGCCCTGGAAGTATCTCTTTTGACGGAGGAGTAATTTCCCATCTTGGAACATTAGGATATATGCACACCTTCAGAACCACCCAGTGACTGCCGTTTTCCCACTCAGTTACGGCCATGGTTATAATAGTATCAAAGTAATTTTTCCAATGTACATAACCCTAATAACCTCATGGTCTAAGGACATGTCATATAATAGTCATCTGCGATATTGCACTAAGGACAAAAGGACACTTTGGAATCTTACTTAGCATATCAACGATTTGGATCTACCCAGCCACATTGTTTCCACCAACAATATGCCACTCATTGATGCTGACATAAACAATGTCCCAGGCCAGGAAAATGTGGTCTCAAGCAATCAACGAATTAGTCTAAAACGCAAGACTAGGGTATACTTTATTCAGTTCATATCTCTACATGTGCGAGTGAGTTTTCCTCTGAATCACATATTCTGGAGTCACCGCAGTTATAGCATTGAATCACGAAGCATAATTATGAATCAGATGTTAAACTTTATTGCCTTTTGGGCATACATCCAACATGTACATCGTATTTTTTATATTTGTACTTCATACCTATACTTGAAACTTTGTTTACTATATTTTTTATTAGCGTATAAAACCAGAATGTAACGCATGCTCGGCAGTCTCGACACGCGTCGTACCTTGTCCGAGTGCGGCAATATGGCTCCTGGGCACTAGGGATCCGGTATTTCAATTTAAAAAAAATTAAAGTTTTAGAAAAACTCGACAAATATACCATGATGTAGACAAATCCATGCACTACGACTGTAAAAAATTCTTTATGTGAAATAAAATGTATTCTAGCCTCAGAAAAAAGACAAAAATACAACTTTTTTATCTATTTTTTCCAATTTATCTTTTTCCCTGAGCCAAAAATACAATGTATTTCAGACTGAACTTTTCCAGGATTGTAGTGCATGTGGTTGGCTACATTCAGGTATTTCTTTTCGAAATTTTTGAAACATTTTCAAAATTTCAAAAATGTCCTCCCTTTAGCTCGGGAGCCAATGCGACTATTCGAACCTTTTCCTAACTACACCCCTCTCCAACTCCTCCATGGGCGGACTGCATAATGAACCTAGGCCTTTTGCTGAATAACCTACACAACTTGGACCTGCCTCCTCGGCATGATCAGATAACGACTCACAAGAATCCAAATAGCTGTATCGAAGACTACACGGCATGAATCCATATGTGCATAGAACATTTTTTTTCTTATGTACCGCGGGAGGGGAGCCTCTCAAAATAAGGGCATTTGGCGTCGGCGTTTCACCGGAGTGCCTAGGCCGCAGGGCAGTAGGCGACCGTCAGTACGTCATAAAACAGAAACTCCTGATCTAAACAATACCTCCCATACTTACACAAAGCTCCCTTGCACCAGTGAGAGAGAGTTCGGAACGTACAAATACTCCCTTTAGAAGCTACATTCCCCGAGAACAATACGATCATCGGCCTAAGCTGATGTGCTACGACCAGTGACACGGCGACTGGGTCGATCGGCTGCCGCTGGTCCATCTGTGGTGCGGTGGTGCGAGCGGTTGCGTCAGGATTGTTTGATATGTCTCAAACATATCTATAATTTTTGATGTTCCATGCTGTTATTATACCAATTGCTACATGTTTTATTTACACTTCATATCATTTTTATGCATTTTCTGGGACTAACCTATTAACAAGATGCCGAAGTGTCAGTTCCTGTTTTCTGCTGTTTTTCTCCTTCAGAAAGGCTAGTCGCAAAATATTCTCAGAATTGGACAAAAATCAACGTGTGCAAATATCTCATCGGAAGACTCCAGAAGCCAGAAGGGGAGACAGAGTGGGGCCACGAGGTAGCCACGCCACCCTAGGGCGTGGCCAGAGGTGGGCCCGTGCCCTGCCCTGGCGTGGCCACCACGGGTGCCCTCCGACGCCGCCCTTTCACCTATTTATTCCGATCACCTGACAACCCTAAAAACCGATCATATTCCATGAAAAGTTCCGTCGCCGCCGCCGTCGTCAACCCTAGATCGGGAGGGTTCTGAAGGTCTTCCCAGCACCCTGCCGGAGGGGAGATCCATCACCGGAGGCTTCTACACCGCCATGCCTGCCTCCGGAGTGATGCATGAGTAGTTTATCCATGGACTACGGGTCCATAGCAGTAGCTAGATGGTTGTCTCTCCACCTTGTACCTCCATGTTTAGATCTTGTGAGCTGCCTAACATGATCAAGATCATCTTATTGTAATGCTACATGTTGTGTTTGCTGGGATCCGATGAATATTGATACTATGAGCAAGTTGTTTATCAATCTATCTATTTATGTTGTTTATGATCTTGCATGCTCTCCGTTGCTAGTAGATGCTTTGGCCAAGTAGATGCTTGTAACTCCAAGAGGGAGTATTTATGCTAGATAGTGGGTTCACGCCTCCAGTAATCTGGTCTCGAGATGACAGAAACGACTAATGTTGTGGATGTGCTATTGCCAGTAGGGATAAAACAATGATGCATTGTCTATGTGTCATTTGCATTGTTTACATTACACACTTTACTTCATGCAATAATCTGTTGTTTGCAACTCAATACCGGAAGGGGTGCGGATGCTAACCGGAAGGTGGATTATTTAGGCATAGATGCGTTGGATAGCAAGTCTATGTACTTTGTTGTAATGCCCAATTAAATCTCATAATAATCATCTTGTCATATATTGCATTGTCATGCGCTCATTATTTGTCAATTGTCCAGCTGTAATTTGTTTACCCAATATGTTAGTTATCTTTTATGGATAGACACCACTAGTGAACTGTGGACCCCGGTCCATTTCCTCATACTGATAAAACCACCAACTGCAATCATTTGTTCTCTGTTACTTTCTGTACTCATTACTATTTTCCACACAATACGTTTAACCCTTTGTTTTCAGCAAGCCGGAGAGATTGACAACTTCTCTGTTTCATTGGGGCAAACTAGTTTGCTTGTGTTGTGTGCAGGTTCCACGTCAGTTGCGCCGCTGACAACCTTCTGAAGAACCTCTGTGTCCTCCTGGTTCGATAAACCTTGGTCATATTTCAAGGGAAAACTGCTGTTGCACTACATCATACCTTTCTCTTGGGGTCTCCCAACTAACGTGTGTTGTCACGGTCAACAAGCAGATCTTCTGGTGCTGTTGTTGGGAAGTAATAAAACACTCTACCGTTAACACGCCTTCATTGTTCCAATTAATTTTCACACCAAAGGCGAGTTAAATAAACATAATAGCACCAAACTTTTATAATTTCTTAGGTTTTTAACATTTTATATATTTAACTAATATATGTTGTATACATAGTTAGCATTCTTTTTTTTACATGACATAGTTAGCATTCTTAAATGTGCAATATATTTTTAATTGTTGTCCATTATATTACTTTACTGTATATCACTGAAAATATATTTGAGCTACGCAATTTTTTTTCTATTGTGAGGTATTATTCATTGCAAAATAAAAATTTATGTTAAATGTGAAAACAAACCAAAATGGTAAAACGCATGGCCTTTTGATGTTTTTACCATTGATGAGTTATATAGTGTATATGTATAGTATTGTGTGGATACTCTTTTAACTTTGAGTATTATAAAATATTTTGGTAGATATTTCAATGCATATAGCTAATATCTACAGAGTTGAGGAGTGTATGGTTATGTAAGAAAATATATAGAAACTTTGAAAATATAATTTGAATAGTTGACATGATCTTTTTTTTTTACTTGGTCAAATGTGTCTTGTTAATGTTGATAATACTATGATGATTTATACTTGTTACTACCATTGCTTATATTGATCACCAACCAACACTATTGCAATTAAAATATTCAAGTATTATATATCTCACTCAATGTTTCTGTATAGAATTGCTTATGTTAGTTTGTTTTTGTCTACAATTGCTTCTGTTAGTTTTTCCAGTAAGAAGTTATGCATAAAATTAAACCTTGAATATTAATATAGCATGTGTAAGGTATTCACGTGGTAGACAACATGCAAGTTAAATTTACCACAGTTGATTTAATTGGTTTGTTCTTATTTTGTACATTATATTGGTCCAATGTGTGCAATTGTTAATGTAAACTAAGGTCGACTTTCTGCTATTTATAAATTATCAATATAACCTTATACCTGATAAAAAGATAATAATAGAAGAATTACATACATACTTTAGTATTTGAGCCGCTTCTTCTCTCGGGGCCTCGGGCGGTCGCCCTGTTTGCCCAGCCCGTGGAAAGGCCATGGGTGGCACAACCATTGCGACGACCGGAACTTCTATCTCTTGAACCGTATCAGCGACATCAGCTTCAGGGAAAAAGGCAGCCTTGGAGTGAGAGGAGCCTCCTCATCTTTGCCGAGCACCGGAGGATCCTCCTGAGCCCCCTTCACAGCTGTCTCGAAGTTGATGTTTCCCTTGCCGGCGGCCATGGTTTTCCGATGCACAGAGCTGGTTGGATGGCTGAGGGTAGGGCGCTCGTGGTTGCGGGGTGTGCAAACGCAACGTGGTGCGGCGTAGGGGTATATAAAGAGAGCGCGCATGAGACAACAATTGTCGAAGGGAAAGCACCCGAGAGGAAAAGTAAAGAGCAGTACCTGACCGGCCGTTGCAAGGTGCCGGCTGCGACTAACTGGCATGCCGTTTCATGTCGCGTGGAACCTTCTTTCGTTCGCATTCCACCTTGCACTTGTGAGAGAGAGTTTGGAACGGAAACGTGCTCCCTTCTTAAGCTACGGAAGATGCAAGGCGTGTCCCCTTATCCACACTCGAACGTTGACAATATTAGTGTCAATCTTCTTAGTCTTTTTGAGGTATGATACATGAAAAGAAAATGCCATCTGCTTTATTGAAGGATAAAAAGCCCACTATGGGCTTGGCCCATTGCGAACTTGTGTTCTATGAATTTTAAAGATGCCATCGAAATAAGAGCACCGAACCTGGGACCTTCTAGGACGCTTATATGTCCACACGCATTTCTTAGTGGCCGCATCTGGTGCTGCACATTTGCACGCCACCTTTTTCCTTTTGTGCATTTTGTTTTATTTTGTCTTCTTTTCCTTTCTGTCTTGTTTTTATTTCTTTCTTTTCTTTCGTGTTTTCTTCTTACTTTTAAGTTTCATAAAAAATACATAATTTTTTTATAGATCGATGTATGTTTTTCTTATGAAATATATTTTTGAAGTAGAGAAAAATGTTCACGACATCTAAAAATTGTTCATGTAGTTCAAAAAAAAGTCCTTCAGTTCAAAAATGAATGTTCATAAGAGAGAAATAAATGTTCATATAATTTTAAAAAATTGGTCTCGTGTTCAAAATGTCAATGACGATGAAAAAATGATAGAAGAGTTAGAAATATATTTTCCACGATGTTCAAAATTTGTTAACCTGTTAGATACAAAATATATTAATTACTATAAACATATAAAGATATTAATAGGGAAAAGAAAAAATAATAAAGAAAATAGCAACAGGAAAAAAACAGAAATAAAAGGCAAATAGAAGACGCTTACCTGGGCTGGCCTAATATGTTCACAGTCTCACGCCCATGAGCGTCAAGCCGCTGGTGGATGCTGGCCCAATATGCGACTCCTCCATGGGCCAACGTATAATGGTCCGAGGCATTTAGCTGAATAACTGACACAACTTTGACCTCCTATGCACGATCACATCACTGGAATCCAAAGAGCTGCGTTGCAATTTGGAAGCCTGCGCTAATCCAGATGTGCCTCGTCCTCGTCCTCGTCCATGCATATAAAACATAACTGTATTTCCCACAGGCGCCTCTCAAAATAAGGCATCCGGCGCCGGCGTTTCACCGGAGTGCCGGGGCCGTAGCCCGTAGGGCAGCAGGCGACCGGAGTTGTATTCCACATGCTTGCACAAAGCTCACAGTTCGAAGCCTCTTTGACACGCGCATGCACGGCCTGCGGTGCAGCGTAGGTAGATCCACACCTTGCGTCAGGCATCTGTCATGGCCGGCGCTCCCCTGCAGAGGCATGGACACAACCGATATCCATTATTCCCATCATGCATACACAACACAACGGATGGCCCTCGCCTCTCCACGATTCGCCATGCTAATTCTCGCCATGCCCTACCAAACCAACGGGAGGAGAAGTAGAAGCAGTCTGATTGACGAGTTCTTCGTCGCAGCAGTGGATTCGATTGGACGTTGCGGGCATCAAAATTCTCTGGCGGGTGGTGGTGGTTCTTCTGAAAACAGTGCCCACCCTTGGCGTTGTGCCCTTGCGGGTTGGATGGATGCGAGCGGGGAGCATTTTCGCAACAATGCTGTGCACCCCACCACCACTTGGATCAACTCTGAATGGGTCGCCTCACCCTCCATCACCAAGATCTTTACTGACTTCGCTGATTAGTACTACTCTTTAAGCCCTTTTCATCACCGGGTGTCTATGTTGGGCCATTTTCAGAAAACTGTTGCACAAGTTATTACAGCTGATACAGTTTCAGAAAGGTTCTGAATTGCAAACTAGCTAGAGCTGAGATCTCACATCTCACTATCTCAGACTGCAGATCCTGGTTGGCTGCTTCCTCGATCAGCAACATTTAGGCACTTGGAAAACCGTGCTTATCGGTTTAGATAATAGCAAATGACGGCGAGGTTACACCTAACAAATCATGGTTCATGAACCCACACTGGGGAGGGACCATACGCACGCACACGCACGAAAGCAATCAGGCAGGCACCCTACAGCTACATGCCCTGCCTGCTCCCATCCATGGACGCAAGCCATGAGCCCATCAGTTAGCTACATCCACATTCATCTTCGAGGGCCCCTCCCCTCGGCGGCGTACTCCTCCGGACTCCGGTAGCCGGGCCCCGGCGGGACGCCCGATCGATGGATGCCGACGTACCATCCGCTACCCCATCATGCATGCTTCGCCGATCTCCATGCTTCGATCGAACAAACTGTCGATGGAATGATGATCGTCGTCGATCCCGGGCACGTTCTACTCGAGTGCTAATTCTTGAACGACGTAACACGCCTCTTCTGGTCTAGTTTCAGTTTAGTTTCGCCCCTAGTTCAACCGGTCGATGGTGGATCAGGCTTAATTAGTACGTTTAATTATTTATTTTTCAAGGAAGATGTACGTTTAATTATGAGGGGCGAAGAAATTAAGCTGTGTAGTAGCCAACAGAACGGATACATATACTCTCTCCAATTGGAAATGATTCATACAAATTTGTGTAAATACTAATAAATCTAGACGTAGTTTGGTATTAGATATATCTGTATTTTAACAATATTTGTGTCAACCGTTTTCGATCGGAGGGAACTTTTTTTTTTAGACTAACGAGTACATATATACTCAGTGGCGAGGACAGAAAAAGTTTGATGCAGGGAACATTAGAAAAATATGATGATGTGAGAACTCTTCCATGGACTAGTGGTAGCCGTGCATATGCGCATAAGGGCTAGGTCCCGGGTTCGAGTCCTCACTTCTACCTTAATGACAAAGCCGGGGTGGAGTCCACCCTCCGGTCTTGTTGTTGAAAAAAATGATGCAAAAAACTATAATAGTGCCGAGACATTGACACTATCTTGATTCATAATCACCTAGTATAATAGAAATATATTTGAATTTGAATATAAATAAACCATAAAACATGTCGATGGTATTTTTAGCATAAACTCTGTATTTTTGTTGGTAAAAACTTTTGAATATCCCTCGCTCGATTTAGCACATCATCTAGCCATCAAGAAGCCATCGCAAACATCTTTTTACACAACTCGATCTTGATGATTTTTGTTGCCCAGAAGCTCATTTCAATTGTTCTCGTCGCCATCGATAAAAGCAATGTCAACTCAGTTAAACGATAACAATTTTAATTATCTGCGTATGAATAATGAATAGCTCAACGGTTGTCTTGTATATGCTTATGTTCATAATTAGATAAATGTTTATGATAAATCTCTGTAAGACGACCAAGGGTTATTCACATTGAATTACAAAAATGACTCTCTGGAGTTAAGACAAGAGAATTCAAAACAACTAGGAAGATAGCTCAGAAACAATGGTCAAAATCGGCCATAAACGATATTGATCGATGGAGCTCATACATGTAGATTTTTAGGCAATAAAATATATAAAGCTAAAATAGATTCTTTTAAAAATATATTGCATATCTTGAGTTGATTTCAGCCACTCCCTCATAAGCTGCCCACAAATACTCTCAAACCCTTCTTGAAATCAACACCTAGGACATGTTCAGAGTCGACTTTTGTTAGGTTGATAATTAGGTATTGCAATGGAAGAGAGTTGGTTCTGACTAAACTAGATCTAGTCCTTATTTTCGGTTCGGAATCGATTGTATGCTGTTTTTACTAAAACACGCATAACTTTTTCATATGTACTCTGTTTTTTACGTACGATCACTCAATTTGTTCAGAAAAACACGCATATAAGAATATTTTCACCAAAATTTAAGGTGGGTGATGAGGACATACCTACTATAGATGCAACCACGACAAATACACCTCCTCAAATGCAAGGACCGTTAACTCGAGCTCGTGCCCGTCAACTCCAACAGCAGGTACTTTCGTTTCTACGAGCTACTCCTAGTGTACATGAGAATATGATGCTGGCTAAAGTAGATGTATTTGTCTCTCTTAGGAATGATGGACCAAGCATGGATGAGAAGGACAAGCTATGGAGCATGTACGTGGATGGAGATCACAGCCGGAGTGGACGCGTTGGAGATGATGATGCCACCAATGGAGGCTAGGCGAAATAATCAAGTCTACACTTCATATTTTCGTTCATAGTTACATATGGTGCCGCGTCACCTTTATTAATGGGCCAGGGCCATGTAATTTCGAAACTAGAACTATTAGGTCGTTTTTAGAGTCCGTATTGAGGGAGAGAAAGGCCTCCTAGGGTTGGATTTGGCCGCCACTTGATGGCTGGGCGAAACCCCCTCCGTCTCCCCATTATATACCTCGTCTAGGGTTTCGTTTAGACTCGGATTTTGTTTAGTTAAAACGAACTCAGCTATTGCTAGTCTTCAACATAGGCACGAGGGTCGGCTAGACCTCTTGTACTACGCACTTGCAGAATCCCGCCTTCATCAATAAATTTCATCTTACATCCACAATTCTTGATTGCATTATTAGTTCATATTTGTTCCTCGATCGCAGGTAGAGCTAGACCTTTTGGTCAGGCTGATCGTGCTTCTGCAGGATCGGTAACTCCCGGAGATTGGTTTAGCTATTGCATTGGCGCTGCGTACGTGTGCGTAGTAGTCGGATCGCCAAGGTCGAACTCCACCAGAATCATCGTATCATCATCTCATCGAAAGATTGGACACCTTTGCCCTATCAAGTGGTATCAGATTTCAGGTTGCTTGGTGAGATTTCCTGTTTACTAGTTTAGATTGCATCTTCATACCTACAGTCCATGAAAAAGCCACAAATACAATTAGGGTTAGATCATCCCGTCCTACAACCAGTCCGGGACTTTCGTATTTACTTTTCAGTACATTGCATTGTTGAATTTTTGTCTGCATCGTCGTGTCGAGTTGCTGGTCTTAGCGTCTAGTTCCTTTAGAGTTTCGAGTTCTTTGCATAGTTGTCTTGCTGCCGCCGCCGACTCGCATCTCGCCACCATCCACCAGCCTTCTGCCGCCATACATCTCACCGCCACCATCTACATACATCTCACCACCACCATCTCTACCACCACCACCACCACCATCTCTACCGTCGCCACCAGAACCATCTCTATCGCCGCCACCCCCCATCTGTTTAGGGTTCATATTTGTTTCGGTTTAGACTTGTAAAAAAAAGCACAAAAAAAAGCAAAAAAAAAGTCAAATCGCATCAAGTCGGGTTGACCCTGATTTCTACTAGTCCAGTCCGATTTTAGTCCGAATTGGGCAGTTTTTCTGCCCAAACTTTGACTGGCCATAACTTTTGCATACGAACTCCGTTTTACGTGCGACCTATCAAAATTTTCAGCAGAAAAAGATCTGTCCAACCCCGTGTTTGCGGCTTTTCGACCGCTCAGAATTGCCAAAAAAGGCCGGAAAGGTGGAGTTTTTGCCACTTTTGTAAAAAAGTTCGGAAATTTCTGTGATCTTCACTTATATCTTGCTTTTGAGCTCTCCATTTGTGCTTGTTGTTGCCGCGCCTTGACTTTGTTGGTGCTATAGGCTCGCGTCTCTAGTACGGTCTAGCCTAGGACCAGCACAGTACCGTCTTTGAGCGTTTATTCAACTTGCATTCCTGATTTGATTATTGCTAATCCTTGCTACCATAAAGCCTCCTACAGCTCCACAGATTTCTACTACGTGCATTGTGCCTTCCTGGTAATCGCTTTGCCAATCTTTGAGGTACTTGTCCTCGTGGCTGCCGTGACGCTCTCCTGCGTGGTAAGGAATTTGTAAGGGCTTTGTATATTGCTTCACGGTTTGCGTGATTTTCCACCATATTTGTACTCTAGGAACATATACTTGTGTTTTGTCTCCTGTCTCTACTAACCATGTCAGGCGACGAGATGAACAAGATGACGAACAAGGAGCTGTACAAGCACTTCGAGAAGATGGTGTCCAACCATTCTCTGGACATCGAGTCACGGGTTGGCAGCGCCATGGACCGTCTCGATGGTCTAGATGGCACTTTCAACACCAAATTTGACGGCGTCAACACCTCCTTGACTGATCTGACTGGCAAGTTTGATCGCTTGCTGGAGAAGCTACAGACGCGCATACCTGAGCTGTTTCACGTGCCGGCAACACTGCTCGTGCCGGTCGGGTTCGCCTTGAGGAGCCAGGAGGAGCTTCAGCAGCGTCTGCAGCGCCCCTGGCGACGACGCTAACTTGGACGGCTATGAAACAGAGGTAGACCATCATCCACAACCGCAGGGCCGTCCACACCAACACCCCCGCAATACCATACAGCATAATCAGGTGCGTGATGATGAACATGTCGCTAAGCTAAAACTGAACATTCCACCTTTTGAGGGTCGATATAATCCTGATGCTTATCTTACATGGGAATTAGAGGTAGAACAACGTTTTGCATGTTTAAATTATCCTGAGGATAGACGTGTTTGTGCTGCCACTTGTGAATTCACTGGTTTCGCTTCGGTTTGGTGGTCCGAGCATACTAGAGTTAATCATGATAATATGCCTACTACTTGGGATGCTTTGAAACGTGCTATGCGTACTCGTTTTGTACCTCCTTATTATCAGCGTGAAATGCTTCAAAAATTGACACGTTTGCAACAAGGAAAAAATCGGTAGAAGAGTATTATCAAGAATTACAAACTGGTTTGATTCGTTGTGGCCTTGTAGAAGATAATGAAGCCATGCTTGCACGTTTTCTGAATGGGTTAAACAAAGAAATTCAAACAATCTTAGATTACAAGGAGTATACTACCATCACTCGTTTATTTCATCTTGCTTGCAAAGCTGAACGTGAAGTGCAGGATCGACAACAACCGCGGCCAAGACCTAACTTTTCTGCAGGGCGTACACCGTCATGGACGTCACGCCAGCCGGATGCCGCATCACGCAGCGCTGCACCACCTTCTTCGGCAAACAAGTCCACCATCTCGCCCTCCCGCGCACCTGCACCGACCCCACCATCGACATCTGCTGCTCCTGCCAGGAGTTCGGCGTCTTCCGCGGGCTCCACGGGCAGGACACGGGACATTCAGTGCCGCAAATGCTGGGGTTATGGTCATATTGAGAGAGAGTGCAGAACACAGCGCGTCATGATCGTGCGTGAAGATGGTGAGTATGATTCTGCTAGTGATTATGATGAGGAAACACTTGCTCTTATTTCTGCGCAGCAAGGGGACGATGGCCATCCGGAGCAAGACGTGGAGTTTATGGCCGCCGAAGCTGCGGATACCTACAAGAGCTTGGTTGCACAGCGTGCTTTGAGTGTGCAACTAAGTCAAGCTGAGCATGATCAACGCCATAATTTGTTCCAAACCCGTGGTGTTGTGAAGGATCGTGCTATTCGGATCATTATTGATGGTGGGAGTTGTAACAACTTGGTAAGCATTGATATGGTGGAGAAGCTCTCTATAGCCACACGGCAACATCACCATCCATACCACATTCAATGGTTCGACACTACAGGTAGACTTAAGGTAACTCGTACAGCGAGAGTGCACTTTTCCATTGGCACATATTCTGATTTTGTTGATTGTGATGTTGTGCCCATGCAAGCTTGTTCGTTGTTACTTGGTAGACCATGGCAATTTGATAGAGAATCTGTTCATATTGGTAAAACTAATCATTATACTCTTGTGCACAATGGTAAGAAAATTGGTCTTAAACCCATGACTCCTGAACAAATTTTGAAAGATGATCTTGCTAGAGCTAGTAGAGCAAAAACTGAGCAGAAAAATATGAGTGAGAATCAGATTGTTGCTAATGAAGTAATGCCACCTCCGAAAATTAATAAATCTGGATCTTCACTTCCTAATGAAATTCGTTTGAAACATCCATCTTTACTTGCTACCAAGTCTGATATTTCTGAATTGGATGTTACTACTTTGTGTGTTATGCAATTATTTGCAAAGAAGTACTGTTTTCATTTGAGGATATGCCTCCTTCCTTGCCCCTGCCGTTGCTAACATTTTGCAGGAGTTTGCGGACGTTTTTCCCAAAGAGATGCCACCGGGGCTGCCACCCATTCGCGGAATAGAACATCAAATTGATTTGATTCCTGGAGCTTCACTTCCTAACCGCGCGGCATACCGTACCAATCCTGAGGAGACTAAAGAGATTGAACGCCAAATTCAAGAACTACTCGATAAAGGTTATATTCGTGAGTCTCTTAGTCCTTGTGCTGTTCCGATTTTATTGGTACCTAAGAAAGATGGATCATCTCGAATGTGCACTGATTGTAGGGCTATAAATAATATTACAATTCGTTATAGACACCCCATACCACGTTTGGATGATATGCTTGATGAGCTGAGTGGTTCTACCATATTTTCTAAAGTTGATTTGCGTAGTGGTTACCACCAAATTCGTATGCAATTAGGAGATGAATGGAAAACAACATTTAAAACTAAATTTGGCCTCTATGAGTGGTTAGTAATGCCTTTTGGTTTAACTAATGCTCCTAGTACTTTCATGAGATTGATGAATGAAGTTTTACGTGCTTTTATTGGACGTTTTGTGGTGGTCTATTTTGATGATATCTTGATATACACAAATCTTTAGAGGATCATGTCAATCATTTGCGTGCTGTTTTTGATGCTTTGCGTGCTGCACGTTTATTTGGTAATCTTGAGAAGTGCACCTTTTGCACCGATCGAGTCGCGTTTCTTGGTTATGTTGTCACAGCGCAGGGCATTGAAGTGGATCCCGCAAAGATTGAGGCTATTTTGAGTTGGCCAACTCCTCTTACGCTCACCCAACTGAGGAGCTTCCTTGGCCTTGCTGGGTTCTATCGGCGTTTTGTCAAAGATTTTAGTTCTATTGCAGCGGCACTGAATGAGCTGACAAAGAAGGACGTGCCCTTTGTTTGGGGCGATGCACAACAGGATGCTTTTATGACATTGAAAGATAAGTTAACACATGCTCCATTACTTCAACTTCCTGATTTTAATAAGACTTTTGAATTAGAGTGTGATGCTAGTGGAATTGGGTTGGGAGGTGTGTTGTTGCAAGATGGTAAACATGTTGCATATTTTAGTGAAAAACTGAGTGGGGCTAGTCTGAATTATTCTACTTATGATAAGGAATTATATGCTCTTGTTCGGACTTTAGAAACTTGGCAACATTATTTGTGGCCCCGCGAATTTGTTATACATTCTGATCATGAATCTTTGAAGCATATTCGTAGTCAAGCTAAATTGAATCGTCGACATGCTAAGTGGGTTGAGTTTATTGAGTCTTTTCCTTATGTCATTAAACACAAAAAGGGTAAAGACAATGTTATTGCTGATGCTTTGTCACGACGATATAATATGTTGTCTCAGCTTGATTTCAAATTTTTTTGGATTGGAAACCATAAAAGAACAATATGTGCATGATGCTGAATTTAAAGATGTACTGTATGATGGCCCTTGACGTAGTTACCTGCGTCAAAAGAATATGGGTTAGGTTGAGACTCCAAGTGCAGAGTGTATAGTATAGGAAAGATGGTTTTCCCCACGAGGGGTGACTCGAGGGTTTCATATCGAACTCTCGGGGAATCAGTAGTGAAAGATTTATCTTCTTATCCTTCTCTTGAAAACTTACAAAACAAAGTAAATTTTTTGTGCCCTCAACCTCACCTAGTGGTTGTCAAGCACAAGGTGTGAGAATGATATGAAAAGATAATGAATGCAAAACAGTAAATAAATATGCAATGATAATAAATAAATATGCAAGGATGGTGGAAACAATGATGGATGATATTTTTGGGTTTTGTATTGTGAATGCAAGATGTAAAAGTGTTTTTGTATTTTCGGATTTTTAAATGGCAGAAAATGTAAAGTGGATAAAAGTTGTTGGAAATGTGTTTCTTATGATTAAAAATGGACCGGGGTTCATGGTTTCACAAATGCACTCTCTCTTTAATAAAGTGGTAGACAATGGAACACTAGAATTGACATATGAGATTGGAACAAAAAAGTTTCATGACAAGTTACTAATTATATGGGCATCACGTCCTAACATAGAGATCTTTTGTTTATTAATCTCTCTTATACTCCACCAAGATGCGAACTAAATCATAACACCTTAGTAATTAAGATAAATCAGAGCATAGCATTAAGTTTCATGACATGAAGTTAAAATAAGAACATGCTAGATCTAGTCATGGAGTAGTGGCAATGGTCACACCCACATCTCCGGTAGCAAGGTATTTTTCTTTATCCCTAGTGAGTCAACAAAGTAAGGTAAAACACCCAAGTGGATCGCGGAACTTTCTCTCACGTTCACCGCACTAGCCACCCCCGTTACTCCAACTAATGCACACGTTCCCCCTCACACGCTCTCATACACATGCTTGATCATAACAAGTAAATAAGAACGGGGTACATAATATGCATCTACTTTCATAACTGAAACAAAACTATTGCAATCTCAAACATATATTAACTCATAAAAAGATCCATCACAAAGGTATTACATAGATGATCGTAATCATGTTCATCAGCTCATACGGTACTAATTAGTGAAGCTCAAGAGAGGAGAGATACATAAGTTACTTCCACAAAGTCATAGTTCAGGGGTGGACTACTCCCTCTTCATCATGGAGACGGTGGATAAGTCGTTGGAGAAGATGGAGACCACGCCGACAGCGCCCCGCCGGAGTTTTCCCCTCTAATCTGCAACTCCAGGTCTCTGTTTCGTGGTTTCTGTGTTTCGGCGGCGCTCCTTTTCGAAGGGCATCGGGGACTATTTTTATAGTCGTTTTTAGGTCAAGACAGAGGCTCGGGAAAAAAGATCGACGACAACGGAGCTTCGAGGCCCCAGATGGTGGGTCCCACGTGGCCAGGGAATCTGGCCGCGTGGGCCACCCTCTTCTGGCCCTCGGGCCTCCGTTTGTTCGCTTTCTTCGCTCCCACGCTTTGTTCCTTCCAAAAACTGATACTCGTAAATTATTAGGTCATTTGGACGTCGTTTGGGTCCCTGAAACATCAAAATATATAAAATAAGGTTTTCTGCCTGTGCGTAGTAGTCGGATCGCCAAGGTCGAACTCTACCAGAATTAGGGATGTCGACGGACACGCCGGCGGATAGGACGGACATTCCGCTGAAAAAAGTCAGTGCATGAAAAAAAAGAATGGGTCAAAAGTACGTACATGCAGCGTAGGATCGGTTGTCTTAGCGGACGTGTAGCATAGGTGTAGCGGACGTCCGCCGACATCCCTAACCAGAATCAACGTATCATCATCTCATCGAAAGATCGGACATCTTTACCCTATAAGTGGGACGGCCGTCCTGCCCTTACTAACGAGAGCTTCACCCTGTATATGTCGTGTAAGAAAAAGGCGATGGAGCACGGGAATCATGGTCTGACGGGGCCGGGATCGATCGGGTCATGCAAGGAAAAGTTCGGTTGCCTTCCCTTTTGAGCGCTCGCACGTACCCTTTTGTTTCCTTGTACCTGTCATCACCTCCGTCGGATTCTCTCTCAGACACTCGACTTCCGGTCGTCATCAGGCGTCCTTCCGCTCACAGAAAAATTCACGGAGGGTAGCTTCCTTGGGAGTGGGTCGAAATGGATCGTTTCAGTGAATTTTCTACATGGAGAAATCAAACATTAAGAAGAAGACACCAGTACTCACAACTTGTGCTACGTTTCCATCCATGTACCAGTTGATCTAATCTCGTGGTACTGTACTGTATCTGTATCAGAGAGGGTAACAGAACAGGGGGAGGCATTGAATGCGTGATGTGCCGTATAACCTGATCATTGCTCTGATTGATTGGTGCATAAAGTTGGACATGACCTGTTATCTTTCTTTTCTCAGCGAGCGAAAAAGGAGCCGGAGGTCCTTTTCGGACACGAATTGCATCATATATGCCCTACTGTATGCTTGCATTCCACTGGTACAGTGACACCAACGACAGGGAGGGGAGACTATTTCGTAGCAGAAAAATAAGTCAAGCATGATGATAAGGCCGACATTGTATAACCCACCTTTTAACAACCTACTAGTCTTGACACTTGTGTGTTTTTGGTCGACCAAAATTCTTCAATAGGTGCCGTGGTTACCTGTTACGGGTTTTAATAATCGGGTAATACAATTCTGCTGCATTTCTTTAAAGTGTTTTTTTTCTTTCATCACGGAAAATCAGTATGGTTACAAATTTCCAAATCACGGAAACTCTAGGAAAGCGTAGAGCCATGAATTACGCGGGGACAAATTTCCAGATCATGGCCTCCTTACAATTCGTCATGCACGCCACCAGGCCAGAACGAGACGAGATGGCGCGACGCCGACCCGGCCGTATGGCTACAACCATGGCAATCAGCTGCTCGTGTACAAGCAACCGACGACGCAACGTATTTCGTATTTGCCCTGGAATTTCCATTTAACCGTGCGTGATCGCAGCTGGGGTGGGGTTGCGATTGGGTCCTAGCTAGACGGCGACGAGGTGAGGGGCTCAAGCTAGCGGGGTCCCCGAGCTACATACATCCACCCGATAGAGCTTGAGTGAGGATCCGGAGAAGCATCGGCAAAAGCTTGGATGCTACCCACAAAGTCAGGCGCCAGTTGAGCGAGTTCATGCCATGGATAAGAAGGTACAGGACAAAGCACACAAATTGCAGCTAGCGGCCTGGTGGCTTCTAATCCGGCACGAGGTAGTAGAAGACGTTGCCCTCTTCGGCTTAGCTTGTGCGCGCGGTGCTCGTTTCGCTGCCGAATCCGTGGTACGCAAATGCGTTGCTTGGGCGCAACCTCTCCCCGCTCAGCAACATAACGTGTTTTAGTTTAGCGTCTGCCCACTTATGAGTTGTGATCAAGGCTGAAGGATAAGAATATCTCCACCGGCACCCCAAACAACCCCACAAGCTCAATGGGGTTTGGACCCCCAAAAAATGGCCATAACAACACCCCAAGTGTTTAAGTCGACCCGATTGTTTTTCCGACACCCCGACCCACCCTTCAAAATTGGCAGCCTGCTCGGTGGCACCAAACACTGTCCGAACAACGTCTTCGACAGGCGGTCCCCTCCCCTTGAGCTGGGAGGTCGGTACTCATTTGCCCCCACCCCCTCTGTCCACCGATTGGCACCATCGCCGCCACGTTTGCCGTCGACAACTCACCGCTTGGAGTCAGCAGGGACCACACTGCCCGACACGTCACCGCTCCTTGTTCTCATTTTGCGTCGCCTCAGCTCATTATGCGGGCGTTGCCTCTTCCTCCCTGCCGCCTCGCACACAAAATGTTTGGCCGTTTGCCAACTAGTTTATTTGATTGATTGTCGATTCATTGCCTAGTTTCATTGCTTCATTGTTGTCCGATTGGCATGGTTAGCGACGATGAGATCATGCTTCACCAAATGATGGCAGAGGACGCTGCCCTTGCAGCTGACGACGATGAGAATCAGATGGTCCTCTTCATTCTTTTAGCTACTCATGCCGAGCAAAACGCAGCTCCAAAGTGTGGAGGATCAGAGAGACCGGCTAGCCAATAAGAACCGTCAAAAGACAATTGGTCATGTGCTGCTGAGTTTGTCGAATTTCTCGTCATGCATCTATATATTCGTGATGAAAGGACACACATGCAACTCCAAAATGATTTAGTCGCGCATTTGTGGGTGCTAAGAGCACACGAGTACTTGGATTACCACACGATGTTTTCTTGAACATGCTGAATTTCTATGTTTGAATCATTATTGAACTATGGAATTAGTTTTATGTGATTATAGGTAGAAATATGACATATTGATAAATTTTTTTATCAAAATTGATTCAGACAGACATTTTTTTAAGAGAGTCCGCGAATGCGTATCGTAATTTTATAGAAGGCAGAATATAATTACAAGACGGACATTTGGTGATGCACAGAAATGTGTCCGGCAACCAAAACCGTGTCAAGTGTTATCAGCTCCATTGTGGAGAAGCTCTTAGGCGTAAAGTATTATTACCTCCATGGTGTCGTGCGATCTTCCGTGATTCGGTGAATATCGATCGGATTGCCGCATGGCAACGTGCATGCTGGATCGCGAATTGATGGAACCGCCATTGCTTGTCAGTGTTAATTTGATGAACCGACGTAGCCGCTCATCAAGCTCTTCCAAAAATTAACTCGGCGCTCCACAAATTCGATGTTTCCACGTCAGAAGGACGTAGCAGGTCATGATAAAAACAAGTAAATGATGCATTATTGCTTTCCATATATGCAATTCGAGCCATAACTGGGAACACAAATGCCTCGAAATTCAGTTTACTTCCCCTGTTTCTGGCCACGAGCAAATCCTCCCAAACACAAGACCACCGCCCCCCCTCTCGTCCTGTCACCTGCAAAATACCCATACTACCCACCGCATTCACCTCAATTAGCATCATTAAACTCCAAGCCAAGAGAGGGCAGTCGGGACATTTGCTCCGACCGGCCCACCCGTCAGTGTAGACGTAGGAAAACCATCGAGGATAGGGACGACCACGGAGGAAGTCACGCACCATTTCCGCCTGCCACGTCACCATCCCCAACTCCTTTAAATCCCGGTCCCCTCTCCTACTCCCCTCTTCGTCTTCTTCCCAGCGAAGGATTTCTTCCACACCACAACAAACTGAAATTCACTCGTCAAAATTAAACCCTAGGCTAGCCGCACCGATCGACGACGGCTATGCGGCCCGCGCTCGCCGGAGATCAGACCCGCCGCACCTAGACCCCGGACCCCGGCGCCCTTCGCTTTCCGCTGAGGATGAGGCCCGCCGCGGCGCAGATCGATCCGTCCCCGGCCCCGTCCCCCGCGGCGCTGGCCAAGTCGCGCCTCAAGCGCCTGTTCGAGCGCCAGGTGCTGCGGGTCTCGCCGGCGGAGCGGCTCCTCTCCGTCTCCGCCGGCGGGGAGAAGGATGATTTGTTGGAGCCCAGCTCCGTCTGCCTGGACGGCTTGGTCCGCAGCTTCCTGGAGGACGGCGGCGGTGGCGTGGCCGAGCGGGCCGCCGGCGCCCGCTGCTGCAACTGCTTCAACGGCGGCGACGCCTCCGACGACGACGACGGCCCCGCCGCCGCCGAGGCGTCCGCCATCTCCGACGCCGCCGAGACCATCAAGGTACTGTACTTGAATAATTAACTCTGATCGTTTTGTCTCGCCGGCCTGCCGCTTGTTTGTCAGTGGCAACAGACAGAGCCATGAATTCAGTCCGCGCAGGCACGAACTGATCCTCCTCTGTTCCATTTCTCGTTCAGGGCCTGGTCCACTGCGCCAGCCTCCGCGAACGGAACCTCCTGGCCGACGTGTCCACGCTCGTCGAGCGCCACCGGGCCGCGGGGGCGCGGAAGCGCGACCTGCTCCGCCTCCTCGCCGCGTCGCTCCTCGCCATGGGCCACGACGCCGCGCTCTGCGTCTCCCGCTGGGACAAGTCGTCCTCCCACCCCGCCGGCGAGCACGCCTACGTGGACGTCCTCCTCCCCGCCGGCTCGGAGCGCGGCGACCGCGAGCGCGTGATCGTGGACGTCGACTTCCGCTCCCAGTTCGAGATCGCGCGCCCCACCAAGGCCTACCGCGCCGTGCTTCAACGGCTGCCGGCGGTGTTCGTCGGCAGGGAGGACCGGCTGCGGCTCCTCGTGGCCGCGGCGGCCGACTCCGCGCGTGCCAGCCTTAAGAAGCGCGGCCTCCACCTGCCGCCGTGGCGCAAGTTGGAGTACATGCGCGCCAAGTGGCTCTCCCCCTACGAGCGCGAGGCCCCTCCGCCGCCGCCGGAGGCCCCTGCCAGTGAGCTCGCCGACAGCGGCGAGGGAGGTGGAGTTGGACACAACACTGTTTAATTGAGGACCTGTGATTTTTTTTTCCCTTCTTGCCTCGATCGGGAATTTGCAGCTCGGTCCTTTGGCACGGGCAGGGACTGGATGCAAAGCTTTTTTGTTTTTCTTTTCCTATTTTTCCTTTTTCATTTTGACCCTCTGATGGGTAACGGAGTAGTAACTTCTTGTAGTGTACTGGGAAGAATGAGCAAGTATTATTAAATAAATAAATTGTAGTGTTAGTTCAAAAGCAAAATGAGAGATGATGACGACCCTTTTTGGTTTGGTACTATGCTGTTCTACAGCCAGGGGCTGCTAAAATCTAGTGCTAACCGGTCGACCTATTTCAAATTTGGAGTGGATTCACTGGTGGAACTGAACTGACACGAATAATTCGGGTCGCTTTCTTCACTGGTTTCTGTATCTCGCACGCCGCGGGTCGGGTAGCGTGCAGTGCAGTGCAGTGTCGCTCTCTGGAGCTTCCTGTTAATTTCCGCAGAACAAGATGCCCGGAAACTGCACTGACAATGCTTTCCATTCCCTGATCTGAAATCCTGGACACGGAGCCGGAAGCGGTAACTGCTGACACACAGTAGTAATAATATTCTGCAGTAAAATAAAAATAAAAAAGGACGATTCCCAGTACAGTAAAAGGCGACTTCATCCTGTGTCTGTGTGTGGATTAAAAAGAAGTTTCTGGAAGAATAGTTTATTAGGTGAGACGTCGCGGCGCTACGCAAGCTAACTTCAGGTGACGCCACAGCACAGCAAGCGGATAGACCAGCATAGGGAGTAGCACAGAATATGTATATCGGCGTTCCTCCTCCGTTGTTTAACCCATCGGCCATAAACAAATGCCTGTAATCCGCATCTGGATGAGAAGATTAATCAGGGCGGGTCAGAGCCTCCGGATCCTCTGCGATCTCTTCCTTGCTTCCACATCATAACGCTTGGTTCCATGATTGGGGAGAGAAGCAGTCCCCAATTTCATCAACCTTCCTTCCTTGCCCAAGGAGGGTAGGAGTAATTCGGTTGTCCCCTGGGACGATTTTGACCAGGTGGAGGATGAACCTGGACGTGGAGCATGTCCACGTACGCATGCACAGTCTAGGTGGCACCGTCGCTGTCGATTACTAGCATTAGTGATCGGGATGAAATTTAATTAGTTGTAGCCGCGCGCTGTTTTCACTTTGACCTGACCTCCGAGAGTCCGAGTCCACTCCTGCGCCGGCTCACCAACTGGGACAAGGCACGGTACACGCAGCAGCAGCAGCGACAGCAACGCATGGACGCGTAGTACGAGCGGCACGGCTCACGCGTCGTGGTCATCGCAGGCGCAAAATGTCGCCGGTTCGCTGCTGGCCGGGACCCCGCCGGCCGGTGCCGTATATGCACGCCGTGTACCAGTAGGAGGAGCACGCGTGCGTGAACGTCACCGGCCGGCCCGGCTGCGTTTACGTACATCGCTGGCCAAGAGCTCTACTCGTACCGCATCTAGCTCCGGCTGCTCGTCACGTTTTGATCGATGTTTAAATTCCATCGGTCGAAACTCACATTTGATCGATGTTCGAAATGGAAAACGTACATTTAAACCTTTAACTTGTATAGAACAGGTGGATTGAACCTTGAAATCGAAATCCCTATAGTTGGCAGGCCTGAAGTATTGAATCCCGATCTAATCTGAACCATGGACATGTTTAACGCACCAGGAAATAGAGCATCCCAATGACTAGATGGACACGTATGTCATCTTCATCTCTATCACCAAACCATCTCCCTACCGCATCTTCATCGCTTGCTTGCCGGCCGTCCAAACTCCGCCACCTGTGAGCTTTTCAACCAGCTCCTCGGTTTTCACGCGAGGTCCCACCCGTCGGCCGCGTGGTGCAACATCTAGACGACGCACGGGGCAGCGATGTGGGCGACGTGTGGTCGTAGCGGATCAGTTGTGGTCGCGCCTGCGGTCTGGATCAAGTGGCGGTGCTGTAAGAGCACCTTGGCACTGAGCTGCAGCAGCCCGAGCAGGCTCGCTGTGTGGCAAGGGAGATCACGTTCGGCGGTTGTGGAGAGTTGTGGAAGCTCACGTTGGTGGATCGGGAAGGAGGTCGACCGACTCGCGGTGGGGATCTGGGGAGCTCGCATTGGTGGATTGGGGAGAAGGTCAATGTAGTTGGGACTTGAGAGGGCGCCGATGCTGTAACAGATCAGCGACCACGATAAGTCCATCCCCAAGATTGAGAAAGATTATGAATATGACACACGGGTCAATGTAGTCAGCTCAAAACTAGTAATGCTATGTTATTTTATTTTTTTTAACCTTAAAAACAGGTACAAGATTAATTTTTTTTTTAAAAGTGACCAGCAGGGGGAGGAACCCCTGCGGTATTTTAATTAAGCATGAAGTGTGCGACAGGGGTCGAACCAAGGGGTCGAACCCGTGCTACCTGGGAGGCGCCACTGCGCACTCACCACTGGGCTACTAGCCCGTCCACAAGATTCAATTTAGATCGAGTTTCAACACTTCAGCTTCAATGTGCAAACGACAGGATTTCGATCTCAGGTCCGACGTACAAGTTTCACTTTTTCTTAATTCGAAACGTGATGCCGCGCAGTGCCGTCGCTTCGTCACGGAACCTCCGGCTAAAAAAAAACTTTCATAACTGCAGCCAGCTTTATGAAAAGAGATCGGGGGTACCGGCACTGTAGCTTTGGATGATGCCGGGCTCCACTGTGGACAAGTTTGATCGATCCTCTTTTCCCCGCTCTCCACTAGGACTGACTGACGCTGGGTTTGTTTATTGCGCTGTGCCCCGCTAGCTGCCCATCACACGATCATTGCGCGCGTTCCCCTTTTGGCCTTTTCCGCTCCGGCCGGGACGCAAAAGCGGGCATCAGCGACGAACAAACAAAACAACTTCCTTCTTCTCTCTCACTCTCACACTTTTTCTCTGGCCTCGTAGCTTTTCTTTGTTTCGGATGGGAAAAAAGAGACAGGCAGGCGTCGCGTGAGTGCGTGCGTTGCCGTCTTATGATAAACAGCTCTTGGGTGCACCGATGACTGAGAGAACTCCCGTTACGTTAAGTCACTGACGCCCTATGGACTTGAGTATGGCTACGGCACACTGATAAGCTCCGGCCGGACACTCGGATGAAAAGTCGCCCTGGGATTATGTGATAAAAGTTTTTATTTCCGTGGGCCGGCCGGTTAGCTGCGTCCTGCAGGACTTGATCAGTGGTACGATCGTACCAAGAGCTGGGAGATGGAGTACGTTTTTCGAGTCGTCGTACATCTGAATATCGGATGCACGGTGCATGTCTAGGTCTAGGTGAAAAGCATCTTTCAAATGCACCCAAGATAAGCAGGTGTACGTACGTAGCTAGCCACTGCATGCCTGCCCGTGATCCGTTGGTACCAGCACCACCACCACGACGGGTGAACAGGAGAAAACTTTAAGGACGGCGTAGTGTAGGGAACAAAACAAAAAAAACGGCCGGGCCAACATATGTCGAATTCTAGCGTCTCGGCCGGCTGCGAGGGTATCGAACGATGATGCTGATGATATCTGCACTCTACGTCTCTACGAGGATGGACACCTACCTATGGCGTGGAAAATTTACAATTTTTTCGTAAAATGTTCATCAATACAACCCACAGTCCACCTCTCACAATGTTTTCCATTCCAGCTTTGATAATGTGTTTCGATAATGTTTCACTTTCCATTTTAGCAAATTAGTTGCCACTATGTGTGTGAACCATGTGCGGAAACTCAATAGAACTCAAATGGTTTGCTACATTTCCACAGCTTCTTGTTAAAGGGAGGTTTTAGTAACTTAATACGGAGTAGTTCGCATGCATCAAGGCGATACGACCAAATAAGTTACACTTGGCCTCTACGTAACATGGATGCAGCTCAAAAATTACAAAAAGAAAGTTCTACATACTTCAACATAGGCTCCTAACGTGTGACACGAATGAATAAAGCATACTACGACGACGGAGTACGATTACGCTGTCATCCGTGTTGGGTGGAAACCTCCTTAGATGTACATGTCGTCATTAAGGGTTTCGATTTTATGCGCAGGATACTATATTTCCACAATTGATGACCAATTTGGTACATTTCTCAGTAGTTGACCATTTTCTGCGTACGCTACAACTTAGGAGACCATGTGTGTGTGTCTAACTCTTGAAATATTACTAGATTAAAGGCTTGTTTAGTCCCATGCTAAACACCGTTGTTGTTCGTCTTGAGGTCCTGAAATTTCGGACCAACACCGTTTCACTGGCGCCCTGACGCCGTCGTCGGCCGAGCGAGCTTTACTCGCCAGCATCCTCCGACGGCTGCGGGGGGACGAGGGAGGGAAGAAGGAAGATAACAACAACTAGACCTAGAGTTTCGGCCGCGCCACATCCTGAATAACTGATAGACTAACTTATTTTCTATTACATTTGTTCCATAATATAAAATGTTCTGGTAGGCTATTTTAAAACGTTCTATATTCTAGAACGGAGGTAGTATTCAACAAACTATATACACGCCGAAAAAGTCTCATGCACGCCCTTGATGTCTCAGGCACAAGCACACATATACACAAACCAACCCAACTAGTGTTGTTGCCATAGAGGATCAGGTGCTTCTATTATTCCTTTTTTTTTTGAGGAAGGGTCCGATCCATATATTCAGAGTGCCCAATACAAATTACAAGAAGGTCCAGCAAAGAAAAGTAAATTACAAAAAGACCCCGAAATTTGCACTTAGCACCCTGAGCACACTGAAAGGAAACACAATCAGACCCCGAGCCGGCTCCCAAGATCCTAGCCAGCGCCGCCGTCGCCGTACCGCCCGCTGCCGGAGAAGAAGCACCGCCACGAAGATGTAGAGGCCGCAAGAGTCGTCCGCCGCCACGCGACGAAGTTTAGACTCGCTGAACGAACACGGCCACGGTGCTCACACCCCAGCTCCACCAACCTCCCAGCCGACGCGCCGCTGCCCAGGCCAGCCACCACCACCATCAGACCCAGAGCCGACGCAGCTCCCCTTGCCACCAAGGCCGGCCAGAGCACCATCGACGAAGACCACCACCACCAACAACAACAAAAACAGGACGCCACCCACCACCGAGCCCTCACCTCGCCACCACGGCCGGCCTGAGGAGCAAGGGCGAGGAAACGTACCTGACGAACCACCTTCACGTCCTCCCCAGCGGTGAGGCCGCCAGAACGGAGAAGGAGGGGAAGGACCAAAGCCAACACGCCGACCCCCATCGCCCCGTCTTCGACGACGCCGGCAGGCACTCACACCTAATAAGGAACCCATCTACACACCGGGACGAGAACCAGAGCTCCCCCACCTCGCGGTGCCTCAACGGCGGCCGGAGGCGGAGGGGAGCGGTGGATTCGCCGGCGGAGACCAAGACTCGCGCGGTCGCCCCCTTTTCCGCCTCTCTCTACTGTAGCGAGCGGAAAAGGAGTAGAGGGGCCTGTGCTTCTATTATTCCTGACAGCTCAAGAGAAAAGAATAGCCTATATACTTCTCTGAACCCGATGGTTCTGAAATTGTTAAACAGACCGCTGAGTCTTTCTATCTCTGTCGCGATTAAAATAGTGCATAGAAAAGTCATGGCTGTTTCTCTCGGCTCCATTTGGCTTAGATTCTCATGTATTATAACCCTTACATGTCCTTTTCTTGGACAGGGTCCTACCAGCTTCCTTTTCTTGGACAGGGTCCTACCAGCTTCTGATTGAGTGATACGTGACATTATTCTGTTTTGGAGATGGAGACGGTCATTGATGGCACACTTATCCAAAAGAAATATTATATTTTTCTCGAGACACCATATTGTTTTAGTTTTATATATCCACGGTGCCCAATAATTTTTTCTTCTGAGCAGCGAATTGTCCTGCAATGAGTTCACCGCTGGAGAGTGTGAATCTCGTGGGGTCTAGCTAGTTTTTCTTTCCAGAGTAGACATATATATTTACTGTTCAAGAAAACTACTCCCTGGCGTGGTAGCGCCGATCTCTGTGTAACAAACACCTCCTTGATGTGGAGGTGCATTCCTGTACAAACTTGGCAACGATTTCAAAGCTACTACGGATATGTCATCGACCAGGACCACTGAATACACAAGTAAATTGAATGTGTACTGTGTACATATGCAATACTGGAGTATGAATTAGTCCATCTATACATCAATACAAAATGGGGCGGTTGGTGCAAGGAGGACCACTTGCATTTTCTTATGTCTGAGCAGTAGGAGTACACCACCGAACCTGATGGCTGGTTGGTATGTAAAATATCCAACGGCGAAGACAGTTTATCGGTGTGCCGACCGATCCATCAATCGAGCAGGGCATCCACGCTGAGAGCGCCTTCTGGGCTAAATCGTTGTCTAGCAGTGTGAGACCATGTGCGTTCTGTCTTTTCGCGATCGAGCAAGTTTTTTTTTTTTGAAACGCGGAACTTAACCCCAGCCTCTGTATCAAAACAATGCATGGTCCCTATATATGTGGATCGATGACGGAACGTTGTTTGGGAATGGAAGCCCAACACCTTCCAAGGCGAGCACATTTCTGAGGGGGCAGAATTGGAATTGGATCTGGCCGAGCAGAACATGGAGCCAATGTGATCGGGACAGAGAGCAACTTATCGGATCCAACAATACATCCCAAACAGTTCATGCATGGTGCCCAGCTGAATAAACTACGGCCAGTAGTTCTACCACTTGCAGGCTCTACGAACTAAACAAACGGAACTAGAGTAGCAGTTAAGCAAAACTTGGCAGCGACGTACATGGTTCCTTCCCGATTGGATAAGCAGGAATCACTCGCCGTAGAGAGAATGTTAGTTTAGGACGGACTGTATATATAATTGTTCTTCGATCGAGTAATTCGCCCATTGAAAAAGAGTGAGGCCCTAGTTTAGCTTCGCCGCTTGAGTAGGACACACCCCAAAAAAGCTCGATCATCGCCTCGAGACTTAATTGGAACTATTGCATCATCATCACGCGCGCATGGCTACCACCTCCTATACTATATCTAGCGGCTACGTTAGCTTATTTACTTGCAATGTTTCTATTCCTAGCTACTCCATCCATTGTAGCTAATCATCTGCTTAACCATGTGATGCTATCTAATCATCTGCTTAACCATGTGCAGGCACGGCAGAAAGGACAAAACCGGCCATCGATGCAGAGGGTTAAGTGAGTTGTAGAATTGAAGTAACCATTTTGTTTGGCGAATCTCATCTGGTGATTATTCTCAGGTGGTCCTGCAATGCGCGACGGAAACAGTGGCACAGTGTCTTTCCCTTAATTCCCGGGTAATCTTGGATCTACTCTCCCGTTCACCGTAAGCTAATTTGGATCTATGCGCGGCAGCAGCAGCAGGAACTGTGCTGGACTTGTTCTCCTTCCGGTAACTTTGTTTGTTCTGTAAGTACGACAGGCGTCTGATGATCAGATTAACATTTCTTTTCACTCGAGTCTGACTTTAGGCTTGCCTTTTTTTAGCTTGGGGGTCCGGAAACGACTAGGCGTCCCCCGGGTCACCAGCCGTCTGATTAGCTCATTTAAAACCGTTCAATCAAAAGGGAGCTAGCCTATCAGGCACGTGCACCCTTATCCGTTGGATTCCTGACCGCACAAAAAAGTCTACGCCCACGGAATAAAGGCAACGCCGCCCTGCTCTTGGACTCTCCCCTGCTGCCTGCTGCTCGCCATTAGAGCTCCGGCGAGAACTCATCGAGTCACCATCGCCGACCACTGCTTCCCCCAGGCACCGCGACTGCCAGAACCGCCACCCATCGCCGATGGGTAGCATCGCCGTCCATGTCTGGCAGCACCGCCGGCATCAAGTTGCAGCATCCAACTCCGGTTGCCGATGGCACCCGTCGGCGGCGCCGCCATGAAAGCATCACGCCTCTACCATGAAGGCAACGTTGTTGTGCCCAAAGAGCACCATGCCTCCAATTTGGTAGCACGGCGCCTCCCGCCGGCAGCAGCTCCGCCGTGCCCCTGGTAGCACCGTGGGGAGGGGAGGAAACAACGCCGCCGACAGCAGCTCCGCCATGCCCCTCGTAGCACCGTGGGCAGGGGAGGAACAACGAACGAATGGTAGTAGCAAAAATATCCATCAAATGATGCAAAACGGAATTATTCCATAGCAAAAAATATCCCCTTCCAATGATAAGAAAGAAAAGAACACCGGTAGCAAAAAAATCTTCTAATGATACGAAACAGAACAACTATGGTACGTAGCAAAAATCTCTGTCTAATAATGCAAAACGGAACAACTGTTGTAGCAAAGATCTCCATGTAATAATGCAAAATGGAATAACAGCCATAGCAAATTTCTCTCATATGATGCAAAATAAAGAACGGTGATAGCAAAAAAATTCTTCCTATGATGCGAAAATAAAAAACTGCAGTAGCAAAAATCTACTACAACCCTTATTTCGATTTGCATCGGAAGAAGAAAATTGCTACAAAAACACCTCTTGAAAGTAAATTGCATCTTATAAAACAAAAATTTGCTACAACTGCTCAACAGATTTGCATCAAAAAGGGAAATTATTTGCTACAAAATTTCCAAACATTTGCACCACACCGAAGAATTGCTACAAAACTTCTGTGCATTTGCATCAAAGGGGAAAATTATGCTACAAAAGCTTCCAAAAATTGCACCACGTCGAGAAAAAGAGGACAAATAATTCGATAAATTTGCTCTCGCAGCCATGGCAGCACCGCCGCCTGACTTGCGGCCCATGGCAGCACCGCCGCGCGCGGCTGGTAGCACCATCGCTTCCCAAGGTTAGTAGCAACGCGGCATGCCGCTCATGGGTGGTAGCAACGCCGTCGGCCGTGGGTCGCACCACCGTTGGGTGCTGAGGGCACCACCCCCTGCCGCTTGCAGCAACCCGGCCACCGTCCTTGCAGCTCCCCGTTGCAGCACGCTGTAGTATCGGTCGCCGTCGTCAGAACTCGCCGTGGCGGCTGTTGTAGCAGTACGGAGGTTGCATCAGAAGGAGGGGGCGCCTCCCTGACTAATTTGCTGCCCTGAGCTGAGGAGGGTGAAGGAGCAGCACGGGGCCGGCGTGGGGCTGCGCTGGAGGTTGAAGAATGAGAGGAGGGAGAAGGAGCTGCACGGATTCTGGCACGGGGCTGCGCTGGAGGTTGACGAAGGAAGCGAGGATTTGGGGAAAAGTCCTTCACGGGGCTGCGAGGTTGACGAAGGCTAGCAGATGAATGGCGCCAAAAAGAGAGAGGGACGGCGGAGGCGCGGCGGCGGCGAGAAAGAAGCAAGGCAGAGGCGCGGCGCCGGCGAGAAAGAGGGGCGGCGGAGACGCTTGGCTGGCTGCGCATCGGCGCCTGAAGAAGAACGAGTGGATGGGGGCGTAGCGCTGGAAAGAGATAAGGTTGAGCTAGGTCTGCCTCCTTTTCTTTTGTGTTGACGAGGGCACGTGGCGTGCGTTCGACCCGGGATGCGAGACACCGATCCCCGATGATAACTAACCTTTTCCCTAAATTTAGGCAATCCTTTGCGTTTCTGTACTGCTGTAGGCCCAGCGCATGCGCAGTTGCTACCATAGTACCATGGGCCTGGTGCTTGGTATTTTTGTGACAAGTTGCTACTGTCGCAAGCCTCATGGACAATGGGCCTCAGGACTAGTCCATCAGTCAGTCATCAGATATACTTGTGGGCCAAACCAAGACTCACGTACTCACGCCTGCCTGCGAGATCCCGACATGAGCGGTAAACAGCCCTGATCAAAAAATGTTGACGAGACATCACTGAGTGAGTTCACAGCCCATCTCTGAGTAATTTCCACTTCACCCTCTCTGCCTTTTCTTTTACTGGATGTTCTAGACTGCTAGTCAACCTAGTTAATGGCAATTCCTATTTGACGCCCTATGCGCTAGTGGGCCGGTCCAGGTGTTTTATTCCGTTTTCTGCTTGTTCTTTTCCTGTTTTTATTTTATTTTATTTTATTTTTCTTCCTAGTTCATGTTTTATTTTTGTTGTTTCCTTTCAACTTTTATGTTTCCCTTTTTTTTTACAAAATCATATGCTTATTCTTACTGCGAAATGAGTGAATCTTTTAAATCCAGGGAAGCATTATTTTGAATTGTTTGAAACTTTTTATGTCATGTGACTGTTTTTGTACCCGCAAACAATTATTCCGAGCGCTGCGAACATTTTTGCTTCAAATTGTACTAATATTTTCTAACTGGTGAACAATTGCCTTTCAACCTTGTGAATAATTATTTTGAATCTAGTGAACTATTATTTTAAAATATACACATATTTTTCTCTACTTTTTAAATATATTTCATAAATATATTGTATTTTATATCTTTATTTATTTATGAAAAGCATTGATAAAATGTTAATCTGAAGCGTGAAATATCCAAAAAAGGTTACACCACTCAAATATTGAATTATCTATTGTCGACAATTAGATTTATTTTTCTAGAGCTTGCATATTATATGTTATTATTTTTTCACCATTTTCCTCGTGCGGAAACCAAGTGACACGAGATGAGCCGATGGCTTCCAAAATATACGAATTTCCGTTTCAACTTTTAGGTAATTAGTGCGGGTTCTCTGCATGCTAAATGTGGTTCTAAACTATCAATAGAAACCTAGATAGTAAACCTTCTTTAGGGTTGCTAAATTGCATTCCGGTGGTACATTTACAAGCTTGTTAAACAAGATGGGTTGTTATGCATATACCTATTTTTAAAAGTTCAATTGTTGAAGTATATAACTGTACTATGGTCTACAACATGTTTTGGCAGGTAGCAAAAATCTAATTTCTCGGATTTTCATAATTATTATGGAGCAATATAGAGGAACGACAACCGCCACCACACATCCATTAGTATGAAAAGGGAGAGATTTATAATGATTCATATACAATATCCTGCAACACTACTGTTGACGACCAATTTCGGCTTATAAAGAGATGTCACCAAGATGATCTCAAATGAAAAAAATAATGTGTACGAAAGTTGAGCGCCTCGTCGAGACAAGCAACTTTGATTTTTGGATCATTTCAATCCGGGTTAAAGAGCGACCCCTGCCAAAATCAGACCCGAAGATGAAGATGGACCCGGTAAGTCATCAAGACGGGCTCATATGGAAAAATGATAGTCGCAAGAGTTGTCCGCCTCGTCGAGACGCACAAATTTGGTCTTTGGGCCATATTCATCCGAGGTCGGATGCAACTTGTGCAGCAAAAATACTATGGGTCGCCGTAACTTAGACATTGTCTGTCCTTAGGCGCGAGCAGGTCGCCCGACCCTAGACGCTGTCTGCCCTCGGGCGCGAGCGAGTCGACTCGGTGACCCAGAAAGGTTCAAAACGCATCGAATTTTCTTCCGACTGAATTTGAAGGGTCCAGATGGCGTCAAATGGAAAAAACGCATAAAAGGAAAGTTTTTTGTTTTTTCGAGACGAACAATTTCTCTTTCTACGAGATTTCGATCCGAGGTGGGTAACTGACCCAAAACCGACCTATAAGGTGCAACCAGTTTTTAGACCGAACAGTTTTGGAAAGTTCGGGTCAGCTATCCGAATTGGACCCAAATTAGGGTTTTGGACGTGGCTCCAAGTCGTTTCCTTGCACGCGAAGTCCAGCCGCTCCTTATATACATGAGGGGTGACGGCCGATTGAACCAACACCAATCGAACAAACATATCTACTACTTTTTCGTGTTCATCTACGTTTATCCCTCTCCCCTTGTATCTTTCTTCTCGTTCTTCGTCGTTCTTCGATATTGGAGGGCTGCGAATCCACGAGGCTCTAGGGGCGGTCAGGCCGACCTAGGGCAGCCCATAGCCGCCGCGAGTCCTGACGGGGTCCCTTCCGGGCGAGCGGGGTTTCGGGTCTGCAAAAGCGCCCGCCGGATTGTCTTACATATCGCGCTTCCGGCAAGCCTCCCGCGGAGTGAGTTGCGGAGCATCTCCCTCGGCGCCGCGGGTACACGTGACGTGTTCGAGTGTCAACACATTTTTTGGCGACTCCGCTGGGGACGAAGCGAACGGTCTCCAGCCCGTTCTTGCTGTGAAGAGAGCGCCATCGAGAGATTGCAATCTACATCGGTAACATGAATTGTCAATCTTCTTATGTAGATGCTAATTACTCTTATGTTGATGTTGCTAGATCCTTTGATATGAGCACTGTATCGGCTAGCCCTAGTTCTTACTATGTCCAAAAGCCGATGCAAAATAATCTCTATGCTTCAACTCCTTATAATTTTAGCAACGTGCAACATATATATTCGAATTCTCATGCATCGACTTCCCCATATCTTAGGCCGATGAGTAACGTGGGTTATTCGACAGATCAATATGAGACACCTCACGGGCAAGAGGATGTCTCACGGTTTTATCCATCGGCTGCCGACTCGCAATATGCGGGGTCGTCCCCAAACATGCCGATGGATGGGGGAATCGGCTATGCTGATACCAGTGACTTGGCCGGTTACTCCCAACCGACATATATTGCGCCTTATATGATTACTCAATCGACACCTTATGTTACTAACGTTTCAGCTTCCTGTGAAACTAGTGAGACACATAATTCGGCTTCGCACTTTCACGGTGTCCACGGCCGAATAAGTGAAAATTTAACAGGAGCACATGTGCCTTTATCTTCTATCGACGCATATGGATTAGATGGTTAGAAGGAAAAATTTGCAGCGAAACTCAAAAGGGCCGGTGATGTTTATCTGGCAGTAAAAGAAAATCCGCATGATCCCGCTGCAATACAAGCTTATGAGGCGTATCAGAAGAGGCGTGAAGAGGAGCGTAGACAATTTGAGATCAAGTTTTCACCGTTACAAATTAGTTTCGACAACGGCTGCCGAAAGAAACAAAAAGTATCGGGGGGCAATCCCGTCTTGCAGAGGAAAATACCGATGACTTCTCTACGCCGACTCTTGAGGAATTACCGACCGAGTATCGACAAGCTTATGAAGCACTCAAGAAAAAGCGTGCTGTGGAATTTGAGGCGCTTGAGAAGAAACTCAAGGAGGAACATGAAGCATACAGGAGAAAGCTCAAGAGGAAGGTCTGCACATGTTCCATGCACAGCTCAAGAAGGACCCTCAAGAAAATATTACTCTAGTAGGAGAAATTAAATCCTCTCTTATGTGCTGCAATCAAGTCAAGCCACATGTTAAACCAAGGCAAGAAGAAGCTTTGCAAACTGATATAATACATGAAGAAAATAAGATTGATTCGGAAAGTATGGTTACTTCGGTTGTTGAAGCCGAACCAAGTAGTACATGTGCCGAATCTACTAAATTGAAAGAAGCAAGCTTCGTTGAACAAGAGCATGGCGAGCTTAGCAAAACAGCCGTGCTTGACTTTTCTGGATGCGAGGGAGTTTACATACTACCCAGCAGGTTCCGTGCCGAAGATGATGAGCATCAAGAACAAGAAGACACAGCCGAACAATGTTCGGTTAATGATGAACATCAAGAGCCAGAAAGCGAAGCCGAACAATGTTCGGTTGGCAAGGAGCGTCCAGGAGACGCGGCACGAGATATAGAAGAGGAAAACAAGGCGTTGGAGAGTTATTCAGAGGTGGGGCAAAGCATTGTTCCTATTGTGCCATCATCACATTCTCCCAGCGTCTTCGGAGAGGTACGCCTAGCTGGCAATTTACTTATCTTTAGATTTGGTCATAATCATATTGTTGATGCATTTTCCAACACGATTTTAATTAATGTTGAAAGACCAATCGGGATGAGTAACTTGTTTGCTAGGAATGGTCTTGTCACTAATTATGCTGGTCAACATATCGTATCATTCGTAGAGGCTAATAGTGAGAATTTGTCACAACCAATGTTGTTCTCATTATGTCAGCTAAACTTTATATTCATGTGGGCAACTTTGCTTGTTTCATGCCTGGCTAATATTTGGTCTCAAGTGAGACATCCATAGCTATTTTTGTTGCAGAAACACAAAGCCGGGTTCAAAGTCCTTCGAAATAGCCGATTCAGGAAAATCGGAAAAAGAAGGCGTAAGACGATGCATAGCCGAGTTGGATGACGTCAAGCTGGCACCACTCGGTTTCTTAATTCCAAAGCCGGTATCCCAATATCGGCTAAAGGATGAACAATGTACCTCCAGTCCGGGCATGGGTGATCACAGTGTCGGTGCATCGCCGACTAATCCAATTATCATAGAAGATGACCATGTCGAGCCGTCAAGACAAGAGCGAATGCTTAATTCGTTCGCGCAGAACATCAAAGACAGCGATGTGTTTCATGATGCACAATCGGCCTTCGAAGGATGATTGGAATGTGTTGAAGGACAAAATGATAGCCAGCCGGCTAATATTAATCTTGACGGTGATCACGTGTTGAGTCGTCTGCCTCAAGCCGGTTCATCCCAAGACGGACGGGTATATGCTGAAGATGATGGGATCGATTCGTCAAGCAAAGAAATTTCCCAAGACGGCAATCCTGAAGATGAACGTTCCATCAAAGCTCCAGCAAGGACGCCTAACACTGGGGGGCAACAAGCATATTCAAAGACCGATGCCTGCAATGGCAGAAAGGACAAAGGCAGCGATAAGCATAGAATGAGGAAATCTAAAGTGACATTCGCTCAATTATTGGAGAAGTATCAGAAGATGAGCGAATCAAAAGTGCTTATCGGCCAGCTGAAGTAGAAGCATCGAAGTCACCCCCAGGGCGTAAATCTGAAGACCGGAACTGGCAAAGGGAGAAGCCCAACATGTCGACTCCACGAACTTCTTTTGGGCCGCCAATGCCGAAGTCGTCCACGCCTTCCAATACCGGATTCTATTCATATCATTCACGGGACATGTATGATTCGCGGGCACACAATCAGTTTTATGCTAAATCACCTCGCCAAGTTTATGCAGCTCCAAGAGAATCAACCCGGCAACCACGTGTCAAAGACCGGCTTAATCAAGAACCGGCCAGGAGCTCGTGGAGGAAGAAGGAGTTGGTGAAGCAAGTATACATAGTGAAAAGAGATGGCCGCAAGGATGCTCTTCTAGACCCGACTCCAAGTAACCAAAAGCCAGCTGAGATGTTGGCTACAAAGGGCAAGGAAGTAAAGCGAGTAACTTTCAAGGACCCAATCATTGAGTCTGGACAGGTCAAGCCGGAAGTGTCCAAAGCTAAGAAAGAACTGCCAGTGCATAAATTAAAATCACAGCCGGGATACCCACTCGGCTTATCACATTGGCATGAGTGGCAAGTGAAGCGGCTCAGAGCCGAAGAGTTGGAGAAATTGAACGTGGCATGGGTTCCTAAAAGAAGCCCTCAAATCAAGAACGGTGCACCAGCTTCTGTTGCAAAGCCGGCAGTGGCAAAGAAGGATAAGCAAGAAGTCGGTAGGCGAAGCCGACGATCTTTATCACATTATAGGAGACCTCAGGCGCGTCATCCATGTTCTTCAACTATATTATCAAAGCTAGCACCTCACAATTTATCCCCAGCCGAAACTTCTAATCTATTTCGGCTATTCACACTTTGGTGGACGGGTTCTCCAGGTCCTTCAAGATAAGGACGTACGGCCGATATTTGCATATCGCCCTAAGAATGCATTATGTTGACAAAGCCGGCATCTAGCAAGAGTTACTCTTCATGGTTTTTATCTCCTCCCAAGAAGCCGGTGCTCAGTTTTGCCAATACTAGTAAGGACGACTTGATTATTAAGTCGGCCATTAACAAAGGATCTAGTGCAAGCCGGGTGGACGGTTAGAAGAAATATGTTTTTCTTAGCTGCAGGATCCGAGTCAAAAGTTCCGGTGACGTACAACCCGAGCATACAATAAAGTATTATCACCATGAGAACACATGGCCGATGGAGTGTTGGCATCGTCCTTAGCAGCATAATGGTGCAAGTTATTTTTTGGCACGCAAGCTCTGCCAAAAAACAGGGGGGCATGTGTTGACGACCAATTTCGACTTATAAAGAGATGTCACTAAGATGATCTCAAATGAAAAAATAATGTGAACGAAAGTTGAGCGCCTCGTCGAGACAAGCAACTTTGGTTTTTGGATCATTTCAATCCGGGTTAAAGAGCGACCTACGCAGACACGATGAGACCCGGACGGATGACCTAATAACTGCCAAAATCAGACCTGGAGATGAAGATGGACCCGGGAAGTCACCAAGACGGGCTCAGATGGAAAAATGATAGTCGCAAGAGTTGTCCGCCTCGTCGAGACGCACAAATTTGGTCTTTGAGCCATATTCATCCGAGGTCGGATGCAACTTGTACAGCAAAAATACTATGGGTCGCCGTACCTTAGACATTGTCTGTCCTTAGGCGCGAGCAGGTCGCCCGACCCTAGACGCTGTCGGCTCTCGGGCGCGAGCGAGTCGGCTCGGTGACCCAGAAAGGTTCAAAACGCATCAATTTTTCTTCCGACTGAATTTGAATGGTCCAGATGGCGTCAAATGGAAAAACGCATAAAAGGAAAGTTCTTCGTTTTTTCGAGGCGAACAACTTCTCTTTCTACGAGATTTCGATCCGAGGTTGGTAACTGCCCCAAACTGGACCTGTAAGGTGCAACCAGTTTTTAGACCGAACAGTTTTGGAAAGTTCGGGTCAGCTATCCGAATTGGACCCAAATTAGGGTTTTGGACGTGGATTCAAGTCGTTTCCTTGCACGCGAAGTCCAGCCGCTCCTTATATACATGAGGGGTGACGGCCGATTGAACCAACACCAATCGAACAAACAAATCTACTACTTTTTCGTGTTCATCTACTTTTATCCCTCTCCCCTTGTATCTTTCTTCTCGTTCTTCGTCGTTCTTCGAGATTGGAGGGCCGCAAATCCACGAGGCTCTAGGGGCGGTCAGGCCGACCTAGGGCAGCCCATAGCCGCCGCGAGCCCTGACGGGGTCCCTCCGGGCGAGCGGGGTTTCGGGTCTGCAAAAGCGCCCGCCAGATTGTCTTGCGTATCGCGCTTCCGGCGAGCCTCCCGCGGAGTGAGTTGCGGAGCATCTCCCTCGGCGCCGCGGGTACACGTGACGTGTTCGTGTGTCAACACACTTTTTGGCGACTCCGCTGGGGACGAAGCGAATGGTCTCCAGCCCGTTCTTGCTGTGAAGAGAGCGCCATCGAGAGATTGCAATCTACATCGGTAACATGAATTGTCAATCTTCTTATGTAGATGCTAATTACACTTATGTTGATGTTGCTAGATCCTTTGATATGAGCACTGTATCGGCTAGCCCTAGTTCTTACTATGTCCAAAAGCCGATGCAAAATAATCTCTATGCTTCAACTCCTTATAATTTAGCAACGTGCAACATATATATTCGAATTCTCATGCATCGACTACCCCATATCTTAGGCCGATGAGTAACGTGAGTTATTCGACAGATCAATATGAGACACCTCACGGGCAAGAGGATGTCTCACGGTTTTATCCATCGGCTGCCGACTCGCAATATGCGGGGTCGTCCCCAAACATGCCGATGGATGGGGGAATCGGCTATGCTGATACCAGCGACTTGGCCGGTTACTCCCAACCGACATATATTGCGCCTTATATGATTACTCAATCGGCACCTTATGTTACTAACGTTTCAGCTTCATGTGAAACTAGTGAGACACATAATTCGGCTTCGCACTTTCACGGTATCCACGGCCGAATAAGTGAAAATTTAACAGGAGCACATGTGCCTTTATCTTCTATCGACGCATATGGATTAGATGGTTGGAAGGAAAAATTTGCAGCGAAACTCAAAAGGGCCGGTGATGTTTATCTGGCACTAAAAGAAAATCCGCATGATCCCGCTGCAATACAAGCTTATGAGGCGTATCAGAAGAGGCGTGAAGAGGAGTGTAGACAATTTGAGATCAAGTTTTCACCGTTACAAATTAGTTTCGACAACGGACTGCCGAAAGAAACAAAAAGTATCGGGGGGCAATCCCGTCTTGCAGAGGAAAATACCGATGACTTCTCTATGCCGACTCTTGAGGAATTACCGACCGAGTATTGACAAGCTTATGAAGCTCTCAAGAAAAACGTGCTGAGGAATTTGAGGCGCTTGAGAAGAAACTCAAGGAGGAACATGAAGCATACAGGAGAAAGCTCGAAGAGGAAGGTCTGCACATGTTCCATGCACATCTCAAGAAGGACCCTCAAGAAAATATTACTCTAGTAGGAGAAATTAAATCCTCTCTTATGTGCTGCAATCAAGTCAAGCCACATGTTAAACCAAGGCAAGAAGAAGCTTTGCAAACTGATATAATACATGAAGAAAATAAGATTGATTCGGAAAGTATGGTTACTTCGGTTGTTGAAGCCGAACCAAGTAGTACATGTGCCGAATCTACTAAATTGAAAGAAGCAAGCTTCGTTGAACAAGAGCATGGCGAGCTTAGCAAAACAGCCGTGCTTGACTTTTCTGGATGCGAGGGAGTTTACATACTACCCAGCAGGTTCCGTGCCAAAGATGATGAGCATCAAGAACAAGAAGACACAGCCAAACAATGTTCGGTTAATGATGAAAATCAAGAGCCAGAAAGCGAAGCCGAACAATGTTCGGTTGGCAAGGAGCGTCCAGGAGACGTGGCACGAGATACAGAAGAGGAAAACAAGGCGTTGGAGAGTTATTCAGAGGTGGAGCAAAGCATTGTTCCTATTGTGCCATCATCACATTCTCCCATTCGGAGAGGTACGCCTAGCTGACAATTTACTTATCTTTAGATTTGGTCATAATCATATTGTTGATGCATTTTCCAACACGATTTTAATTAATGTTGAAAGACCAATCGGGATGAGTAACTTGTTTGCTAGGAATGGTCTTGTCACTAATTATGCCGGTCAACATATCGTATCATTCATAAAGGCTAATAGTGACAATTTGTCACAACCAATGTTGTTATCATTATGTCGGCTAAACTTTATATTCATGTGGGCAACTTTGCTTGTTTCATGCCTGGCTAATATTTGGTCTCAAGTGAGACATCCATAGCTATTTTTGTAGCAGAAACACAAAGCCGGGTTCAAAGTCCTTCAAAATAGCCGTTTTAGGAAAATCGGAAAAAGAAGGCGTAAGACGATGCATAGCCGAGTTGGATGACGTCAAGCTGGCACCACTCGGTTTCTTAATTCCAAAGCCGGTATCCCAATATCGGCTAAAGGATGAACAATGTACCTCCAGTCTGGGCATGGGTGATCACAGTGTCGGTGCATCGCCGACTAATCCAATTATCATAGAAGATGACCATGTCGAGCCGACAAGAGCGAATGCTTAATTCGTTCGCGCAGAACATCAAAGACAGCGATGTGTTTCATGATGCACAATCGGCCTTCGAAGGACGATTGGAATTTGTTGGAGGACAAGATGATAGCCAGCCGGCTAATATTAATCTTGACGGTGATCACGTGTTGAGTCGTCTGCCTCAAGCCGGTTCATCCCAAGACGGACGGGTATATGCTGAAGATGATGGGATCGATTCGTCAAGCAAAGAAATTTCCCAAGACGGCAATCCTGAAGATGAACGTTCCATCAAAGCTCCAGCAAGGACGCCTAACACTGGGGGGGCAACAAGCATATTCAAAGACCGATGCCTGCAATGGCAGAAAGGACAAAGGCAGCGATAAGCATAGAAGGAGGAAATCTAAAGTGACATTCGCTCAATTATTGGAGAAGTATCAGAAGATGAGCGAATCAAAAAGTGCTTATCGGCCAGCTGAAGTAGAAGCATCGAAGTCACCCCCAGGGCGTAAATCTGAAGACCGGAACTGGCAAAGGGAGAAGCCCAACATGCCGACTCCACGAACTTCTTTTGGGTCGCCAATGCCGAAGTCGTCCACGCCTTCCCATACCGGATTCTATTCATATCATTCACGGGACAGGTATGATTCGCGGGCACACAATCAGTTTTATGCTAAATCACCTCGCCAAGTTTATGCAGCTCCAAGAGAATCAACCCGGCAACCACGTGTCAAAGACCGGCTTAATCAAGAACCGGCCAGGAGCTCGTGGAGGAAGAAGGAGGTGGTGAAGCAAGTATACATAGTGAAAAGAGATGGCCGCAAGGATGCTCTTCTGGACCCGACTCCAAGTAACCAAAAGCCAGCTTAGATGTTGGCTACAAAGGGCAAGGAAGTAAAGCGAGTAACTTTCAAGGACCCAATCATTGAGTCTGGACAGGTCAAGCCGGAAGTGTCCAAAGCTAAGAAAGAACTGCCAGTGCATAAATTAAAATCACAGCCGGGATACCCACTCGGCTTATCACATTGGCATGAGTGGCAAGTGAAGCGGCTCAGAGCTGAAGAGTTGGAGAAATTGAACATGACATGGGTTCCTAAAAGAAGCCCTCAAATCAAGAACGGTGCACCAGCTTCTGTTGTAAAGCCGGCAGGGGTAAAGAAGGATAAGCAAGAAGTCGGTAGGCGAAGCCGACGATCTTTATCTCATTATAGGAAACCTCGGGCGCGTCATCCATGTTCTTCAACTATATTATCAAATCTAGCACCTCACAATTTATCCCCAGCCGAAACTTCTAATCTATTTCGGCTATTCACACTTTGGTGGACGGGTTCTCCAGGTCCTTCAAGATAAGGACGCACGGCCGATATTTGCATATCGCCCTAAGAATGCATTGTGTTGACAAAGCCGGCATCTGGCTAGAGGTACTCTTCATGGTTTTTATCTCCTCCCTAGAAGCCGGTGCTCAGTTTTGCCAATACTAGTAAGGACGAATTGATTATTAAGTCGGCCATTAACAAAGGATCTAGTGCAAGCCGGGTGGACGGTTAGAAGAAATATGTTTTTCTTAGCTGCAGGATCCGAGTCAAAAGTTCCGGTGACGTACAACCCGAGCATACAATAAAGTGTTATCACCATGAGAACACATGGCCGATGGAGTGTTGGCATCGTCCTTAGCAGCATAATGGTGCAAGTTATTTTTTGGCACGCAAGCTCTGCCAAAAAACAGGGGGGCATGTGTTGACGACCAATTTCGGCTTATAAAGAGATGTCACCAAGATGATCTCAAATGAAAAAATAATGTGAACGAAAGTTGAGCGCCTCGTCGAGACAAGCAACTTTGGTTTTTGGATCATTTCAATCCGGGTTAAAGAGCGACCTACGCAGACACGATGAGACCCGGCCGGATGACCTAATACCTGCCAAAATCAGACCCGGAGATGAAGATGGACCCAGAAAGTCATCAAGACGGGCTCAGATGAAAAAAATGATAGTCGCAAGAGTTGTCCGCCTCGTCGAGACGCACAAATTTGGTCTTTGAGCCATATTCATCCGAGGTCGGATGCAACTTGTACAGCAAAAATACTATGGGTCGCCGTACCTTAGACATTGTCTGTCCTTAGGCGCGAGCAGGTCGCCCGACCCTAGATGCTGTCTGCTCTCGGGCGCGAGCGAGTCGGCTCGGTGACCCAGAAAGGTTCAAAACGCATGAAATTTTCTTCCGACTGTATTTGAAGGGTCCAGATGGCGTCAAATGGAAAAACACTTAAAAGGAAAGTTCTTCGTTTTTTCGAGACAAACAACTTCTCTTTCTACGAGATTTCGATCCGATGTCGGTAACTGCCCCAAAACCGACCTGTAAGGTGCAACCAGTTTTTAGACCGGACAGTTTTGGAAAGTTCGGGTCAGCTATCCGAATTGGACCCAAATTAGGGTTTTGGACGTGGATCCAAGTCGTTTCCTTGCACGGGAAGTCCAGCCGCTCCTTATATGCATGAGGGGTGACGGTCGATTGAACCAACACCAATCGAACAAACAAATCTACTATTTTTTCGTGTTCATCTACTTTTATCCCTCTCCCCTTGTATCTTTCTTCTCGTTCTTCGTCGTTCTTCGAGATTAGAGGGCTGCGAATCCACGATGCTCTAGGGGCGGTCAGGCCGACCTAGGGCAACCCATAGCCGCCGCGAGCCCTGACGGGGTCCCTTCCAGGCGAGCGGGGTTTCGGGTCTGCAAAAGCGCCCGCCGGATTGTCTTGTGTATCGCGCTTCCGGCGAGCCTCCCGCGGAGTGAGTTGCGGAGCATCTCCCTCGGTGCCGCGGGTACACGTGACGTGTTCGTGTGTCAACAACTACACTTACCCAAAAATCCTGCTTGTCAGCATGGATCTTACAACAAACATAGTTTCTTTGTATCTTGAAAGTATGACATTGTCCACTTGGACAAGATGTGAGCTTTTGACGTTTGATTGACGCAAGAAGCTTTATTGACTAGAAAGTTACTGTCCATTTCTATATTATCTTATTGGTTACCTTGTGATCATTCAATTGTTTTTGCAATTTTATTTTGTGGTATCTCCTTCGAAAATAATGATCTTTTTCCTCATGTAAAGAACGAGTATTGTAAAATTGAATGTTTCCAAATATGCATTTTTTCTTTCAATGTCTAAGGTACTTCATGCGGACTTGCTGGTGGATTATGTTATAATATAATGGAAAGGGTAACAATGCTAAATGCGCTTCAAATCGAAAATGCGATTTAATTGCAATGTGACACTTTCACATAAAATTTATTCAATGTGCCATCTAGTTATGAATACATGGTAAAAAATACAGTTCACCAATATAATTAAATCATACATGTTACCGACATGCAATTCTAGAAAAGGAAGGCACATACCAAACTGAATAATCCATAGTAGAGATGACCATGTGGTAACTATATTTGGCTCTTGTCAAATATTTGTTTTATCTGCCTACACAAAGGACAACACTTTCGTGCATGTGAAAGCCCAGTTCTATTCAAGAACTTGCTTCTTAAACATCAGATTCCTTGATCTTCGAGGAAAATTTTGTGGTTAATTATGTCCATGGTAAATGTAGGTGAAATTTGTTAGTGAGACCTTGAATTTAAATGCGGTTCAAATAAGCAATTCAACCGCAAACGGACTAAGATGGAGGATGTCAAAGAGATAACATAGAATTATTAAAATTCAAAACCGGATCAAATGAAAGCATAGAATTAGTTGAGTACTCTTATCTTAGTGATGACAATAAAATAATTATATTGAGCTTATCACATATGATTTCATAAATGATGAATTTCTTATTTGAGATTCACTATTGTCAAAGAAATAGAGTTTCCAATATTCAATGTCCTTTCCATATTCAAAATACTTCATGAATATTTGATGTTCAAATATATTAATGCACGTTCGGTATACTAAATGTGGTTCAAACAAGAATTTCCACTAGTGACAAATCATTAGCATGGGGAAGGTTTCCAAAGTAAATCAACATGACCATTTGTATTTTCTACAAATAGATGGTTTAACATATCTATTTGTATTGCCAAGTTCAAAACATGATAAATGAAAAATATAAGATCTATTGAGTACTCTTATCTTATAGCCGCCCTACAATCTTTATATTGGTGAGTTCAATTTCTTACCCCCATGTGGTATGCATGCCTGTTACGTTTCATAGGCAATGCTTTGAGATTCACATATTCAACGTCTCTACATTATGCCTCATTTGTACTATTAGTGATCACTTTTCATATTTTACTCGTACAAATCAATTTGTATGTATGTATGTATGTATGTATGTATGTATGTATGTATGTATGTATGTATGTATGTATGTATGTATGTATGTATGTATGTATGTATGTATGTATGTCGTTAGAAATGAATTATTGGTTACCCATAGACTTTTGTTCTAGACATTTTAACATTGAAGTGCCGACTTTATTAAGGTGTGAAATCAGATTTTCTACGATGAAGATGATATGACTATGTGAATCTAAAAGCACGAACTGAAAGTGGATTTAGGGGCGACATAGTCCACTTTGAGAAGCCACATATTACCCTTTTTATCGATTTAGTCAGTTATATATAATTTACACAGTGAAGACATTCTCTGATCAAAGACTTTGTGTCATTAAAGGGACGAGTTTCTAAATATTCAATTCATATTCGAGGCACTTAATGCAGTTCGAAAGATATAATCTGTTAGCACCATGTCTAGATACTAAATGTTGTCCAAACAAGGATTTGCACCGCTAATAGATTAATGTTGTGAAATATTTTCAAAATAAATCAACATATCCACCTATTACAAATATGTGGTTTAAAATAGATTTCTCACTATAAACAAAGTATAGTTCGACGTGCTGCCAAGTTCTAAACTCGAGTAAAGGAAATCATAAGACGAATAGTATGCGTTACCTTAACGTTGACTATGAATCATTATCTTGGTTTAGATGTAATACATAATTTACACAAATGACGACATTTTTACTCATTTGACTCGTTGCTGTCAAACATGTGTGGCTTCCCAAATCTTCCATTCCCCTTTGATATTCGAGGCATATCCTGAAGATTCAGAGTTGAAATCTATTAGGATCAAGCCTAGATGATGAATTTGGTTTAGACAAGGATTTCCAGCGCTAATATAATGTTGGTGAAAGGTTTCAAAATAAATCAACATGTCCATATGTTGCAAATACATGGTTGAAAGTAGGATTCCCCGTTACAACCACTAATGACAGACGTGTTGCCAAGTTCAAAACTGAACCATATATCGTTGACCATGCAATCAATATATTGTTTTAGTTTTTGCCAACTACGATTACGTAAATGACGACACTTTTGCTCTTATTAGACTCAGTGGTATCAAAGAGATTGCTTCTCGACTAATCAATTTCCTTTTGATATTCAAGGTACTTCTTGAAGATTCGCGCCAACGCAAAATGTTGTTGAAACAAGTAAATATTGTTACCCGCTGCTAATGTGGTCCAATAAAGACATGCAAACATTGTATACCATTTTGATAGTTTTAAAGCTTATCCGACATTAGAGTTTTAAAAATAGATTCTCGGAAATAAAATTACTCATGAATACTCAAGTCAGACGTGCCAACGACTTCGTAAGTCGATTGAATGAAGACATCACGGGAATTGAGTACTCTTATCCTAGGGTACGATTCTATGGTCATGTTATTGTTTTGCTGGTTCTCTCTCTCTATATATATTTGTTGTATGTGTATAGGAAGTGTACACATATGACGACACTCTTGCTCATGTGACGGCAGATTTGGCGTGGCGCGGTGGAAGAGATGACTTCTTAGCAAATAAATTGCTGTAATTTCGTTTTGATCATAGATGTACGTCGTTTGATTAATTGGTGCTCACTGCTCAGCTACCTCGCAGCTTATCTCTGCATGGCAGGGTGAGGCGATGAGGCCTTGGTCCCTTGGAGGGTCTCGCTCAAAGCTACCTGAATACCTGATACGGGCCATGGGGCAGTAAGGAAGAAGGGAGCTGATGAGGCGTCCTTTGATCCAGAGACATACAGTAAGGAAGAAGGGAACTGACAGGTGGGGTGGGTTGGGCGCGAACGTGAGAAACCCGAGGTGAGAAGTGAACACCCTGCGCTCACCGTGTCGACACTCGACACCCAACATCACAATAATATTTTCTTTTCTGTTTGGCCGATCCGAGAACAGATCTCAAGCCATATGTGTCACTGGAGACAGAGTGTTGGTGGTTGCGGCGAGAGGGGGGTTGACCTGTGCATGCCTACGTGAGGTGGAGACAAAGCTACAGCTCATCTACTATTTGAAATTGAAATATGCACAAGTTAAGTCGAAGTACTATTAACCCTTGAAGCATGCACGCCCCAGTAAACTGCACCTTCATAGAGTACAGGAGAAAGGAAAGTGTGCAAGTGCAGGGAGATATATATCGACAGGTGCTGAGAACATATCTAGCAATACAAAGCTATAATGGTGCTATATATGATACCAATCTCAAAAGGTACTGCAAATGATTACCGAAAAATCTACAAAATCACATAGATAACGGAATGGACTTCTCTTTTTTTGTTTCTCTTATGTACATCTCGGTTTCGACTCAAATTTTGCATGGTAGTCCATACAATCATCCACTATCTATGTGATTTTTTGGTAGAATTTTTTCGTGGTCATTTTTACTAACTTTTTTTACAGCAATTTATACTACCTTCTGAGATTGGTATCACAGTATTATTTAGAGCTTGGTAGATGCGCGTGCAGTTCCATGCTGTGAATGGCAAATGTATCTTGGGTTTGGACTTTGGAGTTAACCATTCCAAATTTTGCCTCCTTCAACCAAAGTTGGGAATACCGGTTGCTAAAATTTGAGTCGAAAGATTGGTATCACAGTACTATCTATGCTTGCTAATTACCGGTTCTTACTAAATTATGTCTACGCTATCTATTAACTGTTATGATGAGTTATTTTTGTTTTGCTGGTTTATGCTGAGTTGTTGACACTGACATCTCAATACTATTTTCAAGTTCATACCCTGACCAATCCAGAGCTACTTGTAGCTCCGTACGTATATACGCAAGTCTACGTCCTCCGGCAGATCACCATTCTTCGATCCCTCCGACCAAAAGTCTAAAACCATGGCTGCAAATCTCAAGCTCGCCGCCCTGTGCTGCCTCCTCCTCGTCTTCTCCTCCCTCCCTTTGCTCGCGCGCGCCGAGTGCGAGTGCGAGACGGGAGAGGAAGAGCATGATAAGGCTGGCGCGCTAAAGCTTAAGATCATAGCCATCTTTCCATCCTCGTGGCCAGCGCCGTGGGCTGCGGCATCCCCTCGCTCGGCCGGAGGTTCCCGGCGCTTAGCCCGGACACGGACCTGTTCTTCGCCGTGAAGGCCTTTGCCGCCGGGTCATCCTCGCCACGTCCTTCGTGCACATCCTGCCGGAAGCCTTCGAGAGGCTCGGCTCGCCGTGCCTCGTTGACGGACCATGGCAGAAGTTCCCGTTCGCTGGTCTCGTCGCCATGCTCGCAGCCATCGCTACCTTGTCGTTGACACCATCGCCACGGGGTACTTCCAGCGGGCGCACGCCAAGAAGGCATCCGCGGTCGTCGGGGACGTGGAGTTATCCGACTCCGATCACGTGCACGGCGGTCACTCGCACGGCGTGTCTGCCGCCGTCATCGCGTCATCGTCGTTCGCGGGGGCATCCGGCGACGGGGCGCAGCTCATCCGCCACCGCGTCATCTCGCAGGTACTGATCGATTGCTGCGTGTATAATACTCCTAGTCTCCTACTCGCTACGGTAACTGAACTGTCCATGCATGATGCTCTGTGCATGCATATATACTGGAATAAAAATTGTCCAAGCATCACGTTTTTGTTACCAAGTCAGTGTATTACCGTGGACAGTAATTGGATAATTTTCTTGTTTGCTCATGCAATGCTTTATCTGAAGGTGCTGGAGCTGGGGATCATAGTGCACTCGGTGATCATCGGCATGTCTCTAGGTGCATCTGAGAGTGCTAGCACGATCAAACCACTCGTTGTCGCGCTAACTTTTCATCAGTTCTTCGAAGGGATAGGGCTCGGAGGATGTATTGTCCAGGTATGTGTTCCTCAACTTGAGTCTCTGACTCCGCTCATACATGAATATGTGCGTACATACTTTGCAAAAATGGATTTGCATATCTTCTGACGTCCAGCGAAAATGACGTGTGAACTTTAACACTCAAAATGTACAAAATTATTCCACATACTCTCTGAACTTCTAGGAAGAAGTCTAAATTTAAACCTAAGACTGTGAAATCATCCATATTAACTCTTGAACTTCTAAAACTGTTTAACCTCAACCCTAGCCTAATATGGCATGAATTAACAGATGTACATAATGCTAGGAGTTTCTAATCTGCAAAATTAAATTTAAAAAGTTGAAGGATAAGAAATGTCAACTAGAGGGAGTGAATAGGCTACTACAAATCTGACAAGTTAGTGATTTTCGGGATCTATGGATAGATAGGATTCTCAAAAATGCTAAAAACTGAACAATATTATATGTCAATGTTATTCTAGCAAGGACGAAAAATCCAACATCACACACAAAGTCCTACCCTTCTTCCCCTTGAGCTCACAAACAAAGAATGTGCTCATTCATTAGCGCTATATCTCGAGACTATCTCCGTACTTCTACAAACTCCTTCGGGGGAATCCATCACCTTAGATGCTCCAATTGAATCCGACCATCTATGGTTCCTATTAAACACAAGAGTAAAATAGAAAAAGTAAACTCGGAGGGGGAATCAACTTTTGGCTTGGTAAAATTATTGATCTAGGTATCATATTTATTTTCCATCACTTGGACTCAACCTTGATCACTGGGAGAGAGATATAAGGCTTCTAGAGACCAACAATGGTGTTCAAGCTTAGATCCAACCGGTAGGTATCTTCGAACAATAGACCATCGTTATGAATCTATTTATAATCGTTATCGTAGTTTTGCACGGGCCCAGAACCTCAACCTAGTCCAGAAGGATCTCCTTGCCGGACAAGGAGCTTCCTGGACCAATCAGGAGATCAGCTCGGATCAGGTTTAAATCCTTGAGTATGTATCACAAACCTTGGGAGTTCTTTGGGGATTGTCTTAGCCATGCATTAGTGTTTCTAGAATGTGTTTTTAGCCATTGATACCTCCACTTTCAGAACACCTAACCCCTCTTACTATTACAAATTTCCTACAACTCAAATACATGGAAACATAAAAACATAATGTAAATACACGGTATTTTCATAACCTTCTGTGTAGGGAGCTTCAACCATTAACATTTTACCACCATTGAAAACTTGTAATCATATCTGCATAACAATTACTACCCTAAATTAATGATCATTATGAGCAAATCCACTTTGGGGGCAAATATGTCCTTTAAAAATATTACTCCTATTTATGTCATCTGCAAAATTGGAAAGAGATAGTTTGATTTATTTCGTTGTTTTCTTTTATGCGTAGATGCAATACCGTTGTGTTAGTGTTTGAATGGTTTCTAACCAATGGTACGCATCCCCCATGTCCAAGAGTCTGTCCTTTTCACTGATTTAAAACTAGCATGGATAACCGGATAAGGATTTGAAAGGTGATTTAGTTTTTGAAGTTCTAAAAACTGATAACGATCTGATGATTATGATTATGTGGTCCATAGAAAACACAACATATAATAATCTTATCTTGTCACTTCTCCACAAGACATAGCTATTCATAATTTTTAGTGAATACATGTGTTTTGTGATTTCCCACCTTCATTACTTCCATATTTTTTCTAAACATTGCACACGGTTTTGATTAAACGGTCTCATAAACTTTAAGCTTTCTAGTCCAGGGTGTACGTCGGGCCTAATACGATAGTTCAAGATTCAATATTAACATCTTCTATGCTCTACTCAAACTATATTGTTTCTAATTTCTCCTCTTTAGTAGTCATTATATCAAAAGATAACACCAAAATGGAATTCATGTCGCGTTTAGCACTGGTCGATCCATTATGACCATGATAATTTGTGTGATCCATTTGTATGTATTTCTCTATGCTCCTAGTATTCAAAGCAACTGAAACTGAATAACACGTCCTAACTAACAAAAATAGAAGATATATTCAATTGTGTGGTAAATCAGTGTACCATTTTTAGTGGATTCACGTTCACATCACATGAGTCACCGCCAAAAAAATATATACTTCTTACGTGGACGGTCACTAGACCTTCATATGGCTTACGAAACATGACAGAAACTTCTTGACTCATAAATTTATTGTAGGACATGTAGCTAAGTGAATAACATAATTTACTTGGCTCTGTCGTGCAGGCTAAGTTTCGTCTGAAGTCTGTCTTGATGATGGCAATCTTCTTCTCACTCACACTTCCAATTGGTGTCATGATCGGTATCGGAATATCCTCTACTTATGACGAGAACAGCCCTAGCGCACTAATAGTGGAAGGGATCCTTAGCGCTGCAGCTGCCGGAATTCTGAACTACATGGCGCTTGTTGACCTTCTAGCTGAAGATTTCATGAACCCTAGGGTGCAGAACAACGGAAGGTTGCAGGTCATCATAAATATCTCCTTGCTGGTCGGGACAGCCCTCATGTCCATGCTTGCTATATGGGCATGAGGATTCCTCCTCAGCTGAAATATTTCGTTTGGATTTTATGAGGTGAGGATTTTCCATTTCTGATTTGTTTATTCTTGCGTGTAAAAATGTGTGATTATATTGATCAAACCCAACACACACTGAACTACATTTGTTCATTTATTCAGTGCTATAACAATCCAAACAATGATTGCATGTTGATGTGCTTTGTTTATATCAATCAGCGTATGAGAAATGTTTATCTCGCTCTTGAATGTTAGGTGAAGTATGACTGCATTTTAACATAAATTTCTGCTAATGGCATGTTAGATATACCGAATTTTCATATTATATCACTCGTACATAAACGGTTATCCAAGGCATGCTGAAATTAGCAATTGGTTTTCCCTCCCATTGAAAATAGTCACCGACTGTACCAAACTCTCGAGGAGGATACCCGTATTGGATAGGCGGCAATTTGTGGCAGACCAATAAAAGTGTTCATCTCAATCTCAGACAGAGGAATCTAATATGGTTGTTTCTTCTCCAAAGTAGTACAAAATACCATGCATGTCCCTAATCAGCACTTAAACCCCATTTGTGATCGGTTTTGCAACCGTTAGAACACATTGGCTTGAGATAACCTTTGTCGTCACTAACGGGCGAGCGTCCGGTATATCCGGTCGTCATAAATATCTTAAATAGGAATCGTCTATACAGAGTCAAGACCTTTTCTGGGCCCAATAATTTATTTGATTCGATCATAATAAAATCTAAGTAAAATAATCAAAGCATTTATTCATGAATAATCGGATCGAACTCATTAGACTCAGGAAAGGGAGGGTTAGAAGCGTCTAGCTTGTTTTTGTCTTTTTACCGCAGGAAGTTTTCCAAAAGTATGAAAGGCAAGAGGGACTTTTACCAACTATTCTAATGTAGTTGGATACCGGTCACATGTCACGCACATATCTAACGAGCATTAGGAGGGGCAGGTAAAAAAGCGACTGAGGGGGACGGTTTGGACACATTTAGAAGCCATATATATTCCTGATTATCTCTTATTAGTCATCAGTCAGAACATTTGATCGAGGCCTGAAGACTCCGATATATTTTTGGACTGTCCTAGTTGTAATGGTATAAAACCCTGGTCTGTACATCCGGTTTATACCGACGATCCGTGTTGTAATGGTATCCTGGAGCCTACGTGCCAACCTCCAGTCCACGATAGAGAATTACCAGAATATATATGGCAGTTTGCCATTTTGCCTGAGCTTTCAATTGGGCACTCGACAAAGGATGTTGTAGATTATGGACAACATACGTAAACATTTAACTCTCCGAAAGGAGGTGAACACATGTCCCCGTTTTCCGTGCGCTTGACACTGAGGAGGTGTTGTAGCCATGTTTCTCGATTGTACCATAACGCATGCTCGATGAACAAATAGTTTCGTACAAAAATATGAAACCACACGAGTGACTTGGGTTTGGAGCTCGCACCATGTCACAGTCAAACGAGATCCACTTGTATGCAACAAGGTATGCAACACATGCCCCTTGCTGAGCCCTAGCACCGGGCCCATTGATTAGTAGCACAAAGTGTTTATTTGAGAGAGCTCGACCGCACAATCACAAAAGGCTATATAAACCAGTCGGGCGGTCTCTAAACTTGTTAGGTGGGACTAAACTCCAACCCCTCCTTGCCTCGACAATGTTCGACCGTGTTGGTCCACAGCGTAGTTGTGACCTTTGACGAGTGCCCCCTATGTCGACACACTAGACCAAGATCCAAACGTAACAGTGATGAGGCAGGGTGGGAAGTCTAGTCCCACTTCGCTGATTTAGATGCCGCCTGGCCGGTTTATATACTGGGGCAGTGGGAGGCTGGCCGAGCTCGTCTTAAAGCATGAACTATGTGCTGGCATATGGAGCCAACCGAATTGGGAACACATGACATCGCGCGAGGAAGGGTCGGCACCCGAGGATTCATGGAACCTTCATTAAGCTCAAAATAAAAGAAAGATGCCCCGCATTGGTTTGTGAAAAGCTGGAAGGCTGATGACGTGAAAACACACGTTCGTTGGGAGACCCAAGAGAAAAGTATGATGTAGTGTAGCAGCAATTTTCCTTGATATCTACCAAGGTTATCGAATCCAGTAGGAGTCACAAGCGCTTCAGAAGGTTGGCAGCGGCGCAACTGACGTGTAACCTACACACAACATAATAAAAGTAGTTTGCCCACACGAAACAGGAAGGTTGTCAATATTCCCGGCTTGCTGAATACAAATGATTAAACGTATGGTGTGGAGAGTAATAATTGCAGAAAATAACAGAGAACAGATGATTGCAGTAGGTGTTTTTATCAGTGTAGAGGAATGGACTGGGGTCGACAGTTCACTATTGGTGTCTCTCCATAAAAGGTAACATACATGTTGGGTAAAAAATTACAGATGTGCAATTGACAAATAGTGAGCGCATGGCAATGCAATATATGACATGATCGTTTATTGTAATATTTATTAGGCATTACAACATAATACATGTACCGCTTACCAGCAGCATCCATGCTAAATAATCCATTACCGAGATAGCATCCGTGTCTCCCGCTAGTATTAAGTTGCAAGTAACAGATTATTGCATTAAGCAAAGTGTGTAATGTAAACAAATGCATTAGACTTAATAGACGTACCCTTAAGCTAAGCATCGGTTATTTTATCCCTAGTGGCAACGGCACATCCACAACCTTAGATGTTGCTGTCAATCACCCAGATTACTGGAGGCACGAACCCACTATCTAGAATAAATACTCCATCTTGGAGTCACAAGCATCTACTTGGCAAAGCATCTACTAGCAACGGAGAGCATGCAAGAACATAAATAAAACAGTGATATATTGATAAACAACTTGATCATAACATCACTATTTATCGGATCCCAGCAAACACAACATGTAGAATTACAATAATATGATCTTGATCATGTTAGGCAGCTCACAAGATCTAAACATGATAGCACAAAGTGGAGAGACAACCATCTAGCTACTGCTATGGACCCGTAGTCCAAGGATGAACTACTGACGCATCACTCCGGAGGCAGGCATGGTGATGTAGAGCCCTCCGGCGATGATCTCTCTCTCTCGGCAGGGTGCCGGAAAGAGTTTCAGAATCCTCCCGAACTAGGGTTGACGATGGCGGTGGCGACTGAACTTTCCGTGGATAATTGCTCAGGTATTTAGGGTTTTCGGGAGGAGATGAATATATAGGCGAAAGGGCGGCGGCGGCAGGCACCCGAGGGCCCCATACCTGACCTCGGCGAGGCAGCCTAGGGGCCGCGCCCAGGTGTGGTGTGGCGGCTCTGGGTCGCCTCTTCGAGTCCCCTTCGCTCTTCGTGATCGTGTCGGTGAAATACTGGGGTGCGTTGATTTTCGTCCAATTCCGAGAATATTTCTGACTAGCTTTTCTGAAACAGAAAAACAGCAGAAAACAGGAACTGGCACGTGGCATCTTGTTAATAGGTTAGTCCCAGAAAATACATAAATATGCTATGAAGTGTATATAAAACATGTAGCAATTGGTATAAAACAAGGATGGAACATCAAAAATTATAGATACATTTGAGACGTATCAAAGGCATCCTAAGATTCAGGTAGCCATCGATTTAGAAAGTTCAGAAGGGGGAGTGCCTAAAATAAATTAAACTAGTAGGATTGAAGGATCCATGAAGTAATTAACTTTGTGAATACAGTTTGAATTTAATTCTTTAGCTTCTTTTTCTTACCTTTTAATGGTTCATCTCCCTTAGCGACTTATTTCGTATGCATAGGTGATTCTAATAAGAAAGATGTTTTTTTTTGTGGAAGCGTTCATTCTTCATTATCAATTTCCCCTCTAAATTAATAAAGTAACAAACAAAAGAAAAGGCAAAGCAAATATTCATGTCCACCATGCAATGGTTGTTTGTTTTCTATCATGAGGTTTTGCTAGAGTCTCTTGTTACGGAGTTGCTAATGCCATGGGTGCTATTTTAGAATCGTACGGGTGATTTGAACTTACAATGGTACAATGATCGTATTTGTTTATCAAACAATAACTTATATCACATTGTATGTTTTTATGAGCTCACATTGGGGACACGCAAGTGTTTAACTTGGGGGAGTTTATGCGTGTATTTTGTATTACCTATTTTATGGACACGATGTTTCGGTCACGGATGCAGATGCACCTATTGTGTATATCATTTTTAAAAACTTTATAAAAGGTAAAAAAATCCAATAAAAAATTAGATATACATAAGAACATTTTATGTTAGCATAAAAAGTTTCGTGGAGAAAAGACATTTGTTGTTAGCTGTGCAAAAAGACAAAAAAATGTCTCGTACAAAGTCATTTTGAAGCGCCCGAATTTGTCTTTTTTGCACAGGTCACAAAAAATTTCTTTTCTTCGCAAATTTTTGTGCTAACATTAAATTTCTTGACGTATATCCGAATTTTTATTTTGATTTTTTTAACATTTGAAATTTATTTTTTGAGCAGTGGGTGCATCTGCACCCATGACCCAATGGATGTCCGCTATTTTATTCCATAGTGATAGATATAATGTTATTTCCATCAATCTTGCATTGTTTACAAGCTTTTAGACGAGTTAGGGACTTTTCTACAAAATTCCTATGCATAGCTATTTAATTATGGGAAAACTTTCCTTTTTGTTTTCCTATTTAAAGGACCTTTTGGATTCCAAATAAATCAACGAAAAATCTCATGCAAGTTTTTCTGTAAGGGAAAGTCAACCAGCATTGGGGCCCACGGGAGGAGCTACGAAGCTCCAGATGAGTCCTTCAGCGTTATGGGCCCCACTAGACGCACCGAGGTTTGACCCCGGATCCTTGCAACTCTCCTAATGACCTCCTTTTTATGGTTGCTTTTGACTCCAAAAAAACCTAAGCCACTATTTTTTTGGTAATTGTTTGAGGCGACGGAGGATCAAAATCCTTCTCCTCTCCAGAGACGACAGAATATGCCGTCCTGCTGCCACCGCCAAGGGGAAAATCATTGCCGTCATTGACCCCAACTCCTCCTCGACGTGGGGAGGAGTTTCTCCATTATCATCAATACCATCTCCATCAACAACACCACCTCAAACCCTGTGACCGACATCATCCCTCACAATTTGAGTAGACCATAACCTTGAGTAGCCGTGTAGTGTTGTTTTTATGATAATATTCGACATTGTGCTATTCTTTTATGTAAAGCTTTCATTTCAGATTATGTTGTATTTGTTATTCCACTGGTCACGTTAATGCTTAACCATTGTTAGTATTCGCCCATGTTCCCGAGGGCATAAAATGAATTGGCAATGATTTCCATATAGCATTCCATGATTGCTTAGTTGAGTTTTATGTCTTAATTATGATTCTATGATGGTAATGTATGAACGCCAACTGCACAAAGGACAACATATTTGCGGTTGTGAAGTCTCAGTTCCATTAAACAACTTGCTTCTTAAACATGAAATTTACTTATCTTCGAGGAACTTTGCGGTTATTAATGAAAATAGTAAATGCAGACAACATATATTAGTATTAGGCGTGTTAAATGCGGTTTAAGTAAGGATTTAACCACTAACATATTAACATGGTCGATGTTGAAAAGAGAGAAACATGCCTCATTTGTTGGAAATAAAAAGTTAAAAATGGATTTCCCGCATAACACAACTAAAGTCAAATATGGTGAAAAATTCAAAGCTGGATCAAATGAAATCATACAAGGAGTTGATTACTCTATATTAGGTATAATCATTATATTGTTTTAGTGTGTCATATATGATTACACAAATGATGACATTTTTTCCATTTGAGATTCGCTATTGTCAAATGGATAGAGCCTCCCAAAAATCAATATCTTTTCCATATTCAAAGAACTTCATGAACATTTGATGCTCAAATATATTAATACACGATATATATATACTAAATGTGGTTTAAAGTTTAAACAAGAATTTCCAATAGTAACAAATCATTAATATGGTTAAAATTTTCCAAAATAAATCAACATGACCATTTGTATTTGTTACAAATAGATGACTGAAACAGAATCCCACTTTAAAAACTAAATCTACATGTGTTTTCAAGTTCAAAACTTGATAAATGCAAACATAATATCTATTGACTACACTATCTTAGAGTTGTCCTTACAATAGTTATATGGATAAGCGTAGATTTTTTACCCCATGGGGTATACATCCCTGTTACTTACCATAGATCATGCATTTATATTCACATATCCAATTGTACTATTCATAGTCACCTTTGGCATTTTGCTCACACAAATCTATTTGTGTGTATGTTAATCATTGGAAATTAATTAGTAGTTACCCATGGACCTTTGATTAAAATGTTTAACATTGTAGTGCTAACTTTATTAAGGTGTGGAATGAGATTTCTACAATGAAAGAAGAATACATGAATTCCAAAGCACGAACTGACAGTGTATCTATGGGTCATATATCTCAGTTTGGAAAGCCACATATTACCCTGTTATTGATTTAGTCAGTTCTATATAATTTACATAATGAATGCATTTTTCCTCAAGTTTCCAAATATTCAATTCCCCTTTGATATTCGAGGCACTTCAGATTTGAAGAACAAAATCTATTAGCATCATGTCTAGATGATATATGTGTTGCAACCAAGGATTTCCATTACACTAGGATTATTTTGTGAAAGTTTTTCAAAATAAATCAACATGTCCACCTACTATAAAATATATGGTTTAAACTAGTTTTTCACTATGATTTAAATAAACAACGGTTTGACGTGCTGCTAAGTTCAAAATTCGGATAAAGACAATCATAAGATGAATAGTACTCTTTGTTTTAACATTGACCATGAATCATTAAGTTTTTTTAATCTATGACATATCATTTACATATCTGGCACCATTTTTGTTAACTAACTCATTGCTGTCAAACTTATGGCTTTTGGAATCTTCAGTTCCTCTTTGATATTCGAGGCATATCTTGAATATTGGATTTGAATATGGAGCCTAGACGAGATATTTGACCCACACAAGGATTTCCACTTCTAATAGAACATCGGTGAAATTTTCCAGAATAAATCAGCATGGCTATTTGCTGAAACTACACGGTTGAATGTAGAATCCGCACTTACAACCACTAATGTCTAGACATGCTGCCAAGTACAAAACTCGATCATTTAGCATTGACCTTGCCATTGATATATATATTTAGTTTGCCAACTTTCATTACGCAGATGATGACACTTTGGCTCATATGAGACTTGGTGTTATCATAGGGATGGCTTCTCGATTATTCAATTTCCTTTTGATATTCGAGGTACATCTTGAAGATTCCCGCCAACGCAAAATTTAGCTGAAATAATTAATTTAATTTTACCAGCTCCTAATGTGGTCCAATAAAGTCATTTGCAAATATGTATAACACTATGATAGTTTAAATCTTATCCAACATGCTCCTTTGTAAAAAAAATGATCGAAAATAGAATTTATGCTTGAATACTCAAGTCAGACGTGCTACCGATTGGCAATTAGCTTGAATGGATGTCTCACGGGAATTTAGTATTCTTAAGGTAAACTCCAACTGCACAAAGGAAAACATATTGGCGATCGTGAAGGCCCAGTTCAATTGAACAACTTGCTTCTTAAACATGAAATTTATTATCTTCGAGGAACTTTGCAGTTATTAATGCAAATAGTAAATGCAGACAACATATATTAGTATTAGGCCTAGATGTTAAATGCGGTTTAAGTAAGGATTGAACCACTAACATATTGACATGGTGGATGTTTAAAAGTGAGTTACGTGCCTAATTTGTTGGAAATAAAAAGTTAAAAATGGATTTCCCACATAACAGAACTAAAGTAAAAATGGTGAAAAATACAAAGCTGGATCAAATGAAAGCATACAAGGAGTTGAGTACTCTTATATTAGTGATGACCGTATAATCATTATATTGTTTTAGTTTGTCATATATGATTACACAAATGATCACATTTTTTCTCATTTGAGATCCGTTGTTGTCAAATGGATAGAGCCTCCCAAAAATCAATTTCTTTTCCATATTCAAAGAACTTCATGAATATTTGATGCTCAAATATATTAATACACGATATATATATTAAATGTGGTTTAAACAAGAATTTCCAATAATGCCAAATCAATAATATGGTTAAAATTTCCAAAATAAATCAACATGAACATTTGTATTTGTTACAAATAGATGGCTGAAACAAATCGCCAGTTGAAAAACTAAAGCTACATGTGTTTTCAAGTTCAAATTTGATAAATGCAAGCATAATATCTATTGACTACACTTATCTTAGAGTTGGCCCTACAATGGATATATGGATGAGCGCGGATTTTTCACCCCCATGGGGTATACATCCCTGTTACTTATCATAGATCATGCATTTTTATTCACATATTCAATATCTCTACATTAAGCATCAATTGTACTATTCCTACTCACCTTTGAAATTTTGCTCCCACAAATCCATTTCTGTTTATGTTAATCATTGGAAATTAATTAGTAGTTACCCATGGACCTTTGATTTAAATATTTAACATTGTAGTGCTAAGTTTATTAAGGTGTGGAATGAGATTTCTACAATGAAGATGAGAAGAATGCATGAATTACAAAGCACGAACTGACAGTGCATCTACGGGTTATATAGCTCACTTTGGAAAGCCACATGTTGCCCTGTTATCGATTTTGTCAGTTCTATATAATTTAAATAATGAATGCATTTTTCCTCTAGTTTCCAAATATTCAATTTCCCTTTGATATTCGAGTCACTTCAGTTTTGAAGAAAAAAATCTATTAGCATCTTATCTAGATGATAAATGTGTTGCAACCAAGGATTTCCAATACACAGGGATTATTATTGTGAAAGTTTTTCAAAATAAATCAACATGTCCACCTACTAAAAATATGTGGTTTAAACTAGATTTTCACTATGGTTTAAACAAATAACGGTTCGACATGCTGCTAAGTTCATAATTCAAATAAAGACAATCGTAAGATGAATAATACTCTTGGTCTTAACATTGACCATGAATCATTATGTTGTTTTAGTCTATAACATATCATTTGCACAACTGGCGCCATTTTTGTTCAACTAACTCGTTGTTGTCAAACTTATGGCTTCTGGAATCTTCAGTTCCTCTTTGATATTCGAGGCATATCATGAAGATTGGAGTTGAATATGGAGCCTAGACGAGATATATGGCCCACACAAGGATTTCCACTTCCAATAGAACATCGGTGAAAGTTTCTAGAATAAATCAACATTGCTATTTTCTTAAACTGCACAATTGAATGTAGAATCCGCACTTACAACCACTAATGTCTGACGTGCTGCCAAGTCCAAAACTCGATCATTTAGCGTTGACCTTGCCATTGATATTTTTTTAGTTTGCCAACTTTTATTACGCAGATGACGACACTTTTGCTCATATGAGACTTGGTGTTATCAAAGGGATGGCTTCTCGATTATTCAATTCTTTTGATATTTGAGGTACATCTTGAAGATTCCCGCCAACGCAAACTTTCGCTGAAATAAGTAAATAATTTTACCAGCTCCTAGTGTGGTCCAATAAAGTCATTTGCAAATATGTATAACATTGTGAAAGTTTAAATCTTATCCAACATGCTAGTTTGTAGAAAAAATGATCGAAAACAGATTTTATGTTTGAATACTCAATTTGGACGTGCTACTGACTTGGCAATTAGCTTGAATGAATACCTCACGGTAATTTAGTACTCTTAAGGTATGGTCCTATGATCATTTTATTGTTTTGTTGGTTCCATATGTTTTGTTGTATATATATGTATAGGTACTGTATACAGAAATGACGACACTCTTGCTCATGTGACGACACAATTCGTGACAATGAAAACGTGACTTCTCAACAAATAAATTGCGGTTCCCTTTTGATCTTGATGTACCTCATGTGATTAATTAGTGCGCCTTGCTCAGCTACCTTGCAGCGATGCTAGCATCAGGGTAATAGAGTACTCTTACCTTAGGGTACGGACCTATGATCATCTGATCTATTGTTTTGCTGTTTCTATATGTTTTGTTGTATGTGTCTAGGTAGTGTATACACAATGATGACACTCTTGCTCATGTGACGCACAATTCATGCCATTGAAAATATGAGTTTACATCAACCAAATTGCAGTTCCTTTTGATCATGGATGTACCCGTGTGATTTATTGCAGTATCAAATCACTAATATTGTTAATTTTACCCAAAATAAATCAACATGACCATGATGCATCAGTTGTACTATTCGTGATCACTTTTCAAAATTTTCACACACAAATCCATTTGTATTTATGTTAACATTGGACATTAATTAGTGTTTACCCATGCATATTTATTTTAAATTTAACATTTTAGTGCTGATTTTATTAAGGCGTGAAATTTTTAACAATGACGATGATAAGAATACATGAATCTCAAAGCATGAACTGACAATGGATCTAGGGGGTTGTACATCCCACTTTGCGTTGCCATCCATGTTATCAATTTAGTCAGGTCTATATAATTTACATAATGAAGACATTTTCCTCATCTAAGACTTCGTGTCGTTAAAGACATGACCTTTTCCAAATATTCAATTCCTCGTTGATATTTGAGGCACTTCATGTTGATTTTAAGATGGAATCTATTAGCATCATGTCTAAATGATAAATGTGCTTCAAACAAGGATTTCGATCACAAATGGATTAATGCTGTGAAAGTTTTTCAGAATAAATCAACATGTACACCTATTAAAAATATGTGGTTTAAACTAGAGGCCTCACTACGGTTTAAATAACTACGTTCCGACGTGCGGCCAAGTTCAAAACACGAATAAAGGAAATCATAAGAAAATAGTACTCTTTGTCGTAACGTTGACCATGAATCAGTATATATGCTGTTTTAGTATGTCATATATCATTTATACAAGTGATGACATTTTCTCATCTGACTCCTTGTTGTCAAACAGGTGGCTTCCCGAGTCTTCTATACCCCTTTGATATTCAAGGCATATCTTGAAGATTGGAAGTTGAAATATATTAATATCAAGTCTAGATGATAAATTTGGTCCATACAAGGATTTCCACCGCTAATATAATATGGTGAATGTTTTCAAAAAATCAACATGCTCATTTGTTGCAACTACATGGATGAAAGTAGAATTCACGCTCACAACCACTAATATGTCAGACGTGCTACCAAGTTCGAAACCGGATCATGTAGAGTTGACCTTGCAATTAATATCTTGTTTTAGTTTGCCTACTATGATTATGCAAATGACGACACTTTTGCTCATATGAGACTCAGTGCTATCAGAGAGATGGCTTGTCGATTATTCAATTTCCTTTTGATATTCGAGGAGTAAAAATTGTTACATGCCGCTAATCTGGTCCAATAAAGACATATGCGAACACGTATAACATTGTGATAATTTTAAAACTTATCCGCGTGCGATTTTGTTAAAATAGATGCTCGGAAATAGAATTTACTCTTAGAGATACTCAAGTCAGACGTGCCACCGACTTTGCAATTTGCTTGAATAAAGCTATCACTGGAATAGAGTACTCTTATGGTACTGTCCTATGATCATTTTATTGTTTTGCTGGTTCTATGTTTTGTTGTATATGTATAGGTACTATATAGACAAATGGCGACACTCTTGCTCATGTGACGGCACAGTTCATGCGTTGAAGATATGACTTCTCAGCAGATAAATTGCAGTTCCCTTTTGATCTCGAATCTTGATGTACCTGGTGTGATTAATTAGTGCTCCATGCTCAGCTACCTCGCAGCTATCTCTCCACGGCACGGTGAGCCGTTGAAGGCGTTGGAAGGTCTCGTCTCAATGCTACCTGATGCGGGCCCACGGCGCAGTGAGGAAGAAGGGAGCCGATGAGGCACTGTCCTTTGATCCAGACAGGTGGCTTGCCTGCGAACGTGAGAAAACCGAGATGAGAAGTGAACGCACAGTCTAGCATGTCATGCCCTGCGCTCACGGTGTCGACATCCAACATCTCAAACAATATTATGTTTTCTGTTTGACCGATCCGAGAATAGATCTCAAGCCATACGTGATTGGTTGTGGCAGAGGGGCGTTGACCTGTGCTGATGTGCATAGTGCATACATGAGGTAGAGAGAAAGCTATAGCTCATCTACCTTAATTTGCAATGTGCATACATCCAAATTCCAAAGTAAACTGCATCCTTTCTAGTGTAGGCGAAAAATGTTAAGTGGAGACAGAAATGATGCGAAATCAACCTGAGGAAGACAGGGCCGGGCCAGCAATATTCGGAGCCTGTGTGAAACTCTAAAATGGGCCCCTATTTTCTCTTTTTCAAAGTCCGGCTATCGATCTCTGCGAAAGTGCCGATCGGAATTGGGGATTGTCGACCGGCCAATCGCAAGCGTGGATGTGCGAAAGTGCCGGAATTAGGAGATTGTCGATTGGCCACCAAGTGCGGACGAAGCCGGGAAGGAATAAGATGAACTCGACGATGGCTGGATTCGAATCTTCTGGTGGCTGGAAGAGACAATTCGTCCTAACCAATGCGCCATTTCAAATAACACTAACTTTTCTGGTTAGTATTAGTTTTGTCTCGCAATTCAACTTAAAATTTAAATTTTGAGCCCCCAAAAATTTGGGGCCCTGTGCGGCCGCACGGGTCGCACTCCCGTGGGCCCGGGCCTGAGGAAGTGCATTGATAATGAACGATGAAGTGGTGAGTAACGTACAGTATCAATGAAAAAGTGGTGAACTGGAACTGTAACTTTTTTTTAAAAGAGGCAAAAGTTTTGTCTTTTATATTGATATAGGAGAAGCAACATGATACGGTCGAAGCCAAAATAAAAAACCATCTAGGTCAGGGCCTACTAAACGAGAGAAAAGTAGATAGAGGCGCAATTCCATGCTATGAATGGCAAATGTATCTTTTGTTGCACTTTGGAGTTAGCCATTCTAAACTTGCCTCTGCCCCGTTAACTTTTGTTGCCAGCGTTGACCAATATTTGGGATTATTGGCTGTTAATTACCGGTTCTTGCGAGATTATGTTTATGATATCTGGTAGTATTATGTTGGGTTGTTGACACTGACATCTCAATTATATTTTCCAGTTCATAGTTCGTACCCTGACCAAATACAGAGCTGCTTGCAGCTCCGTACGTATATATGCGTGTCTGCGTCGTCTCCGGCAGATCACCATTCTTTTGATCCCTCCGACTAAAGCCATGGCTGTCAATCTCAAGCTCGCTGCCCTGTGCCTCTTCCTTGTCGTCGTCTCATTCCTCCCTTTGCTAGCGCGCGCCGAGTGCGAGTGCGAGACGAGCGAGGAAGAACATGACAAGGCGGGCGCGCTAAAGCTTAAGATCATCGCCATCTTCTGCATCCTCGTGGCCAGCGCCTTGGGCTGCGGCATCCCCTCGCTCGGCCGGAGGTTCCCGGCGCTGAGCCCGGACACGGACCTGTTCTTCGCCGTGAAGGCCTTCGCCGCGGGTGTCATCCTCGCCACGTCCTTCGTGCACATCCTCCCTGAAGCCTTCGAGAGGCTCGGATCGCCGTGCCTCGTCGACGGCCCGTGGAAGAAGTTCCCGTTCGCCGGCTTCGTCGCCATGCTCGCGGCCATCGCTACCCTCGTCGTTGACACCATCGCCACGGGGTACTTCCAGCGCGCGCACGCCAAGAAGGTCTCCGCCGAGACCGACGGGTACATGGAGGCAGCGGGCTCCGATCACGCTCACGGCGGTCACTCCCACGGCATGTCGGCCGTCATAGCGACATCCTTCGCGGGGACATCCGACGACGGCGCGCAGCTCATCCGCCACCGCGTCATCTCGCAGGTGCTGATCGATTGATGCGTGCATAATTAGATAGCTAAATGTGTTCAACTCTTGCTAGACAGACGTGGCTTAGATCGAGTTCTGTCCATGCATGGACTAAAAATTGTCCACTGCATCACGTTGCTAACTGCCTTGTTTCCTCATGCAATGTTTTATCTGAAGGTGCTGGAGCTGGGGATCGTAGTGCACTCGGTGATCATCGGCATGTCTTTAGGTGCATCTGAGAGTGTTAGTACGATCAAACCACTCGTGGCCGCGCTAGCTTTTCATCAGTTCTTCGAAGGGATAGGGCTCGGAGGATGCATTGTTCAGGTATGTACACCGCAACAGGAGTCTCTGATTCCGCTCATACATGAACGTGCGTATACTTTGCAAAAATGGATTTGCTAATCTTCTGGCGTACGTCAGCAAAAATGAGTGAATTTAGCACACAAAATATGCAGTACTATTCCACATATTGTTAAACTAATTGTTTCTATAAAGAATAAATCTGAACCCTAAAACTATGAAATCATCCAGATTAACTCCCAAACTTCCCAAAATTGTTTGACCTGAACCCAATCCTAGAATGAATTTTATGGGTTTCACGTAATGTAAAAAAACATAGATGTACATAATACTAGGAGTTTGTGATATGCAAAATTACATAAAAAATAGTTGAATTATTAAAAATGTCAACTAGAGAGGAGTTAATAGGCGACTAAAATTTAACAAGTTGATTTCAGGGGCCTATGAATAAATAGGATTCTCGAAAGTGCAACTAATTGAACAAACCTATATGTAGCAAGTGCGATGGACAAACTATAGGGGACTCTAATCTCCGTTTAGAGGATGCTGTTGCAAAATAAAATCCAACAACACACATACAAAGTCCTAGACTTCTTCTGCTTGAGCTCACCAAACAAAGTATGACCTTATTCATTAGTGCTAAATCTATACCTTTAAAAACTCCCTATGGGGGAAATCCATAACCTTGGTTGCTCTAAGCTGAATCTAAAAGTGTAGGGTTTCCCGCAAAACTCAAGAGAAGAATAAAGTCACTCGGAGGGTGAATCAACTTTTGGCTTGGTAGCTAGGGTTTCCCACAAAACCCAAAAGTAAAAGAATAAAGTAACTCAGAGGGTGAATCAACTTGTGGCTTGGTAGGTCTCATATTTATGTTCGCTAACTTGGATTCAACCTTGATTAGTGAGTGAGAGAGAGAGAGAGAGAGAGAGAGAGAGAGAGAGAGAGAGAGAGAGAGAGAGAGAGAGAGAGAGAGAGAGAGAGAGAGAGAGAGAAGACTTCTGAAGACCAACAATGGTATTCAAGCTTAGATCCAACAGGTAGATATCTTCACAGAACAAGATCATCCTTATAGAGCTATATCTACTCGTTAGCATAGTTTGCACCGACTCATAACCTCCGCCTTGTCCAGGAGTATCTTTGGGCTAGACAAGAAGCTTCCTGGATCAGTCGGGAACCTGCCTGGATCAAGTTTAAATCCTCAAGTATGCATCACAAATCTTGGGATTTCTATGGGTTTCTATTAGGCATGCATGAGTGTTTCTAGGATGTGTTTTTAGTCATTGATACCCTCACCTTTAAAACACCTAACTTTCTTAATAGCATGTACAATTTTTCTACAACTCAAATACAGGGAAACAACATAAATAATTTGAAGACGCAATCTTTCATAACCTTTTGTCTAGGTGGGCTTCAACCATTATTAGGGAAAAACTTGTTATTATATCTTCATCACAATTACTACACTATATTATCGGTCATTAACACCAAAATCCACTTGGGGCCAAAGATGCCCTTACAAAATATTACTCCTATTTATGTTATCTACAAAACTGAAAAGAGACAGTTGGATGCATTTTGTTGTTTTCTTGCATGTTTAGAGGACATACTTTCATATTAGTATTGAAGTTTTGAATGTTGCCAACCAGTGGTATGCATCCCCCGTGTCCAAGATTTTTTTTCATTTTTACTGAAAATTCAAAGGTTCAAAACTACTATCTATAAAAGGTTAAGATTTTGAGGGTGATTTAGTATTCTTAGGTTCTAAATACTGAAATGTAATCCCCGGCCATGGATATTATTGTGTAGCACGAGCCAAAAAAGTCATCAACCAATATGATTATGTGGTCGGTAGAAAAACACAACAGATAATAATGATATTATCTTGTCACTTCTCCGAAGGGCACATGTATTCATTTTTGTAGTGAATTTGTGTGTTCTGCCATTTCATAGCTTCATTACTACCATATTTGTAAAAACAAATGGTTCAGTTTAAAAGGTTTCATAAATTTTAGGTTTTTATAGTTCAGGGTGCAAGTTTGACTTAATACAATAGTTTAGGCTTAAAATTAACATTTTCTTAGTCCGTCTCCAACATCAAATTATATTGTTTCTATTTTCTGGTCTTTAGTTATCATTATACCAAAAAGTTACAACAAAATGGAATTCAAGCCACATTTAGCATTGGTCTATCCACTATGAAACTTCTAATCATCATCTGACCATTTGGTCGATCTATTTACATATTTCCCTCTCCTTTTTTTTTGCAAAAATATTTCCCTCTCCTTGTAGTATAATCATCACATTCAAATTGAAAAGCACATCCCGACTGACAGAAAAATAGAAGATACATTCTTTTTTTACACGTAATAGAAGATATATTCAACCGTGTGGTAAACCAGTGTACCATTTTGGTGGATTCACCAAATCACGTCACATGATTTCACCACCAAATTTTGTATACTTCTTACTTACTTTGAGGGTCACTAAACCTCAATATGGCTTACCAAACATAGCACAAACTTCTTGGACCATAAATTGATGGTGGTAGAAAATGTGAACTAAGTGACTAATAAAATTTACTTGCTCTATCGTACAGGCTAGGTTCCGCCTGAAGTCTGTCTTGATGATGGCAATCTTCTTCTCACTCACACTTCCAATTGGTGTCGTGATCGGTATTGGAATATCCTCTACTTATGACGAGAACAGCCCTAGCGCACTAATCGTGGAAGGGATCCTTAGCGCTGCCGCTGCCGGAATTCTGAACTACATGGCGCTTGTTGATCTTCTAGCTGAAGATTTCATGAACCCTAGGGTTCAGAGCGACGGAAAGTTGCAGGTCATCATAAACATCTCCTTGCTGGGCGGGACAGCTCTCATGTCCATGCTTGCTATATGGGCATGAGAAATTCTCCTCGGCTGAAATAATTCGTTTTGATTTTTTGAGGTGATGATTTCTCTTTTTTAAGAGGTTTTCTGATTTGTTTGTTCCTTGCTTGTAAAAGCGTCTGCATATATTGATCAAACCCAAGACACACACTGAACTATATATGTTCATTTATTCATTACTATAACAATCCAAACAGTGAATGCATGTTGATGTGCTTTCTTTATATCAATCGGTGTATGGGCTATAGTTATCTCGCTTTTGAACGTTAGGTGAAGTATGACTGCACTTTAACAGAAACATTTGCTAATCGCTAGGTTAGACATTCCAAATTGGCATATTCTATCACTCGTATGAAATAGGTTATCCAAGTTAAGCTGAAAGTAGCAATCAGATTTCCCTTGACGATCGTCACTGGATGCTACCAAAATCTCCAGGAGGGTACCCGTCTTGGATAGAAGCAATCTTTGGCAGACCAGTGAAAGTGTTCGTCTTGGATAGATGCAGTCTTAGTTGGATGTTTCTTTGTCAAACTAGAACAGAATACCATGTCATTGTACAATGGCACTTCAACACCTTTTGTGACCCGTTTTGTGCACGCAGAACACATTGGTCTGAGATGACTCTTGTCGTCACTGACGGGTGAGCGCCGGTCAGCTCTCATGCATAGCTCTGACGGGCATTAGGAGGCGCAGGTAAAAAAGAAAAGGTTTGAAATTTAACGAACGACTCGAGGCCGCACGAGGTACGACATGTGAGCTCCCAGGCGCAAGCGATTAGGTTTCCTCGGACTCTCGTTGACGCCGCCGCTGATCTTCCCCGCCTCTGTGGTTTTTGTGTCAAGGTTTCTTGTGGCGGCGCTCTGATGGTGGCGACGGCGTCTCTTTCAATAAGGTCTCCCCAGATTCAGTCCCATCTCGACGGTGACGTCGAGAAGTTTGTGCGAGTGGTGTGTTTTTCAAGGGCTTCTTCTGGCGATGACGATCTCCGGATCGTCGTGGAGGTTTATCAGCGGTTCATCCTTCTTCTTCGGCTCTGGGACGGATGTGATCTTTTTGACCCGTTCAGCGACTTCCCGTCTGCAACCAACAATGTCAGGCCAGCTCAGGGAGGAGCGGTGTAGCGGCGGCGCGCCGTCGATACTGTCTGGATGTTGAAGAAGAAGGGCATATCAAGGATATCGTTGTAATTTTCGTTTTTGTTGAAGTGTTTTGTACGGTTCGGTGTTTCTTTTAATAGCAGGGTCCTTTCGCAAAAAAAAAGTTTGAGGGGGCGGTTTGGACACGTTGTAGAAGCCATCCCTGACTATCTCTTATGTGTCATTGGTTAGAAGTTTCGACGGAGAGACCTGAAGAGTCTGGCATCATTAATTCTGGACAGGCTTAGTGTGGCTCGTAGAGTCCCATTAAAAATGATCCAGAACTCCAGTCTATAACTCCGGGTGTATACTGAACGTCAGTGTTATAATAGTATCCCAAAGGCCCAGTGCCAACCTTCGGTGTCTGTGGCAGAGAACTATCAGAATATGTTTGTTTCCCATTTTCTTGAACATTTGCCGAGATTTCTATCAGGCCCTCAGCAAATGGCGATGTATGTCGAGCGCTAAGTAAAAAAAGCTCTCGGCAAACACATAGCACACACTGCATAAGGTACAAAAGGCACACAACATAAAGTACATTCGACACATGACAAACTTTACCTCTCGATAAATAGGTGGACACGTGTCCCTGTTGACTGTGCTTGAAGGCGAGGAAACGTCTGTGTGTCGAGTGTCGCATAACAAAAACATAGTTTCAACCAAAAAAGATGGACCCAGAAGATCGACTTGGAATTGGGCTCGCGTGACGTCACACTCAATGTGAACCCACTTGTGGTAGAACGCACCACATGCCCCTAGCTAAGCCCCAAAACCCGTCCCATAGGTCAAACTATGTCTTTGAGAAGAGCTCGACTATGCAATCACGCCCGACTATATAAAATGGTCGGACGGTCCCTAAACTTGCGAGGTAGGAATAAATTACCACCCCGCCTTGCCTCGGCATCGACCGGCCATGTTGGGCAAATAGATAAGTTATGTTCTTTATCAAGTGCCCCTGTGTCGGTACACTTCAAAAATCCTTAACTGTCTTGTGGCTTAAAACGGTTTGACGATGCAGTGGTGAGAAGCGGGGTAGAAAGTTTAGTTCCACCTCGTTGGTTTATACACCCCTCGGCCGATTTATATACTGGGTCAGGAGGACGTCGGTCGAGCTCCTCTTAAAGCATGGCTCTATTTGACTGACGTGTTGGCATTGGACCCTGGGTGCTAGGTGGACATCTGTTGCCTCCCCTATCGCTGACTTGACCTATTCTAACACGAAACAAAGGAAAGTCACATGAAATCTCCACTTTTGACAAAAAGATGCAGATTATGTGGGGCCCACCACACAGAGAGACACATGAATCGCACTAGTAAGGGTCGGTAACCCTTCCTTTTTGGCATGGGTCCTAATATGGGTATATAAGGGTGGCTTAAATGAGAAATATCCAGTAAAAAACTTTGAAGCCACACTTCCATCACAAGTAGGACTATATCGCAGGAAGATTCTAGACTTAATTCTAGTGTACAACTCTCACTTTGGGGCAACTGGTCCAACTAATTGTAGGAGATTGGCCTATTTTGGGTTTGTCTTGTTCATGTGACCTAATGCATCACTAAAAAAATAGTAAACTAACCTAAAATCGCATTTGTTTTTACAAAAAGTAGCGGTATACGTTGTGAGGCCTCATGAAGGGACACATTAAATAGTTCGAGGAGGGGCCGAAAACTTTTCCTCTTTGACGTGGGGTCCTAATATGGGTCTATAAGAGTGGATTAAATATGTAGTTCCACTCGCTTCACACAGACACGACTATATAGTCATATCGCAAGAAGATTATAGAATTATAGTTTAGAACACCCACTTAGGGGCGACCGAGCCAACTCTTCTAAGAACTTGTCTTTTTTGGGGTTGTAAATGTTCCTATGACCTAATTGATCACTAAAAAGAATAAGTCACATGAAATCATCACTTTTGAAGAAAAGCTAGCCTGCATACTGCAGCCTGTCGGACACAGGCAAAATACCATTTTCCTTCCTAAACGGTTTTGGTGTTAATGACAGCATGAGTATAGTATCTGACTAACCATGTACTTGATCATAATTGGCATATATGAAGATGGCACAAGATGGTTGGAGATCCATCAAGATGAAAAGACACAAGATACAATGCCGACATTTTTCGTTTATTTGAGTCATAGGAAAACCATAGTATCAAGAGTGAATCGGCTTTGAAAGGTATGTAGGAAATCAAATCAAGCGCATAAATTAAAAAATGCACCCTAGCCCTCGTATGCTATAGGGAGTTCACCATCCAATTTTCTTTTGAGCTTCTAGTTCTCCAGGCTTAGTTATATCAGGATGTAACTCTGTTTGTACCGGCATAGGTACTGGGCACATCTGTGTGACGATGTCGGGACTATACTGTACGTGGCCAGGTACTTCTATGCTTGTACACCGGAACGGAAGTACTGGCTCTCTGCGGTTCGGGACAGTATCACGCCCAAGGGTGGTGCACATGTGCACCGCTCTCGGGTCATGCCCGGTACTCAGCCCGATACATGGCCTTGTTATATAGGGGCCTGGAGGTGTCGGCCCTCCGTGGCCCAGGGTCCAGGGCACCTTCGAGAGTGACACCAAGTGCATTGCAGTCTGGAGTGGCCAGAAACCTAGCATATGAATTTTTTTTTTTTACGAAAACGGTAGGATCAACTGTGTATATATATATCAGTTTTCCCAAAATTTACAAAGTATACAAGAGCATTGAATGTTATTGGTCGGTTGTATCGGCTCCCCTGTTGTATGGCCCTTGGCCCGTTGTACCAGACTACAGACCAGGACCATAGGGTATGATTTGGAGGTTCCATATAAAAGTCCCGCTTCTTTCCCAAGAGGGGCTACCACTTCTCGCCTCTCTCCAAAATGTTCCCAATCTAACAACTTTGAGATCTCATACTTAATTACTTGCACCAATCTTGTTGATTCTCCAAGGAGTGCTTGAGAAGGTCCCGATCCAGGATTTCATTGAACAATTTGATTTCCACCTACTCTCCTTTGTGGATTTTATTACTCCTGAGTTTTTTTTGGAGCCCTCGACGGAAGGGGTGGATTTAAGTGCGCACCACATCAAGTCTTTATAAAACCAGCATTGCTTTCATTGTTCGACGGCATTAACAAACTCTCTGCAAAATCCTTTGTGCACCGCATCATTTACATGCTCTGCACTTGAACTTGCTTTGGATAAACTATACACGCTCTCTGCACCACACTTTATGTTCAAATGCACTGTATCGATATGTTGCTTTGCACTGCTGTTCGGAGTTTTTCTCGGCTAGTATGGGCCGGGAAAAGATCAGTCTTAAGCCCAGCAAAGCAGTTTCATACCCTCTATTCCTTGTACCTCCGACCTCAAGCCCAGTTTTCTTTCCTGTAGAACGGGTGCATCATCAGTCATCGCCATCAAAGTATCAAACTAGCCGAGGGCTCTCTGGGTTGTATTGTACAGTACTGTGTACATCGATGTAACAAAGCCAGTGTTGGGCCAATAGATTTGTTGGCAATAAGCCATGGCGATCATGGCGTGCACGGTGGCCGGCGTCAGTGCGCCAAGGCCTGGACCGTGCACGGCATGGTGCGCGCCGTGGCGTGTCGGGTGCGTTCGAGCGTGTGTGTGGTGTGTATGGGCACTCCATGTGCGTGCGTTCGGTGGGCGCGTAGTTTGCGTCGAATTTGTTAGCGAGAGGAACGGGTGACCGCGTCCTGGGCGCGCCTGGCACGGCCGCGTTGATCGCGTCAGAGCGCGATCATGGCGCGAGCTGGGGGTGCGTGGATCGTGGCGTAGTGGGGCACGTGTGTGCGCGGCGTGGTGTCGTACGTGCGAGCCACGGCCTATAAGCCTCTCCCTGTACTCCATTGTTGATCACCACGAGGATTTGAGCTCGGGTTGAAGAGAAAAAAAGGTGTTCGTGCGCCGAAATCCTGTGTCCATTTTCTGCCATTGTTCTTCGTCCACCTCTCGATCGTGTAGCTAGGCCCTAGTGGCAACAACATTTGGTATCAGAGCGAAGAGAAGAGGAGGAGGAGATGGCGATGGTTCCGGCTGCTGGCGGAGGAGGGAGCGTGATGCCGCTCTCGTGCCCGATGCTCACCGGCGACAACTACACGGTCTGGGCGATCAAGGTGGAGGCGAACCTCGACGCGCATGGGCTGTGGGAGGCTGTGGTTCCGCCGGCGGACGCGGCGGCGGCGATCGTCGCGAAGAATGACAAGCCGGCGAGGGCGTACCTGCTCGGTGGGCTCGCGGAGGACATTCTCCTGCAGGTTTCGTCGAAGAAGACGGCGGCGGAGGTCTGGGCGAGCCTCAAGGCGCGGTTCGTCGGTGCGTATCGTGTCAGGGCGGCACGCCTGTCGACGGTCCGCGGCGAATTTGATCGCCTGATCATGGCGGACGGCGAGGCGCTGGACGTCTACGCCGGGAAAATCAGCGGCATGGCAGCCAAGTTCTCGAGTCTCGGCGCAACGCTCGGCGACGACGAGATGGTCAAGAAGCTGCTCGACACCGTGCCTGACGCCCTGTACACGGCGGTGGCCGGAATCGAGCAGTTCTGCGATCTGCAGACGGTGAGCTTCGACGAGGTGCTCGGGCGGCTCAAGGTGTTCGAGGGCCGCACGGCGCGGTGCAAGGCAGCTGCTGGTGGAGGTGAGCGCGGCGATGGGCAGCTCCTGCTCACGGCGGCGCAGTGGGAGGCTCAGCGTCGTGCGCGTGGAGGCGGCCGCGACGACGATGACGCGGCGAGCAGCGCGGACTGGGGCAGGCGTGGCAAGTGCCACCACTGCCGCATCCGCGGCCACTTCGCTCGCGACTGCAGGAAGAAGAAGGAGAAGGCGCAGGCGCTCGTCTGCGACGTCGAGGACCAGCCAGGCCTCGACTAGGCCATGGCTTAGGAGGGGCAGTGTTGGCAATAAGCCATGGCGATCATGGCGTGCACGGTGGCCGGCGTCAGTGCGCCAAGGCCTGGACCGTGCACGGCATGGTGCGCGCCGTGGCGTGTCGGGTGCCTTCGAGCGTGTGTGTGGTGTGTATGGGCACTCCATGTGCGTGCGTTCGGTGGGCGTGTAGTTTGCGTCGAATTTGTTAGCGAGAGGAACGGGTGACCACGTCTTGGGCGCGCCGGACACGGCCGCGTTGATCGCGTCAGAGCGCGATCATGGCGCGAGCTGGGGGTGCGTGGATCGTGGCGTAGTGGGGCGCGTGTGTGCGCGGCGTGGTGTCATACGTGCGAGCCACGGCCTATAAAGCCTCTCCTGTACTCCATTGTTGATCACCAGAGGATTTGAGCTCGGGTTGAAGAAAGAAAAAGGTGTTCGTGCGCCGAAATCCTGTGTCCATTTTCTGCCATTGTTGTTCGTCCACCTCTCGATCGTGTAGCTAGGCCCTAGTGGCAACAACAAGTTTTGCGTATGTTCGGGGATTGTTGAGCTGGATGGCTTGGCACTTGGGCGTACCTGATCTTGCTAGCAACGTCCCATGCATACATACTGATCCTGACTAGCAGCAACTGTTGGATTTTTCTGAACTCATAATCCGGTGCAAGTACTGACGACCGACTTCCCAAAATTCCGATCCGTTCTGCCTTTCTGGTCTCAGCTGATGCTGGCCCAATTAACGGTCTACGCACGCACGGTTCGGCCTACTCTAGCACAAATCAACACAACTCCTAATTCTCCCAAGATACGACTACAACTCTTAGGCCTTGTTTGGTACTAGAGTTTTGTGGGGGATTAGTGGGGATAATCCCCTAGGGTATTGGGTGAATACTCTACCCTCACCCAATCCCCACAAATACTCTACCACGTCAATCCCCAATCCCCGGTTTTCAAAGTCATCATTTGGTAGACAGGGATTGGGGAATAAACTCATATCAATGGCAAGCACCAATTAACACAAATAAACATGCAGTTTAACACCAATTAACTCAAAATGTATCACACAATTCTCAGCATTCAACGGATAGAATCACATAATTCCCAGCATTAAAAAAATAAAACTTGTTGCTGAAACATTTCTAACATTTCTTTTTCAGTTACCAATTATTGCTGAAACACAATTCAGATAGGACTGTTTCTCAAATTTCCGAGTGATCTTCAAGAAGGACAAGCCAGGGCAGCGTCGGAAGCGTCTTTGTTTCTGGAACAAGCACAATATCATCATATGAGTGAGTGAGTACACAACATCATTGTGATCAGCTCACGATTATGGATAATAACAAATGAAGTCTAGAGCTACTAGCAGTTCATTCTACGTAGCTCACATCAGTACTAGAACAAAGTGAAAAAAGGCAATCAGATTTTTGATACAGAAGCATTTTTTGTGTGCTTGTGCGACATGAAAAAGGGGATCAGCAAGAATGGCTAGCAGCACAAGACACAGCAGCCTACTAGCTAGTTATGTTAGAGCGAACAGCCTTGGTGAGGCAGCATTGTAAGAAAGGAAACATGCACAAGAAAGAATTGAGTATTAGCATAGCCACCATCCACCAAGTAGAACTTCCCATCAGGCACTTTGAATCCTCTAAGGATGACAGAACCAAGTACCCTAGCATCTGTGGCAGACCCCTCCCAGCCGCAAGAAATATGAGTAATGTTAAGGTCAAAGTCACAAGCAAGCATGACATTCTGGCTTAGGGTGCCTTTTCGATTCCTCCATGGAGCAGCACGACTAGGTTTCCTAGTGGCAGGAACATGAGACCCATCAACTGCCCCAATGCAGTTCTACAAAGAAAAAGTGTGGGAACAGATGAAAATATTTCAGCAACATCTTTAGTTCTGAAAATCGAAAATTATACCGTAGGGATCTTTCCCTACGGTAATGTGCCTAAAAAAAACATCTTTAGTTCTTTACACCAGATCAAAGCAAGTATTCAGACAGAAAATATAAGAAGAGCAAGTGCACACGCTGCCATATAAGTGTACTGTTGGACATGTATAAGTACTGCTGCCATATATGCTGGACATTTAGGCTTGCTTTAGTTCAGATTAAACTAACAAAGCATGAGCTGCAGCCATATATTTCAGCAACAATTCGTTTTCACAGATTTTACCCACTGAAAGCAGCAGGCACACAAACATACAGAAGAAAAACTAGCACGCAGAAGCAATGTACCAGCATCACTGAGTTTCTCTAGCTAGCTCGCACAAACAAATGGAACGCTGCTGCTGAGTTTATTTCATCCAGGAAACAACATAAACAAGGGTCAGAGTTACAACTCTGAATCTAGCCATTACAGCTAAGACAACACACAGCTGAACCAGATCGATACATCACCATATGATCTCCTGTATATACTAGGCCCAAGAGGGTTGCCAAGCAAGCACTAGCCGAACCAACGGATCACGAATTGCACAAGAACTTTGAGCACGGGCACGCCGGCGTGGAACAAGAAAGACAGCTTGATCTGGCTGCTCACGGTCACGACCCCTCTCTGACTCTGGCCTAATCTGAAACCCTAACCTTACACACGCACACAGAGAGAGAGAGAGAGGTGCGCATACCAGAAGAGTTCGTCGGAGATAGCCAAGAACGACGACGCCGGAAGAGTTGCTCCGGCCGCCGCCGCCTCTGTCCGCCCCTTCCCCTCCCCGCTTCCTTGCTCGCCGCCTCTCTCCCCTCCCCTACCTTGCTCACCGCCGCTGCCGCCGCCTCTATCCGCCCCTGGCTGCCCCTCCCTATGTACTCCACCGCCTCCCCGCCTCTATCCGCTCCTCGTTGCGGAAGACGCCGACGAGTTTCGGGAGAAAACGCGAGGTCGAACTAGCGTATTGGAATGGAGGCAAAACGGGCTGGCTTTCGGGATTTGCGGGGATAGACGGGAAAATACCGGCCCAGATACTCCAGCACCAAATGGCGTTTTCGGGCTGAGCGGGGATTCGGGTTCGGGCCGGGATTATCCCTGCCAATCCCTGAAAATACTCCAGCACCAAACGAGGCCTTAATGTGTTATATACGTATATACTACATCGCTCTGTCTTCTTGGCATCTTGTTTTCAAGAACCCACATTGTCGATTGCACCTTGCAAGCGAAATGATTCGCCCACGGTTTTCAGCGGCCGGCCACGGCGTCATGGTCTCATGGATGGTCGACTGGACAACTTGCAAGCACGAACGCAAGAAATGGGGACAACTTGCACGGAAACATTCCGTGCATTACTAGAAGCCACTGTTGATCCTTGAATTCGTCTTTCCAACGGACACCGCACCGAGCGAGGCAACTCCATCATAAGCTGCAAAGTACGACATCCAACTTGCGCAAGCTTAATTATCCATATCGATCATGTATGCCAACGAAAACGGTGGTCAACTGCGAGAGAGAAGAGCAAAAGTCGCAATATATATAACTGCACAATGATGTGTTGAACACTAGTACAGATCGATGTTTGACACTGGAATTAATACCCCATGAAATGTAGCCTAACTAAGACATAAAATGGCTGAACGAATCTAGCCTAGATCTCATCCTGTAATCCATACCCCATGAAATTAATAACACACGCTACTGAATACCGGATCGCCTGTTGATGGATGTGACCTCTTGTTTTCCTTTAGTTTTTTTTTCCTTTTTCAATGCTAATTAAGGATGACATCATTATATCCGAACATTTACATGATATTGCTATTTCTCATTTGACCGAACTTTCAATAAATTACAGTTAATTAGAATCCCATAAGAGTTAGGCCCCTAAAATCATATTTTTGAATTTCGAAACTATGCAATTTTAGTGTAATGTTAGCGTAATCTTTAGTGCCTAGTTAACATGTACTAGCTTATTTCAATTTTGGACAAACTATCACATAACTAAATTTCAATTTTGAATTTGTTTTATTAACGTGCACAAAATCATCTGATGCTCAAATATAGCAAAAATGCTAGAAAATGAACCAGCGCATTTTTCTGGAAAATAATATCCATACAAGAACTACATGTCAAAACCTGATTTTTCTTTACTTTTCATGTTTATGATTTTTTTCAAAATAGGTGCAAATTATCGGCGCAACTTTCCATATATTCCAATTTGGGGTACAAGAAAAGGATTTTTGGGGATTTTCTTGAACATCCTATCACACACTTTTAGTTCAATTTTAAACTACTTTTGGTAAATCGGCAGAAGTACAAGGTTGCTAAAGGCCCTATGCGTAAACGAGGTGGTTGGCCTTTGCCTAGCTCCTAGGTGTGTATTTGTGTTATTATATGTATACATATTAATTTGGAAAATGTAAATGAGTGAAGTACCAAAAACTTTAATTGGAAAATGACCAGTTTGCCTTCATGGATGATTACACCTTGTAAGCGAAATAGTTCGCCCACGGTTCTTAGCGGCGGCCACCGGAGTCATGGATGGTATCGACTGGACAACTTGCAAGCAAGAACGCAAGAAATGGGGACAACTTTGTTTCCGTGCATTACTAGAAGCCACTGTTGATCCTTGAATTCGTCTTTCCAACGGACACAGCACCGAGCGAGGTAACTCCATCATAAGCTGCAAAGTACGACATCCAACTTGCGCAAGCTTAATTATCCCTATCGATCATGTATGCCAACGAAAAAACGGTGGTCAGACTGCGAGAGAGAAGAGCAAAAGTCGCAATATATATAACTGCACAATGATGTGTTGAACACTAGTACAGATCGATGTTTGACACTGGAATTAATACCCCATGAAATGTAGCCTAACTAAGACATAAAATGGCTGAACGAATCTAGTCTAGATCTCATCCTGTAATCCATACCCCATGAAATTAATAACACACGCTACTGAATACCGGATCGCCTGTTGATGGATGTGACCTCTTGTTTTCCTTTAGTTTTTTTTTCCTTTTTCAATGCTAATTAAGGATGACATCATTATATCCGAACATTTACATGATATTGCTAATTTTCAATTGACCGAACTTTCAATAAATTACAGTTAATTAGAATCCCATAAGAGTTAGGCCCCTAAAATCATATTTTTGAATTTCGAAACTGTGCAATTTTAGTGTAATGTTAGCGTAATCTTTAGTGCCTAGTTTATACATGTACTAGCTTATTTCAATTTTGGACAAACTATCACATAACTAAATTTCAATTTTGAATTTGTTTTATTAACGTGCACAAAATCATCTGATGGTCAAATATAGCAAAAATGCTAGAAAATGAACCAGAGCATTTTTCTGGAAAATATTATCCATACAAGAACTACATGTCAAAACCTGATTTTTCTGTACTTTTCATGTTTATGATTTTTTTTCAAATAGGGTGCAAATTATCGGCGCAACTTTCCATATATTCCAATTTGGGGTACAAGAAAAGGATTTTTGGTGATTTTCTTGAACATCCTACCACACACTTTTAGTTCAATTTAAACTACTTTTGGTAAATCGGCAGAAGTACAAGGTTGCTAAAGGCCCTATGCGTAAACGAGGCGGTTGGCCTTTGCCTAGTTCCTAGGCGACGGTTAAGCGCTCTAGGTGCAGCTTAGGCAGTCGTATAGTTTGACCATTAGGTGTGTATTTGCGTTATTATATATGTATACATATTAAGTTGGAAAATGTAAATGAGTGAAGTACCAAAAACTTTAATTGGAAAATGACCAGTTTGCCTACATGGATGAAATAGTTCGCCCACGGTTCTTAGCGAAATAGTTCGCCCACGGTTCTTAGCGGCCAGCCACCGGAGTCATGGATGGTATCGACTGGACAACTTGCAAGCAAGAACGCAAGAGCGAGGCAACTTGCCGGAAACATTCCGTGCATTACTAGAAGCCACTGTTGATCCTTGAATTCGTCTTTCCAACAGACACCGCACCGAGCGAGGCAACTCCATCATAAGCTGCAAAGTACGACATCCAACTTGCGCAAGCTTAATTATCCCTATCGATACTGTAGGCCAACGAAAAAACGGTGGTCGGACTGCGAGAGAGAAGAGCAAACGTCGCAATATATATAACTGCACAATGATGTGTTGAACACTAGTACGGATCGATGTTTGACACTGGAATGATAATATTACAGCGGTGCTGCCCTCACTAACTGCCTCTCCGAGGAGTGATAAAAAGGAGGAGGCAACTATTAAGATTAACTGGCACTTCCGGGCTACTACATGCACGAACCCATGCGTCTCAGAATATTTCGTAGGTCATGTTCATTTAATCGTTGGACCACCGTCCACCGTATGGAGTATGGTGGTGTTAAAGGTCCACCTTTCCTCGATTATTTGGTTCTTTAATTATGCCCTAACCTAACTAAGACATAAAATGGCTGAACGGATCTTGCATAGATCTCATCCTGTAATCCATACCCCATGAAATTTATAACACACGCTACTGAATACTGGATCGCCTGTTGATGGATGTGACTTCTTATTTTCCTTTAGTTTTTTTCTTTTTTCAATGCTAATTCACTAGTGGAAAACGGGACAGCAGTCCCGGTTCCAGAGGCCCTCTAGTCCCGGTTAGGCAACCGGGACTAACAAAGCGGGACTAAAGCCCCACCTCTTTAGTCCTGGTTGCTTACGAACCAGGACTAGAGGCCCACCCACGTGGCCACGGCGCAGCCCGCGCGGGCTCAGAAACTTTAGTCCCAGTTCGTAACACGAACCGGACTAATGTGTTTACGTTTTTTTCTATTTCGATTAATTTTCTGGGTTTAGGATTTTAGGAGGGGTTTCGGATGGTTTCCATCGTACATGGATCACGTCGATGCGCCAAAAACACGAAGATGAAGTTGATGCATATATATTTAACATATACAAATTACATGAAGATCACGTTGATGACACAAACAAATATTAAGTAGTACATATGAAGATCAAGTTTCCCGGTTCCAGGTACTTAATTACATGCAGATCAGTATTACATGGAGGCATACTAATTTATATTATAGTAGTACTCTCCTGTATCAGGTATGACCTCTGCAAGGTAAAATCCCGCCAATTCCTCCGCAATTGCTTTGAAGCGGGCCTCTAATGGTAGCTTGCTGCGCTTTCTTGCCAACTTTAAAAGAATAAGATCAAAATAAATACATGAGTTGTGTATGTATACATATATATATATATATATATATCAAATGAATGAAACTCAGCCCAACTGATGGTAAAACAATAACGCTGTGAATAATGTTTACGTACTTCTTTACTTCTTTTGCCCTCGAATTTCCCGTAGGTCAGAACGTGTATGTACTCGCAAACGAAGTATCCACATAAATCAGTTCCCTGTGGCTGTTCCGCGCAAGACTATACAAGAATAGAATTCAATCAAAAAATAATCAAGTATGATAATGGTGCGTGGACCTAGGTAGTACTACTTACATTGTTCAGACGCTATATCAGCTTGTCTTTCCATTGACCGGGTTCTTCCTTGATGAACTCTTTCCAAACGCTGCCCGACAAATAAAATTAACAAAGGAGTTATTAATGACTTGATATCAGGAAACGAACGAAAGAGACGATAAGAAATGAAATTACTTTTCGAGCATTGTAAACATGTCTTGTATTCTTTTGGACTTTTCCTTAATGAGTCAAGGACATGAATATCTCCATCGTGAATTTTAATGACGAGAAGAATATAGTGGAACCTGCACACGTTTATATACACAGTCATGCATAACTCATCATTTAAACTTAATATCGGGTGAGCAAAATAGAATGTGTAGAAGAGACAGTAACACTCACTTGAAGTTGTAAGCCCAAAATATAGTCTTTTTGTCACGGTGTTGCTTGAAATACCTTAGCAAATCCCCCGGTGTGTCCTTGTTATGTACGGATCTTCTATGGTGACTTGATGAAGTTTATCCGGGCCAATGAACCCAAAGTCCTTTTTTTTGCCTTTTCAATTCGAGCATCTTCATTCTGCAAAATATAGCGCACAAAAGATTATAGTGAGGATAATTACAGACAATGAACGAGCTGAGGTAAAGACTTAAATTACAGAAATAAATCACTTACAGATAATAGGAACTGAGGATAGATTTGTCGAGGGCCCGTATATTGTATAACTGAAAAAGTTCGCTAAACTCAACGGACACAGCGTATTCTTGGCAGTAGTGCTATTCCTTAACTCCCACCATGAGACTGATATTCCCCGCTTTTGCGGCTGTCTTGTACCAGGTATGCAACGCACGCATTTTTGTTGATAACCTGCCGTCGACCAAATTTTCCCCGCGAACATATTGTTTTGCTAGATCAGCGACGGCGTAATCAGTTGACGAACCTATTTGTTGTGGAGTACATTGCGCGGCCGCGGCAATATGATGTATTTCTTGTTCGTCAAACACCTTGAGCGGGGGGACCGATTGTGCACCTTGTTCTCCGAGCTGGGGAACTTGTTTACCTTTTTCGGCGGCGGGAGCTCCATCAGATCGTCATATGACTTGTCAATAGAACGCTCATAGTCTGATGGCGGCGCTGGTGGAGGGTTATATAAGTTATCGATGGTTCGATGACAGAGCTCCGAAGCGCAGCCGGCGGTAAATTTTGGCTCGGGCACTTTCGGTGCAAAGAATGATGTATTATAGGCCTTCACGGCAGCGGCGTTTTCCTCGACAGTATTATCCCAATGTAACTTCTCTGGAGGCGGCGGTGTTTTCTGCTTTCTAGGTCCCCTCCTAATCGGCGAACCGACCTTGCGCTTCCTCGGAAGAAACTTAACGGGCAATTCCTCACGCGGCGGAGATCGAGATGGACTCGCGCTCATGACGTCCCTGTCTAGGAGTGATGGGCTTTGCTAATGACGTGGACTGCTACAAGGAGGAGTCGATGGCCTTGACAAGAAGATGTATTTCTTGTTCCACAGGGCAAAACCATGCTTGACTTCTCCCAATGTCGCCTCACCGTCACCTCCAGAAATCTCAAGAGACAATGTTCAAATCCCAGCATAATTTCATCCACCCCAACACGAGCATAGCCAGCTGGAATGTCACCATTATGGTAGCTTGCTTCGAGTTCATTTTGTAAAGCATAGCCGACTGCCACCTTCATGGATATGTTCCTCATTGGCGTATGTAGATCACATTCTATCCTCTCCGTGACATCATCCACGGCGTAGTGAGCATCGACTTGTAGTTGCGTGGGGCCCACGCTGCTTCTAAGCTGAGATCGGTCGGCATTGGCTTGAGGATCTTCTAGCTGCTGCTGAGATGGCCTTTGCTGAGTAAGTGACTCCATGAGCTATTGTACCTTGAGTTCCAATTCCGATAACCGGTCTTCACCCTTCTTCTTCTTTCTTGCACAGCTTCTATAACTGGCAGCGTAGTCCGGAAACCCAGTCTTCACGGTGAAACCGCCGGGACAGCCTCGTAATCGTCCAACGTGTTCAGGATTACCCAGGGCCCGTGTCAGCTCGTCGTCCTCTCTATCGGGTTTGTACACACCCCGGCGAGCTTCATCTATTGCAAGTATAAGCTTTGCGATGGTTGTTTCTACTTTTTTCTTCCATCTTCCGTGTGCAACAATCAGCCATGTTTCCTCGTCCAACACTGCACCATGCGCGAACATCCAGAATTTGGACCTCTCGGGCCAGTCCATTGTCTGTGGAGTGATCCCTTTAGCAAGCAGTCTGTCTTCACCGGCTAACCACGTAGGAATGGCGGACCTGTAGCCACCTGTCCCCAACCTATGGTGGTATATCTTCTTCTTGGCATTTGCCTTATTTTCGACCGATCGGGCCACAGCCGTAGATGATTTCTTATACGCCTTAAACACGGGCCGGTAATCTTGTATCTTCACTAGTGTTCCAGTTCCGGAATTTCCACTGAAATCTGGATCTTCTTTTCATATTTTTTCCATATTGCTTTCTTCCAGTTCCGGAATTGTTCGGCCATCTTCGAGAGAGTTCACTGCTTGAGTTTCTCCTTCTTGATTTCAGAGACATCTTCCGGGATGTTAAAATGTGACAAGAGTGTGTCATATACCAAATCTTTTGTAATCTTGTGGACATAGCAGGGGTCATCGTCGTTTGCGGCCGCCGGCTTATGCCATTCTTGTATGGTGATCGGGAGCATGTCCCTAACAATAGCTCCAGCTTGATTTATAAATTTACGGCGGTTCTCTTTGGGTTCCAGCGGCTCGCCGTTATCACCAATTACATAGATCGGTAACTTTGAATCATCGCTCGTCAACCTTTTTGTGCTGCCTTGAGGAGCTCCTTTTTTAGCAGATTTGCTCGATCCGGAGGGCTAAAAGAAAAATAATGCGTTAATAAGTGCAATACAAATCAATTAATGAATCTAGTGATCAACAAAAGCCTTAATATATATACCTCGTTGGCTCTTCTTTCTTCGGTATCAATTCCCTCACCAGAGTCCATCAGAAATTGTGAGGTGAAATCCTCATCATCTTCTCCACCGGCATCGGTTCCACCGCCGACATCTTCTCCACCGGCATCTTCTCCATCGGGATCATATCTATTGGCATCCTCATATATCCCTCGCATAATTTCGTCTTCATTCTCCTCGTCTCGCACATAGTTAGGATCCATAACTCAACGTCCCTGCAATCAATAAAATTTGCATCTATAAAATTGCTACACAAAAATTTGCTAACTTATCAAATTTGCAATCTATAAAATTTGCATCTATAACATTGCTACACAAAAATTTGCTAACTTATCAAATTTGCAATCGATAAAATTTGCATCTATAACATTGCTACACAAAAATTTGCTAAATTTTCTAACTTTGCTAACTATCAAATTTGCAATCTATAAAATTTCCATCTATAACATTGCTACACAAAAATTTGCTAAATTTTCAAACTTTGCTAACTTATCAAATTTACAATCCATAAAATTTGCATCCATAACATTGCTACACAAAAATTTGCTAAATTTTCTAGCTTTGCTAACTTATCAAATTTGCAATCTATAAAATTTGCATCTATAAATTTGCATCTATAAAATTGCATCTATAAAATTGCAGTCTATAAAATTTGCATCTATAAATTTGCATCTATAAAATTGCTACTATAAAATTGCATCTATAAAATTGGTGGTTCAAATTTGCGGTTCAAATTTGATCAAGTCCTAAAATTGAATTTTCTGAAAACTGCCGAATTTGATTTGGTTCAAATTGGTGGTTAAAATTTGCGTCTATACTGTTAAAATTTGCGTCTATATAGGTTCAAATTGCCACGGCCAGGGGAGGGGCACGGCGCAGGGGAGGGGCACGGCAGGGGAGGCAGCAGGGGAGGGGCACGGCAGGGGAGGGGCACGGCCACAGCCGCCAGCACGGCCACGGCCAGCACGGGGGCACGGGGACACGTCGGCGAAGCGGCGAGGCAGGGGAGGGGCAGGGGAGGGGCGAGGCAGGGGAGGGGCACCTACCTCTGGCGGCGGCACGGGGGCACGGCGGCGGAGCGGCAGATCGAGACGGCGCGGCGGAACAGGGCTTCGCCGTCAGCGGCGTCTAGGCGGAAGAGCAAGTCGATTTGGGGAGAATGCGAAAAATTTCGGCCGCGGCCAAGAAAATCGCCGCGAAACTGACTTTTAGTCGCGGTTCTAGCCACGAACCGCGACTAATGGCTGGAACCGCGACTTGATACGTCTCAAACGTATCTATAATTTTTGATGTTCCATGCTGTTATTATATCAATTGCTACATGTTTTGGTTACACTTCATATCATTTTTATGCATTTTCTGGGACTAACCTATTAACAAGATGCCACAGTGCCAGTTCCCTGTTTTCTGCTGTTTTTGGTTTCAGAAAATCTATTAAGGAAATATTCTCGGAATTGGACGAAACAAAAGACATCGTCAATAATATCACGAGGAGATCACGGAGTCCAAAGGGGAGTCGGAGCAGACCCACCAGGGGGCCACGCCACACTAGGGCGCGGCCCAGGGTGGGCCCGCGCCCCCCTATGGCGTGGTGGCCCCCCTCGGCCACCGACGCCGCCTCTTCGCCTATATATTCTCCGCGACGCGAAAACCCTATTACGGTCGATCATATTCCACGAAAAGTTCCGTCGCGGCCGTCATCGTCAATCTCAGATCGGAGGAGTTCTGAAGCTCTTCCCGGCACCCTGCCGGAGGGGAGATCATCACCGGAGGGCTCTACATCACCATGCCTGCCTCCGGAGTGATGCGTGAGTAGTCCACCCCTGGACTACGGGTCCATAGCAGTAGCTAGATGGTTGTCTCTCTACCTTGTGCCTCCATGTTTAGATCTTGTGAGCTGCCTAACATGATCAAGATCATCTTATTGTAATGCTAGATGTTGTGTTTGCTGGGATCCGATGAATATTGATACCATGTTTATTCAAGTTGTTTATCTATGTGCTCTTGATCTTGCATGCTCTCCGTTGCTAGTAGATGCTTTGGCCAAGTAGATGCTTGTGACTCCAAGAGGGGGTATTTATGCTCGATAGTGGGTTCAGTCTCTAGATATCTGGATCAGTGACAGAAAGGTCTAAGATGGTAGATGTGCTGTTGCTACTAGGGATAAAACATTGGTGCAGTGTCCAAGGGCACTTGTATTGATTACATTACACACTTTACTTCATGCAATAATCTGTTGTTAGCAACTTAATACTGAATGGATGCGGATGCTGCCTTGAAGGTGGATTATTTAGGCATAGATGCTGTTGGAATAACGGTCTATGTACTTTGTTGTAATGCCCAACTAGATTTCATAGTAGACATCTTGGCATGTATTGCATTGTTATGCCCTCTCTATTTGTCAATTGCCCAGCTGTAATTTGTTTACCCAACATGCTAGTTATCTGTTCTGAGAGAGACACCACTAGTGAACTGTGGACCCTGGTCCAATTTCCTCATACTGTTTACACAACCTGCTGCAATCATCTGTTTCCTGTTACTTGCTGTTTTCCTGCTGTTTTCCACACCATACGTTTAACTCTTTGTTTCTGCAAGACCGGAGAGATTGACAACCTCTCTGTTTCGTGTTGGGCAAAGTTCTGGTTTGTGTCTGTGCAGATTCCACGTTGGTGCAAGCTCCCTAGCGCCAGGGGGAGTCAACATCAACAACCTTCCGATAGATCGTCAAGTCCTACTGGATTGATAACCTTGGGTAGATTTCTCAAGGGAAAACTTCTGCTGTCTACATCATAACCTTCCTCTTGGGGTTCACCAACACGTAGCCATCAAGCTGTTTTCTGGCGCCGTTGCCGGGGACTTGGAGGCTATTGGAAAGGGGAGTCTCTCAGTTCCAATCTCTTTACTTTGTTTTTTGTCTTGTTTTATTTTTGTTTTGCTTGCTGTTAAAAATCAAAAACCCAAAAAAAATTAAATTCCTGCATCTAGTTTACTATTTCGGTTGTTACTTGCTTGTTACCATGTCTAGCTCCAGTCCTTTCATTACTGTTTCCCCTTTAGGAGAAATTATTGGGTTTGGACAGGAGAGTGGAGAAACTTTTAAAGGAGCTTGGGAAAGGATGTTAGAACTGCATAGGAAGATGCAACTTAAAATGGACTTAGACATTCTTATTAAACGTTTCTACTTTGGCTTGCTACCTTTATACCAAAATGCTCTAGATACTATGGTGGGGGAGACTTTCTATGAACATGATACAGAAAAAGCCTATAAAATTTTGAATGGACTTGCTCAATTTCCTCAAGAGGATAAGACAGGTGTGCTTACTAGGCTTGATAAAATAGAAGAGTCACTCAAGGACTTAACCTTAGACCACCACATTAAGGAACCACCTCATGTTGAGTTAAAAAATGATTGGGAACCCTTTATTGAAATAAGCATTGGTAGTGAGAAATTTCGTGCCTATTGTGATCTTGGTTCCACAATGTCCATCATGCCTAAGATAGTGTTTGACTTGTTAAAAATTGATGGTATGGTTGATTATCCTGTTTTTCATTTTCATGCTGATGGCACTATTATAAAAAGTGTAGGGATCATTAATGTTGAGATTACTATGCAAAATAAAAATATACCTACAACTTTTATGATCCTTACAAAATCTCCTAGTAATATAGTTTTGGGAAGATCTTTTTTGAAGAGTAATGGGGGATTTATCAATGCAAAATATGGGTTCATGAAGTTTGTTGCACCTATCAACCGAAAGTTTTTCTTCCCAATTAAGAAAGAGGATCCCACCGAAAGAGTGGAGGATTTCAACATTTTTGGCAATACTTGATGCATCTCTTCATGCCTAGCTCAAAGGCATTAAAGAAAAGCACTTCTGGGAGATAACCCATGTTTTTATTTGCTGTTTTATTTTTGTTTTCTTGAGTCAAGGATGCTTGTTTACCTCTGTAGCAACTCCTTTGTATCTTTTATTTGCTGTTTTGTTGTGCCAAGGAGAGTTACTAATGCAAAGTTGGTATTTATTTTCGGGACTGCATTGGGACAGATTGCTGTTCGTCACCGTTTAATTCAGTAGAAAATCAGAAAAAATCGAAAAATGCTGAAATTTTTGTGCATGTTCCTGATGATGTTACGCAACTTTCATTATTTCAAAAGTTTTCATCTGAGCATCGTAAGTGCCTCGAAAAAATTCGTCATTACAGACTGTTCTGGTTTGACAGATTCTGTCTTTTATTTTGCATTCTCTCTTTTACAAGTTTTTAAGTGGTTTCTTTTCGTGTAAAAGTGCCCACTTGAGCCTAGTAACAGTGGCTAATGTTTAAAATAGTTGGCTTGTGAGTTTTGTCTTTGCTAGAACTTTGAAGTATTATCTTTTAGTGCACTAACCTGCTAATGAGAAAAGCTGTTAAGTTTTGGTGTGAAGGAAGTTTTCAAGTGTTGATAGAGGAGAATGATATTACATGATCAAGAAGAGTGAAGAGCTTAAGCTTGGGGAGGCTTACCTCCCCAGCATATTTCAAGAAGACTCAAGCATCTAAGCTTGGGGATGCCCAAGGCATCCCCTTCTTCATCTACAAATTATCAGGTCATCTCTAATGGTGCTATATTTTTATTGCTTCATACTAGTGTACTCTTCCTTGGAGCGTCAGTGTGTTTTTGTTTTCAGTTTGTTTTGTTTTGTTTGCTGTGCTATACTTGTTGGATCCTAGCATTCATGTTTGGGAGAGAGACACGCTCCACTTTTTCATTAGAATACTCTTGTGCTTCACTTATACTTGTTGAGTATTCCTGTCTAGTTGCTGTTATTGCTGTTAGCTCTCAGTTTTTCATACATCTCTTGTTAGAGCTTTCAGTTTCTTTTGAAGAAAGTACTCTCTTGCTTCACTTATATCTGTTTGGAGAGTTGTCAAATAAGTTGATTGGTGTTTGGTTGGACCAGAAAAATGCTATGCATGTGGTAGTGGTATAAAATGCTTACATGAATCTTTTTAGATCGTTGTCTTGAGTAATTTGATGCTTGCCAATTGTTTTGAGCTGTCAAGTAATTAATGTTTAAGCTTGTGCATCATGTAAGTAATGGCTATTAATGAAGAACTACTATAAGGATTTTCTGCTATAATAATCTGTTGCATAATTGGAAGTCCATAGTAGTCTAGATAATTTTTGGATGAAGGCTATGTGTTAACAAGGAAGACAGTGGGAGTCTATGGTTCGTCAAACCTTGTGTTTTATGTACACTCTTGCTATTCCAGTTGATAATGATGTTTGCTTATAATAACCTTGCTAGCCTAAACTCTGTACTAAGAGGGAATGCTTCTTGTACATCCAAAACCTTGAGCCAAATCCATGCCACCTGTGTCCACCATACCTACCTATTATGTGGTGTTTTCACCATTCCAAGTAAATTTCTTCATGTGCTATCTACTAACTACTCAAAACAATTATCCTTTTTGTGTCACTACTTGAAAAGCTCATAAGGACGTAGTAGTGAGATTTGTCATCTTCCATGCTAATTAATTTACAAGGATTGGCAGCTTCATCTGCTTCTCCACCTTTTATTTTGCATTAAAGAGCTGGTTAGTCCACCCTATAAATAAATAAATAAATAGACACTCCTCCATGGTGAATGTTGGTGGGCACCCGAGGATTCGGTTAGCCATGGTTTGTGGAAAGTAAATGGTTGGGAGGAGTGTCACCAATAAGTGCTTGTTACAAGTGCAGTCCTAAAAACTCTCGGAACCGCTCTAAAAGTTAGTTAGCCATGGAAGATGACAAGTACCTGCTATTTGATTTGTTGACACCTGTATACACCATTACCTTACAAAACAATATTTTATGCTCTCTATATGCCTTCGGGAACTACAGCTCTAGCACATGATGTTAATCCCTGCTTCCCTCTGCGAAGGGCCATTCTTTTACTTTTATGTTGAGTCAGTTTTCCCACTTCTTTCTGTCTACTTAAGCAAACATCATTGTCAACTCCAGTATAACAGTTTTTACATAACTTTGTGTTTGGTTGATCATATTCTTTGCATTGACATTATCTATATGATATACATGTTGAAAGTTGAAGCAAAAGCTGAAGCTATTATCTTCCTTTGTGTTGATACAAACACTTTCATGTTGAGAATTATTGCTGCTGTGAACTAACTATTATGTTAGACTATTATATCTCTAAATGTTTTATAGTGTTATTCATGAAAGTTTGCACTTGTGTGATCACTTATGTTTACTCTTTATTTACTTGCTTGCAAACTATAGACCATTGGCTTGGATCACTTCATTCAGATCATGTGCATTACATTGTTATTTGATCAAAGATTGTGTTGGTAGCATGTCACTTCAAAAATTATCTGTTTTTATCGTTTACCTACTCGAGGACGAGCAGGAACTAAGCTTGGGGATGCTTGATACGTCTCAAACGTATCTATAATTTTTGATGTTCCATGCTGTTATTATATCAATTGCTACATGTTTTGGTTACACTTCATATCATTTTTATGCATTTTCTGGGACTAACCTATTAACAAGATGCCACAGTGCCAGTTCCCTGTTTTCTGCTGTTTTTGGTTTCAGAAAATCTATTAAGGAAATATTCTCGGAATTGGACGAAACAAAAGACATCGTCAATAATATCACGAGGAGATCACGGAGTCCAAAGGGGAGTCGGAGCAGACCCACCAGGGGGCCACGCCACACTAGGGCGCGGCCCAGGGTGGGCCCGCGCCCCCCTATGGCGTGGTGGCCCCCCTCGGCCACCGACGCCGCCTCTTCGCCTATATATTCTCCGCGACGCGAAAACCCTATTACGGTCGATCATATTCCACGAAAAGTTCCGTCGCGGCCGTCATCGTCAATCTCAGATCGGAGGAGTTCTGAAGCTCTTCCCGGCACCCTGCCGGAGGGGAGATCATCACCGGAGGGCTCTACATCACCATGCCTGCCTCCGGAGTGATGCGTGAGTAGTCCACCCCTGGACTACGGGTCCATAGCAGTAGCTAGATGGTTGTCTCTCTACCTTGTGCCTCCATGTTTAGATCTTGTGAGCTGCCTAACATGATCAAGATCATCTTATTGTAATGCTAGATGTTGTGTTTGCTGGGATCCGATGAATATTGATACCATGTTTATTCAAGTTGTTTATCTATGTGCTCTTGATCTTGCATGCTCTCCGTTGCTAGTAGATGCTTTGGCCAAGTAGATGCTTGTGACTCCAAGAGGGGGTATTTATGCTCGATAGTGGGTTCAGTCTCTAGATATCTGGATCAGTGACAGAAAGGTCTAAGATGGTAGATGTGCTGTTGCTACTAGGGATAAAACATTGGTGCAGTGTCCAAGGGCACTTGTATTGATTACATTACACACTTTACTTCATGCAATAATCTGTTGTTAGCAACTTAATACTGAATGGGATGCGGATGCTGCCTTGAAGGTGGATTATTTAGGCATAGATGCTGTTGGAATAACGGTCTATGTACTTTGTTGTAATGCCCAACTAGATTTCATAGTAGACATCTTGGCATGTATTGCATTGTTATGCCCTCTCTATTTGTCAATTGCCCAGCTGTAATTTGTTTACCCAACATGCTAGTTATCTGTTCTGAGAGAGACACCACTAGTGAACTGTGGACCCTGGTCCAATTTCCTCATACTGTTTACACAACCTGCTGCAATCATCTGTTTCCTGTTACTTGCTGTGTTTCCTGCTGTTTTCCACACCATACGTTTAACTCTTTGTTTCTGCAAGACCGGAGAGATTGACAACCTCTCTGTTTCGTGTTGGGCAAAGTTCTGGTTTGTGTCTGTGCAGATTCCACGTTGGTGCAAGCTCCTTAGCGCCAGGGGAGTCAACATCAACAACCTTCCGATAGATCATCAAGTCCTACTGGATTGATAACCTTGGGTAGATTTCTCAAGGGAAAACTTCTGCTGTCTACATCATAACCTTCCTCTTGAGTTTCACCAACACGTAGCCATCACGACTAAAGGTCGAATTTCGACCGACCAAAATTTGCGCGCCCAGCCCACACCTTTTAGTCGCGGTTCGTGGCTGAACCGCGACTAAAGGTCTTTTTTCTGTTTTCTGTTTTCTTTTTTGGTTCATTTTCCTTTTTTCTGTTTTCTTTCCTATTTATTGATTTAATCGTCCAAATCAGCTCAAATTAGTCTCTAAAAAATTGTCAATCAACAACTTATGTACATCTTTCATATTTTTTTCCTAGTTTCTTTTTTCTTTTATATACTTTGATTTACTTTTTTCTGTTTTGTATTATATAATTTGATTTAAAGGTGCCAAACTGATTTTTTAAATTTATTTGACCCGGTTGATAACACTAAGACTGTGCACGGTTAACCGAAAACCGAGAAACCGAACCGAATTTGTAATAATCATCTCTTTATTTTAAAAACATCCTTAACAACATCCCACACAGTTACATAAAAGGATACATTATTACACATCACTAACAGTTATATTACTACATAAACGGACTTGCTGGATCGGAGGCTGTAGGATTAGGGGGAACGGCGGGAGGAGCCAGTCCCGTTCGTGGCACGTTTCTGGTTCTCGCGCGCACGTTTGCGGCGTAGGGCAAGATCCATGGAGGATGAGTCTTTCAGCGCCCAAGCCAGCTCGGAAGCCTCCTTCGCCTTGAGCTGGCAGGAAGTCCTGGCTCGCTGGACACGGTCATCGCTGACGGACTGCAAGGAGGCTTCAATGGCCTCCTACATCTGCGGCCCGCCGCCCTCTTCCCCATGGTCGCTCCAGTCGAAGTCGTCGTCGTCCTCCTCCTCGTCGGGAGGTGCGGCGGCGGCTGGTGGAGGTGCCGTGGATCCCCACGCCACCCCTGCGGCGTACGCATCCTCGTCGGGGTCAGGGACGTCGGACCACGCGCGCTCGTACGTCCTCCGCACCTCCTCTGGCACCGGAGCAGGAGGCCGGTAGCTGGGCATTCCTCTCCACGCCGGGCTCATGGGCATACGACGGGATAGGCTCCCGCGGTAGCGCCCAAGCGCGCTCTGCCGAGCACGCTCGACCTCGTCCAGAAGGCGCTGCGGTGGGCGTGGCGGATCCATCTTGTGGATACGATGTCTTCGTGGCTTAGGGTTTACCCCGTCGGCGACAATACTACATATAGATCTCCATAGCCCGTCTTTAGTCCCGGTTGGTAACACCAACTGGGACTAAAGAAGCACACGGATCGTGTGTTTCTTTCAAGTGCTTGTGAGCTGTTGGATCAGGGGGTGTGTTTCTTTTGAGGGCTTGTGAGTTGTTGGTATACAAAGCATTCGGATTCCCTACATACGTCCGACGGTGCATTTGATATGCGGGCACTCACGAGCCACCGTCGGGCTGTATGCAGGGGAAACCGTGTGTTTTGTTTCAACTTTCAGAACACAGTTACATAAAAGGTTTAATACATTATTACACATCACCAACAACATCCCTATCTAGTGTTCACTTGTTCTTCGTGTGTGTCCCTTTCTTCTGATTGCGCCATAACCATGGACAATCTTCTTCATTTAACTTGATGCTTGGGTCAGTGTTCACTTTGAAGGGCGGAATTTCATTAAACTTATCGTAATCTTCTGACATGTCTGTCTTGTCCTCCACTCCCACGATGTTTCTTTTACCTGAAAGAACTATGTGGCGCTTTGGCTCATCGTATGATGTATTCGCTTGCTTATCTTTTCTTTTTTTTGGTAGGGTGGACATGTCCTTCACATAGAAAACCTAAGCCACTTCACTGGCTAGGACGAATGGTTCGTTCTCGTACTCAAGATTCTTGAGATCCACTGTAGTCATTCCGTACCGTGGGTCTACCTCTACCCCGCCTTCTAGGTTGAACCATTGGCACTGGAACAAAGGGACCTTAAAAGAAGGTCCATAGTCAAGTTCCCATATCTGCTCTATGTAACCATAATATGTTTCCTTTTGCCCATTGCAGTTTGTTGCATCAAAGCGGACACCACTGTTTTGGTTGGTGCTCTTTTTATCTTGGTCGACCGTGTAAAATGTATTTCCATTTATCTCGTACCCTTGAAAAGTCAATATAGTCGAAGATGGTTGCTTGGCCAACAAGTATAGCTGTTCTCCAACATTGGTGTCATTAATGAGACGTCTTTGTAACCAACCGCCAAAAGTCTTCATGTGTTCTCCATCAAAATCTTCAGGTTGCTCCGGGTATTTGGAACGTAAAATATTCCTGTGTTCCTCGATATACGGAGCCACCAAGCTGGAATTATGTAGAACTATGTAGTGTGCTCGAGTGAAAGAATTCCCGTCTTGACATAGTGTTGCTTTTTTCCTAGCGTGCCTTTTCCACGCAGTCTCCCCTTATGGCGCGATTGAGGAACACCAATCGGCTTTAGATCAGGAATAAAGTCAACACAAAACTCAATGACCTCCTCCGTTCCATAGCCCTTGGAGATGCTTCCTTCTGGCCTAGCACGGTTATGAACGTATTTCTTTAAGACTCCCATGAACCTCTCAAAGGGGAACATGTTGTGTAGAAATACAGGACCGAGAACGAGAATCTCTTCGACTAGGTGAACTATGAGGTGCGTCATAATATTGAAGAAGGTTGGTGGGAACACCAACTCGAAGCTGACAAGACATTGGACCACATCCTTCTGTAAACTTGGTAGAGTTAGTGGATTGATCACCTTCTGAGAAATTTATTGAGGAATGCACATAGCTTCACAATGGGTACTCGAACATTTTCTGGTAGAAGCCCCCTCAATGCAACCGGAAATAATTGTGTCATAATCACGTGGCAGTCATGAGACTTAGGTTTTGAAATTTTAGCTTTGCCATGTTTATTATTCCCTTTATATTCGACGAGAAGCCAGATGGAACCTTCATACTGCGAAGACATTCAAAAATATTTTCTTCTCTTCTTTCGTAAGAGCGTAGCTTGCAGGACCTTGATGATTCTCTGAATGAGCGTCGTCTCGTTCCATCATACGTTGATGGGCCTGCCTTGCTTCCAGTGTATCTTTTGACTTCCCATACATGCCCAAGAAGTTTAGCAGGTTCAAGCAAAGATTTTTTGTCACATGCATCACGTCGATTGCAGAGTGAACCTCTAGCATTATTCAATAGGGCAGCTCCCAAAATATAGATTTCTTCTTCCACATGGGTACGTGGTTGAGAGCGTCATTCGGTACAGATAGACCGCCAGGACCCTTCCCAAAGATTACTTTTAAATCCTTGACCATATCATGTATAACTGAACTAGAAGGGCGGTAGGCTTCGGCCGACGATCTGCCTCACCTTTGAAATGTTTGCTATTCTTTCTTAAGGGATGGTTGGGTATAAGAAATCGACGATGGCCCAGGTACACATTCTTGTTACCTAAATGTATACTTTCAGTCTCACCTAAACAGTGCGTGCATGCATTGTATCCCTTGTTTGACTGTCCTGAAATGTTACTAAGAGCAGGCCAATCATTGATGGTTACAAACAACAGCGCTCTTAGGTCAAATTCCTCTTGTTTGTGCTCATCCCACACACGCACACCTTCTTCACGCCACAACTGTAAAAGTTCGTCAACCAATGGCCTCAGGTACACATCAATGTCGTTGCCAGGTTGCTTCGGGCCTTGGATGAGCACTGGCATCATAATGAACTTCCGCTTCATACACAGCCAAGGAGGAAGGTTATAGATACATAGAGTCACAGGCCAAGTGCTATGATTGGAGCTTTGCTCTCCAAAAGGATTAAAGCCATCTGTACTTAGACCAAATCTTAAATTCCTTGCGTCATCTAAAATGTCGGGAACTCTTTATCGATTTTTCTCCACTGGGACCCATCAGCGGGGTGTCTCAACATCAAGTCTTTCTTACGGTCTTCTTTGTGCCATTGCAACAACTTGGCATGCTCTTTGTTTTGAAACAAACGTTTCAACCGTGGTATTATAGGAGCATACCACATCACCTTGGCAGGAACCCTCTTCCTTGGACAACCGTGCTCGCCCTCAACATCACCAGGGCATCTCGCCCAATCTTATACCGCAATGCACCGCATACAGGACAAGCATTCAAATTTTCGTACTCACCGCGGTAGAGGATGCATTCATTAATGCATGCATGTATCTTCTGCACCTCTAATCCTAGAGGGCAGACCACCTTCTTTGCTTCGTACCTACTAGAGGGTCATTCGTTATCCTTTGGAAGCATCTTCTTAAATATTTTCAGCAAATTTTCAAATCCCTTGTCAGAAGTACCATTCTCTGCCTTCCATTGTAGCAATTCCAGTGTGCTACCCAACTTTTTCTGGCCATTTTCGCAATTTGGGTACATCAATTTGGTGTGATCAGCTAACATGCGCTCCAACTTCAACCTCTCGTTTTCACTTCCACAGTCCATTTGTGCATCACGAATGGCCCGACGAAGATCATCCTCGCGCTCATCAACAATGGGATCTTCTTCAACTTCGTCTTCCCTATCACCGTGTTCATCGAACATAGGATAGTTGTCATTATCCTCTTCTTCTTCATTGTCTTCTATTATAACCCCTCTTTCTCTGTGCTTGGTCCAACAATAATAACCAGGCATGAAACCATTCTGCAATAGGTGGACGTGAAGGACTTTTGAATTAGAGTGATCACTCATATTTTTACAGACACTACATGGACAACATATAAAACCATTCGTCCGCTTGTTTGTCTCAGCCACACGGAGAAAATCATGCATGCCATTAATAAACTCGGGACAGCGTCGGTCACCGTACATCCATTTCCGTCTCATCTGCATTATATTAGTATATCAAAAACCATTATATATATATACTACATCGATCATGAATAGATAAGTGACCAAATTAATTAATACAAGTTCATCAAGCAAAGTAGAGTAGTGACCAAATCTAATACATAGTTCTTATAAACATACATTAATTGAAACTAACATACAACTATCTAAAGAATTTAAATCCAACAACAAATGCGATCAGGCAACTTAGGTAATTATTGAACCAACAGCATAATGATACCAAGCCTCTTGACTAATGGCATATTTTCTAATCTTTTTAAGCTTCAAGCGCATTGCATTCATCGTGATCTCGTGATCCAAGCGCATTGCCTCCATCTTGATCTCGTGATCATCGACGACGTCGGCAAAATTGAACTCCAATTTCATCTTCTCTTCTAAGCATTGGAGACGAAGATCTTCACTTCTTTTCAATTTTTCTTTCAAATCATTGTTTTCTTTTTCAAAAAACTCGATGATAGGGTCGGTTGGAATTTCCGGTTCAACTGCCTCCTAGATAAAAATATATCTATGTCAAGTTGGTCGGCATGATTGCGATAAACACGAAACAAAACATATATATAGTTATAACAAACAATCATACCACATCCGAATAATAGAGCAGATGAGAGCCGGTGTGAACAGATGTCAAAACCATGACACTATATATATAACAAACAATTATACAACTAATAAAATTATACAAATAATAATTATGCTTCTAAATCATACACCTAAGATTTTTTAGAATAAAAAATAGAAAAAGAGGCTCACCGAGGTGGTGCCGGTGACAGGACGGTGCTAGCGCTTAGTTGACGAGGGAATATCTCCCCGGCAACAGCGTCAGAAACTATGCTTGATGCGTGTAACGTCACACGTCAGTTGGGAACCCCAAGAGGAAGGTATGATGAGTGCAGCAGCAAGTTTTCCCTCAGTATGAAACCAAGGTTTATCGAACCAGTAGGAAAACGAGGTTGCTTCGAAGGTGTTGGTGAAGGAGTGTAGTGCGGCGCAACACCAGGGATTCCGGTGCCAACGTGGAACCTGCACAACACAATCAAATTACTTTGCCCCAACTTAACAGTGAGGTTGTCAATCTCACCGGCTTGCTGAAAACAAAGGGTTAAACGTATCGAATGGAAGATGATGTTTGTTTGCATAAAACAGTAGAGAACAATGATTGCAGTAGATTGTATTTCAGATGTAAAAGAATGGACCGGGGTCCACAGTTCACTAGTGGTGTCTCTCCAATAAGATAACTAACATGCTGGGTAAACAAATTACAGCTGGGCAATTGACAATTGATAAGTGCATATAACATGCATGTGTGAGTTGTGGTGTCTACTATGAGATTCATTTGGGCATTACGACAAAGTACATAGACCGCTATCCAGCATGCATCTATGCCTAAATAGTCCACTTTCCGGTTAACATCCGTACCCCTTCCAGTATTAAGTTGCAAGCAACAGACAATTGCATTAAGTAATGTGCGTAATGTAAACAATACATTCATCCTTGAATAAAGCATTGCTGTTTTACCCCTAGTGGCAACAACACATCTACAACCTTAGAACTTGCTGTCACTATCCCAGGTTAAATAGAGGTTGAACCCAACTATCATGCATAAATACCCCCTCTTGGAGTTACAAGTATTCACTTGGCCAAGGCTTCAACAAGTAACGGAGAGCATGCAAGATCACAAATGACATAGACATGATAATATAATATTCAGCTCCACATAGGTATCAATATAAGTCAGATCCCAGCAAACACAACATGTAGCATTACAATAAGATGATCTTGATCATGATAGGCAGCTCACAAGATCTAAACATGATGGCACAAGTGGAGAAGACAACCATCTAGCTACTGCTATGGACCCATAGTCCAAGGATGAACTACTCACGCATCACTCCGGAGGCGGGCATGGCGATGTAGAGCCCTCCGGTGATGATTCCCCTCTCCGGCAGGGTGCCGGGAAGAGCTTCAGAACCCCCCGAGTTAGGGTTGACGACGGCGGCGGCAGCGAATATGTTCTGGATGAAAGGCTCGGTGTTTTAGGGTTTTCACGTCTCGGGGAATAAATAGGCGAAGGGGCGATGTCGGCGGACCCCCGAGGGGCCCAAACCACAGGCTGGCGCGGCTGGGCCGCGCCGCCAGGTGGTTTGGCCACCTCGTGGCTCTTCGTCTCTCCTTCGGACTCCGTGTACGTGTGGAAAAATAGGGACTTGGCCTTTTGTTTCGTGCAATTCCGAGAATATTTCCAGAAGTAACTTTCTGAAACCAAAAACAGCAGAAAACAGGGAACTGGCACTGTGGCATCTTGTTAATAGGTTAGTCCCAGAAAATGCATAAAAGTGATATGAAGTGTATATAAAACATGTAGCAAATGGTATAATATAAGCATGGAACAGCAGAAATTATGGATACGTTGGAGACGTATCAAGCATCCCCAAGCTTAGTTCTACTCGTCCTCGAGTAGGTAAAACGATAACAACAAATAATTTCTGAGGAGACATGCTTTCACACAATCTTGATCAATATATTGCAAGGCTCATGTCATGAATGAAGTGACTCAAAGCAATGATCTATAGTTTGCTAACAAATAGATAAAGAGTAAACAATGAATCATATAAGCAAAAACTTTTCATGAATAGTACTTTCAAGACAAGCATCAAAAAGTTTTGCATAAGAGGTAACTCATAAAGCAATAGATTCAAAGTAAAAGGCATTGAAGCAACACAAAGGATGATTAAGTTTCAGCATTGCTTTCAACTTGTAACATGTATATCTCATGGATAGTTGTCAACATAAAGCAATATAACAAGTGCAATAAGTAAACATGTAAGAATCAATGCACACAAAGTTGACACAAGTGTTTGCTTCTAAGATAGAAAGGAGTAGGTAAACTGACTCAACATAAAGTAAAAGATAGGCCCTTCGCAGAGGGAAGCAGGGATTAAATCATGTGCTAGAGCTTTTTAAGTTTTCGAAAGCATATAGAGAGCACAAAATAAGTATTTGAGAGGTGTTTGTTGTTGTCAACGAATGGTAGTGGGCACTCTAACCCCCTTGTCAACCAGACTTTCAAGAGCGGCTCCCATGAAGGACGTTATCTCTACCAGCAAGGTAGATCATCCCTCTTCTCTTTTGTTTACACATGTATTTTAGTTTCTTTATAGATGACACTCCTCCCAACCTTTTGCTTACACAAGCCATGGCTAACCGAATCCTCGGGTGCCTTCCAACATTCACATACCATGGAGGAGTGTCTATTTGCAAATTAAGTTGCTTACTGATAAATCAGGGCAAAACATGTGAAGAGAATTATTAATGAAAGTTGTAATTAATTGGGGCTGGGCACCCCGTTGCCAGCTCTTTTTGCAAATTATTGGATAAGCGGATGTATATGCCACTAGTCCATTGGTGAAAGTCTGTCAGAAGTAAATGACAAGATTGAAAGATAAAACACCACATACTTCCTCATGAGCTATAAAACATTGACACAAATAAGGAGTAATAAAGTTTTGAATAGTTTAAAGGTAGCACATGAAATATTTACTTGGAATGGCAGGAAATACCACATAGTAGGTAGGTATGGTGGACACAAATGGCATGGGTTTTGGCTCAAGTTTTGGATGCACGAGAAGCATTCCCTCTCAGTACAGAGTTTAGGCTAGCAAGGTTGTTTGAAGCAAACACAAGTATAAACCGGTACAGCAAGAATCACATAAAAACATATTGCAAGTATTATAAGACTCTACACTGTCTTCCTTGTTGCTCAAACATTTTACCAGAAAATATCTAGACCTTAGAGAGAACAAATATGCATCCCAAGTCTCAACAAGCTCTACGGTAGTTCTCCACTACTAGGCTTTAACTACATGATGCAAGAGCTTAAACATGATCTACTTGAGAGCTCAAAACAATTGCAAAGCATCAAATCGAAACAAGACAATGATCTACAAGAATGCATATGTCTTTTCCAATACCAACTACTACATGTAGCATTTTCTTTCTTCCAAACAAACACCAATCAATTTATTTAAACATAAACTCTCCAAATGATAATATAATGCAGCAAGAGAGTATTTATAAACAAGTGCTAACAGCTCGAAGAGATGCATGAAAAACAGGAGCTAAAAGCACTGCAGTAGCTAGTTAAGAATACTCAACAAATATAAGTGAAGAACATGAGTATTCACATGAAAAAGCGGAGCGTGTCTCTCTCCCACACAAGGATTGCTAGGATCCGAATTTATTCAAACAAAAACAAAAATAAAAACACACAGACGCTCCAAGTAAAGCGCATAAGATGTGAAAGAATTAAAATATAGTTTCACTAGAGATGACCTGATAAGTTTGTTGATGAAGAAGGGGATGCCTTGGGCATCCCCAAGCTTAGACGCTTGAGTCTCTCTGAATATGGTTGGGATGAACCACGGGGGCATCCCCAAGCTTAGGCTTTTCACTCTTCTTGATCACATAATATCACCCTTCTCGCTTGATCCTTGAAAACTTCCTTCACACCAAACTCAAGACAGTTCTCATTAGAGGGTTAGTGCATAATCAAAAATTCTCATATTCTGTAATGATACAATCAATCCCAAAGCTTCTGGACATTAGCTACAGCCACCAATGCTTTGTGGAGCAAAGAAATCCACACAAACACAGTAAAAGAGCGAATGCAAAACAAAAGGCAGAATCTGTCAAAAACAGAACAGTCTGGAATGACGAATTTTTTCGAGGCACTTAAGTTGCTCAGATGGATCTGGCCTAAAATAATGAAAGTTGCGTACATATCTCAGGAATATGCGTGATTTTTTCAGAATTTTTTGAATTTTCTACAGGGAGATAAGCTCAAATCCGTGACAGCTAAAAATCTGTCACTGCGCAGAAATCCAAATCTTGCATCAACTTTCAATATAGAACTTTACTTGGCACAACATTGCGATAAAATAAAGATACAAAGGAGTTGCTACAGAAGTAACAAAACTCCTTGACTCAAAGAAAACAAAAATAACAGCAAATAAAAACGATGGGTTGTCTCCCATAAGCGCTTTTCTTTAACGCCTTTCAGCTAGGCGCAGAAAGTGAAAATCAAGTGTCAAGTGGAGGAGCATTGACATCAATACCAAGGGCCATGCGCCTACCTCTCTTACCCTTAGACTTACTCTTTGGTTTGGGGAATACATGGCCGCACCTTGGTGTGGAGGTAAGATTCAGAGTGCCTTTTCCCACATCTATGGTTGCTCCCATTAATTTGAGCAGAGATCTTCCAAGTGTAATTTGTCCTGTCCCTGCACATTCAATAACAAGATAATCAGTGGACACCGTTCTCCCAAGAAAGGTTGTAAACACACCCTCAGCTATCCCCTCGGGAAATATAACAGAGTTATCAGTAAGAGTTATTCCTTCTCCTCCTTCAGCAAGTCCCCAAAGATTCAAAGTTTCATAAATGCTTTTAGGCATAAGGCAAAACTCAGACATAATATCACAACGAGCATAAAAGGTTTCACCACAAATAGCAACCTTTACCGTAGGGACCCACATCGAAGGTTCAAAATTTGTTGGAACATAGTCAAAATATTCCCGAATTTGATTATAGCCATCCTTTAAACAAGATATATGTGTCTCAAGAGTGTTTAATCTAGCATGGATGCTAACAAGGGCCGAATCAAATTTATTAGTTGAGCTAGAAGTTGCAATCAACTTTTTTATGGCATTAAAAGCTTGATCCCCATCACAATAGCATCTAAAGCATATCTATAACAAAGGGCTAGACCAAAGTAGAAGCTAGTGAGAAGCAAGCTTAAAGTCATTTTAGGATCAGTTTTACCAAAGGAATCATTAATTCTAGACCAAGCTTCTTTAAAATTCTCCTCACTCCCTTGTTTAAAAGTGAAGATCAATTCCTCAGGTGACATAGCAACAGGCATGGAACAAGACATGATGGTGACAAGAGACAAAACAAAACCGAAATAAACAAGTAACTAATTTTTTTGTGTTTTTGATAAAGAGAGCAAACAAGACTAAATAAAAATAAACTAAGCAAGACAAATAACAAAGTAAAGAGATTGGGTGTGAGAGACTCCCCTTGCAGAAGCAATTCGGTTTTCCCCGGCAACGGCGCCAGAAAACGTGTTGCTGGCTAAGTTGACGAGGGAATATCTCCCCGGCAACAGTGCCAGAAACAATGCTTGTACGTCACACGTCAGTTGGGAACCCCAAGAGGAAGGTATGATGAGTGCAGCAGCAAGTTTTCCCTCAGTATGAAACCAAGGTTTAATCGAACCAGTAGGAAAACGAGGTTGCTTCGAAGGTGTTGGTGAAGGAGTGTAGTGCGGCGCAACACCAGGGATTCCGGTGCCAACGTGGAACCTGCACAACACAATCAAATTACTTTGCCCCAACTTAACAGTGAGGTTGTCAATCTCACCGGCTTGCTGAAAACAAAGGGTTAAACGTATCGAATGGAAGATGATGTTTGTTTGCATAAAACAGTAGAGAACAATGATTGCAGTAGATTGTATTTCAGATGTAAAAGAATGGACCGGGGTCCACAGTTCACTAGTGGTGTCTCTCCAATAAGATAACTAACATGCTGGGTAAACAAATTACAGCTGGGCAATTGACAATTGATAAGTGCATATAACATGCATGTGTGAGTTGTGGTGTCTACTATGAGATTCATTTGGGCATTACGACAAAGTACATAGACCGCTATCCAGCATGCATCTATGCCTAAATAGTCCACTTTCCGGTTAACATCCGTACCCCTTCCAGTATTAAGTTGCAAGCAACAGACAATTGCATTAAGTAATGTGCGTAATGTAAACAATACATTCATCCTTGAATAAAGCATTGCTGTTTTACCCCTAGTGGCAACAACACATCTACAACCTTAGAACTTGCTGTCACTATCCCAGGTTAAATAGAGGTTGAACCCAACTATCATGCATAAATACCCCCTCTTGGAGTTACAAGTATTCACTTGGCCAAGGCTTCAACAAGTAACGGAGAGCATGCAAGATCACAAATGACATAGACATGATAATATAATATTCAGCTCCACATAGGTATCAATATAAGTCAGATCCCAGCAAACACAACATGTAGCATTACAATAAGATGATCTTGATCATGATAGGCAGCTCACAAGATCTAAACATGATGGCACAAGTGGAGAAGACAACCATCTAGCTACTGCTATGGACCCATAGTCCAAGGATGAACTACTCACGCATCACTCCGGAGGCGGGCATGGCGATGTAGAGCCCTCCGGTGATGATTCCCCTCTCCGGCAGGGTGCCGGGAAGAGCTTCAGAACCCCCCGAGTTAGGGTTGACGACGGCGGCGGCAGCGAATATGTTCTGGATGAAAGGCTCGGTGTTTTAGGGTTTTCACGTCTCGGGGAATAAATAGGCGAAGGGGCGATGTCGGCGGACCCCCGAGGGGCCCAAACCACAGGCTGGCGCGGCAGTGGGGCCGCGCCGCCAGGTGGTTTGGCCACCTCGTGGCTCTTCGTCTCTCCTTCGGACTCCGTGTACGTGTTGGAAAAATAGGGACTTGGCCTTTTGTTTCGTGCAATTCCGAGAATATTTCCAGAAGTAACTTTCTGAAACCAAAAACAGCAGAAAACAGGGAACTGGCACTGTGGCATCTTGTTAATAGGTTAGTCCCAGAAAATGCATAAAAGTGATATGAAGTGTATATAAAACATGTAGCAAATGGTATAATATAAGCATGGAACAACATAAATTATGGATACGTTGGAGACGTATCAGACGGCGCGGGCGATCGACGGACGGAGACGGGACGACACTAAAACACACAAATCATAATTTAGTTTGAGCTCAAATGAAATCACTAACTTAGCCATTTCATCAAACACCTAGCTAGCACTACAAATATGAAATGAGCTAAATGAGCTAAATAAGCAACGAAATGAGCGCCGGAAGAAAGGATGAAGCTGTGCTAACCCTTGGATAGATGGGGCGCCGTCAATCTTGACAAATGATGAACAAAATGAGGACGAACTCGACCTCGGGAGGGGAAATGGAGAGAAAATAGAGATGAAACTCGAGCTGGAAAAATGAAGCTGGCTGGCTCGGGGTGGAAGATGATATAGGAACAACTTTAGTCCCGGTTCCATCCAAGAACCGAGACTAAAGGTCCACCTTTGGTCCCGGTTCCAGCCTAGAACCGGGACTAAAGGTTCTCGCGCGGGCCCCGGGCTCTGCGGCCGCATGTGGTGGACCTTTAGTCCCGGTTCTTGTCTGGAACCAGGACTAAAGGTCCCTCTCGAACCGGGACGGCCGATCTAGCCGTTGGAAAAGGGAAAATCGAACCCACTAGTACCGGTTCCTAAGGGAACCGGTACTAAAGGTCGAAACCTTTTGCCCTTTTTCCACTAGTGATTAAGGATGACATCATTATATCCAAACATTTACATGATATTGTTAATTCTCAGTTGACCGAACTTTCAACAAATTACAGTTAATTAGAATCCAATAAGGGTAGGACCCTAAAATCACATTTTTGAATTTTGAAACCATGCAATTTTAGTGTAATGTTAGTGCAACCGTTAGTCCCCAATACATACATGTACTAGCTTATTTCAATTTTGTACAAACTATCACATAACTAAGTTTCAATTTTGAATTTTTTATAACATGCACAAAATCATTCTGATAGTCAAAAATAGCAAAAATGCTAGAAAATGAATCGGAGTATTTTTCTGCAAAATATTATTCATAAAAGGACTACATGTCAAAACCTGATTTTCTTTTCCTTTTTCACGTTTATGATTTTTTTCTTCAAAAATAGGGTGTAAATTAACTCAGCTAGGAAAATCTCAGAAATTCAATTAAAGAGGTGTTGGAGGTTACACTATAACATGCTTTTTAATGGAAGTTGCATACAATGTGGTTGAGAGTCGAGTGGGTGCTGGATAGTATGCAGGTTTGTTTATGAGCTTGTGTGAAATTGAGTATCTAAATAACTAATGGGAAAGGTATTGGCCTTTACAACACTGCAAGCTTGTGTGCAGTCGAGTGGGTTCATTTGAGTAAAAGGTAGTGAGCAAGTTCGGCATATTTGCTCACTGCATTTTAATTTACACAACAATTCTGATGTATATACACAAACCGATGCACAAAAGCAATGGCAAGAGCACAAGTGCTCTCAAATCCTTCACTCTCAAATCGCACCAAAAGCAACTAATGCTTATCGGAGGGATAAGAGAGGAAGAACAAAGAAGAACTCAACAAATGGAACTCCAAGATCAAGATCTACTAGGTTCCCCTCACTTAGAGGAGGGATGGATTGGTGGAATTATAGATCTAGATCTCCTCTCTCAAATCTCTCAAAGATATGCAAGAATCATGAGAGGAATTTGGAGAGGGGCAAGCTTTCCAAGGTCAACAATGGCGGGGGAGAGAGAGAAAAACAAGCTTGCTCCAGGAAGAAGAAGGTGAGGGTATTTATAGCCCCTCCCAAAAAAGAGTCGTTGCAGCAGCAGAGGACCGGATATTTCGGGTCAAGTCATGACCGGATATTCCGGTCCACCGGATATTCTGGTCCTTCTGGAAATATTCGGTTGGAAAAATCTGATGATCCACAGAAGGTTTCAGCTCCGGTCCTTAGCAGAAATCATCGAATTTTCTCCAGAATCGGATATTCCGGTAGGCCCAAAATATCCGGTAGGAAATATCTGGTGACCAACAGAAAGTTGCAAAATAGGGTTGCGAAAAGTCCTTAGCCGATTTTCTCGAGCAACCCTGGGGTCCGGATATTCCGGTCGAAAACAAAAGCGGAATATCCGGTTTTCTGAAAACTGACAGAAACAGCAAAACAAAAACAGCAATAATTTTTTCGTACGAACTCCAAATTAGGTGAAACCAATTTTGCTGGAAAGCTAACGACAAGAGCTTTCCTACAAATAGAGTTAAGTTGACACACATGGGGAGGTGTGGAACTTTCCTCAGGGATAAACGATAATATTTCCAACATTAAAACGCAACAAGTTTTCCCAACAAAAACCGTTTTCGAAGAACTTGGGCTTGTCATGAAGATCACGACAAGCACAAAAACCCAACAAGGAGAAAAGCCAAATAAGAAACAAGAAAGATGATGATGCCAAGTATGCAAAGGTTTGAGCTCTCCAAAAAGATGCGATCATGTTACTCACTTGAGAGCCCCTCTTGATAGTACGCCATCTATCCTATAACGCGGTCTCCCACAACACCATGAGACCGGTAAAATAGAAAACCCTATCAAGAGCATACCTTTGCCTTGCGCATTTCACTTGAGCTAGATGATGATCTTGATATCTTCGCTTGGTGGACCACGTTTTTTGATTGCGCTTCGCTTGGTGAAAACTCACATATCGCTCCCCCATACACCAATATGGGAGAGCCTCTATAAGGCACATCTTCACTAGACCAATATCTCCAAAAAGGGTGACAAGCTTCAAGCATAGGATTTCTTCGATATGCTTCTCTTGAACTTGCACATTATCTTCTTCTCTTAATATATATGATGGCTTGGAGATAAACATGAATGTTCACTCAATCTTCTTTTCCAAGCCACACTTGCAATATGCTCAACTTTAGATGACCATTTATGTGGAACACACCTTGAATATTACTTTGGTCATCACTTTATCTTCTTCTTTCAATCTTGATACCAACACATGGTGTTCAAGCATTGCCAATGGACAAGCCCTACAAGGATAGCTCAATGCAACCATTAGTCCATAGAGATTGTCATTAATTACCAAAACCACACATGAGGGCTCATGCACTTTCAGCGAAAACATGTTGTCAACTTCATGGTTATACAATTGCTGGTCTAGGTTGTTTACTAAAGTGGAACACCTAGAAAATAATTTAATGTCGGTCAACACACATCAAATTATTTGCTTCGGCGAAAATTATATGTGGTCGGCTTAAAATTGGCAAATGGATTTTTTGAGTTGAACTAGAAATGAAAGGCTGTTGGGGTGAATTTGCATGGCATGATAATTTATTCCGAACAAAAGTTAACTTGGCTAGGAAAATCTCAGAAATTCAAACTGAGAGGCGTTGGAGGTTACACAAGAACGTGCTTCTCAACAAAAGTTGCATACAACGTGGTTGAGGGTTCAGTGTGTTCTGATAGTATGCAGAATTTTATATAAGCTTGTGTGAGATTGAGTCTCTAAATAACAATATGGAAAGGTTGAATGGTGTGTCCCTTTACAACACATAACTGAAAGGACTTTTATTTACCCCTATGTGTTTTGTGTGTTAGATAACAACACCGGTGATATTTTAATATGTTGCGGCAATGAAGCGAGCGAAGGTTGAGGCTGCGGTAGGAGAGGAGGTGGCTGAGACCGTGTGAGAGAAAGCGGTTGGGGGGAAATGAGGTGGGGGCGGTTGACCCCTGTTGCGGCGGAGGCCCAGGCGTGGGGCGCGGGTTGATTTTTGGGGCGAGCTCAGCCCTGCCGAGGAGAGAAGCTTGATCTGAGCTTCTCTAGCTGGCAGGGCTGAGAGCCATTTTCGGGCGAGGTGGGCAGGGGCGGATAAGCACGACCCGGGCTACCAAACATAAAAAATTGAGGTGGGAGGAGATTTTCTGAGACCCGAGCCACCAAACACGCCCTTAGTTGGTTGTTTCTTTGTCAAACTAGTACAGAATACCATGTCATTGTACAATGGCACTTCAACCCCTTTCGTGACCCGTTTTGTGGCCGTTAGAACACATTGGTCTGAGATGACTCTTGTCATCACTGACGGGTGAGTTCCGGTCAGCTGTCATGCATAGCTCTGGCGGGCATTAGGAGGCGCAGGTTAAACATAGTATCCCAAAGGCCCAGTGCCAATCTTCGGTCTATAGCAGAGAACTATCAGAATCTGTTTGTTTCCCATTTTCTTGAACATTTAGCGAGATTTCGATCAGGCGCTCAGCAAATGGCGATGTATGTCGAGCGCTAAGTAATAAAAGCTTTTGGCAAACACCTAGCACAGTGCATAAGGTACAAAAGGCACACAACATAAAGTACATACTAGACATGACAAACATTACCGCTCGATAAAGAGGTGGACATGTGTCCCTGTTGACCATGCTTGAAGGCAAGGAAACGTCTTAGCGATGTGTGTTGAGTGTCCCATAAAAAAATAGTTTCGATCAAAAAAGATGGACCCACGAGATCGACTTGGAATTGGGCCCACGCAACGTCACACTCAATGTGGACCCACTTGTGGTAGACAAGGAACGCACCACATGCCCCTAGCTGAGCCCCAAAACCGGTCCCATAGATCAAACTATGTCTTTGAGAAGAGCTCGACTATGCAACCACGCCCGACTAAATAAAATGGTCGGATGGTCCCTAAACTTGCGAGGTGAGAAGGTCGAGCTCCTCCTAAAGCATGGCTCTGTTTGACTGACATGTGGGCCTTGGACTCTGGGTGCTAGGCGGGCATGTGTTGCCTCCCCTATTGACCTATTCTAACAAGAAAAAGGAAAGTCACATGAAATCTTCACTTTTGAAAAAAAATTGCATATTATGTGGGGCCCACCACACAGGGAGACACATGAATCGCACTAGTAAGGGTCGGTAATCCTTACTAGTGTAATGTGCAATTTTAGTGTAATGTTAGCGTAATCTTTAGTGCCTAGTTTATACATGTACTAGCTTATTTCAATTTTGGACAAACTATCACATAACTAAATTTCAATTTTGAATTTGTTTTATTAACGTGCACAAAATCATCTGATGGTCAAATATAGCAAAAATGCTAGAAAATGAACCAGAGCATTTTTCTGGAAAATATTATCCATACAAGAACTACATGTCAAAACCTGATTTTTCTTTACTTTTCATGTTTATGGGTTCGAAAGTGTAAGTGCGGCTTGAAAAGAATGGTACTTTTCAAAATAGGGTGCAAATTATCGGCGCAACTTTCCATATATTCCAATTTGGGTACAAGAAAAGGATTTTTAGTGATTTTCTTGAACATCCTATCACACACTTTTAGTTCAATTTTAAACTACTTTTGGTAAATCGGCAGAAGTACAAGGTTGCTAAAGGCCCTATGCATAAACGAGGCCGTTGGCCTTTGCCTAGTTCCTAGGCGACGGTTAAGCGCTCTAGGTGCACCCTAGGCGGTCGTATAGTTTGACCATTAGGTGTGTATTTGCGTTATTATATATGTATACATATTAATTTGGAAAATGTAAATGAGTGAAGTACCAAAAACTTTAATTGGAAAATGACCAGTTTGCCTACATGGATGATTACACCTTGTAAGCGAAATAGTTCGCCCGCGGTTCTTAGCGGCCGGCCACCGGAGTCATGGATGGTATCGACTGGACAACTTGCAAGCAAGAACGCAAGAAATGGGGACAACTTGCACGGAAACATTCCGTGCATTACTAGAAGCCACTGTTGATCCTTGAATTCGTCTTTCCAACGGACACCGCATCGAGCGAGGCAACTCCATCATAAGCTGCAAAGTACGACATCCAACTTGCGCAAGCTTAATTATCCATATCGATCCTGTATGCCAACGAAAAAACGGTGGTCAGACTACGAGAGAGAAGAGCAAAAGTCGCAATATATATAACTGCACAATGATGTGTTGAACACTAGTACAGATCGATGTTTGACACTGGAATTAATACCCCATGAAATGTAGCCTAACTAAGACATAAAATGGCTGAACGAATCTAGCCTAGATCTCATCCTATAAACCATACCCCATGAAATTAATAACACACGCTACTGAATACCGGATTGCCTGTTGATGGATGTGACCTCTTGTTTTCCTTTAGTTTTTTTCCTTTTTCAATGCTAATTAAGGATGACATCATTATATCCGAACATTTACATGATATTGCTAATTCTCATTTGACCGAACTTTCAATAAATTACTGTTAATTAGAATCCCATAAGAGTTAGGACCCTAAAATCATATTTTTGAATTTTGAAACTGTGCAATTTTAGTGTAATGTTAGCGTAATCTTTAGTGCCTATTTTATACATGTACTAGCTTATTTCAATTTTGGACAAACTATCACATAACTAAATTTCAATTTTGAATTTGTTTTATTAACGTGCACAAAATCATCTGATGGTCAAATATAGCAAAAATGCTAGAAAATGAACCAGAGCATTTTTCTGGAAAATATTATCCATACAAGAACTACATGTCAAAATCTGATTTTTCTTTACTTTTCATGTTTATGGGTTCGAAAGTGTAAGTGCGGCTTGAAAAGAATGGTACTTGACATTTTGTGAAATTGTCAAAAGAGAAGAAGGAAACAATGTGGTGGATCTGAACTCCACAACTTTTGGAAATGTCTCCCTTTACTTGATGGCAAGTCTCTTCTTCATAACCCTAATAGGTGGTAAGCTCATGCATATGTTTGGACTGCCTAAAACGTTTCATTTTGTCCATCTGCTTACAGCCTATATGATAAAATATGCCAACATTATTTAAAACATAAACTCTATAATACATTTTTTTAAAGGACGTGTGGGCTTTTGTAAAACCGAACAGAAAAATGTCAGTCAGTATTTTTTTTGTGATATGATATCAGCCAGTATTTCTTTTTTTATATGATATCAGTCATTATTTAGTGAGAGAGAAACTTGGCATAAGCAACTACTGTTCTACTACTATACCCTAATAATTAACTTAATTGTCTCTCTCATGACCCATCCAGGAGAAGCCAGTGTGCCGAAGTTCACGGGTCTCCTAAATTAAACCCCACTGCAATCAAAAACTCTGTCAAATTATCAGCAGTGCCGAATAGGGCACCGATTTGTCTGTCCACACATTCCTCCGATTTGACAGTATAGGTCTTCCTTGAAAGCCTCTAACCATGACCCCAGCTTGATTGCACCACACAAATGTGGCAAGAAGACAAGAAGGAAATGACTTGGCCTGTTTGCGCCACAAAATTTCCAAGTCGCCTAGTATAGCTGCTACGAGATTTTTTTTTTCCACAGCAGCCGACTGCCGAGAGAGGAGTCACGCCGGCGGCAAAAGCTAGCCGCCGGGCGGTTGAGCCTTCCGTCGTTTCGATCTCCGTCGCCTTCCCAACTGCCGAGAGAGGGTACTTGTAAGGTTTGTTTGTTTGTTTGTTTGTTTGGCGGCGATGTTCGGACGGTAAACACATCACGACCGACGAGGACATACGGGCGCGCGAGAAATGCATCTGGTCCGCGGATGGGCAAGACAGGGACGCATGCACGCCGGCGTGCCATACGCCGACACGGCACGCGTCGGTGGCCGGCCGGCGACATGGCGCCATGCCGCTGCCCATCGTCCTAATACGCTTCATAGTCCGCTAGCTGGTGACTTAAGCTACGGATCCGACAAGCGCCTCCGTGAAGCGTGGAGGATGCGTGCCATTGCCGACGAGCACCCGCGCGTGGCAGCGGTCGCCTCCCGAAATTCCTCCCATGATTGGTGGGAGCCGGTGGTTCGCTGCCGGCCGGCCGGCCGGCCGGCTCGATCGATCGCTGCTGCATTTACGTACGCATGGTTCAGTGCATCTGCAGCCTCAGACCAGACCAAGTCATTTCCAGAGTCCATTTTTCGCGTATTGCTCCATCGATTATTCATCAAGGTCGCATACGCAGCTGCCAATCTGAACGGAGAGGCGACGAGAAAATGATCAAAGAAGGCTGCACGCAGGGTTCGTCTAGCCAGGTAGGCGCCGTATGGGTCCGAAAACGACGGGAAAAGGACGGCTGTTCTCTCCGGCTCAGGTCCTCTGATTTTTGTATGGTTCGCAGTTCGCAGATCGATAGTAGTTCGGCACTAGTTTCCTCCCGGCTATTTATGGTTGACGCTGCATTTTATGGATCTTTCATGTGGATGAGGACAAATTCGTATGCTAGCTGCCAGCTGCCAGCTGCTAGAGTAATATACATATGAAATGAAGTCTGTCGCAGCAGTGGAACATGGGGTTCCTTGATGCTGCCAAAGTGGGTCCACCACTGGGGTCCATCAAGAAGATGGACAAGGCAAGGAGTCATGATCAGCAGATGAGTCAGCTCATCCGCCCCAAGGAAACCCGACAAGTCCGACATCGACACACTACGGCTAAGAACCAGGTGACCTTCCGGGGTCATCTGTCGCCCGGAGAACAAGGCGGAGTATCCGCGGATCCGTGCGCCCAGCAGGAGGCCAGGCGTACCCCCGGGTCTTCCATCCGTACCGACGAGAGGATAAGAACGCCAGCTCGCGCCGAAAGCTGGTAAAAGACTTGGGCACCATGATGAAGGACGCGCCTCGAAGCACGCAGCCTTGGGCGTGGCCGGTGGGGCTGTCAGTACCGCCCTCCCCTCATTTCCCAAAGGTGGACAGCGACATCTCTGAAGACGCTTGGAGGAGAAGAAGTCACGTCTCCTCCAAAGACCGCCGACGGGTTCTTTTCCCGCCAAAACCCCTCGCACTCCTCGCGTGCGTCTGTGGTATCCCCTTAGCCTATAAAAGGAGGACCAAGACACCGAGGCAAAAGCTGGGAGAAGAAAGAAGCAAGGCTAGACTAGGGCTTGGAAAGTAGAGAGAGAGGTGATCTCCCCAGGGCAGGATCTGTTCTCCGTCTACCTCCGGCCGAAACGCTACCGGGTTCATCCCAGAACACCTTTGTACACGACACCATGATGAACACTTCAATCCAGACATGCAGGAGTAGGGCTTTTAGCCTCCGGGCGGCCTGAACCTGGGTAAACTCCGTGTGTCTTTCTGTGTTGGTTGCGTGTTTGTCTCCACGAAGAACTCGACGATCTTGCTCCCGGGTAAGGCGTCTTCCAGCCTCCTTCGCGCCCCGTGCCGAACCTAAAAATGGGGTATCCTCTACTCCCGGTGTCCGTGATCCGAGACACGACATCTGGCGCGCCAGGTAGGGGGCGCAAGCGCTGGATTCGTCTTCATCGACCTCAAGTTCTACGTCAAGCTCTTCGTCCGCGACAAGATCTACTTCTAGCTTACCGTCGCCCCCAGGACGTTACTCGCCTTGACATTCGCGAGTGCGGCATCGAATTCTCCGGCCTAGATGACAAAGAAGAGAAAGGCAAAGGCAACCATGGAGTTCCTGCGGTATCTAGGGCTTGGTTTCATCCTGGAAGAGTCATCGCCGGCGTCCACCACCAAGGATCGGGATTCTGGAACGGGGTTCATATGCCCAGCGGCATACGTCAGTCCTCTAATCAGCGAGGAAAGGCCTCAGGAAAACACGACGAGCATTGATGTACCTTCTCCCTCATGGACGCACGAGGAAAGGAAGGAACTCTGCTCTGACGTACCACCTGCAGTGCAACCTCCGAAAGGCGAAGATCTGAACCAGAGCACGAAGGATGAGCCTCCCCTTGAAGATCCCCTCATTTACGTGCCACAAGAGATCAGGATTCCTCTGGGCAAGGATGGCCAGCCCGGAGTATGGTGCATGTATCACAGATCTGATAGACACAGCCTTGAAGAATGCCGCCAGTTCAACGATATTCAACTAGGACAGAAGAACAAGGAGTGCTATGCCTGCGGCGAACCAGGACACATCTGCAGAGATTGCCTCCTCACCAGAAAACCAAAGAAAGCCATGGCCAATCCCGGAGCACCGCAAAAAGGGAAGTCTTTTAAGACTTTCGCTAACGCCTCTACTCAAACTGAGGGGCGTGAAGATTCTTACCCGGCCCAATGGACACAAGACTGCCAAAGATTAACTACCGCCAGCTGGGATCAAACTTTCGTCTGCATCAATCCCGATGAAGGAGAATGGGACCCCCCGGGTCATATCGTGATGATACACCCGGGACCAAGTGGACCTCCCCAGAAGTACTGGATCGCCAAGTGGTTAGCCTCCAGTCCTCAGGAATGAGCGACACTAGGGTCTCCGGACCGGCGTTAGCACAACGCCAGCCAGTCGTCAGACCACCTGACGAGTGGCCTCCGGGTTTCACAGCACAATGGTCTTCGGACCGGCATTGTCATCATGCCAGCCAGTTGCCGGATCAGCAGAAGGGTGGCCTCCGGGGTCTCCAGACCGGCGTCAGCCAGCCAGTTGTGCCTTCATACGGCATGCAAGGACCAGTCCCCGCAAGGGTTTACTGGGCCTTTGGGTATATTTCGGCACGGAAGCCCTTTTCCCGCCAAGAATTGCTGGACAGGGCAGAATTATGTCTGAAAATGGCATAGAAGACCCGCTCTGGCGGCAGCGCGACGAATTAATTGCCGAAATATACCAAAAAGGAGCCAATTGCGAGCTAAGTATAAACGCGCTCGCGCGGGCCTTTTCCCGGTTGCGTCAGTTTTATGCACTTTGGATAAGACGAAAGCGGGCGTTATCTTGGGCAGCGCCTCCGCGATAATACTATTAGTTTTCCTCTGGCAGTGGAGTCGTGGGCTGAGATCCGTGCGGTCAAGAGCAGTGGGTCCTTGGGGGGTTGCGCCCTCTGTCAGCACTTTAGATCGGTCTGATTGCTCACGGCTGGTTAGCGCTCACGCCCTTGGATCCTTCCCGAGAGCATTAAGCCTCCACGAGTGCAATAAAACTTATGTAATTTGGGAAAAGGTTATTTACATTCAAAGTACAAGTTCATAGGCATTTCGGCGTTACAGTTGCAAAAGCTTGGTCCATGTCCTTTGGTATTGTCCTGTCCTTTTCAGGACCTCGCAAGCTCACGGGTCGTCCTCGCGGGAAAGGCGCCCCAGGATCTCATCCACCTAGTATGCAACGTTTGGAGGAGATGGCATCTCGGGTTCCAGTCTCTCCAGCTCGGACAATAGCGAAAGCTGCGGATATCGCTGTTGGAGAGCCACGACAACTCGGGTGATCGCCTGCCGGATCGACTGCTCTCCTGCCGGGCAAGGGGCTCCGCTCGCTCGCCCCCGGATGCCGCCGACAAGCATCACCACGTACTCCAGGAATGCGGGATAGTGCATAAAAGTGCGAGCATGATTGGCCTTGAGGGTGGGTGGAGAAGACACCCCCAAATCCATGAACTCCTTCACGATCCTCGAAGACCATGTGTGCATCTCGAGCAAGATGTTGTGATCCTCGCGCCGATGAAGCCTGAACTGATGTTTCTCCTTCCCAAGTGTCGCCTAGGTCTCCTCCAGCTCGGCTTGCACCGCTTTGAGTTGGTTGGACATCTTCTCGTGCTGATCCTAGGCAATTTGCGCCTGTGACTTGGGCGCTTCCATCGCCTCGCGACTGGTGGCCAGTTCCTGAGCCTCAACCTTCCGGGTAGCGCTCGCCCGAGCGGCAGCTTCAAGCGTTGGATCTGCTTCTCTAACTCGGCACGACCAGCAAGCGCGGCTTCTCGGTCTTCCCCGGCGCGAGCGAAAGCCTCCCGCTGCAGAGCTACGGTGTTGCCGTTGGTTTCTACCTACCACCTCAGCTCATCCTTCTCGTCACGGGCTCTCTGGAAGTCGAGCCTCGCTTGCCGAAGATGATTTCATTCGTGTTCGAGATCCCCAGCTAATCTTCTGAGACGCCTATCTTGGGAGTTGATGACCTCGTCCTTGGCCCGCAAGGCCTCTGCGTTCTCCAGTTCAACTTCCCGGTGGGTCCACCCCGCCGCGTTCTCCATCCCCTGTTCCAGGCGGTCCTCGTCCTGGAATGCCCTAAGTTGGAACTGTTCCAATGCTTCAAGATGGGCTTGTTCCTGCTCCTCGAGGTCGTCAAGACGCCGCTACAGCTCTTCCCCTTCGCGAGCTGTTCTAAGCTCACGAGCATTGAGCACCTCCTCGTCCACAGCTAGCTTCATCTCTCGAGCATGCGAGTTCTTCCTGTGGTCGGGGATAGTCGCCATTTGCTTCTCGATCTCGGCGTGAGCAAAGGCAAGGAACTCTTCGGCGCTGGAGAATGCTCTCGAGAAGCCAGCCCCCGTGTGATCCCCCTCGGGAGGAGGGAAGCACCCGTGGGCTTCGACACAATGGCGCCACGTGAGGACTGACCGGATTCGGTCCCGCACTCGTGGCAGAATTCCGGGGGCTCCACGTCAAGCCTGCTCCCGGGAGATTCTGCCGCCTCAGGATCTGCGCCAACAACGGCAAGTAAGTTGTCAAGGGGTGCACCTCTGCCGCGGAAAGACAACAGCCAGAACTTCGGAAGAACGTACCCGTTGATGACGAGGAGCCCGCCGGCACTCCCGCCGGGCGGGACGTTTCTCGAACCCGGGGAAGGGGTGTCCACACCGTCGTCACCCCTGACTCCTGGGCGTCACGCTGCAAAGACAGAGCCTCGGGAGGGACATTGGCAGGAGCCGGGGGCTCCTCCAAGTCCATAGCAGAGCTCTCCACGGTTTCTCCCGCTTTGACGTCGTCTCCGACCCGGCGGCACTTCCTGGAACTTTCGAGTTCCGGAGACCTGCGAGAAAAGCACGGCATCACGTCACTGGAGCGTCAAGAAAAGGTTCACAACTTGGGGTCAAGAGGACTCTAACTTACCCTCGAGTCTGTTTTGCTCCGGGGTCTCTCTTGCTTCTTTCCACCCAAGCGACGGAAAGATTCGGCAACGACAAGCTCTCCTCGGCATCTTCGTCAACTAGGAGCGGAGGAGGAAGGGCTTCGGAGTCATCTTTCGACTCTGGCTCTTCGATCGGGTTTGGGCGTGCAGGCTGCCCCGGAAGCAGTTCCACCGCGGCACCTTCATCCCTCGCTGGGATCTCCCTCGCCCCTTGAGGAGGCGCAAGTTTCGCACACCCGACAAGTTCACCCGGGGCAAGTTCTTCTTCAGCTTCGTCGTCAGATGGATCAGGTCCTTCCGGGGAAACGTCCCCACGAAGCCAGTCAGCACTACGGAGGACCCTCGTGCCAGTGCAACTTTCTTCACAGGAACAGGAAGAGGATCCAAGAATTCGGTGCCAGAGATCCCAAACGCGTTGCATTCCGTCATGGGAACCCGAGCACCCGCAGCCCTTGAGACTTCAAAGAGGGGAAGAACCTTGGGTGGAAGATGATAAGGAACACCCAGAAGCAGAAAGAGCATCTTACTCGACCATTCCTTCCACTACAAGAGGAATCCAATCCTCGAATGAACCTCCCACAACGGCCGGGACTTGCGCTGCAGCGGGGCGATTCCTCTCCGGATGAAGTCACCCACAATTGCGGTGCATGTCAGCTTTTGATTATGGAGCTCAGCTAGTCTTTCAATAATTGGGGCGAGGGCCAGACCTTGGGAGCTTCTATCTTTGGAGTTGGCCACACGCTCGGCAGGAAATGATGGCGTCAGGAGGTGGGGATTGAAGCCTCCCACTGAAATGAAATACAAATTGTGCCTCCACTCTCCCCAGTCCGGTTTAAGTTTCACACTTGGATACTGATGCGCCGACGACTTCCTGAGGCGAAAGGTAACCCCGCCAGCTATCCACTTCGACCTTCCCAGGTAGGGAACGAAGAAATGGCGGAATAGGGCCACCGAGGGCGCCACCCCAATGAATGCCTCGCACGCATAGGCAAAGGAGGCCAAAATCAACACCGCATTCGGGTGCAAATGAAGCATGTGCAGTCCGAACGCCTCCAGGACGGCGATCAAAAACGGCGAGAAAGGGGGCAGCAGTCCCATTACCGAGAAGTTGTGGAAGGTGACCACTTCACCTTCCTTCAGAGGACCTTCTCCGGGACGGATTCTCACTTCTTCACCACCACGAAACTCCGAGGCCAATGCAAGGCGGGTGTGGCCCACCCTCCTCTCATCCGCATACGCACTTGGGGAAAACACGGCTTGGTTCACCCTCATCGGAGGAGGGGCGACGACGGCGCGAGAAGCTCCAATCGCCGCCTTCTCTGCTACATATTGCTTCATCTTTCGCACTCCTCCCCTCTCTCGCTTAGGCGCCATGAGCGGCCGAGGAGTGGATCTCCCACCATGACGTCCGGGCAGCCGGAGAAGGAGGGCGGCTCTCGGCGAAGAAGAAGAGTCGGATTCCCATGGCGGCGATTTGGGGATTTCGGAGATTTGGGAGAGTAACGGCTACAGTGCTACGAGGCGTGGCTTATAAGGCATCCCACACGTCATGTCGCGGCCCCATTACTCCGACTGGCACGGGGGGTCAAAGGGACGTTCCGTTTCAAGCGCTCCCTCCCGTTGGATTCAAGATAGACACTGGCCGTCCGGACGAACCGCAACGTTAGCCGCGACCAAGTTCAAGAGGACTCGGGGGCTCGTCTCTACTTCAACCTGGCAAACCTCCGGCAAAGCAGACAAGACAAGTCACCGGGTACCCACTTTGGCCAACTCTTTGGCCATGGCCCCGGCAGCAGATGAAGCAAGAGCCACCGGGACCATGCCTGGGGGCTACTGTCGTAGCAGTGGAACATGGGGTTCCCCTGATGCTGCCAAAGTGGGTCCACCACTAGGGCCCACCAAGAAGATGGACAAGGCAAGGAGTCATGATCGGCAGATGAGTCAGCTCATTCGCCCCAAGCAAACCCGACAAGTCCGACATCGACACGCTGCGGCTAAGGACCAGGTGACCTTCCGGGGTCATCTGTCGCCCGGAGAACAAGGTGGAGTATCCGCGGATCCGTGCGCCCGGCAGGAGGCCAGGCGTACCCCCGGGTCCTCCATCCGTACCGACGAGAGGATAAGAACGCCAGCTCGCGCCGGAAGCTGGTAGAAGATTTGGACACCAAGATGTAGGACGCGCCTCGAAGGACACTGCCTTGGGCATGGCCGGTGGGGCTGTCAGTACCGCCCTCCCCTCCTTTCCCAAAGGTGGACAGCGACATCTCTGAAGACGCTTGGAGGAGAAGAAGCCACGTCTCCTCCAAAGACCGCCGAGGGGTTCTCTCCTGCCAAAACCCCTCGCACTCCTCGCGTGCGCCTGTGGTATCCCCTTAGCCTATAAAAGGAGGACCAAGGCACCGAGGCAAAAGCTAGGAGAAGAAAGAAGCAAGGCTAGACTAGGGATTGGAAAGTAGAGAGAGAGGTGATCTTCCCAGGGCAGGATCTGCTCTCTGTCTACCTCCGGCCGAAACGCTGCCGGGTTCATCCCAGAACACCTTTGTACACCACACCATGATGAACACTTCAATCCAGACATGCAGGAGTAGGGCTTTTAACCTCTGGGCGGCCTGAACCTGGGTAAATTCCGTGTGTCTTTCTGTCTTGGTTGCGTGCTTGTCCCCACGAAGAACTCGACGATCTTGCTCCCGGGTAAGGCATCTTCCAGCCTCCTTCGCGCCCCGTGCCGAAGCTAAAAAGGGGTATCGTCTACTCCATGTGTCCGTGATCCGAGACACGACAAAGTCTATATGTGATACGGGATGGACCATACCCTGGACGGACTCTGCACAAGGTCGTTCGGCTTATGGGCGCGTACGCGCATAAAGGGAGCTGCAACACGGGTGAATTTTGGGCACCTTAATGAGACAGGCAGCTAGTTGACATTTTTTGTGCGGCATGTAGCTAGTTGATTTGAAATTATATACTTATAAGAAAAAGGCATGACCGTGAGCGTATTTGCAACAGGTAGATGTAGCATGAATATACTAACTCAAACTTAGCCCAAATTTAAATGGCTTAGGGTCTCTTTCGTTGGAAGGAATCTCACAAGAATTTAAGAGAACTATATTACTTGAGAATTTTTCTTTTAGAGCTAGGTCGGTTTATAGGATTTTGAAGCTATATGGATTTTTTGTATGTTCTACTTTGCATGCACCTAAGGAGTCATTCCTTTAGGTTCAGCATCATGATTTTTTTTTCTTTTGTTTCTATGAGAATTCTGGCGTACACATATTTTTCAGAAATTTCATGTGTTTTTGTTGCAGTGTAACCAAGCAACATGCATTACAAATTTATGTGTTTTCAATTCCTATAAGCTTTAACATGTCGTGACATCTTATTTTTATATTTTCTTATTGCTACTTTCAATGTTGCTACGCTTCTTAAGGAAAAAAAAGGTAGTAATGACATAATGCAAATAAAAGAGAGGATCAGGACCCATCGTTACCATGAACTTGTTGGAGATCCGTGCTATAAAACAAGAAAATATACATATGAAATACTTAACCTCATGTTTGAATTCAATTGTTCCTATGACATCAAACACTTCTTGATCCAAATTACTGTAGTTTTGTAATCATATATTATACAAGAGGACATACCACTCGAATCATGTGTTTTTCCTATTCTCGTGTTTTGAAAATCATGCCATTCAAAGAAGGCTAAACATACTCTGGTTGGTCAGATTATGTTCCATCTCCTGTTAAACTTCTTTATCTTCGCTTTAGCATTGTTTTGGAGTTTCTTGTTATTCTGTTTTTGGTCCGTACTCTGCTCGTACTAGCCAAGTGTTGTGATATGCAAAGACGATGTTATCGCAAAGGCTATGAAGCTCTCCTCGATTGTTGATATCATGTGGTATACATATATTGTCCATGTTTGGTATATTCATATTTTCTCTATAAAACACCGCGCGCAACATAGACGTTTGCCTACACGCACATTAAACTCAGAGTAGATATGTAGAGCTTTGGTGAATTATGGTGTAATGTGCTCCGATACAATCTAAAGGAGCATTTGACTATACTGATTGCGTACACAAAGTACACCTGATCAAAGAGACTTAAACAAACAAGAGAGAAAATAACCGTTAAAAATAGAAATTTAAAATAATGTCCTTTAAAATCATCGATTTTATCTCCGCCTTTGTATCTCGACGTTCCATCATGACTCTTGTGAAGTGAAGATAACATTGGATACACTGTACGCGTTCTAACATTATGATTGTACTTTCGGGGAGGGAGAGGGGGTCACAAAAGAATGAAATGGAAAAATTACTGACCAAAACACACTTGACTCCATCAACGCCACCTCAACCGCCAAGCCAGTGAAGCGTCGGGCGACAATTTGCCTCATTACGAGCTAGTTGTTGATAGGCGAGACTAAAGTTATCACAAAAATCCCCATTCTCGGTGACAACACACCCGAGTAGAGATAGAGCCATAAGACTTCTATTTGTAAAGCGTCGTGTTCATTTTCAAAATGTCTACCGCCAATGACAAACAAATTTAACCAAAACACTTAAACTTCACGCTAACGATTCCTCCGACTTTAAGAAGTACTCCCTCCGTTCCAAATTAATTGACGCAGTTTTAGTACAACTTTGTTCTAAATCTGCGTCAATTAATTTGGAACGGAGTGAGTAATAGATCCACCACCTATATATATGGTACTACAGTACTATTTCATTCTGAGCTGTAGATAATTTAGAGCGTGGGCAGATTAGCAGCTGGCTCTGCCCCGTTTTGTCCTTGCCCAAGCAAATGAAGAGAAAATTAACACCAAAAAACAGTGTACGCAAGGACGGTTATCCCCTATCTAGTCGGTAGGGGACCGGGGAGAGTCTAGGGGACGGCGGTAGGGGTCGGGGGCGAGAGAGCCCAGAGGAGGCGAAACGCGTCGGACGCATTCAAGCCCTGTGTTTGCAGTGCATGTGCTCTTGTACTCAAAAGGAAAGCTAGTAACGACTGCCGCCGGTTTTGGTGACCCCGGCCTGCTGCTGTATTATTAAGCGTGATCTGGAGCAGAGCACGCACGACTAGATGCATGGCTTATCTCCTTCATCACCTACAAACTCTAGCATGCATGTGCCTTGGTGACTAGAGAATTGAAGATGCATACATGCGGAGATAACAGTTTGGAACTCGTGGCTGTTGTTGCCTTTTTTTTCTGGTGATGTCCAATAGATGCTAGATCGATCGATCGTGTTCCGCACATGGAGATCTTTAATCCCTGACTAGCTAGCTTCTAATTGCAATGTGAGGTTGTTATGAAGTTTTCAGGTGCATCGCACCTTGGGCGTACCCCTCTCCGAAACACGATCTAAATAGTCACGGAAACTTATGTATCCTTGTATACAGGACACCAAGTATGATAACAAAATAAGTACCATTTGAGCCTGTACTGTTCTCCTGGAAATAGGCTTAGGGTTGATATCCTAGTGCTCAAATATTGGCATAGGCCCATAACTGACCCCGGACAACCCGGCGCAAGACATTAAGCGCAAGAAGCATGATGCAAACCTCTTGTGATTGGTCTGTCTGATAAGCTCTAAATATATTGTGAGTTGATTTTTAGCATGTTCATGTCTTCCTTATACACGTAGCTTTGATCAAATAGAAAGTATCATTGGACTCTTCTTCTTCTTCTTCTTCGTTGAACTTGGGTTAAGAGATTTTTGTTCGGGAAAACGTTTACCGATCTATTAATAATATACAACAATAGACAAAGAACACCAAAAATAATCAAAAAATACAAGCCTTTGGACCACCTAGCGACGACTAGGAACACGTAGCGAGCCGACGCCGCTGTTCTCGCCTCTCTCTCTCGTCGGAACCGACGAAAACTTGTCATAGCAGAGGTTGTTGTAGTAGATAGACAACAAATCGCCATGCTAAGACCCTAAATAACCAGCGCACCAGAGCAACAACCATTGTCAAAAATAAGACCACGGATTGGAAGAGGCTGGTCAAGCACACGAACGAACAAGATAGCCAATCGGATCGCAGAAAATCTGCCAGACACACAACTCCATGTGCCCTCCGTCAACATTAGGTGCACCACGGAAATAGAGTATGGCAGGAAGGACCTTATTGTCACACCAGGATGTTGCCATTGCCTCGCCACCGTGACGAAGACACAAAAGCTATCTAAAACATGAAACGAGAACCATCCCACCAGCGGGAGGTCGGGTCCGCTCCTCCTCCAAGGCCTGAAAGGCATCGGAAGTGGGGCAGACCGGTGGCAGCGCTGGCAAAGGGGACATAAACCCTAGTCTTAGCGGACAATTTTTTGAACGATTTGGGAGATGAGAAATCAATTTTACTAACTCTAGGTCGCCTGACATATTCTCATATCCAAGTCGAGCCCTAAACTATCCAACATCTCCATTCGTTGAGTTACCTGCAAGGATTAATTGGGAGGAGTCAAGATTAGAGCAAGCGGTAATTTTTTTTGTCGGCTTACATGTAGATGAACTCATAATAAATTTATTTTGGTTTCCTGTGTCAACTATTTTGATGACTCTATGAGAATTTATGCATCATATTTTGGATTTTACATGAACATTCACCGTGTCTCTAAGGGGGTGCACATCTATGCTTTACCTGACATGAAAAATAAACATGTTGGTTTAAAAAACATATCCTTTGTAGTTCACATTTATATGTGGGTTATACTGCAAAATACCGATGATGCAACATATGGTCAAAATTTATAAGAGTGCATACAATGTTTACTTTAAAATATTTATTGACTAAAACAAATATGATATGAACGCTCAATCAACCTAGGAACCAACTACTGGCTCATGCAACAGAACTAACCAACAACTCCAAAATACTTGGCTGGTTGGCCGGCCTTCTTCTTGGTGCATGACCCAAAGAACGAATGTTGCTTGCAAGGGCGGAGCCAGGAAAATTTTATGCGGGGGGCCGACCAAAGAAGACAACTCTCGTGCTAAAAAAATTTGCCAAAAAATGAACAGCGATATTGCAAAATGCAGTTTCTTTTTGCTGATTATACCATCATTTTGTCATGAACCTTAAAAAACTAGAGCCTGGTTGTGCATTGATTTGGAATAAGAGCATGCGGCTGGTGCATGCATAGAATAATGGGGCGCTAGAGCCTAAGTTGTGCATTGATTTGGAATAGAATACTAGAAGCAGAAGGATTCTCTACGTTAGGACTCTCTGTGAACATCGAATACACAGTTTTAGAGGTAAGAAATCAGTGGGTAGTAAACAAATTTTTGCATGTTAGGGGGGCCCTGGCCCCTGCTGGTCCCCTGCTGCCTCCGCCACTGGTTGCTTGCAACTCTTCCGGATGTGGTGTCTATTATCTAAATCGTCGAGATGCTTGAAAATGCATTAAAAAATATTTTGATAAGAAGAGAAGGATATGTATGATCCAGCAAAACAAAGGTGGACTTGGTTGCCATGTTTGGTTGACTTAATAAGGACCCGTTTAACCTAAATCGACTGAGATTTTGTTATGTCTAAATCGATGCTGCTAGCCCCATGCATGATTTAATCTTGATTGTTCTCACCCTTAAGTGCACAGAGACATCGGATGGATCAGGTTGTCAACTTAGACATAAGAAAATTCTCTAGTCATAACTAAAGATTTAGCAAAACAAAGAAACTTCATGGAGTTGCTTCTTGTTTACTGTAAAACAAATTGTAATAGAGTTTTTTTTTAAGTTTTTCATGAACATCTGAATATTGTGTTTTGAGGAGGGCACAAGGGAGTGCACCTGAAAATGGGATGCATCGGAACATTATTCAGTTCAGAAGTAGCCAACTTAGGGCAACAAAAAACACTTGCTCTGTCTTCACAGGAGACAGGACAACAGCTGATCTATATCGATATATATCCCAGAAAAACTAAACGCAAGAGCCGAGTATGAACATGCAAGTGGCAAGGATTTTCGCAAGTAGCAGCTAGTGTGCTACCGGCCTAACTGAGATTTTCTTATCTAAGTCGATGGTGCTAACCGTCAGATTTAATATTGATTGATCTCACCCTTAGTGATGACTAAAGATTTAGCAAAACAAGAAACTTCATGGAGTTGCTTACTGTAAAAATAATATTGTAATAGAGTTGCTTTTTTAGTTTTTCATGGACATCTGAATATTGTCTTTTGTGGAGGGCAGACGGAGTGCACCTGAAAATGGGATGCATCGGAACATTATTCAGTTCAGAAGTAACCCAACTTTGGGCAACAAAAAACACTTGGCTCTGTCTTCACAGGACAACAGCTGATCTATATCGACACCTATTCCAGAAAAATTAAACGCAAGAGCCGAGTATGAACATGCAAGTGACCAGCATTTTCTCAACTAGCAGTTAGTGTGCTACCGGCGTATACGCCCACATGATAAGCACATGCAAACATATATACATATCTGCCAAACACAGAAACACTGCAACATGACGAACACTGTTCAACTTGAAATCAGTCGGTCCGTGGTCTGCCTCGTGCGCGCGCGTCAACAAATTGACATGCATTGTATATATCTTGCTAGGGCGGGCAACTGGGCCATTAACTGCTCGTTTATCAATCTGACCCAATTGTTTTTGTTAGAGCTAGCTCTTCTTCTGATAATGCAGTCTGATCCATGCTTGGCATGGTCGACCCATCGCAGGCAGATGGGTTGGCGCCTCTTCTCCTCCATCTTGCGGTTCCACTCCTACTGTGGTTCATGCACTTGAACGTGCCCATGGCCATGGGGGCACGCGCATTAACCCGCTACCTCCTCAACCAGCCTGCCCGCCATTAATCTCCTCCTCCATCCTCCGCCCTCTCCTCCTCCACCATCGATCTCCCGGTATAAATCCTCGCGCGCCACGCCGCAAACTCCCACACACCACAGCTTGCTCACCCTCACAGAGCCGTGACGGTCTCAGCCAACCTTGTAACTTCCATAGCGCGCTACCAGTGTGTTTGGAGAACCGTGGTGGCTAGGAGTTTCCTTCACGAGGTACGTACGTGCGTCCTTGGGGAGGAGATCGATCCATCCACGGCGACGATGGACAGGGAGCTGTTCAGGACGGTGAAGCAGGCGACGCGGAACCATGCCAGGCTCCTGTACCATCGCCTGGTGTGCCGCCTGCCGCACCTCCTCGCCGTCACGCTGCTCCTCGTCGTCTGCCCGCCGCTGGTGTCCACGCTCTCCTTCGACGCGCTCTGGAGCGAGGTGCGCGCCAACGCGCCCCTGCTGGTGGCGGCGTGCGCGGGCTGCGCCGCCGCGGCGTACGCCTACGCCATGTCCCGGCCCCGGCCCGTGTACCTGGTGGACCTCGCGGGGTACAAGCCGGGCCCGGCGCACGAGGCGACGCGCGCGCAGGCCATCCGCCAGTTCGGGCTCGCCGGCGGGTTCGACGACGAGAGCATGTCGTTCCAGAAGCGGATGATGGAGCGATCGGGGCTCGGGGAGGCCACACACTTCCCGGCGTCGCTCATGAGCATCCCCGTCGACATGTGCCTCCGCACCGCCAGGGAGGAGTCCGAGGCCGTCGTCTTCGGCGTCGTCGACGAGCTGCTGGCAAAGACCGGCGTGCGCGCCGAGGACATCGGCGTCGTCATCGTCAACTCCAGCCTCTACAGCCCCACCCCGTCGTTCGTGTCGCTGGTGGTTAACCGGTACCGCCTCCGTGACGACGTCGTCAGCCACAACCTCAGCGGCATGGGCTGCAGCGCCGGCATCATCGCCATCGACCTCGCCAAGCACCTCCTTCAGGTATACTCCACTACATACCACATGATATCACTAGTTTTTGTGTGGATCGATCGACAAGGGAGTACTAGCACTTGATATCACATCACAAATGTCATTATCATCGACATGCTGTGACGTACGACACGACATATGTAGCTTGATAGAGAACAAATCATGACGTCCCTGAATTTTCAAGTACGTATAGGAATACGATCGCATGTACAGCTAGGCTCTCCGACATCAAGTGTCCTTCCTTCATGGTCAACGTTTTAGCCCTGTTTGGAAATTAGAGCACTACTTTTTGCCTTCATATTTTTATGGGAAACTTATCATTCTATCTGATCTGTAATATAGAAGTAAATACTTTTAACATTTGTGCCAGTTAAACATTTTTAGATTTGATCATCGGTATAAAAAAATTACTACAAAAATAACGCGCCTTATATCTGGGGACGGAGGCGGTAACGTGGGAAACATTATTTCCGTTTTTAGGACATTAGTTGATATGAATATATTTGTCATGAAATATATGATTATTTTATTTGAAAAAACATAATAAAAACTATGGTCAAAGTTTGACTTTGAAGACCACATGTGTCAATGTCCTAAACAACATATATTGCGAATTAGAAGGCCTACTATGCTAGACAAAGGGTGGTTCTTTATCAAAAAAAAGATAAGGGGTTGTTTTAGGAGCTTCTGTATGTAAGTATAAATTCCAACTTATATCTGATTTTTCTACTATGCCCTGCTACTATGTCAAAAAGATAAACTATGCGCACTAATACACTGGTGGAGCTAGAGCAGAATTGACTGCGGTGATATGTTGTAGAAGATTGTGCCACACTTATTTTTTGGGGTGCCCTATGGCAAAAACTGTTTTGCGAGAAAAAAAATGTAACAGGTATCAGTGCTACCCCTTGGGTACATATGGATCCGTTGCACTTATGGAGACTTGTTAGCATAAGGGGATTTGTGGTGTCCGAAGATATATGTGTGCATTTCTTTTGGAATGGTATATATCTATGCACTACTGACCTAATATGTCTGTTGAGCAAGTGCTCCTAATAGTATAATTAGAGGGTTCCCATGCTAATCAAAGACAACCAGGTCACACATTATAAGTGGCCGCCTCAACATCTCTAGCTGTTTAAGCTCAATTTCGAACAGTTCGGCTCGAGAGGCGCTATGGACCATCATTTACTTTTAAGTATGGTCCTGTAATCATAGGATGGTCCAACAAAAAAAATGGACACCCTCGATCAAAGACAATCCAAAATAGCTAGTACATGGATGTAGATTAATGACATTCATGTTGGCTCCGGGGGTATACTAAAACCACACATCGAATTATAGGCTATCTTTGACATTACAGTAGGTTTTGATGATCTAGCTCTTCCAGCCACGTTTTATTATCTCACTTCTTTATTAAAATTCATTTTCCTGATTTCGTGGTTATTTTTCGTAGTAAATGACCACTATGATCACAGCATGATCTAGCATTATAATAAACCATAATGTATCATTACCACTGTATTAACAACCCAGCTAGGTATAACTGTTGCCTGCAACATGTCTGCAAGGAATGGCCGGTCGCAAATATAGTATTTTTTTGCCAAATCTGGCCTCTTTTGCGAACTAATGACGCATCTGGCCGTTTCTGGAAACTAATTCCAAATCTGGCCCCTGAGCTCGGCGCCAACGCAAATGGAGCCGACTTTGTGTAGTTCGGCGCCATCCAAATTTTGCAAATCTGGCCCCTGAGGTCGGCGCCAACGCAAATAGAGCCGACCTTGTGCAGTTCGGCGAAATGGCGCGTCGCCGAACTGCACAAGGTCGGCGCCATTTGCATTGGCGCCGACCTCAGAGGGCCAGATTTAGAATTAGTTTCCGGAAACGGCCAGATGCGTCATTAGTTCGCAAAATAGGCCAAATTTGGCAAAAAATACGCAAATATAGGCAGGGGTGCACCTAGGGCCCCCGTGACCGTTTGGAGATGGATCCAGTAATAACTAACAACTGCATGTCAGTTTCTGCAGAACCACTGTTTAGTACTACTGTGAACTGTCCATATGGTGTAGGGTCACATCGTGCCTTCCAGTTCACACGATTTTCGTCCACGCTCTGCAGGGCAATCAAAATGGTACTGCTAGCGTTATTTTGTGAGCACGAACACGGTAGTAACAAATTCAGCACCGACCGATGCTAGGAGTCTAGCTAGGACGGACGCCCGGAAAGAAGGCGAAATGCAGGACCAAAGAATCCGTATCCGCACGTAGGTAGCGCAATAACTCGGAATCAAAGCCGGTGGTCCGTGCATGCATGAGATCAGTGAGCGAACCCGATGCCAGGAAATCGATCTGTACCAGTAAACCATTGTCATCGATCTCTGTTGGGCTGTCTGGAACTAACGTGGCATGCCGTGCTGCAGGTGCACCCGGACACGTACGCGCTGGTGGTGAGCACCGAGAACATCACCCTCAACGCCTACCTGGGCAACAACCGCTCCATGCTCGTCACCAACACGCTCTTCCGCGTCGGCGGCGCCGCCGTGCTCCTCTCCAACCGCCGCGCCGACCGCGCCCGCGCCAAGTACCAGCTCATCCACACCGTGCGCACCCACCGCGGCGCCAGCGACCGGAGCTACGGCTGCGTCACGCAGGAGGAGGACGACACCGGCGCCCACGTCGGCGTCTCCCTCTCCAAGGAGCTCATGTCCGTCGCCGGCGAGGCGCTCAAGACCAACATCACCACCCTCGGCCCCCTCGTGCTCCCGCTCTCCGAGCAGCTCCGCTTCCTCGCCACCGTCGTGCTCAAGCGCGTCTTCCGCGCCGACGTCAAGCCGCACATCCCGGACTTCACGCTCGCGCTCGAGCACTTCTGCATCCACGCCGGGGGGCGCGGCGTGCTCGACGAGCTGGAGCGGAGCCTCAAGCTCAGCGCATGGCACATGGAGCCCTCCAGGATGACGCTCTACCGCTTCGGCAACACCTCCAGCAGCTCCCTCTGGTACGAGCTCTCCTACTGCGAGGCCAAAGGGAGGATCAAGAAGGGGGACAGGGTGTGGCAGATCGCCTTCGGATCAGGGTTCAAGTGCAACAGCGCCGTCTGGAAGGCGCTCAGGGCGGTCGACGCCGCGGAGAGCGCCGGCCCGTGGGCGCAGGACGTCGACGTGCTGCCCGTGCACGTGCCCAAGGTGGTGCCCATCGACGACGACGAGGCCTCCTACAAACCTTCTTCAGACGCAAAGTAGTAGCCTCTGCAGGATCCTCCATGAATCGAACCACCATGCTACTTCTGCGTGCGTACGTGCACCTGCGACGAGTACTGCAATATACATATAGGGCATTTCTTCTTGTACTACCGTGTAAATCGATACTATGAACCGATCAATGAAATGGAGAATTGATATTCTTTTTCATTTTTCGATGGAGATTGAACCAGTCCCCGCGCCTTGTTGCATATACTTTGAAAGAAGCGGAAGCCAAGATTATCGACCAAAGAAAACAATTATACTAGCGAGTAAAAATTATTACGTCGCGAGACAATAAGCTAGCGCTATATCAAGAAATGGGACGCGCATCACACTTCATACCAAATCACCAAGCTCAAGGTCGATGTCATTGACCACTGGCGCTATACGTGTTGCCTGCATGATACGGGCACCGTCGTTCATGTTGCCCCTGCTTGAGGACGAGGCAACGTCCGTAGCACCTGTCCCGCTGTCTAACTCCTGCGTGTGGAACGAGGCCGGGAATGGAAAAAAAATTGCCTTACTACTTTTTGCCCATTTTATTTTTGTCGGTCTAAATTTTGACATTTTGGTTTTGCCCCATTTTTCCCCGTTGAGGAGCAAAAGCAAAACAAGACAAAAGGGGGCCAAAGCAAAACAAATTTCACAATTTTCATTATTTCTTTTGCTCTAGAGAGAGAAAATGATGTGTAAAAAAACAAAAACAAAAACAAAAATGCAATTTTAGAGTCACAAAAGCAAAATTTACAAAAACTAGTGTGGAAAAAAACAAAAAATTCATATGAATAAAGTGCCTACGGGTAGCCCAGCAACAAACTTCAAGGCCTATATGGCCTGGTGGCAACCCAAAGACACGTAATGGCCCATGTAGAGAAGGTAGGACGTCGGAGGATGCTGGAGCCTGCACGGTGGGAGGCAAACGTTCTTTTTATTTTATTTGAAAATTGTTTAATTTTTTAAAATGGTTCCAAATTTGAAAATTGTATATTTTTTTAAATAATTTCATTTTGAAAATGGTTCTAAATTTAAAAATGGTTCATTTTGAAAATGGTTCCAAATTTTAAAATGACATTTTGAAAATGTTTTAAATTTAAAATGGTTCCAAATTTGAGATGGTTCCATTTTGAAAATGGTTCCGTTCGAAAATGATTCCAAATTTGAAGATTGTTCTTTTTTGAAAATGCTTCCAAATTTAAAAATTGTTCATTTTCGAAAATGGTTCCATTTTGAAAATGGTTCCAAATATGAAAATGGTTCGAAATTTAAAATGGTTCCAAATTTAAAAATGGTTCCAAATTTGAAAATGGTTCCAATTTTAAAAATGGTTTCAAATTAAAAATTTGATCCATTTCAAAAAATGGTTCCAAATTTAAAAATTGTTCATTTTTTAAAATGGTTAAAAAACAGTAACGAAAATGGTACAGATTTTTTGTTCATATTTTGAAAATATTCAGATTAAAAAAATATTCGTGTAAAAAAATTTCAATCGGACGCCGCCTGCAGCGAATTGGCTGGTCGGCCCAGATCACACCCGCTTCAGGCGGTGCGAGTCTGGTGCGCCGCACGCGGGCGCCATACAGGTGCTCCGAGGGTGGGAAATCCTATTCACGGTGTACCACAGGAGCGTTTCGTTCCCGCGTATGCCTTCGTGGGCTGGCTCAGTAGTCTGCAGATTGGTTTCGTGAAGTTTCTAGAAACTTTCTGGTTTTATTTTATTTTTGGCATGAGAAACTTTCACGTGTTTCCTATGTTTTGTCGGGTTTTTTCCTTTACGTTTTTTTTCTTCTTTTTTTTCTGTTCGTTTTTTTTTCTATAGGTTTTTTCTTCTTTTTTATGTTCGTTTTTCTTTTCTTTTTTATTCATTTTCTCATTCATATTTAGAAACCATTTAAATAATATAAATGTTCATATAAAAAATTGTTCAAATAACGTAATTGTTATTTTTGTAAAGCGTTCAAATAAATTAAATGTTCATATTAAAAAATGTTCAAATAACATAAATGTTAATATTTGAAAATCATTGAAATAACGTAATTGTTCTTTAAAAAATCATTCAAATAATATTATCCTTCATATTTAAAAATCGTTCAAATAACATAAATGTTCATACTTAAAAATAGTTCAAATAACTTAAGTGTTCTTTTTAAAAAGCGTTCAAATAACGTAAATGTTTATATTTCAAAATCGTTCAAATAATATAATATTCATATTTAAAAATCGTTCAAATAACGTACTGTTCTTTTTGGAAAGCGCTCAAATAACGTAAATGTACATATTTAAAAATCGTTCGAACAACATAAATATTTATATTTGAAAATCATTGAAATAACGTAATTGTCCTTTTTGAAGATCATTCAAATAATATAAATGTTCCTATTTTAAAACCGTTCAAATAACTTAAATGATCATATTTAAAAATCATTCAAATAACATAAATGTTCATGTATAGAAATCGTTCAAGTAATATTTAAAATTTTCATTTTAATTTATACATGTGTGAATATTTTATTTGATGAATTTGTTATTTTTCATTTACTACAAAAGAAAAGAAAACCGAAAAAAACACTACCTGGGCCGCATTCGGAGCGGCCAGGAGGGGAGGCGCTGCAGGCGGGAGCGATGTACAGCGTGAAATAGGCGCGCCCTGGAAGGTTGCTCGTTTCTATTTTTTCCTTAGTTCTACGTGTAAATAGACTGCCATGTATGATATGTACTCCGTTCAAAAATAATAAGGGAAATAGTGGGGTGCCATGGGGTAGCGGTGCACCAACATCCAACCATTAGATCTACTATAGGGAGCACAAGATGGAAACCAATGCAAACGGAAAAAGTTGACGGTGGTCACACCGAGAACACAAAAAATACATGGTTATGCTTGTTCTCTCTCCTATCCATCTCCTTTAGACATTTCCATATACCATGGAGAGAATTGTTGTATGGTGTTGGAGAGAAATGTTGTATGGTGTTGACCATGGCTGTCGTGCATGCATTATGCTTGTTTTCTCTCTCATCCATCTCCTTTAGATATTTTCACATACCATGGAGAGAATTGTTGTATGGTGTTTGATGGAAATTCCCGCGTTATAGTACCCCCAACTTTTTAGCCAAAATAAAAAAGTACGAACCACCACCACACTCTTATGCACATGAATTGTTGTGTGGCCATGGTTCATGAGAAACGCAGCCATCCTCTACCTTTATGAAAATCACCCTTAGCAAAGCCTAGTGAGTGTGCCCGGCTAACACATACAAAAGGGAGTCAAAATAAAGGGCAACTAGCCTGAGCGCGCGCGCACGCGCAGAACCTAGCGCACGGATGAGTCCAACGCGAGAACCCCTCCCTGCCCTCCACGTGGTCTTCTGGTAGCACGCGCACGAAACATCGTCGTACGCGATACGCGCCCCTGCCAAGCGAGCCAGGTTAGCTGCGTACGTGACGCGCCGCTAGTGGGAACTGGGAAGCGAGCCAGCTGATAGCTAGGAGGCTAGCTAGCTAGCTGATTGATCGATCCGATCAGTACACGCTAGCTAGCTACTAGCTAGCTATGTACGTATGTTTTTTTGCGTGACACACTACAAAAAATTGTACTCCCTCCGATCCATATTAATGGTCTCAACATTGTCTAGATACGGATGCATCTAGTCTAAACACTTAACTAGATACATCCGTATCTAGATAAAGTTGAGCCCATTAATATGGATCGGAGGTTGTACAATATTTTTTACGTGTTCTAAAAAAACAGTGCACTACAAAAAAGAAGAGAATACAGTGCACCGCGAAAGAGGAGGCAATGCACTGCCCATCGGAGGCAGTGCACTAAAAAAAGAGAAGGCAGTGCACTGCCCATCGGAGGCAGTGCACCGTAAAAGAGGAGGCAGTGCACTGCCCATCCGAAGCAGTGCACCGCAAAAAAAGAGGAGGCAGTGCAGTGCACTGCCCCATCCGAGGCAGTGCACCGCCAAAGAGAAGGCAGTGCACTGTCTCAGATGGGCAGTGCATTGCCCATCCTGAGGCAGTGCACCATAAAAGAGGAGGTAGTACACTGCCCATCCGAGTCAGTGCACGGCGAAAAGAGAAGGCAGTGCACCGTCCATCCGAGGCACCGTGAAAAAAGAAGGCAGTGCATCGTCCATCTGAGGCAGTGCACTATCCCATCCGAGGCAGTGCACCGCAAAAAAGAGAAGATAATCCAGAAAACGGAGAGGCAGTACAACCTACGCACTCCGAGCAGTGCACAAAAAAATTTCGTCAAAACATATCAACATGGGATCTGATTTTGAAGATCTCGACGCGACTAATCCATTCCTGAAAACGGATTGTGATTTGGACACTCGGTTTAAAAGATTTTTTTTTGTCTTCGGATTAGAAAAAGAAAAGGAACATAAACCAGCTGACTCACCGTAGGGAACGAGCTAACGCTCCACGCACGAGCGTACACACCAGATCGACACGTGGTGGCCAAGGGAGGACTCGTGCGGGAGAGCATGGATGCGTCACGGAGCACCACGTGCTGGATGCGGATGCGACGCGAGGCGTGCGTCCTGGGAGGCCGCGCTTTTTCTAACAATTCGGGTCAAAATAAATGAATGGTCGGTTTGGTTTACACCGAGAAATTGTCTAATGGATGTGGATATGTTGTTGGAAATGTCTAATGGATGTGGATGTGATGTTGGAAATGTCTAAAGGACGTGGACGACAACACATGCATGAGTCAGAAAAGAATAAACGGAAACTTTCCGACGTTGCATGCACATACGGTTCTGCTAAGCATAGATTCATCCAGAGAGCACATGATCGCGTTATCCAACGGTGGGCACCATATGCACCACTACCCCCATGGCACCAAATCCGCGTCGAAAATAATAATATGTACAAGTTATGGTTGCCGGAGAACCTGCCCGTAGTAGGATGGTTAGGAGGGTGGTTGTACCTCAACCCACGAGTGTTCAAACCCCCGGTTTGACGTTGGTGTTTCTCATTTAGACGGAAATATTCTTAAGTGGTAAGCGACGTTCCCGTCGACAGCGAGGTGTCTGTGATGACTTCATCAATATCAAGACCCGACCGCCGGCTCAGTCTTTCGGAGGTGCTCATAGGGGTAGGATGTGCGTGCGTGTGCGTTCATAGGGGTGAGTGTGTGCACGTGTATGTGAGTGTCTGCGTTTGTACTGTGTTTAGAAAACAAAATTACGGTTGCCACAAGAATAACATTATAGATAATTATAAATATATCGATCACCAGTTGTTTATTTTTGCAATTGTCCATTAGCTCGTGTGATCTTAACCTATATCCCTCTCCAATGACGATTATATTTTTGCTATTTCTCATCGTAGATGTCATATTTGATCTTCACGCCGTAAGAAGACAATATTCATTTTATTCAAAAAACATAACCATATAAAGGAATTTACGTGTTTATAGAAAAAGGATGTGACTATGTGTAGAACGTTATATATTAAATAAGCATTGCATATCGAATGCCCCATGTAATACACTTGAAAGTGTATGTTGCCCCATGCGTGGTTTTGGTAATTAATGACAATCCTTATGGACTAATATTTGCATTGAGATATCCTTATAGATCTTGTCCATGGAAAAAACGATTGGAGTTCATGTGTTGGACTCTAGAAGATTATATGATGATCAAGGTTCTATCCAAAGGTTTATATGAAGAATGGCCATCTAGAGTTGAGCTTATTACAAGCATGGCTTGGAAAAGAAAATTGAGTGACCATTCATGGTTATCTCCAAGTCATCATCAATTTCAAGAGAAGAAGATGAAGTGCAATGAGTACATAAAGACGGAGCTAAGCGAGGCTCTCCCATAATAGAGTATGAGGAGTATTTGGAGAAGTCTTCATCAAGCATGTGCTAGCAAGCACAATCAGGAAAGGTGTTCCAACTTGAGGTAGTCAAGATCGTCATCATAGCTCAAGTGGAATGCGCAAGACAAAAGTATGATCTTTATAGGGTTTGTTTTTTACTGGTCTCATGGTCTTAGTGGAAGACCGAGTTATAGGATAGACGCCGTACTATCAAGAGGGGCTCTCAAGTGAGTAACTTGATCACATCTTTGTGGAGAGCTCAAACCTTTGCATACTTGACATATCACCTTTCTTGGTTCTTATTTGACTTTTATCCATGTGGGAATTTAGAGCTTGTGTTCATCTCTATACCAAGCTCTAGTTCAGTAAAAACGGATTTCATATGCATATCTTGTTGCGTTTTTTATGTTGGAGGTTTTATCGGTTTGTCTTTTCTAGAGAGGTCAAACTCTCTCCTTGTGACTTCCTCCTCACATGATAGACTATGATGTTTCTCTGCATAATCTTGAAGAGCTCTTCGTTGCGATTCCAACGAGCCCAAGATCATCGAAATCGGAGTCCGGATAAAAAAGTTATTGCAGTTTTCGTTTTGCTATTTCTGTCAGTTTTCAGCAGACCGGATATTGGCGAAAGTTAAATTCAGACCGTAATATCCGGCCCCCAGAAAAATTGGCGAAACTCAATTTTGTGTCGCAATGCGCGAGCCTCTGGACTCGGCCGGATTTTTGGGCCGGATATTTCCTCAAGAGCCAGAAATTCTGGCCTGGCCGGAATATCCGGCCTTCCTGTTTCCAACGGCTAGATTTTGGGAGGGGCTATAAATGCCCCTCTCCTTTTTCAACCTTGGTGCTGCACATTTTTCTCTCTCTCTGCCACCATTGTTGACCTTGGAAAACTTGGCCCCCTCTCAATTCCTCCCATGAATCTTGCATATCTTTGAGGGAAAAGTGAGAGGAGATCTAGATCTACATTTCCAGCAATCCATCCCTCTTCTAAGTGAGGGGAACCTAGTAGATCTTGATTTTGGAGTTCTATTTGTTGAGTTCTTCTTTGTTCTTCCTCTCTTCTCTCCCCACAAGCATTAGTTGCTCTTGGTGGGATTTGGGAGTGAAGGACTTGAGCACTTATTGTGTTCTTGCCTTTGCTTTTGTGCATCGGTTTATGCTCTCCACGAAGATTCGTGGAAGTAAAAGTGTGTGAGCTTGTTACTCTTGGGTCGTTGGACCCTAGACGGTTGTTGGTGACTTGGGAGCTCCCAATCCTTTTTTGGGTTGTGCCTCAAGATTGTTGTAAAGGCTCCGGATTCCGCCTTGAAGGATTCCGATAATGGAAGGTGAACCGAATTTTTGGGCAAGGTTTATCGGAGAATAGGGTGAGGCCATTTATGGCGTTTGAGTTTGAAATTCACACCCCTCCAATGAGACGTACTCCCCTAAAAAGGAGTAACTCGGGAATACATCCTCGTCTCCGTGTGCCTCGGTTATTTCTATACACGAGCTCTTTACTTATGCACTTTACTTTGTGATAGCCTTCGTGTTTGAAGTATTCTATATTGCTATCAACTTGTTGCTTGTCTTGCTTAGAATAAGTTGTTGGTACACATAGGTGAACCTAGTATATTTAGGTTGTATGCTTGTTAAATTAAAACACCTAGTTTTATTCCGCATTTATCAAGACTAAACCGAAAAAGTTTTAAATCGTCTATTCACCCCCCCCCCCGCGTCTGGGCGACATCCTTGTCCTTTCAACAATAGATTATTTCCCAGCGTGAGTGCCTGAGTGGTGAGTCATGACTCCATTTCACTGCATGCATGCATGTAAACTTAAAATTGCTGATATCACAAAGAATCTCAATAATTTCGAAAATTAAAATGTTTTATTCCCTTACGAGACGCATCCGTTTCAAATTCTCTTTTCACCAGTAAATCGGACGCGACGAGATCTTTTAGAAAAAAGGTAATTATCTATAAATGTTAGAAAAATTGCACACCCCTCTATACAGTATGACGTTAAACTTCTCATGCACAAATGACAATGTGTTCCAAAGGGGTGGGACGCGACCTCCATTTTGGTTCCAAAGATCAGCAAATCATGACATGTAAATCCTCTTTGAGATGACTAGGTTTGTGCCATGAATCATTCATCACATCAGACTATGTCGTATTAGGTAAAGATTTGATAATAAGCAATGGATACTCTAGAAGATACTTAAATACTCCCTCCATCCCAAAATACAAGGCGCCCTTTAATTTCGTTGATCAACGATGTATAATTTTGACCATAATTTGTACTTATAATATTACCTAAAATTTAGTATGAAAACATATGAAATGAAAGATATTTGCAATACGAATCCAACGGTACCATTTATACATTCTCGATCTACATAATTTATCATATATTAATGGTCAAAGTTGAGCATCGAAGAACAACATAAAAATAGCGTGCCTTATATTTTGAAACGGAGGGAGTACTAGTGAGCTCCCGTGAATGCCTAGATTTCATATTAATGCAATTCTTATGCGAAGTAAGAAACTAAATTGTTCAGCCATCTTCAAGAAATGTAAGAAACATCTATAACTAGATATTTACAAGGAAAACTTTGGAGTTCAGATATTTTGAAGTATAGAGACAAGATCTCAACATGTGTCAGAAGATCCAGAATTCCCATAGATAGTTTATAGAGTATATTAGTTTTTCAGGAAGGTTATCCAAATATATTATCTGTGACATGTGTGTTCACTAGCATGAACACTAAGCTTTGTGCAAAATTGGTCAACCATAATATACATGGCAAGGATAATTTTTCATATGACTAAATATTGTACCCGAACCAAGTGGCAAAACCTATTGTCTGCTTCATGGTTCTGAAGTTGCTGGTCTAGGTTGTTTACTAATGTGGAACACCAAGAAAATTTAATGTGGGTGAACACACATCAATTATTTTATTGGAGAAAGATAAATATGGCCGGCTTAAAGTTGGAAAATGTATTTGTTTCCTTGAACATGTATTGAAAGGCTCTTGAGGTGAATTTGCGTGGGATGTTAATTTATTCGAAACAAAAGTTAACTCGGCTAGGAAAATCATAAAAATTCAATCAGAGAGGCGTTGGAGGTTACACTAGAACATGCTTCTCAACAGAAGTTGCATACGATGTGGTTGAGAGTCCAGTAGATTTCTGATAGTATGTAGAATTGTTTATAAGTTTGTGTGAAATTGAGTCTCTAAATAGCCCAATGGAAAGCTATTGTAGTTTACAACACATAAAGTCTTAAAGGTACGTGTATTAGGTATACCTTAGCATAGAAACAAAATAAAAGTTGCAAAAACAATAGGAAAGAGATATTACACTTTGCACTTAACAATAATTTTAATTGATTCCTTAATGGATGGAGATATTGCACACTATTTTCCATTTCCCTCTAACACGTGCTCAAGGTTCATGCAACTATACAATAAAACATATGGTGAAACGTATAATCTACAAATCTGGTTTCTAATATAACTCTTTGTGCTCACAAGCCTCATAGAACTCCAAACAGGATGACGATCTAAAATTGTTTCGTATACCCAAATAATTTACATTTTAATATCATGCACTATGGATAGTTTGAAGTGGCTGTGGGATAATCAAAGTTATTACCAGCATGTGACAATATTTTTTGTCTCATAGCATTATTATTCTTATTATCTTTAATTTGCACAGTGTAGGTATCTTATATTCACCTTGAATCTTGCTTTATGTATGTATGTATGGAGTATATAGAATTTTCCCTATTCATTTCAGTAAAAGCTAGTGAGCAAGTTCGCCATGCCAGCTCACTGCATTTTAATTTATACAACAATTTTGATGTATATAAAGTGGTAATACACAAGTTATTGTCACTGTTGAAAATTAAAATGAAGTTCTTGGAACCATACAATTTGGCCAAGAAGAACTGACCTAGATACATTATATTGGTCAAAACTTGATGTAGTATGCAAAACCTTTGGCAACCTTTTAGAAAGTACCAAGCAATGTGTGATATGTGATATTGTCAGCGACTTCATCCCACTATCATTCATTAATGACAATATGTTTTTTGCATGCAACCTATCCATGTCATCTACTTTCATCATCCAATTGTCCACATCACCAGTTTTTAATCATCAAATACAGAAAAAAACACATCAATTAAATTTAGCCTTTAGATAACTGTGATCAATTGAATATTGCATATTCCTATATACAACTTAATGTGCCATGGGTCTTATATTCTTTTTTATTTTACAATATTCCACTTAAATTCATGTACTTGCCAACTATCTAAAAAGTTCGAACTGATGAAAAGGACTTGGCAATATATTTCAACACCCCCCTCGCGTTTAGTCTATTTTAGTCCTTAACGTGGAGTCGGTGCGGGCCACATTTTTTTTTTCTAACACTGTGTGAGCAGGGTCTTAAACTTGAAACCTCTTGGCTCTGATATCATATTGAATTTATGTACTAGCCAACTATCTCAAAAGTCCGAACTGATGGTAAGGGTTGGCAATATATCTATTTCAACAACATAGACATAACATGCATATTTATTTGTATACCCAATTTTAGATTAATGTTGAGACCTAGAAGTCGGGATATATTTTTTCTTTCAAAAATCGGAAATCGGGATGGTGAGCTCAGGAGCAACAAGCTCTTTTCGGATAGCATATTCCTATATCGCGTAATCTTGATTATATATTAGTATTTCTTTTGAATGGCCAATCCTTGGGGCTATACATCATAACAACTTGTGATTGCTACATGTGTAGACATATGTCATGTCTAACTTTTGTTTAACCCTGCATGTGCAATGCACGTCTCGTTGCATTTCAAAATTTAAGCATGTAAAGCTTACAATTTTCAATCCACATGTATCTACTTGTAATCCTGCATGTACACTGATTTGGAGGGAATCCATGTACTTTCTGGTTTTAGATCTTTGATGGGCTATACTATTTTACAGACTTACCTAAAGCGTCAAGGAGATCCTCTCTCACCAATCTTATTTAACCTAGTGGCGGATATGTTAGCAATTTTGATCTCTAGAGAAAAAGAGGATGGTTAAGTTAGTGGATTGGTACCTCACCTGGTCGAAGGGGGAGTATCAATTCTTCAATATGCGAATGATACTATTCTTTTTCTTGAACACGACCTAGCGAATGCTATGAACATGAAACTTATTTTATCCTTTTTGAGCAATTTTCAGGATTAAAAATCAATTTTCATAAAAGCGAGGTATATTGTTTCGGAAAGGCAAAAGAACTGCAAGCAGAATATCGACGTATTTTTGGTTGCGAAAGTGGTTCGCTGCCTTTCAAATATCTAGGCATTCCTATTCATTATAGACGGCTTTTGAATAAGGAATGGAAACCGGTCGAAGATCGTTTTGAAAAGAAATTAGGTTCATGGATTGGAAAAATGCTTTCATACGGAGATCGTAGTCCTAATCAACTCAATTTTAACTAGCTTGCCTACGTTTCTTTTATATTTCTTTGAAATACCTATCGGGGTACGGAAAATATTGGACTTCTAACGGTCTCGTTTTTCTTTTGGCAAAGTGATCAGAAAAAAAAGAAAATATAGGCTCACAAAATAGAATATAATTTGTAGACCCAAAGATCAGGGTGGTCTTGGGATTGAGGTTTTGTCTGTTAAAAAATAGGAGTTTACAAGCTAAATGGTTGTTCAAGATTTCGACGGAAGAAGGGGCTTGGCAGGAACTTTTGTGTAACAAATATTTTAATGGAAAAACTTTGTGTCAAGTTGAGGCAAAACCAATAGATTCGCCCTTCTGGAAAGATATTATGGGGGTTAAACAATATTTTGTCCCGTGGTTCGTTTGTGGCGGTAATGGTTTACAGACCAGATTTTGGGAAGATTCATGGCTAGGAGATATCCCTCTGGCTTCTCAATATCCGAGCCTATATAATATTGTGCGACATAAAAACGTTTTAATGGCACAAGTGATGACCACGGTTCCACTTAATTTGCAATTTCGGCGGGCTATTACGGGGGACAAGAGGGTTGCTTGGATGCATCTCGTTCAACGTCTTATGTCTGTAACACTATCGGGTGATGTTGATTCTTTTAAGTGGAAGTTAACGTCGAATGGTGTATTCTCGGTTAAATCTTTGTATGCAGATTATATGAATGGGCATACAAGATTCTTGCATAGATACTTATGGAAATTAAAGATTCCTTTGGAAATAATTTTTTTCCTTTGGTTTCTTAACATATCGTGTTTTGCTAACCATAGATAATCTTGTTAAGAGACCTCGGACAAGATGTAAAAAATGTTTATTCTGCGATACAGATGATCGGTAGAGCATTTGTTTATATCTTGTCATTTCGTTAAAAATATTTGGCGGTTAGTTCACTTCACTTTTAACATATCACCGCCAACTAGTGTTGCAAACATGTTTGGAAGCTGGTTAAATGGTAATGGGAAAGAAACGAAGGCTCTTATACGCATTGGTGTATCAGCCTTTCTTTGGGCGATATGGAATTGCAGGAATGACATTGTCTTTAATAAAACACAAACTCCTCATTTTCTGCAGGTTGTGCTCAGAGCTACTCACTGGATTCACCTTTGGTCGCTGCTGCTTCCGGACGCTCAGTGGGATCATATGGATTCCGAATGTACTCGAATGATGGCGGTCGTTCGGTCTATCTTCTACCAACATGGGTGGCGGCATACTAAGAATCGGCCGTATGTGTGGCATGTTGTGCTCAGAAAAATAGATGGATAGTTCCTTCTTATTTTTTTGGCTTATTTTCGTTTTCAGTCTGCGTGATCAGTGATTTGTAATAATGCGGTACGCTGTAACTTGAATTTCGGAGACACGTTTTTTTAATAAGAATCGGCCGTATGTATCATTTTTGATACAGAGTCTGGGCGCCGCTCCCATTTCTAAAAAAAGACTTACCTAAAACGTAACAAGATAAATTGTTTTTTAGAGAGAACGCGCGCGTTTTATTGATCACTTGAGTCAATACAAATTGTTTCCCGATAGAAACTTGACGACAACCAACAGTCCAACACCTTGAATACAAGTACTCTCTCCGTTCTAAATTAAATGACTTCCATTTGTCCACATGCAGATGTATTTAGATGTGTAACAAGTCTAGATACGGATAGTCATCTATTTTAGAACGGAGGGACTAAGATATATCCCTCGTCGAGCAATTTTTTTTCTAATTTAAATCCAGATGCCTCTTTTTAATCCAGCAGCCACCGCTGATAAATGAGAACCAGGCGGATGATAAATGATGCCTCCGTCTGTTCTCCCTCTAGGGGTGACGATCACAGCAACCATTAACGGTGCCTGTGAGACCTCATGAAACTATATTTATCTTTGCTCCTAGTAAAATTCATACTTTGCGATATTGGAAAAAAAAATCATCTGTCGGCTTGGTTTTCACCATCACATCAACGATGGGTAAAACCCATGATGAATGCTCTGCCACACCCCACGTCAAGCTGGGACCTCATGAAACTATATTTATCTTTGCTCCTAGTAAAATTCATACGAGTACTTTGCGATATTGGAAAAAAAATCATCTGTCGGCTTGGTTTTCACCATCACATCAACGATGGGTAAAACCCATGATGAATGCTCTGCCACACCCCACGTCAAGCTGACCAGCGTTGCTTCTCGGCGCCACCATCGCAGCTCAGCCACAAATCACTCTCCGCCATGGCCCCATCCCGCTCTGGTGTCTGAAAGGACATGGGGAGACTGGCACGCCGCGTGGGTCTCCGCTCGGCGCCTGGAAGTTACCCTCCTGCCCTCAGTCCTTGTGGCCCGCACGCCGGTGCGCAGTGCGGGGCGTCTCGTCGTTTTGGGGAAGGGCAGGAGCGTAAAACCATCGCGCCGCTCGCGCGGGAAATCCGATGGGAAGGATGGTGGTACTGCGATCCAGGGTGTCTTCCTCCATCAAAACGCTTCGGTACTACCACTGCACTGCCATTGTCGCTGTAGTATCCCCCATTTCGTGCGGGGGTTAGGGTTTCGTGCTCGCCCCGCCTCGCTCCACGGGAGAGGGGCGGAGAGGCTGCCGCAGCAACCGCTCGCGCGTCTGACGCAGCTCGATTCGAGATCCGAGCGCGCCCTGCTCGCCGTAGAGCTGTCCGGCGGGCTCGCGCTCGAAGGATGCAGTCTGTTCCGAGGTACGTGAATGCCCACTCCTCTCGCCCTGCTGTGTGATGCTTACTTAACTTTTGGCCTCGGAATGTTCGTTTTCCTGCGCTTATGTGTGTGGGTTGTTTGGTGGTAAGATGCGGTGACTTTGGGGATGTAGTTTGCCATGAATTTTCGAGCTGAATGTGCGGTGATGCTGGAGATCTTAGGATCTTCCATTGCTGGAACTTCAAGGGGACCGATGCCGTGTTGGTATAAGATAATGTTGGTGCTCTGATATATTTTGGTGATACTAGGCGACTCGAGATCGTTCGTAGCTGGATTTGTGGGACATCCTTGTCTCTGTATTGACTCCTGACAGAGTTGCCGCAACAGCGCAACTAGTACTTTGAAGTAACCGTGAGCGATGGATAATAAGGTCACACCCCAGCTATTGTAGACTTGTAGTTGTTGAGTGGTAGGGTAAGTAATCGATTTCTTGTTCTAGTAAGAGTTTGGAGACATTCAATGGATTTGAAATGCTGAAGGTCGCCTTGTTGATCCGGTAAAACGAAACATGGAAAGTGTGGATGTAAAATCCTGGCAGTTTTAGTGAGTTATTGTCCTATGAGCAGGGTGCACTCCTGTGGTGACCTTTCTCTGCCAGTCTGCTTTGTTGGGACTCTGTAGGATGTGCATTGGAGGTTTATGTTGTACTGAACTATGGATATGCGTAATTCTATTTCTGGTTCAGTGAGCCTACTCTGGACTGCCCTGTATTTTTTGTGTGAGTAAAACAGTCTAGAGCACACTGAAACACCATCCCTCCTTAGGTTCACATCGGACACATGTAGTTAACTATGTCAGCAAAGTGTTTTGCACCATTTTTTTCTTGGTGGTAGGGTTGTACTCCCTCCGTTCCAAAATATTTGATGCAGATTTGTCCAAATATGGATGTATTTAGACATCTTTTAGTGTGTAGATACATCCGTATGTAGACAAATCTGAGTCAAGTATTTTGCAACGGAGGGAGTACAAGATACTATTAAGGCCAAATCCTGGCTATTGTCCTATATGAGATAGGATAGGCATTATATGGCCTTTGGTGCACTTGCCTCTGATAGTCTGATGCAGTTTCACAAGTTGAATGAACAATAGCTTAGGTTGTGACTGAAGATGCAACTGTGAAACATTACTAATACAAGTAACAACTGGTCTTTGTTCATCCTAGACTTTATAAAAGCAGACAATGGGACTTTAGAATTTGTACCTGGAAGAGAAAAAACTATTGGTCTAATTATTGACTTTACTTCAGTAGTCATAAATACTGAAATAGCAAGCGGCACATTAATTTATTTGTACTTTTCACCTTCTGTATTCATGATTACGAGATTAAAAGCAACTATTACTACATTAATCTTGCACCCAAGTGAATCATGTTACACACATCCATCCACTTGACAGTTCCGAGTAATGAATACGGTAAAAAATAAGCCAGAATGCATGAAAGACAGGGCCGTGACAGGTGCAGTAAGATGATAACCCTTCTCACATTTAACTTAACTATTGACTGTAATGACATAGGATCCTTCAAGTCTAGTGATGAAATGATCAAATGAACTTAACCAGTGAAGTTATCGGGGCATGCTTTTTTCCTGGACCTTGGCCAAGTTTGTTATTTTTATATTAAACTGACTGTCTGTAGAATTTACAACTGCAGCATAAGTCAATGCTGACTTGCATTTGCAGATGAGGTTAATTCCTTAGCGTGGTAAGAACCTTGTCTGCATGCTGCCCTTGTACCTGACAGTCCAAGCTAACATGATGCCTTTCAGTAGCATGGATGAAAACATGATTACTTTGACTGTCGGCAGAAGTGGCCTCTAAATCCAGCAGAATTTCTTTTATCCTTTTTTTGCGAATGAGAATTTCTTTTATGCTTGCTTCTGAGTTATTTGTACCTGCTTATGCTTCCATGTTTATCCACATTATTCCTGGAGCTGCCTATTACAAATGTCGTTGCATGTTATGTTTTTTTCGTAAGAAGTAATAATTGCTTGCTGAAGTCCTTTACTGACACCACTGTGTTATGACATATCTGCTGTTCTGCAGTGTAGCGCAACGAAGAATGAAACCGAGGCTGCTGCTGATGTTAGGGAAGGCCAACTCCAGTTCCTTCAGGAATGTCTTGCCGCCACAAGCCCACCCTTTGTACATACTGCTGTTCTCTCAGGCTTGGCGGACATAACCTGAGCCCCTCAGGGGCCAAGCCCCAGCGCAGCGACTCCTCGTAAGAGGAAGCATTCGTCTGCACGTGCCCAACAACAACTCCTGCAACTGTTCTCCAATAACACCGATGACCTAGCCCGGGTGCTACTGCTACCCTGTCCTGGATGAGCTATGGTGATACCTACCTACTGAAGTAATATATAGCTGGACTTATCACTAATCTTTCCTCCTAAGTAATCCATCTTGACTCGAATTATCATCTCTTGCGCCCTTCTGCCAAGGTGCACTACTGTTTCATGTTACTCCTATGTCAAGGTTTATTTTGGTTGGATGTGAACCAATTTATAAGCTGGAATTTGGTGGATCACAGTTGTACCATTTCGTATGTCAGATTCTGAATGGATGTTCTGACTTGTGGTGAATTAATGGATGAATGACCAACTATGTTATGATGCATTGCCGCCCTTTTTTTGGATGCCCCTGAATGCTTATAGTTCTGTTCGTGTGCTGAAATCTTGATGATGATACCCCTTCAACTAATGTAACGTTTGTGCTGCTGAGTTGTGTTGTAGCCAAATGGAGGTTTCTAATGTGATTTGCTGTAATATGGGGATTGGTACTAATTACCATTTACCATATGTTGTGAACTTCGGAACTTGTAATACCTGTGTTGAAAGAATAATGTGAAAAGAAGTGAGAGGATTTGGTGCACCTGGGCATCAGTAATCCCGGTTTCGATTTTTTTTTTGGAAAATGGCACTTTTGAGTTTCAAAAAATTGCAATTTTTGGAAGGTGAATACGTATATATGGTATATATATCTGTGCAAAGTTTTGGCTGAAAAGACGTGTTAATTCGGGCTACGGAAAAATAACAAATTTGTGGATGTATGATAAAGTAGTAAAAATCCCTATTTTTGTCTCGAATTTGTCTTTTTTGTGAAGCCTAAAATACAAAGCGTTTCTAAACTAAATTTGGTGCGTACATAAATAATACGTATATGTACCCGTATACTTTTCCAAAAAAGTGCATTTTTCTTTCCGCAAGTATGGGTACTACACTCAAGGAGACTTCCCACGATTGGAATTAGTCCGTGACGAGCTCCCGGGACGCGAAACGTTTTCGCTCGTGAGGAGAGGCGACTCGCGAGGCGACAAGTTTTCCAACCCTAGCCGCTGCCAGCGCAGGCTACCGGCGCCGCCGCCGCTGCAGGCTACCGGCGAAAAAGCTGGGCCCTTCTCCTTCCGTTTGCCGCTCTGGCGGTAGGAGGGAGGGGGACCCCATGGTAATTCGGGTTTGGAAGTTTCTAGCATGGTGCGTCGTTGGGGTGGTGGGAGCGGTGCCCGGGCAAATAAATCTGCCTCAACTCCACTCACACTCCGGCGTTGTCCTTCATGGCGGCGTCTCGGAGTTGGTGGCTATGTGTGCTTGCCGATCTTTCAGATCGGTGGTTGTAGGGTTCATGGATGGTGTCGGCGAGGCGGCGGCGGCGACTCCATCAGATGTTTTTTCCTCCTGCTCTGTCCCCGTTGCTGCGGCGTTGTCTCCGGCGCCATGGTGGAGCAGAGAGGATTCGTCCAGGAGTACGTGCAGACGGTGGTCTGCACTGGTGACAGCTGGAAGATGGTGTACCTTGTGGTGGTTTCGTGGTTGAAAGCTGACGGTTCTGGTTCCCTACTCCGACATCGTTGTGCGTGGGTGCCAGTGCTAAAGTTCGATGGCGTGTCCGGGGACATGCTGCCCCGGTCTGATTCTTTCAACGGCATTGGTTTGTCCTATGGCAAACTACTTTGGAGGTCCGAAAAGCTGATGATCAGCGATGGAGCCGCGTCGAGCTCGGGTGAAGAGGTGATCTGTCTATTTTTTCCTTGGTGGTTGCTACGGTGGTGCCGAAGAAGATGGATAGGCGTTGGTTTGTCACATAGGTTTATCCTATCTTACAGATCTGTAAGATCGGTGTATACATACTTTGTATCTCGTCTTTTATTTATCAATGAGAATCGTATTACCATGCTAAAAAAGTATGGGTACAACATTTTTTTTGAAACGAGGCAAAATATTTGCTTTTTCATTAATTATCGTAATTATCGTCGTAAAAAGTTGACCAGTTTATAAAGAAAACTGGCCGAAAACCTATACAACAACGAACGCACCATGTCGTCCCCGAAGCCGCGCCCCCACACGGATCGAAGACCAAGTCGCCCTACCAAGAAAAAACGACACTCAAACACCTCAACTCAACACGGCGGAGGCGAGCATCCGAAGTTGTCGTTCCGACATCCACACCAGCGCCTCCACATGAGTCGACGATGAAGTCGCTCTAGCGACCAGAGCCGACATTCTGACACCTCAAACACGACACGACGGAGGCGAAAGATCGGAGCCGTCACTGTGACATCCCACCGGCCACGCAGCATGTAGGCAATGACGAAGAATGGGCAACGCCGATCAGACGAAAAGGCAGACACCGGCACGGGGGCGGAGGGCTCCACGGGGTGGGGGATTGTAAGCTGGCATCTCCAGAATACGCCTTCAAATCACGCACTTCAACAGTTCATTTACGTAAAGTATGGAGTACGCCTTCAACGGAATGTGTGCGAGGTGTGCCTTGGAGATCGATGAAGACGAATCAAAACAAAACTCATCCTCCACACCAGTCCACATCTCCCACATATCATCCATCGTCTCGCCCTTCTCTCCCCTCCCCCATTCTCTCGGAAGCGACGCGGCGGCGAGAGCTCCGAGGGAGAGAGAGAGCCATGGCGACAACCGCGGCGCTCCCCTTCTCCTCCTGCTCCACCACCCTCCAAACCCTAACCCGCACCCTCTACCCGCGCCACCGCCTCCTCGTCCCCCGCCGCCGCCTCCACCACCTCCGCTCCCTCGCCGCCGTCCCGAACCCTCCCCGCCTCCGCCGCCCCATCTCGGCCTCCGCCGCCACCAACGGATCCTCATCCTCGGGGGAGTACGACTACGACCTCTTCACCATCGGCGCCGGGAGCGGCGGGGTGCGGGCCTCGCGCTTCGCCTCCACCCTCTTCGGCGCCCGCGCCGCCATCTGCGAGATGCCCTTCGCCACCATCTCCGCGGACGACCTCGGCGGCGTCGGGGGAACGTAAGTGGAAGCTTCTCCTCCTGCTCCCGCGGTTCGCTTATTGTCCGCAGCAAGGTTTTGGTTAGGCTGTGCGCTGCAGCATATGTGTGCTCCACTTTTTTGGTGCACCATTAAGCTTTTCGTGGAACGAAAGGTGACTAGTGTCGTGTGCTGTGCAATTATGGCGGTTGCTGCATTGGATCGTTAGTGATTTTTTGTTTTGTAGGGCGATAAGCTTGTGGCTGCCAGCTGTAATGGCTCTTTTAGACGATTTTTTCGTTAGCTAGATTACAATTATAGCTACTAGCTGAATGCCCGTGCGTTGCAACAATTTAAAATAAAAGTTTTTGTAGTACATTTATTTGTTGAATATATATGCCTTAGGCAATGTACATGTGATTTACCATGTCAGAACAACACATCATGGTGTTTATCTTATCCCTATCCAACGACCACTCTCGACCCTTGTCATGTTCGTCCTCCTTTTTAGTCAACTTTGTTGTGCTGTCACGGTGTCACGTTGTTTCGCTTCAGTATATCTTATCTCAATACTCTTCGCTCCAAGGTAAACCCAACATGTGTACTGAAAATTTCAAATAATCCTCCACTTAATATGGAATTATTGATCAAGAAGGCCCGAATTGGCAGCATTCACACACAGCTTAGACCCTCAACATGTGTGTCATCTGAAAATCAATTATGAAACACCCGAAAATAATAGGGACACGTATGATATTGTTTTAATTAATTTTTATACAACAAACTGTTGCCCTCTAGAACATCGGCACACTGAATATTTATGTGAGCTGATCAAAATATCTCTGCCTTCCGATTCTATCAAAAGTTCAAAACTGACAAAAAAATCTGATTATTAATCAATTCTCCGCTCGATCTTAACAAAACAGAATGCGATAAACACAAAAAGCTTACCTCATAATCAGTCATCCCGATACTGGACAAGGAAATCTGCTGGAGGTGGTCCTGCACGCGTCGAAGATCAAGTGGTCGGGACAGGCGCCGACCAGCAGCCTGAATATGATACTATCAAATAATCACGTCAATCAAAGGGGATACTGGGTACTCATTCATGCTAGGCCTGTGAACACTGACCATGCTAGAATCGCAATTCCCAAAGTAGTGCAAAGTGCATTGCTGTAGAAAATTAGACGTCCAAAGCTGCCTGAATACATCGTCAGTATCAACCAATGAAGATTATGTCCGAGTCTCTCCTCGGAGGATGGCTACAGGGATGGCATGAGGCGATCGCGTCGGTGGCCGGACGGCGCCGGAGAGCACCGGAACTCCTGAAGGACAGCGAGGGGGTAGCAGTGGCACCATCGAGCCACCTCCAACAACCGATTGGACACCGCGTAATGGCGGCGACACGGCTGGCGTAGTAGACCGTGCTGGGTCCTCGGGCTCTCGATCTCCAGCCTCGTCCGGAACGCGATCCGCTCTGTCCGAGGCCTCTCTGCCACCGCCGGCTCCTCGGCCGTGCTCCTAGCATGCGTGTTAGTCGCCGCGCTCACACCAGCACCGCCGCAATCCGGCACGACAGCCGGCGGCGGCAAGGTGAACATGCTGTCGTCGAAGAGGACTCGGAGATGTCGAACTGCCCCGCGTGGTCGCAACCGTCGGCTGCACGGACGGTGCCAAACGCGGCGAAGAAGCTGGACGACGTTGTGGAGCTGATTCCCCGTGGCCGTGGGAGAAGGAGGAAATTGTTTCTAGCCTGACCGTAGGAGAAGCTGTAGGAGATCCCTGCGGCGGCGGCATGGCCTGAGCGCCAGTTACCAGAGGAGAGGCGGATGGAGAGGACGGAGAATCACACGAAGGGATGAAGGGAACGTGCGACGTGGGAGGGATCGGTTAGCGCTGGTTTTTCTCCTCTCCGTTTTTTGTACGAGATCGTTCGTAAGTGTGGGAAGGAGGGCGACGTACCAGTGAACACCAACTCAGCTTTAAAGAATAGTAGAGATTTTCTTGGCTGGATAGCTAGATTTCTGCTACTTTACTAATATACCATTAGCTTGTTGAACTGGGTGCTTAGACTGAAGATTCCTAATATGCCATTAGATCTCATCACATTGGTATGCAATATTTGCTATTTAGCGGATAGCCACAACAAGATGGTGGTTGTTTGTTTCTGGTGATGCTAATGTTGCATTACTGGCCCTATTACATGATTTCCACATTCACAAGTTTTCTTGCTTTGGGAATTTTCTCCAGTAGTGAAGATAATGTTCATGTGTACTTCCAGCAGCTGGTCGAAGCATTTTGGTTTCTAATTTAGTGCTAGTAGAAGAAGTTCTGCTGCACACAAGTAGCACACCATTTCTTGCTGCACCAGCATAATGTAGCCTAGTTCAGCATCGCAATAGCATTTGCACTTACTTGATAACCCTCAACTTCATTATAGGGTAGTTGCCATGGTATTAATATAATTGCATCAAAATGGCTCCACAAGAATCATAAGGCACAGCTCAAAATGTACCCAATAGCAGGAGATTTTTATGTCTGCATTTATCGTTGTTTTTTTGGTTCAATGTGTCAACTGTGGCACTATATTATAATTTTTTTCTTGCAATATCTTGGTTTGTCAATTGTCAGTTTTTCTGTATCACAGATGTGTGCTTCGTGGGTGTGTTCCGAAGAAGTTGTTGGTGTTTGCATCCAAGTTCTCTCATGAGTTTGAAGAGTCTCATGGCTTTGGATGGACTTACGAGACTGATCCAAAGCATGACTGGAGCACTCTGATAGCCAACAAAAATACAGAGCTGCAACGCCTAGTTGGTATCTACAAAAATATATTAAACAACGCAGGAGTCAATCTAATTGAAGGCCGTGGAAAGGTTGGGCGATCTTTGTAAATCAGGTTAAAGTTTGGATAGACGGTTTTCCGAAATGAATGCTGTTGGAAGGTGCAGTTACTGATATTTTTTGTTTTCACTTGGCACAGATAGTTGATCCACATACTGTTAGTGTGGATGGCAAGCTATACACTGCTAAGAACATACTTATAGCTGTTGGTGGTCGACCATCGATGCCAGACATCCCAGGAATAGAGCATGTTATAGATTCTGATGCTGCACTAGATCTGCCTTCAAAACCTGAGAAAATTGCAATAGTGGGAGGTGGATATATTGCTTTGGAGTTTGCTGGCATTTTCAATGGCTTAAAAAGTGAGGTTCATGTGTTTATTCGGCAACCAAAAGTATTAAGAGGGTTTGATGAGGAGGTGAGGAAATATTAGAAATCACAAATAATAGCGTTAACAGTAGATGAGGTGCCTTGTGCTTCTTACTTATTTTGCCAGTTGTGGATTTCAGGTTAGAGATTTTGTTGCTGAACAGATGTCTTTAAGGGGCATCACATTTCATACTGAAGAAAGTCCCCAAGCTATAACCAAATCAAATGATGGTTTGTTATCTCTGAAAACAAACAAAGAAACTATTGGTGGGTTCTCACATGTAATGTTCGCAACAGGCCGTAAACCAAATACGAAGGTTAGCACTATCTGGTCCTTTTGTTTTTGCTCAGTTACATACTTCTACTATGCGTCTTTGTTTGTCAATTCATCCATCCTAGATTGCTAACATAATTGTTGTTCTTGTAGAACCTTGGACTGGAAGAGGTTGGGGTCAAAATGGACAAGAAAGGGGCTATAGTGGTAGGTAAAATAATACGCTGACTTCAAGTTCCTCTGGCTTTTGTTGTCACTCTAACTTTGGAGCGTTTTGTTATAAAATTATGCTTACTAGGTCGATGAGTATTCTAGAACCTCAGTGGATTCAATTTGGGCTGTTGGAGATGTTACTGATAGGATCAATCTAACGCCGGTTGCACTGATGGAAGGTGGGGCATTTGCGAAAACAGCATTCGGCGATGAACCTACCAAACCAGATCACAGGTATTTGATCATTTATCAAGTCACCATCAGTAACCTTGGAAGCCATATGGTTGCTGTAGAAATCCCATATACTTTGTTATTTCACCATGAGTGTTTACCTCTGCTGCTTCTTCTTAACAAAGAGATTGGGGAGGGTGACAACTTTGTTAGTTACTTAGTCATAATCCTACTGGGTTGTATAAAAAAAGTCATAATCCTACTGGTAGTTCACAGGGCCAATGTTTGATTTAGTCTTTATTTCCTTATTCGTCACCATGCGTGATCCCCTGTCCCCAATTCAATACAAACAAGTTCTTACGATTTTGTAGGTCATCCAGGGCTGTCTTTCATTTTGTTTGTGTTCATGTTTTTCTGATTCACCCAGCCTGACAAGCTCCTGAAACTGACTTTATACTGAAGTTCATAATTCAATTTCATTGCTTCTGAGATATTCTTTTTATTTGAGACTGGATTTCGTCGTTCTATGGAATGCTCTTTCATTGTGAATGATTTTTTTTTGACAGAGCTGTGCCAGCTGCTGTTTTCTCCCAGCCGCCCATTGGGCAAGTCGGTCTTACCGAGGAACAGGTGATAATATATGGCGAGCATTAAATTTTCTTGTACACAAAGGTAGTCACTCATATGCATATTTGTGCAGGCTATTAAAGAGTATGGAGATGTTGATGTCTACTTATCAAACTTCAGACCTCTTAGGGCCACTCTTTCTGGATTACCTGATCGCGTACTAATGAAGCTTATTGTGTGTGCTACCACGAACAAAGTTGTAGGAGTGCATATGTGTGGTGATGATGCCCCTGAGATAATCCAGGTTTGCATGGTTTTTATTATTCTTTACCATTGCTGCTTTATTCCAGACTTATTTGTCATGTTCTGTGCAATTTTCTGGCAGGGAATTGCAATTGCTGTTAAAGCTGGGTTAACAAAGCAAGATTTCGATGTCACTGTTGGCGTCCACCCAACATCTGCAGAGGAATTTGTCACTATGAGGAGTCCAACTAGAAAAGTTCGAAGAAAAACTGCAACTGAGGTATGCAATGCAACCGTTTTGGATGTATTTGTACCTTGCCTATTCAGCGGAAAATATATGTGTTTTGGAGATCAGCTCCTTTTCAACTAGAACTGCCTGTGTTATATATATCTGTGCTGTGCCGAATTTTTACCTTCTCCTGGTTATTTCAGGTAGAATCGAAGGATGAGGTCGTCACAAAGTAGTAGATATTACCCCTGACGGTTGTACATAGAAGGTACACGTCTGCATTCTTTTGACCCGCCATTTTAAGCTATCATTTATTTTCAGCATGTACATTTGTCATGGAGCAATGGTGGCAGACATTGTTGTATTGAGGAGTATTAATCAAATTATCAACAGCAGTAGTTGCTAACTCCATCAGACTTCTGTGAGTATTGTAGTGACGCTAAGGATTCAAGCCTTTATGGCTGATTTTATTTTGTGATCTTCGGCATTTTCACACTGCACGGACTGTAGTATTCAGAAAGCTCATCCAAACATTGCATTGGCCACATTCAGACAGAACATCATCTTGACGAGTTGAGCCGTTGAGCTGCTCTGTTAAGTGGTTATTTTTTTAGTCCGTCTTATTCAAGTATAATAATCTGATGACATGAGCTTTTAATTTCCGCTTGCTGTTTGTTAACAAGGAATCACACTTGGTCAGGCTTGTAATTTGTTTCCATGTTACTTATTTAGTTTCTGCTGCAGGCATTCTGGAGGACGTGGCCCTGCTACCGGACTGGAAATCTGATCAATCTGTCACAGGAAACAGCTGAAGATCATAGCATGACTAGCTTTTTGCCCTCGCGTTGTGCATTTCTTGAGGCTTGAACACGCTGGTAGTTGAGTTTTTCCCGCCTTTATCTGCTATATGTCATGTAATAAATGCTACAGATGTGGGCATCTCAGCCTGGAAATATTGACGGGAGAAGTAATCCAGCGAAGAGTTTAACTACTGATCGGCACATTTCCGAGTGTATTTGTTTAGAAAGCTTCTTTGCCATTCTGAGTACATTTCTCCTCGCTTTACCTACACACCGGGTGGAACTTTCCTGGATCGTACAGGCGGAGCGGACGCACCGGCAACATCTAGCATAGCACCTGGTCTTTGTTTCCACCACGCAACTTGCCATTCGAAGCCTTGCTATTTCCATCGATTCCATTGAAAAACAATGGATGAAGGTGGAGCCGAAAATTCCGCAACTTGTTTTTAAAGATGCGAAATAAATCACGTACATTGGTTATGGTGTTTCTGTGTGCATATTGTCAAATTTTGGATTAAGAATTATGGATGCACGAGAAACAACATAATCAATGTCCACGATTTATTTCACATCTTTTGAAAATTTGGAAATGGAACAAGCTGCCTTTGACAACAAGCTCAGAGGTTTCCTTGGCTTGACCGGATACTACGCTTTGTGAATCACTATGGTCTCATCTGCAGACCTCTCTGATATTCTCAAGGACTATTTTGTGTGGGGAGCTGAACAACAAGCTGCCTTTGACAATCTCAAACAGATCATGACAACTTGCCCTGAATTTCCAACTTCCTTCACCATTGAGTCAGATGCTTGTGGGACTAGTATTGGGGCAGTTTTGATGCAAAAGTACAGCCATTAGCATTTTTTCAGCAAGGGACTTGGACCCAAGGCAGCTGCACAGTCAGTATATGAAAAGAAGCTATTGCAATATTGGTAACTCTCAAAAAGTTGCGTCACTATTTGTTGGGGAATAAATTGGTGATCAAAACTGACCATGAAGCTTGAAGCATATGGCATCCCAAAGGCTCACAGAGGGGATCCAACACAAGTTATTATTCAAACTGTTGGAGTTTGACTATGTTATAGAGTACAAAAGAGGGAAAGAAAACCTAGTGTGGCAGATGCCCTATCAAGAAGAGATGTGCCAGATGGGGAACATTGCATGCATATCACCACAGTCACACTGATTGGCTGCAAGATGTGAAACAGAGCTATATACAAGATCCTGATATCACAACACTGCTCTAGAAACTGGCTACAGATGTATCAGCTCAACCCCAATTTACCATGACAGAGAGAATCATCAAGTTGAACAATAGAATATATGTGGGGGCAACTTCTAACCTCAGATCCAAACTACTGCATGATTTTCATGACTCTGCACTAGGTGGACACTCAGGAACAAGGGCTACTACCACAAGCTGAAGAAAATTTTCTACTGGCCCAAGCTCAAGTCCCAGATTGAGCAGTACATTGCAGAATGTCCCACTTGCCAACTAACAAAGCTAGAACACTTGAACAAGCCAGGTCTCTTAAAACCAACAATACCATACCCTGACATGGCTTGGGCACATGTCATCCTGGACTTCATAGAGGCATGCACTGCCAAATTCTCAAGGCAAAGAGGTGATATTGGTTGTTGTAGATCGACTGACCAAGCATGCCACTTCATTGCCATGTCCCATCCATACAATGTCACACAAGTGGTACAACTGTTCCTAGACCATATTTTCAAGCTCCATGGTATGCCAATCTCAGATCGAGATAAATCTTCACCAGCAAACTGTACCATGACATATTCAAGGCTCTGAAAGTGGAAGTTCGCTCAGCACAACACATTACCCCGAAACAGACGGGCAAACTGAGCGAGTAAATCAATGCCTCGAAGCATACCTGTGAAGCATGGTATTCCAGCGTCCAAAAACCTGGTGCAAGTGGCTCTCCCTCGCGGAATACTGGTATATGTAACACATCCTATATACCTCACTGAAGTGCACTCCGTTCCAAGCGCTGTATGGCTACCCTCCTCCACAAATTGGAGGACTGTCCATTCCATCACCAATCTTAGTTGAAGCTCATAGCACCCTCACTGACAGAACTCAAATGATGAAAGAACTCCGGGAGAATCTGACAGTGGCACAGAACATGATGAAATACTTTGTTGATCAACACATTCAGAGCGTTCCTTGATTGTGGGTGACATGGTCTACCTCAAAATTCAGCAATACAGGCAGAATGCGTTTGGATTGCGTGGATCACTAAACTGAGATCAAAGTACTATGGCCCATACAAGGTGTTACAGCGAGTTGGGGAACTATCATACAAGCTTCAGTTACCAGATGCAGCTGAAATACACCCGGTCTTTCATGTAAGCCAACTGAAGAAGCATCTGGGCAACAATGTTTTTCCTCTGCCAAATGTTCCTCTTGTTACAGCAGAGTAACAAGAGTACACTCATCAGGGAATGAACGGTCCAGATGAAGGCGGACAGGGAGGCGACGTGGACCAATGATTCACACTCATCGCTAAGAACTCGTACAATTCCTCTGAAAGTAACGCGATCGTGAGCAATTCCCTGCAATTTCGAGTGTATTTCGTCCTTGGGTCATGACACTCCCGAACCCTCCCCGCCTCCGCCGCCCCATGTCGACCTCCGCCGCTACCAACGGATCCTCCTCCTCGAGGGAGTACGACTACGACCTCTTCACCATCGGCGCCGGCAGCGGCGGGGTGCGGGCCTCGCGCTTCGCCTCCACCCTCTTCGGCGCCCGCGCCGCCATCTGCGAGATGCCCTTCGCCACCATCTCCGCCGACGACTTGGCGGCGTCGGGGGAACGTAAGTCCTCCTGCTCCGGCGGTTCGTTTATTATGCGCAACAATGTTTTGGTTAGGCTGTGCGTTGCAGCATGTGTGTGCTTCACTTTTTCGTTCACCATTAAGCTTTTCGTGGAGCGACAAGTGACCAGTGTCGAATGTGCTGTGCAATTCTGCATTGGATCGTTAGTGATGTTTGTTTCGTAGGGAGATATACTTCTAGCTGCCAGCTGTAGTGGCTCTTTTGGACTTTTTTTTTTGGCTAGCTAGAATACAGTTGTAGCTATTTTCTTGGCTGGACAGCTAGATTGCTACTACCTTACCGTAAGCCTTAGGCCTTAGCTTGCTGAACAGGGTGCTTAGAGTGAAGATCCCTAATACGCCATTAGATCTCATCACATTTGAGCCATTTAGCGGTTAAGAGACCGCTAGATGGTGGTGATCTTTGTTTCTGGTGATGCTATTATTGCATGAGTGTTCCTATTACATGATTTCCACATGCACAATTTTTCTTGCTTTGGTAGTGAAGATAATGTTCATAAGTGGTTCCAGCAGCTGGTCGAAGCATTTTGGTTTCTAATTTAGTGCTAGTATAAGGAATTTTACTGCACACAAGTAGCACACCATTTCATGCTGCGCCAGCATAATGTAGCCTAGTTCAGCATCGCAATAGCATTTGCATTTACTAGATAACCCTCAACTTCATTATACGGTAGTTGCCATGTTATTAAATATAATTGCATCAAAACTGCTCCACAAGAATCATAAGGCGCAGCTCCAAAATGTACCCAATAGCAGGAGATTTTTATGTCTGCATTCGTCGTTGTTTTTTGGTTCAATGTGTCAACTGTGGCACTATATTATAATTTTTTTCTTCCAATACCTTGGTTTGTCAATTGTCTATTTTTCTGTATCACAGATGTGTGCTTCGTGGGTGTGTTCCAAAGAAGTTGTTGGTGTTTGCATCCAAGTTCTCTCATGAGTTTGAAGAGTCTCATGGCTTTGGGTGGACTTACGAGACCGATCCAAAGCAGGACTGGAGCACTCTGATAGCCAACAAAAATACAGAACTGCAACGCCTAGTTGGCATCTACAAAAATATATTAAACAACGCAGGAGTCGATCTAATTGAAGGCCGTGGAAAGGTTGGGCGATGTTTTTAAGTCAGGTTAACGTTTGGATAGACGGTTTTCCGAAATGAATGCTGTTGGGAGGTGCAGTTACTGACATTTTTTTTCACTTGGTACAGGTAGTTGATCCACATACTGTTAGTGTGGATGGCAAGCTATACACTGCTAAGAACATACTTATAGCTGTCGGTGGTCGACCATTGATGCCAGACATCCCAGGAATAGAGCATGTCATAGATTCTGATGCTGCACTAGATCTGCCTTCAAAACCTGAGAAAATTGCAATAGTGGGAGGTGGATATATTGCTTTGGAGTTTGCTGGCATTTTCAATGGCTTAAAAAGTGAGGTTCATGTGTTTATTCGGCAACCAAAAGTATTAAGAGGGTTTGATGAGGAGGTGAGCAAATATTAGGAATCACAAAAAATAGCGTTAACAATAGATGAGGTGCCTTGTGCTTCTTACTTATTTTGACAGTTGTGGATTTCAGGTTAGAGATTTTGTTGCTGAACAGATGTCTTTACGGGGTATCACATTTCATACTGAAGAAAGTCCCCAAGCTATAACCAAATCAAATGATGGTTTGTTATCTCTGAAAACAAACAAAGAAACTATTGGTGGGTTCTCACATGCAATGTTCGCAACAGGCCGTAAACCAAATACGAAGGTTAGCACTATCTGGTCCTTTTGTTTTTACTCAGTGACATACTTATACTATGCGTATTTATTTGTCAATTCATCCATCCTAGATTGCTAACATAGTTGTTGTTCTTGTAGAACCTTGGACTGGAAGAGGTTGGGGTCAAAATGGACAGCAAAGGGGCTATAGTGGTAGGTAAAATAATACGCTGACTTCAAGTTCCTTTGACTTTTGTTGTCACTCTAACTTTAGAGCTTTTTGTTATAAAATTGTGCTTACTAGGTCGATGAGTATTCTAGGACCTCAGTGGATTCAATTTGGGCTGTTGGAGATGTTACTGATAGGATCAATCTTGTTGTGGAATGAACAACTCTATTCAACCACGGCCTTAGGCCAAAGGTACAAGGTACATATACATGTATACATGTGGTGATGAACAGTACTATACACATCTAACACCCCCCCTCAAACGCATGGTGGGTCAACAACACTGAGTTTGGAGAGGAAGAACCCATGCTGCGCTCGAGTCTGTGCCTTCGTGAAGAAATCCGCCAACTGTAACTCGGAGGGCACATAGCGAAGAGCAAGAATCTGATCCTGCACAGCAGCACGCACAAAGGAGGCATCCACGCCGATGTGCTTGGTGAGCTCATGCTTCACCGGGTCACGCGCAATGCTGATGGCACCGGTACTGTCTGACAATAGAGAAGTCGGTGCAGCAGCAGAAACACCAAAGTCTGCTAGCAACCATCACAACCAGGTCACCTCAGCCGTCAACATAGTCATCGCTCGCAACTCAGCCTCTGCACTGGAGCGGGAAACTGCCTTCTGTTTCTTCGTCTTCCAGGCAATGAGAGATCCTTCAAGAAAAACACAATAGGCAGACAGGGAGCGGCGATCAGAAGGATCACTGGCCGACGTAGCATCAGAGTAGGCCTGGAGCTGGAGAGAGCTGGAGCGAGGAAAGAAAAGGCGGCGAGAGATCGTGCCACGAAGATATCGTAGAACACGGAGAAGGTGACTATAGTGGACAGAACTGGGAGCAGATACGAACTGACTCAGAATGTGGACAGGATATGATATGTCTGGACGAGTGACAGCCAGATAGACAAGACTCCCAACAAGATGGCGATAGCGTGTCGGGTCTGTGAGGGGATCACCATCGGTAGCACGAAGCTGAACATTGAGCTCCATAGGAGTCTCAGAAGTGCACTCATCACCAAGAGCGGCGCGAGCAAGAAGATCCTGAATATATTTTTCTTGGGAGATGTAGAAGCCATCAGAAGTCGAAGAAACCTCAATCCCAAGAAAATAGCGAAGAGGGCCAAGATCTGACATCAGGAACTGCTCACGGAGGCGGGCCTTAACAAAGGCAATATACGCAGAGTCATCGCCAGTAATGATCATGTCATCAACATATAAGAGGAGGAGCGTCCGACCACGAGGTGAGGTGTGGACAAACAGCGCAGGGTCATGGTCGCTAGGCACAAAACCAGCGGCAGTCACCACAGAAGCGAAACGCTCAAACCAGGCGTGAGGGGCTTGTTTAAGGCCATAGAGAGAGCGCCGAAGACGGCAAACCATACCATCAGGAACAGAGTACCCCGGTGGTGGCTGCATATAAACCTCCTCACGCAACTCACCATTGAGAAAGACATTCTGGACGTCAAGCTGAGACACAGACCAATGACGAACAGAAGCCACAGCGAGAAGAGTGCGAACAGTGGTCATGTGGGCAACAGGAGCGAATGTCTCATCATAATCGCGTCCCTGCTCCTGCTGAAAACCACGAGCCACAAGACGAGCTTTGTAACGCTCAAGAGAACCATCGGAGCGAGTCTTGATCTTATAGACCCACTTGCAAGTGATGGGACGAACACCAGGAGGAGGGGAAACAAGATCCCAAGTGCCAGTGCGCTCAAGTGCAGCAATCTCCTCAGCCATCGCAAGCTGCCATTCAGACTGAGCCATGGCATCCCGATAGGAAGTGGGCTCTCCAATTCGATTCAAAGATCGGAATCATACCTCCAGCGGGCAAGGTCGGCTCAAGAAATGGAAGTTGTGAGATGAAACCCTTAGTTCAGTGCCGGGTTGAATAAGTACTATCGGTCAATCATATCATTTTATAGACGGAATGGGGTGTAGGCACGTTTATTGGAGCAACAGCATTGGGTGCTTTAGCCTGGCAGACAGACTTACATGAGTTTACCTCTGCCTTTCCATAGAAAGAAATTCTTACTTCAATGAGTGAGTAGCGCAGAAAGACCGTACTGTGAAGGAGAAAAGCGATCAGGAGACCGCAAGGAAGGACGAGAACGAAGGTTATGAACCGGTGTAGGTGGGGAAGGTGGCGCTCCTGAAGTAGAGGGTATGTCAGAGGAATCATCCACAGCACGAGGTCGACGAGTGTAGTGGAGAGGAAAGGGAGAAAGGGGAGGATGCGCCGGAGCGGTAGGTGGAGAGGCAGGTGACGAGGGAGGAGAGGAAGAAGGAGGGGTGGGTGGGGTCGGAGGTATATCAGAAATAGTGGGACTCGGCGGAGGTGGAGGTGGAGGAGGAACATGAGGCACAGAGGGAGATGTGTCGGGGAGTATAAGAAAGGAGAGATCGTCAACTGAAAAAGTCGAGATGGTAGGACGCGGATAGTATGGACGAGACTCATCAAAAGTCACATCACGTGAAATACGAAGACGACGACCAACAGGATCCCAACATCGGTAACCCTTGTGCTCATTACTGTACCCAAGAAAGACACACTCAACCGACTGAGCAGTCAGTTTGGTGCATTCTCGCGGAGAAAGAAGAACATAGCACACACACCCAAACAGACGAAGGGCGGAGTAGTCAGCAGAATGACCAGAGAGACGCTCCATAGGAATATCACCCTGTAAGGCAGCCGAAGGCTGGATGTTGATAAGATATGTGGACGTGGAAATAGCCTCAGCCCAAAAGTGGGGAGGAAGAGAGGCGGCGATCATCATCGCACGAGTCGTCTCAAGCAGGTGGCGATGCTTGCGCTCAGCAACACCATTCTGAGCATGGGCACCAGGACAAGAGAACTGGGCAAAAGTACCCTGCTCGGCAAGAAAACCACGCAACATCTGGGAGATATACTCACCAGCCGAGTCAGCACGAAAAACACGGATGGGCGTGGAAAACTGGGTGTGAACCATGGCAGCAAATCGCTTGTATATGAAGAGAACTTCACTGCGAGATTTCATAAAGTAGAGCCAAGTATAGCGAGAGAAGTCATCAATAAAAAGAACATAGTAGCGATGACCCCCTTTCGAATCAAAGGGAGCAGGACCCCATACATCAGAATGTACTAAGTCGAAAGGACGCTGAGAGACTGACTCACTGGTAGGATAGGGTAACTGAGTCTGTTTGCCAAGTCTACAACCATTACAATGTAAGGAAACATCACCAGATACAGACCCTAAAACACCTTGGCGCACTAAAGAAGACAAGCGAGAGCCACAAATATGACCCAGTCGATGATGCCATTGCTGGAAGGACGCAGAAGAGGAGGCAGCAAGAGCATGTGAACTGGCGGGTGTGGTGGCAGCGGAAGGAACACGAAGCCAGTCAACCTCCCAAAGGCCCTGAGCATCATGGCGCCGAGGGCCAGCTCCAACTAGAGCCTTGGTGCGACGATCCTGAACAGAGCAAGAGTCGTGATCAAGAATGACACGACAACCAGAATCCGCAAGTTGAGCAGCAGAGAAAAGATTCATGGTAAGACGAGGAACATGAGAAACACCAGGAACAGAGAAACACGAAGTAGAAAGAGTGCCACGACTAGCAACAGGAAGCGGTGTGCCGTCGGCAGTAAGAACATTGACATGAGAATCAAGAGGTCGAAGAGAAGACAGAGCAGAAGAATCAGAAGACATGTGAAAGGAAGCTCCAGAATCCAGAACCCACGGAGATGTACCTGACTGTGTAGGCGGTGGTGGCAGAGTAGCAGTAGTGGAAGCAGTCAGCGAGGCAACAGTGCCCGTCGAGGAAGAGCCAGAGGAAGCCAGCATACGCTTGAGCTGGGCAATATCCTGGGCAGTGAAGGACTGTGCAGACGGAGGCGCACGAGCCGCAGGAGAGGAGCGACCCAAGTCACGCTGCTTCTTGAAACAATCAGATTCTGGGTGGCCTGGCTTCTTGCAGTAGTCACAGAACATGTGAGAAAGAGGCCGACCCCCCCTGCAGAGGGCCGCCCGCCCACCCCCCGTGAAGGAGTGGGTAGCAGCGGTGGAATAGACGACACCGGAGCGCGGGCAGCAAGCACTGTGGGAACCACAAGCAGTCCAGCAGAACGGAGTCGAGTCTCTTCAGCGCGAAGCTCTGCAAGTACCTCTGAGATGGGAACACGTCGACCACGAGCAAGCAAGTGTGCACGCCGAGGCTCAAACTCGGGACGCAGGCGAGACAAGAACTCATGGACACGCTGAAACTCCAAATCGGACCGCACTGTCTGACAGCAGCGACAAGTACCACAAACAACAGTCCGCAGAGAGTCAAGCTGACGCCAGATGGCAGAACACTATGTGTAGAACACATCAACAGTAGAGTCACCCTGCTGAAGAGCATGCTCCTGACGGACCACAGACAGGTAGAGAGCATCACCAGAGGGCTGATATCGCTGACAAAGATAAGTCCACATCGCAGCAGTAGTGCCCAATCCCATAAACTCAGAAGCAAACTGGGGTAGAACACTAGCAGTGAGGACAGCAGCAGCACGAGCATCATCATTGCACCACTGAGTGTAAACAGACAGAGCATCCCGATAAATAGAGAGAGACTCCGAGTAATCCGATACCTGCTGGTCATAGGTTCGAACTGCAAGATCATCAGCATCCTTGGCGGCAGCACGATAAGCCTCGGACGCATCAGCGGCAAGAGCGGGTGGCACCGGTGGAGTAGGAGCCACAGGAGCAACGGGGCACGGCGGACAGGGGACCTCGCCAGAGAGAACGCCCCACAACAGGAGGCCGCGCATGTGGATGCGCATAAAGCCCACAAACTCGGCGTAGTTGGTGCCATCAAAGATCACAGAGCACCGGGGAACAACAACATAGCCCGAAGAAGACATCGCGGGCTCTCTGTTTTTTTTTTTTTTACACTGTCCGGACCTGGGGCCGGTCTAACCGGGCTGGCAACCGGGCGATGGCCAGAGCCAGCCGGACCAGAGGCCGGTCTATGCTGGGCTGAAGGCCGTGCGGGTGCCAGAGGCAACCGGACCAGAGGCCGGAATTTGCCGGGCAGGAGACCGGACCAAGTGAGAGAAAATGGATCGGGCTGCTCGTGCTCTTCTAGCCCGAGCTCGTGATGGAGATGAGCGAGCAAGGCAGGAGCCCCGCGGCGGCCTGGAGGGGCGGCGGCCGGGAGGTGGCCGGGCAAGGGCGGCCGGAGGCGGCCGGGCAAGGTCGACGACCGCGACGGGCCGGACAAGGCCGGGACGGCAGCAGGCCGGATGTGAGGCAGCCGCAGCAGGCCGGAACGGCGGCGGCAGCAGGCCGGACGTGAGGCAGCCGCAGCAGGCCGGAACGGCGGCGGCGGCAGGCCGGACGTGAGGCGGCAGCGGCAGGCCGGACGGGAGGCGGCCGCTGCAGGCCGGAATGGCGGCAGCGACAGGCCAAGACGACGGCAGCGCGGCAGGACGGGAACGGCGGCGGCGCGGCAGGCCGGGAACGGCGGCAGCTATGTGCGCCGGGGAAGAGGAGAGCACCGAAGCTCTGATACCATGTTGTGGAATGAACAACTCTATTCAACCACGGCCTTAGGCCAAAGGTACAAGGTACATATACATGTATACATGTGGTGATGAACAGTACTATACACATCTAACAAATCTGACACCGGTTGCACTGATGGAAGGTGGGGCATTTGCGAAAACAGTATTCGGCGATGAACCTACCAAACCAGATCACAGGTATTTGATCATTTATCAAGTCACCATCAGTAACCTTGGAAGCCAAATGGTTGCTGTAGAAATCCCATATACTTTGTTATTTCACCATGAGTGGTTACCTCTGTTGCTTCTTCTTAACAAAGAGATTGGGGAGGGGTGACAACTTTGTTAGTTACTTAGTCATAATCCTACTGGGTTGTAAAAAAGAAGAAGTCATAATCCTACTGGTAGTTCACAGGGCCAACGTTTGATTTAGTCTTTATTTCCTTGTTCGTCACCATGCGTGACCCCCTGTCCCCAATTCAATACAAACAAGTTCGTATCCAGGGTTGTCTTTCATTCTGTTTGTGTTCATGTTTTTCTGATTCACCCAGCCTGACAAAGTCCTAACTGACTTTGTACTGAAGTTCATAATTCAATTTCATTGCTTCTGAGATATTCATTTTATCTGAGACTGGATTTCGTCGGTCTATGGAATGCTCTTTCATTGTGAATGATTTTTTTATGACATAGCCGTACCAGCTGCTGTTTTCTCCCAGCCGCCCATTGGGCAAGTCGGTCTTACTGAGGAACAGGTGATAATATAGGACGAGCATTAAATTTTCTTGGACACAAAGTTAGTCACTCATATGCATATTTGTGCAGGCTATTGAAGAGTATGGAGATGTTGATGTCTACTTATCAAATTTCAAACCTCTTAGGGCCACTCTTTCTGGATTACCTGATCGTGTACTAATGAAGCTTATTGTGTGTGCTACCACGAGCAAAGTCGTAGGAGTGCATATGTGTGGTGATGATGCCCCTGAGATAATCCAGGTTTGCATGGTATTTTATTATTCTTGACCATTGCTGCTTTATTCCAGACTTATTTGTCATGTTCTGTGCAATTTTCTGGCAGGGAATTGCGCTTGCTGTTAAAGCTGGGTTAACAAAGCAAGATTTCGATGTCACTATTGGCGTCCACCCAACATCTGCGGAGGAATTTGTTACTATGAGGAGTCCAACTAGAAAAGTCCGAAAAAAAACTGCAGCTGAGGTATGCAATGCAACCGTTTTAAATGCATTTGTACCTTATCCTATTCAGTGGAAAATATATGTGTTGTGGAGATCAGCTCCTTTTCAACTAGAATTGCCTGTGTTATCTGTGCTGTGCCGAAGCCTTCTCCTGGTTATTTCAGGTAGAATCAAAGGATGAGGTCGTCACAAAGCAGTAGATATTGCCCTTCACGGTTCTACATAGAAGGTACACGTCTGCATTCTTTTGACCCGCTATTTTAAGCTATCATTTCTTTTCAGAATGTACATTTGTCATGGAGCAATGGTGGCAGACATTGTTATCATCTACAATAGTAGTTGCTAACTCAATTAGAGTTCTGTGAGCATTGTAGTGACGCTAAGGATTCAAGCCTTTATGGCTGATTAATTTGAGATCTTCAGCATTTTCACAATGCACGGACTGTAGTATTTAGAAAGCTCATCCAAACAATGCATATGCATTGACCATATTCGGACCAAACATCATCTTGACGAGTTGAGACGTTGACCTGTTCTCTTAAGTGGTTATTTTTTTCATTCCGTCTTATTTGAGTATGCTAATCTAATGACATGAACTTTTAATTTTTTAGGAACATGGCAGTCGTTCCGCCTTTCGATTAGATAAAAAATATTGTTATGTACAGAAGCTCAAGATAGGGATAAATCCCTCTACAAAGAAAACAAAAAAATACAAGTCTCCCAGATCCTGCGTGTGGGCCAGGCTTGCTGTTTGTTAGCAAATAAACACACTTGGCCAGGCTTGTAATTTGTTTCCATGTTACTTATTTTAGTTTCTGCTGCAGGCATTCTGGAGGACGTGGCGCCCCTGCTACCGGACTGGAAATCTGATCAATCTGTCACACGATGTCAGGAAACAGCTGAAGATCGTAGCCATGACTAGCTATGTCTGTTTTTTCCCTCGCGCTTCTGAATTTCTTTGCTTGAGGCTTGAAAACGCTGGTAGTTGAGTTTTTCTGGCCATTATCTGCTATATGTCACGGAATAAGTGCTACAGATGTGGGCATCTCAGCCTGGAAATATTGACGGGAGAAGTAACCAGCGAAGAGTTTAACTACTGATCTGCACATTTTTGAGTATATTTGTCAGAAAGCTATCTTTTTTTAAGAACATGCAGGAGCACTGCATGTATTACCATAGATACATAGATAGAAAGAAAGATAGCCAGGAAAAGAACTGGCTGAAGTCTTACAGAGATGGCCGAGGCCAAAGAAGAGAGGAAAACCAAATACAGGCGACCTAACAAGCTCATGCTACCAAAATCAAACAACAAACAATAAAACCAGCCTAAATACTTAACCAAGATCCAGACGACCTGCACTAGCTAGATTCCATTGTTTGGCCTCATTTTTTATGTGTTCAATTAACACATTGGTGGGCTTGAGATTTTGTCAAACACCCTCCGATTTCTTTCACGCCAAACTTCCCAAGCGACCAGTACGATCACCGTGTCTAGCTTCCTCTTGGTTGCTCCCGTAAACGATTCTCGGATATGCACCATCATTCTCTTAGTTTATCTTGAACTGAAGGTGTGGCCCTCTGAAGATTTGCCCAACTAAGTACATGCCCCCAAATAATATTAATGACCGCGCATCCCATGAAAAGATATAGTGCATTTTCTTCGACTGTGCCACAAAAGGAGCATCTATCAGGATGAGGCAGACCCCTTCTTTGTAGTCTATCGGCAGTCCAAACTCTCCTACGGATAAAGAGCCACATGGCCAGCTTACATTTCGTCGGCGTCCAAGCCCTCTAAATGGCTTCAGCTAAATCGCATGAGATTTTTGTTTGGAAATGAGCTTGATACACCGAGCTGGTAATAAATTGCCCTTTTGGATTCCATGGCCATTCCCATTTGTCCTCGATGATAGGTGAGAAGTTGACGTCTTTACATTCCTCCCAAATAGCAAGAACTTGCATGAAAGTGTTAATTGTTACCGGTTTTTTTTATGTTTTCAATCCATGCTCCATTGTTAAGAGCTTGGGCCACTATTCTTTGCCATTAGATACTAGGGAAGGGTCACCTGCACATTTCTGAGTATATTTGTCCTATCTTTGCCATTAGATACTAGGGAAGGGTCACGCTGCGGTGGTTTCCCTGAGTATGTGCTCATTCGTCCGGCACTTTTTTTTCCGAAACACTGTACAAACGCAGACGTTCACATACACTGCATACACTCACCCTATGAAAGCACACACGTATACCTAACTTTATGAGCATCTTCGAGAGACTGAGTCGGTGGATCGTTTCTTGAGATTGACGAAGTCACCTGCCTTGCTGTCGACGGAACGTCGCGTCCCACTGAATAATATTCCGCCTAAACGTATCGAACGTGGGGTGTAAACTCTGTCCTACTGAAAAATATTCTGTCTAAATGAGAAACACCAGTATCGAATCTGGGGTTTAAACTCTGATGGGTTATGAGTACAACCACCCTCCTAGTCATCCTGTTATGACAGGTTCTTCGTCCACACCCCCACCACCCTGTTATGGTTATCAACAACGTTCACCCCTGCCGGAAATGAATGTCCACTGTTCCAGTGCTCTTGAGAGAACTTCGATGATGTTTAATCGCACTTTCCGGTGCATGAGGTCAATCCTTCAATGTAGCGTTTTTGTTCACGAGCACTGGCTACTAGTCTACTACTCGCTCCATTTCTAAATGTAAGATGTTTTAGTTTGTTGTTGGTGAAGTGGTTTAGACAGTGCAGCTTGGATGCATGACTTCGCCTGCAACTGTGTTAGGACGGACGTGGCGTTATGCACGTCGTTTTTATTTCTCTCATTTGCATTACTGGAAGGCTGCTGAAAATGCCTGACACAGGCTTTCCCGTCCAGAGAGAGAGGCTCCCGGGCTCGTTCCACTTCCCGCCCGTACTTCTCGCCCGCGCGCGCCGCCCCCCAACCGAACGGTGATTTGAGCGCGGAGGCAGGATCAAACGGGTTCTCTCCCAACGAAACCCTCCGCCTCTCGCGGCGCTCCATTTCTGCGGCACCACCGTGCGGCTGACACGCCCAATCGCCCGGCCCGCTGCGCATTTCCCGCCTCCGCCGCCGGCAGGATCATCGCTTCCGGCCACCGGCCCTAATCGCTTCGCCTTCGACCGCAGTGAGTTCTCCCCCCAATTCCCTCATTTCTCTCCTGCCTATGCCGTGGACGAACTTAAATTGCGCACGGATGTTAGCCATCGATTTGCCCTTGCCGCTGAAGCTCGATGCGATTGACCACGGGGGAGGACGCGCCGAATTTTGCGAAGCCGTTGCGGTATTTGGACGGAGGGGAAGGGAGGGGCGGCCACTTGCCGATTTTATCTCCTTTGTAATTTACTCTGCAATTTTTGCTGTTGCGCCGATTTAGAATTTCCAAGGGTAGGATTGGTGTTGTCGTGCTGATCTATCTGAAATCGTCCGTCTCAAAGTGAACGGTGCAGCCTGTAATCGGGAAGGATACACGTCCCAATTCGTACCTGTTACTAGAATGTGGAATGCTGTAATGGTGTGCTCGTATTCAGGTTCAGGATGACATTACATATAGGGTTCTTGTGAGCTCGAGTAATGTTGTTTAAATTTGTCTTATTTCGGTTTATACATGTACTGCTATGAACTGTCAATGCCTTATTTGTTGCATCTGGTTTCCAAACTTCTAAGGATGTTTTTACATGTCTGCACCGAAAATTGTATATCTGTTCTTTTTACAGTTAAATTATGTACGTGCGCTGAAACTGTATATATGTTCTTTATACAGTTAAATCATGGCTGCCCAGCCAAAGAAGCGAACTATCGTGGAAATCAGTGATGGGGGTCTTGGTCTCGGTCTTGCTGCATTCGTTGCAAATGGTGAGGATTTGGGCCCCATGATCCGGACAGGATTCGACTGTGGAAAACCTGAAGCCCTCATGCATAGCCTCAGGGGCATTGTAAAGAAGAAAGAAGTTGAGATTGAAGAGCTATGCAGGCTTCACTATGAGGATTTCATCCTCGCTGTTGATGAGTTACGTGGTGTGATGGTCGACGCTGAGGAGCTAAAGAGCTTGTTATCTGATGAGAACTCGCACCTACAGGAAGTATCTAGTGCCGTGGTGGTGAAGCTCGATGAGCTTCTTGAGGCATACTCGATCAAGAAAAACGTAGGAGAGGCCATTACTATATTGAAGATATGCGTGAAAGTCATTAGCTTGTGCATGGAATGCAACAATTACATCGCAGAAGCTAAGTTTCGTCCGGCACTCAAGACTCTGGACTTGATCGAGAAGAGTTACCTGCAAAATATTCCTGTAAAGCTTCTTAAAAAGGTTGTTGGGAGGCAGATACCACTGATAAAGCTGCACATCGAGAAGAAAGCTTGTGGCGAGTTCAATGATTGGCTTGTTCATATCAGAAGAATGGCTAAGCAGATCGGGCAGGTCTCCATAAGTCACGCCTCTTTGGCTCACCAAAAAGTTGAGGAAATGCGTGTTCGTCAGAAAGAGGCTGAAGAGAATAACCACGCTGGACCTGGTGAACACAAGTATACCTTGGATTTGGAGAATACAGATGAGGAAACCGCGCTAGATTTTGATCTCACGCCGGTGAATCGAGCGCATCACATTCACATATGCCTCGGTATTGGAGAGAAGTTCAGAGATTATTACTACAAGAACAGGCTCATGCAACTCAACCTGGATATGCAAATTTCCACTTCAACGCCCTTCCTCGAGTCCCATCAACCTTTTCTTGCACAGGTAGCTGGTTTTTTTATTGTTGAAGAACGTGTCCTTCGAACCGCAAATAAAATACTAACAGAGAGCCAAGTCCAAGCAACATGGGAAACAGCCATTGCTAAGATCACATCAATTTGTGAGAATCAGTTTTCTCGCATGGGTACAGCCAGCCACCTCCTGATCATAAAAGATTATATCACTCTTCTAGCTGCAGTCCTGAAGAAGTATGGTTATCAAACCAGGCCATTGATTGAAATTCTCGATAAAAGCAGGGACAAATACCACCAACTGCTTCTTACTGAGTGCCGGAAGCAGGTAGATGACGTCCTTGCTAATGACTCATATGAGCAGATGCTCATAAAGAAGGAATACGATTACCACATGAGTGTCACAGCATTTCATCTGGAGCCAAGTGATGCAATCCCGGATTTTCCATATTTGGCGCCGTTCTCCTCTTCTGTTCCAGAGGTCTGTCGTATTGTTCGGTCCTTCATTGAGGATTCTGTCAGCTACTTGTCCTATGGTGGCGACATGAACCTATATGACGTGGTAAAACGGTATCTAGATAGGCTACTGATTGAGGTATTAAACAACTGTCTTCTGAACAGGATGTATGCTCGGTCATTGGCCATGTCACAGATGATGCAACTCGCAGGAAATATCTCTGTTCTCGAGCAGGCTTGTGATCTTTTCCTCATGCACTCCGCCCAACAGTGTGGCATTCCCAAGCGCGTCGCTGAGAGGACACGCTCTAGTTTGACTGCTCGAGCTGTCCTAAAAGCCTCCCAGAATGCAGCATATAATGCTTTAATAAATATGGCTAACTCCAAGATCGATGAGTTTATGGTGCTCTTGGATGATGTCAACTGGATAGTGGAGGAAAGCCCAGACAATGCAAATGACTACATGAACGAGGTTCTTATTTATCTTGAAACACTAGTATCCACTGCTCAGGAGATTTTGCCACAAGAAGCTCTATACAAGGTTGTTTCTGGTGCGATGGGCCACATCTCGGACTCTATAATGACAACACTTCTTAGTGACGGCGTGAAAAGGTTCACTGCGAGTTCAGTGTTAGGCCTTGACATGGACTTGAATTTGTTGGAGGCGTTTGCGGATGAAAAATTTCACATCACCGGGCTGGCAGATCTTGGAAAGGAAACAACATTTAGAGATCGTTTGGTTGAGATAAGGCAGCTCGTCAATCTTCTGCTCAGCAGCCAACCTGAGAACTTCATGAATCCGGTGATACGGGGGAAGAACTATGGATCGTTGGACTTCAAGAAGGTTGCCATTGTTTGTGACAAGTTTAAGGACTCGGCAGATGGGCTGTTTGGAAGCTATTCCAACCGTAACACCAAGCAGACTGCTCGCAAGAGGTCCTTGGATGTTTTGAAACGAAGGCTTAAGGATTTTGGCTAAAGGTTGTTAGTTATGATGCATTTGCAAATAAATTGCTCACATGCCGCTGCAACATTCCTGTCAGTTGTCCACCTTCCAAGTGTTATTTTTAGCTATTTGTTTTGTTTTTTCCTGATCTCCCACCACACTTTCTTTTGGTCTGTCTAGGTCATGCTTTGGCTGTTTGTGAGTTACAGCAGAACCCTGAAATAATTATAATCCTTTCTCTGGTTATCCGAAGATACAGTCACACAAATGCTTATACCTTTATGTAGTCATTGAATATGTTGACAAATGAAGAAGCAGAGTTTTGAGAATACTCTTGTAGCTATATGCAGTGTTGCCATGTCCCATGTTCATAAGTGACATGTTTATATATAAAGCGACGTGTCCATGAGTCATTCTCTTTTTCTCAGAAATGTTGTTTGTGTGTTAAAATTGATCGGGTATGGTGGCATGTGAAACTATTGCAAGATCCTGCTCCAACTTGTGGTTTGCAATCTGAATCGACTAGCGTGAACCATGTCTCTGTACATGTTCCGAAGTTAAATTTTTTCAGTCAGTTTGTTCATGCTGCTGTATCGTTTTTATTTAATCAACAAATTCAGCTCGTTGAAAAAAAAGCATTTTTTGTTCTTATCATATTCATGGGTTTAAATAAGAGACCACGGTGCTGAGCTAAACAAGGAGCTTGCTTTTGGATACACATAGTATATCTAAAAAAAAACTGTGGTAAAACAAATAACAGTTATGTTGTCTGTACGGCTTCCTGATTTTTTTTTTGAAAACCCACGTATATTCAACATAATACCACGTACACAGTACATAGTACAGAAGACAACAGAAGTACATACGCAGGGGATTCAGAGCTCAAGCAAGCCACAGCATCACCTCCGGCGTCGACGACGAAGGCCGCCGTCCTCCTTCTCACCACGCCCCGAGAGCACCTTTCTTGTTGAAGACCGCCGCAAAGCCCGTCCGCCGCGCAGCGACGGAGCTTGAGCCGATGAACGAGCACGCGAGTGCCCTCTCGCTCCATCTTCTCCACCTTGTCGCAGCCGTCTTCGGCGCCGAAGCCGGCAGGAACCGCCGAGCAAGCCCGGCCCTGAGTTCCAGCCGCCAGATCCGCCGCCAGCACGGATCCGACGGAAGGCCGACAGACTCGAGCACCACGCCGGGCCTCGAGCCTCCGCAAGTCGAGCGCGACGACGACGAGCTCCCAGGAGCCCCTCCGCCGGAGAAGATCGCCTCGACACCAAAACAACCGCCGCCAGCAGCACCTCCTCCAAAGCAACGCCGGCGAGGTCCCCACCCTTGGTCAAACTTGGGTTTTCTCCTCCTGCTTGGAGTATAGCTCCTAGCTTGACCGTTGGTTGCCATGACATGGTCAGTTGTCAACCTAACAAAAACTTCAGAGGTCAATCTTGAGGGCAAAATTCCCATGCATGCGACTCTGCTTGGTGTGCAATGCTAGCTGTAGTTACATACGACCAAATTTACTTGAAAAAAACAGTTAGTTAACCTGCAGGTAAACCTGTGCAGAAAGAATTCCACGGCACGCGCAGGACTCTGCTGCCATTTTTCAGTTAATTAATTGTGTTGATCAGGTCCATCTGTTGCAGCTCGATCTGCACTGCACGACTACACGCACTTGCTGAATCTTGTTCAAGGTCATCTCTTTGACATCTCGTTTGTGGTAGCACGCTCCAGGGCAACTGAATATCAGCATTCAAGTCAAATGCAAAAGCATGTCTGAATTCCTCGGACAGCGTGAACAGTCTAGCTGAATATTAGTATTCCGCTGAACTTTTCAGTTCAAAACTTATGTTCTTTTATTCAAGGCATGTACTTGGTCAAGTTTCTTTTAGCTCGAACTACACTGCACTCGTGCCAGCTAATACGGACTATGCATGGAGACAAAGACTCGGAACATTTTTCTTAGATTACAAATTTGAAAATTTGTAGCCGTAGACTATTAACGATGTTAGCATGTGTTTGTTATTTGTAACAAAGAGGAAAAAAAAACTCTAGGGGCGATACGCGATCAATCAGTCTGAACAGTTTGATTCGGCAGGAGATGAGGCGAAATTTTGTCTCGATCCAGTCAAATAAGCATGCATGCCTAGGTGTTCAAATCAGTATGTTTTAAGGCACATAGGCTGGATGCTGGATGAGCTCGACATTTCGATAAAATTGTACACAATCTAAAACAACAAAGTAAATATAAGACTATTTTATTTGTAGCATATTTTAGAGCAATTAATTTGTCCTCGTCTGCTCGTCAAATTTTGTTGGTCGTTGCCACGTCCGGCTTTCATATGCTGATCTTTCTGTTTTTGTTGAAGTCCGACTATTAAAAGTCAACCATGCATGTTAGACCCGTTCGATTTAGCTCTCCGTTGATGAGTGTTGATTGCTTCATCATGTATCTATCACCAATCTATATGAAGCTAGCTATTGACATGCAGTGCGAATTGGATCAAACGTTTTTTTTCTTTTTGCATAAATATCCATTTCATGTCATAATAGAAAGATGTAAACGAAAACTGAGTAAATTTGAACATCTAGTTTTCAGGCTCCATCTTTTCACGGAAGTCCCGTAATTACAATTAAAGAACGAAAGAATCAATAAACAACTAACTCTAGATCTTGATCTACGCATGTGCAGCATGTACGTGTATGCTAACTCTCAAATGATCGAGCTCCGCCGGCCGGCGTCTAGCCGTTGCATGACCCGCCGGGAGGGTGATTGGAATTGCTGGTGCAGCCGTTGCCAGTGCCCGGTGGGGAGCCGCTGCCCTTTTGCAGGACCTGCATGATGAGCCCCCCCGCACCGGCCCTGCCTTGCAGCCACCCTCCGTCTCCCTCGAGCAGCCTCGCAGCGAGGGCCACGTTGCAGCATTGCATCAGTAGCACGGCCACCACCACGACCCTCGCCATTGTTGCCGACGACGCCATCTTCTTAGTTAGTTTAACTATCTGAGTCTCTGAGCACGTAGTGGAGGGATAGATTGGTTTGCAGACAGGCTGAGTTTCGTATGTTGGAGGAATGATGGATGGATGCCTGTATCTTGAAGTGGTTGTTGCCTTGTTGAAGGAGAGACAAGATGGTGGATTCCTTTTATAGGTTGCTGCATGAGCCGATTTCAAAGAAAAAGTATGTATACCAAAGGGAAATGACGGACCTGGTCCGTTCTTCGGATTGTACTTTTACGCTGTTCTCTGATTCAGCCAGCTTAGCCAGGACACGCGCCATATCCTACGCGGTAGTCAGCGTAGTCCGTTTCCTGATTAAGGTTGAACATATCGTAGATCAAGAATTCAAGATCGATGGAGCCACACCAGTACAGGATAGATAGGCTACTGATCACGAGTAGGGATTTCTGGCTCCAGCGATCATTTATTTTCAAAAAGTTCATGATCATATTTTCAAGTTTTAAAAATACACAACGATGTATAGTACAAACATGTAAAGTGTGAATCCGAAATAGTTTGTATTCTGAGATACACAAAACTTAAAAATATATGGATCTGAGTATAGTGAACGATTCGTATTTTCAAACCCTAAATTTATCATATTTAATCATTTTTTGTGTAGACCACAGATTTAAAATTTTAGTTTGCGATTATGCATGATTGTATGGTACATCATTGACTACATCAAGAATTTTTCTTTCAGAATTTGTGAAAATTGTAAATATAATTTTCGATTTTGTTAAAATAAAAGGATCACTGGATCTCAGGAGCCGAATGATTTTTTGACTGATCACCTCTTTACATATGTTAATGATAACTAGCCATCACAAAAGGATTTTGTGGGAATTTTTTCTCACTCATTAAACATTTTTTTGAAAGGGGAACTAACCCCTGGCATCTGCATCAAGCGGTAATTAGTAATAGTAAATAAGAATGTATATTTTATCTATATGTCCAAGTATATCCATGGATACCTGGACCGCTGGAGGGCTGGCTATGCATAGATTACCAACTCATGGGTTGGGCAGGAGCAGTGGTTTCGCAGCATGGAAGTTGTTGCTTTTTCTCTACTCAGAACAAGGATAATAAGAGAGCCATCAACCTGCTCTACCACCATGCCATGTCACATATAGTTTTCATAAATCCAGATCATATAATTGGGATAGCTATAGGCTGGCTATTTAGTTAGATTAATTTATTCATCATGCAAGGATTGGGAGGAAAAACCAAAACGTCCGCATGAGCTAGCAGCTCGGCTGCAAGCCAGCTATTATGCCTCGTACTATGAGTACAAACCGGCGACTGTTGAAGCACCGGCTCTACTCTCTCCTCCTTTCTCTCTCTTCTATGTAGGATTTTAGTGACGTGACAAGTGCTATACCCTGCTGAGTATGCTTTATTGTACATGCTCTTAGCGTTAATATCCGGCTCGGTTCGAGGTCCGACTCACTAAAAGGCCCAACTCTCAGCTGAGTATGCTATATTGCCCTAACCCATTAGTCTCCCAAGAGACCCAGCCGCCTCTCACCCCTGACATAGCAGTGACGTCGCCTCACTAGATGAGATGACGGCGCACTGTCACGTCCGACGGCCCTCCCTCTCACCCCTCCTCCTCGACTATTTCTTTTTAACAACGACCGACACACATATTTAAAAAATATGCATCGTGTTTGGCCAATTTGAGGTATTTGCTTTGTTGTGTTCAATGACGATCGTTGATCATGTCCGTTTGTTGCGCCTCGGTATGTACTGCAGCGTGCAGGACTGCCACGTGTACAAACCGAATAGTGGTCAAGGTCATCTTTTTGACATCTTATTGGTCGTAACACGCTATAGGGCAACTGAATATTAGTATTCTAAGTCACCGCAAAAAGCATGTCGGAATAGTGGTCAAGGTCATCTCTTTGACAGCATGAACACTTAAGCTAGTTAAACGGAGTGCCATGGATTTTTCAGTTCAAAACTTATGTTCTTTTATTGAAAGCATGTACGCAGTCAAGTTCTTTTAGCTCGAACAACACTACACATATGTAGGGCTGGATATAAAGCTCGATGCTCGACAAGCTAAACGAGCACTCGTTTGCTTGACTCGTTTAGCTCGGCTCGTTATGCTAACGAACAGAGCCAAACAATGATTTTGGCTCGTTATTGCTAATGAGCTAAACGAGCGAGCTAACGAGGCTCGCGAGCAGCTCGTTAAGCTCGTTAATTTGGATCCCATCTCTTTTTAAGAGTAGATCTCATCTAATTAGCAACCTGACAAGTGACGGCTCAACACTGTTTAGCAAGACCATATCACAACCGAGATTTATGGTCAACCCATGTAAGAAACATCGAATCCCATTTACTTCTTGTTAATTGTTAATCACTTTGTCATCTCTAAATTCAGATTCATTTTCTTAACGAGCTGCTCGCGAGCGCTCGCGAACACTTAACGAACCGAGCCGAGCTTTATATTTAGCTCGTTAGCCTTAACGAGTTTAACGATTCGAGGCTTAACAATCACGAGTCTTAACGAGCCAAGCCTTAACGAGCCGAGTAGCTCGTTAGTCCAGCCCTACACATATGCTAGGTATGTACGGTCAATGCAGGCAATCTCTTATGAAAATATGGCACCGAAGGCTAGTCATGGTTGGTCTTGACATCAAGTTCTATATAAATCAAGTTAACTCATATAAAACATGAGCCTTTAGTTTTGAAATTTAAATTGTAACATTCTTATTTGCAGAAAACATAGCAGATTTTCGTGTAATTTAAAAAAATGTGTGGTCAAGTTTCAACTCAATATCTATGTGCATGAGTTTTTCAAGATATTTCAAAAACTTAGTTTTCTATGATCGAGAAATTGGTGAGTATTCAAAATTCAAAATTTATGTTCTGTTATTCAAAACATTCTCACGCCATCAAGTTCTTTAGCTCCAGCTGCTACATCCGTGCAAGCTAGCGACATAAGAGTCGTGCATGCGGAAACCTGAATCCTTATTTATTATGTTTTCAGATTACAAATTAAATATACTCCCTCCGTTCCGAAATCTAAGACGTTTAAGGGATTTCCGACAAACCCACAAAAACGCCCAAATGACATGTCTGCCCCTACTCAATTGCTCATATTACAATACCAAGCCATCCCGCAGTTCCTGGGGAAACAACGCCCAGCGAAAAAGAAATAGCGAAATTAAACCGCGTCGTCTTCCTCCTCGCCTCGCTCAGCACGTCGCCTCGCTCCAGGTCGCAGATCCTCTCCTAGACCCAGATCTCCTCAACCCCAGGTCGCCTCGCCCAGATCTCCTCGCCCCAGGTCCTGATGCTGGTGCTGCCTCGCCCATATCTCCTCGCCCAGGTCCTGGTGCTGGTCCTTGCCCAGGTGGTCCTCGCCCTGGTCCTTTGCGCCCTAGCTCCAGCTCATCTGCGTCCTGATAAATTTCAGTTAGTAAGCAATTGGAGTAGCAAGCAGTATCAGAGCAATTGCAGTAATAGATCAAGAAATTGGAGTTGCAAGTAGTAGCAGAATAGATCAAGCAATTGCAGAGCAGCAAAGCAGCAGCAGAGTAGCAAGCAATTGCAGAATTTTTGAACCTCAATAATGATAGATTATCTACAGTAGCAGATCAACTATAGATTACGGAAAGATTAGTGCAGGCCACACTCAAATCCTAGCAAGTTCATTCCTACTGGAAGCAAGTTCTAGCAGTACTTGATCAATTTGAACAGAACACAAGGCCCAACTGAATCTCAAATCCAAAGAAAAATAAAATGAAATCAATTATAGCAGAGCCAAAAGCACAAATGCATTCACCAAATCCATGTATAAACAACTACAGGTTACATGAACATTTTCTTACTCTGTCGTTGAACATGACAGAGCAGCGACCTACTCGCTACCGTGTGTACAAGCATCCAGGAGTACACATCAGGAACTTGCTTGTACTGACAGTGCTTGACAATTTCAGTACATACACATCACAAGAAAAAAGTCATCAACACTTCTAATGAAACAGTTCTACCGCAAACAAAATTCATCACACTTGTACTCCAGTTGGAGAAGAGTCAACTAGATTCAGTTAACCAGCTGAAGGATGTACGCATTACCAACAAAATCCAAATGATAGGATTAGAGTTCAGCAAAAACTATTCCTACTGTACATAATTATATGTATAAAATCTGACAAGAACTATCAACATGATCTCTCATGTTTTTTTCCAACATTTAGACGTCTAGGTTGCGTATACTCCTTCTCATTGATTTAGTTAAACATACGATTGTTACAATTTGACATGCTGATTACTCACAAAGAAGAGTGCATCTATGTCCATCAGAAACATGTGAAACAGTACTCTAGCCTCGAGATGCTATTGTCAAATCTGACAAGAATACATAGAAGAGGAGGAGAGAGACCTCACCGTCAGCAGCAAGTTGGGGAGCTTGCCGGCAGCAGCACATCGGCGTCGTGCCTGCAGCAGCAGCCCGCATCAGCTCCGTCCTGGCCTGCTAGGTGCCACCGCATCAGCTCCTCCATCTCGTCATCAGCCCGCATCAACTCCGTCTTGCCTCCATCTTCACGAACGAGCTCGCCCTTTGAGCAGCCGTCGAAAGAACCGTCACGATGTGCCACAGACGGCCACCACCACGAAGATCCAGCACCTCCGCAGCGGATCCAGCAGATCCACTACAGATTCACGAAGATCCAGCACCTCCTCGTCCAGAAGCTCGTCGCCGGTGCATAAAAGTTCGATCTTTGACCTAGGGTTGCGGAGCCGCGGGGTATGAAAGAACTAGGGTTGCGGGGAGCAAGGCGGCGACGGGGAGGAAGAGGGCGGCGCCGGGGAGAGAGGGATAGGGCGGCGGCGGGGAGAGAGAGGGACAGGGCGACGATGGCGAGTGAGAGCGAGGGTCGCCTCTGCGCGAGCGAGAGAAGAGAGAACGAGAGCGTGTCTGCCCGTGTCTGCGAGCGAGTGCGAGGGTAATTTGGGAAACTCCAAAATTTTCGTAACGTGACAAAACGTTGCCTACAAATGCTTAAACGTCTTAGATTTCGGAACGGAGGGAGTAATATAGTAGCACCAGACACACACGCCGATTTGTGGCACAAATTAAAAATCCGTTGGATATACACATGTTTTCACGTATCTTCATTTTTTGGTAAATAAAGTCGTATTCCGAGCTACAGAAGAAAATTGTGGCTCTGAAAAAAAAGGAAAATAGCACTTTTTGACGGAAAATTCCTTTTTGTGTATCCTAAAATATAATCTTTGTTACGAAATTTCTGGCATACATACAAAATGTACATGCACGGTTGTATAATTTAACCAGAATTTTCTGAGACCCAGAAGTCTATTTTTCGATTTTATTTTGAAAAAACGAGGTCCAATTTGCTCGAGAGCTATTATTCCTTCCCGCCCTAGACACGCTATTTTTTTTTTACAAAACTACAGTCGGAGCTACTTTTTAATTGCTTTAGTACAGAAGTATAAGATTAAAAAAACAGAAAAGAAGCCCGGAATTGCCGAGGCTCCAAAAAGATAGAACCCCCTTCCCCCCCCACACACACATCAGTCAAGTTCCTGGGTTTGTAAAGCAACAGGTCTGCTCTAGTCTTTCCTGCACGTCGCCATGATCTTGTTGGATTATTAGACATAATTTTCATGATTAATTTCAGAATATAAAGCACGATCGCAAGAGCTACTAACATGTTAATCTCGAAAATACTAGACGTATTAATTAACATGAACAGCAGCAAGACATCTACGAACACAGCCATCGGAACGTGACGAACGTACCGAACAATTGTAGATGAAGTAGTCATTGGAGCAGCGACGGCAACAGCTTGAGCGGCGACGGTAGCAGCTCGAAGAAGACGACGTTGGAAGCGAGTCGCCCGCGGACCCGGAGATCGTCCAGGAAGTGGAGCCGTGATGAAGAACTTGAAAGCAGTCGCGTGGGTCGCTTCCCAAAAACCTTATTCGCCCTCTCCCGTACAGGATCACAAGGACAAGTGGTTCCGGAGACCTGCTGTCCCGTTCGCCGGTGCACGCCGGCGCAGGGGATGGAGTAGACTACGGTGGCGGCGCAAGGCACGAGATTGGCAAAACCTAGATTGGTTCGGTATGTGACGGCGCACGGTAGTGCAAGGCAATATATAGTGCAGTTCAGGAAATCCTAAGCTGTACACGTACGCTAACACGACTCGATTTTCCTGAACAGCAAAAATATAGGCATCGGCTCATTCCCGCAACCCGTGTCGTGTCGTGACGAGACGGACGGCGGCGGAGGAGGAGGAGTGCGCACGAGAGAGCCTTCTATTCTCAACTAGCACACCAAATGGTACAACACTCCACTATATAAGGTGGTGTTTGTCTCCTCCAACTAGCAATATGGAACTAAATTTTAGCACCACTTTGCACCTCCAAAATTCTGCCATGCACATGGGCCAATTTGAGATTTTCAGATTTACTTATTTTGGCTGGCCCATATTGGGCCCAAATTCTAACATATCTTGCTTCCTCGATGATGCAATTGTGAATGTGGCTCAGGGGTGCTGCTTTAATGAATATTTATGAAGACACGCTATTCATCAATATTCATGAGGGACTGCCGCTTTTCGGATAAAATCAATATACATGATACCATTTCTAACAAATACTCTCTCCATTCTGTATTGTGCCGTTTTAGCAAACTAAATTAGTTAGTAGCCAAAACGATCGATCGGTCATCAGTCTGAACAGTTTGACTCGCAGAGGATCAAACTTTTGTCTCGATTCGGTCATATAAGAGTGTTCAAATCAGTATGTTGTTCTGTGGTACTTATGCTGGCTGAGTTTCCACAACAAGCTGATACAACTGTAAATAACTAAATTAGATCCACTGTTCTCTGTAATTACAGTTTACAAAGCTAGAACGACTTTAGTTACTTTGTCTCGCCAATTTGTTTCTGCTATGTCCACGGATCGCATGTGTTGACCTTTCCGTTTTTGTTCAAAGTCCAACTACGAAAGGTCAAGCATGCATGTTAGACCGTCGAATTAGCTCTTCGTTCGTTGATTGATTCATCATGCATCACACTTATCAATATGAAGCCATGGACATGCAATGAGACTTCATAAATATTCATTACAAGTTATATTAATGAATGTCCAAAACTTCTATACAGCTTGGTTGCAGGACTTATGTAGGAGACCTGCTCTATTGCAGATTCTGAAACTAAAACTGACTAAATTTAAACATATTCAGTTCCAGGGTTCCATCTTTTCACGGAAGCCGTGTAATTACAATTAAAAGAATGAAGGAATCAGTGAACAATGAATTAGATCGTGATCTACGCATCTGCAGAATTACATGTATGCTAAGTTGTTAACTCTGAAGTAATCAAGCTCTGCCGGCCGGCGTCTAGCCGTGGCATGGCCCGCGGGAGGGTGATTGGGGTTCTTGGTGCAGCCGTTGCCTGTGCCCGGTGGGGCGCCGCTGCCCTTTTGCAGGACCTGCATGATGAGGGCCCCCGCGCCGGCCTTGCCTTGCAGCCACCCGCCGTCTCCCTCGAGCAGCCTCGCTGCGAGGACCACGTTGCAGCATTGCATCAGTAGCACGGCCACCACCACGACCCTCGCCATCGTCGCCGACGACACCATGATCTTCTTAATTAGTTTAGCTCTTGAGTCTCGAGCACGAACGGGTTGACGAACGGATCGATCGGTTGCAGACAGGTTGAGCTACGTACGTCGTATGGAATGATGGATGGATGCCTGTATCTTGATTCTTGAAGTGGTTGTTGGAGGAGAGACAAGACGGTGGATTCCTTTTATAGGTTGCTGCATGAGCCTGTTTCAAAGAAAAAAAGTATGTATACAAAGGGAAATGACGGACCTGGTCCGTTCTTCGGATTACTTTTTACTACGCTGTTCTCTGGTTCAGCCAGTTTAGACGGGACACGCGCCATATCGTACGCGGTAGTCAGCGTGGTCCATTTCCTGGTTAAGGTTGAACATCGATCGAGTCACACGAGTACAGGATACATAGGCTACTGGTCACGAATAGGGACTTTTGGCTCCCGAGATTCACTGATCCTTTTGTTTTTAAAAAGTTTAAAATCATGTTTACAAGTTTTAAAATATGTTAAAAATATCTGGATGTACACAATGTGAATTTGAAATAATTTGTATTCTGAGGTGCATAAAATATAAAATGCATAAATGTGAAGAATGCACTTTAAACTAAAATTTATTAGATTTTGTCATTTTTGTGTAGACCAGAATTCAAAAAAAAATTGTGACTTTGCATGATTGTATGGTATATCATTGACTACATCAAGAATTATTTTTCAGAATTTTTAAAACTTGTAATATGACTTTGATTTTTTTTAAATAAAGAGATCACTGGATCTCGGGAGCGAAAATGTTTTTGACTGATCACCTCTTTACATATGTTGATAACTTCATAAGCACATATTTGTGGGATTTTTCCTCACTCACTCATGAAATGATTTTTTTTTCGAAAATAGGAACGAGTCCCTATCCTCTGTATCAAAGTAAGTAGTAATCGTTAATAAGAATGGTAATTTTATCTACGGACCCAAGTATCCATGGATACCTAGCCCACTGAAGAAGAGTATGAAGGGCTGGTTATGCATTATAGGGCTGGTAACCACCAACTCATGGGTTGAGCACGAATAGAGGTTTCACGCATGGACGTTGTTGCCGATTCCGTAGTCAGCGTTAATGTCCAGCTCATCTCGAGGTCCGACTCTCCCAAAGGCCCAACACTTGTAGCCTTATTACCTTAACCTCTAAGTCTCCCACGAGATCCAACCGTTTTCTCAACCGACGACCCCTCCTACATAGTGGTGGCATCGCCTCGCTCGATGAGATGGCGATGCATCGACAGGGCCGGTGGCCCTCCCTCTCAACGTTCCTCGTACTCCTCGACTATTTTTTTTTGTGAATCCTCCTCTTTGACTGTTTTTTTGTGTGAATCCTGTGGTCGATGGCCCTACCTTTTTAGCCTCCTCCTCGTCCTAAGAAAGAAGGCATCAGAATGTGTGGTCGCCCGACTCCACCGCCCTTCGTAGATGTATATATTGTTGCACTGCTATTTTTTAAAGTAGCTCCATGGATATTCGGGAATACCTGGATATCTGGCAGTAAGATATGGGCAAAAAATGCGCATGCATGGATCCTCCACGGTCTAGCTGATGGATAGGGGCATGAATATGTATTTCCCTACCCAGCGAGACTTGCCCCATTGTCATCCTTAATCGTTAATAGATGTTGACATCGGTCATATCAAAGAGAGGTCCGTTTTGTAAAAAATAATACTCGTACCATAAGATTGCTGTATTCATTGATCAAGGGGAAGTTGGCTTACAAATGCAGGTTCCTAGAATAGGACCTGGGAAGAAAAGAAGAGAGCTCAGATTCAATCGGGATCGAAGGATTTCCCTGCTAGTCGCATGGGTGCTCCTATACGCCGCCTGCTTGCGGCCGAGGAATCTCCCACCGCCTGAAGTAGAGTCTGGATAGGCCGGCCCACCAAGTGAGCTCCCTCACTTGCACTGACAAATAAAAGAACGAGTATGTACACAACTAGCTAAGTTCGCTGATAAAGTATAGCTTTATTATTACTATTGGCCTATGCGTGTCTAATTCTTTTCTATAAAATATTAGTTTTTATATTTTTTTGTTTTAAACTCTGTTACAAAAAGCATGAACCTTTTTTAAATCTTAATAATATTTGAGCTTTGAATTATTTTTCTAGTGCATAAACATATTTTTCAAACCCTGTTTTTTTAAACCAACGTGAACATATTTTTGAACGCGCGAACATTTTTATTTAATTCACAATTTTTGAACCAACTAAAAACGTTTCTCGAACATATTTTTTATTCTTTGGTAGAGAACAAGAAGTTATCCCGTTTACACCACCTTTAGCTGCGCGACTCCATCCCGATAACCCGTGAACATTTTTTAACCACATGAACATATTTCCTAACCGTTAAACATTTACTTGAATCCGTGAATATTCTATTTAAAGCCTCAAGAACATTTTTTAAACCAGTGAACATTTTTTGAACCCAATGAACATATTTTGTAACCGGTGAACATTTTTTCGTGAACTGTTTTTTCCTGAATATATTTTCCCCGAACCTAATGGACTTATTTTAGACCGTGAACATTTTTTAAAAGACCATGAACATGTGTTTTCTCACAATATTCGCACCCCAACATGGCCGTAACTCTTTTTTTTTAAAAAACAAATAACGCTTGAATTACAAAACAAATGAAGTACGAGAATAGACTACATGATGAATCTGATGATATTGATGCTCATAATACTCGCTCCAATCTTGTCAAAGAAAGTCACGATTTACCTACTGGGGAGTATGAAACTACTGGGAACCAAACAACCTGCATGCAACAAGAGTCGAAGGGATCTACTATTGGCTCGAGCTTTCCCTCGACTGGATTAAGAGTTTGAGGCCGCAGGAGGTGGATCCGAGAAGCACGCTGTATCCAGCGCCCTTAAGCCCCTCGCAGACGGCAGCACGCGTCCCCCGATTCGCGGAGAAGAGGGCGTTGGCACCACCCCAGGCGACCGCAAAGATCAAGGGGCCATGGATATCGGGCAAGTGCATCATGCTGCAATCGATGGCTGTCAGGCCGCCCAGCGGCGGACGTGGTGCCCATTGTTGATGACCTCGACGCCGCCGCCGCAGAGACGGCATCCCTTGGAGGAGCTGCGCAGAGCGCCCTTGACGAAGTAGAAGACGGAGCCGCCAACGGTGACAAGGATGAAGCTCTCGCACCCGATCTGGACGCCATCCTGTAACGTCATCGCATGTAGGGATGGCAATGGGTACCCATTACCCTTTTACCCTGCGGGTAAAAACCCTATTAGGGTAAGGGTATGGGATAAAAAATTAACCATGGGAACGTAAATGGGAAAATATCATACCCATCGGGTAGAGAGGGTATGAGTATGGGATCCTATAACCCATACCCGCGTACCCATATAATATTTGACAAGTGAGTCTAAACTTTCACGCACGGATATATGAGTAGGCTCTATGCATGAGGCTACAATCGTAATTCAAAGATATAGGTAGGGATTGCTCCCTAACCCTCCGCGGATGGCGCACCATCCGGTGACTACCTCACTATACCGATAATTTAGCTATTCCTTATATTATATCTAATCTATCTGATTCACGTGATCACGTCTTGACTCCTGATATAGCAAAACAATGAAATATAACTCTTCTGCATGAGTTATGTGTTATTTTTACGACTATTTTCTACCCAATTTTACGTGTTTTAAACGCGGGTATTTTTACCCACAGGTACCCATCTACCTTGTCGGGTGACGGGTATGGGAAAAAGTTGTACCCGTTGACGGGTATGGATAAGGGTGACAGATAAGATCGTGGTCGACGGGTAAGGGTATGGGGTGGCTCCACCCTTACCCATACCCTGCGGGTGCCATCCCTAATCGCCTGCGTGAGATGTGGCTTGACGACAACCAGTATTGTTTTTAACATAGCCGTGACTCTTTCTGAGGGTAAACATGACCGTAACTAATTGATCACATTATTATACTCCTTTGATCCGTAAAAACTGACGCATGTTGTACGTTCAACTTGTACGTGATTAGTATATTTGTTACGACACTTATACCGGATCGGAGGGATACTTTTTTTTAGCTTAGCACATATAGTTAATTAGGCCCAGGATTGAATCCCTTAGCATGCGCTGCATACGCCGAAGCCCAATAAACGAGCTCCTTTTTAGGGTATCATGAAGGTCCACATGAAACCCTAAAAAAAAAGAAAGTCCACATGATTTCCGCTTTATATACTCCTGACCTAGCCTCCGTCTACAATTAATTGATTCCGCTCGTGCCGTCGCGCGCCGTCAGAGACAAAAAAAAAATACTTCCGCGGCCCGGCGTTCTAGCGAACGTTTCTCTATCTATTGGTTCAGTCGCAGTGCCGCCGTGGTAGTGCCTTTGTTGATGCTGCGGACTTGCCGTGCAATTGGAATCTAAAGGTACACCTGCATAAATATATTAGGTTGTCAATGGTATTTTGGTGCTTTTTGAATAGATTAGACTAGCCACAATGGGGGTATCATATGTGGTATCATACATGCCATGTTGGCAAAAAACTGATGTGTCACTGCAATTAATGATGAGAGAGGTGATAGTGGTATCATAGTTAGATATACCGTAACATAACGGATTCCAATGCAATATGAGTCTACAACCTAATTAATATTGTATTATATGATACCACACATTATGTTACTACCCATTGCGAAGGTAGACTAGTATCATATGAATGATACTAATATATGATACTCCCCATTATGACTAGTCTTACAGCCTACTAGTCTGGTTAATTAGTACAATCTATTATTCTGCCTAATAAAACTCAAAAATAATATTCTGCCCAATGTGCAATGGATTAATTTACCAACTAGACATGTCTTTCTTTTATATATCGATGTGATTGACAATTTAATGTTTGCACCGTTGGAGAGAACATCGATCGGTTTCCGTATGCACGCCCTTGCTTGCTCGTTGACGTCGTGTGCACTGGCGGAGCCCAGCTGAAAATTCTGGGCGGGCCAGCCCAAGTGGAGAGTGTAAATTTCTACTTTCACTGTTCAATTTAGCCCACATCCTTCAGCATTTTGGGCTGGGCTGGGCGGGCCGTAGCCCAGTTAGGAATACACTGAGCTCCGCCACTGGTCGTGTGTATATATGCACGCGGTCTAGTTGTTGGACCATTTGCAGATGCTCATCGTGTTAGGCCAATTCGAGGTGTTTGGTTGGTTGTGTACTCAATGACTCTGCAGCCGCAGCATGTACAGTACTCTGACTAAGATGATCGTTGATCATGTCCATTTGTTGCGCCTCGCTCTGTACTGCCGGACTGCCACGTAGATACTGAATATCGGTTAAGGTCATCTCTTTGACATCTTATTGCTGATAAGTGGTAACACGCTATAGAGCAACTGAATATTACACTCGAGCTAGTTCAACGGAGTGCCGTGGATTTTTCAATTCAAAACTTATACTCACTCCGATCCATATTAGTGATCATAGATTTGTTTAAATTCATATGTATCGAGTTAACTATTTAGACTAGATACATGTGTATCTAGACAAAGTTGTGCCCACTAATATGGATCGGAGGTAGTATGTTCTTTTACAGAAACTCAAAACGGTGCCCGGGTGCACATGCACCCGTTTTTTTCGACTTTTTTTTGAAAATTCAAAACATGTCAAAAAATTCTGAAAAAAATCACGCACGTACTTGAGCATGTCACGCACCATCGTGTTAATTTGGTGACGAAACGACATCGCGGCCGCCCTGTGCAAAAATGACAAAATTCTGACAGAAAATAGATCCAAAATTTTGAATTTTCAGATCTGAGATTTGTCATTTTTGCACAGGGCAGCCGCGATGTCGATTCGTCGCCAAATTTAACACGATGGTGCGTGACATGCTCAGGTACGTGCATGATTTTTTTTAGAATTTTTCGACATGTTTTGAATTTTCAAAAAAAAATTAGACAAAACATGCACCCAGGCACCAAAACGGCCTCCTCGTTCTTTTATTCATTCATAACATGTACGCGGTCAAGTTCTCTTAGCTCGAACCTACACTGCACCCACTCTATGTACGGACTGTGCATGCTGGGAAACGACCTGAAACTTTATTTATTAGTTTTCCAGCTGAAAGATTTTTTAGTAGCCCTAGGACACGCTGTTCACGGTACTGGCTTGGGGTTGTCATATGTAACAAATAAATATCCTATTGGTGATAACACATCAATCGGTCTGAACATTCGACTTTGTGGGAGACCGAAATTTGGAGTCAATTTTTGTTAAAGAAGCGTGCCTATGTGTTCAAATTAGTATGTGTTATACTATTCTTGTTGAGCCACCGTTATTTGCAATCATGGAATTCACGAAACTGCAACCATCTAGTTTCTTTGTCCTCACCAAATTTTTAGTTTGTTGTGGTGTCGCTGTTTTTGTTCATGTCCAACTATGAAAGGTCAAGCATCCATGTTGCAGCCATTAGAATTGGCTTTTCCGTTGATGATGTGTTGATTGATGAATATATGAAGGCACATATACATGCCGTGTGAATTGAATCGAGTGCTCATGTTTTTATTTCAATGGAAGTTGCGTTAAATAGAAGTTACCATTTCATAATAATATGATATGTGTCATCTCCTTATCTGGACATGATTTAGTTCTCTTCCTCTCTTCACTATATGTGTAGTATTAGTAGGAAACCTTTGCTAGTATTTATCTGATTGACATTCGGAGGCAAATGATTTGTGTTGGGCAACAAAATAAATCTAATAATTTTGAAATCCATGGCAACCCCAAATCACAACCCGAAAAATCGAGCGAACTCCCTTTGTAAGGAGGAGGGGAGGCACCTAGCACCACATTGCTACCCTCCTGCTATGATCTTATCTACTATTGTATTACCAATGATTAATTTTTATATTGATTGATGTAGCGTGCAGCTCAGGCCTGGGAGGCCCTACAACAATGGCTAAAAGCTATCCTTTGGCCGTCTCCACATTTCCCAAGTTTTGTTGACCTCACTCCTCACCTTTTTAACATTCTCATGTTTACTTCTTTTCAAAATGTTATATAACATTTGCTATTTAAAGTACCTTCTAATTCATTTTATTTTTTATGATAGCACTATCATGTGAAGAAATTTAATTGTCGGATAGTTTATTCCACAAAATTATTCTTTTACAATTTTGAGCGCTCTAATTTAAAAAAATTGTGTGACGTTTAAGGCTGCACTAGTCGGTTGTGATGTTTCTGTTAGTACTATGCTCCATTGCACTATTGGCAGCAATATACTACTCATACTGAGTAGGCTGAATCCTATAGCTGAGACGTGCTATCTAGAGAGCGAGTTTGAAGAATACAACCATGTTCTGTTTTCAGTACTTGGTCAGAGTTTCGTGCATCTCTTTTGGTATCTAGATTTCCATGCATCTCTTTGGTATCTAGATATTAACTCTGGAGCAACACTAGCAATATTAATACCGCATCTGATAAAAAATCATCATGCATATATCCACATGTCCAAAGTAATATATCGATGCAAATGTCATAAATGCATCGATAAATTACATGGCACATATGTCATTTATATACATGATGATTTTAGGTCTCGTGCGATATTAATATTGATAGTGGTGCTTCGGGGGTCATATCTAGAAAGATGCACAAAACTCCGACCAAGTACCGAAAACAAAACATCACTGTCTTCTCAAGCTCGACCTCAAGATGACCGACCCGATAGGGCCTCCCTGCCCTCCACGAGAAAGATCTTGTTTAACATAGGATTCAAAGTACAAACTATAAGTGTGTCTTGTTGTCAACAGTAAAATGCACCTCAATACTTATAGCGGCATCGCAACTGACTAGCTAGTGTAGGGTTATAACAATATCACAAAAGTAAAAAAAAAATAGAGGGCTCAACTTCGCAAAAAATGAATTTTTGGAATGATTGTTATGTTATACGTGAAGATAAGTTCAATCAATTAATCTTATGGGCTTGGACTAGATTAGTATTACTAGTAGTTTTCCAAGATTATCTTGAGGGCAAGGTTTAATCTGTTGAAGCATGTCTAGTGGACTCGTCATTTGTTGGTGGTGATGTTGCTGGTCGTGGCACTACCGAAGGCGGCGATGACCCTATTTCCCCTCCAATTAAGATCAAGTTCTCACCTCTAGATCTTCTGTTGGGTGACCACACATGTGGGGGTGGTCGCTGCTGCTCTGTCTCCCGCCGCAAGCTGTCAATGTGACGGAGGAGGGTGAAGCTCTGTTTCGTGCTATGTGGTAGGGTTATTACTGCTTTTCCCAAACAATCTCCAATAGGAAACTTGTGCCGACGAGGCCCAGTTTGCCTCTGCTTCCTTAGCCATGTTTGTTGGCTGCTCTTCCTATTGGCCTCAGGACGATTTGGAGGAACTTCGGCCTTGGCGGGAGGCTATGTAGCATCGATTCCCAAGTGGTTCATCCTCGGTGGGATCGTCGTTTCTCTCTCTATCAAGCTGCTGTTCAAACTGAGGTGGTTAAGGGCTCGAGGGATCTGATTGCGTTTTCCAAATCTTATTGGGTTCCTTGTGGTAAAATGTTAGGTCCTAGTTGTAATTTCTTTATTCTTTGGATTTGGATGTAATTTAAAACCTTCTGCTTTATAAGAAACTTATGTGGCCTCTGGGACCCACCCTTTGTAAAAAAAAGTCACTTCAAAAAGTATGTTTAACTTCCTCGCATAACAATTCACATAGTCAACGAAGTGAGATGAATCTTTGAATTCAAAATTTGTGTTCTCTTATTCAAAGCCTTCACGCGATCAAGTTCTTTTAGCTCCCATCCGCGCTATCTAAGACCAGCCACTGTGTTACACCGATTCAAAGAAAAAGTGTGCAGATGTGTGAATCGTTTTTGAAAGGACACGGATGTCGCCTAGAGGGGGGGGGGGGGGGTGAATAGGCGATTAAAATTCTTTGCGGTTTAGGCTTGAATAAATGCGGAATAAAACTAGCGTTTAATTTATCAAGCACGAAACCTAAACAAGCTAGGTTAACCTATGTGCACCAACAACTTATGCTAAACAAGATAAGCAAATATGTGATAGCAAGATATATTACTTCAAGCTCGATGGCTATCACAAAGTAAATAGCATAAGTAAGAAGCTCGGGTATAGAAATACCGAGGCACTTGGAGACGATGATTTATTCCGAAGTTCACTTCCCAATGGAAGCTACGTCTCCGTTGGAGCGGTGCGGAGTCACAAAGTGATCCCGAATAGCCGTCAAATGGCACACCGTAATCTCCTTCGTGCCTCCACCAATGCGGAGTGCCACGAACCACTATGGGACACTTGAGGGTGGTCACCGAACCCGTATAAGGATGAGGCACACTCCACAACTTAATTGGAGGCTCTCACCGAATTCCCGTGGCTCCCAAAGCCACAAGAATCACAAGGTTGGGGCGTGACTCCACAACTTAATTGGAGGCTCCCAACTATCCCTCGAGCCACCAAAACTCCGAGATCAACAAGGACCGTCTAGGGCACTCCAAGTACCCAAGAGGACAAGCTCTAGGGCACCCCAAGTACCCAAGAGTAACAAGCTTCTCAACTTCAATTTCCACGTATCACCGTGGATAACTCAAACCGATGCAAGAAGGCAAGACCACTAGAAGTGGTCAAATCCTTCACTCCCAAATCCCACCAAAAGCAACTAATGCTTGTGGGGGAGAAGAGAGGAAGAACAAGGAAGAAACCAACAAATGGAACTTCAAGATCACGATCTACTAGGTTCCCCTCACTTAGAGGAGGAATGGATTGGATGAATATGTAGATCTAGATCTCCTCTCAAATTCCCTCAAAGATATGCAAGAATCATGGGAGGGATTGAGAGGAAGGCAAGCTTTTCCAAAGGTCAACAATGGAGGAGAGAGAGGAGAAAAGCTAGCTCAAGAGATGAGAGAACCGTTGGGGAAGAAACCCCCTTAAATAGGTCCTCTCAAAAATCTGCCCGTTGCAGACGAAAAAAGCCGCAGCGGTAGTACCGGGCCGATCCCGGTAGTACCGAGCCGTGTTGTCTAGAGGAAGAACGAAGACCAGTCAGCGCTCCCTGACTCGGCGCGCAATGGTAGTACCGGACCACCTGGCCCGGTAGTGCTCCCTTCCCGGTAGTACCGCGCCACTACCGGGGCAACTACCGGGTTAAAACTTCGAGAGGCAGAGAGCCATCCGGAGATGCGGTACTGGGCCCGGTACTGCCCGCGGTAGTTCCGCAAGGGGTCACCCGGTAGTACCGGGCTAGGGTCGGTACTACCGGACTAAGAAGAAACTGCAGAACCAGGAAAAGAGAACCGCAATAACTTTTGCAAGGAAGCTCCAAACGAGATGAATCCAATTCTATTGGAAAGGTAGCGACAAGAGCTTTACTACAAAAAGTGGAAATATTAAGGGTCACAAATATAGAGGGGATACCACACATGAGAAGGTGTGGACCCTATCTCGAAGGTGGACCGATAATATTTCCAACCAGAAAATGCAACAAGTTTTCCATACGAAATCCGTTTTCGGAGAACTTGGGCTTGTCATGAAGATCACAACAAGCACCAAAACTCAACAAGGAGAAAATCCAAATAAGAACCAAGAAAGATGATGAAGGCAAGTATGCAAAGGTTTGAGCTCTCTCCAACTGATACGATAAAGCTCAATCGAGAGCCCCTCTTGATAGTACGGTATCTATCCTATAACCCGGTCTCCCAACTAGTACCATGATACCGGTAAAATAGAAACCCTATCATACATTTGCCTTGCGCATTCCACTTGAGCTGGATGACGTCGATCTTGATCTCTTCAAGTGGACCACCTTTCTTGATTGCGCTTCGCTTGGTGAAGACCCAAACATTGCTCCCCCACACTCCACTATGGGAGAGCCTCTCTTAGGCACATCTTCACATGAACATTATCTCTAAATGGGTGGCAAGCTTCAAGCCTAGGATTTCTTCGAGATGCTCCTCTTGAACTTGCGCTTCTCAACATTGATGACGATCACCACTTTACGTCATCGATCATGGGCCATATGAAATCTTCATTTGATGCAAGCGCATAGAAAGATACCTAACCACACATAGAAATGCTACACACATATCATGGGTTAGTTCACAAACCTATATGGACAATTGCTTACCATACCAAGAGATACATGATCCCACTTGGTACATCTTGTAGCTTTGTGTGTTGATCAATACTTGATCAACCTTGTATCTTTTCTTCTCTTTTCAATAGATGATGTCTTGAAGATAACCATGAATGATCACATAATTCTTTTCTTCAAGACATACTTGCAATATGCTCAACTCTATGATCTTGATGCCAAATACTTCATTATATCAATATATACTCATGGCATCAACCTTGAATCCAACATATGGAGTTTAAGTATGGTCTATGGACAGACACTACAAGTAAAACTCAATGCAACCATTAGTCCATAGGGATTGTCATTAATTACCAAAACCACACATGGGGGCGCCATGCCCTTTCAGTTTTGCATTTGATGCAATGGTGAGATTGCTTCTTGTGAGAGGGCACACACCATGCATAGTTATTTTAGTCTACTTTATTCTTCCCTAACAGAGTGCTTAGCATAAAACCGTGACATTCGATGTGATTTGGCAAAACACCGCGACATTTTGCTCTAGCTTTCGCAGAAAACACAGATCGGTCATTAAGCGCGAATTGACACTGAATCTGACCCACATGTCGGAGCTTACATGGCAAGCAGACTGGGCTGGAGTTGACGACCGTTCGCTTCCGTTAGCGGTGGAGGGTGGGCCCACCTGTCAGATGTGTGGATCCTACCTGACGGGATGGCTATGTTAGGTTTCAGTTAGCCCGCGCGCTCGTGGGACTCGCGACTTCAGCAATGGCGACGGCTGCTCCCGGCGGCGACCCTGGCGGCGGGCCTGGGGGCGGCCCTAGCGGCAGAGGAGCTGAGGGCGACAATGGCAGAGGCGGCTGTAGCGGAGTCGGAACTGGCACAAGATCGATGGACAAGTAGTCCGCCGTCACCACGAGCTGCCCCAATGTCGCCGGCCAATCGTTCAGGCGCCGCACCGGAGCAGAGGAGCTAGTATTGCCCATCCCCCTTTGTCGCTGAGTAAGTTCTCCCATTTTTCAGAATTGGATCTTGATGTCATCAGATTCGTAGGCAGCTCACTTTAGAATTTATTTAGTGTTGTAGTTAATCTTACAAGTTGATTTGTAGTTACTCTTACTGGTAGTATTAGTAAACTGGATATTGTGTTGAATTTAGATGAAATCTTGTCTGGATTATTGTTAACTGAATATTGTGGTAGTTTATGTTGTGTTAACTGAATACATTTTGTACAGTTTGGATGATGAAATCTGGTCTACTAGGTTCTATATTCCTGATCCAGAAAATTTGGAGGGCAGTTTGTCCACATGACACAATTATTAAAATTCAAAATATTACAAGTCACAACAGGAACAATACGAAACCAAATACAAACCATAAGGTTTTACCACTAAAACATACTAGCAACCTAAATTTAGATAGTTCACAGCTTGCATTAACTCTAATACATGCTAGAGCACATCACTCATCACATATTGCCTTGATCCTCTTCAACTTCTCCTTATTTTCATCACTGATCTTGAGCAGATCATACAAATTGAACTCAAGCTTTTTCTTTTGCTCCTTAAGCACCTCTTTTTCTTCATCCCACTTCTGATGTCTGGCCTTCATTAATTCAACTTGGTTTCTCTGCACATTTTTCAGCTCACTAACATGTATCTTCAACAGGTTAATTGTTATCTTCATCTGTCGCATCATGTCATCATCTCTCCCCTCATTCTAAATCATCTCATAGTTGGCCTGCATGCAAGATTTGCTAGTGTCCTTGATGAATCTGTTCACTTCAGCTACGCAATTGTGGTATTTCTTCTCCCATTTGTTCTTCTCATCTGATAGCTCCTTCATCAGGTTTGAATTGGTGATCCTCTCATCAATTCGAGCAGTATAGGCGTCTTTATACATTCCCCAAAGTTTTCATCATGGTGTATTACCTGTTGCCGGCCATTCTTTACCTACCCACTGCACAAACTCACAGTTCTCAACTTCCTGTAAATCATTTTCACACATTACTTCAGATAAAAATTTAATTATACATATTTTTCAGCTAGCTAAATACTGATCAGAAACTATTTCATTATTTAAATCACTATTTCAGCTACACATTATGTAAAACAGCTGCAACTCATTAATCTATTTCAGCTATACAATATTTAAATCAGTTGCACCTAATTAATCTATCTCACCTATACATTATTCAAATTGTCTGCACAAATTAATCTATCTCACCTATACATTATTTAAATCAGATGCAACTAATTAATCTATCTTAGCAATGATCTAGTTTTAGCTATTCAGTGTTCAAAGCAATCATCCGCAGCTAATTAATCTACCACTTCTACTGATGAACTGAACCTGCAAGTCTGCAACTGCAGTCTCATGTCTACTTAACTGAAACTGCAACCTCATGAACTGAACAACCACTTCTATTAATGAATTGAACCAAATCGAGCGACACACTTACATTTTGCACTGAGCATATATAGAATCTACAGCTTGTGTTCGTTTCTTCAAATGCCGCACACTTCTACGGCTCCAGCTGGTGCACGCGGCAAAGCTCGGTACAACCCACCGCCAAGCTTCTGTGTGTCAATCGATTGATTATGTGTTGTTCGTGCTCGTTCAGGACACCGTGAACATGGTATATGCTCCAAATACCTGGCCGGTTTCGATGGTTTGGCGGTGGGTACTACCGAGCTTTTGTAGCATGCACGAGCTGGAGCCGGATAACTGTGTGGCGTTTGAAGGAACGAACACAGGCCACAGATTCTATATATGCTCAGTGCAAAATATAAGTGTGTCACTCGATTTGGTTCAGTTCATCAGTAGAAGTGGATGTTCAGTTCATGAGGTTGCAGTTGCAGTTAAGTAGATCATGAGGTTGCAGTTACAGGTTCAGTTCATCAGTATAAGTGATGGATTAATTAGCTGCGGATGCTTGCTTTGAACGCTGAATAGCTGACAATAGATAATTACTGAGCTAGATTAATTAGTTGCATTTGATTTTTATAATGTATAGGTGAGATAGATTAATTTTTAGCAGACAATTTAAATAATGTATAAGTGAGGTAGATTAATTAGTTGCAGCCGATTTAAATAATGTATAGCTGAAATAGCTTAATGAGATGCAGCTATTTTAAATAATGTGTAGCTGAAATAGTTTATGATTTAAATAATGAAAATATTTTATGATCAGTAGTTAGCTAGCTGAAAAGATGCATAATTAAATTGTTATCTGAAGTAATGTGTGAAAATGATTTGCAGAAAGTTGAGAACTGTGGGTTTGTGCAGTGGGTAGATGAAGAATGGCCACCAATAGGTAAGATCGCATCATGAAAACTTTGGGGAATGTATAAAGGCGCATGTCCTGCTAGAGTTGATGAGAGGACCACCAATGCAAGCCTGATGAAGGAGCTGTCAGATGAGAAGAACAAGTGGGAGAAGAAATACCACAATTGCGTAGCTGAAGTGAACATATTCATCAAGGACACTAGCAAATCTTGCATGCATGTCAACTATGAGAAGATTTAAAATGACGGGAGAGATGATGACATGATGCGGCAGATGAAGATAACAATTAACATGTTGAAGATACATGTTAGTGAGCAGAAAAATGTGCAGAGAAACCAAGCTGAATTAATGAAGGCCAAACAGCAGAAGTGGGATGAAGAAAAAGAGGTGCTTAAGGAGCAAAAGAAAAAGCTTGAGTTCAATTTGTATGATCTGCTCAAGATCAGTGATGAAAATAAGGAGAAGTTGAAGAGGATCAAGGCAATATGTGATGAGTGATGTGCTCTAGCATGTATTAGAGCTAATGCAAGCTGTGAACTATCTAAATTTAGGTTGCTAGTACGTTTTAGTGGTGAAACCTTATAGCTAGCCTCCTCACATGTGAAACAAGTTTTAAAAAAAGTAGTGTAAATTCCGAAAAGCAATTTGCAAGAACACGGTCATATTTTGAAAAAAAATACAACCGCACTTACTATTTGTTATTTCACTTATGAAAGATAAGTGTGTTTTCGTCCCATGATTAAGATTGTTGTGTAGCTTTTGTCCTTGATATTATTTTTGTCACAAATTTAACCCTCAAAATACAATAAAGTGTCAATCTATCTCTCTGACAATGGTCAAAATTGGTCAACTGGTAAGCTGGTGGCCGGACGCGCTTGCCGCCTTCCCAAACAAGGAGCGCCGCACGGTGAACTCCTTCGCGTCGTCTGTTTTTTTCCGGTGGTTTTCACCTCGTGTATTTTTGAACTTTTTTCCTCTCAAGCTTAATACAAAGGCGCGCAGATCTCTTGAGGGCTCTCAGCAAAAAATGGTGAAATTTGGTTATGTAACAAAGTCAAATTATTTTAAGCCAAGCCAAAATAAAAATACAGAATCACTGGGATATATAACACTATAAAAACTGAATACGATCGGATGCTTTGTTCGCATAAATTGAGTTAAAATGAACAGAAGTATCAAGATCTCCTATATATACAACTTGGCTATCATTTACTAACTAACAATAACTAAATTATGAGAGCTTTTAGCTGGGCACCATTTTTCCATGGAAAACCCTGTAAGTCTATGACTACATTTTGCAAATAAATAATGAATCAATGAACACAATCTCGATCTACGCATGTGCAGCTAGCATGTACATGTATGCCAATTAACTCTTTGAGCCCTGTCGGCCGGCGTCTAGCCGTGGCATGGCCCGCCGGGGGCGTGATTGGAATTCTCGGTGCAGCCGTTGGCTGTGCCCGGTGGAGATCCGCCGCTCGTTTTCAGGATCTGCATGATCAGCGAGCCGGCACCAGCTCCGCCCTGCAGCCACCCGCCGTCTCCAACCAGCAGCCTCGCCCCGAGGACGACGTTGCAGCATTGCACCAGCAGCACGGCCACCAGAACCGCCCTCACCATGGTCGCCGAGGACGCCATCTCTTAATTAGCTTAACTCCGAGTCGTCTCTGAGGACGGATCGGCTGGGTGAAATGTTGCAGACAGGCTGAGCTTCGTAAGCCGGATGGTAAAATGTTTGCAGACAGTTTGAAGTGGTTGTTGGAGGAGAGACAAGATGGTGGATTGCTTTTATAGGTTGCTGCATGCGATTGTTTGAATGAGAATAGTTGAACAACAAAAATGATGGAGACCTGGTCTATTTTTCTGCTTAGTTTTCTCTGGTCCAGCCAGCGTGTAGCCCGGACCCGGACAAGCGCCATGATATTGCTACGCGGTTCGCAGCCCGGTCCATCTCCCAAGTTTGAACAACTGAATAGTAGTGTATCACGAGGCACCAAAAGATCAAATCGGGCTACTAGTGCGGACATTTGTTAAGTCATGGAGGACCAGGTATATAGGTGCCAAGCTTGTACGGTATGGTACCATATTGGTCGTGCTAATTCGTTCTCAGCTTGCTTGGTTTTAAAAAATCACCTTAAATTGCACAAAATTTAAAACTATTTTGGTGGGGCATTAATGAACATAAAACTGTACAGTAAACTGCGCACTGATCAATCGTTTTTCGCGAGGAAATTACAAAATTTGAAATTGACCTCTAGTAAAACCAGTGTTCTATATCGTGTTTAACTCGACCGGGTTTAACATTCAGAGTTTGGTACATAGGTGTACGTATACGGTCTCTTTGTGCGTGCCCTTGCCGCTAGGATATGTGAATTCTTGGTCGGTATATATGCGCACGGTCTGCCGGTCTCGTTGTTGGTCGGTATACATGCTTGCATGCATGTATGATGCTCTACTCCTCAGCAGTGTATGTATGTTTGACCGATTTGAGCTTGCATGCATCGTCGTGTTCCGCGTTGTTTCTCTGACATGCTAGTTCTACCGTATTAATTAATTCTGTGACGTGCTAGTTCTACCGTGTTAATTCTCCCACGAGTGGTCCATTGTGTCAGGTCGTCCATGACAACGGATGATATGGTGTTGTGTGAGATTGCAGCAAAATACGTGCGAGAAAATTACAATTTTCTCCGTTGTTTTTTTTAAGAAAATTGGTGGTTCTCAGAAGAAAATACCACAAAAAACCCGTAGTATATATATACCAAAACACGTTTTTGGTGCATCGACGTGATCCCGGTACAATGAAAACTATCCGATACCCCTAAACCCCTCCTAAATCCTAAACCCTGAAAAATAATCGAAAAAAGGGCCTAACGTTAGTCCCAGTTCGTGGCTGGAACCGAGACTAAAGGTCTCCAGCCCCGCGGACTCCTCCGTGGCCACGTGGGAGGGCCGCTTGTCCCGGTTCGTGGACAACCGGGACTAGAGGGGGGCCCTCTAGTCCCGATTGCAGGGCCGGCCCACAGGCCAGGGCGACCGGGCGACCGCCCCGGGCCCCAGGGAGCTAGGGGCCCGCCCAGCTAGTAGCCCAGTATATCTAGTGGTGCGGCATATAAGAGAAAAAAGTGTGCCCAGTCTAGCACCGATCGATCGACAGTTACGGTCGAGTCAGCTGCCGCACGCCCGCACGGATCCGGCTGTTCACCGCGTTTTGCCGCAGAACATCATCTCACCGCGTACCACTTCGTTCTTTATGGGCTTGGCCCATAGATAGTAGGTTTCCTTTGCTGCTAGGCTGGCTGCTACATTTAGTTTTCCTTCCCTCCTAGGTTGCTCCCATTTCTGCTGCTTTTTTTTTGCATGGCGTTTCCGCTGCCTTTTGCTGGTATACTACATTTCTCATTCATGTTTTACTTTTTCATCAATGTTACTACTATTCAAAAAAGTTTATTTTCACTTTTTTTTGTTCTAAACTTAACAAGGACATTTTTTAACCATGCATATTTTTTTTGAACCAATGAACATTTTTTTAATACATTAACATATTTTTCTTTCAAAACAATGCATTTTTTACGAGAATAGTAGGTGAATAGAAAATGGTTATGAACGATTTCAAAAAATCATGATACAAAAAAATTGAACATAAATAGTAGGTTAACAGAAAAATAGGTTTGAACGATTTTAAACTAGGGATATAACAAATAATTTGACGAAAAAAGTAGGTGAACAGAAAATAGTTTTGAATGGTTTCAATCGTGATGCAAAAATTATACATAAATAGTTGGTGAACAGTAAATAGGTTTGAATGGTCAGCCAGGATGCAAAAATTGAAGAAAAATAGTAGAACGGAAAATAGGTTTGAACGATTTTAAACCATAGATACAACAAAGAATTGACGAAAAAAGTAGGTGAACAGAAAATAGGTTTGAACGGTTTCAGTCTGGATGCAAAAATTGAACAATAATATTAGGTGAATAGAAAATAGGTGTCTATTTCATTGTCCCTATACAATGACTATTGATCTATGCTATGTACTGATAATTACTGAATTGTCAGTGAAACACTATGCATTCTAAAGAAAAATGCCTACAAGGGCCTCATTTTGTCGTCTCGCCCGGGACCTCAGAAATGTATGGACCCGCCCTGCCCGATTGGCTTGTCCCGGTTGCCCAATCAGAACTAGAGGCCCTCTGGAACCGGAACTAGTGCCCTGTTTTCCACTAGTGTCCTTCATCATCTTAGTTCTCCGCTCGATATGGATTGAACACAACTCGAGGGTGTTCGACAAGGATTCCATGCTGGCTCAATCGTTGCTCGCGATGATTGACAGTGAATAGAATAGGTTGGCCACCATGGCACGCCCCTAAGCTGGCGTCGTCTGTTTTTTCGGTGATTTTCAAGCTTAATACAAAAAGCGCAGATCTCTTGCGGACTCTAAAAAAAGATCAAAATTGGTTACGTAATGAAGTCAAATTATTTTAAGCTAAGCCAAAATAAAAATACTGGGATATGTAACACTATCAAAACTGAATACGATCAGATGCTTTGTTCGCATAAATTGAGTTAAAATGAATAGAAGTATCAAAATCTCCTATATATACAACTTGGCTATCATTTACTAACTAACAATAAATAAATTAGGAGAGCTTCTAGCTGGGCACCATTTTTTCATGGAAAACCCTGTAAGTCTATGACTACATTTACAAATAAATAATGAATCAATGAACACGATCTCGATCTACGCATGTGCAGCTAGCATGTACATGTATGCCAATTAACTCTTTGAGCTCTGCCGACCGGCGTCTAGCCGTGGCATGGCCCGCCGGGGGCGTGATTGGAATTCTCGGTGCAGCCGTTGGCTGTGCCCGGTGGAGAGCCGCCGCTCGTTTTCAGGATCTGCATGATCAGCGAGCCGGCGCCAGCTCCGCCCTGCAGCCACCAGCCGTCTCCAACCAGCAGCCTCGCCCCGAGGACGACGCTGCAGCATTGCACCAGCAGCACGGCCACCAGAACCGCCCTCACCATGGTCGCCGAGGACGCCATCTTCTTAATTAGCTTAACTCCGAGTCGTCTCTTAGGACGGACTAGCTGGGTGAAATGTTGCAGTCTTGCAGACAGGCTGAGCTTCGTACGCCGGATGGTGAAATGTTGCAGACAGTTTGAAGTGGGTTGTGGAGGAGAGACACGATGGTGGATTTGCTTTTATAGGTTGCTGCATGCGATTGTTTGAATGAGAATAGTTGAACACCAAAAACCGAGACCTAGTCTATTTTTCTGCTTAGTTTTCTCTGGTCCAGCCAGCGTGTGTAGGCCGGACACGCGCCATGGTATTGCTACGCGGTTCTCAGCCCGGTCCATCTCCTAAGTTTGAACAACTGAATAGTAGTGTATCACGAGGCACCAAGAGATCAAATCGGGCTACTAGTGCGGACATTTGTTAAGTCATGGAGGACCAGGTATATACAGTAGGTGCCAAGCTTGTACGGTATGGTACCATATTGGTCGTGCTAATTCGTTCTCAGCTTCAATATCCACAAATGTTGTTGCCCTGTTGCAAGTTTCATGTCCATGCGGGCTGACGATCTGCCAAAAAAATAAGAAAATATAATATTTTGGCATGAACTCCTTTTATGTGTACTAATTGGTAGAAAAAAATGAGAAAGTTGAATTTTGGCAATTTTTCTAAAAAAAACTCTACAAAAGTATCTATCATGTAACATACACGACTTTCAGGCCAAAATAAACAAGATCATAGTTAATGATAATGTGCTCATTTTTTACAAAGGTACAGCCTGCCATGTCAATAGTATCAAAATGAGTTTCCAACTTTAGCATGTTCGGACAATATACTAACTGTCTACACCCAAGTGTGGAGTACTATTCATTTTAACTTACACCAAGCGTAATTTCTTTTTTCCCGTAAAAAAATTTACACCAAGCGCACGTCAACAGAGTGACTAGTACTACTAGTCTACTACGTAATGTGGTATTGACTTTTCACATATTTTTTTCGCCTTACCTGGATCGGCACAAACGAGGAGTTACTTGAGGAATTTCTTTAGTACTGACTTTACTCCCGCCGATCCTTTACTCATCGATATACGCCCGCTTGCGTTGCGACGTTGCCTGAGCTTTTCTTATCTATGAATTCTGGGGGATGATGGATGTACGTACAGTTGAAGTGTTGAATGAACAAGCTCATGATCGGGCCTAATTACTGCCCCTGAAAATCTAGCAACACCGCTTCCGAGAAAGTGGCGGTGGCGCGCGACCGGCGACTACAGATCAAACTGTCCGGTCCCCCTGTGCCCTTGACAGGAATACGTAAACCCTCCACCCAAAAAATATTTTGCGCAAAATATTTAGTCAAACTCAAATTTTACAAAGTTTGAACTACGTCTACTATGCCAAATCGATATCATTGTAATCATAATGAAATATGTTTTCATAATATATTCATTTGGTAGTGTAAATGCTAATATTTTTTCGTTATGCTTGCTCAAATTTTATCAAATTCGACTTTGACCAAAAATTACAAGCAACATATTTTAGACAGAAGGGTCTACTTGTTACTTTATTCTGGTCCGTCTTAGGTGTATGTATGAGTTAGTCTATACTCATCCTTTCCAAAAATATACTTTTGTCCCCTGTCAAAATGTTCCAAATTGGACCAACTTTATAAGAAAAAATATCAACATCCATAAGACTAAACTTACAGGACCACACAAATTAGGACAAAAGTTATATTCTAGTTGTTTTTAGCGGAAAAGGTCTAAGGCCATATATTATCCGAAACCAGCGCTTACACGAACATCCTTACAAAAAACGAAATAAAACACAAGTCTTTGAAAAGTTCAGCACCATCTTCCTACTGCATCCCTTGACGGCGCGTCGTGAGCAAACCTCGATGCCACCTCTAGGCCTCTGGCGTAGCAAAGCTCGGAGAAATCTTGAAAAAACCCAGACAAGAACATGTCGTCGACCATGATCTCGAGTGATCGCCATCCACGAGAAGCCAGTACCGAGAAGGGCCGGGGGATAATCCTAGCTCCGGCCAGGCGGAGATGGGGGACATCAAACTCGCAAGTTCCCCGACGAAGCCGTACCTGGCTGAGCTTCATGAGGCGGAGGCGGAACTTGTAGACACCAATACGCTGCAACATCATCCACAACACTGAACGCCGCTGCCATAGAACAGATGCTTATCACGCCAGGCCTAACACTAAACGATCGACTCCAACCCCTCGACGCTCCTCTGGGAAAGAACATCGATCTGAGGCGGGCTGAAAGACCTTTATTCTCATCGCCGCTGATGCCCTTACACCGGAGGCAAATAACTCAAAGACTCTATGAGGAATGTTCATTCGATCCGAGGTGCCCCCACCCTCCAGCCGACGGATGGCAACCGGTGATAGCGGCGCCGGCGGCCGATGGTAGTAGCGAGATCGCTTAGATCGCCTCTTTTATGGAGCCCTAGGAAAACGTTTCACGAAGCCCCTCTCTCTTCCACACTTAGAAGTTATATTCTAGTTAGTTTGATACTATGGTTGTTTTGATCCATTTTTTTCTATAAAAGTACCAACTTTAGTCGATAAGGTACCAAAATGGAAGAAATATTGATTAACCTTCATTAGTCCAGTCATGCATAAACAGATAATTAAACTGAATTTCCTTTAAACCATGTTTATTATACAGCTCGCGTTACAAGGCCTACGTGAGAGACTGTGCGTGCGAGTACGTTTGTATCGCATAAATCTGTGTTTCTAAACTCGTAATATACACTACTACTAGGTAAATGTGGTGCGGCGTGTCGACAAAAATATTTATCTGAGTGTATGGTCATTGTTACTGAAAAGGGATAGAAGTATAAAACGTAAAAACATGAATCTTTGTGAAATAAACAAAAACAAATGATCATATGAATGTAGTAAGATTAGATGTATATAGCAATAGTGCAATTGAGAATTAAATTTATGTGTGCTCTGGCGCCTAAATATGAAGTGACATGAAATCTAAACATTTGTAGTTGTTGTATTTTTTTTAAAGAAAATTGCATTTCCACAAGCTCCATAATTAATAGTAAAAAGGTTATGTTAGTTCTTTTAATTGAAATTATTTAAAGTTGTTTAATCATGAATAGAAATGTGTTAGTTGTAAAGATTTCATTTTTTTGCAAATTTTGGTATATTATTTGTATTTTTGTCGAAAGTTTGGTAAAAAAACTGATATTTTTTAACTTTCATAGTTGGAAAATTGTCATTTCTCTCTTCTTTGAAGTATGTCCGCATAAATTCTTAATAACTACAGATGCAATATTCTTATTATTTTAATGAAATATATTAATAGCTCACATCATATTTTGTTGGGAAATAAAATCCCTTAGCTAAAAACATGAGCATAAGTAATTATCATTTTTCCCGAGCATTTTGATGTTTTTTTCCGTATTTTTCCGGTGGATAGATTTATAGATATTGATTTTGCATAGACTTATAGATATTGATTTTGCATTATTAATCATTTTGTGAAAATTGTTTGAATAAGTGGGACCCATCTGTCAGCAGTTTATCAATTTCTAAAAATATCTGCGAAAAGAATAAAAATATGCCATGTGGGCCCATTGTGATGTCGGGGTGACGTCATCAGTGGACGGGCCTCCCACGGCGATGACGGCGATGACCACGGCGGCCCCGCGCCAGGGCGATGTGGGACGCGCGGTTGGCGTGGGGGACGCGCGTGGAGGCGGGGTTTGGATGTTTTGTCATTTATATGGAAAGAAAATTGTTGAAAATTGTGATTTGTTAGTAAAGAGGGGGAAAAAAATATAAACTTCTAAAATGTTGGAAAGGTAAGGAGCGTTTTGTAGGAAACGCGAGGTCTTTTCCGCAAAAAGGGGTGTGCGGATATTTTTTATGCAAAAAGTTTTTTTCCGGAGGGCCGATTTATGATTTTTGGAAAATGTGAGGGTTTTATTGCGGAAAAACGGCAAGCACAGTAGAAGTGCATATCTATATGTCCGTCAAAATAAAAAGGCTAAAATATGAAAATTGTTTGGAAGGGTGATATGCATCTACTCGTGAAAGGAAAATTCAAACGGGTGACTGAGCGTGACGAATTTGACAAAATTCCTCGAACGTTTTTCACGAATTTGGATCACAAATTAAGGAGCTAGGGTGAACAAAATTCGAAACCGATCACGGGAATGGAACCTGTTTATCGACGCACATATATTTCATGTATACAATTTTTGAAAAAAGCGGGGTTATTTTTTCCAAAAAAAGAAAGATGCGCTACAGTACCCGCGCGAAAAACGGGGAGCACTGTAGAAGTGCATATCTATATGTCCGTCGAAATAAAAAAGCTAAAACATGAAAGTTGTTTGGAAGGGTGATATGCATCTACTCGTGAAAGGAAAATTCAAACGGGTGACTGAGCGTGACGAATTTGACAAAATTCGTCGAACGTTTTTGCGAATTTGGATCAGAAATTAAGGAGGTAGAGTGAACAAAATTCGAAACCGATCACGGGAATGGAACCTGTTTGTCGACGCACATATATTTCATGTACAGTGAATCGCTCTCAGGCCAAGGATTCCAGCGTCCTTAATATATTCCCCTATATAAAAAAGTTGGTGCGATTCACCCTCAAATCCACTGTCCACATCACCCGAATGCCGCTGGCCGTCCGATCGCGCCGGACGGTCCAGATCGCAACCAACCCCCGCAAAACACTGTAGCTGCTACAGTATTAATGTAGCAGAGGAGTTTCTTCCAATCGCGACATGACACGTCGCCCCGCACGATTTCTGGCGCACCCAACTTTGCAAAAACAGACAAACAACGCGCAAAATTGCCCCGCAGCCCAGATTCAACCGCATCGAGGGACCTAACTGTAATTACAGGAAAAGGCACGGACTTTTTTGAAAAAACACCCCGCAGAATCCCCTTCCCCCCTCTCTCTCCTCGCGCGACGGCTCAGTCGGCGCCAGCGCCGACGCGTTCCGCCAGCGTGCTACTCCTCCCTCCACGAATCCGAGCATGCACATCGCTTCGCCGTCGTCTGATCTCCATCTCCTGCGAGTCTCGCTTGCACGGTCGCACGAGCCACGGCGGAATCGACGGCGACGTGGACCTGCTTGCTCCGCCGCGTCTGGTCGCCGGCGGTGGCGCAACGGCGACCTAACTGGAGCGGCGCCGCCGCAACTGGCCAGCGCGCGTCCACGCGCGTCCGCCGCACGCACGCGCGCGTCCTAGCTCGCGCGGACGCGTCGCCGGCGAGATCGCCATCGCCGCCGCGGCCACTGCTCAACCCACCACTGCTGACATCATGCTTACATCGTGGTGGGCCCTTTCTGTCAGTTTTTCCCAAAAAAAAACACCCAGAAAATGGAAACAAATACCCACCAAAAAATATAAAAATATATATCCAAATGCTCAGAAAAAAAAACAGTTATTTCTGCCAAAAAAAGGGGGGTCCAATATTTTGAATTGCTAAATATTTAGCTAAATTTATAGACAAATACAACCAAATTTGTCCAACTTAAACAATTCTCGAAATCCAAAAAATTCAAAACCATAAGCTATTCGAAATTTCCACCAACTTTCCAAGCTTGAACAATTTTTGACTGTAGACACTCCTAAATCTGAAATACAAACATGTTGAACCATTTTAATTCAAATTTCAGTTTTTAGTACTACAAAGTTTTAAAATCCTTTCAAATCTAACCATCTAACAGACGTAAAAATAATTCAACTCTTAATAGCTTTCAAATTTCACCAATTTTTGTGATAGAAACATTCTCAAAACATAAGCTTTTTTCAACTCCGATAACTTTCAAGCTCAACCAACTTCGCTTTTTTCAACTCCGATAACTTTCAAGCTCAACCAACTTCTGAAAGCAAACATTTTCAAACTTGAAAAAAACCATACCGACGCATTTAAATTTAAATTCCAATTTCGAGTACACTCAAAATTGAAAACATCTTTCATCCCTAATCATTTAACGAATGTACACACAATCCAAAACTTAACAACTCCCCAATTTGAACAAATTTAAAAATCTGAATATTTCAAAGACGCATACTTTTTTCCAATTCCAATAACTTTCAAACTTAACCAATTTTAAAATGCAAACACTTCCAAATTTCATTTCACTACACACGCGCGGCAAAACAACTAGAATATCAAATATAAAAATTATGAAAATAACATCTCACCTCCATTTAACCCCATCTTTATATTTGTTTTCTTTCATTTTTTGCTTTCCTTTTGTTTTCGACAAAACAACATTGAAATAATAATCAAAAAGAATAAAAATAATTGCAAGACATTTCAGCTTACAAAACAATTATAATTTCCCTAAAATAGTACTCGAATAATAATCAAGAAGAATAAAAATAATTGCAAGACATTTTAGTTCGCAAGACAATTATATTAAACCGATTGATCTTTCTTCACAATAACTCCATAAATTGTAACATTTATTGTACCTATATTTAATAAACAATGCAACTGCATTTAATAAACAATCAAAAAAGGTTAACATTCAGAAATAACCATAATATATTTCCTCCGATTATGTTGATACATAAAAAAAATTATGGCAAAATAAAACTATATTTGACCATTTCAACTTTTTTTGAGGCGGAAAACAGTAGGGAAAAATCCCTACTGTTTAATTTTCTATTTTCTCAACATATATACATCATTACATCAGAAGTGTTCATAAAGTGTCCAGCCACTTGCTCATTCCTTCTTTAAGAGAAGGTTTAGCCCTATGCATGATAAGTTTAAAAGAGCAAATAAAGTCTCTGAAACAGATATCAAGATGAACAGGGGAATTATCAAAAATACAGCGATTTCTATGGTTCCAGATAGCCCAGCAACCCACAATCAAGGACTCTTTGAAGCAAATGATGTTGTATCTTCTCTTGGCATCGGATAGCATGTTTATTAAATCCAGATCAGCATTCCACTCAAAGTTTAATTTCCACCAGAAATTCTTACTGAAATCACAGTCGAAGAATAGGTGCATGAAATCCTCGATTTCCTTTTGTGTGCATAACACACAGTCATAAGACTCAATCTCAAAGTTTTTCCGAGCAAGAAGACCCTGGTATTCAATCTATCTTGTAATAGCAACCAGAAAAAGATTTTATGCTTGGGCAGGACACAAGATTTCCAAATCCATCTCATTGGAGCTGGTGCAATTTCTGACGGAGAGAGAGCAGCATAAACTCGTTTACATGAGTAATTATTTCCTGTGCCTGCCAAGTTCCATGTGTCGGCAGATGGTACTGTCGGCCAAGTGTTCAGTATAGCGGCAAGTTCATTGCATTGCTGAGCAGCAACCATGGACACAGGAGTGTGAAACATGTCATAAATATCTTCATCACAGCAAATAGCAACAGCCTTGCTTAGTGAAATATCCTGGTTTTTTGCAAAGGAGCACAAGTGAGGCATTCTGACTCTGAGCATTTCATCAGTCCATTTATCCATCCACAATTTGATTGTATCGCCTTTCCCAGGTGTGCAAGCGGCAAGCTCTAAAAAGGTGTTCAGTAACTTAGTGCAATCTTTCCACCAAAAGGAACCGCAGGGGCCAGCCGACTGTGGCAATTTACCTTCAGAATAATAAGCCTGCCAGATCAACTTTACCCAAGGAATGTCTTGCTTATTCATAAATTTGAACAAATGTTTCATCAGCAGAGCAATGTTTTGTGTTCTGAGATTTAGGACACCAAGGCCTCCCGATTTCTTGGATTTACACACATTTTCCCATTTAACCAGGCATTTACCTTTCTCGTGAATATCCTTTCCTCTCCAGAAGAAACCTCTTGTAACTCCCTCAGCATAATCAAGAAATCCCAAGGGAAGCTTCAAAGTACACATAGCAAAATTAGGAATGGCTGAGATAATACTTTTAACTACTACCAGGCGACCATCATACGTCAGAGTGTCTGCAATACCAACCAGTCTTCTGTCAATTCGATGAAGGATTCCAATCAAGTCTTCCATTCTTGGCTTGGTAGTGCCCATGGGCAGACCAAGATATGTAAATGGCATAGATTCAACTTTGCATCCCAATAAATTAGCCAGCTCAGCACTCTTAGCCTCATTAACATTTAATAGGTGCCAAAGAGGATTTATGAAAGTTCACTTTCAGACCAGTGGATTCAGAGAAAAGATTCAGTATATCCTTCAACCTTTGGAGCTGAATTGGGCAGGCAGGCATAATAATCAGAGTATCATCGGCAAACTGAATGATGGGATAGTCCAAACCAAATGAGCAATTTAGAGGAATATCCAGCTGCCCCTCTTTCCAAGCCTCATTAACTACACATTGCAGCAGTTCAGCAGTGGACACAAATAAGAGGGGGGAGAGAGGGTCTCCCTGTCGCACACCTCTCATACAGTTGATTTTCTTTCCCGGAACACCATTAAGCAGGACAGATGTAGATGCAGAAAATAGAATGGATCGAATCCAGCTGACCCACTTCTCTCCAAATCCCAGGTGTTTCAACATAAGCAAGATAGCAGGGAATTCTACCTTGTCAAAAGCCTTTTCAAAATCAAGCTTAAGAATAACAATCTCCCTTTTAGATTTATGACACAAATGGATATACTCAAAGGCCCAGGCAAGGCAGTCATGTATCGTCCTGGATTTAATAAACCCATATTGGTTTTTATGAATAGCTGGGATAATCACCTTCTGCATACGGTTTGCCAACAGTTTAGTAAGGAATTTGAGGGTAAGACTGACCAGAGATATAGGCCTATAATCATTGACGAATTCTGGATCAGCTTTTTTTTGTATGAGAGTAATGTATGCAGTATTAATGCTCTGAATGTCTAAATTTCCCTCATGGAAACTGAAGCAAAGGTTGTAAAATTGTTCCAACTTAAATTTCAACTTAACTAACATATTTGGAGTTTATTCAACTTAAATTTCTCTAACTACACAATTCAATTTTAAAAATGCTGAAAAAATACACTTGAACATTCCAACTTACTACAAAATTGGAAGCTAAAAAAACTCTACAATGTATCAACATTTCAACATTTTAAATTTGCTAGAAATTTAGAGAAACGATAAGATATTTCAAAGTGCCCATGGAAAACATAAATGCAACACACTTGAACATTATAATTTACTAGAAAATTGAAGATACTATAAAGTTTATCTCACATATTGCACTATCCCTAATTATGAAGTTAATACAAATATTTATGATACACTACAAATATATCCGAAGATTCCAATTTGGTAAATACTAAGAAATATGCAAACAAATTTAATAAATGCTGAAAAAGGAAACTATTTGGAGATAACCATAATATATTTCTTCTGATTATAATGCTAAATAAGAAAATTACAACAAAATGGAACCATAATCTACATTTCAATTTAGTTACCATATTTGGAGCTAACATACCTTAAATCCCTCTTACTATGTAGTTGCACTTACAACAAAAAATAATAATTAGATAAGTACTTGAAGAAAATACAAATTCAATTCCTCTAATTGTAAATTGAAACTAAAGATTTACAAATTTAAAGATAAAATATATTACAACTCTCAAAAATGTATTTTCTCTGGTTATTGAATTACATTTAAAGATTTACAACATACCACAAACATATAATATCAATTCAAATAGGTTACTAATTATCTATGCACATAATCGACAAATGAATTTAACAAATGAATCCAAATTTGACAAAATTCCAAAATGCTCATCCTTCTAAAATCTATTTAAACATTTCAACTCGAAATTCACATTTACAAATATCAAAATTTCAACTACCTTCCAAATCTAATCATTTTGTACACGTCAAAAGAATACAAATTCGAATACATTCCAATACAAACCATATTCGAAAGCTAACCATTCCTCTAAGCACAAACTTTTCCAAATTAAAATAATATTCACATTCCAACAATTTTGTTTACAAACTTACATAAAATTCATCAAACACAGACACGGCCAACGATAAAATATATCATAATTCTCACAAAAAAATACATGCAACACATTTGAAAAATTCAATTTGCTAAAAAAAATAGACATACCCTAAAATATATATACCTCACATATTATCTCACATATTGTATTCTCCATAATTATGAAGTTCAACTAAATATTTACGCCATTTCACTGCTCTAATTTGAAAAATATTTGTACAAAAACCAAATAAATTTCCTCTAATTATAGATTGAATTTAACAAATGCTCATGTACTGTACATCCTCCGATTATGCAACTCACACAAATATTTCGACAAGATACAAACATATAGAACCATTCAAACTTATTTGAAATTGAATTGCAATCATTTAAAATAAATGTTCAAAAAAATGCAACACATTTTCACCTTTCGAGTTGCTAGAAAATTGGAGACAGTCTAAAATATATCTCACAAATTGTATTATCCCTAATTATGAAGTTGAAACAAATGTTTATGGTATACTTCAATTATATCCAAACATTCCAATTTTCTAAATATCTAAAAATGCTCGATATGACAAATTACTTCTTCAACGATAAAATATATTACAACTCTCAAAAAAAAATACATGCAACACATTTGAAAATTTTAATTTGCTTACAAAAAAAATAGACATACCCTAAAATATATATATCTCACATATTATCTCACATATTGCATTCTCCCTAATTACGGAGTTCAAATAAATATTTATATTTAACGGAACTCTAAAATGTGTGAAGAGACTCAAAAAAAATACTAACTATTTCAGAATATTTTCACGTAAAAAAACAAACACATACGAAATTGCATTACAATAATTTCTATATTTGAACAATCTCCAAAGTCCAACCATTTTTAAAACGGAAACATTTTTAAATTTCAATGATTTTCAAACTTAGACAACTTTACAACGTCACCATTTTCAAATTCAAATTCAAAAACACACGCGCGGCATTTGCCGCGCTTAGATACCTAGTAGAGGTAATAATGTGGAGAGGTCACCTCTTGTAGCTTCCATGGCTCCGATTTTTTCATCCAGGCTCTTAACTACGAAGCACGAACTACAAACCAAAAGAACGCACAGCGAACTTGGATAAGCTATGGCCAATCCAGCGAATTCGGGGTCTCTCTTGCCAGCCAGCCTGTGGCTAGCTAGTCTTTGCAGTTCCCTGGCGATACTGGGTGCTTGGGATCTTGCCAGCACTGGTTGCTTGTGCCCGGCGGCGCGCCGCCGCCCTTGGACAGGACCTGCACGATCGGCGGCTGGCCGCCCTGCCGCAGCCGCAGCCATAAGCAGGGATAGGCACGTCAGAGGATCCATGCATGTCCAATGCATGCATGGTTAATAGTCAAAACAGAGGACCGGACCGGGTCTATTCTGTAGTGTGCAGTTTGCACTACTACTACTACAGTACTACTCAACTTTTATCGGGTCTAATACGTGGTTTTAAGGCGGTCCTTGCATTTTTTTCTGTGTTGTTGAACACATGTTTGCGGTAGTGTTACTGTACCCCCATTTTGTCGGATCGAGTGCTGAACTGATGATAGTTGAACCGACCCTGACCTTGCGTTGCGTACACTCACCGCAATATGCCAGTTTGGAAAACTCAAGTCTGGTCGTGTTCAATTGTCAGCTGCTGCTGTGCACTGGTGATATATAGCTACGACTTGGGAGCAACAGCTTCCGAGAAAGTGGCGGTGGCTCCAGGGTTCCTGGCATTTTTTTTTGAATGCTCCTCCACTGTAAATTGTACTACTATGAATGGAAAAGTTGGTCAGTCCAAACTCAGACCAGCACGTACACGGGAGAAAATTCCCTAGTTTTATTTTATTTTAATTCTTTGTTACATTTCTTTGATTTCTTCATTTTACAATTTTTGTTTCATATTTTTATACTTTTTTTTTTTTGCATATTCCTGTCTTTGATGGTTGTTCATGTATCTATAAGAAAAATGTCATGCAAAGAACGTGAAACTCTCATGCTTTATACATAGACCTAATTTCTTATATTAATATCTCTGAAATATTCATGTGTTTTTTAAAAAGTTCTTAAATAAAAATGATTGTCAAGTTCAAAAAATCTTTTATTTCAGAGAAAATGTATTTTTATGTAAATAAATTATTCACGTATTAAAAAAACATGTGTGTTTTGATGAACTGTAAACATTGTCCACATATTTTTTCTATAATAACAAGTAAAACAAAAGAGCTGTAAAGTAAGATAGAAAATAAATAAAGAAAACAAAAGTATACAATAAAAATGGCACGTGAAAAAGAAGAAGAGAAAATCATTTATACTTCCGCTTGGCCTATTATACAACGGGATTGACATCCCATGCCGTGACAGGTAATTGAATAAAGATGGGTTTTATCAGAGAAAATAGAAATAAGACCACAAGATTATAGAAAACATAACCAAATGGAAAAGGTTCTTCTAAAATAGAGTATTGCAAATACAGAAAACTAATCTGAATTCACCATTGACCCACAAATTCGGAGGAAATGAACAGTTTGGTCCATAACCTCAATAAAGATAGGTTTAACACCATCTCAACTTGTTAAAGTGGTACAATTTAATTAAAAACGTTTTGGATATGGTTGCCACCGGCGTGGCTGGCAAGTGTGAGTGACACAAACATTTTAGGAGGGCTTTTAAAAAAAAGCCAAGACTTCAGTCTCAAACCCATCAAATGTAAATTGCAAGTAAATAATGACAAGGACCACATGAATGTGCACCATATATAGTGCCTTGCAACTTCATGTAAATTTTGGAGTAGAGATTTCTTTCTCCCGGGCTCCATCTCCATCTACTTAAAGAAAATAAAATCATATTTAGAATTTTCAAAAAAAATTGAAAAAAAACCCGCATGTCATCAATGATATATCACACAAACGTGCAAAATCTCGATTTGAAATACTTTATTTTCAGATCTACACAAAAATGACAAATATGGATTAAATGTACACACTTTCAAATCTCCAAATATACAATATTTGTATATTTTGCACTTGCATAGAATTTAAACATTGACCCGTAGATTCTCATTAACGTGTTTAAATTATTTATTTGTCAGTTGTTTGAGTAACAGCAAATCGCAAGGAAAATCTTACAACTTCCCTATAATTACATAGTTCGATTACAGATCAAGCTGGTGCATATTTAACCATGCAAAACCAACTACTTTTCCTAATGGAATAGATTCGGCTTGAAGAGATAAGGAACTAAGAACTATGTGCGGTCAAATTAGATATGCACAAGGCATATGATCGGATTGAGTGGGTGTTTTTAGAGAAGATGCTAATCAAGATGGGATTTGATGTACAATGGGTGAAGATGATTATGTCATGCGTGTCAACAGTTGAATACAGAGTGAGATTTAATTCCCAGGAGACAGGAAGTATAAAGCCAACAAGGGGATTACGACAAGGCGATCCACTATCGCCTTACTTGTTTTGCTCTGCGCAGAAGGGCTTACTAGTCTCTTTGATCATGCTGAACAAGAGGGAGAATTGCAGGGAGTCAAAGTGTGTAGGGAGGCACCATCGGTCACAAACCTCCTTTTTGCGGCGACTCGCTCATACTTATGCAAGCAAACGAAGATAATGCAAATTGTTTGAAGAGGATCCTTGATCAGTAGTGAGCCAAAATCCTGCATTTTCTTTAGTCCGAACACTAGAGTGGAGGTAAAAGCAAATATTTGTACCATCTTGAATATTCTTACAGAGATCTTGACATACAAATATGTTGGCCTACCTACACATGTCGGTGCAGATAGAAGTGATTGCTTCCAATTTCTGGTTGATCGGATATGTCAGCGCATTGACGGGTGGAAGGAGAAAATTTTATCGCTGGGAGGAAAAGAAGTGCTTCTCAAAGCGGTTGCACAAGCCATACCATCATATGCTATGTCAGTCTTTAAAATTCCTAAATCAATTTGTAAACGAATAACGGACGCGATGTCGCATTTTTGGTGGGGTGACGAGGAAAACCAAAGGAGAATGCATTGGTTCGCATGGTGGAAAATGTGTGTGCCGAAAGAAAAAGGAGGTATGGGGTTTAGAGACATTCACTGTTTTAACTTGGCTATGTTGGCGAAACAGGCATGGAGATTGATCATTAATCCAGACTCTTTATGCGCCACCATCCTGAGAGCCAAATATTTCCCTGATGGAGACCTTATTAATGCTAGGTTAAAAAAGGGTTCATCTTTTACATGGCAGAGCATCATGGCGGGAGTTTTTTTTGTTTTTGAAACGAAGGCAAAAGCTTTGCCTTATATTTATTAAGAAGAAGGTGCCCGATTTATTAATGGAAGAAATCGGGCGAAAACCATACAACGAACAATAACACCAAAGCACCACACAAACGCATAGAGCAACACCTAAAGAGGCAACAACCAGAAGCAACAACAATTGGAAGGCACTCCATGGCGGGAGTTCAATGTATGAAGAAAGGCACTATATGTAGAATCGGAGATGGCAGTAAGGTGAACATGGAATGATGCTTGGATCCCTAGTAGTAACTCAAGGAAAGTTTTGACTCCTCGCGGTCAGGCTGTGATATCACGTGTTAGCGATCTCATTGATCCATATACAAACCAATGGGACGAGCAACTTGTGAGGGATAATTTCTGGCAGATAGATGCAAACCGTATCTTGAAAATTCCGCTTGCAGAAGGAATGGAGGATTTTGTGGCATGGCACTACTCCAAATTGGGAATATTTTCAGTTAGATCGGCCTACCATGTGGAGTGGAATCACCAACATGGACGTAAAATTCAACGAACATCAGGTTTGGGCTCAGCTGAAGTGAATTCGGTATGGTCAAAACTATGGCAGCTGAAAGTTCCAGCAAAAGTTAAATTTTTTAATTGGAAGGCACTCCATGGAACTTTACCTTGCCGGGCGATCCTTGCTAATCGTCATATCAAGGTTAGTGCTCAGTGTCCTAACACCCAAGGTGCAGAAGATATAAGACATGCCCTATTTACTTGTGAGAGAGCAAAGGAGATATGGAAGGCTCTCGGTTTAAATAACTAGAAGATACCCTGCGCGTTGCAGCGGGTATCACTTTGGAAACTATATCGTGTAAATACGTCGGATATTTCGTGGTCCGTGAGGACTCCGACATCGTCGAGCTGACGGGATCGGAGTACATCCGGCAGGCGGATGAAGCCCAGCGCGCCCGGGCGGAGGCGGCGCATGAAGCCCGGCGCGCCCGGGCGGAGGCGGCGGTCGAAGCGCAGGCGGCGGCCGTGGCGGCCGAAGCGCTTCACAGCCGGGCGGAGGCGGCGGCCGAAGCGCATCGCGCCCGGGTGCGCGCTGTGACGGACCAGTGGAGAGCTCAGTCGGAGGCGGAAGAGGGAAGGATCCGCGAGGAGGCGCAGCTCAAGGAGGAGGCGTCGGAGCACCATGCGGCGGAGGCACAGCTGAAGGCGGAGGCGGCGGACCGCCTCTTCACCCGAGGGCCAAGATAGGTGGGCCCACGCGGCCCCTGTACCTGGCCACGTGGGGCCCCTCCTTTTGGGCCTCGGAGCTCCGCTGCCGTCGATCTTTCCTCCACCGACTCCGTTTTGACCTAAAAACGCCTATAAAAATTATCCCCCGACGTTCTCTGGAGAGAGCGCCGCAGAAACACAGAAACACCGAAACAGAGACCTGGAGCTGCAGATTGGAGGGGGAAAACTCCGGCGGGGCGCTGCCGGCGTGGTCTCCATCTTCTCCAACGACTTCTCCACCGTCTCCATGATGAAGAGGGAGTAGTCCACCTCTGGACTATGGGTTTGTGGAAGTAACTTATGTATCTCACTCTTTCGAGCTTCACTAATTAGTACCATATGAGCTGCTGAACATGATTACGGTCATCTATGTAATACCTTTGTGGTGGATCTTTTTATGAGTTAATATATGTTTGAGATTGCAATGGTTTTGTTTCAGTTATGAAAGTAGATGCATATTATGTGCCCCGTTCTTATTTACTTGTTATGATCAAGCATGTTTATGAGAGCGTGTGAGGGGAACGTGTGCATTAGTTGGAGTAACGGGGGGTGGCTAGTGCAGTGAACATGAGAGAAAGTTCTGCGATCCACTTGGGTGTTTTACCTTACTTTGTTGACTCACTAGGGATAAAAAGAAATACCATGCTACCGGAGATGTGGGTGTGACCATTGCCACTTCCTCCATGACTAGATCTAGCATGTTCTTATTTTAACTTCATGTCATGATATTTATTGCTATACTCTGAGTTATCTTAATTACTGAGGTGTTATGATTTAGTTCGCATCTTGGTGGAGTATAAGAGAGACTAATAACCAAAAGGTCTCTATGTTAGGACGTGATGCCCATATAATTATAACTTGTCACTAAACTGTTGTGTTGCAATCTCATATGTCAACTCTAGTGTTCCATTGTCTACCACTATATTAAATAGAGAGTGCATTTGTGAAACCATGAACCCCGATCCATTTTTAATCATAAGAAACACCTTTCCAACCACTTTTACCACTTTAACCATTTTCTGCCATTTAAAAATCCAAAAATACAAAAACACTTTTACATCTTGCATTCATCATATAAAACCCAAAAATATCATTTATCATTGCTACCACCATCCTTGCATATTTATTTACCACCATTGCATATTTATTTCATGTTTGCATTGCATATTATCTTGATATCATTCTCACACCTTGTGCTTGACAACCACTAGGTGAGGTTGAGGACCAAAACATTTACTTTGTTTTGTAGGTAACCAAAAGAAGGATAGGAAAGATAAATCTTCACTACTGATTCCCCGAGAGTTCGATATTAAACCCTCGAGTCACCCTCGTGGGGAAAACACGTCTTCCACTTACTACACACTCTACACTTGGAGTCTCAACCTAACCCATATTCTTTTCATGCAGGTAACTACGTGAAGGGCCATCAAGAGTGCTTTCTGGCGCCGTATCAAGGGAAGATACGAAGCTTCCTGCAGAATATTTTTCCCGTTAACTACACGCCATCACTCCGCCGCCACCAAAAACCAAGTTTCGGGGGTCAGAAGTTCCTGTCCGGCACCCTGCCGGGACGGGGATTGACCCCCGGAGCCATCTCCATCGACCACGCCGCCTCCACTTCGACTCCATGATGGTTTATGAGTAGTTTCCCCATGGACTACGGGTTCTAGCTGTAGCTAGTTGGTACTCTCTCTCCCATGTACTTCAATACAATGATCTCATGAGCTGCCTTACATGATTGAGATCCATCTGATGTAATCGGTGTTGTGTTTGTTGGGATCCGATGAATTGTTACATTATGATCAGTCTATCTATTAAAGTTTGTGAAGTTATTGTTGCTGCAATCTTGTTGTGTTTAATGCTTGTCACTAGTGCACGAGTGACATGATCTTAGATTTAAGCTCTATAATTATTGCTTAGATTGTATCTACAAGTTGTTTGCACATGTCCTTGTCCGGAATCCGAGGCCCCGAAATGACAGCAACTGGGATAACTGGAGGGGATGGTTTTGACATGAGGATCACATGTTTTCACTAAGTGCTAATGCTTTGCTCCGGTGCTCTATTAAAAGGAGCACCTTAATTACCAGTAGTTTCCCTTAAGGCCCCGCTACAAACGGGCTGGTAGGACAAAAGATTTTATGCAAGTTTCTCATTGCGAGCACGTATGACTATATATGGAAAACATGCCTATGTATGATTAATACACTGGATGTTCTGTCTTAATGCTATAATAATTCTGTCAATTGTCCAACTGTAATTTGTTCACCCAACACTTGTTATTGGAGAGTTACCACTAGTGTAGATAGATGGGAACCCCGGTCCATCTGTAATCATCATTGCTTTACCGTCAACTCCACGCATGCAACTATTTTCTGGTGCCATTGCTTCTGTGTTACTGTTACTATTGCTCTCATATTACTGCTGCTTTCACATCACCCCTGTTACTAGTGCTTTTCCAGGTGCAGCTGAATTGACAACTCCGCTGTTAAGGCTTATAAGTATTCTTTGTCTCCCCTTGTGTCGAATCAATAAATTTGGGTTTTACTTCTCGATGACTGTTGCGATCCCCTATACTTGTGTGTCATCAGCCGTCTGATGTAGTGGAGGCGCGCTATCCTGGTCAGCCGCGGTGCCACCGGCACCTTCACGACGTTCAGCGCCCACCCCTTGGGCTGCTGCACGTCGTCTGGCACCGGTATGTTGTTGCGGAGGTGTTCCTCCGCCTCGCGTAGGCGCCTGGGATTAGCGAGCCGCGCCAGAGGCAGGCCGATTAGACGGCAGCGGATATGCGTCCGGCGGTGGAGGCGCCTGGGATGAGCTGCCCTGCTCGAAGAGGCGCGTCTCGTCCTGGAGGAGGGATGCCGTGCGTGGGAGGCATTCCACTCATCCTCCTCGCGCCGCATCTCCTCCGCGAAGGCGGACTCCATCTCCCGCTGCTCGACGAGCAGGCGGCGTTGCTCCACCTGTGCCGCTCGCTGCTCGGGGGTTGCAGCGAGAGCGGCTCGCGCGCGCTGATCTTGGCGGGCCGTGGAGGACAGCTGCCGGCGGACGATCTCATTGTCGCTGATCAACGGCCACGACTTCCGGTGGTTGTTGCCAGCCATTGATGGTAGGGTTTAGAGAAGAAGTGTGAGAAGTGTGAGGAGAAGAGGCTCGCCGGGCATCGTTTTAAAGCCACCATGGAGCGGGATAGGTTTGTGCCGCATTAACGCCGCCACTGGCTCGTCTGCCACGCGCATTGACACCGACAACGCGTGCGCGCCACCGCCTGACCTTCCAGTGTTGCGCTCGACGCGTCGCGTCGTCTGCGCCCGCCTGTGGAGCCGCTGCGTCATTAAAACAGGCGTATTTGCCACAATAATTCCGCTGGGCCGTTGTGCGGCTGACGAGTCGTCCCCACTCATTAGGATTGGATGAGACGCGCGTTGCCGCGGTTGGCGGCACGCCCGTTTGCGTCCCTAAAACCTGAGCGCGAAGCGGGGTTGTCGGATGCTGTATTGGGGCGTGCCAGCAACTTTTCGTCTATTGGGCGCGCCGCTGAAGTACGGTCTGGTGCCGGCGCACCCAAAACGCCTATTGGACCGGAGTTGGGCGCGCCAGTGGAGATGCTTTTAGTTTGGGCTTTAATTCTATAAACACAGGTTGTCCTGCACAAGGATTAGGCCCTGGCATTTCTTGCCTTCGGAATGGTTGGTTGGAGGAATGTATGATGTGTATATTAATAAGTATTAGTGGAAATGACATGGACAATTGATTGGCTAATAGCATGGATGATGTGGATAGCTTGCATGTTGAGATAGAAAAATAATAAATGCACTTAGTGGGGTTTTGCTTTATAAGAAGTATAGATATCATTGATGAAGCACTCAGTTTTGATAGAGCGGGACAGACTTCTTTAGAGTACCTATTATGCATGACAAAGAAGAACACGCAGGTTCTCGGTCAACCAGACCTGCAACTTCTTGTCGCTGTGGCAACTTGGTACATATGGTGGGAACGGATGCAATATATTAAAGGTGAAAGTGTTCAGCTGCCCAAAAGATCAGCTATGTCTTTTTTTGAAATCAGAAGATCAGCTATGTCGATCACTGTACTACTCCTCCGTTTTTTAATATAAGATGTTTTAGCATTTGTTCACATTCATATATATACAAATATATTTAGACATGTTTTAGTTGTATGTTCACTCACTTTAGCATGCATGTAGACAACATGTGCAATAGCTAAAACATCTTATATTTAAAAACGGAGGGAGTAGCTTCTAATTATGCAGCTGCAGCATCATCCAAGAAGAAGGACGGAATAAGAAGGCATGCCTGGGAGAGACCACTGAAAAATATTATTAAGCTGAATGTTGACGCTTCATATGATCCGGTAACCAAGGTAGGAGCGACTGGAGCTATACTACGGGATTATAAAGGACAATTTATTGGAGCAAGTAGTCACATGCTTTCCCAGGTCGATGGTGTTGAGACGGCTGAAGCAATGGCAGTACAACATGGTTTGGAGCTTGCAATTCAGATAGGATGCAATCGGATTATTGTCAATTCTGATTGCATGACAATTGTTGAAGCAATGAAGCGTGAAGATAAATATCGGGGTCCAGCTGCGGCTATTATTCGGGATTGTCTTAATTTAGCAAATGATTTTGTAGTAGTAACTTTTGTACCAGGTCTGTGGATAGATGATCCGCCAGACTACCTCATGCCTAGACTTGTAAAGGATCTCACTATTGTTGATTATTAAAGGTTATTATTGCTGTAAAAAAAATCGGAATTCCCCATTCATGCAACTTGGAGCTGTTGTTCCATTCGCATCTCTCAGCTCACCACATCCCTTTTCCAATTTTGCGGTTCCCTCCTCCATCTTTTCCACCTCCGATGTCGCTCCAAACCCTAAACCCCGCCTCCGTCTCCCGCGCCCCGCTCCCGCTCCCCCTCCCGCGGCAGCCCTTCCCCACCACCACCTCCCTCCGCGTCGCCGCCTCGCCGCCGGCCCCGTCCGCCCGCGCGCCGCCGTCGCCGTCGCCGTCTCCGGCGCGGTCAACGACGAGGCCAGATGGCGGCCGCCGAAGGAGGGCGGGGACGGGAAGGAGACGGATCTCGCCACGCTCGGGAACCTCTGCGTCGACGTCGTGCTCAGCGTGCCCTGCCTCCCGCCCGCGCAGCGGGACCAGCGCCAGGCCTACATGGAGGGCCTCGCCGCCTCGCCGCCTGACCAGGTCTAGCTCCTGCCCGTTCGCTTGCTGTAGTGCGGGAACATCTGTATTCTCGCCCAAATCGTTCTGCCTTAGTTGATAATTTAGGGGTTCTGTGCTCATCAGTCGTTATGATTTGTCGTTGGAAATGGTGTTGGGCGAAATTGTCTGGAGACCTTTTTGTTTGGTTCTAGATGCTCATGCTGCGATAGCAGAATTTGCAGTCTTCTAGGTATATTATACAGTATATGGCTGTAAATTGGGTGGATGGAGGGGACTGGAAATTTTAAGTGATGTAAATTTCATGAATTCTTGACTGGAAAATGTGAAAATGTGATGCAAATTGTAGATGCCAAAACTGCTGAGGTTCATGCTTCATTGGTAGTTATCATTTCACTATGCAACATTCATTTGTTAGCTGCTGTCCTGAGTATGTTCTTTTATTGCCTGAATAGAAACATTGGGAGGCTGGTGGAAACTGCAATTTGGCCTTCGCTGCAGCTCGGCTTGGGCTTCGCTGTTCTACACTGGGGCATGTAGGGGAGGAAGTTTATGGAAAGTTTCTTCTCGATGTGCTTGAGGACGAGGGCATTAGTGTTGTTGGGATGCTTGAAAATACGGATGCTGCTGCTGCAAGTCGACATGCCTATGAGACGCTTTTGTGTTGGGTTCTTGTTGACCCATTTCAGAGACATGGATTCTGCAGGTTAGTTCTCATGCACTTCCATATTCTGTTGAAAACAGAGAAGCTGTTATTCTTGTTCATGTGATTTACATGGATTTACTTTTTTAATACTTATTGGTCTTTCCTTCTTTGTAATGTCAGCCGGGCAGACTTCAGTAAAGAGCCAGCTTTCAGTTGGATACAGAAACTTCCAGCAGAAACCAAGACAGCTATTCACCACTCTAAAATATTGTTTAGCAATGGATATGCTTTTGACGAGTTTTCTCCTGATGTTATTGCATCTGCTATTGATTGTGCGATTGATGCGGGAACATCAGTATTCTTTGATCCTGGGCCTCGTGGAAGATCTCTCTTACACAGGAACCTGGATGAACAAAGAGCAATTGATCATGCTCTGCGGCTCAGTGATGTTCTGCTTTTGACGTCAGATGAGGTTAGTTCACCTATGTATAAGAAGTCCTGAAGTTTGATGGGTTTACAGGGTTATGGCTGATTTACTATTCAGTTATGTACGCTGTTGGGGCACCTGTTTTTATTCTAGTTCTGTGCTGATTTACTGATTTGATTGCCTTCTTAAACCTTTGTCACTGAACTGCCTTTGCAACTTCTGTTTACACAAGAATGATCATATATCCAGTGCAATAGGTATCTTGTAGTCATATTCATTTGCTTGATGGGCTTCTCTGATAATAATACATCAACTATAAATAGCATAGGTTCAGGATTCTTTTTGGGTTTGTATTGTTTCAGATTTTCTTCATATTTGTAGTGCCTTGCGTAACTGTCGATGATCAGTACCATACTCTTAACTTACTGAAGGAAAGTTAGAAATGCTACAATATTCTAGAACCGGACCTTAACTTAGTGAAGGGAAGTCACTGTGCTACAGTGCTAGCTTAGTGTAAAATCAAGAAAGAGAGTTACGAACTGTTAGGAGGTTATTTGCTGTAGTTAATTGCTCTAGCCTCTTGGTATAAATAATCTGAACTAAAATGTTATTATACCATAAATTTGATTGTATATAATTACGGTAAATGTCTACCATAGATTTGTACTATGCAAATTAATTTAAACCATTTTAGCCTTAATCTGCACTGAAATAAGGCAAGCTAGAGTACTGTAGCTTCCAGCAAAACTAACACTGTAACATCCCTTCACTAAGTTAGAGGATCCGGTTCCCATATGAGCTGTGCCTATCTATCTAACAAAAATTATACTCTAATTGGTACATTGAATTTTCGTCTGAATTTCTTCTCCAGTAATTAAATAAAAATGGAAATACTTGACCTTGAGGAAAGTGACACCAGTGTCGTGTGCATCCATTTTGCTTCCTCATTTCTCACACATTTTTGTTGTTGCTTTTACAGGCTGAGTCACTAACTAACATCCAAAACCCAATCGAGGCAGGGCAAGAGTTGCTAAGAAGAGGAATCCGGACAAAATGGGTTGTCATCAAAATGGGTTCCAAGGGATCAATCATGATTACTGAAAGTGCTGTTTCATGTGCACCTTCTTTTAAGGTACTTGCTGTGCTGATGCATGATCTTTCTGAATTAAGGCCAAGTAATGGAAGTTATGTTTCCTGAATTGCCACATATTCTTAGTATTCACTGTGCTCTCTTATTTCCATAGATTCGTGTTGTGGACACGGTTGGATGTGGAGATAGCTTCACTGCTGCTATAGCTTTTGGGTTCCTCCACAACTTGCCCGCGATTAGCACATTAGCACTTGCAAATGCAGTGGGTGCTGCAACCGCCACCGGATGTGGAGCAGGAAGGAATGTTGCTCACCTAGATAAAGTACTACGTCTCTTGAGAGAATCTGATCTCAACGAGGAAGAAACAACATGGAACGAGCTTGTTTAAGGATGCCCAGTCTGTCCTGAAGTTTCAGTCCTGTCCAAAACGCCAATCAACGGTTTGAGGGACCGATTTGTGAATGTTGTACCTGTTTGTGGTGTGGTTTCCGACCTTTTGTCGATGTTAGAGGCGGCACCGGAGCGAAGAAGCACGGTCCAGGCTTAATGCCATGTTGAATATAGATTGTTGTATTGTGTTCTACATCCGTATAGATTCTTTATTAGTTCATCACGCTGCTCTTCGGTGATGATTGATAGCTGGAGGCCAGGCTCCAGCGAAAGCTATTTGTTGATAAGGATGTGATTTTGGTGGGGTTTTTTTTCCTTCTTTTGTGTGATTTTGGAAGCTCTTAATAACTGTGCAGCGGCTGTCTCACATTGGAACTGGGCGCATCTAAACTCTCATTGTTCAAATATGAATTTGATTTGTGCAGTGAGCTTAATGCACATTAAATTTAGATTTGAAATTTTGGCATCAAAACGCCAATCAACGTTTTGAGGGACTGACTTCCTTATGTTGTTCCTGCGAGGTGGTTTCTGACCTTTTGTTGATGTTAGAGGCGGGCACTGGAGCGAAACACTGTCCAGGCTTAGTTAATGCCATGCTGAACAGTAGATTGTTGTGTTGTGTTTACATCCGTATAGATTCTTTACTGGTTCATGACGCAGGCTCAATTGAAAGCTAGTATTCGATAAGCATGTGATTTTGATAGCTTTCTCTCTTTTGTTTAGTTGGATTGGATTATGGAAGCTATTAATACCTCTGCAGTGTCTCAGAGTCACATAGGAAATGGAACATCTGAACTCTTGTCGTTCTAATTTCATAACTTGATGCTAAACATAAACAGTACCTCCTTGAGCCAAACCACGTTACAATAGCTGGATATTGCGTCTTATTTTTTTTTTTAAATTTTGCACGATTTTTTGAAGTCTATTTGTGTAGATTGCAGATAAGAGGTACAGATAGGAGTTTCCGCCGGGGTCGGAACCGGTACCAATCCATCCCCGAACCCGACTCGACTTCCGTAGGTTATACAAGTACGTACCCAGATCCTGCCCCGTCGCCGCGCCCTGCAGATCGAGTCGAACCATGCTCACCTGGTCGCCTGTCTACTTCCGGCACCCGTCCGCCGCGCCGGGCGCCAGCTCTGACCATCGCCGTGCCTGGGTCTTCCTCGACACCGTAGCCTACACCGACGTCGACGACGAAGACGACCTCATCCCCAGAACGCGACCACAGCCAAAGCCTCCGCGAGCTCCGGTGTCACGGTGGAGGTCACCTTCGCGCTCGCCGATCCGCTGGCCGTCTCCAGCTGGTTCGTCCGCTGCACCGGCAAGACCACGAAGTGGAAGCATGCGGAGAGGCCGTCCTACGCCCGCGTCGTCAGAGCCGAGGGCAGCCTCCTCCTCCTACGCGTCTACGCCAACTACACCGACGACTTCTTCGTCTACAGCGCCGGCTCCGGGAAGCCACCGTCGCTCCACCTCCTCCCACGCCCTTACCCTCACGTCCTCGGCTCTATCGACCCCAACGGCATTGCCATCTTGCCCCGCGGCGGCGACGGCGGGCAGCAGTATCTCGTGGTGATCCCGGAGATGCAGCTGACGCGTCCCGAGTGCAGCTGCAGCTACGTCCTCCACGTCTTCTCCTCCCAGACCGAGCGCTGGAGCGAAAAAGCGGCAGCGGTGGACTGGGAGGATGAGGAGACGGACCATGACAACGTCGTCTTCCACCGCGGCCACAAGGTGGTCGTGATAGATGATGATCATGGAGGAGGTGGCGGTCGCTTGGTGGTGGGGTGGGTGGATCTCTGGCAGGGCGTCCTGACGTGCGACGTGCTCGCCGCCGACCCCGTGATGCGCCTGATCCAGCTTCCCCCGCCGTGCCCCGGCAACATGGCTGACAACGTCTTCGAGATGGGCTACGAGGCGACCAACGCGCAGTCCTGCCGGGACGTCGCCTACAGCGACGGCTGCTTCAGGTTCGTCGAGATCGATCCGGACACTGTCATCAACACCATATGGAAGAGGCCGGTTTGGTCTTCTGAGTGGAACGTGTCTTGCACGGTCGACACTTCCGAGATCACTGTCGACGACTCGTGCTCCCGTAAGCTACCGCCGGAGATGCGGCGTGGCGATGATGAGGGGAACAAGATGAAGTTCCACGGAGTGAGCGCCGCAGCTCCCACGCTGGGCTTGCGCGACGATGATCTGCTCTACATGATGGGCAAGCTGGAACTGGAACCCGACGATTCGAGAGCGTGGGTGCTCGCTATCGACCCCGAGAAGAAGAAGCTCGAAGCGGCCGCGCTGTTTTCTGCCGAAAGGATGCCTTACTTCGAGCCTACTTACATTCCATGTTCCTTCTCCAGCTACCTCGGTACAAAGGAAAATCATGTTCCCGGTGCAGTAACAAGCGCTAATCATTTGGCTGGTGCACCAGCTCAACTGAACTGGAAATCTTACTCAGTTACTCCCTCCGTTCGGAAATAGATAAATTGCTCCTAAAACAGCTAAAATGTACAAGGTATGTCCCAGTAGTTAACTACACCGGGACATCACGGTTTGATGAAATACAAGCATGAGGGAACTGGAGGTTCTGCAAGGTCGAGATCACTGCATGCGCTCGCATCATTGCCATCATTAAGCTCCTACACCGAGGTGCTGTCGCCGATCAACTCCAGGGCGAAAAAATGAAGAGGTTGGGAAAAGGGCCTCCGCACTGCAAATTGTAATATGCCAGTAAATGTCACGACACGCTACCTAGGTCTTTGGTTACTCTGACGCTGCTGAAACGATAACTTATACCGATTCTCGAGAGAAAAAACTTTGTATTACATTTGGATATATAACACATAAATTTAGGCAAAAATCGGAGGTGACTATATAGAACAGATGAGCGGGAAGTTCAAATGATCACTCTGATTCGATATGGTTGATGAGAGTTGTTTCTGTAGGTTACGAAGAAAAGACTAGGACGATGCTAGGCGTCCCATTATGCATAACCAAGTGGCCGAAAGACACAACACCCTGATAATATGGCGAGCTGTTTTACGTCTGAGGTTAATGATTCTCTGACAATTTGAATCTCAGTTGCTGTAATTCCCAGGAAGGAAAAAAAAATGATGTATGTACCTATCTGTGGTTTGTTATGCATTTTTCTGTATTGTTCGCGGCTGAATTAGCAGAAGTGAGCTTTAAACTGTTAAACTTATGTTTCATTCTGGTAATAGAATAGCGGCCACCGGCCATTGAGCCCCGTTCCTATAAAAAAACTACTCTACTAGAAGAATCAACCTAAGGCTACAGTTTCAACAGATATTTTCAATACATTTGGTAGATCTGTTACAATGCACAAGGTCTCCTAAACATCAACCTATACTGATACACATCCTACAAGCTATACTGCACATTTTGATTTTCCACAACATGTTCTCAAATGTTCGAAGTAATTACTCATCGCCAACAGATGGGACTACCACTATGGTCTATTATTACCTTCCGAATGCTGAATAATTTTGAGCTCATAAAACTGCTCTATCTCTCTATTCAGTAGCGGTTCTTCGCAGCTCCCGCAAATGACTAGTTATTTCTGCATATATTGTTCCCCATCATTGCTACATTTAAGAGAACTCAATATCTGCTTGAGAAACTTCTGATCTGCTTCAAGAACCATGAATCTACTATTCAAGAGTGAAATTTCTTGTTTAATACTTGTCATAGAACTAATGTTATCATCATCTGGGAGCGAGCAGGAACCAAAATATTTTTGGTTTTCAATAGATTGATTTTCATCATTTCGTTGAGAAGAGACTGATTCATCGTTCAAGTGTTCTCGAGGCATTAGTGAACTACACATTCTGATTCTGGATATTCTACATATTGGCCAAGCACATCAACTTGGTGATCGCTCAATGACCTATTCTGTAGATCATCATTTGCGCCACCCAACTCAAATCTATTTGTGGATGGCATGCCAAGTGTTTCCTCCAATGTTCTTAAGGATTCCAAGATTTTGGCCTTCTCATCTTCAAAATCAAAAAAGGTATTCCTCACGAAATCTGAGCTATCCAACACTCCGAATGCCATATTTCCATCAGTAGCATCAAACTTCCTGAGATCAAATGATTCGCCACAGAACCTGCTCTCATAATTTTGAAGTTCAGCTTCCAGGTCAAGCATTTCTTTTCTCTTTCTGTAAGCAAGTCATTTAGCTTTTCAATTGCTTCTTGGTCATGATCAGCCTGCTCTTCCATCATCCTGAGATACTGCAGTGCCTCCATGTGCATTGCAGCCTTTTCCACTTGCAACCTATTGATCATAGCCATAGCTTCACTTGCTGCAACAGCTGACGCACTCCGTTCTGCATCAAGCTCTGTATAAAGGACACTTAACCTTTTCTTCAGGCTCTCTAGGGAGATTTCCCCTTCATCTTCACTTGTACCATGGATATCTGATTCCAGATCAAGGAACTGTCTGCTACCAGTGGCATCAGATTGTGTATACTCATCAATCTGTATGCTGATTCTGGGACTAGCAGCCACCTCACTCCAAGGACCGTCAAGGCTGTGCGCAGAAGACAACTGGGACATGAATGTCTTCACCTCTTCATGTGTTCTTGAATTGGTTTCCTTGGTGGAGATTACTTCAGACCAGCGAGGAGATCTAAGGTTATCTCTGATGTTGTTGCGGTTGATATGAGCGTGTGCAGTTGAACTGGTCTCATCATTTGCAGAAGCAGCAAAAAACTTTGTAGCTTCCACATCAGGGCTTCCTGAAACACCCTGAATTGCCGACTTCTTCAATACCAACCAGGAAAGCTACAGAACAAATTTGAAATACTCAGAAATTGTTTGAGTTACATAAGGATTATAGCATTTTGGAAAACGATACATACTTTTCTCTTTTGGAAGCTCCTGGCAAACTTGCTCAGGCCCATACATCAAGTGCATGTCGAGATTGTTGATACTCACATTGACTTGACTCCAGTTGATTTCCTCCAAACCATGCCTTATAGTAGGGTCTGAAGATTTTGCAGCATTGCCCATACCTACTGCAGTATTCAGTGGAACTAGAGGGATGGTGTTTATCGGCTTTTTTGGAATAGTAATCTCAAAGGAGATGTTGACAAGGTATTGGTGCTGGTTATCATAGGTTGCAGCTGTGCATCATCACATGAGGTATCTCCGGTTCGGTTTCGAGCTTTATAAGGCATTGTATCACCATCATCATCGTCGTCTGAGATGTCAATCTTGGACTCAGAATCACTACGGGCATTTAGCTTTCTGTAACCTCCACAAGGCTTTGACAAAATCCTCATCTGAAGAATCCCCAACAGTTGCCATGGCTATGCTTCTCTGCTTCACTTTTTCATACGGTCATTTGGAGACCTGCCACTCACCTCCTCAGATATCCTTTGTGCATTACGTCTCTTCTTGAATGGCTCTGAACAACAAGAACATAGTTGTGTGTGTCTAGACCGTGAATTCACCTTCTCCTTGGCACTCATTTGTCAGGTTACCTGGCTTACCAACCGGTCCAGAGCATGAAAGAAAGCATTTTCACATAGATCATCAGAATGCGCGAGCTTGCCGTGAATCTGGCAATGGGACAAACGCGCGATTTCCAACCGGTGTGCAGCACAAATCAGTTCTTCAGAGAACCAGGACTTGCCATGTAGAACCTTGTCTAATCTGGAGCACAGCATGCACGGTGAGCGGATCCTGCAGATGCGTGCGAACCTCGTCGCGGCGTACAACACCACGGCTATCACAAGGAGCATTACAATCAGGAAGCACTCGCTGAGAGCATGGCACAACACCGACCAGAATTGCCGCGAAGAGTCTCGCGACCTGGCACGAGCATTCACAGCCATGAAAGATCAGGGCACTACTCCTAATTTGCATGTAGGTTGCTCAAAGCCTCAAAGGACTAATCTTTCATTTGAACTTCCCATTAGTGCGGCACGAAGATACTCAAATCACACCAAATTGTAAATGAGGAAACAACCATCCTGCAATATTGGAAACTCAAACCAACTTCAGGTTCCATAAGGTGGAACTTTTCCCCAAGAAAACTTCACCAATGTTGCCGAATCAGAGAAATTGTCACGATGTTGTCAGCCTAGTGACAGTTTTCCCCACCAACTGGAGCACAATATCTAATCTATCCTGCAAGAGAATTCATCCGATTTAGCATTTAGGGTTCCTCATCTGCACACCATATCGTGCAGATTCAAACAAGATTGTCCTAACAAATCGGAACATACCAGTGCCGCGGATCTTCAACGAAGAAGCTGCGATTCTCCAAAACAACAAATTGAGCGGATGCTGGACAGGGGAGTATAGCGGATTTAGACAGAAAGCCCAGAAATGTGGGGAAAGATCCCAAAAAATTTGGGGGAACAAACGATTCTTGGTTGGAAAGAGGAGAAAAAAATGGCGCGCTTCCATCCTCCGTTGCATTGGAGAGGAGAGAGAGGGAACGGGCGTCCGCCGTTTCTTCACTAAACCCCGCATTTTTCTCTCTAACCTTTGCATGTGGTGAGAGGTTGAGAGATTTAAGCATAGCCTCACGAGTCACGTCACGTCACCATGGCCATGGCGAATAAAAATAGCAAATACCGGGGGAAAGAGATAGACGAATAGCGTTTTTCCTGGTTGTCAAGTGTTTCTTGAGGTCGCTGTAACCTGATAGTAAAATAAATGTGAGGATTTTTCCGAGAAAACACGAAAGAAATTGTCTCTCAGTCCGTTGATATAAGATAAAAAATTATATAAGACCTTTTAGGCTACATCACGAAAATAAAAAAGTAAAATCAAGCACAGAAAAAAAAATTCACTGTCCGTTGTGTAAAATCTTACAAAAGTAGCAGCCAAATTTATGCACATACTACTTTTTGGCACCCATGTCAGAATCAAATCTGGAGACAAAAAGTAGTACGTTTGGACTTTGGAGACTCAGACTGGATATCAGATTGGATAGTAACAGAAAAACACACCCAAGCGTATAACGTGGCGGTTTCTTTGATGTGTTCATTTTCTTTTTTGACCGAATGACTATTTATGATCTAACCGAATGACCCATCTAAAAGAGTTTTGAACCCGATCTTACTCTCTCTGTTTTTATTTACTTCACGTTTTGTGTTTAGTCAAAATCAAACTTTATCAAATTTGACAAAAACATATAAAAAATCAACATTCATAATACCAAATGCATATAATATGAAAGTATGCGTTATGAATATTCTAATACTATAGATTAGATGTTGATATTTTTCAAATATTTGGTCAAACTTAACAAAGTTTGACTTTGACTAATGTCAAACGCAAAGTAAATAAAAACATATATAGTGAGTACCATATTTAAACATTTTGTGAGTTCCGCTAGATAGGACTAGCATATTATATCGATGTGGCGCGCTTAACTAAAGGGCGTTATCCTCATGATATCTTGGAACCTCCATCATCAGTCCCATTTATTTTTAATTGGTTAATATAGCCGAATTTTCACTAGATAGGTAATTAGTTTAAACGAAATCCACATCTAAGGGGTAAAAATGGAATCAATTTTTTCTTCTTAAACGCTGAGGAGGGGATTGGAAACTCATGCCATACGTGGAGGTTAATATTAAAAATATCAAGTCACAGCGACGCATTGGGATGGAAGCGTTGGTGATGGAAGAGAATTGAAGGCAATTTACTTTGGGACAGCATGAATGATTTGGGTGGATACCAGCCACAGATTACACCAACCACGTAGTACAGTACAGTACAGTCATCCATAGATAAAAGAAAGTGATTCATCCTGAGCTAGTAGTATGAATGACACAGCATGTGGAGGTCTTTAAATTTGGCTCCACCCAGATCCAGCTCCAAGCAGCACGAAGCAGAACCCTCAGAGCGCTAGCAACCAAGCTTCTCCCATGGTCATGGCTAACCCAATATATTTCCGCAGTGCTCCTCTCAGCAAACATATTGAGTCAAGGGAGCTCAACTTACACTTGTACATGCGTCAGACGACCGAAGAAATTGAAGGGCGTCATCCTCATGATATCTTGGAACCTCGATCATCAATCCCATTTATTTTTAATTGGGCAATATAGCAGAGTTTTCATTAGATAGATAATTAGTTTAAAAGAAATGCACATCTAAGGGGTAAAAATGGGATCAGCATTTTTTGTTAAAGGGGACTAAGAACCCATGCCATATGTGGAGGTTAATATTAAAAGCATAAGTCTCAGCGACGCATTGAGATGGAAGCGTTGGTGATGGAAGAGAATTGAAGGCAATTTACCTTGGGACAGCAACGGACGATTTGGGTGGACACCAGCCACAGATTACACCAACCACGCAGTACAGTACATTACAGTACAGTGATTCATCCTGAGCTAGTAGTATGAATGACACAACATGTGGAGGTCTTTAAATTTGGCTTCTTACACCCAGATCCAGTTCCAAGCAGTACGAAGCAGAACCGTGAGAGAGCGCTAGCTACCATACCAAGATTCTCCCATGGCCATGGCTAACCCAATATATTTCCGCTCCGTAGTGCTCCTCTCAGAAAACATGTTCAGTCGAGGGAGCTCAACTTCCACTTGTACATGCGTCAGCCGACCGAAGAAACACCAGAAGCTAATGGAGAAGGTGTAGCATCCTCGGGACAGCCCAAATCATTGGGAGCTAGTGGCTGTGCCATCTACGATGGTCTTGGCTCCGATGCAAACCTTGTCGCTCGTGCCCAAGGCGTGCATTCCCTGTCTGATATGAACCAAGACCAAGCATCCTTGGTTACTGTCAACATAAAGTTCGTCGACGAGAGGTTTGGCAATTGTTCTTCTTTGGCTCAGTATTAGAATTTTTATCTAAGATACTAGTCGTTGATTCTTGTACCTGATCGTTAAGCACATCGTTAATTTGTATTAGGTTTATTAAGGGGTCCACCCTCACGCTGGTTGGGAACTATCAGACACACAATGGGGAATGTGCTGTCGTGGGTGGAACTGGAGAATTTGGCTTTGCGCAAGGTGTTGCAACCTGGGAAGCCCGTGAAGAACTGGAAGGGGCCACCATCAGGGAGCTTCGTATCCATTGTGTCACTCTAGCCTTTCCTAAAACAGTGAGATATTTTTTCCCGCCTGTTCTTTCGGTCTGTTATTTGTACACTAGCATTGTACTTCTATATTTCTCATGATTCTTATACTTCGATGTATCGATTTTATAAACCAAACGAAGGTGGGAATGTTTGGCGGGCCGGGAGGGTTTGATCATGACACCCCAACGGTACCACAACGCCTAGAGAGCGTGACAATCCAAAGCGATGATGTCCTTACTTCGATTGCATTTTCCTACATTGACGAAGAGGGTCAGCTGAAAAAAGCCGGTCCATGGGGATTTAATGGTGCGAATTCAAACACAGTGAGTGCCTTCCTTGTTGATACTAATTACTATATATATATACTAATGCATCTTTGTTGATCCAATATAACAAAAACATTGCTATTTGTCGATAATTATGATCACTTCCAATACATTGGCTCTAGTCTTTTTTTAATAAATTCTCTTTCTCCTCCCAAAAAAAGAAGAAAACCTCATTTTCTGTCCATAATCTAAATGGTTATTGTTAGATGTTTTCCAGGATTAACATAATAGGTTCGAAAGGAGTTTACAATTAGTATGTATAATATAACATTAGGTACCAAACTGCTTTTGACAATTTTCCCTTTCAGATCCAGTTTGCTCCTACGGAGACCATAAAGAAAATTGCGGGAACAAGTGAGCTCTTCGAAGGAGTAACTACTATCGTGACATCACTTTCTATTGTTACCGATGTGCAGACATACGGACCTTTTGGAAAAGTAGTAGGTGCCGCTTTTAGCTCGCCCACTAAGGACACCGACAAGATTGTCGGCATCTTCGTGCGCGCTGGACATTACGTGGACGCGTTGGATTCCACGTGCGCTCAGAATAGTTCAATTATTAATTGTGTTAATTAAGTATACCTAAATCAGGTTTGTTTTATGCTTTCTCTTAATACGGGTGTTCGGTCTCGACAATAAGACATGTGTGGAATGTGTCCCCCTGTATAATGATTTCCTTCGGTATCTACCGGTGCCGCGTCTTTTTCAATATGAACTATTTAACAATCGTATTGTCGCACCATGGAGACACAGCTGCATAAGAGTTTAACCCCTACACATGCACAATAAGGCGCGCTAAGACGATAGGGAATGTGTCGAAGGTATGCATGTACATATTAGGATACATGATTTTTCACGAATAAAATAAATGGGTACATACATTCATATAACAATTATGAAAACATAGACGAGAACCCTTTGGAGGACACTCTGGTTTTGAGAAATAGCATCAAAGATTGTTTTTCTTAAACTGTTCTGAATGAGCAATTGATTCTGCAAAATGGAATTTAACTGCCAATGGTGCATGCCTTTACTATTAGCTCAACATATAAGATGCTTGTTGCAAGAAACATTTCACTCGGCTTGTTATAAGAAATAGCATAAGTAAGAAAGATAATCCGTTGAAAAGAGGAGGGCGGGGATCTAGCACATGCCAATTCTGTGGATGTGCGGAGACTGTTGATTATAATATCCTTTTACAATGCTCGGTGCCAGATTAATTTTGAGGGTGATGCATGTTTCCTTTAACTGGAGAAATGTATCTTCCACCACTCAGGAGCTTTTCCGAAGTGTAGTTTTCAAAATCCAGAAACAATGAGGGATTTGACTATCGTGGGGGATATCTGCATTTTCTGGACTAAATGGAAGTATCAAAATGATGCATGTTTCAATTACAAGATAGTCGCTGACCCTATGCAATTACACATATGGTGACTCATTGTTTGAATTACCGGTCAAATTTGCACACAAAACATGAAAAACACGAGGAGCTTATTTGGGGCTAATGCTTTTCGAGAAAGTGACAAGTGAAGTTTTCGGAACGAAGTATGGTTGGCCACCTGGAGTATGAATGATTGAGGCGGTTTGAAAAATGAAGAAGATTTGAGGAAGCTTTGCGACTTAGTTACTATGTCCCTATTTTGAGTTAAGGATGTCAATTTTACAAGCGCGTACCGTACCCGTATGGGTAGGGTATGGACACAATTTTATGACCATGGGTAGTACCCGTACCCTACCCGTTAAGTCGAGCGTAGGGCACATGCATAACCCTTGTACCCGTGGGTATTCCCATACCCTACCGTTTATACTAACATGTGAACCTTACGCGTTGAGCTACAACATTCATTCTCGTGAGCTTTTCAACCTATGCTAAAATTGTCATCAATTGTTAATTTGAGTTGAGATAATTGTCATGGACTCATTAAGTTGAGATAAATATTTTTCTTTGTGAAATGTGCTATCGATAATTGTAAAATTATGGATAACTTGTTTACTATTTAATCTACCCACTGAGTACCCAATGGGTATGGGTACCCATTGGGTATGGGTACGGGTAAAGTTTTATACCCGTGGGTATGGGTACGGGTAGAATTTTTTACCTATTGACTAAACGGGTATGGGTATAGTATTGCTCTACCCGCCCATACCCTACCCATTGCCATCCTTATTTTGAGCTAATAGGCTGTTGTTTTGAGATATGCTATATGTCCTGCCTAATTTGGCTGCTGGAACTAAAGAGGTTGCTCTTTTTTGTCTAGAGTGTTTGATGATTCTAGTTTGTATATGTGTTTTTGCTGGATGCCCCAGATTGTTATGTGGGTGTTCTTTTTCCTCAATTACGTTTGTTCACTCTCTATAATATAGGTAGGTCTGTAGAGAAAACTCCAAAGAGTGCATGAGCCCGCATGCTCAGGTTATCACTTCCCCATTCATCAGTTTGTTTCTTTCAACGTGTTTGTATTAAATTCGGTATTCATTCCTGTAATATTTTTTTTTCAAACATGAAGGGTGAGTGGAAGCCGTATACATTTAGGGCTTGTTTGGATAATATCCAACCAACGTGGATCGAAGTGGACTGGAGGGACTTGGCAGGGATTTTGACATATAGGGAATCCACCTCAATTCCTGCCAATACTCATGCCAAACTAGCAACTCATGCTAAACTAGCAAACCGAACAAATTAAATCCCTTGGACCACGCTGCGAAAAACGCATCCAATTTATTATAGCTAGCGCCTAACTGTCCTTCTTACGAAGATGGGTATTGCTCTTTGGTAGAAATGATATTTACAATTATAGACACTAGAACATGCCTAATACATGGGTTGAAAACTAGCACACGTCATCACTAGTATATCTTTCTTTTCTTATTGCTAAGAGCATCTCCAGTTACACACAATTTCTTTTTAGCTAGAATACCCCAACAAACAAACACATGGGTATTTTGGACCGGAACACATCTCCAACAACATATCCAAACGGATGTGGGTACACAAAAAATATTTGTAGGCACCCATATTTGTACCAAAGACCAAAATATGGGTATTCCCAACACAATATTTAGAACACGGTGTTGGAACCCGGGTTCCGATTTCAAATTTCACTGCTCCCTGAGTTGCAACCCTTTCCCGCTCTCGTGCTACCATCACTGGTGATTTGGCCGTTGGACGCCTTCCCCGAGCCACGCCACCACACCTCCCGGGTAACCCCACCCCCTCCAGCCCATTATGTGGTTCGGCTTGCTATGTGCCGACTTCTTACACCTCTGCCGAGCTCTGCCACTCTGGTGAGTACCAGCGTTGTCAAGGAGTATCAGCGCGCCGCTCGTTAGAGACCATTGTTGTCAAGGAGCATCAGCGAGTCTTGTACCAGTAAGAGCCGGATCGACCGATGCGCAATGTAGACGCACCAGAACGCTAGATTTCCGAGGAGTAGGAGATTGACGCTGCACTGCCTCCTCCGTCACTGCTCTGATAGGAAGGAGAACGAGGATATCCTGTAATATTCTGCACTAAAATGTCTTGGTATTCGTGTGGGCGAACAACCAATATTTAATGGTTGATTTAGACTAGTTTGAACTATACAGTTTCAATGTCATTTTCGAACTATGTATGTTTAATTTTGTCCTCTTAGAATATATAGGTATCTTAAATTATGTTGTTTATAAGTTTATTTTTCAGAACTATATTTTGGACTACCTGGTTTAATTAATGTTGTATTTACCCTATCTGTGCTTGATGTTGAATTTGGAGTTCGGATTCATATGCCTTATACTACAAGAAATATGCAAATAACCACCGCCCTTGGGATTAGGGTTTCACGGAACTACCATTTTACATTTTTTTTACAAAAAGCATCCGATATTAAGTATTTCGGTGGTAGAAAGCACTAATCATTCAGTTGATGCTGCCTAAGTACGTTTTTAGCAAGTGGGCCCCGGTGTCACGCATACGGCACGTGAAAAACGATAATATAAGACATGATTTAGATTCGGCCTTTTTTGTAAAATTCCGGAACCACTAGTCATCTCCTATCTCTATCAAAAACAAATAGTGTTGTCCGCCTGCGAGAAAGCGCGATTGGCAGTGATCTATGGCACGACGTGGCAAGCGGTCGCACTCCATGCGTAGAACGTAGCAGGCTGGGTTGGAGCTCTGGACGCGGTGATTAGTTTTCGTCCTCGCTGCTGAAGCGCAGCAGGCGCCGCTCCGAGGCCCCTCCGGCTGCATGGTAGCGCCATGGTCCGAGAAAGAGTTGCGGTCGCAGAGGTGCGCCACCCCCATAGTCAGTGTCGCCAGCCTCCCATGCGTTGCCGATGTCGTTTTCCAACGCACGGGGGTCAAATTTAGCGACAACGGCGTCTGAAGCGGAACACGATGGGAGAACTACGGACGTGCGAGCTCGCATGGCTTCGCCCAAACCTTAAATTTTTTGCCGTGTCAAGTAAACCTGAAAACGGGCCCCACCCGTCAGAAACACTCAAACTGATCAACTGAAGGATCAGTGGTTTTTGTCACACTATTAAGCAATAGTGGTTGTTTTTTGCCAAAAAATTGTAAAGTGATGGTTCCGTAAGACCCTAGAACCAATTGTGGTTGTTATTTACAGTTTTCTCGCCAAGAAGAAAGAGCTCAAATTATGGGTTTTCGGATGGTGCACATTCGAGTACGCAAACCCGCTCTCTCATCTATTCAGATTTGGTTTGGGTACCCAAAATTTAGGTGTGCTATTAGAGATGCTCTAGCTCAATACGAAACAATGTATGGAAATTAAACATAAATCAAGATTATTTTCCCACGCTCTGTCCAAAAATATAAGGTGCGCTATTTTTGTGATGGTTTTCGATGCTCAGTTTTGACCACTAATATATACAAACTTATATTGATTGAGAATCTATAAATGGTACCGTTGGATTCGTTTTGAAAAATTCTTTTAAATCATATATCAATATACAAAATTTATATACATATTATAAATATAAATTAATCATGGTCAAAATGTTACGTCGTTGACCAACGAAATTTAATGGAAACGGAGGCAGAGGTGTAGAAGGAAATCCTGCATGATTATTGACTTAAAAGGAGCGCACAAACATCAGATCTTGGGCAACGACACTGCTTCTCGCAGGAGCACCTCGGAGAGTCTCTGCACCGAAGCGCAAGAGGACCCACTGATGTCCACTGCCTTTCGACACAGCGCCATCATTTCCATGGCATTGTCCCTCGCCTTGATCCCTTCCTCGCCACCGGCCATCAGAGATCTCGTCGCTCGCTCCAGCTCCGCCGCCTCAACGAAGTTGTCCCGTTTCCTGTCCACCTTCATCGCTAAGGCCACGCCCATGTCGGAGACCAACGTGAAGGCGTTGAAATGCTGCTCGGCGCCGAGCGGCCACGGCAGCATGGGCACGCCGAACCAGAGGCTCTCCAAGATCGAGTTCCAGCCGCAGTGGGTGACGAAGCCTCCAACGGAAGCGTGAGCCAGGATCTCCTTCTGTGGAGCTCGCTTGGGCCACACCAGCCCTCTCCTCTTTGTCTTCCCCAAGAAACCCTCTGGAAGTACCTCTCCGAGGTTTGCGTCGCTGAGTTCTCGTTCCCCGTGAGCAGTGTTCGCCGGCAGCCCGCGCAGGACCCACAGGAACCGTTGCCCACTGCGTTCCAGGCCGTGCGCTATCTCGTGAACCTGCGGCGTGGTCATGAACCCTTTGCTCCCGAAGCAGAGGAACAGGCGAACAGCACGGAGGCCGGAGGCTGTAAGTTGAGCCACCGCACGCACTCGTGCAGCTCCTCCTCGGCTTCAGCGGGTGGCGTCAGCGCGAGTACTGGCCCGATCGGGTACACCGCCGGGGCTCCAGGTGTGCACCGGCCGTCGGCAATGGCTGCAAGGACCGCGGCTCCAGCTCGGCTGCTGTGTTGACGATGATGCCGTTTGCTTCGACGTAGCGCCTGCCCGTGTACATGACCCACCCGTAGGCCGAATTCTTCCTGTCCAGAAATGTCTCCGGGAGGACGGACGGCGGCACGGGTGGAAGCCCGGGCAAATCCAGAGTGCCTTGATTCACCTCTTCGAACTCCACGTCCACCTCCTCGTCGAGAGACGGAAAGCGCAAGAGGAGCGCCAACATCGCAGCGCCGGACGTAAAGTACACTTAGGCCGGAACGCCGAGCTCGCGTGTCACGTCTAGCGCCGGCGTGCAGAAGATGTCGACGACGAACGCGGCGACGGGACAGGTCAAGCCCGTTATAGCGGTGTGTAGATGGGGCCCGTGGAGCTGCACTATGCGGGAGATGAATTCCTCGACGCCCGAGTGGTCAGTCGGGAGCTTCACGTCCGGGAGGTGGTGGAAGCGAATGTCGGGGTCGCCTGCGGCTTCCACCCGTCGTATGTGCTCGGAGATGGCGGACGCGGCCTGTGCTGTCGGCGCCGGCATTAGGAGCACGGTGAGGGACAGGGCCCTGCCGCTGCTAGCGAGAAGCTGCTTCCCGAACTCTATCATGGGCATGAAGTGGCCGGCACCCCAGACCGGCAGCAGGACAATGCTCGGATTTGCCATTGGCAGTCTTCGGCTGGCTACCCCTCTTCAGTTAGCCCCCTTCCTTGTAAAGTTGTAATTAAGATTAGTCGCATGAGTCGGTCTCTTCTTATAGCAGATTGCAGACGAGTAGTTCTGAGATGACGAGATAAGGGAATGATTAATCCGTGGCCATCACAGCTGGTGGAGTGTCGGTATTAGCACACTTGAACCGGGCCCAAGTATTCAATTACGGAAGAAAAACGATCTCATTCGATCGGACGCGCACGAGGAGTGCCGTCGATTCCACCTGCATCGATCGGACGGCCAAGCAACTAGTACTCCAAGAACCGGTTGAATAGGAGCATGCGGTGCAGCAGGAGCAGCCGGCTGAGCAGATCCAACAACCGGTTTGCTCCCTATCCAGCTGCCCGTTCTCGTGGGAAACGAGGCCATTAATCATGTTGCTGTTGTTTCTAGGGCTCCTCTCGCGGTTCTGAAAATGGGGGTGGATCATCCAGGAAATAAAGATACACCCTCTGATCAAAAACAAATCATCGCTAGTACAACTATGAAGTTATGCCTTCGTACCTTCATTTCCCCCGACACTTAAAGTGGATTGGAGGGAGTACTTACTGATGTAGTGGCTATGTAGTGTGCTATATAGGGCACTTCTCTTCATAGTGTAGAGCAGTTTTATGCGGCTATTGCAAGTCGCCCAAGCATGCGTCTATGGCCTGTGTACACTGCCGCCGATGGCCAAGCCTGTGGCGACAACCTATGGTCTAAGGTGCGATGAGCTACTTTTTTTCGACATTCCAAAGACGGTCGTTTTTCGTCCAAAGCAAGAGATTGCTGAGATGTGCATTGTTTGTGTGACAGAAGGCACTTTGACAATGGATCAAGTTATGGATCTTTTTTTTTTAACGGGATAAGGCCCCCAAGGACCTGGAAGCTTATATTACTTCGGCGGTGAGCACAAAGTTACATAAAGGACCCCAAAGATAAGAAAAATTACACAGTTGTCCTTACAAATTACAAACATGACCTCGAAAAAGATTCTGAAAACGCGATCGAGGACACCTTCTTCACCGCAGTTCGCCGACGACCTCGAAGCGCAGGCGCCAGCAACCCTACCGGGGACGAAACCACTTGGAGGGAAGTTGTCGAAGAACCCCACGCTGAGATCCAAGATCCTCCGATTCTGGAGGAAGAAAAGGCCCAGGTTGCACAAGATACCGAGCGCGGAGTGGTCCCTTTGACCATGGATAACGTCGACAATGCGCCTCCACTGAAGAACTCCGTCATCGAAGTGAGCTTCCGGAGCACATGAGAGAGACTGCGCTCGAACTTCCCGTCGAGCCAGGAAATCAGGCAGCATCGAAGATAAGTCCACTCCTCTCTTCCCGCCACCATGACGACCGAGGAAGGGAGACACCACCTCCATATCTGCTCGATTCCTGGCTCCAACCGAGCTTATTGAAAGAGGAGTCCATCAATCCCTCACCCTCCGCCATCGGCTAAAGCGGCAGCTAGGCGCAGCTCGACAACACCTGCCACCCTAATCCCCAATGCAAAACGCCAAACTCCACGAAGGGAAAATCTACCCTACACCTACAGCAGGGCGAGTTGGGGACCTGGCTTGAGTGATCTGTGTGTACACACCTCTGCCCCAGACGTTTAATTCGAGGCTACAGCTTAAAATGGCTGATTCAAGTGACTATCACTGGGACGTCTCTATTTTGGAAGAAAATGTCATTGAAATCCAGTTTCCGTCTAAGTTCAAACTCACTAAAATGGTGAAAGTCAAAAGGTTCGAGGTAGAGAACTCTCCTTGCGCCTTATTAATTTTTTAGGAGTGAAAGATAAGGGGTCGTTTGGCACCCATCATTTCCATGGAATTCATTTCAGATTCCATACCTAAACATGTTTGGTTGTCATGGAATTGGAATGTCATTTCAATTGGAATCCTATATAACTAAATAGGTCATCCCCACTATCTTATTTCTCTAAACATGCAGCTATGCCACATCATCAAGTCTGCCAAATCCTATATAACTAAATAGGTCATCCCCACTATCTTATTTCTCTAAGACTACCCATAGTGGGGGTATCATAAGTGGTATCATGCATTTCATGCATGCAAAAAGCTGACGTTGCACTATAATTAATGATGAGAGATGAGGTGGTGGTATCATAGGTAGATACCGTAACATAACGCATTCCAATGCACAATGAGTCTACAAATCTAATAAATGCACTATACATGATACTACACATATGTTACTATGCACTATGAAGGTAGTAACATAAACTAGTATCATGTGCATGATACCACTCTATGTTACTTTCCACTATAAGTAGTCTAAACATGCAGCTATGCCACATCATCAAGTCTGCCAAATCAACAAATGCGGTTGACTCTCTGCCAGATCACCACCAATTAATTTTTTCGAAGATTAACACCATCGGGTCTCTTCACCTTTCCTCTGTCCTCTACCCCCCGCTGTTTCATCTTGCTCTTCCTGTGTCTCTCCCGTCGATTCCCCTCCCAAGCAATCGTCTATTTATCTACCCGGTTCTCCTTTCCTACGAATCAATCCATTCATCGCTGCCCCGGCCCCTTCCACTGTTCCATTCTCCTCGCCTCCTCCAACTCAACACCGCCGTTGCCTGCTGCACTCCCTGCCTGATGCCTCTCCGATCCAGACCATGGCATTCTGGTTTCAATTGACCATGCTCCATTGTCTGGATTCACCACGGAGCTGGCAACTCCTTCATGAAGGGCGCGGCTTGCAGTATTGATAGATCACTTACGGCTTTACCCATGCCCTTTCGGTAATCTTTCTCTCAGTCTTGCAGTGTAGCTGACTAGCTGGACAGTGGACACTCTAATGCAGACGATGTGCACTCCAGCAGTCGAGATTCCAACTCGAAGGCATATCCGTCCCCCAGGTATTTCATTTACTTCGTATGTGGTATTTGCCTGTTAATCTACACTGGCGCTGACTAAACTTTCCTTTGTAATGTTTACATCTCATGTGCAGTATATCTCAACTCGGTTTATTTGACAAATAGAGGAGGTTAGTGGCGATATAGATATTCATTACTCTGTAGGCATTTGTACCAAGGTGAAGCTGCTGTTGTCGAGCCCTGGTTTAGTTTATTGTATATCGTATTGTCATCTTTCCAAACAATGATAAGATGAATCAGACCACGTTCAGCTATCTGACTGTCCTGGCAAGACATGTAGTGGACTGAAAAAGAACAAAGTTCAGTTAACTCTGCTTTCCTTGAAACTGCTACTAACTTCAGTTACCCTTTGACACTGACATTGCTGCCAAGTTCAATTAAATCTAGCGACTGTTCTTTCGCTTCCAGATGTGTTTACTGTCTCTGTGGCTAAAAAATGTATTTCCTCATGCGAACTCCTCCATTCCATATTTCCATGCATGATTATGGATTATATTTTCTTAGCAGTCTCCCTGGAAGGGGGATGCACATGTGGACTTATTCTGCTTCAGTCTTCATGGTTCATGCTAATGTATCTAGGTAGCACACCATGGTAACTATTCTTTTGGGGTTTGTGTTTCTCAGTTCGAACATGCAGTATAATAAGGTTAACTGAAAATAATAGGTGAGCTAACTGATGCATAAGGTGACGCTAACTGCTTCTGATTTTGGTCTGGTAGTCAAGGGAGTCAAGGGCTGTCAATCCTGATAGGAAGAATGTGCTTAGATGGTTCTCACGTGAACTCAATGGAAAGGGTGAGCTACATCATTTGAATTCTTCTTTCCGGTAAAAAAAGCCAATCAAGAAACACCACCATATTTGTTTCTAGGATTTTTAGTATTATTCATACATTTTCTAACTGTTCGGTCTTACATCTCTTTTGGTCGACCATTATTATTGTAGGCCTCCAGCTGTTGGAATCTAAGTACTATTCTCTGTATGCTTCACAACTGAGGCAAAACAATATGTGACGTACCAGGACCTTCAAATTAAGCTGCAGTCCACATACCACTCAGTTACAAGTGTGCTCATAGTCATGTGTCCAGTCGGTATAGACTCCATCTTGGTTAGTGAGATCAAGTCACTATATTTTGGGATAAACATATGTGTTGCGCCAGGTTTTTTGGGACATATCCTGTATCATGTTTGTTTCTGCTTAAGAACATTGTTTTCTCTGAAATTAGCAATTTGTTTCAGCGAAACCAACAACGTATGCACTAAACTCAAAGTGCAGGGTCTCCTTTAGATGAATTAAAATGTTGCTCTATTGTAATACCCCAGCGTTTAGGAACCAACGAAGGGTAGAAATAGGAATTTGTGCATCTGCATGCATGCATCTGAAAATCTGAATAAATTTTTCGCAAACCAAAAACCCTGGTGTGATTGAAAGTTGATCACTATTATGATTTAAGCTTTTGATCATTTCAGGTGAATTCGATAATTTTCGACATGACTTATAGAAATTTGCGTGTAGAGGGAATTTGAATTCAAATAATTGAATTTGTAAAGTAAATTCAAATTCAAACATTAAAGTAACTAAAACAATAATTATGTAAATGATTTAATAGAGATTTGAATAATTCAAATCCTTACTATAAGTATTACAAATTATGAATTCTTTGAAGACAAACAAATCATTTTATTAATAAAATACAACAATACAATATCCTTACAATTGTTGTTACAACAAAATTGAATTACAAGAAAGGAAAATTACAATTATTTCCTAAACTAAATGCCTTGTATTCATTTCTTCTTTTTGATCTTTAATCCATCTTCATCATGTACCTGCAAAACAAAAAGAAAAGAAGAACAATAGAAAATGCAGAGAAGGGGTTAGGGTTAGATTATCCTCAGTTAGGCAGTGTGATGCACTGCTAAACACATCACAGGATCTTGTTTAGGGACTAAGTGTAGCATCTGTTCGACACTAGAAAAATTTAGCCTCAGTACAACATCATGGGCTAAAATAGCAACAAAATCCACTTGGCAAGTGAAAATAATGCACCATATAGGGATAAGATCAACCAGCCGAAGCACCAGATTGCCTGAACATGGAGGCACACAAGCAAGCAGGCAGCACAGTCACAAAGGTAGTCACCCTGCTGCTTACAGCGCAGCAACCCCACTGCAGAGGGATAAGAGCAAGGAAACAGCCGTAGGAGCTAGCCAAATAGCACCACTTCTCTCACACTAGCTCCAGTTCGTGTTCATCCACCTCAGCCACAGCTTATCACTCAAATTTCACATCCATCCAAATATTCACCACTGAATCCTTGCCAAAAGCAAGAGCAGGATGGGATAGAAGAAGCAAGGAGCATAGGAGCAAGGAGGGGAGGCCAGAAGCTCAAGTGAAGCATCTGGAGCTGGAGGAGCAGGCCAGCAAGGAGATCCGGGAAGAAGTCCACAAGATCTGTTGATCAAGAAAGCCACAAGATCCACAAGCACACCACACAGCCATCACCACACCTGAGCACAGGTTGCTACTTTATTTCTAGCAAAATTACCTGCTAGATACACAGGGGTGGGTGTAGTGAATTTTCCCTCAGTCTAGCATAGTGATGCTATGCTAAGATCATCACAGGGGAGTAAAGAATCAAGCACATCATCTGTTCTTAATTAAATCATGGAGCCTCAGCCTATGCATCATGGGCAAGGGACAAATCCACTAAATTTAGCAAAGGCATGCAAGTGTTTCTTGCATAAAAATCAAGCTATGGGATCACAAAGCCAGCACTGGTGTTGGGCACAAAACCCACATAGGGGAGGAGCACCTCAACACATAAATGCACTAATAACACCACTGGTAGTATAAATGATTTGCCTAAGCTAAAATCATCAGAATGCTTCTGTGTAACTCGAAGGAGGCATCACAGCAAGCAAAGCTAAATTATTTAGCTCAAGCAAATGCATTACACTAACACAGAGCACTATTAGAACATCAGAACACATCTTGTGATCATCACAGTACCAACAGAGCACCATCAGATCAATGCAACCATTGCACCTACAGGGGTAGAACCCTAGAATCACTGCATGCTACACATCACAGAGCAGGACCATAGGCCAGGAGAGGGAAGGAGAAGAAGAGAGGAGAGGAGAGAGAGCTTACCAGCGTCCCCGGCCGTAACGCCATGACGACGGGGCAGTGCCCGTGTGGTCAATGGAGGAGGGCCAGGGGTGAAGCAAGCAACATCACCACCACCACGGCGGCACAGGGGTGAACCCTGCACCGAGCCATGGCAGGACACCGGAGCACCCGAGCACGGCAAGAACACCGAAACCCTAGTTTGGGATGGGGTTGTGCACGGCCGCGTCAGGCAAGGAGAAGTAAATCGCCGGGGTAGGATTGAAGAGGGCGGTGAGGCGCGTCGTTTGCATCATGACTCGGCGGCGGAGGTGGCCGGACCTCGCCGGAATCGAGAGGCGACGGCGTCGGCGACGGGAATCGCCAGAGCGAGCTCGAGTCAAGAGAGAGGGAGAGAGAGGGCAAAGATTGATCTGGCTCGGTCGGTTGACCGGGTCGAGTCCGACCCTGGATTTGGGTTGGGTTCAACCCACTCGAGCCAGGGGTAAAATGGTAATTTACCAAATAAAGATAGATAAAAAATTAAAATAACACACTAATTCAAAACTAAATACAAATTTAAATTACAAATTAGATAATCTATCTAAAATATATTTTAATGTTACAACAAATTAAACTTAAATTAAAAATTCATTAAAAATATTGTATTTTCAAAATTGGTTAATATTTTGAAATATAACCTTTACAAATTTGTAAATTTTGAATAACATCAAACAAAAAGTAAAAATTTACTTATTTGTGTTTATCACCTATTAACACAAATTCTTCTATTTTTAAAAACAAATAATGGACTATTATTTAGTAAGTAAAGAATTCTTTTAATGTTTTATTTAATTCAAAAAGGCAAATATTACTAAAAAACCTCCAAATTCCATAATTTACAAAGAGTGATATAACACACTAAAGAAACTCAATGCATAGCATTCTTATGCATAATAGCATCATTTGCTTCTTTAAACATTGTCCTTACCAGACAATGATGGTATTTTGTAGAGCAAGGAAGTCAAGAGCCACGCCCGACATCAGACTCCACTACCTTTCAGTCTCAAGGCAAGTTCATTACTTGCTCATTTCCGTTGAAGTATCTGTTAAGAAACTATTTGCGAAATCCTTATATACTATCAGCTCTACTCGAAGGAAAAATCATAAAACCCTATCTTCACAATAATATGACTTTTTGGTTGTCTACTTAAGTGTGGATATCCTATTATGGTTGGCAGATGGAACCATGGAATGATGTGGTTGGTGGAGGTTCCATTTGCACGGGAAAGTATTATCTAGGATTTAATAACCAATGCCGTCAGCGTTCTTGCGCCGTATATTACGCGTTAACCATAAGACTTGGAATGGGACGGGAAAATCATCTGTGACCTTCTTCCGTTCACATGTCAACGGGCAGCCAGAGCCGTACGCTGTAGATCTAGTGCGACTACATGCACATGGGTGGGACCCCTTAATGCCCACGGACTCTGGTGTCTATGATGGTCTGCAAGAGGATGCCTAGGTACCTATCGTGAGGGGTAGTGTATCAGGGGTGATTCTGCTATGCATGAATTGGGTGGGCATGTGGGGTGGTGGAGAAGCACGGTGAATGGTTTGGATCAACAGCCGGGCCCCACACCAAAGAGAGTGTGGACAGGAACATATGCCTGGTTGTGCAACAAGGTCTTGATCTCTTATGGGTAAAGCAACGCACCTCTGCAGAGTGTATAAATGTGACATGTTACTCCCCGTTCCAGGAAGGAACGACGAACGCTGCAGGAAAGGAGGCTCCTCAAGGCCCTAGCACCTGTGAATCGATGACGGGCATAGTTTTCAGAATAAAAGAAACCTCTTAAAGAAATGTTTTCAAAACACTTTGCATTAGCTTGAGACTCTTTAGAGTCTAAAGCTGTAGATAGTGCATAAAACTTTCCACCATATACAGTGAACTTGTTGAGTAACGCTGGTTACTCATTCCTTCCCTTTTGACCTCCTGCTTAGACTGTGAAGAACTGGAAGACACAACGCTGAATCTCATAGGAGGCCAGGAGGACATCTACTATGAAGAACCAGATCTTTCAGACGGAATAGAAGGAGTGGATTATATTATCCGCTATGGAGCCGGCAACGAGGAGGAGTCCGAGTAGAGTAGCTTGGACTAGTAACCATTACATAAGCACGGTTGAATCGAGCAGCTGAAACTTATACTATAAGCTGTTGAGTTCCCGTGTATGCACTAATTTGCTTTTTGTTCGTTGTTGTAAAACTTTAAGTATGGGGTGACCTCATGTTGGGATCATCTCCACGTTTGGACCACTTTGTTTTGTAATAAATGGTTGTATGATATTTGGACCCGCAATGTTTCTGTTGTACCACTCTGAGGGATGTAATATTTGCGGAACGGTGTTCTGTAAGTGTTATGTCAACGACTTGCGTACTACAACATGCAGTGGTATGCTGGGTCACCGCAGCTGGTATCAGAGCCATTGCTTTGACCTTAGGTTGGAAACCTAGTAAAGGGATAGAACCTGTTGGTATATGGGGCAACGGTAAAGAGTTCGCTGGAAGTATGATGAATATTCACTTGAGAATAACATTGTCATATCTTTAGTGTTGTAATTCTTTATTATGATGCAATATTAACGTATATATTTATTATGAACAGTTGCGATGGCGCACGGGGATCCTGAAAGGACGGTTTGGGCGGAGCATGAGAGACTGGATAACTATGTTGGGACGTTGACTGAGCAGTTGCGAGGGCTACTTCGAGCTTTTGACCGTGATACAAATATTCCAGTCCATACCTATACTTACAAGGATGGAGAGGTTGTAGCGAAGTATCGGGTGCTTATCCTGATACCGAGGGACTTGACGCCACATTTAACGATGCCTCGGGGTGAGGGTCGTAGCCAGACAGCCGCATACCATGAGGCCTTGGTGGAAGCTATCGCTACCATCAGAGAGTACAAGGCAGACCAGCTGTCAGGTACCAGCTTTATTGCTATTCCTCATGATAGCTTGACTTCGGAGTTGCCATTAGATTACCCAGTCTTAGTCAAGAATAAGCCCGGATTGGCTTCTAGGTTGTTGGATCGTTACCGCAAGTTGGTAGGAGCACTGTACACCACACACAGAGTCATCCTAGAGGATAAGGATGAGATGCTTGAGGAACTCACGGATCCTCATAGGGCCAAGAAGCTAGGAAAGAAGGTAGTTCAGGAGGCAGGTGGAGTACCTAGGTCACCAGGAGAGGGCACTTCTAGGCAGCCACAGAATTCTAGACCATCTAGATACTCACCGACTCCAGAGCCTATACACTATCCTATCATAGAGCCTAGCGAGCCTGAGTCACACCCTTCACATGGATTCTCGGATTCGGAGATGCCGATAGAGAACTCTGATGGATGGAGATATGACTGGAATCCTAGTACTAGACAGTATGCGATTCCATGTTATGACACAGCTGATGATGAGTCTGAGTCCAATCCAATTGGAGTAGCAGGATTCGCATCTGACGGTATGGACCATGAGGTCTTTAACATATCTTCAGATGAGGAGGAGCCGATGGAGGCACAGGATGATGGGTTCCCTAACATATTGTCCGATGAGGAGGAGCCGATGGAGGAGGAACCGATTGAGGCACCGCCAGCACAGGAGGTACATTTTGATCACTCTCAGTGTACCACCACTACTTGTTTCGGAGAGGATGGGTCTTCACAGCATATGAATGCTGAGGAGATGAGAGCTTACTTGGCGAATTACGTCAACCTGGAGGGACTTTTCCTAGGTGACACTCCAGTCACAGAGACTTCAGACTCGGACTACCTCCCATCCGGGAGGCCCTATATTCCAGAGGCAGTACGCAGGACGACACGCCAGCACGGGTGGACTCCTGGCAGGTACCGCGAGTAGTGTTGCAGCGAAGTGACGGAGGACTGGACGGGAGGACTGTACTAGTATGATAGTTTGGTAGTGTACCATGTATAAGTTTGGGATTTTGTAACATAAATAAGGGTCGGAGAGCTTGTAAGACCCAGGAGTACTTTTATATGACATATGTGTGTAACTCACCTCGAGTGAGGGTACTGTGACAGATGATATAGTTATGTATGTATAATATGCTTGATACTTCTGGTTTTTATTTGGATTTGGATTTTGACTTCCATTGTTTGACTAGTGTTGCACGTGAAGTGAGGCTCAGAAAGCATGGGCATGGTGTAATATGAGTTTGTTCGCTTCATGTGCAGGACTAGGGGGTAATGGACACGGGTAGAAATGACGAGTCTGAGGAGGAGCGCAGGGAGCGCGAGGCAAAAGAAAAAGCAGACCAAGAGGCTAATGGAGGATTACCACCACTACCACCTAGACTGTTGTCAGAACAGAACTTCATGCAGTATATGCAGTTTATGCAAGAAACGCAGAACAAGTTCATGCAAGAACTGCTGGGAACAGCGAGGGGTCCCGAGACCAGAGCGGCAAGTTTATCTGACTTTCTGAATACCAAGCCTTTACCTTTTGCTACTGCACTTGAACCCATGGATGCAGAAGATTGGTTAACAGACACCGAGAGGAAACTGAAGGCAATTGGTGCTAATGCTGAGGAAAGTGTACGTTATGCAACACATCTTCTGACTGGACCGGCGGCGTTCTGGTGGGACAATGAGGTGGTTCTGCAGCCACCGGAAAAGGAATTCACTTGGGAGGAATTCAAAGAGAAGTTCAGGGATTTCCATGTACCTGAAAGTATCATGGAGATGAAACGGAGAGAATTTGAAGATCTCCAACAAAATAATTATCCGATGAGGAAGTATATTGCAGAATTCAGCAGACTCTCTCGTTATGCGACTGACGAGGTGAGCACGGATGCTAAAAGAGTAAAAAGGTTCCTGAGGGGATTGGATCCATATGCGGCAATGCAACTGAAGATGACCAAGCCCAAGAATTTTCAGGAATTGATGAACACTGCAATCACTTGGGAGAATGATTATAAGTTGGTTCAGTTGAACAGGCAAAAAAGGGCAAAAATTGAGGTTAAGAAGTTTCAACCAAGTAAGTCTATACCAAACCGGAGTTTCAAGCCCAGAGTGCAGTCGGGAGGAGCCCCGACTAATCGTGGATCATTTAACCCAAGGAGTAGAATAATATGTCACAATTGTGGACTTCCGGGGCATTTTATGAATGAATGCAAGAAGCCCAAGATTATTTGCTTTGGGTGTGGACAGGAAGGACATATCAAGCCTGATTGTCCTAACAAGCAAGCCGGAGACGGGTTTAATAAAGGAGGAGGTAGACCAGGTGGAGGCGGCAGATTCTTAGCCAGAGCGGGAAACAGTGGGAAGAACAATAATGGCAAGAGAGGAAGGACTTTTGGAAGGCTCAACTGCACCTCTTTGGAGGAGGCCGACAACTCTGAAACGGCGGTGCTAGGTACGCTCAGTATTCTTACCCACTATGGCAAAGTTCTATTTGATACCGGTGCCACAACTTCATTCATTTCTAGTCATTTTGTGGAGAAATATGGGATAAGGTGTGCGCCGTTAGAACGCCCTATCCACGTTGCTACGGCTGGGGGTACGTTATTAGTAACCCAAGTGAAGCAAGAACAGATCATTACGATCTGTAATTGCCCATACTACGCAGATCTTTTTGTGATTCCATTAAAGAATATAGAAGTTGTTCTGGGAATGGATTGGATGTCAGAACACGGAGCTCAAATTGACTGTGAAGAGAAAACAGTGTCTATCAAGAAACCAGGAGGTGGTAGAATCACATATCAAGCAGATAAGCATACCCATGTAGAGGCCGGAATACAACTCAACTCATTAAAGGAAGCCAAGTTGGAAGACATACCAGTAGTAAAGGAGTTTCCAGATGTATTTCCTCAAGAATTACCTGGAATGCCACCAGATCGGGAGATTGAGTTCACCATCGATCTCATACCAGGTACTTCACCTATTGCACAAGCACCCTATAAAATGGGTCCTAAAGAATTAAAGGAACTCAAAGAGCAGCTTGATGAGCTGGAAAGCAAAGGATTCATTAGGGAAAGTGTATCACCGTGGGGATCACCAGTTATTTTTGTGGACAAGCGAGATGGTGGGAGAAGAATGTGTGGGGATTTCAGAAATCTGAACAATGTTACTATCAAGAATAAGTATCCATTGCCAAGAATTCAGGATTTATTTGATCAAGTTCAAGGGGCAGGAGTATTCTCCAAAATTGATCTAAGGTCAGGTTATCACCAGATTAAAATCAAGCCTGAAGATATTCCTAAGACAGCATTTGTATCAAGGTATGGACATCATGAATATTTGGTTGTTCCATTTGGATTGACCAATGCACCAGCTATTTTCATGAATTTGATGAACAAGATCTTCATGCCATATTTGGACAAGTTCGTGATAGTGTTCATAGATGATATTTTGATTTACTCCAAGAACAAAGAGGAACATGCTAAGCATTTGAGGACAGCATTGCAAGTTCTGAGGGAACAACAACTTTATGCCAAGTTTAGTAAGTGCGAGTTTTGGCTGGATCAAGTGGAATTTCTGGGGCATGTCATCAGTAAGGATGGTATTGCAGTAAATCCGGACAAAGTACAGTCAGTTTTGGAGTGGAAATCACCAACAAATGTCAAGGAAATCAGAGGTTTCTTAGGAATGGCCGGATACTACCGAAGATTCATTGAGGGATTCTCTAGGATCGCAGGACCCATGACCAAGTTATTAAGGAAAAATACACCTTTTGAGTGGTCAGACAAGTGCGAAGCAAGTTTTCAGGAGTTGAAGACTCGGTTAACAACCGCACCAATTCTAGCAGTGCCAGAACCTGGCAAGGATTACATAGTATATTGTGATGCATCCAAGAATGGATTAGGTTGTGTACTCATGCAAGACCGGAAAGTGATAGCTTATGGTTCAAGACAGCTCAAACCTCATGAAGTTAACTACCCAACACATGATTTAGAGTTGGCAGCGGTAGTGTTTGCTTTGAAGAAATGGAGGCAATTTCTTTATGGATCCAAGTGTGAGCTTTACACAGACCATAAAAGTCTCAAATACTTCTTCACTCAGAAAGAGTTGAACATGAGGCAAAGAAGGTGGTTGGAGTTGATCAAGGACTATGATCTTGCAATCAACTATACTCCGGGAAAAGCCAATGTTGTAGCAGATGCTTTAAGCCGAAAGAGTACAGACAATCAACCAATACACCATGATTTGCCAAAGGAGTTAAAAAGAGATCTTGAAAGATTAGGAATTCAACTACTGGAAGTTTACCCTTCGGAGTCATTGAATACCGTGAGGGTAATGGAAGAAAGACAAAGTGACCTTCGGAATGAAATCATCCGTCGGCAAGAAGAAGATCCTTTCATAGCAGAAGAAATTCGTAGAATTGAGGAAGGAAGACCGTCAGTATTCCATTTGGGTGAGTACAACTCACTATGGTTCAATCAAAGAATCTGTGTACCCGATATATCTGAAATCAAAGGATTGATACTTCGGGAGGCACATGAAACACCATACTCTATTCATCCTGGAGGTACCAAGATGTACATGGACCTCAAAGAGTTATTCTGGTGGAACAACATGAAAAGAGATATTGCTAAGTTTGTGTCTGAATGTCATACATGTCAGAGGGTGAAGGCAGAACACCAGAGTCCAACAGGACCATTGCGACCTTTAGAGATTCCAGAGTGGAAATGGGAAGAAATTGGTATGGATTTCATTACTGGTTTACCAATGACCAAGAAGCATAAGGATATGATCTGGGTAGTCGTGGACCGATTTACCAAGAGTGCACATTTCTTAGCAGTGAACCAGAAAGACAATGCTGAGAAACTGGTTGATATCTATGTGAAGGAAATTGTCAGTAAACATGGAGTACCTAAAAGAATAGTTTCAGATCGAGGATCTGTATTCACATCAGTATTCTGGAAGAAACTTCATGAAGCACTGGGATCACAATTGGATTTCAGTACGGCATATCATCCACAAACAGGCGGGCAAACAGAAAGGACTAATCAGATCTTAGAAGACATGCTTCGGGCATGTGCTCTAGATTTTGGAGGATCATGGGATGAACATCTACCACTGGCAGAGTTCTCTTATAACAACAGTTACCAAAGCAGCCTGAAGGCAGCACCATTTGAAGTACTTTATGGACGCAAGTGTAGATCACCGATATGTTGGTACGAAGCTGGAAGCAGTACAGAGTTTGAACCAGATTATGTCAAGGAGAAGCAAAATATTATTGATATAATTCGAGACCGTCTGAAAATAGCCCAAAGTCGTCAGAAAAGCTATGCTGACCAGAAGCGACGGACATGGGAACCTGAAGTAGGAGATATGGTATATCTTAAGGTTAGTCCGATGAAAGGGGTTAAGAGATTCGGAGTGAAGGGAAAATTAAGCCCCCGATACATTGGACCTTTCAAGATTCTTGAACAGAACAGAAATGTAGCTTTTACACTAGAGCTACCAGAGAAGTTGAAACAAGTCCATAATGTTTTTCATGTGTCACAACTCCGGAAGTGTTTAAAGGCGCCAGAAGATGCAGTCACTCATGAAGAACTAGAACTACAGGCGGACTTAACTTATGTTGAAGAACCAGCTCGGATCTTAGAGGAAAACTGGAAAAGACTCAGAAACAGAGCAATTAAGTACTGTAAAGTCCAATGGAAGCACCATCCTGAACGAGAAGCTACCTGGGAGAAAGAGGAGGATCTAAGACAAGCATATCCTGGACTCTTCAGGTACACAAACCTTAACTTCGGGACGAAGTTCTTGTTAAGGAGGGAAGACTGTAATACCCCAGCGTTTAGGAACCAACGAAGGGTAGAAATAGGAATTTGTGCATCTGCATGCATGCATCTGAAAATCTGAATAAATTTTTCGCAAACCAAAAACCCTGGTGTGATTGAAAGTTGATCACTATTATGATTTAAGCTTTTGATCATTTCAGGTGAATTCGATAATTTTCGACATGACTTATAGAAATTTGCGTGTAGAGGGAATTTGAATTCAAATAATTGAATTTGTAAAGTAAATTCAAATTCAAACATTAAAGTAACTAAAACAATAATTATGTAAATGATTTAATAGAGATTTGAATAATTCAAATCCTTACTATAAGTATTACAAATTATGAATTCTTTGAAGACAAACAAATCATTTTATTAATAAAATACAACAATACAATATCCTTACAATTGTTGTTACAACAAAATTGAATTACAAGAAAGGAAAATTACAATTATTTCCTAAACTAAATGCCTTGTATTCATTTCTTCTTTTTGATCTTTAATCCATCTTCATCATGTACCTGCAAAACAAAAAGAAAAGAAGAACAATAGAAAATGCAGAGAAGGGGTTAGGGTTAGATTATCCTCAGTTAGGCAGTGTGATGCACTGCTAAACACATCACAGGATCTTGTTTAGGGACTAAGTGTAGCATCTGTTCGACACTAGAAAAATTTAGCCTCAGTACAACATCATGGGCTAAAATAGCAACAAAATCCACTTGGCAAGTGAAAATAATGCACCATATAGGGATAAGATCAACCAGCCGAAGCACCAGATTGCCTGAACATGGAGGCACACAAGCAAGCAGGCAGCACAGTCACAAAGGTAGTCACCCTGCTGCTTACAGCGCAGCAACCCCACTGCAGAGGGATAAGAGCAAGGAAACAGCCGTAGGAGCTAGCCAAATAGCACCACTTCTCTCACACTAGCTCCAGTTCGTGTTCATCCACCTCAGCCACAGCTTATCACTCAAATTTCACATCCATCCAAATATTCACCACTGAATCCTTGCCAAAAGCAAGAGCAGGATGGGATAGAAGAAGCAAGGAGCATAGGAGCAAGGAGGGGAGGCCAGAAGCTCAAGTGAAGCATCTGGAGCTGGAGGAGCAGGCCAGCAAGGAGATCCGGGAAGAAGTCCACAAGATCTGTTGATCAAGAAAGCCACAAGATCCACAAGCACACCACACAGCCATCACCACACCTGAGCACAGGTTGCTACTTTATTTCTAGCAAAATTACCTGCTAGATACACAGGGGTGGGTGTAGTGAATTTTCCCTCAGTCTAGCATAGTGATGCTATGCTAAGATCATCACAGGGGAGTAAAGAATCAAGCACATCATCTGTTCTTAATTAAATCATGGAGCCTCAGCCTATGCATCATGGGCAAGGGACAAATCCACTAAATTTAGCAAAGGCATGCAAGTGTTTCTTGCATAAAAATCAAGCTATGGGATCACAAAGCCAGCACTGGTGTTGGGCACAAAACCCACATAGGGGAGGAGCACCTCAACACATAAATGCACTAATAACACCACTGGTAGTATAAATGATTTGCCTAAGCTAAAATCATCAGAATGCTTCTGTGTAACTCGAAGGAGGCATCACAGCAAGCAAAGCTAAATTATTTAGCTCAAGCAAATGCATTACACTAACACAGAGCACTATTAGAACATCAGAACACATCTTGTGATCATCACAGTACCAACAGAGCACCATCAGATCAATGCAACCATTGCACCTACAGGGGTAGAACCCTAGAATCACTGCATGCTACACATCACAGAGCAGGACCATAGGCCAGGAGAGGGAAGGAGAAGAAGAGAGGAGAGGAGAGAGAGCTTACCAGCGTCCCCGGCCGTAACGCCATGACGACGGGGCAGTGCCCGTGTGGTCAATGGAGGAGGGCCAGGGGTGAAGCAAGCAACATCACCACCACCACGGCGGCACAGGGGTGAACCCTGCACCGAGCCATGGCAGGACACCGGAGCACCCGAGCACGGCAAGAACACCGAAACCCTAGTTTGGGATGGGGTTGTGCACGGCCGCGTCAGGCAAGGAGAAGTAAATCGCCGGGGTAGGATTGAAGAGGGCGGTGAGGCGCGTCGTTTGCATCATGACTCGGCGGCGGAGGTGGCCGGACCTCGCCGGAATCGAGAGGCGACGGCGTCGGCGACGGGAATCGCCAGAGCGAGCTCGAGTCAAGAGAGAGGGCAAAGATTGATCTGGCTCGGTCGGTTGACCGGGTCGAGTCCGACCCTGGATTTGGGTTGGGTTCAACCCACTCGAGCCAGGGGTAAAATGGTAATTTACCAAATAAAGATAGATAAAAAATTAAAATAACACACTAATTCAAAACTAAATACAAATTTAAATTACAAATTAGATAATCTATCTAAAATATATTTTAATGTTACAACAAATTAAACTTAAATTAAAAATTCATTAAAAATATTGTATTTTCAAAATTGGTTAATATTTTGAAATATAACCTTTACAAATTTGTAAATTTTGAATAACATCAAACAAAAAGTAAAAATTTACTTATTTGTGTTTATCACCTATTAACACAAATTCTTCTATTTTTAAAAACAAATAATGGACTATTATTTAGTAAGTAAAGAATTCTTTTAATGTTTTATTTAATTCAAAAAGGCAAATATTACTAAAAAACCTCCAAATTCCATAATTTACAAAGAGTGATATAACACACTAAAGAAACTCAATGCATAGCATTCTTATGCATAATAGCATCATTTGCTTCTTTAAACATTGTCCTTACCAGACAATGATGGTATTTTGTAGAGCAAGGAAGTCAAGAGCCACGCCCGACATCAGACTCCACTACCTTTCAGTCTCAAGGCAAGTTCATTACTTGCTCATTTCCGTTGAAGTATCTGTTAAGAAACTATTTGCGAAATCCTTATATACTATCAGCTCTACTCGAAGGAAAAATCATAAAACCCTATCTTCACAATAATATGACTTTTTGGTTGTCTACTTAAGTGTGGATATCCTATTATGGTTGGCAGATGGAACCATGGAATGATGTGGTTGGTGGAGGTTCCATTTGCACGGGAAAGTATTATCTAGGATTTAATAACCAATGCCGTCAGCGTTCTTGCGCCGTATATTACGCGTTAACCATAAGACTTGGAATGGGACGGGAAAATCATCTGTGACCTTCTTCCGTTCACATGTCAACGGGCAGCCAGAGCCGTACGCTGTAGATCTAGTGCGACTACATGCACATGGGTGGGACCCCTTAATGCCCACGGACTCTGGTGTCTATGATGGTCTGCAAGAGGATGCCTAGGTACCTATCGTGAGGGGTAGTGTATCAGGGGTGATTCTGCTATGCATGAATTGGGTGGGCATGTGGGGTGGTGGAGAAGCACGGTGAATGGTTTGGATCAACAGCCGGGCCCCACACCAAAGAGAGTGTGGACAGGAACATATGCCTGGTTGTGCAACAAGGTCTTGATCTCTTATGGGTAAAGCAACGCACCTCTGCAGAGTGTATAAATGTGACATGTTACTCCCCGTTCCAGGAAGGAACGACGAACGCTGCAGGAAAGGAGGCTCCTCAAGGCCCTAGCACCTGTGAATCGATGACGGGCATAGTTTTCAGAATAAAAGAAACCTCTTAAAGAAATGTTTTCAAAACACTTTGCATTAGCTTGAGACTCTTTAGAGTCTAAAGCTGTAGATAGTGCATAAAACTTTCCACCATATACAGTGAACTTGTTGAGTAACGCTGGTTACTCATTCCTTCCCTTTTGACCTCCTGCTTAGACTGTGAAGAACTGGAAGACACAACGCTGAATCTCATAGGAGGCCAGGAGGACATCTACTATGAAGAACCAGATCTTTCAGACGGAATAGAAGGAGTGGATTATATTATCCGCTATGGAGCCGGCAACGAGGAGGAGTCCGAGTAGAGTAGCTTGGACTAGTAACCATTACATAAGCACGGTTGAATCGAGCAGCTGAAACTTATACTATAAGCTGTTGAGTTCCCGTGTATGCACTAATTTGCTTTTTGTTCGTTGTTGTAAAACTTTAAGTATGGGGTGACCTCATGTTGGGATCATCTCCACGTTTGGACCACTTTGTTTTGTAATAAATGGTTGTATGATATTTGGACCCGCAATGTTTCTGTTGTACCACTCTGAGGGATGTAATATTTGCGGAACGGTGTTCTGTAAGTGTTATGTCAACGACTTGCGTACTACAACATGCAGTGGTATGCTGGGTCACCGCATCTATATCTGTACCGGCTGTTTTACTTTTTGTTTAGGTCTTATTTCTACATAGCTAAAGCATGATTTTGACCACGCGATATACGTAGTTTTGCAATATTTCTATAATCTTTTAGGTCATGGTATATGTACTCAATTTCAACATTTTGTACGACCAGTAATTTCAAAAGATCCCGCTGCAACGCGCGGGGTATTCCAAAGAATGACTATGCTATGTTAAGTCAGTTCATGTCTCTAATGCTATCATTTCTCTGGAATTCATTTCATTTCATTTCATTTTAGTCAAATGAAATGAAATGATGGGTGCCAAACGAGCCCTAAGGTGAAGCCAGCTTGGCACCTACAGGACCTGTTGGTACGCATTAATGGCAGTAATCCTGCACTTACGGACATATCTTAGAGCATCTCTAAGAGACACCGCAAATTCTGAACCCGCAAACCCCGGATGCAGGTTACTGAAAACCTGTTTGCAGACCGAGTTGAGTCGCGCGCAGATCAGACACTGCAATTGAAACTGCAAATTTAAAATTCAAAGTACGCGGGAGATTCATCTCGCAATTCTTCATTACATATACAGCCTGCTGACCAGAATTACTCACCAGAGCTCGCTCAGTAACCAAAATAAAGCTAGACTACGCGGCCCTAACCCTAACTGACCAAAATCGGCTCACCGGAGCTCGCAGGATGCGGCCGCGCCGTCGCCGGAGTGCGTTTCACTCCTCCTCCAAGTCGTCGTCGACGTAGATGACGACGGCTTTGTCCTTCTTGCGCGCCTTGGAGGCCTCCTGCTCGCGGTGGAGGCGGTCCTGCTCCTCGGAGCGCGCCTGCACCGCGCAGGTCACCGTGTCGAGGACCTCGTCGGGGACAAAGTCCTCGCGGGTCACCGAGCCCTCGAATGCGTCCGGATCGTAGACCTCGAAGCCATCCTCGTCCACGGCGACCTCGCGCGCCTGCACCGGAGTTTGCGGCGACGAGCCCGAGTAGGAGAAGGTCCAGCTGCCGGAGGAGCTCGCCTCCAGGAACCCCGGAGTCGCCACGGGAGGCGTGGGGGGCGCGGGAGGTGCGAGGGGCGGCAGGAGACCGTGGAGGATGTCGAACTCCTCCGTCTCCCGCCGCAACAGCGACGCCGGCACCGGGAGCCCCCTACCCATCCATTTATGGGACGAGCGCTTCCGCGCGGCGACGCTCTTGCTGCAGGGCCCACGGGAGGTCGTCCATGGTGGTGGTGGAGGCGTCAATCGGCGACTGGGGCAAGAAAAGGGGAGTGGCCGGCGGCAAGAAATGTGGGGGATTTTGGCTAGGGTTCGGCGGCGGAGGGGAGGGTTTCGGCCTGCATTTCGGGGACAAAACGGGTTAAATAGCGTTCACGGGTGGACATTTGCGGAGGCCTCGAAATCGATTGCAGGCCGGGCCACGATTGCGGTTTCTAATCTGCGCAGCGAACTGGACCCGGCCCGCAAACTCGCCGGGATTTTGCAATTTGCGGTGTCTCTTAAAGATGCTCTTACGGACTTACATTATGGACGCGTCTTGGAGAAGTGAGATTGGAAGAGATAAGGTCGGTTGTTCCTAAAAACTGCATGTGATGGCTGTACGAGCGACACCTCAGTCCGTAACAAAATTTCCGTAAGAATATGTCTGTAAGTGTAGCATTAATTACTCCATTAGTGGTGCACCGGAAGAGCTCTGGAGTGACTATCTGGATATTTTTGCAATGGGATCCCTTTTTTTTTTTGAAATGTCAAGACTGCGTATATTCATCGGAAGTATTTGTACAGAGTACAATACATAGGCAAGAACTGCCAGAGAAAGGAAACCAGTACAACAGCGCGAACCGCTGAACCACCGCGACGGTCGCCGCCGCTCTCCAGCACCGGCAGCACCGGCAACGGAGAAGAAGCACCACCGCAAACCACACTTGAAGAAGGAGCCACCCCACGCTTGTAGAAACCGCATAAGCCGCCCGCCGTCAGACGCCGGAAACCGAGACGATGAACACCCATCGGCACAGCAGCTCCGCCCTCCAGATCCAACACGCCGTCTCCCCTGCACTGGCACCAACTCTGGCCGATGAAGCTCCTGTACAAGCGACCACAGCACCCGACGAGCGCCGCCGGAACCAGGCCGCACCACCCCCAGCTCCTCCATAGCAGAGCCAGAGCCCACCCTACCATGACGAAGCGAGGAACAGGGGACAAAAGATCTCCGCGACGAACGCCATCTCCGCCACGGCGAGCACGCACCGAGCACCGCAGCACCTCCACAACCTCCCAGCGACGTCGCCGAAACGGGGAAAGGAGGGGGAGGACGAAGAAGCCCTAAACACTGACGCCACTGCCACCGTCTTCGGAGACGCCATCTGGGCACGCACACCTAGAAAACCCTAGGACCTATCTACACGCACAGACGGAGCCGAGGCTCCCCCCACCTCGCGGCGCCGAGACGGCGGCCGGAGGCAGAGGGGAGCAGTAGATCCGCCGGCGAGACTCTGGATCCGGCGGTCGCCTCTTTTCCGCCCCGAGAGTACTGTAGCAGGGGAACGGGGAAGGGTTCCCAGTTTTGGTAAGACAAAGGAGGTCGATATGATTTTCACAAGGCAATATGAATTGTTCGAGCTCTCGTGCTGGTTGCTAGACCTTAGTTTATCCCGGAGTTTACTGATCGATCACTCTTATGAGGGGGAGGTTTTAAAATATGGTTCCAACTTCAAAAGTGAAGTTTTAGGGTTTTAAAAACCCTAAAATCTATTTTATTGTTATTTATTTTCAAATAATAAATGTACTAAAAATCACTTTTGAGGTCTACAATATATGTTCTCATTGACTTCACAAATATATTTTTGAGACAATTTAAATATTTTTTAACATTATTTCAAAAGGGAAGAAATAAGAAAAATAATATTTTAGGAATATTTTTCTTGTAAATATCTTGGAAAATCGTGAAACGATGGTAATAGTATTTTGAGCCTATTTCTCTCTTCTTTCTCTTATTTTCCCTTCAAGTTGATAGGAATAGATGATCGCTTTCCCTTTTCTCTCCTTCTCCTCTAGATCTAATAAGAAAAGATACTCGTTGGTCCCTGATACGTCTCAAACATATCTATAATTTTTGATGTTCCGTCCATGTTTTATACCTATTGCTACATGTTTTATATACACTTCATACCATTATTCTGCATTTTCTGGAACTAACCTATTAACAAGATGCCACAATGTTAGTTTCTGTTTATTATGTTTGTGCATTGCAGAAAAGGTCCAAAAACCAAAGTGCTCAGAAAAATCCCAATTTTTTTACAGAAATTCTATTTCACCAGAAGACTCTGTGGGCCATAAGTACAAGTCCGGGGGAGGCCCACAGCCGCCACACCATACCTGGGCGCGGCTAGGAGTGGGTGGCGCCGAGGGGTGGTGTCGTGACTCGTGCGCCGCTTCGCGTCGACTCTTCGCCTATAAAACCCCTCCTGATCTAAAACTGGCGAACCCCGAAGGATTTTCCCAAATACGACTCTGAGCTCCGCCGCCATCCGAAACCCGAATTCGGGGGGACAGAAGTCTCTGTTCCGGTACCCTGCCAGGACGGGGAAGTGCCCCCAGAGCCATCTTCATCGCCATTGCTGCTTCCCATGATGAGGAGGGAGCAGTTCTTCATAGAGGCTGAGAGCTCTACCGGTAGCTATGTGGTTTATCTCTCTCTCTCATGGTGTGATCTTTATGTGATCATGAGCATTGTAATCTAGTTGAATTCATAGATGTTTCCCCTTCATTATGTTATGGATATTCTACTCAATTGGTTTTATCTAGTATAATCTCCGGAGTCACCGTTGACAACATAATACCATGGTGACTGTGCAGGTGGTGTGTGTGACTCTTTGGATTAAAGATTAGAGGGATACTTACCATGAGTGTTCTTGTGTTGGATGTCTCTATTAAATTATGGTATTTGTTTAGTACTATTTTAGTGTGCTCATAGTGACAGCGTGGGGTGCCCTAGATGTGGAATACAAACTTTAAGGTGTGCTTTTATAGCCCTACGCAATGGTAATGGTGTTCGTTATCCAACAGGAGAATAATTCAGAATAGCATCTAAGTTGTATATTGAAGAGGAAGTATTTATATGTGTTCAGTTATATTATTATTGTTGAGAGTGACCACTAGTGAAAGGATGATCCCTAGGCCTTGTTTCCAAGCATTGAAACACCGTTTACTCTCAGTTCTGCTGCATGTTTGCTCGCTGCCATTTTTATCACAGACTACATATACCACTTGTTAATATCCATATCACCTGCATTTTACTATCTCTTCACCGAACTAGTGCATCTATACACCTGACAAGTGTATTGGGTGTGTTGGGGACACAAGAGACTTCTTGTATTTTAATTGCAGGGTTGCTTGAGAGGGATATCTTTGACCTCTATCTCCCTGAGTTCGATAAACCTTGGGTTACTCACTTAAGAGAAATTTGTTGTTGTCCTACAAACCTCTGCACTTGGAGGCCCAACACTGTCTACAAGAATAGAAGTTATAGTAGACATCAGTCCCTCCCACTCTTGGTTGCCTACCTTTTGGCTTGTGAAGCTTGTTCTTCAGGAAATATGTTAAAACTTGCTTCTTGTGGATTGCCTAATCTGCAATTTGCTCACACTTATGGATTCCTTTAGTTGTGTTTTATATGAATTAGGCGATGTCCGTAACTTCATATGTAGGTGTGTTTTTGCCTCTATGCACTTCGCTTGCTCCAGGATGCTTGACTACATATATGGTGACTCTTGTGGTAGTTGTTGGTTGTTTTCTCCTCTTTGGCTACAAGTTTCATGGTGTGGGGTGCTTCCCCTTTCTCAAGCCTTCGGCTGGTTGGATAATTTTCCATGTTTTTTTGTGGCTGCCAAAAGTGTATTATAGAAAAAATAGGCTTTGGCCTAATGGGCATTGCTTGATCTCTGTTAGGCCATGATCATATGCCTTTCGCTTAATCATCTCAAGAAATGATCTATTTGGATGATCAATGTGGTTAAGATTTGAGTGCCGACTTTTGATCACAATGACAAAATCATGTCAAAATGGTTCTTACCAATCTATATGGGGTTTTCTAATGTTTGTAGACTATATGTTTGCTTGAATTGATGGATCAAAGCTTGTTTCCTTTTTTGCCTCTCATATATGGATCAAATCATGTTGCCTTGTCCTTTGTTGCCTTCTTATGATGTGTTAAGATCTACTGATCCTTTAACCCAACACGATCCAATGTCCTTTTGTTGCTTAATTTGATATCCACTTCCCTCTAATACAATTTAGGGATTAAGACTACTTCTTAATTCCTAATGGCTAGATCCAAATACATAAAATGCCTCATCATAAGATGCTAGCAACATTTTTAACAATAATCATTTTTATGTCTATTTTCCAGGGAGAAGAAGTCATGTGCGACCATCAGGAGCCGTGAACATCCTGTAGCCATAAGTTCTAGCTGGTCCACCGGAAGGAGAAAAGCCCATGGTTGAATCCAGTGCACCGCCATATTGATAACCTGTAAGACATGAAATTTGTGGGTTCTGCTAAAAACAAGGTTGTTTCGACATTTCCGTATAGACCACAAATAGCCAAAACACCGACACGAATTCTATCCTTGGTCTTTTTGTCAATCCCATTTAACCAATTACCAAACATATTAGTAACATTAGTTGGAGGAGGAATATTATAAGAGCATTAAACAATACACCAAACCAATTTAACAAAAGGAAAAGAAATAAACAAATGTTCTACCGTCTCCTCGGAGCCACAAAAAGAACATTTGGTACATCCATGTCATTTTCTCTTAGAAAGGTTATCCTTTGTAAGCAAGACCTTTGTCACAGCCCAAACTTTGGTAAGTCTTGCAGAACATTTCTTTAAGTAGCTAAAAATTGGAACCAACAAAAACTTTTCCTAAAATTGGTGTTTTGTTTGTTTTTGTGTTTTATTTCTTGATTGATTTTGTGATCTTGTTAAATAGTGATATAGGTGTGACTTGTTTGCTTGTTTAAATTGTGGATCAAAACAAAAATTCAACTCAACACATAAGAAAAAATTCCCAAAATTCAAAACCCTAAACTAGAACCCTCTAAAACCCCCTTTCTTGAATACTGTTTCTGGAGTCTTAATTAATGGACCAATGATGTTCTTTAATTCTGATTTTTTCCATGGTATTGAAGTATTATGTTTGTAATTCACAGTAAAGCCAAGGTTTTTCATGTTGAGATAGCCTATTATATTTATATCATGCTCCAATGTTGCTATGAAAAATCAGGACAGAAAAACAGTAATAACATACCATTTTTCTCTAATTAATTCTCCTAGCTGGAATTCCTTTCTGGATGAATTTCTTATTTGACATCCATGTTTGTGGTGCGTACTGATTTATATAAATCATTCCACCCAAAGTGGAATTGCCTAAGGCCTTGTTTCCGTCTGGTTTAGTAGGCTACTTGTTAACAGAATTCAGTGACTTTGCAAATTTCGCCAAGTCTGAAACTGAATTTTCTGAAACTGTCACTTTCGGCCAAATTTGATTTTTTTTTCAAATTGTGGTTTGTACACACCCCAAAACCCCACCTAGCCCTACCCCATTGCCCAACTACCTACCCTAGTGCATTGTGTGCACTTGTGTCATGCCAGATGGGCGTGCACGGCCATGTCGAGCACGACGTCCACCGTGTGCACACTACACTCAAAAACACGCATCCACACTATCACGCCCATGTTCACCATGTCAAACAAGCACCACACCACCCCTGCACCCCTTCCCGAAAACCTGGGCATGCCGAGGAGAAGAAATCGAGCGCGTATCCACCGTGGCCAATCGGCGAACGGGCAGCGCTATGATTCCTCCTCTCTGCCCTCTCCCGCCCTCGATTCCACTTCGCCTCAACGCCATCCTCTCTCCCTCGTGACTGAGCACGCAGACGGCATCGATACCGCCCTCCCTGGCCAACGGGAGAGCAGCATCGCCACTCCCGGTCTGCACTCCCTCCTTCCCGTTGCAAAACCCGGGATAAATCCCACCCCAACGCTCCCCAGCTCGCCATTCCACTCCTCTGCCCCTACCTCTCCACTCTCTCTCGCTTGCTCCACCTCTCTTGCTCTCTGTGAGCCAGGAGCAGCGTGAACTTGCCGCCGACCACCGCGACACAGCAGGGGAGGTTGCCGTTGACTCTCTGCTCTTTTCTTTGCCATTCTTGGCCTAGATGCTAGCCCTGCCCCTGGAACGCCTCATTGACAACCTCTCTCGTGCTCTCGTTTCCGCAGATCGATGGCGCTGTCCAGAACCCGAGTAGCGCGAGCACAACCACCTCAACGAACCCGACCTCGCCGTCAAGAACTGCTTCACCTCTCAGCCTCGACATCCCTCTGCACCACTTTCCAACCCTCTCCGCCTTGTTTCACCCAGGCTCGGAACCCGTCAAGAACTAGTCTTAATCGCGTCACCGGCATCTCCCAGGCTCGGAACCCGCCATTGCTAGGGTTCCCGAGCTTTGAACTCGGTTTCGAGCTGGATGAGCAGATATGAGCCGTCCATCTCGCATCGGACGACCGCTTACCCGTTCGTTTAAGTGAATGGGCCGGCAGGCCGAATCCTGCTGCTGGGCTGCGCACAGTAGCAGATCTGGCCCAACTCACTTTTTTCTGTAGGTTTATTCTTTTCTGTAAATAGCGGTTTCTGGTGTGTTAGTTTAAATCGAAATAAAATGTTTAAACTTGAAATTTGTGCAAACCAAAAATCACAGTGGTAAATAAATGAGTTTAGAACCATTTCCAACTTGCAGATCTGAAAAATATTAATTTATGTGTCCTCGACAAATGATGTTCTGTCACTGGTCAGAATCAGTGTTTTGTGCATAACTCAAGTTTTAGTGATCTAAAAATTGTGAATCCAATTGTTTTTGAAAGCTCTTGATAGTTGCTTTCACTAGAAATTTGCCTCATGAGATTTGGATACCTAAAACAGAAATTGCATGCATGTCTAGATTATGCCAGTGAGAACTTTGTGCATTTTTAATAATTTCTGTGAATAAAATTTTGGACCAAACTCAATTGGAGTAGTTTCTAATAGTAGCAGAGAACATAAATATAAGTTTTCATGATTGTTTGACTAACAGAACTCCCTAGGTGTAATAAAAAGTAAAAGTGATGTTTCTGCCTTTAATAAAAAGGAAAGAATTTAATTGCTTTTCTTATGAAAATGTGTTTTGTGCTTGTTGATAATTGCTTTGGTATTGTTGCTTGCATGTTATTGTTGTTTAGCATGTTAGTATATGTTCGTACTGTTAGTGGCTTGTGTTAGGCTTGTTTTGAGGTTAGCAAGTGTGGTCATGTGTTGTTAGAAAATTCCAATTAATTTATTAACCATGCTTGTGTTGCTTGATAATTAAGATAAGCTAAATAATCTTTTTAGCTAAGTTTTAGCTACTGGTTGTTTAGGTTTGTTTATAGTGCTTAGCCTTGTATCTTGTTTGTTGCTTGTTAGTTTTGCTTGATAATTCCTTTTTGTGTGCCTTGCTGTATGTTGATTGTGTTCTTTTCATTTTTGCGACGCTAGAAAATCACGAGGAGGAATTATCAGCTAAGGGTTTTTGTGGAGATTGTATTGATCATCAGAACCAGGGACAAACCACTGAGCAAGGCAAGCCATCTCAAAAGCTTGCAACTTATTTACCTATTTTTTTACCTACTGCTATATGTATTTTATTGCATTATACACCTGCTTATAGATACCCAAATATTCTGGATATATATTCCAGACCCGTAGCAAAAATTAAGTTTGCCCCCCGGTGGCAACATTTGGGTCTCCTGCCATGGCGGTGTGATGTTTGGGGATAACCGGATCGATACGACAAACTCACTCGGTGTCGGGGAGAACAAACCCACTGAAGAGGTAGTCACATACTAGCATAGACATAGTGGACATTAGGATTGGTCATCTGATGTGTGCATGCTGTCCAGGACACTCCGTGGTTAATTCACGGCGGATGTGCCTAATCTTGTGGTGAAAGTGTACACACTCTGCAGAGTCTAAACTATTTGAATAGCCGCGTCCACGGTCATGGACAGTTGAAAGGCCATGTTGCTAGCATTGTGTCGAAAGTTTTAAAATAAAGTGTGTGTTTGGAAAGAAAGTGAGTACTTGGAAGTACCGGAATGATTGGGAATGATCGTACCATGGAGGAACAATGGTTGAAAGGAGAAAGGCTTCGGATGGGCCTTAGTCCCAAGAAGTTCTGCAAAGAAAACTATCTCTAGAAGAGTTTCACCAAAACCTCGATGATACTTGTTATCTACGAGAGAAAAACTACACTATATATCTTTTGAAGTCTCTTTTTCAACAAAGATATAGAGATGCTATAAAATATCTTTTGAAGTATCTTTTTCAATAAAGATATAGAGATGTTGATCAACCATGGTGAATCTTCCATCCACCATGGGTAGTGAACCCTAATTATAGCCTACCTACCACAGCCTAAAAATCATACTTGCATCTATTAGCTTGTTTTTGGGTAGAGCTTGCGAGTACATTCAAACATACTCATATTGGTTTTGTCCCTGGCTATTGTCCTAGCCAGACCTTAACTACGAGAAGCCTCGGGAGGAGGAAGCTGGAGAAGACGAAGGCTTCATCGACGACTATTCGAACTAGGACGTCTCCTGGTCAGCAGCCTGTAGGTTTTAAGGCATTGACATGGGCTCTATCGCGTTTTTCTTAGACTTCCGCTGTGTGGTGTTATTCCTGTCATGCGTGGCAGCTATGTGAGACTTGGTCATGTGATCGTCTATGTAAGACTTAATTAAATTCGTGTAATGGATGTTGTAATCTGCAATGCCAACTCGAGTATGTTGTTCACGACTGACTGATCATGGGATCGTGAATGTATGCATACTAGTGTTCCTGAACTGCTAGTCTGGGGGCCCCTCAACCTTTCTATTAAGAAACCACATGAACACCTTTATTTTTAAGCGGTATTGTTAATTTATAAAGATAAGTGCGCAAGTATCTAATATGCCCATTCATCAAGTCCTCATACGTACATAGATTTAACCGTAAAAATACCATTAGTTGTGAGTTTACACACAAACGAGTCTGCCCTATCCGACAAATTAATATCCATTAATCGAAGGCACAAGTGAGACCATGAGTCCCATTTATCACCAAGAAGAGCTCTCCTAAAGGTCATATTAAAGGAGGAGCACCATTAAGCACATCATGCATAGTAACATTTTTTCGCTGAGCAATGTTATATAATGATGGATATTGCTATTGCAACGGTGAATAACCCAACCAGTTATCTTCCCAAAACCTAGTGGTTTCTCCATTACCTATTCTGAAAAAGCCTCTATTAAAAAACTCATCTTTAACCCGCATAAGACCTTTCCAGAACGGAGAATAAGTCGGATTACTCTCCACTTGCACTTACGTTTTACTATGAAGATATTTATTTTGCAGCAATTCTTGCCACATCGCTTCTTCGTTCAAGAGTTTAAACAACCATTTGCTGAGTAAACAATTATTTTTAAAGTCGAGTGTCTCAATGTCTAGACCTAGTTCCCTGGTCTTTCGGGCGGCATATGATATTCCATTTTGTTAACCGGTATTTTTGATTGTTCTCATCACTCTACTAGAAAAAAACATGATCTATAAAAATCTAGCCTTTTCGTACCCCTTTGGGTATTTCTAGAAAAGACAACATAAACATTGGTAGACTCATTAAAACCGAATTTACTAGGACTAGACGATCTCCATATGAAGTCAGCTACCCTTCCAGCAGCCAAGTTTTCCTTCAAACCGACATTCCACTTGATACCATTTAGAGTTGCGGAGCTTTCTATAATGGATAGGTACTCCCAAATATTTAAAAGGTAAATAACCAGATTCACATCCAAATACATGCCTATACCGATTTTCTACCTCTTTAGCCTTGCCAAAACAATATATCTCGCTCTTGTGAAAATTTCTTTTGAGGCCCGATAATTGCTCAAAGATACAGAGAATTAGCTTCATATTTACTGATTTTGTTAAATCATGTTCCACAAATAAGATAATGTCGTCCGCATATTGCAAAATAGAGACTCCTCCTTCAACGAGATGAGGAATGAGACCTCCAACTTGTCCATCTTCCTTCGCTCTTGCGATAAGAATGGCTAACATGTCGGCAACAATATTGAATAGCATCGGAGACAGCGGATCTACTTGTCTTAGTCTTTCAAAAAAAATGACCTATGTCATCATTTACACTCGTATACCAACACTTCCTCCCTAAACAAAATGCATAATCCAATTACACTATTATTGTGCAAAACCTTTCATACACATAGTTTGTTGGAAGTGACACATGTGGTTGAAAGTGACACCTCAGTTGATAACATCTAGTGTTATCTCACTCTATCGTGTCAAATACAAATCATAGTAAAATACTTTCCATCAAATACTGTTGCAATCCCCTATCTTGTGAGTATCACATGCGCGCTTCCGACTAATTGAAGATTCGGTTGAGCGTGTCCAATCATGCCACCATCAAGTCGATGCGCTTCAGTGTATTCCATCTTGTATGTGTTTTCCTCGTCTCTAACTTATTGACAAAAACCATGAAATGTGTGTGACATTGCACTGCATCCTCTCGTCTTGCATTAATCGACCTAGCGGAGGCGTTTGGTGCCAAACTTTCTGTGGGTCTATAAGAGCAGCGGCCGACAAGGATCAAGAAGATCGTTGATCAAATCCGAAGTAGATCAAGACGAAGACAGAACGCAAGTGAAACAAGGAATGGACACTGATGTTCCTCCATTAAATCAACCCTCTAATGGACACTCACATGGGCGGACGCAGCGCCCCTGCTGCCCGGCGCTCGCCCGGGATTCGATGCCACTCGCCTCCTGCGCGAGAGGGCTTAAAGCTAGCTAATCCCGATGGATCAGGATTCAGGGGCAAAACTGCTCACGTGTGTGCCCAAAAAGTAAAAAACAAAAACTCCTCAGCGTGGGCTGGTGGGCATTGAGACATTGGGCCTGGGCCGTCCCTAGCATTCTCGCACGCGCAGGCGCGCAGCAGACCAGCACACTCGATCGTGTCCTGCGACTTTATCGAATCGACCGAGCACACGCTGAATAAAATCGCAAGTGGAAAATAGGAGTTTGACTCGTGTTGGCTTTGCCCTCTGTGGCGACAATGTCGATTTGGCGGAGACCGGTGTGATGTCGTTCTTCAGTTTTTCATGTCAAACGGAACCTCAACGGAGTTGCACACAACTGCGTATTTCAGGAGATTAGACAAAACGTGTCTAGTCCTATCTTCAGTTCCCTTCATTCAGCTCATAGGAACAACCTTTGTCGAGTTTGAATGTTCAGGGCATTGTAATATACGTTGTACACTGCCTATGAGTTTTAATGCAAATTTGACGCCCCTACGCCTTCATTTGTTTAAAAAAAAAAATCGAATCAACCAACTGGTTGTCGGTCGTCTTTTCACTAAAAAAAACTGGTAGGCCATGGACGTGGAGACGCGGGAAGAGATCCGCTGACAAGGATATACATCTCGGGTACCCTACCATAAGGGTACCTGGTGCACGTGTCGACTAAGGCCCAGCTATCAAGAGCCTACATGAAGCCCATGACGAAAGGCCCAACAAGATGGAGTACCCTCCAAAATTAGACATAGACATAGTCGGTTTATACTTTCCTTACATGTAAACAGGGTCGGTTACGGACTCCCGAGACCCAGCCTCTTATAAAGGCTGGGAGGGCCATCGATCCTGGACAAGCAATATTTGAACCACCAAAAGCTCTAGCAGATCGACATCTCGCCGGAGCCTCCCTGTAATCACATAATCCCACACGATTAATACCAGACAAGCAGGAAGTAGGGTATTACTCTCCGGAGGCCTGAACCTGGGTAAATCTTTGCCTCTGCTTGTCAGCTGACGAAACTATCAGTACTACCACGTTCTCTCCCCCACAATCTCAACCCTAGGTCCTTAACCATGGGATTTGATGAGTTAACCCCTCGTCAATTGGCGCCGTCTGTGGGAAAGAATAGTGTTGGACTCACGGTTTCTTCGGTTCCATCGGAAAACGGCGACTCGCCGATCGGATCTTCAAACGGCAACTCGCCGGCTGCATCAACAAACCTGAACTCGCCGACTCGGGCGGCACGCGGCAACTCGCCAACTCACTTGACAAACGGCAGCACGCCAGCTTCACCTACAAAAAGCACATCAGATCCTCTGATGGACTTTGAGACACACTCGCCAGAATTTCAGGAGACGTTCGACGATCTCGAGTCAGGTTTGGGTTTAACCGTTGGCTCGTTCAATCTTTTCGTCAACAAGCTTGGTGTGCAGGACTTGACAGATCCACGCCAACTCGCGACTTCCGCACCCGAGGCTCCATCGGTTGCGGCTCCTTCGACTGCGGATCCATCAACTGCGTTCATACCATCGTCGATCCTTCAAGCCTGCTCGTCTGCGACAACCATGTCGACTCGAGAGATCAACGAGCTCATTGAAGAACTCCAAGGTGAGGAGGCCGAATCAGCATACCGCATAAACGATCCCGAGCTCAATCTCCCACTCGAGGATAGCTTCGACTGCGGGATCTCCCTCAGCGACTTCGACGAGCCCGAAACTCGTATCGACAACCACATCGACTCCGAGATCTGCACCAACAACAACCTCGACTTCGAGATTCATAACAACTTCGCCGACACCGAGATGAGCATAGGCGATGAAGGCATCGACAGCGAGATCCGTCCAGACGGACTACTCGACGAGCATATCCACTCCGACATGAGCCTTGATGAAGACGTCGAGTCCACGGCGGGATTTGAAAACACATACACATACCCTCGGGTGATACCCCAGCAGGTCTACGTTCCCTTCGCCGCAGAATCATCTGATGCTGCGGCCAGTCGCAGGCCTATAGAATTCCCGAGCACGGTTACTATGCCGGATGGAGTCACAAATCTCACAATTACTGCTGAGATGGCAGCAAAAGCAGATAAAGTCATCAAAGAGTGCACAATGATGCCAGCAGACGCAACACGGGAGGAGATGTTGACCTTCCAGTACTTCAACTGGCAGGAATCACTTCGACTACAGCAGATCAGAGCAACACTCGAAGAACGTAAAAAGCAGGCTAGCTTGTCGAGTGCACGAAGAAGACAGCTCTCCCTGAGCTCCACCGGGCGAGCAGATACAAGATGATAGGGCAGCACTCACCTGCAACTTAGGCCACTCTTTCATGACATTCGACGAGGAGGGAGTACCAGTACCCAAAACAGTTGCGGGTGCTCTCTTTACTGCTGTAGCATACCTAGAGGCAATCAAGCCTTCAGCTGATGACCCCAATGCAAGATTACATCGCCAGCATATCAAATCACTCGCCTTAGCGGCGAAGACCATACGCCAAATCCCAAAAACTCCAGGAGGGAGTCGAGATCGTGCCATAGTAGACACGCGTCGTGAAGAGCATAATCGCAGTAGTCGCCGCCACCACTCGAAGGAAAGAAGCGGTTCACGTCGGCGTAGGTCCAGGAGCAGATCACGCAGATCTTACAGTTGCGACTCGTACTCCGATCAGGAACCTGAGCCACACGGAGCTCTGTGCTTCACTCGACGCGTCCGCGAGACACGGATGCCCAAAGGGTTCAAACTCACATCTGAGCAGCCCAAATACACGGGTCGACAGGAACCTTCAGGGTGGCTGGAAGACTACAAACTGGCTGTAGCGTGCCAGCGAGGCACAAATATAATAGCCATGCAATACATACGACTCATGCTCGAAGGCACAGCCCGCGACTGGCTCAAGGCTTTACCTCCATCAACATACGACTCGTGGGATCACTTCCGCGCAGACTTCATCAAAAACTTCGAGCCTTTATGTGAGCGACCAAAAATGTTCGAAGAACTGAGGGCTTGCGTTCAGCGGTCGGACGAAATGTTGAGGTCATACATCAGACGATGGACTGAGATACGTAACTCAGTTGGAGTAATTTCAGAAGATATGGCCATGGATGCTTTCATCATGGGCCTCGCCAGGCGAGATTTCAAAGAAGAACTTGGTCGCCAAAAGCCAACCTCTGTGGCTAACCTCCTGAAGATCGCGACTGAGTGGGCAGACGGAGAAGACATGGCGCGCACCACACGCGGGCCCTCACCCCGTGACAATCATGAAAGTGCCAGTCGAAGCCGCAGAGACTCGTACAGAGACGATCGGAGTCGCAAACGTTCAAAACGTCACTACGACGACGACAGACCTGAATTCGTGGCGGTTGGGTTCTCACACCCCGCAACGACCAAGACAGAAGCGACCGACGGTCAGAAGATCGACGGGACAGTCGAGATGATCGACGGGACAGTCGAGATGATCGTCGGGACAGTCAAGACCGCGGCCATCGCAACGACAGCTACAAGAAGAAAGACTGGCGCAAGTCGCGCTCCGGCGCACAAAATGAGCGATCATTCGATGACAAGATGGATGCTGATTGCAGATTCCACCTGTACAAAGGGGAAGATGGAAAATTGCGCTCCAATCACTCGATGAGAAACTGCTGAGAATTCGACCAACTAGCGTCTGAATACGTGTAACTTAGAAAGGCAACAGCCGCACACGTACCCGCACCTGCACATGTGCCTCAGCCGAACAATGTGCCTGTTCTGATGGCACCACCACCACCACCACCACCACAGCCTGCCGCGGGAGGAAACATTGCGGGTGCCATAATACCCGTACCTCGGGCAGATGAACCTCAGTACCCTCTGTCGGGGAATAATTATCCCGCGACTTATTCAAGCAAAGCGCGACTTATTCACAGTCGCACCACTATTGGGCTTGCACAAATATGGGCCGACTCAAGATCATGAGGAAGGATCCAGAAGCTCGAAGATAACTTGACTTGGAAGACAAGACATATGATTAGTCTCCAAGTAGGACTCCGACTCATGCTTTCCTTGGGAGAGAAGTTTCCTTGTAACCTTGCGAGTCACCGTATTTATAAGGTGGACTCCAAGGACCTAGAACCCCAAGCAAAAAAGGCTCTCATACATCTAGAGAGAGAGGCGACTCGATACCTCGATCGCCAACCCCTTGTAAACACCATATTCATATCAATACCAATCTAGGATAGGCAGGATGCAGGTATTTACCTCACATTGAGGGGCCGAACCTGGGTAAAAAACATTGTCTCCTCGTGCCCTGCGATCTTTAGCTCGGAGACGCTCGATCGCTTAATCCCCAGCTCTATGAAGTCATCTCCATGACATCTGCGTGACAATCCCATGACAGTTGGCGCCCACCGTGGGGCCTACGGTCAAGAGCGTCATGTTCCGTGCTGGATCTATGCCAGGGATAGAGGATCTCATCGTCGATTCAAGCACGGCGACTTCAACAATCTCGGCGACTTTATCGTCGCGCCGATTCAAGCGACTCGGTGGTATCAACATCTACATCAAGGGCAGCAGACAACGTCCGCACTGCGACTGACCCCGACGGCGTCTCGGGAATCACATCGACGATCCGTTCGGTGGAAAGATGCGCAATCGAGTTTCCTAGCAGCTGTCCAAAGCGCATCGGATTCCAACGGTTAGATCTCCGTGGGCGACTCAAACACTGAAGCCCTGTCGAAAGCCGACGGAACTCGGCGCGACTTTGGGAAAAGAATTATCGAGGTCGACTCGGACATCAATTCGAAGATCCCCCTGGTGGAAACCTGCGGAGTACAATCCTGAAGCCCTCCAAGAAATTTGAGACAATTCCAACGGTTAGATCTCCGTCAGCGTTTCGCGCATTGGAACAAGTTTTGCATCTACGTGAATTCGCGAAGCCAAACAAGGACAAACATGCAAGCGGCGCAATATAGTCCTCGTGCAAATCGAACACGACCAGGAGTCCAAGCACTATGGTCGAACTTTCCAAGAATCAAGACATCGGTGATTGACCCAGCTGACGCGTATGCGTGGTGATTCCCATGAGAAAAAAGAAAAGGAAAAGCAGGGAGCTGACCCATCATCGGATCAACTCCATGAGTCGAGTCCGACTTAAACTACTACTTTGACTACCATGCGGGTGGAGGAAGCGTATGCAAGAAAAGAAAAGGTTTTGGATCACACATGGACCGAGGAGATTAATCAGGGAAAATCCACCTTTTTACTCGTAAGTGATACTACCTTGTGCGGCTCGGGCTGGTGATACTATCCTGCGACTCAAAACAGCACGGGCCACAAACAGGAGCAGATTTAATTCTGAAGGAAGGAAAGAAGAATTGGTATCAGATCAGGAGAAATAGATTAAATCAGATCCGTGACCACCATGTGACCATATACTCTTGGGGATGGATAAAAGCCAAAAAGATTTGCACTAGAAGTACCAATCGATGCATGCCAAGAAAAGACGCTCGGACCAAGAAAAGAATCAAAGAGGATGGAAAGTGCTAGTTGAATACGTGAGTTGCTAGCTGGTCATTTGCATGGCACAACTTCACGTAGAGAAAAAAAAGAAAAAGAGAAAGAATTTGGACGACGTACGTCAATTACTAGCCTGCCTTCACATGCGACAACTTCACATAGGAAAAGGAAGCAGTATGGACAGGTCACGTACGAAAGAAGAAAGAAAATAAAGAAGAAAAGGGCGCATCGGGGCTTGTAGATGATATGGTCAACTCCGTTATCAACGCGCGACTCAAAAAGATCAGCATGAGACCATCGTCATCTCGCGGCCGCAGGCATCCCCCACTCCACTGAGGTCATCATCGACACAGTCGCGTCCGCGCAACGTGACAGTGCGACTCAAATATTTTGATAACCTGGACGCGGACGTACATCCAGCTCAAGGCCACTCCAGTTGGCAGAATCAGGCGTCTATAATCTGTGTCAGCATCGACTTCATAAGCCGCAATATCAAGAGAAGGGAAAAAGCAACGATCGCAATCGTGAGATGCGACCCCTGGCCGACGCTGTGGATCCTGCAAGTGGCGATCCACCCAATGTATCAATCATCTCCTCCAGTTCCAGCGACTCACGGTGGTGGACATTGATCTCACCATATGCGCATGCCGCATTGTCCATGGCTATTTATCGTCGCTCGCGACTTACACCGCATCGTCAGAAACGAGGGAATATAAACAAGATAAGTTGCTATTATGCTCAAACTTTTGCAGCCTTTTACTTTTATGAGTAAAATTAAATTTCATCTTCAAGTTCATCTCGGGGGCTGCATATTTAGGTTATTATGCCTTTTATTAAATGTCTTTGCGACTCATATTATATCATGTCATAGACTTTAATTTATATCTATTTTTTAGATTTAGTTATATCCACTTCCATCTCAAAATCGGGATTCTTACCACCCGCAGTACATTTGTCAAATTAGAGTTCTTTATAACTCGCATTGCATTTATCAAAGTCTAGCTATTTACAGCTTGCATTGAATATCAAGATCACCACTACATGTTCAAGCATTGATATTTGGCGATTCATTTGTCATTCTATGACTTATCATTATATCAATTTATGACTGGTCGTTATATGATTTATCATCATATCATTTTATTGATCATCATCGACTTATTGTCATATCAACTTATGAGTCGCATAGCGATTTACCCCCATATCATTTTATGAGTCGCAAACAGCTCATCATTACATCAGTTTAAGAGTCATTAATGAATCATTATCTTATCAAATATTTGAGTTAAAACAGGTGACTCGTTGTACCACATCTACAGCTAATTAGAGCTGGTTATCATCAAAACTAATTAGAGCTCGTCACGGCCATTGCAGCCGTTAAAAGCAATAATCCTGGTTATTCTCGCCTTAAGTCAGAAGTATCTTTGCACTATGCGGCCAAAGTACTGGGGTGCGGTGTCAATCGAGTGTGATCGCCTATCATGGCCGCCAGCGACCCTGAACACGCATTTTTTACCTGGGACATACTGAGCCGCGCGAAGACCTATTTAACGGTAATAGAGATAATTCAGAAGGACTAAAGTACCCGCTTGTGGCGTCAATCGAGTCTGATGCCTATCATGGCTGCCTATCATGGCCGTTCTCGACCCTGAGCACACATTAGATTTGGGAAATACTGAGTCAAGTACCATATGCTATCATGCATCGTACAATATGCTATCATGCATCTTACCAGTTACTATCATGCAACTAGTTGCTATTATGCAACCATTTGCTATCATGCAAAATACCATCTGCTATCATGCAAAATATCATTTGCATCATGCAACATATCATTCGCATCATGAGACATATCATTTGCGTCATGTGATATATCATTTGCTATCATGAAGATTATACTATGCTATCATGCAGGGTACCATATGCTATTATGCAGAGTACTAACTTTTATATTACCAGCCGCCAAGGCTAACATATTATCATCAAGTTATCATTACTCCCTTGGGGGCTTTGCCTTTTGATTTAACAGGAACCTATAACTCGGCCATACAAGTTTTGGCATGGCCAAATTTTTTATGATTGAGATAATTATCTCCTTATATTGGCTGAAGAAGCCACCATTATTTAACTGCAGCCACATCAAGTGGAATTTATATCATTATTATCTTGCGGCAACAATATTTGTCAATCTGTTGCAGGATCAAATTGCAACGATATGTCATCAAGCAGGAAAATGAAATCATGCCTGCTTAATGCCTGGGGGCTAGGAAAATTAAATTTTTGTCTAACTTGAGATATTTTTGAGTCCCGAGCAGCATGATCAAGCTTGCAACCCGGCCCTCGGGGGCTACACATCCACCATATTTGGCGGTCTTTATTATACTCATATATCATGTTTATATGCACATTTCATTTTTTTGCTGCACATGAGAATATATATATATCTATTTGTGAGTCAAATAAGCGACTCAGAAATGTTTAAATACAGGTTGCGGCTATATACCCTTGAGCCGCCATGATTTAACATGCGTTCAGATGGCTCGTCATGATAACATGACAGATTATTACTCTAATGATTGACCAGCTTATTTATGTCTATGACTCAGCACCTTATACACATTTTGCTGATATATCTTGATACTCATAAATTATTATTCTTATGATTTCAGCTCAGTCTTACACCCAACAGGAAGAGGTGGTTTTCAACAAGTGCTTTGCGGAAAACTTACCGCAATTTTGCAGATTTAATGCGGCCAAGACAGAAGTGCTCAATTGGCAACGTAGTGGCTGAATAAGCCGCAAAGATAGCAACTCATCGCTTCTACATCAGCGGCTCAGGAAGCCGCTACGTTCGCGACTCATCATCAGCGAGTCGCCAAGCTCAACATCGACAAGTTGGCAAGAACTACATATGCAAGCTCGCAAGATCATCATCAAGACAGAATCTTCCGCCTGATTCTACGAATCACCCGAAAGCTTGGGGGCTAATGTCGGGGGAATAATTATCCCGCGACTTATTCAAGCAAAGCGCAACTTATTCACAGTCGCACCACTATTGGGCTTGCACAAATATGGGCCGACTCAAGATCATGAGGAAGGATCCAGAAGCTCGAAGATAACTTGACTTGGAAGACAAGACATATGATTAGTCTCCAAGTAGGACTCCGACTCATGCTTTCCTTGGGAGAGAAGTTTCCTTGTAACCTTGCGAGCCACCGTCTTTATAAGGTGGACTCCAAGGACCTAGAACCCCAAGCAAAAAAGGCTCTCATACATCTAGAGAGAGAGGCGACTCGATACCTCGATCGCCAACCCCTTGTAAACACCATATTCATATCAATACCAATCTAGGATAGGCAGGATGTAGGTCTTTACCTCACATTGAGGGGCCGAACCTGGGTAAAAAACATTGTCTCCTCGTGCCCTGCGATCTTTAGCTCGGAGACGCTCGATCGCTTAATCCCCAGCTCTATGAAGTCATCTCCATGACATCTGCGTGACAATCCCACGACACCCTCCGCCCCAAGGGCAGATGTACATGATACAGAAAGGTTGCCCTTCCAACAGGGAGCAAAAACTTCGTACGCGACAAGTGAACATGGCGGTCATGTCACCTCCTGCTGTAACTGAATTCTTGAAGGGATCCGAAACCGCAATAAGCTTCAGCAGAGAGGGCCACCCACCATCGGTCCTTTGTCCAGGGCACTCTGCTATAGTACGCGACGCACAAATTGGAGGCTACGCCATGTCCAAGGTCATCATAGATGGTGGCAGCGACATAAACATCATCTTCGCGGATACGCTCCGTAAAATGAACAGGTCAGTCGAAAACCTACCAAAATCCTCAAATACCTTTCACGGTATCGTCCCAGGCAAAGCAATAAGCCCAGAAGGCACCATACAACTCGACGTTACGTTCGGGGACAAAAACCACTTCAGGACGGAGTCGATTGAGTTCGAAGTTGTCGACTGGAAGTCACAATACTATGACATACTTGGACGCCCGACGTTCGCTCGATTCATGGCGGTCCCACACTACGCATACCTCCAGCTAAAGATGCCTGGACCAAAAGGAGTGATCACAGTCAAAGGAAACTTACGATCGATAGTTCAGCAAATTCTCTGAGATGTTCGGCATGGAAGCAACACTCGCCGATCTAGCGGTCTCCAACGATCGAACACTTATGCCGGAGCACAAGAAGGTGGCAGTCGACAGAGCATTCAACGCCACCAATGACACAAGGTCGCATCAGGTGCACCCGACTGACCCGACCAAGACAGTCAATGTCTCTTCGAGTCTGCCTATCGCATAGGAAAGCGCGCTCATCGAATCCTCTGCGAGAACTTGGATATATTTGCGTGGTGTCCAGCCGACATGCCAGGTATTCCCAGGGAATTCGCCGAGCACTCTCTCCAATTATTTCCAGACGTTAAACCAGTCAAGCGAACAATGCGCCGCATATCCGGCCCGAAAAGAGCCGCAGTCGAAGCCGAAGTCGACAGACTAGTCGCAGCAGGTTTCATCAGAGAAATCAACAAATCACAATGGGTGGCTAACCCCGTACTTGTAGAGAAGAAGCACACAGATATCCTTCGGATGTGCGTAGATTTCACAGCACTCAATAAATGTTGTCCAAAGGATCACTTTCCACTACCTCAAATCGACCAGATTGTCGACTCCACCGCCGGGTGCGCTCGCTTGTCCTTCCTGGATGCTTACTCGGGTTACCACCAGATAAGAATGAAGGAAGAGGATGAAGAGAAAACGGCGTTCATAACCCCACTCGGGGTCTACTGCTACACAACCATGCCTTTCGGGCTCAAGAACACAGGCGCAACCTACCAGCGCATGATGCAAGACTGCCTCAAGAAGCAAATTGGGCGAAACATCTAGGTCTACGTAGATGACATCGTCATCACAACAAGGGAGGAAAACACACTACTCGATGACTTGCGAGAGATGTTCGCAAACCTCAAACGCTTCCACATCAAGCTCAACCCGAAGAAGTGCACGTTCGGCGTACCAGCCGGCTGCTCCTGGGGTATCTAGTCTCGGCTCGTGGAATCGAGGTGGACCCGGAGAAAATACAGGCCATCTTGACGATGCAAAGGCCTTCAAAGCTCCATGACGTGCAAAAGTTAGCGGGTCGAGTGGCAGCACTCAGTCGATTCATCAGCAAACTAGGTGAAAAAGCGCTCCCGTTCTATCGACTCATGAAGAAAGCAGACAAATTCGAGTGGACGCCAGAAGCCGAAGCAGCCTTCACGGACCTCAAGCTAGTCCTCACAAGCCCTCCAATCCTCGTTGCACCAAGGGAACGCGAGCCACTATACCTATATGTCTCCGCAACTAACAGGGTGGTAAGTACCGTACTGGTAGTCGAACGTAGGGAGGAGGGACACGCCCAAAGCATACAACGCCCAGTCTATTACTTGAGTGAAGTGCTCTCCATATCAAAGCAGCGGTACCCGCACTATCAAAAGCTGGCCTACGCCGTGTTCATGTCCTCAAGGAAGCTGACGCACTATTTCGCAGAGCACCCGATCACTGTAATCAACACCTCAGGGATCGGAGACATCCTCACAAACCCCAACGCAACTGGGCGAGTCGCAAAATGGCTCATCGAGCTAGGACCACGGGATATCAAGTATGATTACCCAAAAGCCATCAAAGCACAAGTCTTACCTGACTTCCACACCGAGTGGATCGAAACTCATGGACTATGTACTTCGATGGCTCAAAGAAGAATGAAGGCGCAGGCGCAGGTGTCATCCTCATATCACCAAAAGGCGACAAGCTTCGCTATATCCTGCAGATGGGATTCGAGTTACCATCCAATAACGAAGCAGAGTACGAGGCCCTGATCCATGGCATGCGGATGGCCAAAGCCCTCGGGTGCACTCGACTGATGATCTATGGTGACTCGAACCTTGTGGTGCAGCAAACAATGAAGGCCTGTGATGCAATCGCAGATAACATGATCGCCTACCGTGACCTGTACAACTTAATGGAGGGCAGCTTCGAAGGCTGCGAGTTGCGGCACATAGGGCGTGAGAGCAATGAAGAAGCAGATAAGCTAGCCAACATTGGCGCGACCAAAGCACCAGTTCCACCTGGTGTCTTCCTCGAGCGCATCGAGCACAGGTCCATCAAGAAAAAACGAACATCTCCTACATCAGCCGCACCAGTCAAGAGCAAAGCACCTAGCACAGAGGACCCGCCAGTCGAGGTACTCCTCATTGAGCCAACTTGGACTCAACCTTTCCTCGCATACATACTCCGCGGCGAGGTACCTGAAGACATAACAGAGTCAAGACGCGTCACCGAAGATCTAAAGCATACACCGTCATCAACGGCGAACTATACAAGCGCAGCATATCAGGTATGTTCCAACGATGCATAGCATTCGAAGATGGCCAGGCCATCCTTCGTGATATTCATGCAGGTACCTGCGGGCATCACACCAGCAGTCGATCACTCGTAGCCAAAGCCTTTCGCGCAGGCTTCTACTGGCCCACAGCACTCAAAGACGCGGAGGACATAGTCAAAAGGTGCATCGGCTGTCAAAAATTCGCCACAAAGCCGCACGCACCCGCATCGGCGTTGAAGACAATACCATTGGCCTGGCCCTTCGCCCAGTGGGGGCTCGATATGGTCGGGCCACTCAAAAAATCCTCCCATGGAGGGCATACTCACCTTCTGGTGGCGGTCGACAAGTTCACCAAGTGGATTGAAGCAGTCCCTATCACAAGTTCGACTGCCACTACAGCAGTCAATTTCATAAAATCCATCATATACCGCTTTGGTGTGCCAAGCAGCATCATCACTGATAACGGTACAAATTTCACGGCTGAAGAGTTCCGATCCTTCTGCAAAGAGCAGGATATTACGCTCAACTACGCATCCGTGGCACACCCGCAGTCCAATGGCCAAGTCGAAAAAGCCAATGGACTCGTGACGAGCGGAATCAAGAAACGCCTCTGGTGCCACTCAAAAGAGCCGCGGGTGCTTGGGTCGAAGAACTTCCATCTGTGCTATGGAGCCTACGCACAACTCCTAACGCTTCAACACAGTTCACCCCATTTTTCATGGTTTACGGTGCAGAGGCAATCCTGCCATCAGATGTAAGATTCAATGCACCAAGAGTCGAAGCATACAACGAAGAAGGCGCAGATGAAGCACTCGAAGACGCAGTCGACTTGCTCGAAGAAGCACGCGACACGGCGCTAGCACGAACAGCTGTCTATCAGCAAGACCTCCGCAACTACCACAGCCGTCGACTGCGTACCAGGTCCTTCGAGGTTGGCGACCTGGTACTTCGACTGAAGCAAAAGAAGGTGCACAAACTCGCTTCTCCATGGGAAGGACCCTTCATCATCACCGAGGTCATTGGTGGTGGAGCATACAGACTGAAGCACGCGAAGACAGGCGAACTCTCGCACAATCCTTGGAACGTTGCGCAGCTGCGCCGTTTCTATGCTTAGATTGCTCAGTCGCACAATGTAATAGGCACATATGTCGGATGGCTGCAGGTTTCAGACGCGCTCTTTTCCTTACCAGGGTACCTACGGGGACTGGAAGGTTTTTAATGAGGCGGCCTGCAGCTTAACATTCAAAAATGGAATATAATCAATGATTCCTCATATTTCTCCCTGCTTACTACTCGCATAACTTATTCGCACAAACTTAGCCTCACCCGAATACTGGGGGCTGCGCTGTCTCAAAGCATGAGCTTTCGCTCCTTCAAACATAATACTCCAGCCGCACTCGAATACTCGGGGGCTGGGTCATAAAAATCATACATAAACGAAAAAGTTGCTCAAAATCATGAGTTGCAGCTTCAAACATCGCAAAAATTCACAGCCTCACTCGAGCACTCGGGGGCTGTGCAATTTATGTTCCATACTCTGTGTTTTTCATAAACCCCACTCGATACACTCGGGGGCTGCGCACATAAACAAAATATACACAAGTGGCAAAATTACACTCGGGGGCTGACCCCTATACATAAAACCTTAATCTACAGGCTCATCTTTGGGTGGAGCCCATTTTTCCTCCTCCTTTAATACATGATGAATCAATACAAGGGCATCCACGCGGGTCTCCTTGTAATGTTCCTCCATAGGCACGGGACCACCGCCAGGTACAGGTGCTGGTCCCAGGGCAATCTTCTTCAGATCAAGGTTCGGGTGGTGTGTCCGAACAAAGGCGAGTGCCACATTCGCTCCACTGATGAGTTGCTCTCGCGCAAACTTCTTGATGGCCTTGCCCTTGCGAAATTTTCCTAGCAAGGCCGGCAAACCCTCCGGCTGCTCATTTAGGGGGAACAACGCGTGGTGTATCCTGGAGAAGGCTTGCCTACAGCTCTCCAGCACAACAGCCACACGCCAGGCGCGATCATAAAGAGTCACAAGTGTCTGACTCCTATCCCTATCTGACCAAAAGGGGTGATGGGTATACTCTGGCCTATTGGCCTGATCGTCCAATCGCTCGCGTATTCGAATCTCCTCCTTTTGTCTATCAAAGCAGGCACCTGCGCATTCGTAGCATAATCAGCTCATATATTCGAGCCTGCCGAAGCAAAAGAAGAAGTGTGTATCGGGTGAACTTACACTCGAGCTGCAGATTCACCTTGTCCAATTCCGCCAGCAAAAATAACTCTCGCTCTGTAGAGGGTGAGGGTCTCGACTGGAGATCAGCAAGGGAAGCCTTGGTCTCCTTCAGCTCTGCCTCCATAGCTGTGAATTTCTGCGTGAGATATTCAATCAGCTTCTGGTCATTCACGCTTCGAGTGTGCTTGGGCTTGGAGCTGCTTGCAGATGAACCAGTTGCCGCAGCACGACCTTCAGACTACACAAAATATACTTCAAGTAAGTTTCACATCACACTTGCATAAACCCCGGCCAAGCAGGCTCGGGGGCTGTTCTCCAAGAGACACGCATGACGAAAGCATGAAGCAGAGCAAAAGATGCAATTCATATTAAACAAAAGCCCTGGGCGGCATTCGAGTTCTTTACAAGCAAAAGCATAAAAAGACATAAACTGTCGACTATGCTACGTCTGACACCGACTCAGACCTAGCCCTAGCAGCACGACCGGCACGCTCAGACACAGCCGCGGCACGCTTTCAAGCATGGTCACCATCTTCTTCGATAGTGTTCCAGCTTCCATCTTCATAGCGTCCGTAATGGCTGGTTTTCCACCAGAACTCTTCGGGAAACCAGCCAGAGCTGTCGCAAAATCACCCGCAACACCGTTGCCCCTTAACAGAATGAGGGTGGTCTCGGATCCACCTACCATTTGGGCTCGGGCGAAGTTCGCCAGGGTGGTTGTCCCCGGTGCAAACATGTCAGCCAAGTCCTCCACTGTCTTAGGTGGTGGATTGGCAGGCAGCACGGTCTGATATATAGAAGTCAGTGCACTCTTGGACCGGCGAAAAGCCTCTCGAGTGCGGGCACATATTTTGTCAAAGGCACTCGCCGCATCCTCGAATGAGCCCTCATCGACGGCAGGCTCGGCACCAACAGTTTCTGTTGGAAAAAGCATAAGTTATACTACTGGTGGTAGTCAGATCAAACTCGAAAATATTCTCTCAAACACATTACCTCCCAGCACTTGGGACAGCGCGCGAAGCCGATGAGTTTGCAGCGTTTCGCGTGCCTCCACCTCCTCGAGCTTTTTCTGTGAATCTTCGAGTTTCTTCTCGAGCTCTTGCACACGGGTGGCAGACGTTGCCTTCTCACCTGCGAATGGCACAAGCCACCTTTTAGCAAAAATCAGAACATTACAAAAAAAAGGGCATAAAAGGAGAGGCGGAAATTCTTACGGTCCAACTGCTCCACTCTGGCTCGCAGTTGATCGCGTTCCTGCTCCACTTGCAAATATGTGTCACCCGACTCAAGGAGAGCACGGATGAATGACTGTACAGCATAAAAACTCAAAATCAGTGCATACATGGCTTCAGCTGTTGATCAAAACACAATCAAAAAAGAGCACATCGCACTTACGTGGTTATAACGTGCAGGTAGCGTTTCACCCGACGAGGAAGGCATGTTTTCCTGAGGCTCGGGTCGAGGATCTGCCGGGGAAGTCTGTTGGGCCTCGAGCGAATCGCTTCACCCGAAGAAGAAACGGGCGTCACCTCAGGCGCAGGCGGTGGCAGATCAACCTTGGGTGGGTCGTCCTCGACCAGCCTGCACATATCAGAATCAGTCGCATAAAGCATAACCTATGACACATAGTGTTCCAGCAAAACTTACTGAGGTTCGTCGTCATCCGAGAGAATCAGCGTGTTATAGTCTATACACGCCTTGAATGACGGCGACCTAACCGGTGAAGCTGCACGCGAAGGGGACTTCTCCTTAAGCTCCCCGAGTCAGTCGAAGAAGAATCAGAATCCTCGCCTCGAGTGGCACGCGGAGGCGAGCTTTCTGCAGTCGATTTCGTTTCGTCTGCACGACGGCGCTTCAGGAGTGGAAGCTCGTCCTCCTCCTCTTGCTCGGAGTCCTCTGCCTCCTCTGTAGGGGTGTGCGCGGAGGCGAGTGAGATGTCATCGGCTTTATGATCAGCCAGCAATACCTCTGTCTCCGCGGTATTCCCATCTTCGGGTAGTGGGGGCAGGCGCTTGAGGGGAACATGACCCTGTACACAATCTAGCCATGAGCTATCACTCGACAAAAATCATATCTCCAATGCTAAATGCATAAAGGAAAGACAGCGAATACCTCGGGTAAAGGGTGCTCACTGTCAAAAGCGTCGACAGGACAATCGAGGGCAGCTATCGTTCGCCGTCAGCTTGGTGATCGATCGAACTCGCTTCTCCACATCATCAGGTGCTGGCAGAGTTTGGCCAGGCACCAAACGTGTCGGGTCCTGTGGACCCTGAAATGCCCACATGGGGTGCGCTCGCACTCGCAGCGGCTGCACACCCCTCTTGATGAAGGTCGAAATCAAATGCAGGCCGCTCACTTCGCGGCCCGCAGTCTTCATAAGCTTGGCAATCTTGGCCATTAAAGGCTTCACCTCAGCCTCTTCAGCAGCAGTGGTCTGATGCAGCCAAGCCCGTGTCTTCACCAGAGGCGCGTGGGGATCAAATCGCGGCAGTCCCTCTTGGTTGGTGGTGAAGTAGAACCACTTCTGCCTCCAACCTTGCGCAGATTCGACTTGCTTAATGTCAAAATATGCGACTTCTTTGCGGCTCTGAATGTTGAAGCCGCCAACAGCATAAACGCCTTTCTTCCCGGCGTTCTCCCTCACAGTGAAGATCTTCTTCCAAAGACCCCAATGTGGGTGCACACCCAAGAAACACTCACACAGCACAAAGAACACATCAATGTGCATAATGGAGTTGGGCGTAAAATCGTGCAACTGCACCTTGTACGCGTACATCAGAGCCCGCACAAAATCGTGAATAGGGAATGAGAATCCCCTATTCACGAAGTCGGAAGCATACGCGCTCGCCCTCCTTGGGTTGAGGGCTTACCTCGTCTCCGGGGAGGCGCGTCATTAGCAGCTCGGCGGAGGGGATCCATCCATCCCGCCGGTACCCGTCCAGCCTGGACAGCTTCATGGTGGACCGCGTCCAGTCGCCGGTCTTCTTATCCAGGGTCACGTCCTCGCCGCCCTTGGCGGCGGCGGTGCTCGTACTCCCACCAGCCACCGCGGCGGCGGCAGCAAGCGCAGCTTTCCTCTTGGGCGCCATGGAGGTGGTGGTTCGCAAGAGAGAGGGGATGCGCAGCGCAGAGGAGGAAGAAGAAGCAACGGCGGCGGTGCACGAATGGCAAGTAAAGAAATTATTTACGCCGCCACACCCTTTTAACCTCAGCACAAAGAATCCGCATCGTTGATGCGAGATCGTGGGCAGAGCTGCATATCCAGCCATACACGTGGCAGCCACGGAGGGCAACCGTCGCCGGCCACTCCGCCCACTACGCACGTAAAACGAGGAACCATCATCACGGCCCCGTGAAAACCGCGTCAGAGCGGTCAAATCCAGTCCAAACAGCACCGTCGTTCGGTCAAGCGCTGCACAATGGGCCCACATACGTGTCACGTCCCATCCATCGTAGCATAACGCACGCCACCGCGTGTCAGGCATCGCAGTCGCCACAAAACGTCATCCCTGACGTCATTGCACGCGATCTGTTCGGAAAAGCATTCGGGTTCGCCCAATGCATATCAGTCACTCGATTGTTTCATTTGATTCGGGTGTGAAAAAAAACAATGTTAAAGCAAAAAGTAGTCACTCGACCGTTCCTTCGACAAAAGGCATGTTACTCCCATCGGGAGCGTATCAAAAAAAATTCGATTGAGAGTGTACGGGATAAAAAAGATTTGAGATTATGCTCCATTGCAAGCAATAAAGCACAATCTCGGGGCTACTCCCATCGGGAGCGCTGTCGCGCACCCGATAGAATAACGACAAAGTGTCAGTCGACAAAAGGCTCGACTCAGTTCATATACAAAATCACACTCGAAACATTCCCGAGTTGCGTCCGCTGCAAATACCTCGGATGCTGCACGCATAGTGCAAAGGTAAGACCCGCCGAACTTTCGAGCTGGGCTAAGGACCGTTCCAGCAACGTCAATTCTTATACTTTCCGTGTCAGCAGACATGATGAAAAATCACGACGGACGCGTTGGGTAAATTTCAAAGTTATACTGCAGATCGATTCAGTAAGACCTCCGCGGCCTAGTTGAGTCTGACCAGTCTGTTCCCGATTCGAGTTGTTAACCCGTAAGGTTTTATCTGAATGTGTAGTTAACCGGTCCCGATCCGTCAAGTGTACCAGGCCTACTAAGCTATTATCCCTTGATTATCATAAGCAAAAACCAAAGTCGATGCAATACTCGACATAGCCAACATGTGCTATTCATACAGAAATTCTAATTACAACATACAGGTACAAAGCATATGACGTGCACTTACGAATAAGTCCATGCCCGATTTTTTGAGTCAGACAAGTACTCGGGGGCTACTGACAAGGATATACATCTCGGGTACCCTACCATAAGGGTACCTGATGCACGTGTCGACTAAGGCCCAACTATCAAGAGCCTACATGAAGCCCATGACGAAAGGCCCAACAAGATGGAGTACCCTCCAAGATTAGACATAGGCATAGTCGATTTATACTTTCCTTACATGTAAACAGGGTCGGTTACGGATTCCCGAGACCCAGCCTCTTATAAAGGCTGGGAGGGTCGTCGATCCTGGACAAGCAATATTCAAACCACCAAAAGCTCTAGCAGATCGACATCTCGCCGGAGCCTCCCTGTAATCATATAATCCCACACGATCAATACCAGACAAGTAGGAAGTAGGGTGTTACTCTCCGGAGGCCTGAACCTGGGTAAATCTTTATCTCTGCTTGTCAGCCGACGAAACTACCAGTACTACCACGTTCTCTCCCCACAATCTCAACCCTAGATCCTTAACCATGGGATTTGATGAGTTAACCCCTCGTCATCCGCCCACGTAGTAACTTAACTCACCGGCCCGGCCGCATCTGGGGGGCGCAAGCGCCGACGAGGCAACATGGAGGGGACTCTGATTCCGGCAGGCTCGTCGGGCTCAACTTCAATATGAAAAAGGCTGTTGGGTAATTCCATGGCTCGATTGTTGTTTAATTCTGGTTTTAACTCAATTTAGGACCATCGACATTGAATTCTTTTTTTTTTTGGTTATTGGATTTGTGCATAAATTTCTAAATAGCTAAACTGACATGGCTTGAATTAATGATCAATTGTTGATAAAAATATTACAAATTTTAGAAATTGGGAGATTTTTGGTTCATAGAAGAAGCTTGCAATAGTCAGTGCCGCATTTCAACTTTTCGCAATGATTGTCGGAGTTTCATTAGTCTTTTCTGAGTTCTTTTAATTCCTATCATATCCAATTTTAACGCATATGAGCATTTTAATGTGTTGCTATCTTGTGAATATTGGAATGTGTTTTGAGCGTGTAATGTATCATAATACTGTTTCACATTAAAATTATTTTGAACACAATATTTGCTCCATATTTTCTACATTTGTCTGAGAATTTTTTTTAGTTGCACTACGGTGCGCCCAGGCTTCGACAAATTTCTAGGTCCGCCACTGGACACTGATGCGCACATTCATCAAGCACACGCCCATAAGACCTTATCACAAGAAAAGAAAAAAAAGGAGCTAAAGCCTGGCATATTACTATCCCATCGTTCACACGCCTATCCCTTCCGCGAAACTGAAAGCAACAGTAAAGAACACGCAACAAACAAAATGTTGGTAGCCTCCAACAAGCTGAAAGGAAAACATTAGTGCAGATTACACCTCCGTCAAGACACTTCTTTTGATTATTCACCGCCCATTTCACATCTCACACGAAAAGGACCAGCTCTGTTGTTGTTGCAGAGGTGCATGCTGGCTGCCGCGGTTTCTTAAGTGCTAAGCCAGGAACCAAACCCCCGGAAAAAAACAACTTGACACCGCTAGCAGCGCTGGCTGTATATACGTGCACCGACCTGCAAAGCAAAAGAAACCAAATCCTTTGCTTGGGAAGAAAACCACCCACGCATGCATGCAACGTCAAAGTGCTAGATGCAATGTCAGACTGCTGTGCGAATCGATCCTGTGGGTGTTCTTAATGGCGGCTCAGAACACCGGTAACTAAGCTAAGCATAATTAGTACCGTCTCCGTTCCAAATCTTGCGCTCGATATTCTAGTGGTCTTTAAATCAAGAGTAGAACCTTGAACTACCTTTACTTGATAGATATGCTAATTGATGCAAAGCAGAGACAGACTATACCATTGCTTCAAGGAAAATGCAGATTCTGGTGTGTTGGAGTTTATGGAATCACATAAATAGTATCGTCTTCAATGGTGGCAAGAGAAGTAAGGAGGAATGTTTCAACATGTTGAAAAACTACTCCATAGTCAGATTGAGGGCTAAGCCTGGCATGGCCTGATCTGTTGAAGTACGGTTATTTGCATAGTTGCACCTATCCATCCGTGCATAACCCTATTTTATTAGTGAAAAATGAACAGCAAAGGCCTTCCTTGCTGTTTCTCAACAAAAAATTGTGCGGTTAAATTTGCATATCTTTAAACGTGAATTAAAACAAACTATATACTCCAAAAGGGAGTGGATAAAATTGTGCTAGTATATTAGTCAAGAAAAGTAGTGTCATGGTATAAATTTAATAATTGTTACTTACGTACTTGTATAAGTATTAACGTTTAAGTTGTTTTTTCCAAAAGGGGGTAAGCCTCGACCTCTGCATCGGTGGATGCACACAGGACTAAGCTACATCGACCTAGCCCACCTACTACGCAAGAACCCGGCAAGATCGAAATCGACACTCACGCAGCTAAGGACCAGCATCCTGAAGACCTTCCGAGATCTGACAAGGAGAAGACTCCCTCCGTACGCCATGAAGACTTGGGCACCAAGAAGGAGAAGGTGCAGGAACGCACCAAAGATGGTGTCACCAGGGGACAACCATGGTGGGGATGTCAGTCCACCGGCCATGTTTTCCCCCCGAGACGGACATGCCCAAGGAAAGTACGAGAAGGAGCCACGTCGCCTGGATAGGCCACCACCACCACCGAGTGGTTTTTCTCGCCTAAAACCCCTCACGTTCCTTGCGAGACCACCTGTGGCGTCCCCCTGGCCTATAAAGTGAGGGCCAAGGGCACCAAGGAGAGGATCCCAAGTTCGGAGCAAATCAAGACTAGACTAGGGCTAGAGAGGCAGAGTCGAGAGGTGATCTCCTCCGGGTAAGGATCTGCTCGTCGTCTACCTCCAGCCAGCCACCTCTCGGGTAGTTCACCCGGAGACCGCCTTGTAGCCACACACCATGATGACCTCATCAAGCCAGACATGTAGGAGTAGGGCTTTTAGCTTCCAGGCGGCCTGAATTTGGGTAACTCCATGCATGTGTGCCTGTTCTTTTCGTGCAAATCCCCTCTGCGCGGATGAATCTCTCTTCTCCCGGAAGCAACATTCCTAGCCGCCTTCACGCCTCGTGCCAAACCTAAAAGGGTGTATCCTTTACTCTATGTGTCCGCACGACGTGACACGACATGAACTAAATTTACCATCTCCATATGGTTGCACCCATAGTGCATAGAATCGTGTGTTCGTTGAATTTTGAAAAGGAGGGACTGCTCATTAAATGTAGTAGAGCTGTCACTAGTAGAAAACGGCTCATTAGTCCCGGGTCCAAAGGGCCTTTAGTCCCGATTTTCCAACCGGGACTAAACTTTCAGGACTAAAGGGGGGGCCTTTAGTCCCGGTTGTCCACGAACCGCGACTAATGTGCATCCACGTGGCCACGGTCGGGCGCGCATGGCGGGGACTCTTTAGTCCCGGTTGGTGTTACCAACCAGGACTAAAAATTTCTGATTGAAGATTTCTTATTTTTGTTTTCTATTTATTTATTTTTTAGGGGTTTCGATTTTTTGTTTTCCATTTAATTCTTTTTTATGAAGATCACGTTGCGCAAAAAACAAGTCGTATACATAAAGTTTACACTACATCGAGATCACGTTTGATGCATATATATACATACGCACACAAGTTGATTTAATGAAATTCTCACGTCGAGATCACGTCAATTACATTGGAGGCATAATATAATTACTAGGGTGATAAAATTCTCCGGTTTTCTTTAGGACCTCCGAGTACAAAAATCCCGCAATTTCCTCTTGAATTGCTTTTAGGCGCTTCGTTGGTATGAGCTGGTCCCGCATTCTTTCCATCTAGATCAATATGAATATGTGAGTTTTGTGTAATATATATGAAATCATCATAAAATAAATTATGAATGGAACTCAACACAATATGGTAATAAAAAAATTGCAAATAGTGTATACGTACTTCAGCTGTTCTGGTTTCTCTATTTCGCTCAGTGACAAAAGAGCGTATGTACTCGCAAATGTAGTATGCACATAAATTAGTCCCTTGTGGCTGCCTCAGACACCACTTTACAAAGAATAGAATTTAATTAAAATAATAATCAAGCATGATAATGATATTGAAACTAGAATTAAAGAGTTGCGCGGACCTAGATATATAGTACTACTTACCTTGGTTTCATAAAAATACAGCTCTGGTTTCCATTCCCCTGGAACCTTCACGATGAACTGTTTCCAAACCCTGTCCGGCAAAAGAAAATGATTAAAGGAGTTATTAATTACTTGATATCGTAAAATGAACGAAAGAGGTCTATATAGGGCGATAATGATTGAAATTACCTCTGAATTATTTCTTGCAAGTCGAGGTACTCGTCCATATCTTTCCTTAACGAGTCCAAGATTTGAACGACTCCTTGGTCAACTCTAATGACTAGCAGAATTCAGTGGAAACTGCGCACGTTTATATGTCCATGACTCATCGATTACACTAAACAGCGAGTAAACAAAATAGAATGTGTACAAGGTACAAGAACACTCACTGGTAGTTGTAAGGAAAAAGTATTTCTCCGAAGGTATTTTGTTTCATTAAAAACCGGAGCAAGTTGTTCTCTGTGTCCTCGGGATGGTTCTTTACGGTAACTTCATGAATGTAATATGGGTCAATGAACCTAGTGCCATAGATGCGGCGTTCTCTGCATTCGACAATCTTCATTCTGCATAATAGCATACAAAAGAATATAGTGAGATAATTACAGGCAATGAACGAGCTGAGCTAGAGACTTAATTAAATTGCAGAAATAAATCACTTACAAACAATAGCAACTGACGAGGGCTTTGTCGAGGGCGTCATGATTGAATAGCTGAAATTTTTCAGAAAACGGAACGTACATCGCGTCATCCGTGAAGTAATGCTCTTTCCTATATTTTACCCAGAAGATATCATGCCCGGCCTTTGCGGCTTTCTCGTACCACTGATGCAATCGGCGCAATTGTGTTGTTAGAGACTCGACCTGCTCAGGTCTGACCAGGGACCTCCCGTAGACATATGTCCATGCATACTGATATTCTGTGGGGTCGTCTATGCGAAAAGTGTCGTGGTGTACTTCCTTATCGGGCATCACCTTGAGCGGGGCGATCGATTGATTTGCCTGTTCTCCGAGATGGGCCACTTGTTTCCCGGATTTTGTCGTACGCATCTGCTCCCTCTTTAGGCGATATGCTGCCTCCTTCTCCTGCTTCTCTTGACTAATTGTCTTCTGAAGAACACGATCATAGTCATTTGGCAAAACAGGCGGCTGTGGCAGTCCCCTCGATAGATTTTTCAAACATCTCTCAACTTTTTCCGCTGGTATTATCTCCTTTGGCGGGGGCCTTCTCGGTCCTAATTGTCTTTTCACATCTGCTTGCACCGACGTGTCGAGTTCCTCTTGAGTCAAGTCGTAACTTCTCTTTGGAAGAGGCTTTAGCAACTCGCGTTCCTCTCGAGTTTCCTTATTTTCCCGTCTCCTCTGTGTATATGTCGACGGGTAGTTCAGTTTTCGCTTACCAGTGTGCACAATCGACGGACGGGACGTCGCGTGCGATGGACTCGCGCTGGGCTCCCAACCGGCGTCGGGGGATGGATCTTGAGGTGGGGGGAAGGATCTTGAGGTGGGGGATGGCTCTTGAGGTGGGGGTCTGCTACTCGGAGGAGTCGGTGGCCTTGGCGCCAAGTTTGGAAACACGATGTGTTTCTTCTTCCAGAGAACGATGGCCTTCTTGGCTTCTCCCAGTGTCTTCTCGTCATCACCTCTAGGAATGTCAAGATTCAGATTAGCATATAACGGCACAATTTCATCCACCCCGACACGAGCATAGCTAGCTGGAATCCCACCGAGATGGTAGCTTGCTCCAGATTGATTTGGTAAAGCATAGTCGACCGCCACCTTGAAGGACATGTTCTTCATTGCCATATGTAGCTCACAGTCTGTCTTCTCTGTGATATCATCCACGGGGTAGTGAGCCGCCGGCGGTTCGAGTTCAGAATGTTCTAGCTGCGTGGAACCCACGCTGCTTTTCCGCTGATCAGATGGGGCGGCTTTGACTTCAAGACCTTCTAGCTGCTGCTGAGATGCCCTTTGCTGACTAATTGAGTCTAATTGGTCCTGCTGCTGCTGCACCTTGCGTTCCAATGCCGATAACCGGTCTGAATCCTGCTTCTTCTTTCTCTGACGGCTTCTACAAGTATCAGCGTCTTCCGGAAAATCTTGCTTCCACGAAACTCCGGGTCCATAGCCTCGTACTCGTCCAACTTTTTCAGGATTCCCGAGTGCGAGTGACAACTCGTCTTTCTCTCTGTCGACCACGTACACTCCTCTTCGAACTTTATCTATTGCGTCCACAAGTTTTTTGGTTATATACTCAATTTTTTCCTTCCATCTTCCCTGAGCAACAATCAGCCCTGTCATTGGGTCCAACCCGCCCCATGCGCGAACAACCAAAACTTGGACCTCTCGGGCCAGTCCGCTGTCTGTGGAATGATCCCTTGATCAAGCAGTTTTGCTTCAAAGGCTTCCCACTTAGGCACGGCAGTCTTGTAGCCACCTGGCCCCAAAGTATGGTGATATTCTTTCTTCTCAGCATTTGCCTTATTTGTTTTCGATCAGGCCACAGCGGCCTCCGATTTTCTTTGTTGCACAAATGTGGGCCACTGCTGTTGTATCTTCACTAGTGGTCCAGTGAATTCTGGATCTTGTTCCTCTGCATCTACATAAGCTTTCCATAAGTTTTTCTTCCAGGTCCAGAATTGTTCGGCCATCTTCATAAGAGTCCACTGCTTGACTTTCTTCTTCAACGGCTCGGGTAGACCTGGCGGTAGGTTGACATTTGTCAAGAGCGTGTCCTAAAGCAAATCTTTTCTTTTGTCGTCGACATAAATAGTTGCCTTGTTGTCGTCCTTCGGCTTATGCCATTCTTGAAGGATGATCGGGACCAAGTCCCTAACAAGAACTCCGCATTGATTTATAAATTTATGGCGGCACTATAAGGGTTCCAGCGGTTCGCCACCATCACCAACTCGGTCGATGGATATCCTTACACCTTCCTTCAATGGCTTCGTCGGCCTCGTTTTGACCCTGCTTTTGACCCTTTCGACCCTTTAGCAGCGGATGATTTGCTCGATCCGGAGGGCTAAAAGAAAAAATGATTCGTTAATAACTGCAATACAACTCAAATAATGCATCTAGTGATCGATCAACAGAGGCTTAATATACCTTGCCGGAGTTTGTTAAGGGCACTTCCTCCTCTCTGCAAATTTCTTCTTGCTCAACTCCCTCACCGGAGTCGTTCAGAAATTGTGAGTTGTAATCTTCTCCAATTACCACATCTTCTTCAGGCGTGTTTGCACGTCCTGCTATAATCTGATACATTCGCAGTTCACGCTCCTCGTCTCTGTCGGCGACGTCCGGACAATTTGGATCCATTGGCTCTTCACGCTCCTCGTCTCTGTCGGGGGCGTCCGGATAATTTGGATCCATAGCTCAATGTCCCTGCAATAAATTTTGTAACAAGAATATGAATCTTAAAATTTGCATCTTAGCAAAATGTGAATGCAAATTTATAGCAACTACTTAGCAAATTTAAATTTTATACCAACTACTAGCAAATTCTACCACTAACAAATTTACCTAACACTAAAAATTTACCTAGCACTAACACATGCATTTCCTAACACTAACAACAATTACAAACCTAGCACTAACAACAATTACAAAACTACAAATAGCATCTCCTAACAACAATTACATGTTGTATATACACAACAATTACAAAATTACAAACCTAGCACTAACAACAATTACATGTTGTATACAACAATTACAATTTTCTAACACAATTTTCTAACAATTACAATTTTCTAACAACAATTACAATTTTCTAACACAATTTTCTAACAATTACAATTTTCTAACAAAATTACAAACAATTACAACTAACCTAGAACTAGTCTCAACTAACAAAATTACAAACAATTACAACAAACCTAGCACTTAACAAAATTACAAACAATTCCAATTGTGCTAAAACAATTTTCCTTACACCTATGCAGGGAAGGAATGGGAGGGAAGCACCTCGATCCGGCGGCGGTGGCAGACGACCGGAGGGGGAGGAGCACACGGCGGTGGGCCGTGGCGGAGCAGCACGGCGGTGAGGGGCAGGGCGGCACCTCGGGCGCGGGGGCGGCGGAGAGGGAGGCCGGGGAGGAGATGGCGGCGTCGTGGAGACTGGAGGAGCGCAGGTGGACGGAACCTCGGGCGCGGGGGCGACGGATGCGCACGGCGGCGACGGCGACCTCGAACTCCAACGACTCTGGCGCGGGTGGTGGAAATCTGCGGAGGAAAGGGCAGAGGAGAGGGTGAGAAGAAGGGGGCTGAGGCGACGGCGGGAAGGCGGCGACGACAGCGCGTCTTGGAGGGGAGGGGGCAGCACCTCCGGCGGCGGCAGCACCTCGTGCCTGGGCAGACGGTTCCAGCATCGGGGAGGGGAAGTGTCGAGAATGAGAGAAAAACAGGGGAGAAGTGAACTAAAACTGCTCCAAAAAGCCTTTAATCCTGGTTCCAGCCACGAACCGGGACTAAAGACCCTTTAGTCGCGGTTGGTAACACAAACTGCGACTAAAGGCCTGTCTGGGCCGCGAAAAATTGCGCACGAAGAGGAGCGGCCCTTTAGTCCCGGTTGGTGTTACCAACCGGGACAACTAGGCTTTTTATTTATTTTTTCTAGTTTCTTTTTCTGTTTCTTTCTGTTTCTTTTGTATACTTTGATTTACATGCTTTTTGAATTTTTTTAAGTTTCTTCTGTATACTTTGATTTACATGCTTTATGAATTGTTTTTTGCTCTAGTTTCTTTTTATATATATTTAATTTAAATGTTTCAATATTTCTGAAAATCATATCTTTTTCTTATTTCTTTTATATCCATTGATTTAATTGTCAAAAAAATTGTAATAATTATCTCTTTATTTCAAAAACATTTTTAAATTTTTTTTAGTTTCTTTTTCTGTTTATTTTTTATACTTTGATTTACATGCTTTTTGAAAAAAAATTCAAGTTTCTTTTCCTGTTTCTTTTGTATACTTTGATTTACATGCTTTTTAATTGTTTTTTTGCTCTAGTTTCTTTTTTATATATATTTAATTTAAATGTTTCAATATTTCTGAAAATCATATCTTTTTCTTATTTCTTTTATATCCATTGATTTAATTGTATAAAAATTTGTAATAATTATCTCTTTATTTTAAAAACATCCTTAACAACATCCCTACACAGTTACATAAAAGGTTTAATACATTATTACACATCACGAACAGTTTTCATAACACAGTTACATTACTACATAAACGGATTTGTTGGGTCGGAGGCCGTAGCATTAGGGGGAACGGCGGGAGGAGCCAGCCCCGTTTGCGGCCGCCCGGTTCTCGCGCGCACGTTTGCGGCGGAGGGTAAGATCCATTGAGGATGAGTCTTTCAGCGTCCAATCCAGCTCGGAAGCCTCCTTCGCCTTGAGCTGGTAGGCAGTCTTGGCTCGCTGGACACGGTCGTCGCGGACAGATTGGAAGGAGGCTTCCATGGCCTCCTGTATCTGTAACCCACAGCCCTCTTCCCCGTCGTCGCTCCAGTCGAAATTGTCGTCCTCCTCCTCCTCGGCGGGAGGAGCGGCGGCGCCTGGTGGAGGTGCGGCGGCACCTGGTGGAGACGTGTCCAAGTCGCCGTATGCGGCCGTGGATCCCCACGCCACCCCTACGGCGTACGCATCCTCGTCGGGGTCGGGGACGTCGGAGCACGCGCGCTCGTACGCCCTCCGCACCGGATCCGGCACCGGAGCAGGAGGCCGGTAGCTGGGCATTCCTCTCCACGCCGGGCTCGTGGGCATACGACAGGATAAGCTCCCGCGGAAGCGCCCAAGCGCGCTCTGTCGAGCACGCTCGAGCTCGTCCAGAAGGCGCTGCGGCGGGCGTGGTGGATCCATCTCATGGAGACGATGGGTTCGTTGCTAGGAATGGTGGATTAGGGTTTACCCCGTCGACGATAATACATATAGACCTCCAGGGCAGCGCTGATAACCCCCAAGAGCAGGGGATCACTGTAGCACCTCTAATGTGGAAGTAGGTATCGATCCGCAGGAGCAAGAAGGAAAAGTTATCTATTCCCTACAACTAAAGTGTCACAAGTTTTAGTTGATTATGCACTAAACAAGTTTAAAGAACAAGATGGTTGATTTAATGGATGGAAGTTTAATGTAACAAAACAAGAATGTAAAAGTGTCCCAATCCTCTTCAATGCAAGAGGACAAGACAAAGGTTTTCTCTTATAGGAACAATGGACATGGGTTCATGGGTTCACTCAATCCTCTCTCCCATCTATGGTGATTATCATGTTATAGATAAAAAGTACACACAATTGTCATGCTTTAATGGTAAACTTCTATGACGGCTACATGTCCTAAAACACATAGTTGAAAGAAAATAATCATTTGTGTTGCTAGGTCACCCTCGTAAGGCTAGCGTGGTTTGTTGTCACTCCCACATCATACTTCTTCCTTTTTACCCCCAGATAAAGGATGTTGGGCTGTATTGTGTCACTCAATACATATGCCGTTGTCACATCGGCCATCCCGTACCTACATACATCATACTTCATAATGGACAATATTCTAAACACTAGTGCAATGATTCATATTTCGTGTGCATGACCACATCTCTCTCATCTATCTACACTTGGTGGTGTCAATCACCTCATGACATGGATAAACAAGGCATTATGCATAAATCGAACCATCACATGCATCATAGAATATCTCCAAAGTATGACAAGTCATAAAAGATCCAACACAACGGTAAATGCATAACAAATATCATCTCATACCACAATATCCACCATAGGAATTACATAGATAGATCCATACTTATGCAAGGCACATCATATGGACTTCAACAATGATCATACATAGAGAGATTAGATCAAGTTACCACCACAAACCCAAAGTCCAGGGGGTGGACTACTCCCCCTTCATCATGGTGATGATGGTGGAGATGTTGGAGAAGATGGAGACCACCCCGGCAGCGCCCCGCCGGAGTTTTCCCCCTCCAATCTGCAGCTCCAGGTCTTCTGTTTCGTGGTTTTGTGTTTCTGCGGCGCTCCCTTCCGAAAGCCGTCGGGGGACTATTTTTATAGTCGTTTTTAGGTCAAGACGAAGGCACGGGGACGAAGATCGACGGCATCGGAGGCTCGAGGCCCAGGATAGGGGGTCCCACGCGGCCAAGGAATCTGGCCGCGTGGGCCCACCTCTTTTGGCCCTCGGGTTTCCATTTTTTCGCTTCCTTCGCTCCTACGCTTTGTTCCTTCCAAAAAATGATCCCCGCAAAATATTAGGTCATTTGGACGTCGTTTGGGTCCCTGAAACATCAAAATATAGAAAATAGGGTTTTCTGCCAGTGCAGGGTTAATTCCAGAAAAATAGGGAAACTGTGAAATATTCCCAAAATCAATATAAAACAATGATATAACCCTTATATGATGCAAATATGATTGAAATATAAGTAATATAATGCAAAGTTCATGTATGCATTTTACATGCATCAACATCCCCAAGCTTAACCTATACTCGTCCTCGAGTATGAAGGTGATAAAACTAACATGGACTTTGCTTTTTAATACTATCAATGGATATCAAAGATGATTACTATTGCTACATAGAGTCAAATGATTCATTCTTCAAAGGAATAGCAATATACAAGATAGATTATGAAGTGATATCAAATATTCAATGTAAGGATGTTCAATGATAATTCACAAAGTGTAACATAGAAGAAAGTACTATGGACCAAATGTATGCATAATAAAAAGTAAAAACATCCTATAATGGTCATAGAGTATTCTTGTAAATCTGAATATAAAAGGTGGACACTTTGGAAAGATATATAAATAAGTAGAGGTAAAACATGAATAAGTTTCATCTAGCTTCCAAATGCTTCTACTTAAGTTAATGTTTGCAATGTGGTATCCATTGGTGTGGAGCTCTCATTACCCCTATCATAGCATCTTGAATGGTTAAAGTTTAAAGTGAAAGCAAATATGAGTAGTGTGCTTGACAAAGTATGGGTTGAATGCCTCATGCCCCGTGAATACGAGTACCTACACCACGGTGTTACTCAACTCGGGCCACAAAGCAAGTTCAAGTTAAAGTCATTGTAAGTAATATAATAGCGTCATCAAGAGCGTCAACTGGGGTACCTCTTGCCTCAGGACATGGAAACTAGCCCATGTCAAAATGACAAGACAAACAGACAATGAACAATCTCAGCACTCTTTTATTTACTATTTGTATAGCTTTTTATTATGACGTGCATCACTGAATGTTCACTTTGGTACGCTGTAAATTTCCACCATGAATGATGCATGGCTTAGGTTAGCGGCCCAGGCGTCTCTCTAGCCATTTATACAAACTCCTCAAACTTACTAAGTTTCCGCATTTATTTGGCACCATGATAAGCATCCATAAACAAAAGTACATGATATCAACTAAATATAATTAAGAGCACGTTGAAAGCTTGCCATGTGACAGCACATATGAGCTAACTCCCAACCAAGACTCTTGTCAAGCATACAACTTCATAATTTTAATCACAATGGTTCATGTTTATTAAGTGCAATAAAAGTAAAGTGTGCATCAAGTTCGTGAGAGCTTTTTAACCAACTTTCCCATAACAATCAATAACATAAGCATTTTAATTTGGAAACATAGATAATACAATATAACATGATAAACATACTCGGAATAGCATTAAGCTAATAGGTAGATATGGTGGACTCACTGGAAAACTTTGGTTGAAGGTGTTGGAAAACAAGTTTTTACTTGTTGGAATTTTTGGGCTAGCAAAAGGGAGAAAGTTGACCGTCTAAATGCATGCATAAGTGTCCATAGAACTAATCAATCCATGTTAAACAAAGTAAAGTAACATTCAGCATCAAAACATGAATAAAAGATAGCTCTTGATAAAACACTTGCAAATTAATACTCATTAAAAAGCACATGAATCATGCAACTATATGTATCTTTTTGAATCAACTCAAACATCCCTTTCCCAATCTTTTTAATAGCATCCAACTTAATTCAACCCAAATTTCCAGTAGCTCTCTCATAACATAAATGAAAAGTGGTGGTCTCACAAATAAAAACCAAACCGAAATAACAAAAATAAAAGACGCTCCAAGTTTATGCGATAAAGTGCATTGATCGAAAAACAGAAGTTAGACGTGTGCAAACCGAGAGTGTGTTGGTCCAATGGGGTTGTCTTCACATCCCCAAGCTTATGGTCTTCACCATCCTTGGATAACTCTTGGTGCATCTCCTCTAATCCCTGTGAAAAAACTTCAAAACACCGTTTCTCCCATCTCTTTTCTGTGGGGTGACATTAGTAGTGATAGACAAATGAATTGCTTGCTGCATAAAATCCTTAAACAAAAATGTGAAACATGTCCAGAAAGTATATAATGTTGTATGCCTACTTATAAACTCAATTGGATAAAAAAGATTCAAGTTAAAAGTTCAAAGAATGCATCAAACAAAATGGGACAGAATCTGTCCAGAAAAACAGCAGCAGCAAAACGCATTTTTCTACCCTACTTAAATATGTCGAAAAAATCTGAAAAAATTCACGCTTACAGAGGATGAAAAGTTGCAATTACAGTTCAAATTTCAGCTCATTCGGAGTTACAGAATAGAAATGAAAAATCATACCGTGCACAGATTCGTGCTGGAATAAAATCTCCGAATACAAATAGCAACTTTTTCAAACCAAAACGGGTAAAACTTGGCACTTTATTAAAAATTCCAGAAACAAAATTAAAAACTAAGTCTCTTGTTACAGCAAGAGGACACAAAGAAAATCAAAAATAAAAACAACCGGGTTGCCTCCCGTAAAGCGCTTTCTTTATAGCCATGTAGCTAGGCTTCTTACTTGATATCAAGATGGTTGGAGTGAGGTGGCTTGGCATCCCCAAGCTTGAATTCTTGTCCTTATTTGATATATGTTGGGTGAGTCTAGGGGTAACATCCCCAAGCTTGAGTGTTTGTCTCTCTTGATCTTTGTTCATCACCCTCAACTCTTCCACTTGAAAATTCTCTTTACACAAAACTCAACATAAAACTTGATTAGAGGGGTTAGTGTCTCCATAAATTAAATCCTCATAGGTACAGCAAAGACATATAATGAGTTGATTCTAAACATTAACTACTGTTACTAAGGTTATGTTTTGCTCTTTGATCAAAAGAACCACACAAAACATAGTAATGAGACTAATGCAAAATAAAAACAGAATCTGTCAAAAACTGGACAGCCTGAAAGGAGCGAATTTTTAGAGGCACTTATGTTGCTCAAATCAGAAAACTTTGAACTAATGAAATGTGTAATAACAACTGAATATTGCTGTCGTAAAATATCAGGTCAAAATTCCTCTTCTGTGATTTTTAACATTCTTCGCAGTGAAGCTTAGGAATCTGTTTTCTGGACAGCAAATCACTATTGTTTGATCCTAGCTCTCAAATAGGACCATCATCTAAAGCATTATCATATAGAATATCTAAACCAAATTCCTCATCACTTTCAAAGCTATTATCAATAATAATATCATTTTGAATGTGTTGATCATCATCAGAATCAGAATCAAAATAGCATGGTGAGTAAGGATATGGGCAATCCTCTAATACCTTTTCCTCTTCTCTATATTCTTCTTGTTCCTGCAAGCCATTAGATCTCTCCTTGATAGCAACAAGATTGTTATAATATTCAAGGATATAGGTATTCTTACAAAAGAGTTTCAAGAGTTGTTCAAGTGTTGTAGCAAGTCTTGGTGTGAGGCTACGAGCTTTATCTATATTAAACATAACTATCTCAAGAATTCCCATTACAATAGTAAATTCCTCGGCTGCCTTCATATCAGTGGTCATAATTTCATTATTATGGTAAGAGGCAATTATAGGCATACTCTCAAGCTTGCATTGAAAATTAAGATGCTTAGGATATTGATCTATGCAGCAAGATACATTATACCTATCACATAATCCATGGCCAATTACATTTAATGCTTCCATTATAAACCTTTTTTGATCAACATTAATTGATCCAACCATAGGGGGTTGCATAAGTACGTGACTCATACATTCCACGAACATAACAAATGAACTAATTTTTTTGTGTTTTTCAAATAAGGAGAGTATAAACTGATACATAACTAAAAGTAAAGCTAATGAGAAACTCACAACCAAACAAGTTTAAAGGAACCTCCCCAAGCTTAGATGATTGTAAGATATAAAACAAGATAAAATAAATCTAAAGTCTAGTGCACACAAGAATAGAAACTTAAGCGCTACGCTCCCCGGCAACGGCGCCAGAAAAGTACTTGATAACCCCCAAGAGCAGGGGATCACTGTAGCACCTCTCAATGTGGAAGTAGGGTATCGATCCGCAGGAGCAAGAAGGAAAAGTTATCTATTCCCTACAACTAAAGTGTCACAAGTTTTAGTTGATTATGCACTAAACAAGTTTAAAGAACAAGATGGTTGATTTAATGGATGGAAGTTTAATGTAACAAAACAAGAATGTAAAAGTGTCCCAATCCTCTTCAATGCAAGAGGACAAGACAAAGGTTTTCTCTTATAGGAACAATGGACATGGGTTCATGGGTTCACTCAATCCTCTCTCCCATCTATGGTGATTATCATGTTATAGATAAAAAGTACACACAATTGTCATGCTTTAATGGTAAACTTCTATGACGGCTACATGTCCTAAAACACATAGTTGAAAGAAAATAATCATTTGTGTTGCTAGGTCACCCTCGTAAGGCTAGCGTGGTTTGTTGTCACTCCCACATCATACTTCTTCCTTTTTACCCCCAGATAAAGGATGTTGGGCTGTATTGTGTCACTCAATACATATGCCGTTGTCACATCGGCCATCCCGTACCTACATACATCATACTTCATAATGGACAATATTCTAAACACTAGTGCAATGATTCATATTTCGTGTGCATGACCACATCTCTCTCATCTATCTACACTTGGTGGTGTCAATCACCTCATGACATGGATAAACAAGGCATTATGCATAAATCGAACCATCACATGCATCATAGAATATCTCCAAAGTATGACAAGTCATAAAAGATCCAACACAACGGTAAATGCATAACAAATATCATCTCATACCACAATATCCACCATAGGAATTACATAGATAGATCCATACTTATGCAAGGCACATCATATGGACTTCAACAATGATCATACATAGAGAGATTAGATCAAGTTACCACCACAAACCCAAAGTCCAGGGGGTGGACTACTCCCCCTTCATCATGGTGATGATGGTGGAGATGTTGGAGAAGATGGAGACCACCCCGGCAGCGCCCCGCCGGAGTTTTCCCCCTCCAATCTGCAGCTCCAGGTCTTCTGTTTCGTGGTTTTGTGTTTCTGCGGCTCCCTTCCGAAAGCCGTCGGGGGACTATTTTTATAGTCGTTTTTAGGTCAAGACGAAGGCACGGGGACGAAGATCGACGGCATCGGAGGCTCGAGGCCCAGGATAGGGGGTCCCACACGGCCAAGGAATCTGGCCGCGTGGGCCCACCTCTTTTGGCCCTCGGGTTTCCATTTTTTGCTTCCTTCGCTCCTACGCTTTGTTCCTTCCAAAAAATGATCCCCGCAAAATATTAGGTCATTTGGACGTCGTTTGGGTCCCTGAAACATCAAAATATAGAAAATAGGGTTTTCTGCCAGTGCAGGGTTAATTCCAGAAAAATAGGGAAACTGTGAAATATTCCCAAAATCAATATAAAACAATGATATAACCCTTATATGATGCAAATATGATTGAAATATAAGTAATATAATGCAAAGTTCATGTATGAATTTTACATGCATCAAGCGCTGGGGGAGGACACGTGACCGCAAAGCCTGCATTTAGTCCCGGTTGGTAACCGGGACTAAAGAAGCACACGGATCGTGTGTTTCTTTCAAGCGCTTGTGAGCCGTTGGCTCAGGGGTGTGTTTCTTTCAAGCGCTTGTGAGCCGTTGGATCAGGGGTGTTTGAGGGCAAAATTAGTGTTCGATCAGTCACATGACCCTATATATAGCCCCCATCTCGAACATGTTCGGCACTCAGTGTAGTTCATTTGATATACAAAGCATTCAGATTCCCTGCATACGTCCAACGGTGCATTTGATATGCGGGTACTCACGAGCCACCGTTGGGCTGTATGTAGGGAAAACCGTGTGTTTTGTTCTATCTACAAAATCCTTCAGTTCATCGACCGAATACAAAAGATTTCTTCTGAGTTTTCAGAACACAGTTACATACAAGATTTCATACATTACTACACATCACCAACAACATCCCTATCTAGTGTTCACTTTTTCTTCGTGTGTCCCTTTCTTCTGATTGCGCCGTAACCATGGACAATCTTCATCATTTAACTTGATGCTTGGGTCAGTGTTCACTTTGAAGGGCGGAATTTCATGAAACTTATCGTAATCTTCTGACATGTCTGTCTTATCCTCCACTCCCACGATGTTCCTTTTCCTCGAAAGAACAATGTGGCACTTTGGCTCATCATATGATGTATTTGCTTGCTTATCTTTTCTTTTTTTCGGTCTGGTAGACATGTTCTTCACATAGAAAACCTGAGCAACGTCATTGGCTAGGACGAATGGTTCGGTGTGGTACCCAAGATTATTGAGATCCACTGTAGTCATTCCGTACTGCGGGTCTACATGTACCCCGCCTTTTAGGTTGAACTATTTGCACCAGAACAAAGGTACCTTGAAAGAAGGTCCATAGTCAAGTTCCCATATCTGCTCTATGTAACCATAATATGTGTCCTTTTTCCATTGTTGTTTGTTGCATCAAAGCGGACACCACTATTTTGGTTTGTGCTCTTTTTATCTTGGTCGGTCGTGTAAAATGTATTCCCATTTATCTCGTACACTTGAAAAGTCAATATAGTCGAAGATGGTGCTTTGGCCCACAAGTATAGCTGTTCTTCAACAGTTGTGTCATTAATGAGACGTGTTTGCAACCACCCGCAGAAAGTCTTCACGTGTTCTCCTTCAATCCATTCTTCAGGCTGCTCCGGGTATTTGGAGCGTAAACTATTCTTGTGTTCCTTGGTATACAGAGCCACCAAGATGGAATTATGTAGAACTGTGTAGTGTGCTTGATTGAAAGAATCTGAGTCCTTACATATTACTGCTTTCTTTCCTAGTGTGCCTTTTCCACGTAGTCTCCCCTCATGGCGCGATTGAGGAACACCGATCGGCCTAAGGTCAGAAATAAAGTCAACACAAAACTGAATGAGCTCCTCTGTTCCATAGCCCTTGGAGATGCTTCCTTCTGGCCTAGCACGGTTATGAACATATTTCTTTAAGACTCCCATGAACCTCTCAAAGGGAACATGTTGTGTAGAAATACAGGACCGAGAACCTGAATCTCTTCGACTAGGTGAACTATGAGGTGCGTCATAATATTGAAGAAGGATGGCGGGAACACCAACTCGAAGCTGACAAGACATTGGACCACATCCTTCTGTAAACTTGGTAGAGTTTCTGGATTGATCACCTTCTGAGAAATTATTGAGGAATGCACATAGCTTCACAATGGGTACTCGAACATTGTCCGGCAGAAGCCCCCTCAATGCAACCGGAAGTAATTGTGTCATAATCACGTGGCAGTCATGAGACTTTAGGTTTTGGAACTTTTGATTTGTCATGTTTATTATTCCCTTTATATTTGACGAGAAGCCCGACGGGACCTTGATACTGCTCAGGACTTCAAAAAAGATCTTCTTCTCTTCTTTGGTAAGAGCGTAGCTGGCAGACCTTGATACTTCTCTGGATTCAGGTGGTTGTCTCATTCGTGCATACGTTGCTGGTCCTGTGTGATTCCGTTGTATCTTTCGTCTTATCATACACGCCCAAGAAGTTTAGCAGGTTCACGCAAAGATTTTTCGTCACGTGCATCACGTCGATTGCAGAGTGAACCTCTAGGATTTTCCAATAGGGTAGCTCCCAAAATATAGAGCACTTCTTCCACATGGGTACGTGTCCGTCAGCGTCATTCGGAACCGATTGTCCGCCAAGACACTTTCCAAAGATTACTTTTAAATCCTTAACCATATCATATATAACATCCCCAGTAGGGCGGGTAGGCTTCGTCCGGTGATCTGCCTCACCTTTGAAATGCTTGCCTTTCTTTTTACGGGATGCTGTTTGGAAGAAATCGACGATGCCCCGGGTACACATTCTTGTTTCCCAAATATATACTTTCAGTCTCACCTAAACAGTGCGTGCATGCATTGTATCCCTTGTTTGACTGTCTGAAATGTTACTAAGAGCAGGCCAATCATTGATGGTTACAAACACAACGCTCGTAGGTCAAATTCCTTTTGTTCGTGCTCATCCCACACAGGTACACCTTCGTCACGCCACAACTGTAAAAGTTCTTCAACCAATGGCCTCAGGTACACATCAATGTCGTTGCCGGGTTGCTTCGGCCTTGGATGAGCACTGGCATCATAATGAACTTCCGCTTCATGCACAACCAAGGAGGAAGGTTATAGATACATAGAGTCACAGGCCAGGTGCTATGACTGGAGCTCTGCTCTCCGAAAGGATTAAAGCCATCTGTACTTAGACCAAATCTTAAGTTCCTTGCGTCATCTAAAAATGTCGGGAACTCTCTGTCGATTTTTCTCCACTGCGACCCATCAGCGGGGTGTCTCAGCATCAGGTCTTTCTTACGATCTTCTTTGTGCCATCGCAACAACTTGGCATGCTCTTTGTTTTGAAACAAACGTTTCAACCGTGGTATTATAGGAGCATACCACATCACCTTGGCAGGAACCCTCTTCCTGGGGCGCGGCTCGCCCTCAACATCACCAGGGTCATCTCGCTGATCTTATACCGCAATGCACCGCATACCGGGCATGCATTCAAATTCTCGTACTTCTCACCACGGTAGAGGATGCAGTCATTGATGCATGCATGTATCTTCTGCACCTCTAATCCTAGAGGGCAGACAACCTTCTTTGCTTCGTACGTACTGGGGGCAATACGTTATCCCTTGGAAGCATCTTTTTATTATTTTCAGCAAATTTTCAAATCCCTGTCAGATGTACCATTCTCTGCCTTCCATTGCAGCAATTCCAGTGTGGTACCAAGCTTTTTCTGGCCATCTTCGCAATTTGGGTACAACAATTTTTTGTGATCCTCTAACATGCTCTCCAACTTCAACCTCTCGTTTTCACTTCCCACTGTTTATCTGTGCATCAAGAATGGCCCGACCAAAATCATCATCGGGCTCATCAACAATGGGCTCTTCTTCAGCTTCGTCTTCCCCCATTGTAGTATCACCGTCTTCAGTGAATGTAGGATAGTTGTCATTATCCTCTTCTTCTTCATTTTCTTCCATTATAACCCCTCTTTCTCGTGCTTGGTCCAACAATTTAACCGGACATGAAACCGGACTGCAACAGGTGGACGTGAATGGTTTTTGAGGTAGAGTAATCCTGCGTATTCTTGCACACACTACATGGACAAGAAATAAAACCATTCGGCGGCTTGTTTTTCTCAGCCACACGGAGAAAACTATGCATGCCATTAATTAAGTCGGGACACGTCGGTCACTGTACATCCATTGCGGCTCATCTGCATTATAAATATATCAAAAACCATTACACTACATCATGAATATATAATAGTGACCAAATTAATTAATACAAGTTCATCACATTAAAACCAAAATAGAGTAGTGCCCAAATGTAATACATAGTTTTCATAAAACATACATTAATTGAAACTAACATACAGCTATCTAAAAATTTAAATCGACAACAAATGCGATCAAAATCGCAACTAAGGTAATTATTGAACCAACAGCATAATGATACCAAGCCTCATGATTAATGGCATATTTTCTAATCTTTTTAATCTTCAATCGCATTGCATCCATCTTGATCTCGTGAGTATCGACGACGTCGGCAAGCTTAAAATCCAATTTCATCTTCTCTTCTAGGCATTGGAGACGAAGATCTTCACTTCTTTTCAATTTTGCTTTCAAATCGTTGTTTTCTTTTTCTAAAAAAATTAGCATCTCGACAAGAGGGTCGGTTGAAATTTCTGGTTCAACTACCTCCTAGATAAAAACATCTATGTCAAGTTGGTAGGCATAATTGTTATAAACACGAAATGAAACAAATAGTTATAAAAATATACCACATCCGAATCATAGACCGGACAAGGGCCGACGGGGCAGATATCAAAACCATGACACTATACATATAAAAAACATAAGAAAATTATACAAAAAATAACTATGCATTTAAATCATGCAAGTAATTTTTCTTTAAAATAAAAGATAAAAAATAGAGGCTCACCGAGGTGGTGTCGGGACGGCGCGGGCTATCGACGGCGGTGAGGACGGGGACGGGACGACACTAAAACCCACAAATCATAATTTAATTTGAGCTCAAAATGCATATAAAAAAATGAACTCTCTAACTTAGACATTTCATCAAACACCTAGCTAGCACTACAAGAATGAAATGAGCTAAACTACCAATCAAATGAGCTAAAGTAGCAACGCCGGAAGAAAGGATGAAGTTGTTAACCCTTAAATAGATGGGGTGCCTTCAATCTTCGCAAATGGTGAAAAAAATTGGGGATTAACTTGATCTCGGGAGAGGAAACGGAGGAGAAAAATGGTGAAGTTTCGAGCAGGGAAAATGGAGAGGAGCCGGGGTGGAATAAGATGATATAGGGGCTACGAACCGGGACTAAAGGGTGCTCGCGCTAGGCCCCGCCTCTGCAGCCGCATGCCGCGACCCTTTAGTCCCGGTTCGTAACACGAACCGGGACTAAAGGTTCCTAACGAACCGGGACTGTTGCTCTCGGGCGCCCTGGCCGTTCGAACCGCGACTAATGGCCCCATTAGTCGCGGTTCTAATTATGGCCGGGACAAATGGTCCAAACGGAAGCCCTGTTTTCTACTAGTGTGTAGTCATGAACTCATTAAAGTTTGGACAAGTTAATGTACGACAAGATTGACTTTGATTAGTGCAACCAGTTTAATTGACGCGCGTCATTTGTATACAAATTTCTACTCCCTCTCTTTCTAAATTAATATGTTTTAGCTATTTTAAATATGATCTACATACGAATTGAAATGGGTAAATATATACACTAAAACATGTCTAGATACATGTGAATCTGGAAAAAAAACTAAAACATCTTATATTGAGAAACGAGGGAATACTAGTATAGCTCTCCCTTCGCTTCACTTAATCCGGCATGGAGGGAGTGCTAGACGGATTAGCAATAAAAAGATTAGTGCTAGACGGATCATCAGAAAATAGTTTAACTTACACCGAGATCAAGAGTCAGCAGGGTTTTTAATTAACCGGGTTAGTTTGGTCTTCATGCAAGATCTATATGTTGTATGAAAGCAACAAACGGCGAATCAAAGAAGCATGTGGCCACTCGTGTGCCATAAGGCTGGGAAAAGCGCTACCGGCAGGCTGCCTCTCCATGGGTATAGCTGTGTGCAACTGTGCAAGCAAGGCCATATATAGGAACTCTCTCTGTCTCTCTCCCTCTAGAGTCTAGACTAGATCTCTTTCTCTCTCTCCGGATATCTCTCGTGTATGGCAGTTGAGGGGAATGTTGTCTGGTCGGAGACCTAGCACATACGACGGCAGGATCGATCGACGGCGTGCGCGGTTTCGGACCAGGCTTCATTCCCCTCAACTCAACTGTTCTTCGATCGGTTTCCATTGGAGACGGCCACGCTTGGAATCTATGCAGCTCGTAGATTTTGTGTGGTATTTGGCCGAGGGGATCGAGCAGCCACCGTGTTTTTCTTTCAGGTAAACCTCTCTTTCTCATGCCAATGAACTAAGTTGCATATATCGATCGATCATAGAAGCACACATGCTCAGGTGATCATCGATTGTGCGCCAATGATCAATCGTCCTCGTCCATGGTTCTGCTGATAGCTAAACTTCCCCGCTTTGCACTCATCGCCCAACTCTGTTAGATCGTCCACTCGACACCCAGCTCGTTCTTTTTGTTGTTTCGCCTGTTGGAAATATGCAGATGTTTCATAGATTCTCTTTAATTAAGTTGTACAACGTCTTATAGAATTGCTGTACTAGTCATCTAGATCAAAAGTCCGAACTGATGGAAAGGAGCTAGTCAATATATTTATATTCAACACTCCCCCTCACGTCTAGGCTATTTTAGTTCTTAGCGTGGGATAGGAGCGGGCAGCAGGATCTTTCTTTCCTTCTTTTTTTAATCCGCGTGAGCGGGGTCTCGAACTCGATACCTCTTGGCTCTGATACCATATAGAATTGCTGCACTAGCCATCTAGACCAAAAGTCTGAACTGATGAAAAGGGGCTAGGCAATATATTTATATTCCACACTCCCTTCATGTCTAGTCTATTTTAGTCTTTCGAATATGTACGTGTGTACGACTAGAATTAGATTATGAGTTATCTTGTATTCCAAGTCTTAGGCTTTTTGCCCTCCAAGTTTGTACTCATTTATAATCCCACGAGGGTCAGATCAATACACAACAATATTTTCTACATGGTATCAGAGCGGTTTGTCTCACGACGCCGATCTTAGATTTCTCCACCACTTCCGCAACGTGCCGCCCCCGGGGAGATTAATCTCTTCTCCTCGGGGGCGCGGCACCTGGTTTCGATCTTTGGTCGGATTGGTTCTTAGATTAGATCTTAGTTAATTTCTATCCCATAGATTAGATCCAATTAGACACAAATAAATCCCTAATCACGACGACCCAAAATCCGGCGAAAAGCAGTGTAAAGTGCAACTACGGCGGCGCCCGGCGGACAAGATCCGCTGCGCTTCAGCCGCGCATCAACGCAAGATCGTCTTCTACGCGGTGCCGGGCGGACCAGATCCGCTGCCCTTCAGCCGCGCGTGCGGCCGCGTAGCATCTCGAAGTGGCCATACGCGGCGATACATGCGCCGTCCAGGCCATCGCGCTCGTTCCACCACGAGACAAGCAACGCCATCAATTTGAGATCAGGTGAGGCATGCATGCACCTGTGCTCACTACTCATCCATCGATGAATGCATGTGTGGCTACGCCATGCATGACTACTCCACGTCAGCGCGCCTCCATCATCAAGATCTGCATCGAGCCACGCCGGCGTATCTTCATCGGCTACGCCATGCATGACTACTCCACGTCAGCGCGCCTCCATCATCAAGATCTGCATCGAGCCACGCCGGCGCATCTTCATCATCAAGATCTGCACTGCATTGAGCCGGAAACTACACCAACCGAACATCTACATCGAGTTGTACGACTACATCGAGTTCATCGCCAACACAATCATCGCCAAGGTCTACATCCACATGGTCTTTTGCTACCGCCGTTTAAAAACACGCCGCCGCCGCAGATCCTGCCGCCGCCGCACAATGACACAAAAATCCGCCGCTGCAGACCTCTGCCGCCGCCGCACTATGACCAAAAACCCACCGCCGCCGCAGTCCCTGCCGCCGCCGCACAATGACACAAAAAAACCGCTGCCGCCGCCACACTATGACCAAGATTCCTGCCGCCGCCGCACAAAACCTAAGACAATACGTACAACACCGCACAATTTTTTGCGCCTCCGGCGCTAAAGGCTACAACAACATCGACCACGGCTACATCATGGCCGGCTATCTCGACATCGACATCAACAACAACGTCTACAACAACACATCGGCAACAACTCCAGTCAGCAGCATCCGCGTCGTCACTTACGTCCACGTCATTCCCGTTGTGACTGCGGGAGGGAAGAGAGGAAGAGAATCAGAGACGTAGTTGATGATGGCGGAGAGGAGGAACGACGAATGCACAAGAGTTCAAATCCAGTCGCAATCGTCCGCTTCACTCCTGTTACGACTGAGGGGAATGTTAGAATACGTACGTGTGTACGACTAGAATTAGATTAGGAGTTATCTTGTATTCCAAGTCTTAGGCTTCTTGCCCTCCAAGTTTGTACTTCTTTATAATCCTCACGAGGGTCAGATCAATACACAACACAATTTTAGGGTTTCAATATTTTCTACACATCTTTCTCTTAGCACATTAGCGTTTTAAAATCTTGAAGTTGAAGCCTGTTTTTTCATACTTGTGTGTTAGAGAGAGAGAGAGAGATTAGGGCATATTTGGCACACAAGATACAATTATAACAGCTTGTAATAGTAGTAACACATGCAGAAGAATGTAAGTACAGTAGCAAAGGTGCAGCATATATGCTCCTAACAGCTATCGGTGGGCGTGGGCAATGATGGTCACAAAAGCTAGCTAGCCTCCAGGTTTGATCGGTTATGTGTCGTCCTCGTTACGAATCTTTCCGATGATGGAAAGATCGCTTCCTAGATTTACCGGCACGTACGTATATAAGCATCCATGTCTGGCAACTGGCAACTGAAGCATCTCTGCAAAGCTATATTGCCGACACCATTTAGGTGTGCATGCTCACCAATGGGTAAAGTAAAAAAAAAGTACTACCTCCGATCTGATATTAGTGTCGGAGAAAAAGAACTGGCAACTTACAGTTCATAAGTAGAAGTCCCGTCACTTTTTTCGGATCGGAGGAGTATTTAATTCCACTTAATTGAGGAAAAACTAGCTCTATTTTACTTTTGAGTTAATTCTACTTTTGACGATATTGATAGCTTTTACTCTACTAAAAAAGGAGTTGCTAAAAATGTTGCTATATGGAGTATTTACCCTATTTTATTATTAAACACACACATGAGACGATACACCGTCCGGTGGATATAATTCTCATTTATTATTTTCTACAAACTGAAAAGCTAGATCAACTTGATAGGATGAATAGGGTAGCTGACACAGCATAAACCTCGACAAATACTTGTTAGGGGCATTACCAAATTATGTCAAATTGTCTTAAATTTCATTAAAAAAATCATCAGATCTGATTAAAAAAAGTGTCATTTTTTCTGAACAGGTTTTGCTAGCTGCATGAGAGCTCCCCATAGAGATTAGGGCTAATTAGATATATGCCACTCCAATTCATGCGAAATCGAAAAATGCCACTCCAATTTGCAACTTTCGAAAAATGCCACTCCAATTCTCTCATACTTCTACAAATGCCACTATACTCATTTTTGCTCCATTTTGGTAGAAAAAGTAGATACGTATTGTGTCTCGGACGATTTTGCCCCTGATCCACATACTAAAATCAAGAGCAGACGCACAGCTCACCCTTGTTTTCTTCTTTTCTCCTCTTCTCGAAGAACCCTAGCAGGGAGCCGCCGCCGCTCTTTCCTCGCCGGCGCGACCCCGCAGCCCAGGGCGCCGGCGCGCCCCAGCAGCCCCCAGCCGTCGCCGCTGCTCTTCCTCGCCGGCGTGTCCCTGCAGCCCCAAGGCGCCGGCGCGTCTCCCGCAGCCTCAGGGCGCCGCCGCTGCTCTTCCTCGCCGGCGCAGCCCCGGGACGCCACCGCCGCTGCTCTTCCTCTCCGGCGCGCCCCGCAGCCCCAGGGCGCCGCCGCCGCTTCTCTTCCTCGCCCCTTCCCTCCCCTGTTCCTCTCCGCAGAAGCGCGCCGGCTCCTTCTCTCGAGCACCTCGCTCGCAAGAAGAACATGGCTCTTGATTCTAGTCTATGGACTCAGGGGCAAAATCGCCCGAGGCAAAATACGTATCAAGTTTTTTTACTAAAATGGAGCAGAAATGAGTATAGTGGCATTTGTAGAAGTATGAGAGAATTGGAGTGGCATTTTTCAAAAGTTGCAAATTGGAGTGGCATTTTTCGATTTCGCATGAATTGGAGTGGCATATATCTAATTAACCCTAGAGATTAAGGGCATGAGTAATCTACCTTGTGAGATGACACATCCGTCCAATGTGTCAGTTTGGGGAAATAATAAGTTGGAGCAAGCGCCACAAGGTGATAATTAAGGGCTAAACTATGAAAATATTTTCTAAACAGGGTAGAAGGTCGGAACTAGAGGTAAAAGAGTGAAATTTTCTCCAAAGTTATATTTAATAGAAATTGTTGCGCATTCAAAGCCTTGAAGCAGCTGGTGAGATAGAGCACATCAGAATGATTGACAAGTCATAGAGGAAAAACAAAACGGCTGCACCTAACAAATTGACCCATCATTTGCATTTCTCTCAACGTTCCAAGCTGCAATTGAGTAGCCTGATCAACTGGAAGCTCGTTGCCTTTAATCATCGTTAGCTCCTCGGAGTGTCCCTGGGTTAGCATCCGTCCGGCCGGTGAATGCTGTGGTCACACACACATCAAGAAAGCGACCTGAGGAAAACAGTGGTTCCTGATAGTAATAGGGGCAATGAAAAAGGAGGTAGCATGATCCATTTTTTCCGCTTCACTTTTGACTAAAGACTTTTGGGTTGGAACCGTTGGGAAGAACTTTACAAGGATACATACGAGCACCGCAGCTCATGACGGGTACGTCTCGAAGGTACCTACCATCATTTCGCCATGTCATGGAAGCATCGGTTTCTCTGTGACATTTGTAAGCGTTAAGTTTGAGCAAGGGCCTTTTCCACTCGCGTTATGATCCACCGCACGTGGCTGTTTTGCAAGTATTGCTGGGTTGACACGGGCCTACGCATCTTCACGTACTCTATACCTGACAGTTTACGAGCAGCACCGTCACATACATGTCCGATACCCACATGGTGTGGGAATCATACCCAATAAACTAGCACCACTGAATCTACTTACATCTACTTGGTGCGCTGCAAATCTGTGCTATCGCCCCCGGTTTGGGCAGACATTGGCGAAGTGGGAAGGGTCGCCGCAGGTGAAGCAGCAGCCGTGCACGGTGTCGCCCGTCGCCGAAACGAACGTCATGCCATCGCTGTCCGTGTTCCGGCCCCGGCCCCTCCTACCTCGCGCACTGCCTCTCCGGCCTGCAGACGCAGATGCGGATGCTTGCCTGCTACCACGCCCACGGCCCCTGGGCGCCACGTTCTCCAGCTCGTCTTCCCACCTGCATTACAAGAAAGGCGTTGAAATGATGCAAGTTACAGCCAACCAAAACACAAACAGCAAGCAATAGCCAAAAAGGCAGAAAAATATATAAGGCTAACTAAACTAACAACAATCTACCAGGTGCATATGCATGCCATGGAAATAAAACATTGTACAATAAGGGGTTCAAATAGCATACGCGAAGTAGCCGCATCCAGCATCTTGGCATTTATAGAACTTCCTTCCCCTATTAGCCTCTGTATTAGCAGTTCGCGATATGCAGGCTTCTCCACATGTAGTGCACAGCACTTGGCCTGCATCTGAAAATACCTGAAGATTAAGGCATGCACCAGCTTTGGATAGGAATAGAGAACTAGCAGCAGTTCAGATACCTGATGCATTTCTTGAGCTTTGGGTATGTGTCGAACGAAAACCTTGGGAGTTCACACCAGGTGTGCGCTCACTAGCAACTTGGCTTCCTGTACGAAAACCAGTATGTATATCCTGCCTTGGAGGCACCTGCCTTACACCGCTTGGAGTCTGGCTTTGACCCCTTGCTGCAAAGTCATGTGATCATAAAGTAAGCCTCTATGAAATGGATGTTACAGTCGTACGTATGGAAAAACAAACCATAGAGACACTTGAGTTCTGGTAATAGGTTGAACAGGAACCTTGGGGGTTCATAACAGGTGTGTGTCCGTTCGTAAATTGCCCCGTTGAACGAAGACCGGGATGTAAATCCTGTCTTGAAGCCCCCTGTCTTACACCACTTGTAGTCTGAGTCTGGCTTTGGTCTCTTGCTGTGAAGTGATACAATTTGTCACAGAATAAGCCTTTATGGAGTGACCGTTACAGTCATGTGTGCAGAAAAATAAACCGTGGAGACAAAAGAAGCCCCACAAAACAAGCATGGTTAGCATTTTATCCTTACAAGGGAAAACCGGGAACCACTATTCAGCCCCAGGCACTATACATTTTATCACGAACTGTAGAAGATGAGCACAACAGTAGGCCCATGTATGAAAGAAAGAATGAGGACAGGCATCCATTACCTGGTGTTGTAGTCTGGTTACGACCTCCAAATCTACTTAGCTCTGTAAGCTCTTTGAGTACATCGTCACATCCACCTACGCAACCTATCAGAGTAGAAGATACCCCCTCATAATATGACCTTAAGCACTGATAAGTTATATCACATTAACTGAAATAGGTCTAAAACTGCAACTTAAATTTGGATAATATACCTAGGTGATCAACATCATAATTTGGTGGGATATCCCTTCGGTTGAACTTAAACTGAATCTTATAAACAGGACCTGTGAACGTGGTAGATTATCATTTCACTGAGGGAAACAACAACAGAATATTAAAGGTATACAAACACATGCCAGACTAGTAGTTAGCACAATATCAACAAACGGGGAACTAAATGACCACCTGGAACACAGGTAGGACAAACTTGTTGTGTCACAGCAGCCTCTGCAAGGGATCCAGGCAGCCATACTACATTTCTACACTGAGGATAGCCCCGACAGCCAACCATAAAACCACCAGTCTGGAAGAAGAAAAGCAAAGCTCAAGCATGCGCATAGTGTGACATATCCCAATTCCTAAAGAAATGAAAAGAGGCACTGGGAGACACTTTACCGGCTTTCGCTTCAGCAACATTTCAGAGTCGTTGCACACACCACAGGGCCTTACAACTTCAACGGGATTGTGTGTCTCATTGATAGGTCTATTCGACCTAGATAAAATAGTCAAAGTGAAGTTACAAATGAGTAGAAGAAAAGAAAAGAAAAAACAAAGGATCCACCAAACCTTTCAAAGAATGTTCCCATTGCATCAAGGAGCTTCACTTTGTTTGCCCTTGCCTACATTGCACCAATGATCAGAGCAACTGAGCGGGACTGTGGCTAATTCAATTCATGATAAGAACCATGCAATGCTTCAAGAGACTACAACTTACATCAAGAAAACAAGCCTTCATCTGCTGCAAACAACCCGCAAGTACTTCTGCTTTACTCTTTGTACCGATACTAACTGCTTTCATGTCAGCTTCCATCATTGATCTTAAATAAGGTTTCCAAAGCTCATACCTAAAATTTGAGTTTCATGGAGAAACTTAGATCAGTTCATCCAATATAAGTAGAGATATATAAGAATTAGCTCACCCCATTTCATCATAACCCATTACCAATGCCTCCCCCTGCATTTACACACACAAACATGAATGATGAAAATATGTCAGTGGGAGAACTGAACTTTCTGCACACTGGAGAAAGGCTATCTGACACTCACTTAAAAATATAAATACAAAATTTGACATTTCCTTTCTCGTCAAAACTTGATGAGTACCATCAGAATCTAAATGAAAGGGAAATAAAACTATAGAAGCGTCATTTGCGGTAACATGAATTGGATTGCCACTTTCAGCTATTTGTTCAGATATTAGGCATGTTTTACATAAGCAAAATGTGAAAGCATCTTACTTTCAGTTTCAGACATAGTAGTATTAGGTAGAGCACTGATGATAAGAGTGGTTTCTGTACAAGAGCAATGGAATTTCGACTGTAAAGTATGCATCTTGATGGCATGCTATGAGTCTTAGTCGAGATGAGAATTATGCGACTCTTTTGAGTTTTGAATGTATCTGCAAAAATAAAAGGTTGCATTGCAGCAGTGTGGCTAAGGAGGCACATCACAAGGTGCGGGCTTAAACTTCTTAAGCGTACTTTTGGTTGCTTAACAAGCTAAGATCCAGTAGGTTCTATGCTCTAAACACACTAAAACAAACATAATATGATGTGTGCAATAGAATGATGGGGCTTTCGTATGGCATGAAACGCACAAGATTTGTTGGCGAGAAACGTGCATTCGCATCTTTTGTTGCATAACAACGGTCAAGTAGCTTCTTTATGTGTTCATGCATGGTTGCATCGGTGCCAATTCCTGCCTGAAAACAGCACAAAAGGGAGTCAGATAATTGCACAATTCAGCAATTTTAGATGCTAAGATATTTCCACAAAAAAGAGTAAACATAGATGACAAGAAGAATCCATGTACTTTGTCCATGCAGCTAAGGAGGTCAGCTTCAGCAAGAAGAGGCGGTGGTCGAGTCACTCCTGAATCAAGCGTTAAAGTTGTCGGAACAAACTGCAAGGTTTTGATTTGATGTTCAGGTTATTATTGCATTATATTTAAAAGGATCCAAAATGTTCAAGGTCGCAATCATTTTCGAAGAAATTGATGAGAAATTGATACCTATATGTATTATAGTTACCAAATATCAGGCAATTAATCCAGACAGATCATATTGACTGATATGGTCTACAGTAATATATGTTGCAATTTTCCTATGCTCTATCGATATTTACAACAACATAAAGGTCTGTCCAAACGGGGATGTTTTTAACTCAACTTGCACATGAGGCACAAAAAATACTAACAGGAAAGGTTTTAACAAGTAGAAGTGGGGTAAGAATGCAGCAAACCTGCTGTCCGATGGTGTATGTTGGAAGTAATGAACCACCCCATGAGTCATAGCGATAAATGTCCAAATAATTTTTCTACAGAAACAGTATGAATGTTTTTTGTTAAAAATGGAACATTTACACATCCCAGATGTATAAGGGAATGTATGGCTCTTATTGCACCAAAAACCTTGGTAACAGTATGATAGATCTATAAATAATTACTCCCTCCGTGTCAAATATAAGTCGCACTAGTCACCCACCACACACATGTATGTAGACATGTTTTAGTGCAAGGTTCGAACCTTGCACTAAAACATGTCTACATACATGTGTGTGGTGGGTGACTAGTGCGACTTATATTTTGATACGGAGGGAGTACTTAATTAGATAATGAAATTTTCGCTAGGCACTGTACTACCATAAGGCTGGTTAATTATAAGTTACCTAAGTACCTATTAGTGTCAGGAAGAAGCAATTATTTGTAACACGTTTATTGTTAACCTACGTGTTTATCTGATTCATTTTTACAAATATGATTTCCCTATGTATTCGTTTTTCAGCAAATATTAAATCATACATCAAATTGCCAACAGTTAATTTTTATGAATTTCCCGGCTCCATGCTCATATATTGAAAACAACAACCACAACATTTTATTACCACATCAACATGAAGTAAATCAGGCAATTAGCTAAAGCTACATCACTCCTGCATATTGGATAATTACAGAACATATACACCAATATTATTCTACTCTTGTTGCTCAGATATATCGGTGGGACTAAATTTCAGGACCAAATAATAAGGAGATATGACAGCTAAATTGTCTATATATTGGTAAAGTTTGTCTTCATGATTGGTAACATAACACTGATAACAAGGAGACATGACAAGGTCCATGTTTGTTGAATTATGGATGGTAGATTAAGCAACAAAGAAGATGAAAGCAACATTTGAAGATGCTCACAGCGAGTACGACACGTCCTGATGCATTGAACTGTTCACCAGCAATGTCAATTTCCACAGTTGTCTCGGCTCCAACTGCAGGTTGGGAGCAACAAGCAAGGAAGTGGCGAACAACAAGCTCATACAATTTCTGGACACCAGAAAACAGAAATGGAGAATACTATTAGATTTGTGAAGTATAAAAACAACTGGTTGAAAAATTTACTATAAAACTGATATGAGCCTGATATATATTTCTCTACTATTTAAGATTGCTACGTACGCGGTGGTCTTCAGACCAGTTGGTTTCACCAGTACTAAATTTTGTTGGATGAATAGGAGGATGTGCCTTGTCATCATGACCACCATTGCTGGGATTTCTCCAGAGCCTTTCCTCAGGATTCAAAAGTCGTTGAGCAAATGTTCCCCAAACAGGATGAGCCACTTGTTCATTTACAATTGCCTAGGTTAAAGGGAGCAAAGCATGTCAGGGCAAACATGGCATGATGAGCAAATGAAACATAAGAATATGTATGAGTAAAGAAATGGTTTATCCATTTCAATTCTGAATTGAATTGTAGAGGTGTATTGTACATTTTCTTGTGGCTTTTCAGCAATGAAGATCCCCAGGTGGTAACATATATCCACATCAAGCAAATGGAAATAAACAGGAGAAATATGCCTACGAGACCATGATATCGTTTTCAAACTTAGATTGACAAGAGACCAGTTTTTATAAAATGTTTTTATGAGGATTATAACATGTTCTTTAGAATTTGGTTTCCTTCATGGAACCAAATAGTGTCATGTAAAACCGTGTTATAAGTATGACACTATAGTTGTAAATCTGTAAATAATGTGTAAACAGAATCATCAAGACAATCAATAAGAAGTTAAGAACATGGATGACAAGACGCGATAGTAAATTTCAAAACTAACATGTAGGTCAGTGTTTGGAGAGAAACTATCAGTCTCTGTCCTGGGATAACTAATGAATCCAGCTTGATAAAGTTCTTCAGCCACCTGGTAAGAATAGCACAAGAGTTCAGCAAACAGAACAATCAGGAAACAGAGCTCTGCAATTATTTAGCTAGCAAAACTGTTAAGGAGAAAAAATACGTCAGAAGGACGTTAGAATTTTTTTATACCTTCATTGTGTGCTCTGAACTCATTCTACAGCACCTAGAAGCACGTTTCTGAAGCTCCACGGTACTTAATGGATATGGAGGGTATTTTAGTTTCTCCTGATTCCTCACATTATGTACCTGCGTGAAACAAAATGAAATGACTAAAAACAGGTACATCTGATCTGTCATTAAATATGTCCATCATTATTAATTTTGTCTTCAACTGGTGAAATAAAAGATGTGATGACTCACTGTTGCCATTGGTTCTTCAACACACATTTCATAGATCACAACAGCGGATGAGTAATCAAACAAATGTCCACGTCTGCCAAACAAGAAAGTGTCACAACTTCTGTAATTGAAGGTCAGGACAAAGTCTGAAGTGAAACTTACATCCAAACAAAAGACGCCGTGCCTTCATCTGAAGTATGAGAACAATTTATTGTCCAGAACTCTTCAGGTTCGTGAGCTTGTATCTCCCAGTAACGCTCAACAATAAATCCTAGGGTTGGAAACTGAAATGAAAATCTTAGACTGAGAATAATAATGGGTATGCATTTACTTTGTCCCGTTCATGTTCTACAGTGAGGTACCTGGCAAGGACCATAGCTCAGAACCATATTCCTTTCTCCCCCAGTGACATCAAGGACAAATGCATCTTTTAGCAGCATTGTCTGAAACCTAGTGAAGGAGGCACCTATGCGAAGGTCAATTTCCTGTACAAAAATTCTTATTGTTTATATGTGTTTTTCAATACAACGATAAGGGGCAAACAAATGTTTATTCATTTGAGAATAGGAATGTTAATGTTATTATTTTGAAAAAGGAAGAAGAATATTAGCACGGCGGTTTTACTAGCATCTGTCGCGTCTTTTAGGTTTACTCATACAATATTAGTACAAAGCCACACGGTTAGTTAAAACATATGACAGAATATTTTCATGACGCTGAGTTTGCTGGCGTCATAGCAGTATCTGTTTCGAGTTAATAGTTGCAATACAAGAATATTAAGCATCAATGTTAACAGTCAGTGCAAACTGAAATAACCTGTCTTGCATCCACAGCATCAGCAAAGAGCTTGTTGGGTCTGGCAAGATGTTGCACAGACTCATGTATTTCCCTGCAGTTCATTTTTTAAGAATTTGAAGAGAGATGAATATGCTATCTTTACAAAACAGGCAAACAGATAGTCCAGGAATTTGAAGCAGTGAATACCTGGGAATCAAAGCTGAGAAACGAGCTCTCCAAATGTCGAGACGACGGTTGGCGCCTGCACAGATCTCAACCACTTCATATGCGATATTCTCACCCTCCCTATCACAATCAAGCCATAACACAAGCCATTGACATGTCCTAGCTTCTTCTTCCAATGTTCTTTTTATGTCCTGTTTATCCTGCAGTTCGATAAAAAAAATTGAATAGATCTCAACATCAGAAAATCAGAGCTTATACTAAGATCACGATCAATGCCACACCAATCAGATGATTGAACAAAAACACGAGGTAATCTCACTATGTTGATATGTTCACAACATGTTGGACAGATATAGACAACTGAACATTGACAGGAGCCCATGATTGTGTGCTCCTCAATCAATTTAGAAGCGAGAAGAATGTCCCAAGACCAAGAGCGAACCAAAGTAAGATAAATAATGCATCTGATGAATGAAGAGCACCAAACAAGACATTCTCTCAGGCCCTAATCGTCCAAGTTTCATTAGACATAACATGCATTCTCTTTTTGGGCATGAAACAGTGTCAAACAATATTAGTCAGCGAGTTCAAGAATTGTTATGGCTGTTCCCAGCAACTAGGAGGCAATATAAAATTGTCTGGCGCTGGAATGGAATAAAGAACAAGCTGGAGGAGAGGAGACCCACAGTACTTTGCTCGGCTTCGTATTTTGCTGCATGAGCTTCAGATTTGCAGCTCTTTTATGTACTAATGTACGCAAATATTGCTCCAAAACCTATAAGGGCTACATATTAAACGATGCTGTAAATAAACTTCTACTTCCTTGTGACTCTTTCCCATGAGCATTATATCTGGCAAGGAGATTGATTACAGTTTTCAGTAACAACTGTATGCGGATATGTCTGCAATTACACATTTAGCCTGTAGTGACGCCTACTAGTGTACTAACTACTTCAAATATCACTAGCTCCTATGGTCCATCGCATATGTGTGTGTGATAGGAACCAGTTTGCTGCTGCACGAAAGACAAATAGTGCTAATGACCCCCACTGATCGATGCCAAGTCACAGCCATTCAATTCCAAAAAATGCTCCTGACATTGGGTTGAAAAAATTTACTCGCAAACAATAGCATGAACAAAATAAGAATAATCCTACCAATCAGGCACTCTCAGAGTCTCAGTAGTAGCATGCTCGCAAAATTCTGAATGGAATCGAGGTAGAGTACATCACAGCGCCTGCACATCGAGTGTTCGACGAAATTCCCATGGGGCATGTTTCATATGTGCTGAACGGCACGCAGACAACTCAGACGCGGACACTAAGATACCACAAAACTCCCCAATAGCATGCCTGAACCTGTAAGTCAATATGCCAACAGTACACTATTCCATCCTTCCACCCGTACATATACAGAGGGAGGCCATATACTCTTAACACCCCCCCTCAAACTCAAAGTGGATCTAAAACATTGAGTTTGATAATATGAAGACGATGTTGCTCTCTAGTTTGGGACTTGGTGAAGAAATCTGCCACTTGGAGCTCCGACGGAACATATTGAAGACGAATAGTCGATTGTTGACAATGTGAACGAGTAAAAGAGGCATCCACACCAATATGTTTGGTTAGCTCATGCTTGACAGGGTCATTGGCAATCTGAATAGCAGCGGTACTATCACAAAGAACATTTGTGGGTGCCTCACACAAGACTCCAAGATCAGTCAAGAGCCACCGAAGCCATACAATCTCTGAAGTGACAGTGGCAATGGCACGAAGTTCCGCTTCAGCACTAGAACGAGACACGGCTATTTGTTTCTTTGACTTCCATGCAATGAGAGAAGTCCCAAGAAAAAGGCAATATCCAGTGACTGAACGACGATCAACGGGATCACTCGCCCAAGTGGAGTCAGTGTAAGCATGAAGCTGAAGCTGGTTAGAGCGGGCATAGAATAATCGGCGAGATGATGTCCTCCTCAAGTACCGAAGAACACGAAGCAAGTGCCCATAGTGAACTGAGGTAGGAGCACTAACAAACTGACTGAGAATGTGAACTGCATGAGCAATGTCCGGTCGTGTCACAGTGAGATACACAAGGCTGCCTACAAGATGACGATAGCGAGAAGGATCCTCAAGAGGAGTTCCGTCACTTGGACGCAATTGCAGATGGAGCTCCATGGGTGTGGAAGCAGCATGTGTGTCAGTCATACCTGACCGTGAGATCAAATCCTTTGTGTAACGATGCTGAGAAAGATAGTAACCATCATCAGTACGATCAACCTCAATTCCGAGAAAGTAACTAAGAGATCCCAAATCTGACATCTTGAATTGCTCACTCAATTTTTTCTTGACAAAAGCAATGTACTTCTGATCATCTCCGGTGATCAACATATCATCCACATAGAGCAGAAGCAAAGTGCGACCATGGCCAGATGTATGAATAAAAAGTGCTGGGTCATGCTCACTAGAAGAGAAACCAGCAGCTTGAACCACAGAGCTGAAACGCTCAAACCAAGCACGAGGAGCTTGCTTGAGCCCATAAAGAGCCTTCCGAAGGCGACACACATGACCCGGTGGGACCTCAACACCGAGAGGTGGCTGCATATATACTTCCTCCTGTAGATCACCATGAAGAAAAGCATTCTTGACATCCATTTGAGAGATTTGCCAAGACCGAGCAGCAGCCACAGCAATTAGAGTGCGGACAGACGTCATGTGAGCAACTGGAGCAAAGGTCTCATCATAATCTCTCCCATGAGCTTGCTGAAAACCTCTAGCAACAAGACGAGCCTTGTAGCGCTCCACAGAACCATCTGACCTGGTTTTGAGTTTATATACCCACTTACAAGAGATGGGAACTGATCTTGGAGGCAATGGTACCATGTCCCATGTATGTGTACCCTCTAGAGCCGCAAGCTCCTCAGACATAGCCATTTGCCACTCGGGTAGCACGACGGCCTCTTCATAAGTACTAGGCTCACAAGCTGCCCCTGCACAGAAGCCATTTCTATATCTGTCTGGAAGCTCAAGAGTGGAGCGATCACGAAGGGCATACCTGTTTGTCTGAGAGGACTCATCAGTGCAAGGTTCAGTGGTACTGGCCGGAGGAGGAGAAGACAGAGGAATAGATGACGGAGTCTCAGATGAAACTACAGGACGGCGACTATAATGAAAAGGAAAAGGATCCAAACACAGTGGGGCTGGTGAAGAAGGTGTGTCTTGATCAGAGACTGACTCATCCGAGGAAAATATCTGTGGAAGAGAGAGAAAAGAAGTGGACTCTAGGGAAGTGGAGGATGATGGGTGAATGGAAGAGGAATGGAAAAATGGTTGATTCTCATTGAAAGTAACGTCCCGAGAGAAGCGAATGCGACGAGCGGAAGGATCATAGCAGCGATACCCCTTGTGCTCAAGACTATACCCAAGAAAAACACACTCAACAGACTGGGCAGTCAACTTGGTCCGCTCGCGAGGTGCTAATAGGACATAACAAGTACAACCAAAAACACGAAGATGACCATAAGTGGGAGGAGAACCAAATAAAACCTCACCAGGAGACTTGCCTTGGAGACGGGAGGAGGGCTGAATATTTATGAGATACACTGCCGTGGAAATAGCTTCACCCCAGAAATGAGTGGGGACAAAAGATGAAATCAGAAGAGTTCGAGCTGTCTCAATTAAATGACGATGCTTACGCTCGGCAACACCATTCTGAGCGTGAGCACCAGGACATGAGAGCTGAGGAAGAGTACCCTCGGAAGAAAGAAACTCACGAAAAGATGTAGAGAGGTACTCCCCCCCTGAGTCAGAGCGAAACACACGAATAGCACTTGAAAACTGAGTATGAACCATGCGAGCAAAAACTTGATAGATAGAATTTAACTGGGAACGATGTTTCATAAAATAAACCCAAGTATATCGAGAGTAATCATCAATAAATATGACATAATGTTTGTGACCACCCTTTGAGACAAAAGGGGAGGGACCCCATACATCAGAGTGCACTAAATCAAAAGGACGACTAGAACAAGTAGTGTTGGATGGATACGGAAGTTGTATCTGTTTACCTAGCTTACAACCCTTACAATGAAAACCAGCATCCACAGGAACACGACCCAAAACCCCTTGTCCAACAAGTTCAGATAAACGAGAACCACATAGATGACCTAAGCGATGATGCCACTTGGCAAAAGAAAAAGACGAATTTGGTCTTGAGGTGGATGAAGCAGACGATGCGGAAGCGGAAGAGAGATGAAGGGTGTCAAGTTCGTAGAGGGAGGTGGATCCTCTACGGCGATGGCCAGTTCCAATGATCCTCTTGCTCTGAAGGTCCTGCACATAACAAGATGTTTTGTCAAAACCAACAAAATAGTCCATATCAGTAATTTGACCAACTGACATGAGATTCATTGACAAATCCGGGACAAGAGCAATATTTGGTACAGAAAACTTTGATGTGCAAAGCGAACCCTGATGAGTAACAGAACAAGGTGTACCATTAGCGGTGTGAACAGAGGCGCCATCCTTGAGTGGCTGACATTGCACGAGCTGGGAGCGATCTGAGGTGACATGAAACGAGGCTCCCGAATCAAGCACCCACGGCTGAGTGGCACGAGAAGCAGACTGAGAAGCAGCAGACACTGAGGCACTCCTTGCTGGCTGCTGCTGTGACTGTTGTGGTGCGCTGATTGCAACAGCTGAAGACTTTCTGCTAGATGGGTAACGCTGCTGTTGCTGAGCAGGGAACCTTCTTTGATACTCGGCCCACAACTCAGGGTGTAGAGCAAAGCAACTATCAATTGTGTGCCCTATCCTTTTACAGTGAGAACAAAATTTTCCTGAAGAAGAGCCTCTGAAAGGATTTCCTGAAGAAGATCCTCTGAAAGGACCCCGAGGAGCAGCAAGAACACTGGTGTGAGTCATTGGAGCTGAGGCAAGGGAGGAAAGACGTGTCTCCTCTGCAATTAAACTAGCAAGTGCTTCATCCAGAGAGGGTGGCGTAGGACGACCGAGAAGTTGGGTGCGGTTATTCTCAAAATCTTGCCTAAGCCTCATCACAAACTGATACATGAAAGACTGAGCTTCATAATTTTCCTTGGCCACACAACACTCACACCCAGAGCGGCTTTTTGGAGTCATCGACATAAGCTGACTACTGATGCGGGTGAAGGCTGCATAATATTCCTCTATGGACAAATCATGTTGCTGAAGACTTTGCAAGTTCTGCAACAAAGAGTATCGAAGTGCCCCACTGGGCTGAAGATATCGGTTCTCCAAATACTTCCATATTTCTTTTGCAGTGGAATGATGCTCAAGACTCATCCGCAGTGAAGGAGCAACATTAAGAATTAAGGCACCCATGACTTTAGCATCATTATTTTTCCATTTCTTCCTCGTGGCTTCATCAACTCTTTCAGCCGGAGCATCATCAGTCAAATGATCATCAAATCCAGCAACTCTCACCATAGTTCTGACCGAGAATGCCCACTCTCTATAATTTGAGCCATCAAGCTTGATGTCACTAGAGAAAATGGAGCCATCCTTGGCCATTTCAGCAGTAAAATCCGGTTTCAGACCCGGAAAAATCCGGAACTGGTACCGGGAATATCCGGTTTCAGACCCGGAAAAATCCGGATTTCCTTCCGGACTAGCAAAACAGCTACTGGACTGGCCTTATTTCACCCGGTTTCCATCCGGTGCTGACCCGGAAAAATCCGGATAAGTCAATGCGTACCAGATCAACGCGTTGTCTTCCTCTCCGCAGCACAGCACACACACGCTCGACGAAGCAGCGACGAAGCGGCGACGGGGCGAATCGATGCGCGACGAGGCGGCGATGGGGTGAATCGATGAATCGATGTCGGCGATGTCGGGCGTGACGGCGGACGAGGACAAGAAGCCGGCGACGGGACGGCGACGGGACGGCGACGAAGCGACGACGAAGACGAGCGGCAACGACGACAGAGAGCAAGCCGGAGGGAGCGGCGACGGAGCACGAGGCGAGCTTGGTCGGAGAGGCGGCCGACGAAGAAGACCCGCGGAGGAGAGGTGCGCAAGAAGGCGGCGACCGTCCGGCGTCCGGCAACTTGCCGGAGCAGCGGCGGCGGCTGCGAGATGGCGGGAGCTAGGTCGGGAGCGGGAGCCGCAGCTCTGATACCATGTAAGTCAATATGCCAACAGTACACTATTCCATCCTTCCACCCGTACATATACAGAGGGAGGCCATATACTCTTAACAGAACCAACCAAAACTATTCACATGCCGCGGTGTCGCGCGCACAAACTATTCGGCGAAATGGGGGAGCGGGATGGGCAGAGAGGGCGGGTACCTGGGGGACGGCCTTGCGGACGGGGGCGTGGAATAGCTCAGCGGGGTCGCAGGAGTACCACTTGCGGTAGCGGTCGTCGAAGTCGAGCTCCATGAGGTGGCCCGTGACGGAGGTGACGAGCATGTGGCAGGGCTGGTTGCCGATGGTGTAGTTGAACTCGAAGACGCGGTTGTAGCGGGACCGGCCCGCCCGCGTCTGCATCCCCCCGCCGCTCCCGCGGGACAGGATCTCCGCCACGGACTTGGCCACGGACGGCTTCTCCGCGACGTTGAGCACGCGGATTGCGCCGCCGCCGGGAGGCATCCCGAGAGGAGGAGGGACGGGGAAAGGGCGGGAGGGAGGGGTTTCCGCCCTTCCTTTTGGGATTGGTTTTTGAAATTTTCGGTTCGGAGGGAGGGAAGGTGGAGGAGGGTTCGCCTATATGAGCGGGCTGGGCTGTGGAGTTTCAGGGCCTATGTGAATAGATCGATATGGGTTATATTTGGCCCAGTTAATAACGTGCTTTCTGCTACGCATTAAAGCGGAGTAATTTACACGAGATTTCATTCTCTTGAGAAAAATGCGATATTCGTATTTCTCCCTTCAAAGAAAAATATACGCTTCTCATGCTGCATTTGCAACAACAGGATACCGAGAGGCTAGAGTCCTATACACCATTCACCAACCTTTGGTAACAAGAAGAAATCTTGCTGCTGCTTTAGACATGCAAAAGACTTGTTTCAGCTTTACATATACAAAGTTGGTGAATACATCACACAAAGTCTTCGTGAATTCTGCCAAGACAACTTTTGTTCAACTGTAATCAGCTGCGCCCAGCAGATCCGAAACTTGAACCTCGACACAATGCGTTCATTATATATCCCTCCAGCTCCTCGTCTTCACACCTTTGTTCTTCTTGTGAAATGCTGGAGACAATTGAGTTGTGTCCAAAGAGCAAAATCTTCAAAAGTGAACCATATAGCCACTGTTGGGTGGAATCTCAGCAGAAGAAAAGGTCAACGTCACACATTGGGTTATGCAATGGTCAACTGTAGCAGAATGCCAACCATGTTATATTCCAACTAAGACAAATTATACCTCTCCGGGCTAATCTTGAACACGTAGGCCACCACCACATTCTTGCATCCAGCAGAGGTTTCAGACATTGACATGAGCAATATTCATTTTGCTCTTTTCCATGCTCTTCTGGAGCTAAAGGCTGGAGGGGTGCATTTATACTCTCTAGTCTTATTTCTTCCTTCGTACAGCAGTTTTTTTTTACCGGAAAACTGTAGGGGAGGCCCCAACAGTAAGACTGGAGCATAACTTCACTTGGCAGCTTATGTTCTAGCAGCTCTATCTCCTGTTCCCATTTTTCAGTTTCTGGATTTCTCTAGTAAAATTCCTCTCCAGTCTTTGTACACCAGCTTTGATTGTGCTGCGTGCAAAGTGAGAGTGTAAGTTTCTCATACATACGACATTCTCTTGGGACATTTGTACACGCGGCAGATGAAAGATTGGTACCTTTTTATGTGCACTTGGTTCTTCCTCTCTGATCAATTCGAGTGATGTTAACAGTTCATGTTAAATGTGATTTGCCGTCACTCTGAAAAAGAGAAGACAAAATTATTTTGCATTCTCACTCAGTTAATGTTGCTCCAAAAAAAAGTTAAACAGCATCTGATAGAAAGTGTGTGATATTTTAGGAGCATATGCATAATTTGCAATAATGTTGTGTTAATTCTTAATTGTGACTGCCCAGCAAAAACTATTGCCTGTATTGCTATCGGTGTGCCATAAAATAAACATCTCTATATTGAACTGCTAAAGCAGGGCTACCAGAGGTGTAGGCTCAACTAAGCAACGGGAAACAGGGAATAACCTGGCAGTATGTTTCTTAGCAGCACTATGGATTTATAGAATGAAGATGTGTACCAGACATTACTACATTAAACTACTACAGGTACAAAGAAGGTAATCTGGCAAAGAAACAAATTACTGAGAAATTTAAAGCATGCTAGATTCCTCCGATGCCCAGATAACAAAATCACACTTCATGAGTTCTAACAGAATATTCCTGGAGATTGGTGAAGAAAGCACACCCAGAAATGTCACTTGTGTGGAAATTTTTGCTACCCCTGGACCACCCAACAATGAAAACTTCCACAAAATTTACTCCAGAATTTGACCAGATGCCTACAGAAAATTACAACCGTCAATGTGATGGTACCAAATCACAAAACACCTAGCACGATAAATGCAAAGTAGCAAAAGAATGTCGGACAAGCAACATTATATCAGGAGAACAGATACTTCAACTGGTAAAGCAGGAAGCATATATCATTGCTGATTTCACTATGTTAATGGGTAGAACGGTAGTTTGCATAGCCTAGACGATATATTATAATGCTGAACTGTAAAATTTGTCATACTCACCTTCAATTCTACAAATACTTGTTGGATCGAAAAATCTTGACAATCCTAACAAACTGCACAGTGCCTTTGTTTCCCATTCTTGAATTAACAATTGATCAATTATAATCTGATAAGGCAGAAAATAGTACCCTCAGAATTTGTCATCAGGAGCAAACCCTTTTTGAAGCATCTCATCATGAAGCTGAAATGACTCCTTCGAGTTGCCAGCTATAACATGGCCATTTATCATGGACATGTATGTATATCTATCCGGTTCAATCCCTCTAGCGCCCATTTTCTTGTAAACCCACTCAGCTTCTTGCATATTACCATGTACGCAATACCCATTTATGATCATGTTATAAGTGACATTGTCTGGTTGAACCTTTTCACTCTCCATTATGTTGAGCAAATTAAAAGCTTCATGCATCTTTTCTTCCTTAACGTAACCATGGATTAGTGTGTTGTAAGTAATTAAATCAGGCAACACCTTGGCATGCCTCATCTTTTGCAAAAACTGCTGTCCCTTTGCTACATTTCCAGACCGGCAGTAACCCTTAATGATGGAATTATAGGTCCTGATGTTTGGCACAATCCCCTTATTTACCATTTCATCCAAAAAACCGAATGCAACATCCACTTGTCCCTTCTCACAGTGGCTGTTTATCAGGATGCTGTAGGTAATGTGGTTGGGGAAGATTTCTCGAGAATGCATATCATCCCATAGCTCATTAGCTTTGCCCAGATCACCTTGTCTGCACATTCCATCAATCAAAGTGTTGTAGGTCACGATGTCTGGCGTCAAACGCTGCTGCAGCATCGTGTCAAATAGTTGCAATGCTTTCTCTATGTTACCCTCCCTACAATACCCATGGATTAAAGTTGTGAAGGTGCATAAATCTGGTGGAACCCCTCTCTCCCCCATCTCAGTGAAAAGCTCCTCCGCATCAGACAACCTACGCTCTTTACAAAGCCCATTCAGCAAAGTATTGTAAGTTACAACATCTGGCAAACATCCACAGCCAACCATCTCATCCCTAACTCTCAGAGCCTCCAACACTGACCCAGCCCTACAAAATCCACCAATGACCATTGTGTAAATCACACCGTCAGGAATCAATCCAAACTCTCTCATCTCCTTCAAGTAAACAACAGCACGGTCCATCTTACCCCTCCTTGCAAACAACCCGATGAGGCAACTAAAGCTCACCACATCTGGTGCAACTCCACGACGCCGCATCTCCGCATAGAACTTCATCGCCTCCTCAACCTCCCCAACTCTACAAAATCCCCCAATCAACATGTTAAAGCTCCGAACATCCGGCGCCACCCCACACTCTTCCATCGCCCGGAACACCTCCCTGGCTTTATCCCACCTTCCATTCCTACACAGCCCCTTCAACACCGCATTGTACGTCAGAATCCCCGGCTTTATCCCATTACTGACCATCAAATCGACCACCGCCATGGCGGCCTCAACATCCCCAGCGCGAAATTTAGCATCAACCATCACATTGTGCGTGACCACATCCGGAAACACGCACCTCTTCTCCATTTCAGAGACGACAGTGTCAACCTTATCGAACTGCAGTGTCTTACAGTAGCTGTGTACCATGATGTTGAGAGTGTAGGAGTTGACCTCGCAGCCGGAGGAGAGCACGAGGCGGTAGGCGTCCGCGGTGAGGTGGGGCCACCCGGCGCGGGAGAGGGCGGCGAGGAGCGCGTTGGAGGCGGCGGCGGGGACGGGGACGCGGCTGTCGAGGAGGAGGAGGAAGGCCTCGAAGGCCTCCCGGGGCTTGCGGGACTGGGTGTAGGTGCGGATGAGAAGGTCGAACACCTGCGGCTGCGGGTTCGGGGAGGCGGCCAGGAGGGAGGAGACGATGTCGAGGCGGGAGGCGCCCCGGCGGCGCGACATGCGGAGGAGGAGGGACTGGCACTCCCAGGCGCGCCCGGTTGCTGCGTCCGCCGTCGCGGCGGCTGCCAGGACGGCCGTAGAGGGCCTCGCGCCGGTCCCACCATGGGCGACGGCGAGGTTCCCGGTCGAGCGTCTGGTGGTTACGGCGGCGGCAGGAAGGCGAGACAGGCGGTGGGGAATTGTCATTGCTGACGGCGAGCAGTGGCCGATTCGAGTGTTTTGGAGTAGCAAACCACTGAAACCCGCTTTCGGAGAAGGCTTACGTAAAAGAACCAACATTTTGGACACTTTCTTTCTCCACTGAAAATACGCCTTCGGTATCAAACGCGTTTCCCGTCCGGTAACTCCGAGTCATCCGGCACCACATGTATCTAAATCATGGAACAAAAATTGCATGCTATTTCGACGCTAAAAGCACATTATAATTCAGATAGTGCACGTTAAATTTACTATTTTTACTTGCTATGGTGTTATTGGTGTAATAACACGTTATTTCGACGCCAATAGCACGTTATAACATATACTATAACATATCGACGCGGATTTGGTGCCATGGGTAGTGATGCATATGGTGCCCACCGTTGGATAACGCGATCATGTGCTCTCTTGATGAATCTATGCTTAGCAGAGCCCTATGTGCATGCAACGGCGGAAAGTTTCTGTTTATTCTTTATGACTCATGCGTGTGTTGTCGTCCACGTCCTTTAGACATTTCCAACATCACATCCACATCCATTAGACATTTCCAACAACATATCCACATCCATTAGACAATTTCTCGGTGTAAACCAAACCGGCCATTCATTTATTTTGACTCCTTTTTGCATGTGTTAGCCGTGCACACTCACTAGGCTTTGCTAAGAGTGAATTTCATAAAGGTAGAGGATGGCTGCGTTTTGCATGCACCATGGCCACACAACAATTCATGTGCATAAGAGTGTGTTGGTGGTTCGTACTTTTTATTTTGGCTAAAAAGTTGGGGGTACCGGAAATTTCTATCAGACACCATACAACAATTCTCTCCATGGTATGTGGAAATATCTAAAAGAGATGGATGAGAGAGAAAACAAGCATAATGCATGCAGGGCAGCCATGGCCAACACCATACAATATTTCTCTCCAACACCATACAACAATTCTCTCCATAGTATATGGAAATGTCTAAAGGAGATGGATAGGAGAGAGAAAAGCATAACCATGCATTTTTTGTGCTCTCGGTGTGATGGCCGTCAACTTTTTCCGTTTGCATTGGTTTCCATCTTGTGCTCCCTATAGTAGATCTAATGGTTGGATGTTGCACTAGTACAAAACCTCAGATAGAAGACGGAACCTAGAGCCGGTCAAACTAAAAATAAAAACGGTCGTCTGGGATAAAATGCCTCAGTCGGCCAGTATTCCCTGTCCGTCTCTGATAAAACCTGCGTCGGTTAATAATCCCGGCCGTCGCTAATAATTATCATTGGAGACGGCCTTGATTTATGCCCGTCGAAATGAATGAGTTCAGACTGAATTTTATTGGGAGTGTTTCTTTGAAGTTCTGTTCTCGAATTTTGGAGTTCAGGTTTCTGTCTATCTGAATGTGATACCATTTTCCTATATATATATATATATATATATATATATATATATATATATATGAATATCTCTAAAAACCGACAGTAATAAACAGATCAAAAGTAAACGAGCGACTTTCATTGATTTAGCAGATCCACGCATACATGAAGCGATCGATACAGATCAAGGAAACAGAACAATCTAAAAGTAGGCAGGCCGCGAGATCGATTTAGCTAGGCACCGCGATGGAGGACACGGACAGCCGGGTACACCCGTGGGAGCCTCGCGTTATCGAGGAGCAGAGGGTTGACATGGACGCAGCAGACCAGGGTCTCCCTCACCCAGAAGACGTCGTCGTGCATCTTCTTCGCCATGGCTGAATCCCACAGAGTGACATACACCCCGCTGTCATCCGCACCCGATTTGACCTTGTACATGCGGTGATCACTGTACGTCGAACACATGATGATGTGCGCCGCGCGCCAAGCGGTGACGTATCCACCGATGGCGAAGAACTGGAGCACGTTGCCGCGGCCATAGCCGGCGGGGCCGAGGAACTCCACTGGGTGCGCGGCCTGCAGAGGATTCTCGCCGACAAACTCGATGGTGGTCCAGGCCATGGCGGAGCGCGCACGCGACAGATCGATCTCCTTCTAGATCTTTTGGATCGATGTGTGGAGACTCGAAGCAGAGGAGGCGGATGGAGAGCGTTGGTGTGTGCTGACCGCGAGACCGGGATCGAAATTTATAGCGGGGCGCGGGGAAGACGTATCAGCGAGCCGCGGCAGGCAATTAATTTCTCAGCGCTGCATGCGCGCGCGTGCTCTCCGACGACCTGACGCGCTGGTGGCATGCATGAGAGTGAGCAGAGGCACCGTCGCCGCTTGCACAGAACCGCGTCGCAGAGCGCGCCATGGTGCGCATGCACCGGGCATGAACACGCGCGCGCCAGCACGCGCAGCTCGACACGCGAGCACGGGCCTCGACCCAGCGGACACGCCAGGCCACCGCGCTTCGACCCAGTGGGCACGCGAGTGCGCGCGCGTGCATACACAGGAGGCGCTTCGTGTGCAGGCATGCACGCTGCAGGCATATGTACACCGCGGGCCGAGGCACACCGTGTGCTGGGCATGCACGCTGCAGGCATAAGCGGGAGGCGTGCCGTGCAGGGATGCGCTCGTGTACCGGCATCGATACAGATCGCTAGCCCAAAGCTAGCTAGCTAGCTATAGCTGTTAATTAAGCCGTAGGGTCCGAGTTTTTATTACTTTATTATGTTTAACGGTGGGAGTTTTGTTGCAAACACAGGCTTAGCCTAGTGGCAAGGGGGTCGATGTCTTCATTGCCCACCCAAGTTCGAGTCCCCACGCACGCAATTTGGGTGTTGCATATAAAAAGGTTGTGATCCTACAGTAGTCCTGTGGCTCCGACAACACACTATTATCGATTAAGAGTCGATCATAGTGGGTTGTCGCATCCATTGAACTATTGCATCGGAACCAAAAAATTTGTCTTAAATCCAGTACATATGTTTTTTTCATTTCATATATATATATATATGCATTTTTTTTGTTTTTAATTGAGACACAAGACGTATATTCTTCTTATGTTTAACGGTGGCGGTTTTGTCGCAAACATAGGCTTAGCCTAGTGGCAAGGGGATGTTGATGCCTTCCTTGCCCACCCAAGTTCGAGTCCCCGTGCTCGCAATTTATACGGTGTTGCATATATAATTAAAAACTTGTTTGTTCTCTGGTCTAGTAGTCCTGTGGGTTTGGCAATCCATAATAATGAGTTGTCACATCCATTGAAGTGTTGCACCGGAACCAATAATTTATTTTTTCCATTTTACATATATACGCATATTTTTAAAGTATAAATGCATTGTGTCATTTTTTTTACCTACATATGTATGAGAATTTCCATATTCTTAGTAAATGATATAATATATGTGTTGTAGCGTACATAATCATAAAATATGTGTAGCTAGCTAGCTCATATTTTGATATACCAATATCCGGAGGGTCCGAACACACTCTGAGTTTTCACTAACACGTTGTTTAATATATATAATACGTAAAACATGTCACATAATCATTAAATTTGCTATGTGTTTTATCATATGATACCAACAGGTTGTGGTAAGTATATTACGCAATTCCCAAAAAAAATGCACTGAAGTTGTATTATAATTAGTACAACGTCACTGCCGGTTCATCACACCTTTGAGTGTAAACTACAAAGTTTGTATACTACATTGTATAATCTCTTCATTAGATTCTCAAATTATTGTGGATCAACTTAATTGAACAGTACAAAGGATACGTACACCTTATTTTAAATTTATAATATTTTTTCCTTATTTATTTGATTTTTTTATGATCAGAGCAAAATCCGGAGTGACCGAACATGTACGTATGGTCCGAAGGGCGAATATTGGCGGCAAAACCAAAAAAAATTGGGCTCAAAATCAAAACAGGGGGAGGGGCGGGGGATATTTCCCCACTTCCGCCACGCAAGTCGCAACTCAAAACCTATCTCGACCCTGACCCTCTCGCCGCCGCCCCATTCCCCATTTCCCATTTCCCCGCCCCCCTCACCGTTCCTCGTCGCTGCCCCTCAGCTCCGCCGGCCGCCGCTCATCGTCGCTCTCCATCCCCAGCTCAAGTACGTTCTTCATCCGCCGCTCTGGTAGCTTAGATCTTATCGATCCGCCGCTCTGGTAGCTTAGATCTTCTCCGAGCCGCCTCCGCTAGTAGCTTAGATTTTCCCCGTTCCTTCAGATCGATGGTCGGCATGCGCGCCACACATGGACGCGGCGGAGGAAGAGTTGTCGCGGTCGCTTGGGCTGCTGATGCGGCGAACGCTCGGGTTGATGCCGCGGCCCTTCGGTCTGCTGAATGCGCTCAGGCTGCTGATGCCGCGGACGCTCGGTTTGATGCCGCGGTCGCTCGGGCTGTTGAATGCGCTCGGGCTGCTGATGTCGCGGCCGCTCGGTCTGCTGAATGCGCTCGGGCCGCTGATGTCGCGGTCGCTCGGTTTGCTGAATGGTTCGGGCTGATATCGCGGCCGCTCGACTTGATATCTCGTCCACTCGGACTGATATCCTTGCAGCTCGGGCTGATATCGCGGCCGATCAGGATGATGGCGCGGCCGCTCAGGATGATGGCACGGTCGCTCGAGCTGAGACGACACTGCTTCAAGCCGAGGAAGCTGTGGAGATGGGTGGCGCTGCCTCTATGAACGATCTGGATTGAAGCTTACTTCATGAACTACGACGAGCAGCCGCCAAAAGGATCTATCTCTTCTGGATTATGTTTAGTTTTATTTATCTGCTATGCAAAACCCGGCCGCTCGGGCTGAACATCAGTTTGTTCTAGCTAATTAATCTAGCGTGAATTTCTTGTTCGAATATCTACCATGTTGTTTGAATATGCATTTTAGAATTTGTCTGCACACATGTTGTGATTCCTGGTTATTATAACTAATTAATTAGCAGGATATATATATGGCATGCCAAGTATGCAAAAATGATTGTGCATGCATGAACTACATTGGATCCTTCAGTGTTTATCTGCAAGAGTACCACCGGAAGTCAGTGGTACGAAAGAAAGTCATGTTCATATAAAATACTAGAATTGTCTCTGTGTTCATATCATGATATACCTAATTTATGTGTTGTTGTTGCGGCTGCTGCACAGATTGTACCATGCTATGCCAGGCAAGAGCTTGTTTTTTCGTTCTCTTTGGGGCACATACAAAATTCATGTGAAAAACAAATACAGCAAGACTCGCTTGTATGGCAAAGGATGGGAACAGTTGATCAAGTTGAACAATCTCAGAGTAGGAGACATGCTAGTTTTTACCATGACCGGACCTAATCCCAAGATCTCTGTTCTCATTATGGATTTTGGCAAAAACACAGATGACAGTGACGACAATTCTTCTGACAGTGATTCTGATGATGATTTAGAGAGTGAAGAAGAGGATAGTTACATAGTTGCCCAAATAGTCCATCACAAGAACCATGAGAAGTACCGCCTCGTTCCTCTTTTACCCCAAAGAGCTAACTATGTTGGCGTTCCTTTTGTCACACGTTTGACGAGCACAAATCTGAACCAACATGATATGATAACGAACACTATCATGCCTATGTACCTCTTCAAAATATAGCTATATATGTACATATGCCTACATAGTTATGTTGTCTCTTTACATGCGCAGAAACTACCTAAGACGATAGCAGAAGAGGCTGGCCTACCGACTAAAAGCAATGCTGGACTACGACTTGGAGCAGCATGGGTTGTCACCACCATAACGTACACCACAAAAACTGATGACCGCATTGTCTTCGGCAAGCCGGGATGGAATAATTTCCTCGAAGGTAAGAATTTTATGGTTGATCAACCTGTTCTTAGAGAAACCAATGAGCTCAGCTTGGAGGTCATGATTGAGATGCAGATCATCTAGTAGCTAGACTTGTTTAGGTTTTTTAGATAAATTAGTACTTGTTTAGTTATATATATGCATGTGGGTTTGTTGAAATGTTTAGTTGTAGCTCTCTTGGGTTGAACTTTCTTTATGTGAATTGCTTTTTATGAATGGAAGGGGAATGATTCCCTGGTGGTGATTATGTGTTAAGTATTATATATGTTTTGCTTCACAAAGTTGGACCCCCCAGAAATATCCCCGGAGGCAACGAATATTACAGTCGGAGGGATATGCCAAACCCCTCGGGTCGTAGCGACGACCAGCGATTGCGAACGTCTCTGATTAGCCAATATTACCGACGATTGCTTTTATTGGCCGTCTCAATATTAGAGACGGTTAGTTTTACCGGCCGTCTGCGGGGCTGAGATTATTACAACCGGCCCCAGGAATCCGTCTCCAATGAAGCGTACATTAGAAACCCATGCCTTGAGACACTCACTTTAACCGGCTGAGGTGAGTCTCTGGGGCCGGCTCTAATGTAGTACTAGTGTTGGTGCACCGCTACCTCCCATGGCACCCCACTATTTCCATATAACATATATAGATAGTGCACGTTAAATTTACTACTTTTGCTTGCTAGGGTGTTATTACTTCTATAAAAGCTCAAGCCCTACCCGTCGTTTGCCCCCATCTGCCCCGATGGGTGAATTCTGAGCGTTGGATGGGTAAAAACGTGTTGTTGTTTCACCTGTGACCGTTGGATGCGGTGAATTCGATTTTTACTATTTGACCGAGGGGCACAGGCGCTTACCGCTGGGGCCAGTTTCGCTGGGCCAGGGTCGTCAGCTGAACGTGCATGGGCGCGCGGCCGAGGACGCGCGGCGTTTCTACTGTGTGCTCGTCGCGTGCGTAGACAAAACCAACGCAGTGAAACCCTAGCCAATCCTATCCGTCTCTCCTCCCCAATCCCCTTTCTCCTCCTCCTCCTACAGCTCGAGGACAACGCCGCCGCCGCCTCTCCCCAACTCTCCCGTCCCCTTCTCCTCTAGCTCGCCATCTCGCGCCGCCACCACGCGCCTTCCTCTGCTATGTCCTCCCAGCCAACGGGGAGCGGACGAAGCCGGAAGGAACGGCCATGGTGGGGTGGGAGAGGCGCTGTAAGAGCGCGTCCCGGAGGAGGGCGGCGGCGGGCAAGGAGAGTTGCGAGCGGACGAGTCGGACGGGCCGTCGCTGCAGCTCCGTGCTCCACAGCCCTCTCCCGATCTGGAACATGAGGAGAAACCAGACGCCAGCGCTTTATGGCGAAGGAGAGGATGAGCTCGAGGGCCAGACGGGGGAGGCTGGATGGAGGTGCTCGAGGCGGAGGAAGCGGAGGCCGGCTCGCCCGGTGAAACCCCTATCCCCTCGCGTGCGCAGCTTGAAGATTTTAGGCGGGCATAGCTCGTCGCCATGGGGAAGGAGCAGCAGGGCCAGCTACAAGTGGACCTGGTGGCGTTTCCGCTGGTGGTGGTCGCTGTCGTGCTCCGGCACTTGAGGTGGTGTGCCGCGGCCGTGGAGGACTGCTGGTTTGCCTACCAGCAGCACGTCCGTGACGCCATTATCCTGCCACCCAGGAGTTTCCTCCACTTATTCCATGACCAGATCGAAGGTCACATGACCTAGGTGAGTTTCTTTTGATTTGCAGCAGCATATTCTTGCATTGTATCAATTGGGATTTGGCCGTCACAGATGCAAGCTTGGGTGAAGGAACATGTGGAAAGCTTTCAGTTATTTTGGCAGCGGAAAAGTCTGATTGTTTTTATTCACTAATGCTCTTTGCCTGGATCCAGCGCTATGATAACCATCATGGATCAGATGCATCACATTCAGCTCAGAATTCGTTGTTGCTTTCTATTTCATTTACACACATTTGGCCAGTCTGTTATTTAGATTGCTTAGACTTTTGATGTTGATGATAATTTGCTGCTGTTTTTGCAGCTTTGACATGGATTTGAGCAAGGACAAGAGTCACAGGAACTTGATTTGGAGGAGGGAGGCCACCATTACTAAATGGTAGACTAACTGTTGGTTCTTCACAAGTTTGTACCACGCCCATATTTGCTTTTCATTACTTGTCTGTTGTAAATTTTTGATAGAGTAGTTAATGTACTAAAGCAGAATCACTGGGATTGAACTTTGGGAATGTGTCAAAATATGTGCATTTGCAATGCATAGTGTTTCAGCTGGCCAGTCATCTATTTTTTAAAAGGTTTGTGTTCCTTGATTGTGTTAGTTTTATACCATGCATACAAATGAGTTCATGTTTATTTGTAAGCATATTATTTGTGGTCATGTGATTTAGCTGATCAGTAGTTATTTTTCCTGTGAACAGAGAAGAAGGAAAATGATCAATGGTAGACTAACTGTTGCCCAGATCGTTGTTTTGGTGTACCGCCTGCGTCAATTCATTTATCTCCAGGTTGTTCCTAGATCGTTGGGCCATCGATCCTCCATCTCTCGAGTCATCCAGGTATTTTCCTTCACATGCTCCTCTTCTATGCGTCTCTTCACCCTAATTGTGCTAACCATTGTTTCAATAAGTAATTTGTTGTTGCTTGGTTACTCCAATAAGGGGATTTTTGATTATTTGCCACACTTTTCATCTGATATTTGATTATTTGCCGTGTGACCACCACATGTCAGTGACACATGGTGTGGCAAATGATCAAATTGCAAAATAAAGTGTGGCAAATCATCAAATTCCCCCTCCAATAAGATACTGTACTGAATTTCGTTCCTAACCCACTCTACAGAATTTGTATTTTAGAATTACAGATTTATAGTTTAGAAGCTAGCGGCAGAGCAAAAATTTATGTGGCTTATTTTTGCTATAGGATGACATGAAAGTCGAATGTCTGGATAATGGCCACAAAGTTGTGTCGCTCCGCGAGGAGACCTGCGGGAAGACGCAGGTCGACGCAGCCTCCCTGCTGAGGGTCCAGCACCTGCAGCTCCTGGCGGCGCGAGCGAGGCAGAGGCGGCGGTCGATTAAAGTTGGAAATACATGAGCGCTGCTGGCCCCCGCCGACTTGCCGGCGTTTCCCCACCATCCCAGCTTCATCTGGATTCATTTCTCTCTTAAGGTATCACTGTTCCATCTCCACTCCTTAATACACATACAATTTTCTCAGAGAAATAATGTGCTGTGATCATTTGGACGCAGATTCCTTGTCATTTTGTTCAGGTGCAGGAGTGCTTCTAGGTTTCTTTCAGGCGAAATATACCAATTTCCTCTTTCACACAAGGTACGTAATGGAGTCATGAGCTTCAATCTTATATATCTAACACATGTGTCATAACAAATTTAATCCACCTTTTTAGTCCAGCCTGACATTTTAACTACTCCTGAGTTTGTGTCTTTGCCAAAAATGACTTGGCCCTACTGCCTGACATTTTATTTACTTAGTATGCCCAGTCTGCAAGCCCGGCTGAATTGGGTGGCAAGATATACGAGATGTCAATTGCCCTTGGCCCTACTAAGATTCGTACGGGTCATCTATTTACTTGCCCTACTGTCTTGACAATTCTGACTATGTTTTCTGCGCAATTCAATGACCTTTGAACGTTTGAAAAATGATAGATCATGACCTAATTGATTTATTTTGTGTGCACCTGCCTGTATATATTTAATTATCTTTCTGCCCTGGTGAAGATATTCTGTCTCCGTGCTCCCAAGAAATCAGCTCATAGAATTTTCTCAATTTCTACAGGCATTTTGTCATCTGAGCCATACAGCTAGCAAATGGCAGGTGAGGTAGTTGCACATTCTACCCCTCAAGGCCGAGCGTGGTGAAAGAGATCTTCATTGGACTCACCATTGGGCTGGTTGCTGGTGGTATGTGGAAGATGCATCACTGGAACGAGCAGAGGAAGACACGATCCTTCTACGACATGCTCAAGAAGCTCAGATCATCAATCTCCTTATCGAGGAGTAGTTTTGGCATGCCGAAGCTGAAGTTCTATATCTCAAGTCTCTTGTCATTTTTGCCAGTAGTATTCTAAAACTCCCTGGAAAGCATGAGAACGTGGTTGCTGTGGAGATTTTCATGAAAAAAGCACTACCATTTGGGAATATGGAAACATTCTCAATTTGTTTTGTCCTTGTTTTTTGACATCTCAAATCATATCTGTCGATGGTAAGAGTTAGTTTGCATGTATATAATGTCTGTCGACATGTCTTCATGCACTACCACTCAGTGTTATTTTGGTGCCACCATCGACCAACTCTCTGCTGGTCAAATATCACTTTGTTAGGGATAGAAGGACCATATGCCTTCGTGTGTTGGTGACATTAAAGAAGAAATGATACCAATTATGGATGAGTGGTTCTAGGTTTCTATAATATAGCTGATGTGCTCTACTAAGATTCGTACGGAACATCATTGATACATAGTTCTCAAAGATAAAAAGCCCAATGAACAAGAAAAAATATACCACTAGACATAACAATAACTTACTCGATGCTGACTTCGCAAACTTGAGACATATAAGAATAACACTGATAGATGTAGGTAGCTATACATTTGTGACACTCCATTCGAAGATTTCACCATTTCATGTTGTCTTAGAGAATGAATTACTTTTCACCGGTTTATCAATACTGTACATACAAAACCAAGCTAAAAAAATGAATTGGCGACAATACGCCGCAATGGAATTTTGGAGTATCCATACAGAATCAAGCTAAATGAACGCAAATAAAATGAATTACTTTTCATCGGTTTACAATTTTTAGTTTTTACCTATGATTTGGTCTTATTCGTCTAGGCCGTTTTCTTGAAACGAGACTCGCTATCGGCAATTGCGTCAGTGACACGACGTGTTGGTATCCATATGTGACCGAGTTTAGTAAGTCCAAAAACCGAAATCTCTATCAAATTACAGTAACCAAATCAAAGAAGGCATAGTGCAACGAGCCTCGCTTTCGGCAATTGCGTCAGTAACACAGCGGGTTGGTATCCATATGTGACCGAGTTTAGTAAACCAAAAACCGATACCTCTATCAAATTATAGTAACAAAATCAAAGAAAGCGTAGTGTGTCTCTGCATCCGGCAGTTGCGCAGTCGCGCAACGGCTCATGTGGATGTGCTACTGCTATGTTCTAATTAGATGCTGAAATTTGTTTATTGTGGTTTCATGTGGATGTGCTACCAGTCTGTTCCTTTTTGAATTTGATATTTGCCTATGTCTAAACTTTGTCGACGTATGGCTGCTTATTTACATAATGTAAGTGCAACGTTCAAATTTTCATTGTTTCTGAAACTGTCAATTCAGACATGGAAATGAAACGATTCTTTCTGTTTAGGTACATAACTTTCGGTATCAAATGATAACAGCGTTTCATACAAATTATGGGTTTCTATATGGTATAAGTTAAACGAATGCAAATAAAATTAATTAGTTTGCACCAACGAATAAAGCGTGTGGCAACAATGTGGTAGTTGCATCCTGTGGTTGCGCAGTCGCGCAACGGGTCATCTAGTTGTTGTAAACACGCTATACCACGGTAAAACGTCGTACCGTTATAGCACACAATTTTTTTCTAGCCAAAGGACCGAATTTTCCACATTAGAAAAAAGAAGTTGCTACCTGTTTATAGTGGTGATAAAATACAATTTGTCGCTCCATCTTCTAAATCGAAAATTGACATCGCTAATGTTGAGTTTCTAAATAAATAAATTATACTATTATGTTGTTGCCCCTAGAATGTTGGTGTTAGGCTTGTAAACAGTTGGAGAACAATTTTATATGTGGTTATGCATATATTGTTCTGATATTTTTAGACTAAATCCTTTATTCTTATAAAAATCTTTATTTTGGGCTATATTTGTTTTTTAGAATGCTATTTCAAATATAGCACGCTATTAGACGAAAACCTAAAATAGAATCCCGGACTACATGGTGTTTGTTTTATGCAAAAAATCAAAATCGCCATTTTTGAGTTTCCAAAAATCGAGAAAAAATTACAAGATGTAGATAGTGTCGAGATCACAAGGGTGCAACATTTGAACTCCAAATTCGTTATATTTTAGGCTGCACAAAAAGGACAAATCGGGGGAAATTCCCGCCGATTCCACCATGGGCGAGGGCGAGATCCGCAGTCGAGCGTGTGGTGGTTACGGTGGCGGGAAGGCGAGACAGGAGGCGCGGAATTGACATTGCCGACGGCGAGCGGAGATTGATTCCAGTGTCGGGAGAAGTGTTGGGGAGCGGTTCACTAAAGCTGGAATAGCAAACCACATAAACCCGCTTTCAGTTAAGGGTTACGCGCGTAGACCAAAAGAACCAACATTCTAGCCACTTTCTTTCTCCATCCAAAATACGCCTACATAGTCAAGATGTAGATAGTGTCGAGATCACAAGAGCTAACTATGTTGGCGTTCCTTTTGTCACACGTTTGACGGGCACAAATCTGAACCAACATGATATGGTAACGAACACTATCATGCCTGACGAGGAGTGGACTCGGCAAATCCCTGGGTTGAGTACCCCGGGTTGATTGAGGGGAAGAGAGATGAGCGCTGGTGATCACGACGCCTGACAAGCAAGGCGTTTACCCAGGTTCGGGCTCCCGGAGGATAACACCCTACTTCCTGCTTGTCTAGTATTGAATGGCGAGTTGTGGCTACAATGGCGAGATGGCAATCTCGCTAGGGTTTGTGGTGGCGGCTATGAGCGTACCCTAGATGAAGGACCCTCCTAGCCTTTATATGGTAGGCTAGGTCTCAGGTGAACGGTGCCGATGGCGCTTACAAGCATGGCTGGAGTCTCATGACCTAACGTTGACTATCTTGGGCCGCACGTCGTCCTTGGGCCTTCCTTGGGCCCTCGTCATAAGGCTAACAGGCTTGGCGTGACCCAGGTATCCCCACCGTGGGGTAGTCGAAGAGTGACCCCACGACAATGCCTATGTACCTCTTCAAAATATAGTTATATATGTACATATGCCTACATAGTTATGTTGTCTCTTTACATGCGCAGAAACTACCTAAGACGATAGCAGAAGAGGCTGGCCTACCGACTAAAGGTAATGCTGGACTACGACTTGGAGCAGCATGGGTTGTCACCACCATAACGTACACCACGAAAACTGACGACCGCATTGTCTTCGGCAAGCCGGGATGGAATAATTTCCTCGAAGGTAAGAATTTTATGGTTGATCAACCTGTTCTTAGAGAAACCAATGAGCTCAGCTTGGAGGTCATGATTGAGATTCAGATCATCTAGTAGCTAGACTTGTTTAGGTTTTTTAGATAAATTAGTACTTGTTTAGTTATATATATGCATGTGGGTTTGTTGAAATGTTTAGTTGTAGCTCTCTTGGGTTGAACTTTCTTTATGTGAATTGCTTTTTATGAATGGAAGGGGAATGATTCCCTGGTGGTGATTATGTGTTAAGTATTATATATGTTTTGCTTCACAAAGTTGGACCCCCCGGAAATATCCCCGGAGGCAATGAATATTACAGCCGGAGGGATATGCCGGACCCCTCGGGTCGTAGCGACGGCAGCAATTGCGAACGTCTCTGATTAGCCAATATTACCGACGATTGCTTTTATTGGCCGTCTCAATATTAGAGACGGTTAGTTTTACTGGCCGTCTGCGGGGCTGAGGTTATTACAGCCGGCCCCAGGAATCCGTCTCCAATGAAGAGTACATTAGAAACCCATGCCTTGAGATGCTCACTTTAACCGGCTGAGGTGAGTCTGGGGCCGGCTCTAATGTAAGGTTCTGTACTAGTGTTGGTGCACCGCTACCCCATGGTACCCCACTATTTCCATATAACATATATAGATAGTGCACGATAAATTTACTACTTTTGCTTGATATGGTGTTATTGTTGTAAACACGCTATACCGCGGTAAAACGTCGTACCGTTATAGCACACAATTTTTTTCCAGCCAAAGGACCGAATTTTCCACATTAGAAAAAAGAAGTTGCTACCTGTTTATAGTGGTGATAAAATACAATTTGTCGCTCCATCTTCTGAATCAAAAATTGACATCGCTAATGTTGAGTTTCTAAATAAATAAATTATACTACTATGTTGTTGCCCCTAGAATGTTGGTGTTAGGCTTGTAAACAGTTGGAGAACAATTTTATATGTGGTTATGCATATATTGTTCTGTCATTTTTAGACTAAATCCTTTATTCTTATAAAAATCTTTATTTTGGGCTATATTTGTTTTTTAGGATGCTATTTCAAATATAGCACGCTATTAGACGAATACCTAAAATAGAGCCCGGACTACATGGTGTTTGTTTTATGCAAAAAATCAAAATCGTCATTTTTTAGTTTCCAAAAATCGAGAAAAAAATTACAAGATGTAGATAGTGTCGAGATCACAAGGGTGCAACATTTGAATTCTAAATTCGTTATATTTTAGGCTGCACAAAAATGACAAATCGGGGGAAATTTCCGCCGATTCCACCATGGGCGAGGGCGAGATCCGCAATCGAGCGTGTGGTGGTTACGGTGGCGGGAAGGCAAGACATGCGACGCGGAATTGACATTGCCGACGGCGAGTGGAGATTGATTCCAGTGTTGGGAGAAGTGTTGGGGAGCGGTTCACTCAAGCTGGAATAGCAAACCACATAAACCCGCTTTCAGTTAAGGGTTACGCGCGTAGACCAAAAGAACCAACATTCTAGCCACTTTCTTTCTCCATCCAAAATACGCCTTCGGTGTCAAGCGCGTTTCCCGTCCGGAAACTCCGAGTCATCCGGCACCACAGGGTCAGTATCTGAATCCGACTCCGACCTCGACTCCAATCCAAGAGAGAGAGAGAGCAATGACGCGGCCAGACTCTCCCAAACCGACTCGGCCACGAACAAAGTGTCTTTATAAGCAGCCGACGGCGCGACGCACCTTTCCACCGACCAACTCTGATTTTCACAGCAAGTAGGTCCTTGCCTGCCACGACTGCTAGTCTACCGCTGCCTGCTGTTTCCGCACGCGATTTCAACTTGCTGATCAAGGCATCATGACGCCCATCTCTGCTCCCGGCGCCGCCGCGATTCCTCCAGCCGCAACACCACGCGCGCAAGGGCCGCCCGCCGCCGGCGGCGTGCCACGGCCGATGAGGGGATCCTATGGCAACCTTGGCGCCGCCGTGAGGGTGGCCCCGTCACCGACGCCACGCGCGCAGGCGCCGCCCACGGCACCGGGCATTCCCATCGCCAGGCCTCGCGTGCCGTTGGCGCCACACAAGCAGGGAGGGCCGGCTCCAGGCGCGCCGCGGCCGATGGTTAACCACGGCGGTGCCCCGATGTCCGCAGCCACACCGACGCCGCGTATGCAGGCACCGCCGCAACCGGGAAGGGCGCCAGGCATTCCGCCGAACACCTGTGGGGTCCGTGCCGCCGTCCCGTCCGCGAGGCCGCACACGACATTGGTTCAACCCACTCAGAGAACGCCGGCGGTGACCGCGCCTTCCCTGGGCAAGCGAGAACCGACGACAATGGGGCCGGCGCCGATTCAGCAGGCGAAGCGTCACGCGCCGATGCCACGGCCGCAGGGAGCGCCTACGGGCGGCGCGCCTCTGCCCACCAACGTCCGTGCTCCCGTGCCGCCCGGACACGCCCCCACGGCCGGGAACACCACGCCACCCCGGCCGCCGTCGCCGCCACAGCTACCCATGTTCGGGGTGTTCCAGGACCCGAGCAAGGGGTGGATGGCCCGCGTCGTGGACCCGATGCGGCGCGCCGCCCGCGACATCGGCCCCTTCGACACCGTCCACCTCGCCGCGCTCGCGCACGACCGCGTCGCCGTCGCGTACGCCGGCCGCGGCATGGGCCCCCGCGCGCGCCTCAACTTCGAGACGGCCTTCTACGCCGTCGAGACGGCGTTCCTGCAGCGGTGGGAGGGCGACGTCTGCGAGGCCGTCGAGAAGGGCGAGTACGAGAAGACCTACGCCAAGTTCCTCAAGGCCGGGTACAAGGCCGCGTTAAACGTGAAGCCGGCAGATGGTGGCGGTGACGAGGGTGGTGAGAAGGTCTCCGACGACGGGGACGAGGGTGATGAGCTGATGGCGAGCTGTTACGATGCCGAACTGTTCTGGGAGACCATTGAGGATTTCTTCCTTAATCGGCCGGTGGAGATCGGGGCCATGGCCCTCGGGGAAGGCGGCGAGCTGCTGCGGAACAGGTTCGTGGAGATGCACCGGAACAAGTCCCTGTGCCCGGTGTGGCGACGCGACGACCGGATGGAGAAGCTCAAGACCATGGCGCTTCAGAAGCAACAGCAGCAGCAGCAGCAGCAACAACAGCAGATTCAGATACAGCAGCAGCAGCAACAACGGCAGATTCAGACGCAGCAGCAACAACAGATTCAGATGCAGCCGCAGCAGCACCAACAACAACAACAGATTCAGATGCAGCGACAACAACAAGTTCGACAGCAACAGATGATGATGATACAGAAGCAGCGGCAGCAGCAGATGATGATGGCTCAACAACAGCAGCAGTACCCGGATGACGATGCCACGCTGCAAGTGAAACAGGAAATATAGTTCCTCACAGGGCTAAGCAACTTTTGGCATAAACGATAAAGGTGTAAACATGACCTCGATCCTGTTGGGAGGAATGGGAAATAGAAACAGATTCATAGTCACAATGTAAATGGGACAGTTCATTCATCTCAAAATTGTTGCTTGACGATGTCAAAGACTCGGGTTGTAGTGTTTTTGCAATACAAGTTTTACCTATGACTAGCAAAATGCCCGTGCGTTGCTACGAGGCTGATGAAATAACGATTTATATGCATCTCAAAGAAGTGTAAGATAACAAATCAGCTATACAGATCGGTAAAGAGAAACCAGCAATGCAAGTGGCCTGACCTTTTCTAAATCTACACTTTGACAATCAGAATAGAAGAAGAGCAATCGTCGATTAATTGAAAGTGGATTGATGATTAGTTGATTTAAAATGGACCTTTCTTTTATGATCGAGCAGAGTCACTTTCTTTGTTTCGTACTACCTAAAAAATTGCAGGTCCATATTGGCAGTTGTGGTCTCACAGTTAAGAAGTGATGCTATTTGTTGATGTTGCGTTCACTTCAAGAAAGGCCCATTCTATGGATAATGTAATATATATGAACGCTAAGAAACTGCATTGGACATCCACGTTGCGCCTTGCATCGACAATCATTTATGTACTACTCATATGATATTTGTTTTTACATTTTTCCTGCACTTCCCGAGGCAAATTTATGTATCACACATTTTTGTACTTCTTAGTGCACAATTTCATTTTCTCCTTTGAAATTTTTACTTTTACTCCTACTTGCTAGTCTCTAAGTGAAATTCTGAAGAACATATCTTCTTCTAACCTGAGGTGCATATGCTGCCTTTGTCGAACCTGTGCACCTACTGAACCTTGTGGTTGTGAATTGTGATTTTTCTACAGGGAACTAAATTCTCAGTTATCGGTGGTGTCCTTTCTATTCTTCGGCTTATACACGGCTGCTAATTGGAGTAGTGCAGTACACCTTCATGCTATGTGTCTCCATCTATATCCGTTCTATTTTTCTAAACGTGTTTTAAGTTCAGTTCTCACAGAATAAAATGGGGAACTATTTGTGTCTTGCCATGCACATCTGAGTTAATTTGGCAAACGAGGTTGATTTATTTTGGCATGTGTCATGTTTCATTGCTGGAGGATGTGATCACCAAAGAAGTGAAGCCAAGCCTAGAGAAGTAAGAGAATGGCTTCAGTTTTGTGTCCAAGCATGTCGGCTAAGATGGATCCCATCCAGGCAATGGGTTCACTTCGCTGGTGAGTGAGACTGCATATTTTACATATACATGATATTTCCTACTTCTAGATAACTATCATGCCCAAAAAGAGGATGGGAAATTAGGTGGTGCATTTAATTTCTCTTTTCATAGGAATAATGTACACAGCAACAAGGGAACTAAAACTGAAACAAAACCTAAAATATTTAAAATGGTAGAAAACAAAACCGAAGTGAAATGCAATATGTCTGATTGCTAGAAATTACATCATATTGTTTTCTAGATTTATGACATATATTAAATTATTATAAAACCGTTGCAATGCACTGAAATTTTTGCTTGAAAAAGGCTTAAATTTTTGAATTTACTCCAGCAACAAGAAAAAAACATTATCAATTGATGATATTTGTATCCTAAGATTACACGTGCGTTGCATGTACACAGCAAGAAAGATTTATTTGCGGCAATAGATGTATGTCACATTAACTAAATAAAGTAATTTACTTAATGGGAGATATTTGGTCTGATTTCATTTTTTTGTCATGATACTAATTTAACTGGCTTGATAAAATAATTCAATTAAATAAATAAAGATTTAAAGACATGTTTATGTTATAATAAATTATGAGATGTGCGTTGCACGTACACTGCCACTAGTACTATTAAAAGAGTAAACTTGTTGGGATAATTTAAATCTGGACCGTTCAATATCCGATCAAACAGCCCAGATCGTCCCAATGTTTGACAACTCAACAATGTCCGATTTTTCCCGTTTTACCCTCCCACCAAATCACATAATACTACTAAATTGTCACTCATCTCCGAATCGTTATTTTTGTCTTTCCAGAGAGCGGATCCAATTGGTTCGGGATTTGATTGAGCTCGGGTGGAGCTCGATTGGATTCTTTTGCTCGGGATTTGCTTGAGCGGACCCAAACTGGTTCGGGATTCCTTAGAGAGCGGGTGGAGCTCGATTGGATTATTTTGCTGCTTCAGAAGAGAGGCCGGCCGGCGCACCGCTACGAGCACCGTAGCCGCCACCGGTCGCCAAGCAGGTCCGCATCAACCACGACGACGAGCGCGAGCAGGTCGGAGCTTGGACTGCCCGCACCCCATCGGGCCGGCTGGGGGCTCTGCTCAGAGCGGCGCGGGTGGGAACCACATGGAGGATTGGGGCTATAGCTCCATCTCGAACGCGCCCGAGAAGTGAGAGCCGAGGAGGATTCCTCCAGGAGGCCGCCGGCGGAGCACGTGCCAATTCACAGTGCGCATGATTGCGGACGCGTCGTGGAACATGGAGCCACCACGCTGGCTGGCCAGTCCGCTGGTGCGACGAAGAACGTGGGGATGTGCACCTGTCTCGGCAAGCTGCGGTGGCAGAGGCGAACAAGCTCCGATGATGGCAGGGGCGAGGACAGGGCCAGGCCTAGGGCAACGCCGGTACTGGGCATGGCGGAGAGAGGCCCCAGCTGGTGTCGTCCGCTGGAGCATGATTTCTATTTTGTTTCAGTCATTCAGCAGCCATAGTACAGGCTTAGCTTGTGCTGATTTCAACGGTGCAATGAAAACCTGGAGAGAAAATCAAACATGCATGTAAGGAGCTTAATCCTGAATTTTCACCGCACGAGTTACATGCATATGCTTGCATTGCAGTTTTTTTACCGTACGTGTCAGTTAATCGGATTGTCGTCTTGGCCGGCCAATTAAAGTTGCAATAAGTACTATTTATTTAGATGGTTGAGAAAGCATAGACCATGGCTGAAGCATGTGGCATGTGCCACGTATGAGATTAGATGCCAAAAAAAATGACGTGATTAGATGCAAGTTTTGTAGAACAAATCTCTGTACATGGCTCTCTACTTTTATTTGTTCATATGATGTGCATGGAATTTTGAGTCTTAATGCTCACATTTTATTTTGTTGCTGAATTGCATAGGTTCTTCTGAAATCTGAATTTGTAATATGCTATAGATAATTTAACGAGTGATGATACCATCAAACTACTTATGTGGTTACCTAACTCTGAATAATCATTATCACGCTAATGTACATGGAGCTGTCCAAATCAATAGATACCAAATTTGGATCATTTTTATTACTACCTCCGATCCATAAAAAAGTCAGGGGTTTAGTTCAAATTTGCCTCGACACTTTTTATTAATGATCTGTTGAAACTTTTTATTTAACAAATATGGTAAATTAAAACAACCCAGTGTGACAGTGTCGCAACTACATTTGTCCGATTAACGGAATTTATAACATTTGTCCTATTGCCTATATGGTTTGTAATGTTGGCTACGTGCGTTGCACGTGCAACGCACGTGCACGTCAACTAGTCAGAAATAAAAGGAGAATCACAAACGAGGATCTATAGAACATGAACAAAACTGAAACCAAATTGGATCACAGTAAGAATATCGATCGATGCAACAAGAGAAGAAAATGCATGCATCTTCTGTAAGCAATGGGGAATATTTAGATGAAAACAAATTCTTATTGCATATAGCTGGAACAAAATAGACCATTCGTATTGCTTTGCCATCCCTACTCACATCCAGAATGCCCCTACTCACATCCAGAATGCAGAAGGCTCACGAGTAAAAGCATCATAACTGGACATTCGGTACAATCGACCGGGTCTGAGTGGCGTGGCCATGAGCTTGCCGTTCTTGCCATACCTGGCACTGAACATTGTCACTTGAAGAAGATGCTCTTCATCGATATCTGGGTCGTGCAAGCAGTTCCGAGACTGGGATCCCCCAAGCGGCTGCGCGACCTCGACGAGGCAGAACCTTCCACGTCCTGCGTGGACGAGCGTGCAGTGCGTGGATGTGAGCGGGGTCTGCATGAACGTCAGCTTCTCCTTGCAAAGTTTCCATGCCGGCTGTGGCGTGGGGTTCCCCCCGGCAGCCGGCAAGTCACAAGAGCAGAGATGATGACTATCCGTGTGGATCCCTACCCATGCATCCAGGTCGCGGTCGTAGTGTATCCTGTCACTGCTGATGAAGGGCAGATTCTAGTCCCCTAGGCGTGTCCACTCGCCACCGGGCTGAGCGGTGTCCAAGGAAAAGGTCCTCCTGAACTTGCGATGGTCGTCGATAGTTGAGAGGAAGATGGTGCGCCCATCTGAATCCATTGCGCTATTAGTAACATGGAACCTGACTCCTTTGACGGAGGGTTTAGGAGCGTCGATGGGGGTCGACGTAGGGTTCTTCTTCCAAGTCCATCGCTCCTCCGCTAGCTCTCTCAACAGATTCAGGTCAACCCCGTCACAGTCATAGAGTTCAGGTTCATCCGCATCAGATTCATCAGATTCCGATTTGCCCATGTCGTCGTCGTCGTAGCCATCAAGTTCAGGATGTGCCTCTGCGTCGCAGAGGTAGTAGAGTTGTGGTTCGTGAGAAGAGAAGGCGTAGAGCTTGTTCCCGGCAGCCACGGTGTTGTAGCTCGCTGTAAGCCCGTCCGGAACGAACGGCTGAATATCCAGCTTCCCCGTCTTGGTGTCATAGACAAGGGTCAGAAATTTTCCGCGTTTTCTGTACGAGCCGGTGGTGACGACGATTTTGCTGCCTAGGGCATTGAACTGTGCGGACTCGCCGAAGGAACGGAACGATAGGCGAAGGACTGGCTGGGGGAAGGGCTGCGGCTCCTCCATGATGCCGGTTGCCACGTCCGAGCAGTCCAAGTCCGAGTCGTCGCCGGCCAGGTCAGCCACGTCGAGCTTGAACAGAGCATGGCCGTTCGTGTCCTCCAGCGCCACGTACAGATGCTTGGGATCGCCTCGTGGGTTGAGCACTGTCCGCCTCCTGTCAGCGCCGCCGTTAAAGTATGACCGTGCGCAGGGGTGCCGGACGGGACGAAGACGGGAGAGGAGGGGCTGACAACGGGCGAGGAGGGATCGCCACATTGTGTGCCGGCTGGCCGAGGATATCCAAGATCGCTTGGAAAAAGGGCCTCTGATCGGATTTAGCTAGGACGCTAGGTTCGATCGGCCGGTATATAGGGGAGCACTAGGGATCCACGTATGATCCGTTTTATCTGAAGCGTACGATTGGTTTCCTATCTAAAACAGCCGCATGGAGGCGGCTGCACGATTTGTTTCTTAGCTACTCGGGTTAATCACGCCGGATCGAATTTCTAGCGGTAATTATGTGGATTTGTCATTAACTATTCCAGTTTGCACTCTTCGTAATTGATTTTAGGAAACAAATTCCAGATTTTCTTGAAGACTAATTAAGTACTTTAGCTGAATACTAACCCGGACTTGTGTGCCTCTCAGGTGCAACGTACCCTGATAAGCGAGAATAATATTTAGAAAATCACAACATTGTTAAGGAATTTCGAAAAAAATTACACTCAAAGATTACCAATTGCTCTTCTCCTCTAAAAAATTTTGGATAGTAAATAATTCTCGTTGACTTCTGGGCAAAAAAAGTGAAATTTCTGGCGAATATAACGTGTATAGAGGGCTATTTTAGGCAAATCTTTTACCTAGGGTGCAATAAAAGTTATTTTTTGGCGAAACTTTTTGTACGGGTACAATACTTGGTAGTGTTTGCCCGAATGCCAGTTTTGAAACTTTTTGATTTTTTTGATTTGTTAAATTATTTTCGCACATCAGAATATATGGTATCCAGGTTCTCAAAGGTATTTTCGAGCTGAATACTCCTTAGGCAGCTAGGCAGCAAATCTTGTTTAGATAATACTTTCTCCCTTTCTAAATATAAGATGTTTAAACTTTTTTTCAGATTCGTACATATTTAGACACATTATAGTGTGTAGATTCACTCATTGCAATCCGTATATAGTCCTTGTAACTTGATATTTATTTAATAAATGAGACACGTATTACCATTAAAAATCCGTATGTAGTCAATTTTAAATAGCTAAACCATCTTATATCTAGTTCTCTGTTCCTAATTATAAGATGTTTTAGATATTGTAATGTGGACTAAATACCGACTACAACGAGTGAATATTACACTAAAATACGTCAAGATGCATACAAAGTTTCTGGCACGTGGATAGCTAACTTTCACGCACCCCTGTCCATGTCTAGTTCTTTGATGATATTTCAATCCTTCAAATATATCTCAACGGTCTCATCCCATGTCAAATTTGGTCTACCACAACCCCTTTTAACATTCTCGGCATGTTTTATCCGCTTCGCTATGAAAGTTGCTTGCATGTGATTTTTTGTAAGAAATAGTAGCAATAATGGAGAATATAGTACCACTGGCTCACTCTCTTACAACACAATCACTCAGGCATTCTCACGTAAACATAAAGGAGTAGAGAAGGGAACAAAATTATGTCTTTTTCAGCAAGGTTAGGAGTACACCACTCAGCAAGAGAACATGACCCCACATAAAAAGCTTAAACTCTGCAGATACTCAGTTGGATGACCAGGATATGACATGGATCATTCTCTGAATACAAGTGAGAGATAACCAAACATACTGCAAAGAAAAAGTTCACCGATAAATATCCACATCATTTTTCATCAGTAATTAGGTGGCATCCGACAACTCATCCTTCCACCCCCAATCATCATCGACTTGTCACTCACGGTCTCAAATCACAGTTGCCACCACCACCGAGTTGAGCACCACTAACAGCAACGGCGGCCGATGCGAGAGGCGATATGGGTGTTCACATGCAACTACTGTGAGGGATGTAAATTCGTTCAGCTTACTGGCGTTGGGTGGCTACCAGAATATGCACCGGCAGGGAGGGCACGTGGCATGCAAGTTGACCATGAATTTCGGGGATTGTAGTGCCCTGTAGTTCTAGGGGCTTGACGGAGCCAGAGGTGTATGTGGAGAGACATCCAAATTTTGCGACAGAAATGTTGTTTTCGGTAGAATACGCTCGAGGGAATCAGAGGGAGAGAAATGGTGTCGCGTCACAATGGCTGCGCGATACTATGGTGGGGGCTGGTGGCAGAGAAAGGATAAGAGAGAGAGTTGTCGGAAAGTGCAAGTAGCTCCTAATTCACTGCATCTCTTTTTTTTAAATCGAAACGACATGTCTAGGTTTCATTTTTTTGAAGTAAAGCATACGTGTACATCCTGTATGTATTCTAGAAGTTTTCTAAAAAATATATTTTGTCATACACAAAAAAGAGAAATTTTGAGAGGGAATGGAACTATTTTCCCTTTTTCATTACCACAATTTTTCATTTTGTGTAGGGAATACCATTTTTTTCACCGGAAATTTGGCAGATATGTGTATATATCAAAAAAAATCACAAACTCAATTTTAATATTCGAGAGTTGTAAACTATAAATAAAGTGAGAGGTATGCATGTATTCTAGAAGTTTTCTAAAAAAAAATTTGTATTTTGTCCTACACAAAAAAGAGAAATATTGAGGGGGAATGGAGATATTTTTCCTTTTTCACAACCACAATTTTTCATTTCGTGTATGGAATACCATTTTTTCACGAGAACTTGCCTGTGGCAAGATGGTCAGGAGGGTGGTTGTACCCCCAGCCCACCAGAGTTCAAACCCCAGGTTTGACATTGGTGTTTCTCATTTAGGCAAATTTTTCTTCAGTGGGAGGAAACGTTCCCATCGAAAGCGAGGCGCCTGTGGTGACTTCGTCAATCGCAAGACTCGACCGCCGGCTCAGTCTCTCGGAGGTGCTCATAGGGGTAGGGTGTGCGTGCGTGCGTTCATAGAGGTGAGTGTGTGCACAGGTATGTGAACGTCTGCGTTGTACTGTGTTTCAAAAAAATACCATTTTTTCACTGGAAATTTGGCAGATATGTGTATATATCCACACAAAAAATCACAAACTCAATTTTAATATCCGAGTGTTGCAAACTATAAATAAAGTGAGAGGTGAGTGGGGTCCACCGTGGGGCATGTGGAGCAAGGGAAGAGCATCAATTTTAGGGAGCTAGAGCATCTCCAACCATGGCCCCCAAAGGCCGCCCAAACGCCCGGGCGGTCCGCCCGGACAGCGTTTGGGCCGAAAACCGCCACCCAAGCGCGGCCCTCAAACCCACCCCAAATGACCAGGCGGTCCGGCACACCCCAAACCTAGCCCATATGTGGGGCGGGTTTGGGGTGGCGCGGACGTGCCCGGACGCGACCGGACGTGCCCGCCCCGTAGGTTGATGACAGCTAGGGCCCACGCGGAGGGAGACTGACCGGCACCGGCAACGTGAGGTGGACCGCCGGCACGGCGTCCTAGGCGGTCGCCTCCGTTCCCCACCGGCATATTATTTAATTCTCCGCCTCCGTGTCTCCGCCTCCGCTGTTCTCCTCCTTCACCTCCACTTCCACTTCCACTTCTCCGCTCCGCCTCCCGACGCCACTGTTGGGGATCGTAGACAGAAAACAAAATTTTCCTACCGACGATAACCATAAACTAGCCAAGAACTATACTATGCAGATATACTATACGGAGGAGAACAGAATAATACCCTTGTAGACCGTAAGCGTCGACGATCAAAAGATCTGTTTCGATGACGACGCGTGATGATGAAGCCGACGTAGCCGACCTCAAGGTCGTGTAGTGGAAGAAGACGGCTCCCAGCACCAAACAATGGTGCCTCGCGGTTCCACACACGTACGGTGTGGATGACGACCTCCGGGCTCCAGATCCAGCAGAGCAGCGGAAGTGGAAGAGTGGATCTAGCAGCACGGCGGTGTGCGTATAGTAGAGAGACTTCCCTCCCCGTACGCAGCTCCAGAAACGGAACCACGCTCAAGGTAGGAGAGAAGAAGAGGGAGAATTGGTGTATTTTCTAGGCAAAGGGGTTCCCCTATTTAAAGGAGGAGGAGGGTGTGCAAACCCTTTGGCTTAGCCATGTGGGACTATTCCCACATGGCCAATTCGGCCAAGGGTGGTGCGCCGGCCCTGGTGGGCCCCATTCGGCCCACCCAGGGATGCCCTCTTCCAACCCGCACCAAAAGGGGGAAGTTCCCCCCTTCATGGGCCTTCTTCCCATGGGAAGGTCCATTTAGAGTTGGGGCTGCCTAAAAATCCGAAAATAAATAAATAAAAATTTATTTAACTATTAATTACATTAATTAATATTAAATACATATTATCTAATTTATTCGAGCTCCGAAACTTATTCCGTTGCCCTCCGATCTCCATCGGACATGTCCGGAACATTTCCGGAGTCTCCGGTTTCTTTTCTCTCTAAATCCAATCTAATCGTCACCCACCCTTAAGTGTGTTACCCCACGGTTCAGGATCGCTCCAGACATGATCGAGACACCCTCTCCGATCAATGACTAACAGCGGGATCTGGATATCCATGATAGCCCCTGTGCGTCCACGGATGTCTTCTATCGTTTGAACCTTTAGACGTCCAGTCTCATCCTCTTGCCTAGCGATACTTAGATTGTCTGAGCGTCGTTCTCCCGTATCACGATTACCGAGCATGACCTCGCCATTGACAAATCTATCTTTACTTGTCTACGATATTACATCCCCGTGACCTAGTCACATGCTTGCAAGTTCATTGATGTAATCTCACCGAGTGGGCCCAGAGTATCTATCCTGCTATGTGGATTGGCAATTCCCGCTCTTGATCACTCGCTTCTACTGCTTCCTTCCGATACCTGAAAGTGTCACCTTTATTGTCACGCTATATAAGTCATGCCGTTTGATGCGATCAGCCGTATCTTTCAGAAGCACAGATTTGATATGATCTCACGGTCGAAGGTATGAACACTATGTTTCTATATTTTGGGTATGTCCATCAAATCATTCACCCAATGATATGACTCCGTTGTTAACCAACGCCATTGTCCATGATCAGGAAACCTTGATCATCTATTACCCAACGAACTAGTTAAATAGAGGCTACTAGGGACCTGATTGTTTTCATACCACACGTGTATTAATGTTTCCGCGTAATATAGTTATAGCATGGTATTAAAACGTATTATGAACAATTGAGATATGAAAAATAAAATCACTTTATTAATTGCCTCTAGGGCATATCTCCTTCAGTCTCCCACTTGCACTAGAGTACAATTCAATCTAGTTTACAACTTGGTAAAAGCTTAACACCTATAGCAATATTGGTGCATGCTCATCTCGTGGAAGAGGAAGCAAGTCAACAGATCTAGATCTGTATGTGCTTTGCAACACTTCTATGTCACCTAGTTTGACATCATCCCGTATCATATGATAACAGTGAAATATATGCTTGTCGATGGAGTGAGACTCAAAATTTCGCACAGCATGAGCCTTAAAAGTCTAAGAGATCTATTAAGGGAAACCAGGCATGCTTGGAAAAACTGCTCAGTCCAATCATACTTGCTACTTCTGAAATAGCCATATATTTCTATACCTATGTAGATCATGCGACAGTGCATTCATATGCAATTTCGCAAGCTAATCCTTCTACGATAGTGCATTCATATGCAACTTCGCAATCTAACCCTTTCTTCAAAACAAAGGACTTCTCCTGTATGAGATTTCTAGCCGTATGGGTCAGTGTCATAACTTGCATCATCGTAACCCTTTTACGGCAAGTTGTCTCTTCACTCTCACCCCATACCAGAAAACATATCCTTAGCTCTCTTTAGACACTGAAGGATATACTTAACGTTTGTTCATTGATCCATCCAGAGATCACTCTAGAACCCGTTCTTCAACCAAGAACTTGGGTCACACCAAGTCGAGCTTTCAGTCTGACAGAATCTATGGCTAAGGCATAGAGGATGTCGGACACCCTTTTCATCCAATAGCTATCGCTGAAATGCCAAGATAAACTTTAATATTTTTACCCAGTCATACAAGTAAGAACTTTTCTTCGCTTGTTCTATTCTGAAACATTTCAGAATCTTAACGTAGGACAATATTCCGACCTAATGTTATTAAGCCCCTTATGATCTATACGAATTATAGATTTAAAGCCTAATACTCTACACTTCATTCACAGAATATTTAATCACTTAAATAATCATTCATACTTTACTAGAGGATCTGTATCATTCTCTATATGTCATTACATATAAAGTTTTGAATGACACCTAGCTCCCACTCAAATATGCCTTCCGCATATAAGATAAGGGAATTTCCTTGTACCTCCCACTCAAATATGCCATTCACATATAAGATCAAGAAAAGCTACTTAGTTCCCACTCACTTCTTTATAAATGCAGGTTTCTTCAACTATTTTGGACAACTCCAAAATCCTTTGATCACATTATCAAAGTGAAGTTTCCAGCTCCGATATGCTTGCTTCAGCCCATGAATGGATAACTGAAGTTTGCATATGCGTCTAGCATCCTTAGGATCAACAAACCATCTCATTGTACTAGTTACAACTCTTTTCTTAATGCTACCATCAAGTATGACCAACGTCATCAAGTATGACTGCCACGCGCTCCTTTAATGCGAGTGTTCTCTTCCATCTTGGTTGAGAAGAAAACCTGATTTACGGTGGATACAGATCATCAGTCTCAGCGACCATTCCAAATGTTCGCGATCTGTCAACATGCACCCACAGTTCATTCTCTATGGCAGAGATCATAGCATACACTGGACTATGATGGAATTATCCACACAAAACTTGATAATCTAAATTATCCTTTTGTTTAGCGGAATATCTGGATCTATCTCCTATCGGGTTTTATATCATGTAGAGCTAAAAGGTTTGAAACAAGGAGTATCCTCAAGCTATGGTATAAAACTATGAAGTTTGGACCCACCTTTTAAGTTTCTCAATCGCAGGAATGTACCTAAGTTTAAAAGGTCTATAGAAGAGGTTATCATCTACAAAGGTTTTGTAAAGCATAAAGACTTTTGTTCATAATAAAATATGGGTTCAAGTTTTCAAAATAAAACTAAGTTTCCAAAGTAAAACTAAGTTTTCAAAATAAAACTACTAGAACTCCCACTCAAGACAAGTATCCCCCGCATCGTCTTAGTGATTACACAACCCCCATCCATTACACTACCCCCATCGATCAGGCAGATAGCATAACTTCAAAGGTAGACATCGTATATCGATCACATCACCGCATGTGACTTGTGCTTAACCTTTCGGTACTTGTGTTCTGAGGCCATGTCTGTACATGCTAGGCTCGCCATAACACCCTCTGACGTATTTGCTTGTGCAACGTGGCTTACACCCACTGTATGCGAACGAAGAGACGAGTGTAACCGCAATGCGCGTACCCCGTAACGTAGAACTTTATTGGTGGTGCACGACAGAGGGAGAACACTATTATCAGAATTTTGGGAGGGATCATCTTATATTACTACCGCAGTGTAACTAATATATAGACATATATATACACAATATAAGATGCATACAATCTACATAACATCTAAAATGAAATGTAATGCGGCATGATATGGTCTCCTCCGCGCCGATGGTCTCCTTCGCACTGACAGTTTATAAACAATTTAATAAACCTACCTTTACCATATCACATTGCCCCTGCAAAATAAAGTTAGACGCTTTCTACTTTATATTTTGCATGTTTTACATGGCTGATAGGGCTTCCGCACAAGAACCGTTTCTTACCTACGAAAACAACCACAACAGCGATAAGACAATTGTCTCTATTACACCCCTTTCGGGGCCCTCCATTGCAAATGATATATCAACTATTGTAGGAGATACAGACACCCGCCAGCCACATATACGTGATGGCGTGTTAACGGTAGGGTGTTTTATTACTTTCCAGCAACAGCACCAGAAGATCTGCTTGTTGACCATGACAACACACATTCGTTGGGAGACCCCAAGAGGAAGGTATGATGTAGTGCAGCAGCAGTTTTCCCTTGAAATATGACCAAGGTTTATCGAACCAGGAGGACACGGAGGTTCCTCAGAAGGTTGTCAGCGGCGCAACTGACGTGGAACCTGCACACAACACAAGCAAACTACTTTGCCCCAACGAAACAAAGGATTACACGTATTGTGTGGAAAACAGTAATGAGTGCAGAAAGTAACAGAGAACAAATAATTGCAGTTGGTGGTTTTATCAGTATGAGGAAATGGACCGGGGTCCACAGTTCACTAGTGGTGTCTGTCCATAAAAGATAACTAACATGTTGGGTAAACAAATTACAGCTAGGAATTGACAAATAATGAGCGCATGACAATGCAATATATGACAAGATGATTATTATGAGATTTAATTGGGCATTACAACAAAGTACATAGACTTGCTATCCAACGCATCTATGCCTAAATAATCCACCTTCCGGTTAGCATCCACACCCCTTCCGGTATTGAGTTGCAAACAACAGATTATTGCATGAAGTAAAGTGTCTAATGTAAACAATGCAAATGACACGTAGACAATGCATCATTGTTTTATCCTAGTGGCAACAACACATCCACAAACTTAGTCGTTTTTGTCATCTCGAGCCCAGATTACTGGAGGCATGAACCCACTATCTAGCATAAATACTCCCTCTTGGAGTAACAAGCATCTACTTGGCCAAAGCATCTACTAGCAATGGAGAGCATGCAAGATCATAAACAACATAAATAGATAGATTGATAAACAAGTTGCTCATAGTATCAATATTCATCGGATCCCAGCAAACACAACATGTAGCATTACAATAAGATGATCTTGATCATGTTAGGCAGCTCACAAGATCTAAACATGGAGGTACAAGGTGGAGAGACAACAATCTAGCTACTGCTATGGACCCGTAGTCCAAGGATGAACTACTCACGCATCACTCCGGAGGCAGGCATGGCGGTGTAGAAGCCTCCGGTGTGGATCTCCCCTCTGGCAGGGTGCCGGGAAGAGCTTCAGAACCCTCCCGATCTAGGGTTGACGACGGCGGCAGCGACGGAACTTTTCGTGGAATATGATCGGTGTTTTTAGGGTTTTTGGGACATCGGAAATATATAGGCGAAAGGGCGGTGTCGGGAGGCAACCGAGGCGGCCACGCCAGGGCTGGGCGCGGGCCCACCCCCTGTCGCGCCCTAGGGTGGTGTGGCTGCCTCGTGGCCCCACTCCGTCTCCCCTTCTGGCTTCTGGAGTCTTCTGATGAGATATTTGCACACGTTGATTTTCGTCCAATTCCGCGAATATTTGCGACTAGCCTTTCTGAAGGAGAAGAACAGCAGAAAACAGGAACTGGCACTTCGACATCTTGTTAATAGGTTAGTCCCAAAAAATGCATAAAAATGCAATGAAGTGTAAATAAAACATGTAGCAATTGGTATAATAACAGCATGGAACATCAAAAATTATAGATACGTTTGAGACGTATCAAGCATCCCCAAGTTAGTTCCTACCCGTCCTCGAGTAGGTAAACGATAAAAACAACATAATTTTTGAAGTGACATGCTACCAACATTATCTTGATCAAATAGTAATGCAAAGCACATGAACTGAATCAAGTGATCCAAGTCAATGGTCTATAGTTTGCTAACAAGTAAACAAGTGATGAATCCCAAGTGCAGGAGATCAATTGTAGTACCTTTCAATTATAAAAGGTTGTCGAACCCACGAGGAGCTGAAGGTATTGGTTAGCAAGATTGATAAATAAAACAATAAAAGATGCAAGTGTTTTTGGTATTTTTGGTTGTATAGTTGCAAAGCAGATAACAGATAGTAGCAAGTGAAAGCTCTCAAAGAGAGAAAGCCCAATCCTCTTATGTGGCAAGAGGACAAGCTCAAGTGATGTGTAACTTATATGTGGCAAACGTTCCCGAGGGCGGCATGGATGATGCTAGGCATAGAGATTTATTAAACAACACGTTGAATATCTTGTCAAGTTTTAATCTTCTTTGGACGGAGCCATAATTAGGTATAGCTAAATAAATAAACTACAACCCCTTATGATGGATCATGTGGCCAAGTAAATGACTGCACAAGAATTATTAAGACATAAAGTCCCACCATAGCATTACACTCTAAGGTCCCCGATACTAATACCCTCATAATATAACTTCATGACTCGGTCTCAGGTTTACATGTCCTCCCAAGTCTCCCTCAATTCATTATACTACGGTGTTCTCCTATGAGCCCATATAGGTGAAGTGTTGTGCAGTCGACGTTCGCACAACACCATCATAGAATCACATAAAAGATAAACTCTTGACAAAATACCAACACATGTCATATATAAATCATTGCCAATTCATCCTATGCCCTCAGGAACATACGGGAACTACTCACAACGTGCGAACATGATGATATTCAGTGGCATAAGTGGTACAACACAATCTGAAAATATAATCTCACCCTCGAACAATGACAAGTAGCCAATCATACACAGGTAGAATAGCACTTAAACAATAGCTAGGGTTCGAACAATCTCAAACTATGAGGGGGATGAAGTGGATCACGAAGATGGTGATGGAGATGGTGCTGGTCTTGACGTTGGTGTTGATGGAGACTCCGGAGGGGGGATGGAGGAGCCTTCCGGAGGTGATTCCGGCAGCGTTTCCCCCCTCCGATCTTCTCCGGCGGCAGCCTTCTGTCTTCTGTTTCGTGTGTTTCGTGTTTCTCCGCCGCCTCCTTTCGCGAAACGCCAGGGGACCTTTTTTATAGGCGTTTTTAGGTCAAGACTATGTCGGTGGAGCAAAGATCGACGGCCACGGAGCTCCGAGGTGGAAACGAGCTGGGCCCACGCGGCCATGTACTTTAGGCCGCGTGGGACCCTCCCATTTCCAGCCTGTTGGGCTTCTGGTCTTCAATTTAAGCCCATTGCGTTCGTCTCGAAAATTCTGAACCGTGCTCTTTGACCTTGCCCTTTTTGGAGTCCCGAAGCTCCCGGAAAGTCTGAAACACTAAAAAAGACGTTTTCTGGAAAAACAGGGTTAATTCCAAATAAATGGGAAAACTATGAAGTATTCCCAAAATCATTATAAAACATTGATATAACCCTTATATGATGCAAATATGATTGGAATATAAGCAATTAAAGTGCAAAGTTCATGTATGCATTTTACATGCATCAACATCCCCAAGCTTAATCCATGCTCGTCCTCGAGTATGAAGATGATAAAACTAACATGGACTTTGCAATTTAATACTTAACAATGAATATCAAAGATGATTACTATTGCTACATATAGTCAAATGATTCATTCTTAAAGGAGTAGCAATATGCAAATAGTTTATGAAGTGATATCAAGTATTCAATGACAAGGATGTTCAATGATAGTTCACAAAGTGTAACATAACAGATAGTAGTATGGACCACATGTATGCATAATGATAAGTATGGACATCCTACATTGGTCATAGAGTGATGATGAAAATCTGAATATGTTTGGTGGACACTTTGGAAAGATGAATAAGTGAGTAGAGGTAAAGCATGCATAAGTTTCATCTAACCTCCAAACTCTCCTACTTAAGTTAATGATTGCAATGTGGTAATACTTGGTGTCAAGCTCTCATTCCCCTATCATAGCATCTTGAATGATTATAGTTTAATGTGAGAGCAAATATGAGTAGTGTGCTTGACAAAGTAAAGGTTGGATGTCTCATGCCCCTTGAATACAAGTACCTACACCATGATTACTCAACTTAGGAAACAAAGCAAGTTCAAGTTATATATCATTGTAAGTAATAATAGTATCATCAAGAGCGTCAACTGGGGTACCTCTTGTCCCAGGATATGGAACAAGCCCATATCAAAATGACAAGACAAACAAACAAATGAACAATCTCAACACCCTTTTTATTTACCATTGGAATAGCTTTTTATTGTAAGGTGTATCACAGAATTCACCATAGCATGTAAGTAAATTTCCACCATGAATGATGCATGGCTTAGATTAGCGGCCCAGGCGTCTCTCTAACCATTTATACAAACTCATTTAAACTACTTCATTTCCACCTATTTCACCATGATAGGCATCCATAAACAAAAGTACATGATATCAACTAAATGAGATGAAGAGCATGTTGAAAGCTTGCATGTGACAGCACATATGGGCTAACTCCAACCCGAACATTTATCAAGCCACTAGCATCATAATCTTAATCACAATGGGTCATGTTTTATTTATGCAAATAAAAAATGTGCATCAAGTTCGTGAGAGCTATATAACCAACTTTTCCCATGCAATCAATAACATAAACATTTTCATTCAGAGGTATAGATAACACAAACAACATGTTAAACATACTCGGAATAGCATAAAGCAATAGGTAGATATGGTGGACTCACTGGAATAACTTTGGTTGAAGGTGTTGGAAACAAGTTTTTGCTTGTTGGAGTTTTTGGGCTAGCAAAAGGGAGAAAGTTGACCATCTAGATGCATGCATGAGTGTCCATAGAACTAACTAATCCATGTTAAACCAAGTAAAATAACAATCAGCACCAAAACATGAATAAGTGATAGCTCTACAAAAAGAATTTGCAAACTATTACTCATAAACAAGCTCATGAATCATGCAACTATATGTATCATTAAAAATCAAGTCAAACATCCCTTTTCCCAATCTTATAAAAGCATCCAACATATTTCAACCCATATTTCCAGTAGCTCTCTCATATATAAATAGTGTGGTGGTCTCTCAAACTCAAACAAAAAAACAAAAAGACGCTCCAAGTTTATGCGATAAAGTGTTTCGATCGAAAAACAGAAGTTGGACGTGTGCAAACCGAGAGTGTGTAGGTCCAGTGGGGTTGTCTTCACATCCCCAAGCTTATGGTCTTCACCATCCTTGGATAGCTCTTGGTGCATCTCCTCCAATCCCTGTGAAAAAACTTCAAAACACCGTTTCTCCCATTCTTTTCTGTGGGGTGCATTAATAGTGATAAACAAATATGTTTCTTGCTGCATATAATCCTTGAACAAAAATTCATATGAGATGTCCAGAAAGTGTATAATGTTGTATGCCTACTCATAAACTCAATTGGATCAAAAAGATTCAACTTAAAAGCTCAAAGCATGCATCAAACAAAATGGGACAGAATCTGTCCAGAAAAACAGCAGCAGCAAAACGTATTTTTCTACCCTACCAAACTTTCTCGAAAAATTCCGAAAAAATTCATGCATACAGAGGATGAAAAGTTGCAACTACAGTTCAAATATGAGCTCATTCGGAGTTACGAATAAGAATTAAAAATCATACCGTGCACTGATTCGTGCAGGAATAAAATCTCCGAACGCTATAAGCAACTTTTCAAGACCAAAATGGGTAAAACTTGGCACTTTATTAAAAACTCCAGAAACTAACTAGACACAAAATCTCTTGTTACAGCAAGAGGACACAAAGAAAAATCACACACAAAAATAACCGGGTTGCCTCCCGCAAAGCGCTTTCTTTATAGCCATATAGCTAGGCTTCTTACTTGTTGTTTATCGAAGATGAAGCTCATGAGGGAGCTTGAATGATGTTCCCCTCTTCCTTGGGAAGTGTTCCATGCATAATACCAGGGTCCCATGGTGCTCTCAAACCAATCAAAATAATAGTCAAGTTGAAACCTGGTTGAGAGAAAACAAAACACAAAGTAATAACAACGAAGTCTAACTTTCTTTCTATGCATTGGCATTTTGTATATGAATGAAGTTTTCCAATGCATATTAACAATAGTTACTTGCAGCCCATAATTATTAGTAGCATAAAGAGGGTTCTCATACCTCCTCTTTCATAATAGTTGCAAGTAGTAGAAGTGTATTCAACCATATAACCAATAGAATCTTCCAACTTAGATAATTTAGGAACATAAAGGATCATTAAATTTATTTTGGAATTCATTAGCATGCTTCCCTCTTTCAAAATAGTTATTAAGATCAATATCATGGTTGCAACAAAGATTTGGAACTAAGATAATTGCAAACCACATAAGTATTTCTCAACATAAGCAAATTTCTCCTCTATGGTGTATTAGGAGAATTCAAACAATGTAGGACTCTCATGAGTGAGAGTATTACAAACAGCAAGTATATCATTTTTATCCTCACATAAAGTAGTAACAACTTCCAAACGTGTAGGATTATCAACAAGCATAGGATCATCATCTAAAGCATTATCATATAGCTCATTTAAGCAACACTCCTCATTATCATCAATAAGTTTACTAACAAAAGGTTTTTGAGTTTGAGTGTTACTATCATATGTCGATGGTGAAGTTGGGGGATCCAACTCTTCATTCTCCAGTTGTTCATCTTTTTCAGCATCTTCTTGAGATTGCATGGGCATCCCCAAGCTTAGGTTTTTATCCTCTTCTTCACATTCTTCCTCTTCCAAGCTTATGTGTTCATCATCTTCTTCCTGCAAAATATTAGTACTTTCTTTGGGAGTAAAATATTTAAGAAAAACCTCCCTCAAAATACTCCAATCAGTTTTCACTTCTTCATCCAAAGACATGTACCAATCACGAGCATTACCAGATAAAGACAAATATAATAGCTTCCTTTTTATTTGATCATCAGAAATACCAGGAAGCCTAAATAAACCACATATTTCATCAATTGTTTCTATGTGTTCACATGCAGACTTAATTCCATCCCCTGTGAATGGATTTTTCATAACTCTTTTAACATGACCAGTGGGAATTTTAAATCCCACTTTAGGTACCTCAGACACAGTAGTTTCAACCACCTTTGCAGTAGTGGCATAAGCACTTTCATATAGAGCAAGATGCAGCGAGGCACGATTCATAAATGCCATAGTAACAATGAGATAAAACAGCTTTCAAGTTTCCTTACCAAACTTCTTACCAATAGCGCTACGCTCCCCGGCAACGGCGCCAGAAAAGTATCTTGATGACTCCCAAGTGCAGGAGATCAATTGTAGTACCTTTCAATTAGAAAAGGTTGTCGAACCCACGAGGAGCTGAAGGTATTGGTTAGCAAGATTGATAAATAAAACAATAAAGATGCAAGTGTTTTTGGTATTTTTGGTTGTATAGTTGCAAAGCAGATAACAGATAGTAGCAAGTGAAAGCTCTCAAAGAGAGAAAGCCCAATCCTCTTATGTGGCAAGAGGACAAGCTCAAGTGATGTGTAACTTATATGTGGCAAACGTTCCCGAGGGCGGCATGGATGATGCTAGGCATAGAGATTTATTAAACAACACGTTGAATATCTTGTCAAGTTTTAATCTTCTTTGGACGGAGCCATAATTAGGTATAGCTAAATAAACTACAACCCCTTATGATGGATCATGTGGCCAAGTAAATGACTGCACAAGAATTATTAAGACATAAAGTCCCACCATAGCATTACACTCTAAGGTCCCCGATACTAATACCCTCATAATATAACTTCATGACTCGGTCTCAGGTTTACATGTCCTCCCAAGTCTCCCTCAATTCATTATACTACGGTGTTCTCCTATGAGCCCATATAGGTGAAGTGTTGTGCAGTCGACGTTCGCACAACACCATCATAGAATCACATAAAAGATAAACTCTTGACAAAATACCAACACATGTCATATATAAATCATTGCCAATTCATCCTATGCCCTCAGGAACATACGGGAACTACTCACAACGTGCGAACATGATGATATTCAGTGGCATAAGTGGTACAACACAATCTGAAAATATAATCTCACCCTCGAACAATGACAAGTAGCCAATCATACACAGGTAGAATAGCACTTAAACAATAGCTAGGGTTCGAACAATCTCAAACTATGAGGGGGATGAAGTGGATCACGAAGATGGTGATGGAGATGGTGCTGGTCTTGACGTTGGTGTTGATGGAGACTCCGGAGGGGGATGGAGGAGCCTTCCGGAGGTGATTCCGGCAGCGTTTCCCCCCTCCGATCTTCTCGGCGGCAGCCTTCTGTCTTCTGTTTCGTGTGTTTCGTGTTTCTCCGCCGCCTCCTTTCGCGAAATGCCAGGGGACCTTTTTTATAGGCGTTTTTAGGTCAAGACTATGTCGGTGGAGCAAAGATCGACGGCCACGGAGCTCCGAGGTGGAAACGAGCTGGGCCCACGTGGCCATGTACTTTAGGCCGCGTGGGACCCTCCCATTTCCATCATGTTGGGCGTCTGGTCTTCAATTTAAGCCCATTGCGTTCGTCTCGAAAATTCTGAACCGTGCTCTCTGACCTTGCCCTTTTTGGAGTCCCGAAGCTCCCGGAAAGTCTGAAACACTAAAAAAGATGTTTTCTGGAAAAACAGGGTTAATTCCAAATAAATGGGAAAACTATGAAGTATTCCCAAAATCATTATAAAACATTGGTATAACCCTTATATGATGCAAATATGATTGGAATATAAGAAATTAAAGTGCAAAGTTCATGTATGCATTTTACATGCATCAACAAGGAGTAAACAAAATGAATCATACAAGTGCAAACTTTCATGAATAATACTTTGGAGACAATGGAGCTATAAGAGTTTGCATAAAAGTTAGCTCACAAAGCAATAGATTCTAAATGAAAGTGTTTGACTAACACAAAGGAAGATTTAGTTTCAGCACTGGCTTCAACTTTAACATATTTATCTCATGGATATTGTCAAGGCAAAGTAATGCAATAAGTCAAACATATCATTATATAACAACTGTTGTACCAAAGTTGACACTAGTGTTTGCTTGTGGAGATAGAAAGAAGTAGGAAAACTGACTCAACAATAAAGTAAAAGAAAGGCCCTTCGCAGAGGGAAGCAGGGATTAAATCATGTGCTAGAGCTTTTTAAGTTTTTGAAAGCATATAGAGAGTATAAAAATATATTTTGAGAGGTGTGTGTTAGTGGTCAACGAATCAGTAAATAGACAATACTTTAAGTCACAAGTTAACCAGACCTTACAAGAGCGGCTCCCATGAAGGACGTTATTTCTACCAGCGGGTAGATCATCCCTCGTTCTCTTTTGTTTACACACTTATGAACATTGCTTGACTGATTTCTCAGGGGCAAAAAGATGTGAAGAGAATTAATGGTTAAAGTTGTAATTAATTGGGACTGGGCACCCCGTTGCCAGCTCTTTTTGCAAAATTATTGGATAAGCGGATGTATATGCCACTAGTCCAGGTGTAAAGTCTGATCAACAAGTGAAATAAAGACCATCTACCACATCCTCATGAGCTTGTAAACAGTGACACAAAAAGGAGTTGTAACAGTTTTGAATATTTTAAAGGTAGCACATGAAAAATTTACTTGGAATGGCAGGAAAATACCACATAATAGGTAGTTATGGTGGACACAGATGGCATGGATTTTGGCTCAAGGGTTTTGGATGCACAAGCAGCATTCCCGCTTAGTACAGAGTTTAGGCTAGCAAGGTTATTTAAGCAAACACAGACTGTCAACCGGTACAGCAAGAACTCATATAAAAAACATGCTTGAAAAATTACAAGACTCCACATTGTCTTCCTTGTTAACCAAAACCTTTCACTAGAAAATATCTAGACTTTGGAACTACCAATGATACAAATCAAATATCAACAAGCTTTACAGTAGTTCTTCACTAATAGCCTTTACTTACATGATGCACAAGTCTAAACATTACTTACTTGGTAACTCAAAACAATTGACAAGTATCAAATTACTCAAGACAGTGATCTACAAGACTTATGTAAGCATTTTATACCACTACCACATGCATAGCATTTTCTGTTCCAACCAAACACCAATCAACTTATTTGAACAACTCTCCAAACAAATATAAGTGAAGCAAGAGAGTACTTTCTTCAAAAGAAACTAATAGCTCTGACAAGAGATATATGAAAACAGAGAGCTAGAAGCTTTAGCAGTAGCTAGACAAGAATACTCAACAAATATAAGTGAAGAACAAGAGTATTCCAATGAAAAAGCGGAGCGTGTCTCTCTCCCAAACAAGAGTGCTAGGATCCAACAAGTATAGAGCAGCAAACAAAACAAAAACAAACTGAAAACAAAAGCACACTGACGCTCCAAGAAAAGTACATATAATGTGAAGAAATAAAAATATAGTCTCACTAGAGATGACCTGATAGTTTGTTGATGAAGAAGGGGATGCCTTGGGCATCCCCAAGCTTAGACGCTTGAGTCTTCTTGAATATATTGGGGAGATCCATGGGAGCTTCCCCAAGCTTAAGCTTTTCACTCTTCTTGATCTTATAATATCATCCTCCTCTCTTAACACTTGAAAACTTCCTTCACACCAAAACTCAACATTTTTCTCATTAGCGGGTTAGTGCATCAAAACAAATAATCTCACTTGTTCTGTAAGGACACAAATTCATAAGCAATCATTTTCAAACATTAGCTACTGTTACTAGGCTTAAGTGATGCTCTTTCACCTTAAAAGAAACCACTCAACACTTGTAAAAGAGAGAATGCAAAACAAAGACAGAATCTGTCAAAACCAGAACAGTCCGTAAAGATGATTTTTTCGGGACACTTACGTCGCTCAAATCGAAAAACTTTAGTCGTACGAAAGTTGCGTACATATCTCAGGAACACGCACAAAAATTGGCAGATTTTTTCAAATTTTCTGATTTTCTACGGCGAGAAACGGTGACGTTCCAGAAATCTGTTCCTGTGCAGTAATCCAAATATAGGTACCATCTTGTCATAAGAGACTTTTCTTGGCACAACAAAACAGCAAATAAAAGATACAAAGGAGTTGTTACAGAAGTAAACAAGCTCCTTGACACAAAAAAAAAAAATAACAGAAAGTAAAAACAATGGGTTGCCTCCCATAAGCGCTTCTCTTTAATGCCTTTTAGCTAGGCATGAAACATGAATCAAGTATTGTCAAGACCAAAAACATCAACATTATAACTTGCCCTAACAATAGTATCAAAAGGGTGTTTCATCCTTCTTCTAGGGAAGTGTTCCATACCTTTCCTGAGTGGGAATTGAAATTTTATATTCCCCTCTTTCATATCAATAACAGCACCAACAGTTCTAAGAAAAGGTCTTCCCAACACAATAGGACAAGAAGGATTGCATTCAATATCCAAAACCACAAAATCAACAGGGACAAGGTTATTGTTAACCATAATAAGAACATTATCAACTCTCCCCAAAGGTTTCTTCATAGAAGAATCAGCAAAGTGAACATCCAAATAACATTTTTCCAAAGGTGCAAGATCAAGGATATCATAAAGCTTTTTAGGCATAACAGAAATACTAGCACCAAGATCACACAAAGCATTGCAATCAAAATCATTCACTTTCATTTTAATGATGGGCTCCCAACCATCATCTAACTTCCTAGGGATAGAAGCTTCACGTTTTAATTTCTCTTCCCTAGCATGCATGAGAGCATTGATGATATGTTTAGTAAAAGCCATATTTATTTCACTAGCCTTAGGACTCTTAGCTAGCTTTTGCAAGAACATAATGACTTCAGTTATATTACAACCATCAAAATCAAAATTATTATCATCAAAGGTAATGGAACCATTATCTCCTACACTCCTAAAAATTTCAGCACTTTTATCAGGAGCAATTTTAGTGCTATCAGGCAGTTTAAAGCTTTTTGCAGCAGAAGTGGAGACATTTCCAACACCAATTATCTTTCCATTAACAGTAGGAGGTTTACTAGCACTTGAGGTATCAACATTTTCAGTAGTAAAAATAGTGCAAACTCTAGCCACACTATTCTGTTTAGCAATTTCAGCTTCTTTTTCCTCTCTTTCCCATCTATCATGCAACTCAGCTAGCATTCTTATATTGTTATCAATTTTAACTTGTATAGCATTGAGAGTTTTGCTCTCTTTAACATCATGAGGCAGCACCTTTATTTTTAAGAAATCAACATCATGAACAAGACTATCAACCTTAGCAGCAAGAATATCAATTTTTCCTAGCTTTTCCTCAACAGTTTTATTGAAAGTAGTTTGTGTGCTAATAAAATCCTTAAGCATAACTTCAAGATCAGAGGGCACACTCTTATTGTTGTTGTAGGAATTACCATAAGCATTGCTACCATTAGAAGGATATGGCCTATAGTTGCTATTACCAAAATTATTCCTGTAGGCATTGTTGTTGAAGTTATTATTTTTAATGAAGTTCACATCAACATTCCCTTCTTGTGCAACCAATGAAGCTAAAGGAACATTATTTGGATCAATAGTAGCATGACCATTCGAAAGCATAGACATAATGGCATCAACCTTATCATTCAAAGAGGAGATCTCCTCAACAGAATTTACCTTCTTACCTGTTGGAGTTCTTTCGGTGTGCCATTCAGAATAGTTTACCATCATATCATCAAGAAGCTTTGTTGCAGCACCCAAAGTGATGGACATAAAGGTCCCTCCAGCAGCTGAATCCAATAAATTCCTTGAAGAAAAATTCAATCCTGCATAAAAGGTTTGAATAATCATCCAAGTAGTCAGTCCATGAGTGGGACAATTCTTAACCAATGATTTCATTCTTTCCCAAGCTTGGGCAACATGCTCATTATCAAATTGCTTAAAGTTCATAATGCCACTTCTCAAAGATATGATTTTAGCAGGAGGATAATATTTTCCAATGAAAGCATCTTTACACTTAGTCCAAGAATCAATACTATTTCTAGGCAAAGATAGCAACCATTCTTTAGCTCTTCCTCTCAAGGAGAAAGGAAATAATTTCAGTTTAATAATATCACCCTCTACCTCTTTATACTTTTGCATATCACATAGCTCAACAAAATTATTAAGGTGAGCAGCAGCATCATCAGTACTAACACCAGAAAATTGCTCTTTCATAACAAGATTTAACAGTGCAGGTTTAATTTCATAGAACTCTGCTGTGGTAGCAGGAGGAGCAATAGGTGTGCATATGAAATCATTGTTGTTTGTGCTAGTGAAGTCACACAACTTAGTGTTTTCAGGATTACTCATTTTAGCAAAATTAAAACAGAACAAGAAAATAACAAACCGAAATAAACTAAATGCAGGATTTTTTTTTGTGTTTTTGGGTTTTAACAGCAAACAAGATAAAATAAAATAAACTAAGCAAGACAAAAACAAAGTAATGAGATTGGAAGTGTGAGACTCCCCTATCTGGAGATTCCAGTATCCCCGGCAACGGCGCCAGAAAAATGTCTTGATGGCGTGTTAACGGTAGAGTGTTTTATTACTTCCCAGCAACAGCACCAGAAGATCTGCTTGTTGACCGTGACAACACACGTTCGTTGGGAGACCCCAAGAGGAAGGTATGATGTAGTGCAGCAGCAGTTTTCCCTTGAAATATGACCAAGGTTTATCGAACCAGGAGGACACGGAGGTTCTTCAGAAGGTTGTCAGCGGCGCAACTGACGTGGAACCTGCACACAACACAAGCAAACTACTTTGCCCCAACGAAACAGAGAGGTTGTCAATCTCTCCGGCTTGCTGAAAACAAAGGATTAAACGTATTGTGTGGAAAACAGTAATGAGTGCAGAAAGTAACAGAGAACAAATGATTGCAGTTGGTGGTTTTATCAGTATGAGGAAATGGACCGGGGTCCACAGTTCACTAGTGGTGTCTCTCCATAAAAGATAACTAACATGTTGGGTAAACAAATTACAGCTGGGCAATTGACAAATAATGAGCGCATGACAATGCAATATATGACAAGATGATTATTATGAGATTTAATTGGGCATTACAACAAAGTACATAGACTTGCTATCCAACGCATCTATGCCTAAATAATCCACCTTCCGGTTAGCATCCGCACCCCTTCCGGTATTGAGTTGCAAACAACAGATTATTGCATGAAGTAAAGTGTGTAATGTAAACAATGCAAATGACACGTAGACAATGCATCATTGTTTTATCCCTAGTGGCAACAGCACATCCACAACCTTAGTCGTTTCTGTCATCTCGAGCCCAGATTACTGGAGGCATGAACCCACTATCTAGCATAAATACTCCCTCTTGGAGTTACAAGCATCTACTTGGCCAAAGCATCTACTAGCAACGGAGAGCATGCAAGATCATAAACAACATAAATAGATAGATTGATAAACAACTTGCTCATAGTATCAATATTCATCGGATCCCAGCAAACACAACATGTAGCATTACAATAAGATGATCTTGATCATGTTAGGCAGCTCACAAGATCTAAACATGGAGGTACAAGGTGGAGAGACAACCATCTAGCTACTGCTATGGACCCGTAGTCCAAGGATGAACTACTCACGCATCACTCCGGAGGCAGGCATGGCGGTGTAGAGCCTCCGGTGAGGATCTCCCCTCCGGCAGGGTGCCGGGAAGAGCTTCAGAACCCTCCCGATCTAGGGTTGACGACGGCGGCGGCGACGGAACTTTTCGTGGAATATGATCGGTGTTTTTAGGGTTTTCGGGACATCGGGAATATATAGGCGAAAGGGCGGCGTCGGGAGGCAACCGAGGCGGCCACGCCAGGGCTGGGCGCGGGCCCACCCCTGCGCGCCCTAGGGTGGCGTGGCTGCCTCGTGGCCCCACTCCGTCTCCCCTTCTGGCTTCTGGAGTCTTCCGATGAGATATTTGCACACGTTGATTTTCGTCCAATTCCGAGAATATTTTGCGACTAGCCTTTCTGAAGGAGAAAAACAGCAGAAAACAGGAACTGACACTTCGGCATCTTGTTAATAGGTTAGTCCCAGAAAATGCATAAAAATGCTATGAAGTGTAAATAAAACATGTAGCAATTGGTATAATAACAACATGGAACATCAAAAATTATAGATATGTTTGAGACGTATCAATACGGTACAAGCCATATGTCAAGTGTGGAACCAGTCTCGCGTAAGAGTACGCGTAAAGTCGTTCCGGGCCGCTTCATCCGACAATACCGCGATATAAACAAGTACACGCGAGAGGGTAACAAATGTAGAATCGATGCCCACATTCAACATGTGTTCTAACCGTACAGATATATCTACGCATAGATCGGCTCTGATACCACTGTTGGGGATCATAGACAGAAAACAAAATTTTCCTACCGACGATAACCATAAACTAGCCAAGAACTATACTATGCAGATATACTATACGGAGGAGAAGGAAATACATATCCTTATAGACCGTAAGCGTCGACGATCAAAAGATCTATTTCGATGACGACGCGTGATGATGAAGCCGACGTAGCCGACCTCAAGGTCGTGTAGTGGAAGAGGACGGCTCCCAGCACCAAACAATGGTGCCTCGTGGTTCCACACACTTACGGTGTGGATGACGACCTCCGGGCTCCAGATCCAGCAGAGCAGCGGAAGTGGAAGAGTGGATCTAGCAGCACGGCGGTGTGCGTATAGTAGAGAGACTTCCCTCCCCGTACGCAGCTCCAGAAACGGAACCACACTCAAGGTAGGAGAGAAGAAGAGGGAGAATTGGTGTATTTTCTAGGCAAAGGGGTTTCTCTATTTAAAGGAGGTGGAGGGTGTGCAAACCCCTTGGCTTAGCCATGTGGGACTATTCCCACATGGCCAATTCGGCCAAGGGAGGTGCGCCGGCCCTGGTGGGCCCCATTCGGCCCACTGATGCGTGGATCACACGTTCGTTGTGAGACCCCAAGAGGAAGGTATGAAGCAGTGTAGCAGCAGTTTCCCTCAGTATGAAATCAAGGTTTAATCGAACCAGTAGGAGCAAGAAATCACTTCTGAAGGTTGTGGGTGGCGCCGTTTACGATCACCAACGTGGAATCTGCATACAACACAATCAAACTACTTTGCCCCAATGAAACAGTGAGGTTGTCAATCTCACCGGCTTGCTGAAAACAAAGGATTAAACATATGGTGTGGAAATCAGTAGTAAATTGCAGAGAATGAAAAGGAACAATGTTGGCAGTTGGTTGTATTATCAGTGTAAAAGAATGGACCGGGGTCCACAGTTCACTAGTGGTGTCTCTCCATAAAAGATAACTAACATGCTGAGTGAACAAATTACAGCTGGGCAATTGACAAAATATTGAGCGCATGACAATGCATATATATGACATGATGATTACTATGATATTCATGTGGGCATTACGACAAAATACATAGACCGTTATCCAACAGCGTCTATGACTAATAATCCACCGCCAGGTTGTCATCCGAGTTCCCCGTTGGTATTAAGTTGCAAGCAACGGATAATTGCATTAAGCAATGTGCGTAAAGTAAACAAATGCATTAGACCTAACGGCGCACCCTTAAGCTAAGCATCGGTTATTTTATCCCTAGTGGCAACAGCACATCCACAATCTTAGAAGTTGTTGTCACTCTCCCAGATTACCGGAGGCATGAACCCACTATCTAGCATAAATACTCACTCTTGGAGTTACAAGCATCTACTTGGCCAAAGCATCTACTAGTAACGGAAAGCATGCAAGATCATAAATAACATATAAGATAGATTGATAATCAACTTGACATAGTATTCAATATTCATCGGATCCCAGCAAACACAACATGTAGCATTACAATAAGATGATCTTGATCATGATAGGCAGCTCACAAGATCTAAACATTATAGCATAAAGTGGAGAGACAACCATCTAGCTACTGCCATGGACCCGTAGTCCAAGGATGAACTACTCACGCATCACTTCGGAGGCAGGCATGGTGATGTAGAGCCCTCCGGTGATGATTCCCCTCTCCGACAGGGTGCCGGGAAGAGCTTCTGAACCCTTCTGAGCTAGGCTTGACGGCGGCGGCGTCTGTGGAACTTTTCGTGGATAATGGCTCGGGTATTTAGGGTTTTCGCGTCGGGAGGAATAAATAGGCGAAAGGGCGGCGGCTGTAGAGGCACGTGGGCCCCACACCACCCCACGGCGCGGCGGGGGGGGGGGGCCGCGCGGCCCCATGGTGTGGCTGCCACGTGGCTCCCCTCCGTGTCTCCTCTGGACTCCGTGTTCGTGTTCGAAAAATAGGAGGTTCTGTCCAAGTTTCGTACAATTCCGAGAATATTTCCAGACTAGCTTTTCTGGAATACAAAAACAGCAGAAAACAGGAACTGACACTGTGGCATCTTGTTAATAGGTTAGTCCCAGAAAATGCATAAAAATGTTATGAAGTGTATATAAAACATGTAACAATTGGTATAATATCAACATGGAACATCAGAAATTATAGATACGTTTGAGACGTATCACCCACCCAGGGCTGCACTCTTCCAACCCGCACCAAAGGGGGGAAGTTCCCCCTTCATGGGCCTTCTTCCCATGGGAAGGCCCATTTAGAGTTGGGGCTGCCTAAAAATCCGAAAATAAATAAATAAAAATTTATTTAACTATTAATTACATTAATTAATATTAAATACATATTATCTAATTTATTTGAGCTCTGAAACTTATTCCGTTGCCCTCCGATCTCCATCGGACATGTCCGGAACACTTCCGGAGTCTCTGGTTTCTTTTCTCTCTAAATCCAATCTAATCGTCACCCACCCTTAAGTGTGTTACCCCACGGTTCAGGATCACTACAGACATGATCGAGACACCCTCTCCGATCAATGACTAACAACGGGATCTGGATATCCATGATAGCCCCTGTGCGTCCACAAATGTCTTCTATCGTTTGAACCTTTAGACGTCCAGTCTCATCCTCTTGCCTAGCGATACTTAGATTGTCCAAGCGTCGTTCTCCGGTATCACGATTACCGAGCATGACCTCGCCATTGATAAATCTATCTTTACTCGTCTACGATATTACATCACCGTGACCTAGTCACATGCTTGCAAGCTCATTGATGTAATCTCATCGAGTGGGCCCAGAGTATCTATCCTGCTACGTGGATTGGCAATTCCCGCTCTTGATCACTCGCTTCTACTGCTTCCTTCCGATACCCGAAAGTGTCACCTTTATTGTCACGCTATATAAGTCATGCCGTTTGATGCGATCAGCCGTATCTTTCAGAAGCAGAGATTTGATATGATCTCACGGTCGAAGGTATGAACACTACGTTTCTATATTTTGGGTATGTCCATCAAATCATTCACCCAATGATATGACTCCGTTGTTAACCGACGCCATTGTCCATGATCAGGAAACCTTAATCATCTGTTACCCAACGAACTAGTTAAATAGAGGCTATTAGGGACCTGGTTGTTTTCATACCACACGTGTATTAATGTTTTCGCGTAATACACTTGTAGCATGTTATTAAAACATATTATGAACAATTGAGATATGACAAATAAAATCACTTTATTAATTGCCTCTAGGGCATATCTCCTTCAGCCACCGCCAGTCGCAATGTCGTCGTCGGACTCCTTCGATTGGGAGGATCTGGAGCCCGAGGTGGAGTCACGGCGCGCGGCGCCGCCGGCGTGCTCCGGATCCCCCGTCGACGAGGAGGAGCCCGCTCTCCGCCTCGCCATTGCGGACCCCCTCAAGGACGCGGGCCCGGCGGCGAGCGGGCAATGCAGCCGCGCGTTGCCACGTAGATCGGTGCCAGCAAGCGGGTGCGGCTCCGCGCCCGTCTACCGCCGGTCGGCCCATCCGTCCCGCTCCCCGCCGATGCGCTCGCTCCGCCGTCCCGCCTGTCCAAGCTCCTCCGGGTTGGAGGATGCTCCCCGATGGCACCGGCGGGTGGCGCCTGATTCTGGATTCCCCTTCACGGAGGGCACCGGAAAACGGAGGGCCGCGCCTTCCGCCTCCTCTGCAACGCGGATCCTAGAGCGGCGGCGACGGTGGTGAGGACCGCCCGTCAGGCGGACGTCCCATCAGAGGTCGTCACGGCCTCCTTGACGTCGGCGGAGACGGACGCGCGGCGCCGCCGCCGGAAGAACAAGGAGATGTTCGACGCCGCCCTCGCCGAGTCCATGCGGGCGACGGAGGCCAATGCGGCGGCCGCCCGCCTCGCCTCCGAGCAGGCGCGCCATGTCCGCCTCTTGGCGGCGCGGCGCAGGAGCGACTCCAGCGGCGACCCGTACGCCATCTTCGAGCGGCTCCGCCGCCCCGGCGCAGACGACAAGGGAAAGGGGAAGGCGCCAGAGTGAAGCTCCACCGCCGTCGACATCGAGCCGCTTCGTCGCCGCCAGTAGAGAAGATTTATTTTGCTAGTGTTAATTATGTATGAAGTATGTCCGAACTATCTATGAACTATGTATGAACGGAAATGATCTACGTTGTTTGCCTACGTGCATGGTTTGCATGGATATAAGGGCCGAGTTTGGGGGTTACGGTTGTAGGAGCCGAGTTTTGGGGTTGTCCGGTCACTGTCCGCGGACACGCTGGACCAAATGGGCGTGTCCGTGGATAATTTGGGGACCAAATTAGGCAACTCCGGTTGGAGATGCTCTTAGTATATATATTTTTTAAAGAAAATGCTCTTAGTATATGTAAAGGATAGATGATCAAAGATCCAGTAATTTTCATTACAAAATAATCAAATTTCTCCCCAAAAAGTCATGTGAACGGGCGCCCTCAACACCCAAGGTTTGCACTGCCTGTACTAGTACTCCAGAAGAGGGAAGAGCAGAGCGTCTCTCCCGCTGCAACACTCCCTAGTCCCAAGTAGCTCGCTCGAGAAATCTCTCCCCTTCTAGCTCTTCAGGCTCCTCTGATTCTCCCCAAGGTTAGTCCACTGTGGTCTGCCGCATTTCCCCCTTTTGATCTGTGCAGTTCTTGGGGTTTGGCCGTTTGGGGTTTTTTTGGGCCGGCGCCGTTGGGGAATGGGGATCGATCACTGCCTCTGCTGTTCGGGTAGGATCATCTGACCGAACTTGTCTGTCGTCCTGACGAATTCGTAGATATTAGGTCCAAATCGAGTGGTTCCTCGATCGAAAATCCCATCCAATTTGGGGCCCGGTCGGTAGCTAGGTTTGGTCGCTAAGGTCTGCTACTTCGAGCCGCCAAAATTTGCGACGATTACTTGATGTTGATGGGGTCTTTTAGTAGAAAAAAAAATGTTGATGCTGCGCATCTAGCAGCAAACCCTGCTGAAAATAGGTCCCTGGCCTGGCTTTTTTTTTCATTTTCATTTGTTGTTTCTGGGGTTGAGATGGTTGGATTTTTCTTAAGGAAAATACATGCCCCTTTTGGCATGCTTATTATGACTCTGGTCGACTGTAAATTAACGGGATAATAAGAATAGAAAGATGGAATGCCAGTACTTAATTTGAGTCTCAGGGAGGGGATGCATTTCAAGGTCACTTGGGAGATGCTACTATGATTTTTTTTTTAAACACTGCACGGTAGTTCGATGGGTCTTGTTTCATTGCTGAAAAACAGAGTATACTAATTAAAACTGTAAGTAGTTTCAGTGGAGAGTGCATAAGATGAAACTCATGGGAGGAATTAGTGGCTGGCACGTACCATAGTAGTTTGTTTTCTAACGTTGCTATGTTTGATTCGTATTTCGTGCATGATATTATTATGAAGTTCCTTTTAACTTGCTGCTAGCAGAGTATCCAGATTTCGGTTATTGAATTACTCTTCTTTTTGCATTGCTCTGTGTTAAGTCTTGGACTGAACATTTCTGACCAAGTGATCCCGACGTCTGTCCAGTAAACGAAAATGTGATTTCTACAAAATGATTTTGTTTAGAGATAGAGTACAATAGCTGCATTCATCATGGTGATATAAGTCACCGCAGTTTTTGACAAAACAAGTGAAAGGCATATCAGTAAAAGCTCTGGTTCTGGTCTTAAATCGAAAAGGGTTAGAGGAAAACAATATTTTGTTGGAGCTAGAAATATAAGATTTTGTTCATGTCGAGGTAAAAAGGAGAATTAGTTTTCATTTAAACATAGCATTGTATAGGGAGATAAACAGAGCACCTACTGACCTGTACTTCATGCATGATAATATGGTGATGTACCTTTTATCTTACCGTTAGCACTTTCTATCCTATAAGCCTTTTATATCATTATTAGTTCCATTTTTCCATTTCTAGATGCCATTTATAACATGTCCATGCCTTTTTCTCATTTTTGAACTTTATTTGACACATTTTCAGCACGTTGCATTACATGCCCAGTACATTAAGTATTTTTGGTTCTCTTCTGCATTATGGATCCTGCTAGCTGCAAAAGGCAGAAACATGAAATTGGGAATGATAGCTCCTCAGGCACGCAGTCCCCGTCAAGCATCATTAATCAGAACAAATCTATCCGTCTTAACTTTCTCGCACAATTCAATGACATGAAGTATGGGAGTGTCACTGAAGATTACAAGGAAATCAATAACAAGAGGCATGAACTTCTCAACACCCTTAAGCAGTTGCAATTAGTACCTATCAAGCTGCCCTGTTCCAGTCCAGTGCTCAAGCCATTAGATGCAAGATTACATGGCACTGGACAAAGTGAGAACAATATCAGTTCTGCTAATATTATCGACTTGGATTCATACAATGTTGGTGATCATATCCATGGTAACATGGACAATATTGGAGATCAGGAAACAACATGTGTAGTTGATTCTGATGACGAGGACATGGTTCAATCCTTTGAAGATGGAAATTCATCTAGAAAGAAAAATGCCGATTTTATCGAACAATGCTCGCTGGCTGGGCAGTCTGGCCAATCCCAGGACATCATAATGCTGGATACTGAGAATCGTGGTTCTGAAGTCCAGCTTGTAGTTAAGCAGGGAATGGAAATCATGGACATTGACAATGAGGTATTTAACTCGTCATGAAATTTCTCTGTTTTTTCATTGCATCTAATATAATGCATGTGCTTTTTTACTGCATTAATAAGAGAGGATGCAATAGACTTTATTCATTTCCATGATCGCAACAAATAGATTATGTGATCCTTAATAGCAGTGTCAGACTAGTGGTGAGGGAGGTTCACCCCCTGATCAATCCCATGCACAGCCTTTCAAATTTGAGACTCTTGTGACGCGTAGATATTCCATTGATATATGTTTCTCAAACCATAAGTCATCTTGTTTACAAATAATAATACATAAGCACAATTGCCACTCATTATTTGATCAAGATATGCCACTGCCTAACCATATCTGAGTTTCTCTAACCTTACGCTAGTATGTTGCACTGTTATGAAACTACTTATTACTGACTAGCTTTCAATTGTGTTTCAAGCCCAAGGAAATTGTTTTACTTGATGGACATAGTACTTCAGAGCCATCCCAACATATCAAACAAGGACATGATGACATAAACAACGAGGTCCGCTTCTTCACCAATATTGTTGAATCTTATTTTTGTTCTATATCGTTCAATTCTGAACTGATTGTAATAACTGAGCATTTTCATATTTATGTCTAGAGCATAATCAATGTCATCTCAATGGCACCAAAGGTCCTTGACCAAGGAATGCATGTATTAGTAAGATTGTGCTTGAAGCAACTCAATGATGTCTCTTAAGTTATTTTTATATGAATGTTTTTAATATTTGAATATATCCTGCTTTTTCTATGTTGAGTTGCATGAATTTGGGTTTTAGACTTGCGGTTTCATCATTTTTTTTTCAGATCATATGCCTACTCAATTTCAGAAAGTTAAAAATATTGATTTCGTTCTCGTATGAATATATGAGAGACAATTATGTTTATTAATCAAAGTATTTGGATCGATTAATGGATTATCTCTCCCATTAATGTTCATTATCTTGCATTTCAACAGACGCATGATGAGGATAATGAAACAGGGGAAGGGCAAGGTGAAGATGTCCAAAGTAGAGGACACCTAGAGAATAATAATATATCTGTTATAGATTCTGATGAATTATCTTGTGAGGTCATACAAAGTGAGTCAGCAGCAAATGGTCACTATGATAATAATGACAACCCAGTTGATGAGCTGGAAGACCTTTGGAGGGACATGTCGGTTGCATTGGCATGTTCTAAGGTATTTATATAATCAATTATTCAACTCATAACAATTGTTTATTGGTATCTTCTTTTTAGCCGTTTCTTAGGTTAAATTTTAACTCTATTTTTATGGTGGACTATCTCAGTGCCTACCTTCACTATTTTCCTTCATAAGCATTTCATGATACATCGAGAATGATTTTCATGCCTGCACGGCTGCACTAATGAAATGGTTCTCAGTAAATACGTCTCATAGAGTATGATATTTCTGTTACATGCCTATATTCGAGCATCATTATACTGTTGTGTTTTAATAATGTTAGTTTGTTTCTTTGCTTCGTTGTATATTGTCTGCCATTACCTTCTTCTTGATGAGAGACTCACCGAATAAAATTTATCTGACCAGACCACTGGAAGTGAGCACAGTATTGTTCCATGGAAAAGGATACTTCTGAAGTAGTGGATGATTGTCATCATGACTTCCTGATGAAAGATGATTTGGGCATTGTGTGCCGTGTTTGTGGTCTAATCAAGCAACGAATTGAGAATATTATCGAGGTTCAGTGGAAAAAGGTATGAAGTTTGTAATCCAAATTAGTTTAATTTACTTTGTCGAGTACTCTATTGATGGTTACTAAAAGTATCCATATTAAGAATTTCCCATAATGACTACATAGCGGAGACAACTTCATCTGGGATCACAATATCAACTAGTTATAGCATAACCTGCCAATCAACTCATTGATGATTAGTGTTGAATGCTATCATTCAAAAAAAACTTCATCAGTAATTTGTCATTAATACTGATAGGTGAAACAAGTTTTCCTGTACGAACACCATTTCAGATCGTCTCTACATGTGTTTTAAGTTTTACTAGTGCAGCTGATTTTTTGTTTGAACTTCTACTTTTTTTGGAGAATTTTACTGAGATTTGTTTTCCAATTTAGACTAAGTAAATTTTATCACTGAAAAGAGAAATTTCTTTTATTTTCCATATTGGTGGAGCCTCATCTCTCATTTTCTCTTGCATGCAGCGCAAGCAATCGTACAGAACATATGCTCCAGAACCCAGAAATTCTAGTGATTTGGAGGCAACTATCAATCCTTCAGAAAATATTCTTCAAGTGGTTCCTGATGCTCTACCAATCCACCCTCAGCATTCAGAACTGATGAAACCTCACCAAGTTGAAGGTTTTAATTTCTTGATCAAGAACTTAGCAGATGAAAATAACCCTGGAGGTTGTATTCTAGCACATGCACCAGGTTCTGGAAAGACCTTTATGCTAATTAGCTTTGTTCAAAGCTTCCTGGCCAGATACCCTGAAGGAAGGCCATTGATTATGCTTCCAAAGGGAATTCTAGCGACATGGAGAGCAGAATTTCTCCGGTGGCAAATTGAGAAAATTCCCTTGTATGACTTCTACTCCTTGAAAGCTGGTAGCCGGTCTAAACAACTCAAAGTTTTGAACTCGTGGGAAGAAAACAAAAGCATACTGCTTCTAGGGTATGAGCAGTTCGCCCACATAATTTCGGATGATACTCGTGATGCAGAAGCCAACAAGTGCAAAGAGATGTTGCTGAAGGTCCCAAACCTTGTCATTCTAGATGAAGGCCACACTCCGAGAAATGAGGACACTGACTTACTCACTGCACTTGAAACTATACAAACTCCTAGAAAGGTGGTGCTCTCGGGGACCTTGTTTCAGAATCATGTAAATGAGGTTTTCAACATTTTAAACCTTGTCCGGCCAAAATTCTTGAAGATGGAGAGATCTCGTGCGATAGTAAAGCGCATACTAAGCAAGGTTGACATGCTGGGGAAAAGTACACGGTCAATGAACAGCCGAGATAAGTACTTCTGTGATGTGGTTGAAGAAAATCTGAAAAAAGATGGAAACGATAAGGTGAGAATGATGATCATCCAGAACCTACGCGAGCTAACGGCGAATGTGCTTCACTATTATCAGGGCGAGCTTTCGGAGGAGCTACCAGGACTCATGGACTTCACCCTTTTTCTGAATATGAGTAGTGAGCAGGAAAAGATCATTAGAAGTTTGGCCGGACTTAAAAAATTCAGCAGACGTTCAAAATGTAATGCTGTTTCTCTTCATCCGTGCTTAAACGATTTACAGAATGATAATGAGAAAAATGAAAATGCCGCCGAGGAGATTGGTTCAATCATCCGTGGAATCGATGTCAACGTTGGGGCAAAGGCAAAGTTCATATGTGAATTGTTGCTTCTTTCAGAAGCTGCAGGAGAGAAGGTACTCGTGTTCAGCCAGTATGTGCGTTCTCTGTTTTTCTTGGAAATGCTGCTCATGAAGAAAGGATGGAAACCAGGGATGCACATGTTCAAAGTACATGGTAAATCAACTCCAGACCAGCGAAACAACGCGGTCGAGAGGTTCAATAACTCACCGGATGCTAAGGTTTTCTTTGGTTCCATCAAGGCATGCGGCGAGGGCATCTCCCTTGTCGGTGCATCACGCCTTGTCATTCTGGATGTCCATGAGAACCCTTCCGTGATGCGGCAGGCGATCGGACGTGCATTCAGACCAGGGCAGTCCAAAATGGTGTACTGCTACCGTCTTGTTGCAGCCGACTCACCGGAGGAGGAGGATCATAACACAGCCTTCCTGAAAGAACGTGTGTCCAAAATGTGGTTCGAATCGAACGACTTTAGCGGCAATGACGATTTTGAGCTTGCCTCTGTCGATGTTTCAGAGAGCGGGGACGAGTTTCTCGAAAGCCCTGCGCTGCGACAGGATATCAAATCTCTATACAAGAGGTATGTGTATTTTACATGAATCCGGCTAAACCTTTTGTTTTCTGCTAGGAGGCTGAATGCAAAATTAATACGCCATACTTTTGTTTTGTTTGCAGGTAATACCAACAGCGAGCGCCGACCAGTGAGAAAGAACCCGGGAAGTAACCGAAGCAAAACTTCCTGTGCTTCTCTGCAGTATTTTGCCGGTTGTCTGAAGTGTGTCTATTATTACAAGAATTTGCACTCCCAAGTTTAAAACTTTATTAGACTATTCGAATATTATTTATGTTGGTTTGGGTCCTTATTGTCATGTCGAACCAATTGTGTGATGTTTTCTGTCGATGAACAAGTCTTAACTCTATGATCTGTTACTTTACTTTCACGAGCCGCTGTCTATGTTACACGGCTATCTGAATCTGATAATTGTATGCCTTCCATGGTATCAGACGTACATGGACAAAAATTTGAACATTTTATACAGTGTCATGCTATTTGCCCATACTGTTTCCTTCTCAGGTTCAGAAAACCTGATTTTTATTTGTTCTTGTTCCAAACTGCAAATGGCAGCACATCTTCAGAAGTGCAGAACAGATCTTCAGAAGTTCAGAATAGTGGCAGACAGGGTCCAACAGCAATTCAACAATTACAGATCAAGAAACTGACCGGATCAACAGAATCATCGTATGATGAAATAATCATTCGTCAATGAAATCTGTGCAGTCTAGCAAAAATACCAATCTAGTATGTTTACAGCAGCTACACCCCCATCCCATATACAATACCTACTTCTTCACTTACCAAACCAATTGTATACCTGTATGCATATATATACTTGCTTCAAATTAACGGTGTACCATGTGTCCATGGCGGCGGCGCCGGCCGGCCTAGGCTTCTGACACGTCGCTGCCTGCGATGTTCTGTTACGTGCTCATGTGACGAAGTCGTGCAGCAGCTGCGACGACGAGGAGGCGAACCGCTGCCGCTCGTCTGCGCCGCTGAGGAAGTCGAAGTCGCCGGGGTTGCCACCGTACAACAGGCCCTGCTGCTCGGCCGGCACGTGGCCGGCGTGGTTGTTGTTGTTGCAGTGCTGCAGGCCCAGCGTCAGCGACACGCTGCCGCCGAGGTCGGCCATGTCGCTGCCGTACGCCACGAACCTGGAGTCGTCGCCGCCGTGGTGCGCGAAGGCGTCCTGCAGGAAGCTGCCGCCGCCCGGACCGTGCTGGTTCAGGCTGAGGCCTCCTGGCGCCGCGTAAGTAACCATCCCGGCGCCGGCGAGGCTGGACAGGGAGCCGGCGTCCATGCCGGACACCGGCTCTGACTTGTAGGCGTTGAGCAGCTGGCCCGTGCCAGCAGCGTGCGTGTGCGTCGACGCGCTCTGGAACTCGTCGCGGTCCTGGTCCTCCGAGCATACCGCCTCCTCGACCTTGCCGTGCTTGCCGTTGCCGGCGTTCTCCGACGACGAGTTGGTGGAGTCCATCTCGGCACCGAACTCCTCCTTATACATCTCCTCCACCATCGGCTTCCACAGCCTGACGCGCGCGTTGATGAACCAGTTCGACACCTGTCCCCTCGACAAGCCCGCCTGCCTCGCCAGCATCACCTTCTCCGAGTCTTTCGGGTACCTGCATTCATGGCGGGTCGGTGAGCCCGGGTGAGAAGAGTGATCGAATCGAATGCATGGGCGATTGGGCGGCGCCGTGGATAGCTTACGGGTGGAGGAAGTGCTCGAAGAGCCAGGCGCGGAGGACGGAGACGGCGGACTCCGGGAGGCCGCGCTGGGGCCGCCACGCGTGCTGCGGTTGCTGCATCATGCCGAACTGCTGCATGGCGCGCTGCTGCCGAAGGTGCTGATCGATGTACCGCAGCCGGGACAGCCCACCGGCGCCGGAGCCGTCCTGCTTCTCCCCGAGGCTCCGCCGCACCGACTGCACCTGCGCGCTGATGGCGTCCCGCAGCGATCGGAAGTGCCGGGAGATGGTCTGCAGGGCCAGCGCCGTGTACGGCTTCGCGGCGCCGGAGCCGGCCACCGCATCGAACGACGACACCACCATCTGCATCTGCTGGTGGTAGTGCCTGTACCTTCGGTCCACCTGGTCCAGCATCGCCATCAGCGCCGTCACCTTGTTCTGGAGGTCCTGCCTCTCCGACGCCGACAACTCGGCGGCGGCGGAGCTCCCCTCGTGCTCCTCGCCCTTTTCGCCGTCGGCCTTGCCGGACTCGCCGTTGCCGGCGGAGTCGTCCTTCCTGTCCGCCTTCCTCTTGATCGCGTCCCGGACACTGACCACCTCGTCCAGCAGCTCGCGCGCCGCCCTCAGGAACCTCGAGTTCTGCACGTACATGCTGCCCGGCGCGTTCCTGCTCGCGGCCATTGCCATCGCCGGCTGCTGGTTCGGGCTCATCAAGGAGGACGCCATGCCGCCCGGACGGCCGTACTGATAGAGGGACACCGGCACCTGCGTGCCGAGGCTGAGCGACAGCTGGCCGCCCTGATGACTACGCTGCCCCGCCGACGCGCCGTCGTCTCCCATGAACAGCTGCGTCTGCAGGCCACCGAGCTCGGCGCTGTCCCTCGAGTTCATGAACGCCGTCGGCTCGTCTCTGCCGTCCCCGCCGCCCCCGTGCACGATGGTCGCCGGGAGGGGGATCAGGCCGCCGGTCGATGTGTCCGGATACGGGTTGGTCATGGGGTAGTGGTGGTGGAATGACATGTCGCCACCGCCGCCGCCGCCAGCAAGGCCCCTCTGATCGGTGGAGTTGGAGAAGAACGTGGCCATCCTCCCTCCTCTTCAGAAGCAAATGCAGTGTGTCATCAGAAGAGTAGTACCGGCGCTGGAAAAGGGTCAGATTTTGTCTTCAGTATTCAAATTAATAAATGAAAACTTTTAGTAAATCAGAAATTCAGAAGATGATTTCATCTTGCCCGTGAACTAAAACTGCACTAGTATTATAGTAATAATTTGATTATAACTTCACATAGTTGGAGCAAAGGAAGATGATTAAAACATGTTATTATGTATCAACATGCTGTACTGAATTAGGCACAAATTTTATATGAGTAGAGGGGGCAAGAATAACTGCAAATTCATTCAGAAAGTTTCAAGAGATTTTTGATCTAAAAAAGTTACAAGTGGGTGGAAGAATTAAGAATTACCCTACATGGCAAGCATGACTACTACAACCGAAGTAAATCCAATTCTCAAAAGAGGAAAAGAAAAGGACAGAATGGATCAAACAGAATTCAAAGCATCTATCTACCTGGGAGAATAAACTTCAGATCACTGCACTTTCTGAAACACAACTCCCAAGGCTTTCTCAGTAGAGAACCTCTGCATACAGAAACAAACCGAAGTCTTTCAGTGAGTTGATGAACTCACAGCATCTAATTTGAGCAAAAACGCCAGTCCAAATCAATACCTATCAAAGGGGGGAAAAGGGTATAAGCAGACTTGACTTCCGAGAAACTAAAATACCAGCTGGAATCTCTTTGACTTGAGAGAAATATCAGCTCGATGAACAATCACTAGTTGACTACCACTTGAGAAATTTAGAAACCAAACTTGGCAACAATCAGCAAAACAAGGAAGCAGACTTCCAGTTGGTGCTGCACCCACCAAACACAAGGAGCTAACAAAGAACAGGAAGCTCAGCTGCTCAGCAAGCAAGAACCCAAAACCAAGAATCTTGTATAGAGAAGCCAAACAGCTAAAAGAAACCTGTTGCTCAGAATCATCGACAAATCGATGGATGCAAACCTTGATAAGATAAGGCCAAGCAAAGAGCAAGAACATACCTCTGCAAAGAACTGGCGTTGAGGCCAAGCAAAGAGCAAGAGCTCTTGGTGCTATGTTCTGACAGAAACCACCCAGACCGGCCGGGGACAGAGCTGATCCCAGGGATTCTAAAGAGGGATTAGCAACAAGAGAGGGTTCTAAAATAACAAGAACTGGATTGTATAGCGTTGCTTTTGGTATTCTTCTCTTTTGGTTGTTATAGCTCCTGCCTCCTTCCTTTCCTTGAGCAATAATATACTCCGGCCTTCCACCAGTAAGGGCCTGCCTAACACTATCTCCCCGCAAATCCTAAACAAACCCCACCACCGTTTTGTTTGTTTCCCTCTCGATTATTCCTCCCTATCTCTTCTTTATCTCACTCGTTTTCTCACATAGGTTGCTCTTAGCGCGTGCATCATGCTAAGGCAGGCTGCAGGAAGTTGGATGGCCGAGATTGAGCGAGGGCACAAGTTGCAGTTCCGGGGGAGCTACCGACGCTCGATCTCGGCCGTCAACGCTATGAACTAATAGTATGTTTAAGCATGTAAGACATACATGCTCTTTAGTTTATAAACATGATGATATGTCTAAGATCATGTGGTAGTTGCGCATATCCTACTACCTGTACAGACAGAATATGCTTCCGCATGCAAGTTTTCTTTTTACTGAATAGTTAGATAATTCAAAACTTCAAATTGGTCAACGGATTATCTCGGTTCACGCGTTGCAAACGCCATAAACAAGAGCCATTCCTGAACAGCAAAACAAAACAAAAAACACTCATTTTTATTCTTGTTTAGAAATGCATATAGATTCTTGCCGGTTTTGAGTGACCTTGCAGCATACATTAGTTCGGAAGCAGTTCAGTTAGTCCACTCAGTGCACAAGAAAGTAGGTCCAATACCTTCCTCACTCGCTTGGTGTGTTTCTAGCTGAAAAAGCTCCCACCTTGCCATTTGTAGGTGATTCTCTCCTGAGCAGCCTTGATTGCGAGGACACCAATCGATGGCTCGGAGAACTTTCCGTTAGGTGACGGCATCTGTTAAGACGTATTAGTCCCCTAACCACCAGTTGGTAGACCTAAAACCCTCTTTCCCTTCTCAACCTTCCGTATCTCCCAACTGATCATCATCACCAGATGCTCCCGAGCAAGTGCATGGGGAAAGACGCTGACATCTCACAGAACCAAGTGCAGGCAGCCCTACATACACATTTTGCTTGCTTGCATGACCAGATCTTTCAATCTTCTCTGGTTAAAATGCATGGACAGGATACAGGAGGCCCTAACACACCAGATAATGAGATAACTAATGCCCAACTTTATTTCCGTTTGGTGGCAACACTTGCTTTTGAAATTGGACATGTGGTAGTGATGTGCAAGGACAAGTGTTTCCGTGGTCCCGCTCCAATCATGACTTTGACCCATCAACCCCCTTGCCGTTGCTTTGTGGGTAGTCTCGCTGACACGCGGGCCAGTTCCAAATAAACGTTGGATTCGGCGAAAAATACATAAACAATTTATTTTGTGAAAAAGTCTACTGATTTATTAATAATTATCAACAGCAGTACAAAGAACTTCAAAAGTAAAAAATAATTGTGAAACCGTCAACCTATCTATTGATCATCAACAACACAAAAAATTCCAAAAATAAAAAAAATACAAATAGGTCTTTGCAGCGCCTAGCGATATAAGCACCGCAGCAAGATGAAACCGCACCGCCGCTCACCCCTTCCTCACAGGAGCCGGATAAAAGCTCTTGTACTAGAGCTTATTGTAGAAAACATACGGGATGTCGTTGTGCTAAGCCCACGAAGTACATCGCCAATGATGACAACCGTATCGATTCAAAAAGTCGGACCTATAACGACACGAACGGACACGAAAGCGAACGGATCCCAGGAGATCAACCTGACACACAAATCCACGCGTCGTCCGTCGTCGCTGGGCACACCACCGGAGCGACGATAGGACGTGGAAATGCCGCCCAGGCCACACCATCCCGAAGAAAGGACACTAGAAAAACCTTAAAAATGAACGACGCCGGGGAGTCGCTGTGGTCGCCGCACCTCCGAGGCCCCAAGAGCCGCCTGAGGCGGGTGGACCGGCAGCTTTGTCGGCGAGAGGGACTGAGCCCTGATCGCTTTTTTGATCGCATGTAGCCTTGGCGAGCCGTGCAAGTTAGTTATTGGAAGGCTAAATATTTGAAAACTAATAAAATTATAAGACCACACAATGACGACTAAAACCACTAGAGTGAGCCGAAGTCCCGCAGCTGTCCACGGCCCTCCATCACCGAAATCGGGAAAAACTTGTCATATTAGAGCTTGTTGTAGTAGAAAGACGGAAATTCGTCGTGCTAAGGCCCCAAATGATCAGCGCACCAGAGCAGCAACAATCTTCAATGATGAAAGCACTAGATTATAAGAGCCAGACCAAGTGATTTCGATCTCATATAGCTAGCTTTCCTTTCAGAGTGAAACGATTCACACCAACAAACATGAAAACCGACCGGATACCAGGAGATTCGCCAAACACACAACTCCATGTGGCCTCCACCGGTGCTACACGCACCACATGAGCGAGGATAGGACGGGGAATACCTTATTTTGACTTCAGGATGTCGCCGCCACCTGACCATCCCAAAGAAGACACTGAAGCTAAAAAAAGAATGGAAGCCCGGCCTCCCCCCAAGAGGGCCATGATCTGCCGCACCTCCAAGGCCACAAGGGCCGCCGAAGGCAGACCGGACTGTTGTCAAGGGAATAGAAAACCTAGATCGGTTTTGATCGCCTTCTCTCATGAAGTCGTAGCAGTTCTATGCCAATTCACCAAATTTGATGAATAATTGACTATAATTCGTAAGGAATGTGTAACTCTACATTGGCTCAAATAGTTAAATATATAGTCTACAAATATCAGGCCCTGTTTGGTTCGCATGATTCAAAAAACGCGGGAAAGGGATAGGAATGCAAGTGCAAAATAGAGGATTCAAAAATATAGGAATTTTGTAAACTTGGTTGTTTCGTTCACAGGAATAGGAAAACATAGGATTACTAATAAACATGGTCAAATCAAAGTCAAACAATTTGAGAAGGTATAATTAGCATTTATTATGCCAAGACAGACCTCGGTCTCGTTCTTCGTGCATAGGATTTTGAAAAAGAGCTCCAGGTGGATTGTAAAATTCCTGCGTTTTTCCTTTGAAACCTACATCAAAGGAAAATTTCTACGTTTTTCCTTTACTCAATTCGTTTGAACCAAACGGATGAATTGTGTCCCCATAGGAAAATTTCATATTCCTACTTATTCCTCCACTTTTCGTTTGAACCAAACAAGCCCTCAAAATTGTAATTATTAATAGTTTTGACAGAATTAATAATTACCCGCCTTGCGGCTTCTCTCTTGAGGCGACCTTGGTAGGGGGACTGTAGCCCCCAACTCCTTGCCCTCCCCCTCCTCCCATCACCACCGAAGGTTCTCTTGGCGCGATGATGATGAAGGGGTGTCGTGGATCTCGCTGGCCCCCTAGTGTGGAGGGTTCTAGAAAGCGTAGCGGCGACCCAGTGCGGAGAGGACAACCGAACTCGGTGACAGGTGCACGTCTAGGTTGCTTGGTAGCCGCTACCTCGGTCATGTGGAAGGCTACATGGCGAGGGGTCACGTCACGAGGATTGCTTCACTAGTTTTGGCTCCAGATCCAAAGCTGATTTATCTCCCATCTCGTGTTGCTTGTCCCCGCTAGATATGGACCCTAGAGCCCTTTCTTTTCTCGATCTGACTGCTAGGGGGTGGCTGGGTTTGGGGTTCTAGAGATCAGGGGTAACCCTTGGCTGGCGGTGGCAACCACGATGACAAAGATGTCGTGGATGTCGTCTTTCTTCTTGTAGACTTCGTCGAGGTACATCTCCATCCAAAACCCTTCCCTTCTCTCACCTCTGTATGCAAGGCAACAAAGCTGCGATGGTGTTCCCCTTCCTCAAGGTGTCGCCTAGGGATTGCAGGGGAACCGATGAGTACGCGTGGAACTGGTAGTGGCAAGGGTGGCTCGGTTGATGATTATTGATGACAACACCCAATAGAGGGTTTGTGGGTTCCTAGTTTTGTGCTCTTCGCCTCCTTGTTCACTAGTGGGACGAAGCCCTCAAGCCTAGGCTAGAGCCGATAGGGTTCCCCTCTATAGCAGCAGTTGCGTGCCAAGTTTGCAAGAGACCGTGTGATTCAGCGAGTCTTGACCATTTCTGGTATTTTGGTTGTCCTCTTATGCCATTTCTTCTTGTTGCGACTATATCTAGGAGGTTTTCTCTAGCGGTGCGGTTGATCTGTGGGTGGCGATGGTGTTCATGTGAATAGTTGGGTGTTCTTGTTGTCTTCTCTTGTAGCAACCTGATCGACAAGGTTTGTCTGTGTTCTAGGGTGAACTTATTCATCTCACGAAATGCAGCACCCATTGAACTAGGACGAGAGGTCTGGGGGGGAGCTTTTTTGGAGGCAAACACGGATTGGGCCAATGTGTTGTGGCCTAAGCATACGAGGCTCGATCATTCAGCTATGCCTCCTCCAAGACCTCGGTTGATTTGCTTATCTTGACCGTGGTGTAGGACAATTGGCTTGCAATCTGATCCCATAATACTAGTGGCTTGGCTTGTTGGTGACCCGCCACTGATAGGCTTTCTGCAATAAGAAGTTTCCTCGTAGTGTTGACATCTCAAGTTGTGATTCACTATTTCATTTTATTTGTTACCATTGATAAAGATAATCCATACCCTATTCTTATAGGAGGGGATTTTAATTTGTTGATATAATTAGCCATTTTTCTTAATGTTGTTCTTACTTATTCAATGTTGTGAAGAATAGTTTAGATATTCAAGATATTTCAATGAATCGACGACATTTTATCTGGGCTAATTGTCGACCCGTGCAACATGCAAAAGGTTGGATCACGTACTGATGGACACTGAACGGGAAGAAAAATATCCATTGTTCAGTCTACGTGCTAGAGAAATTATTGAGGCTCTATTGGCGCATGCCCCTCTTCTTCTTACCACATGTGTGTCAAGGCCTCGTGCTAAGTACCGATTCAACTTACAGATTGGATGGTTCCAACATGATGAATTTTTTACATGGTAAAAGACGTGTGGGATAAGCTGATTACTGGCACCACACCCATCCAAAAGGGAAACAATAAATTTGTGCTTTACTATGTACCTTAGAGGATAGGGGCTACACTCAACTGGCATCCTTAATAAAGAAAAACTGGGGCTCTCATAAATAATTGAATTTGTAAAACTCACTAACGTCATTTGTCTACACAAGAGATTGAACTTAATATACAATAAAATGCACGGATTGCACGACTTTGGCTTGAGAATGAGCTTAAATGGTTCCAAAGGTTCAAATGTCAAATCATTTTTAAAGGATATTCTAATATAAGATACTTTCATAATGTGGCCAATGGTCGACATAGGAAACTTATTCATACTCTTCAACAAGATGAGGGCATGGTCAAAGGCCATGAGCTGTTAAATCCTATATTGAAACAACTAAAAAGGTTTGTTTGGGGCACCGGAGGAAGGAAACTTCGCTCCCGATGAGTCTCAAACAGATGACATTCCTCAAGTATTCGATGAGGAGAACACCTTTCTTAGGTCACCCTTCCTAGTTGAGGAGGAAGTAATAAAGTAAGCCTTCTAGATGGAGCACAACAAGGCCCCGAGTGCGGATGGTTTGTTTGATTTTTTTCATGCTGGATAGCTAGACTTGTTTAGACTTAGTTTCGGCGAGGTACTTTTTTTGACTAAGATTAATAACGTGGAACAGATCCAACAGTATAGACCAATTTTCCTATGTATTGCTAGTTTCAAAATATTCAGAAAGACCTCTACTATTAAGATGTATCCATTGGCATACCATAGGGTTCGACCGACAAAGACAGCCTTATGCACTCAAGAAACATCCTATACAGGGTGATGATCCTTTATGACATGGTCCATGAGATACACTGAATAAATTTGAATTGACTTTGAAAAGGCTTATGACATGGTCAAATGGTCATGTACTCTGTAGACTCGGCAAATGAAAGGATTTTTATAAGTATGTCGTGCTTCGATCGATAATTTTGTCACTCGAGTTAGTGTGGTCATTAAAATCAATGGCAACATTGGGCATTACTTCCAAACAAAAAAAGATTAAGACGAGGCAACATTATGACCCATATTAGTCAATATTGTGGTTGTCATGATTAATCACGCAAAGATAAATCGCCAAACTGAGCGAGTAGTTCCACATCTAGTGGATGGTGGACTATCTATCCTACAGTATGCAAGCGACACAATTAACTTTGTGGATCTATTAAGTCTATGAATCAGAAGTTAATTATGTCCATGTTTGAGCAGTTACGAGTCTTAAAATTAATTTCCATAAAAGTGAATTGCTCTATTTCGGGGGAAGCCCAAGAAGCAGCGAGTCAATATGTCGAATTATTTGGATGTGAGCAGGAAAAGTTTCAAATTTGGTATATAGGAATTCAGATACATTGTTAGAGACTCTCAACGTCAAATGGATCCACTTGGAGGAGCTGACTCAAGAAGAGGCTAAGTATTTGGAAGGAAAATTACCATTGGCCTACGGAAGATTGGTTCTCATTAATTCAGTACTAAGTAACATGGTACTTGATACGTCTCCAACGTATATATAATTTTTTATAGTTCATACTTATTTTATATCATTGCTACATGTTTTTATAATAGTTTTATATCATTTTAGGATATTTTCTGGGACTAACCTATTAACAAGAAAATATTCGCCAAAAGACCAGAAAATTTGCGGAGATTATTTTTACGAAGGAACAAAGGCACCGTCCAAAAATCAGCCACATGGGCCCCACCAGTGGAGGGGACGGTCTAGGACGCGACCATGGGTTGACCCACGCCTCAAGGCTGTCTGCTCCACCTGGTGGGCCCCACGTGCCACCTCTTCGGCTATAAATTCGTCTTTGTCCTGAAACCCTCGAGCGCCTATTATTTTCCACGATACGTACCCGAGGCCTCCGCCATCTCGAAAACCTATTCGGGCGGTTTCTGAATCTCTTCCCGGCACCTTGTCGGAGGGGGAGATCGTCACTGGATGCATCTACATCGCCATGCCAACCTCCGGAGTGATGTGTGAGTAGTTCATGGTTATCTCTTCTCCTTGTGCTACCATGTTTAGCTCTTGTGAGCTGCCTAACATGATCAATATCACTATTTTGTAATGCTACATGTTGTGTTTGCCGGGATCCGATGAATTGTAAAATTATGTTCAGATTGTTCATCTACTTATTATCATATTTATGTTCTATTTAAGATCTTGCATGCTCTCCGATCCATGTGGTTACTCTGGCCAAGTAGTTGCTTGTATCTCCAAGAGGGAGTATTTATGCTAGATAGTAGGTTCATGCATCCACGTGTCTGGGCTCGAGATGACAGAAACGACTAAGACGGTGGATGTGATGTTGCTACTAGGGGTAGAACAGCGGTGTTTATTTCTATATGTTTATAACCATTGCTTACATTATGCACTTTGCTTATTGCAATTATCTGTTGCTTGCAACTTAATACTTTCGGGTGACATGCTGGATAGCGATCCCGGGGTGGATTATTAGTCATAGTTGTAGCTGGCTAGCGTTTTATGTATTTTGATGTAATGCCCAATTAAATATTACAATGAACTTTCTTGTCATAATATTATTGTCATGGCCTCACAATTTGTCAATTGCCTAGCTGTAATTTGTTCACCCAGCATGTTTACTATTTTATGGAGAGACACCACTAGTGAAACTATGGCCCTGGTCCATTCTTTTGTATTGATTGCAACCCGTTTCCTACGCACTACGTTATTGCTAGCTCGCTATTCGTTTTTTACTTTTATTATTGTTTTACATACCATATGTTTAATCTCTTGTTTCCAGCAAGACGGGAAGCTTGACAACTCTCCTAAAGGCGCTGGGACAAAGTTTAGTGTTTGTGCTGTGTGCAGGTCCACGCCGGAAGCTCTTTTCTGGCACCATGTTGAAGCCTTCTCCAAGTCTTACTGGTTCGATAAACCTTGGTTTTACAACTAAGGGAAACTTTCTACTACGCTGCTTCATACCTTCCACTTGGGGTTCCCAACGGACGGTTGTATGCCGCATCAGTACTTCATATGATATTATTTTTCAACCACCAAAAGGAGTCCTTGACTAACCTGATTACTTCTGATAGATATTCTTTTGACAAAGCGTGAATAAATATATATATATATCGATAGGCTAGCTGGAATGTTTCTTGTCATCCAAAAGATCAAGGTGGTCTTGGTTCAAGACCTTGATTAAAATCCATCCCTTCTTGGTAAAGGGATTTTCAAGGTTCTTACCAAGGATGGTGACCGGCAAGCTCTTCTGAGGCGCTATATTGTCTCAAAGCCATTGTCCCAGGTTTACAGGAAGTTGGGGGACTCGCACTTCTGGGTCCGTCTAATGGAATGAAGAAACACTTCTTCTTCTTTGGATCTTTGCATATCAAGGGTGGCTCAAAAAATCAGATTCTAGGAGAATAAGCGGTTTCGGAATACCACTCTCCAGAAATAATATTAAACTTTCTATAATATTGTTTGTCACAACATTGACATAGTCTCTGTGGTCATAGAATCATCTCTTATAAATGTAACATCCGGGCAAGATTTAGTTGGATAATGACTTGCGACAGGGCACACTTTTATTGGGTGGTTGGCAATGGTCCAACTGAATCAAGAGACTCGCGAATTTTGGTAGAATTTACATGAGAATAGTAAATTATCGTTGGATTCCATGTATAGAGCACCCATTCATGCATAGGTCCCAGTAGATAAAAAATAATATCTTCTCTTGCCCTCTTTATGTCATCTGTTCGATTTTTTTTCAATTGGCTGATGAAATAAACTTGACATGGTATTAGATTAAGGTCTTTTGATAAGGTCTCAGCTTTTGCAATTTAATAAAAAACGCTCTTTCCTATTTTGTCCATCTATAGGCCTTATATAGTCATATGTGAGACTCTACACACGTGAGAGGGGGTGTTACACTATATATAGATTTATCCAGCTTCTTTCCACCAGTTCAGAATCTTGGTTCTACTAGTAGGTGCATTGAACTTAACAAAAAGCTTGAAAATGAAGGTACCGTTCAAAATAAAAAAATCCATGTGGTAGGTGTATTTCTTACCAATAAGGATAACATTGCAAAACACTGCAACGGGATCTCACAATGTTGTTTTGTCATCATAATGAGACAATCAAAATAAATATTTATTCTTTCCATTGTATGGTTGGTCATCCAAGTGTGCCTTCTAAAACGTGACCCATGGGCACTAGCAGTTAGGGCATTTTTTTTATAGAAGCAGGCCACCCGGGTGAGATTCCGGAAATTTGCTCCTTATAGGATTCGAACTCCGGTCGGCAGGGATGTACAACCGTGACCCTACCACTAGGCCTCTGCCTAGTTCTCATCCAAGTGTCTTCTAACTTGTCGCCATTTAGTATTGCCAATATTTTATTTGGAAACTAGTTACGTGGAATCGATCACAAGGTTGGAATTTTCATTGGAGTGGGAACGATTGCCATATATAATATGGTCCATATGAATATATACAAATGATATGGTTTTTAAAGGTAAGAGTTCCTCTCCTTTGCAGGTTATTTACCGGTGTATCATTTTTCCGTTCGTTGTTGCCTCTACAACATTTGGATAATAGAGATCTGCTTACTGGGGGTCTGGAAACAGCTAGAGGCGACGACGAGGGATATTTGTATCGCACATGGATGAAAGGACTACGGATCGGCTCTCCATCGCCTCAATCTCCATATACCTATATTTTGCCTCTCTTTTTTTCCTATTTGGATTTGCGGTTGTGTGAATCTTACCTACGCACTGGCCTGGTGTGAGCTCGTTGGATTGTATCAACTTGATGCTAAGTCTTAAATTTAATAAAGAGTCTTTTATGAAAAAATTATTGTATATATCATTGTGGCTTAATTTAAAGTTGGGTGTAATGACTAAAAATGTATCAGATGATTTGAAATAATTTTACTTATTTCAGTTGCTTCATGGAGTTTGATTTATTCCATCCCATCAAAAAATTATTTCGAAGGTCACCATCATTCATTTATTGTCAACAAGCATAGTAGGTCGCATCCCATTTAATTTAGTTTTCAATTTTTTTTTGTATAAACCCAGAATTTTAGTCACCATGGACGGGAGTATAAAGACTAAAGAGTCTTGAATGCACTACAGCGTTATTCAATACAATGACAGTGATCTTCATATGTTTGAGTGAGCTGTTGCCAGTGGTTTCGAAGTCCAAATAATTCAACTTGATATTTTGTTCCAATTGTAGGAGATATCGGGTGTACTCGATCATTCTCGTGTTAGGCAACAACCTTGCAGTTAGCCAGGAATACAAGATAACAGATGACATCAGAGTTCAGTACCAATGAACCACTCCTAACATTAATTCATGCAGATAGTAAGGGACGGTGTACTCTGTTTATATACAGAGAGAGGCCAACACAAAGTAGATCATACAAAATTGTGAAGTTCACAATCCTTATTTCTGAAGAAACACGGGTCAATCATTCCCAACAGCAGTCCCTATTCTAGACACCCAGCCCTATAAGAAACAGAAATGTGAAGTTCACAATCCTTAATTTCCAAGAAACACAGGTCATGTCGCGATTAGTTATAGACGTCGTCGATCACAGCGATCAGATGATTTACATCACCGTACCTACTACAGGTAGCTAACAGACATGTAGCTTCAGACCTACTGCTACGTGTCTCTCCTCTGAAACCCCACCAAATTTGTTCAAGGCCTTAATAATGGCTACTAGCTAGCTAATTAACAAGCTGTCTTGCGATTGTCCTGAGCTTGTCCCACTCTTGCTTATCTTAATCAGGCTATCTTGGTGACCCCGATCCTGTGAGTTCGTCACCGGATGGAATTAGGCGTCGGTCGACCGGTGCCCGCGCGGTGTCGCCGGTTGATTCGCCGACGTCTTGTCTAGGACGGTGTGAGATGAGGTGAGGTGACCAGTAGGAGTTTCCAATGATTTTCGGGGAGCTAGCAGTGGAGGATAACAGGGAATAAACTCCCGGCACTTCCGTGGACTGTAGCAGATTTGAGGAGCAGTGCGTAGAAGGGCGACGCTGTTGAGGGCATTGACAAATGACGCGCGATATCGAGCGTGCGCGTGTGGGTGTTGTGAGTGTGACCAATCATATCATATGCGCGAAGGTGAAGCTGTCACGTCCATGGAAAAGATCGATTTAGAGAAGGAAATCATGGAGAGAGATATATCCGATGAACAAGAACAAGTGGCATCAGCTTCACGCGAATATATTGTTGAGCCTTGGACGACCTAGGTGGGGCTAATAACTAGGGTATAGGACATACACATTATCCATTTATCGTAGCAGTAGTGGCAGACCGATGAATGGATTAACAATGTGAGGAGAAAAAAAATCGTAGTTGTAGAAAACAAGTGTTGGGCTGCTGTTGATCTTTACAAGGACAAGGTGTATCTCCGCTCTCGTCGTGGCGGCCATAAAAAAATTAGTGTGCTCCGTTGCGTTCGGAAATGGGACTCTACCCAACGATGGAGGATAGAGTGGAATTTTCTGCAGGTCACGAGAAACGCGCGCGGGGACGACGATGATGCTTGCTGCTGACGAACGAGGCCGGCCATTACCTAACCTAGTAAAACCTGCTGTCTCGTTCTTCTGACTTTCTTGAGGTAAATTTGCAGTTGGATCGTTGCTGATGCAAACAAGCGAGCTCGGAAGCCGTATCACTGATCTTTCCAGTGGTCGTATTCGATCATGCGCCGCGTAAATCCGTGACTGAATTGAAAGCTATGTATGTCCTCGAGACCTTGACGCTCTCAGTATTTGCAAGCCCTGAATAGTATTTGCAGCGAATTCACTAGTGCAAGCGTGCGCGGTTTGCAGAAGAACGCGAAGTCCATGGGTTGTGCTAGCTCTCAGAGTAAACGTAGAGGGGTTCGGCCAGGAGAGCAGGCCGAAGACAAAATCAGTAGGTCCCGAACCAACAGTAGAGTAACACTTGTGGGTTACTTAATCGTCACATGATCACATCGAGCATTTCTTTTCCCCGTTTTCCTCTCGTTGCTTTTCTATCAAGATCGATCTCGTCCTGCTTTTTCCACACGGAGCGTCGGCACGCAAACACTTTCCAGCGCGCCTTGGCCGACGTCGCAAAAGCGCCGGGGAAGTTTCAGCTCGAGATGGATGCATGGGCAGAAGCCCCGGTGCTGTGGATCGAGGGTGGTGACCGGCTGTGTGTCCAGGTGCAGGCATCTTCTAACATCTTCCCTTTAACTCGGAACGATAATGATGCACCCGGGAACATCGCACGAACTCGGTTGCAAGTACAGGCACCCAACTTGGCAGAATCTAGCATCGCTGCATGCATGGAACTTTCATGGTAGAGGCACGCGCTGCGTTGGTGGCCAATAATTGTTGCTTCTGCTGGTTTCGATTCGATCGCTTCTACACGGAACTTTCTGGTCGTCGTCGCATGCCGTTGCACTGTACGTGTGGAAGAAGAGAGGCGCGCGGGGGGCACCTCATGGGCGATGGATCTCTAGTTATTCACACAAGCAGAGACAGTCAGACAGAGGAGTCATGAATGGAAGATGGCGTCCTTTTTTCTGAATTTCTGGGCGCGGCCGACGGTGCCGGGCCATGTTATCATACGCTATGGTTCCCCGGTTGTCACTAGCTACCGCACGCGCCTGAGTTTGGAGGGAGCTCCTACTCAGCGCGTTAAGCAATGCTTATCGTGGATTCGCGTATCCCCCCGCGCAGCGCCAACTTCGTGGGCTTGGCCCATTAGTGTTTTACTGGTTCGCGTGTACCTTGGCCCATTACTGGTTCGTGCTTACGACCATTTTAGCGCGCGTACGTGTTTCATTTTAGCGCGGGATTTATTTTCGAACGGGTAATGGTCGAGTACGTGGGTCATTGGTCGGAGTTTTTCCCAGTTCTTTTTATGTTCTCTGATTTTTGACCTTTTGACTGTTTTTCTAAAACGCGAACACAATTTAAATGCAAAATTGTACGCAGTTTCTTTAACAAAAAAAGCATATACCACAACCCTTTTAAAACAAAGGTTGCTGAACCGTAAAAAGAGCCGATGAACCGTACAATAGGGTGATGGACCGTAAAAAAAGGGTATGAACCGTAAAGTGATGATGAATCGTAAAAAAAGGGTATGAACCGTAAAATGGTTTATGAACCAGAAAAAGGGTATGAACCATAAAATGGTGATGAACCGTAAGAAGAGGGTGATAAACCGTAAAAAAGGTGTTATGAACCGTAAAATGTTGATGAACCATAAAAAGGATGATGAACTGTAAAAAAAGGCTTGTGAACCGCAAAAATGGCGATGAACCATAAAAAATGATGATGAACCGTAAAAAAAGTGATGAATAGTAAAATAGGGTGATGAACCGTAAAAAAAGGTGATGAACCATAAAAAGGTGATGAACCGTAAAAGACGGTGGTGAACCGAAAAAGGGTTTATAAACCATAAAAAAGTTGATGAACCATAAAAGGGTTTATGAACCGTAAAAAAAGGGTATGAACCGTAAAATGGTGATGAATCGTAAAAGGGTTATGACCCGTAAAAAAGGTGATAAACCATAAAAAAGTATGATGAACCATAAAGGAGGGCTATGAACCGTAAAAAAAAGGTATGAACCGTAAAAATGGTGATGAACCATAAAAATGTTATGAACCGTAAAAGGAGGGTGATGAACCATAAATAATATGTTATGCACCGTAAAGTGGTGATGAACCGTAAAATGGTGTTTCAGACGCGCGAGCCCGCTTACGCGTACTTCGTTTCAGACGTGAACGATCGATCTGTTTTTACTGTGTTTTACAAAACGCGAGCATATTTTCGTTAAAATTCGGGAAAAACACACAACATGGAAGATCTGTTTTTCACATAAATACACGAATATCATGATATTTCTGGTACCTGAACACACAAATGGAACACACGAATATTTAATGTTTACAGCGTCAAGAAAGCCAGAGATTACAACGTATTTTCTGTTGTTCTTTTCTGGTTTTTTGTTCTGTCACGAACAAAAAAAACATCAACCATTTTCAAATGTTCTTTTCTAGTTTTTCGTGAACCTTTTTGAAATCTAGGACTTTTTAAAATCACAAACCATTTTAAAATTCATGATTATTTTTTAAATTCAGGATATTTTCCAAATTCAAGAACATTTTCCGTGAACTTTTTCAAATACATTAACATTTTTTTGTGAACTATTTTCAAATTTATCAACCATATTTAATTTCGTGAACAATTTTCAAATTCATCAACCATATTTAATGCATGAACATTTTTTCGTTAACAATTTTCAAATGCATCAACCATATTTAATTCATGGACATTTTTTTCGTGAATCATTTTTTAAATTCATGAACTTTTTTAAAATCATGAACTTTTTTTGAAATTTGGGACACTTTCAGTTGCGGACATTTTTTTTGATATTCATGATCATTGGTTTGTTTAACCACTTTTAAAATGTGGGAATATGTTTTACGTTATAATTTTTTTTTAAATTAACCTTTTCTGGTTGATGAACCGAAATGTGGTGAACCAGAAGGCTAATGAGCCAAAAAAAAGTGATGAACGGGAAAGCTAGTGAGCCGGAAAATAATGCCCCTCATGAAAGTGGTAATGCCCCTCATGAAAAGGGTGATGAACCGGAAGGTGGTAGTGTCATGAACGAAAAAAGGCTGGTGAACCGAAAGGTGGTGAACCAAAAAATGGCGATGAACCAAAAAGTCAATGAGCCAAAAAATGATGATGAACCGAATGTGGTAATGTAATGAACCAGAAAAGGTTTGATGAACCGAAAGGTGTTGAAGCGGAGAAAGGGTTATGGAACCAGAAGAAGGGTTACAGTTATGATCCGAAAAAGAGGGGTGATGAACCTAAAAAGTAAGCTGATGAGCCAAAAAAAGGGTGATGAACAAGAATGTGATAAAAATCGTGATGAAAGGTGGTAGTGTCGTGAACCCAAAAAGGGTGATGAACCAGCACGTAGTGAACCAAAAAGGATGATGAACCGAAAAGTTGATGAGCCGAAGATGATGAACCAGAATGTGGTAATGTAGTGAACCATAAAAAGGTGATGAACCAGAAGGTGGTGAACAGAAAAAGGGGTAATGAACCGGAAGGTGGTAATGCCATGAACCAAAAAGGTGTTGAACCGAAAAGGAGGTGAACCGAAAAAAGGTGATGAACTAGAAAAGATGGTAAATTTCGTGAACCGGAAAAAGGTGATGAACCGAAATGTGGTGAACCGGAAAAAAATGTTATGGCGTTGAACCAGAAAAGGTTGTAGCACGGTACACGGGAACTGGACCTGCTCGCAGGTAAACGACTAGGGATGGACACAAAGCTCGAGACTCGGCTCGGGCTCGACCCGGCTCGAAGGTGGAACAAGCCAAGCCTAAGCCTTATGGTCAAATTCAAACGCTACACAAGCCGGCTCGGTGCTTTTTTTTTTTGACATTCCCTTTGCTAAAAATGCTACAATTCATAATTACAATCAACAATTGAGCATGAATAAATCCATAACATAGTCTACCAATGGCAAGGGCAAGCATACAATAAATTCATAATTACAATCAACAATTACCAAAGCCAAGGGCAAACATACAATATACTATACTGTCGATCTGAATTATACTGGACCACATGACCTGAATTTACCAATGGCAAGGGCCAACAATAAGACCTGGATTTACCAATTACGCGTGAAGAATTGAAGAGGACATGTTGTAACTGTACTGTCGACCTGAAGATTTATATTGGTAAAGTGGATCACGACCTGAACCATGGAACTCCACGCGAACTTCATTGTCGACCTGAGCCAGGTGAAACCAAAGAGAACCAGTGGGGGAAGAACCAAAAGGAGCATAGCCTGCTGCGTGCTTCCCTCGGACGGACGGTCGGCCGCCCGGCCGGCGCTGATCGTACCCACGCGCCGCCGCGCGCATCTCACTTGACCGGAAGGAGCAGATGGAGACGAGGCCTTCGGCTGCGTAGTGGGCTGGAGGGTGGCGGCGGCCTACTTCGGTGGTGGCGGCCGGCGTCGGGGGCGGTGGCCTGGCGCGTCTACGAATCTGGAGCCTCCATGGACGGCGAGAAGAGGAAGATGGACGCAGAAGAACCAGGAAACAGAAATGACGAAGGGAAATATGGGCCGGCCCAGGAGTAGCGACGGGGGAAGCGAGTAGTACGATGGGGGTACGCGATTCGGTGATAACCGTTGCAACGGGCGTAGAATAGGATTTGCTGAGTTTGGATGGATGGCAAAGGCGCCGTGGCCCGTAAGATTGGGCCTTTTTGGGTTGGACCAGAGGAGTCTTTCTGCTTTCCTCGGCCCTCTCCACGTCTACTCTGTAGCTGCGCCGCGCTATAGACGACGGAAGGGCCCAAATGCATTGTTTGGCATGGCATGGTGGAACAGTTGCTTGATGGATGCTTGCGAGGTCAATCAACAGACGTTCGATTTCGTCTTGTCCGTCCGGTATCGACCACCTCCCAACGGATTATGGCCGTCCAATTTCTCTCTGTAAAGTCGGTTCTTAACCTAACCCGGGTGATGCAAAAACTTTCAATCCGATGCCATCTCCTACAAGAACAAAAACAGGAATCCCGAGCAGATAAAAGGCGCACGGGTGCTCGCATCAAAGATCCCATATACAAACAACCAAGCAAAGGAGTCCTAGAGCGCCTGAAGCAGCAGGTCGTTGCGTTTCGCCCACCGCCGAGTACCAGGCATGATGACGAACCACTGCAACCAGGGGGACGACCCGGTGCGGCTGCTGCCGGACTACGTGCTCGCTGAGGTCCTCCGCCGTCTCGCGCCGCGCTGGCTCGCGGCGTCCCGCCGCGTCTGCAAGAGCTGGCACGCCGTCGTCGACACGCGCCGCCTCCTGCGCGCTGCAGCTGACCTGCTGCCGCGATCGCTGGACGGCATCATCATCCACTTCAGGAGGCACGACTACTCGGAGTTCTTCTGCCGCCCCTCAGCGGCGACGAGCCCCTCGATGATCAGCGGCAACTTCGAACACGTGCTCACCACCGATGGGGCTGAGGCCACCGATCACTGCAATGGGCTTCTCTTGCTCGAGAGCAGCCGAGTTTACGTCGCCAACCCTGCCAAAGGATGGGCGGTGCCCTTGCCCCCATGCCCGTCCCCGTGCCTCGCGACGCAGGGGGACTACTATCGCAATTACCTCGTGTTTGATCCCACCGTGTCGACGCACTATGAAGTGATCTCGGTCCCCCGAGTTTCTCAAAGGAACTTGAAGCCAGAAGTACTAGAGAAATCCGAATGGCCACCGTCTACATTCATCATACGTGTCTTCTCGTCAGTGTCACAAAGATGGGAAGAGAGGTCTTTTGATCAAGAAGGGGGCCTGCCGGACCCAGCCCTCGTGCTCGATTTAGCTGGGAGCGACACTACGCCGTCTATTGGCGAGGATCACTTTATGTACACTGTGAAACAAATTATGTTATGAGGTACATGTCGCATAATCCAAAACCTCGAAGTGCTTGGGATTTGAATTTCGTTCGCCGTGGTGGCTGAACCTAGCTCTCTTGCGCTGTCGGCGGAGAGGCTGGTTCCTCTAATACTTTTAGTTAGAAGTTTTTCTCTTTTGATGTTTTACTTTGCACGCGGATGCTGTCGTACCCCCTTTGTATTTTCGTTATCTGATGGTAATGAAAATCGGTCCCAGTGGGGATCGCGTTGGTACATGTCGCATAATCCGACTTACCCTCGTTATACGATCACTAGGTGCTCATACACTATTAGTTAATATTGATCAATGGTTTCATTTTGCAGAATATCATTGTCAAACAGTACGTTCAAACTAATTGAACCACCAGACGGTTTTAGGGGGAATATCAGGTATGGTTTACAACTTTATCTAGGAAGGTCTGAAAAGGGGGTGTGTACTTTGCATCGCTTTGTAACAAATGGCTTCGCGTTTGGATCCTCGATGAATCACGTGGTGATATGGAGTGGGTGCCCAAGCATGACAACAACCTTGAGCCCGTGCTGCCCCGTCTTGTCAAGAATCAACATGTTCGTGGGCCATGGATCTTACAAGATGTTAACTATCATCCGAGTGTTCTCGATGATTTGGATAACAAGGAATCACCAACGAGACAAAAGTTTAAATGGAACTCTGCATCCCCATCCGAGAAATTTGAGTGGCATTCTGATGGCGATGATGCCCTTGACGACAAAGATATAATCAAAGAGGGTTATCCAGGATATATCGATATACTTGGATTTCATCCATACAAAGAAATAGTTTTCTTTAGTCAGTCACTGCAAATCGGGCTGGCCTATTATTTAAATACCTCAAGGTTCCAAGTCTTGGGAAATTTATATCCAACGAATTACGATGATTTCATCGACTTTCCTGACGAAAAAGAAATCATGGTATCTTTTCCGTATACAGCTTGTTTGGCCGATATGTGTACTAGAAACAACTAAACTTGAAGATTGCATTCTATGACTAGAAATAACTGGCCTACACATGATGTTTGCCCTCTTTAGTTTTGTGTATCTATATAGACAAGTTCCTAATGGAAATATTTATTTATTTTCTTTATTTTATTGTGAGTGATTAGTGATGTTAATTTTAAGGGCCTCTCAGATTCACATGATTCACAAAACCCAGGATTGAATATTTCAAGATACAAACGCAGGATTGAATATCATGCGAATGAGATAATTATGCGCAGCAGGTTTGAATGGGTGAATTGATTTCAATGGAATATAGTGCAAATGAATCTTAATAAGAAAATACTATAGAATTCGGTCATACGAATAAAACAAATAAAGTACTCATATGACAATCATTCGAATAAAAAGACAATATCTGAAGAAGCTCATACATCCATCCACAACCTATCTGGTCTAGAGAAGCCATTCTGTATTCCTCTGGCAGGGATGCGTTAATTGATCTCGCAACCTGACATGCAAGGTCTTGAGGTGAGACGAGGTGGCTGGGCGCGGCAGTGAAGAAAACATATGTGTGGTCAAATTAGGAAAAGGGGTGTCCGATTCGATCACCAAGAACCAGTTCGCTGTCAGGCCGGCTCGATCACCACCCAACCAGATAACATGTGCGCGCGTGCTCGGAGCAAGATCTCATCAAACAAAGAAAGGAATCGGAGAGCCAGAGCAGGTCGCTGCTCCCGCCGCCGAATACATGGCATCGTCAGGCATGACAAGCAACGGGGAGGCGGAACAGCCGGGGGGAGACCACGACCTGGTGCGTCGGCTGCCGGACGACGTGCTCGCGGACGTCCTCGGCCGTCTCGCGCCGCGCTGGTTCACCGCGTCACGCTGCGTCTGCAAGGCCTGGCACGCCGTCGTTGACGCGCGCCGCCTCCTGCGTGCTGACCTGCTCCCGCTCTCGCTGCACGGCATCATCATCCAATTCAGGAATCTCGTCTACTGGGAATTCTTGTCCCGTCCAATGACGCGGAAGGGCCACTCGATCAGCGACAAGTTTGAATACTTGCTCACCGTGGATGCCTGGGCCGAGGCCATTGATCACTGCAATGGGCTTCTCTTGCTCCGGTACTATACTTGCGAGACGACGGGCCAGTACGTAGCCAACCCCGCCACCGGATGGGCGGCGCCCTTACCCCCATGCCCATCCCTGTGCTTGGCGACCGAGGGAGATTACTATAGCAACTACCTCGTGTTTGATCCCTCAGTATCAGCGCACTATGAAGTGTTCTCGGTGCCCCGTCATTATCCAAGGAGGTCGCAGACTGGAGTACTAGAGAAACTAGAATGGCCACCGTCTACATTCATCACACTCACACGTGTCTTCTCGTCGGTGTCACAAAGATGGGAGGAGAGGTCTTTTAGTCGAGAAGGGGAGTCCTCCGGTCCCACTGCCGTTATTCGATTCTTGGAGCAACCCTGTGCGGTCTACTGGCGAGGATCACTATATATACGTTGTGAAAATAATATTGTTATGAGGTACACTTCAAATCATATGATTTACCGCTGTGATAGGTAAACTCAATGCTCTTAACGTTTTAACCAATTTGGTTTGATTTTGCAGACTATCATCGTCACAAAGAAAGTTCAAGGTAATTGAACCACCGGCAGGTCTTAGAGATGAGCTATTCCTAAAACTTCATCTAGGAAAATCAGAAAAAGGGGTGTACTTTGCATCACTTTGCAACTTCCGGCTTCGTGTTTGGATCCTTGACGAATCGTGTGGTCATATGAAGTGGATACTAAGAGCATCACTAGCAGTGCCCTCAAACTGGTAACCCTCAAAGCCAGTTTGAGGGCCGAGAAAACGCGAATTTGAATGCCCAAAACGGCCGGCGCAGATCAGTGCCCTCAAACCAACCCTCAAAACAGAATATTCTGCATCATTGATCTCGGTCACCTCCTCTTCCTCCTCCGCACTCGCCTCCTCCTCTTCTTCAAAGTCGAACGAATCGAGGGGAGGAGCCCCAATGTTCACCTCCGCATCATTGAGCAGTCCCATGTAATAAGTAGCAGTTGGGGCCGACATTTCGTCGAGCACCTCATTGGCGCTTGGCGGCGGAGGGACGGAGACGGGCGGAGGAGTGGCCTTCTTGCGGCTGGCCGGCTTCTTCTCAGTGGCGGTTGGCGGCCTCTTCGATCGGGCGCGGTTTGGCCGCGAGGAGAGAACCGGCTTCCTCTTCGGGGCGGGTGCGGGGGCGGGGGCGACGGCGGCGGGTGTGGAGCCTGTGAAGACGTGCGCCCTCCTCCTCTTCACGCCGACGTGCGTGGAGGCCACCACGGCGGCGCTCGGCGCGGGGGCGGCGGGAGGTGGCTGCGCGGGGGCGCTCGAGGCGCGGCCGGGCGCGGGGTTCGGCGACGGGGCGGGGGCGCTCGTGGGAGGGGCCAGCGGGGCCTCCATGGCCGGCGGCGGGGCGGGGGCGCTTGCGGGAAGGGCCAGCGGGGCCTCCATGGCCGGCGGCGGGGCGGACGAGGGCCGGCGGCGGCGCAGGGAAGGAGGAGGGCTCGAGCGGTTGAGGGATTTTTCCCTCCCGCGACGCGTCGTTGACCAGAATGCAGGGCCCTGCGTTTTTTCCTCTCAACCCGTGTTTGTGCAGGTTGGGATGGAGTTTGAGGGCTGGGCCTTCAAATTTTTTTGCGGGTTTACGGGTTTGAGAGCTCTGTTCCGCGCCAACTTTCGGCCTCAACTCTCAAAAAAGCAGTTAATTTGAGGGTTTGACCAGAATGAGGGCACTGCTAGTGATGCTCTAAGACATGACAACAACCTTGGGCCCATGCTACCCACTCGTGACAATAATCAACATGCCCATCGGTCCTGGATCCTACAAGATATTAACTATCGTTCGGGTGCTTGTGATCATCTAGATGACAACGAAGAATCACTATGTAGACAGAAGTTTACATGGAACTCTACACCACCAGACGAGAAATTTGAGTGGAATTCTGACAGTGATGATTCCCTTGAGGACAAAGACATGATCAACGTGGGTTACCCGGGATATATAAATATACTTGGATTTCATCCGTACAAAGAGATAGTTCTCTTTAGTCAAACCTTAGAGACCGGATTAGCCTATCACTTAAATACCTCAAGTATCCAAATATTGGGAAATTTACATCCAACGAATTATGATGATTTCGTCGACTTACCCTACGAAAAGGAAATCATGATGTCGTTTCCGTACGCACCTTGTTTCATCGACATGTGATCTAGACATAACTAATCTCAAAGAGGATATTCATGGATGGAAATAAATAGTATACATGATTGTTTGTGTCCTTCTATAGTTTTGTATATCTATATATACAATTTCCTAATGGAAATATATTTCATTTCCTAGTTTATTGTGATTCCTTAGTGATATCAATCTTAATGGCTTCTTTGATTTGCATGATTCCACAAAGCATGAATATTGAAAGGCCATTGATGTCGTCTAGAGAGGCGAATGGGTAATTTTAACCAATTACGATTTTGTGTTGAATAAACACAGAATAAAATTAGCATTTAATGTATCAAGCTCAAGCCTAAATTCACTAGGCTCAAGTATTTGCACCAAAAAGTTATGTTAAACAAGATACACAACTAGATGATAGCAAGATATATAAATTCAACTTCGATGACTATCATAAAGTAAATGCATAAGTATAAAGGCTCGGGTATAGAGATAACTAAGACATGCGAAGATTAATGATGTAATTGCCGAAATTCCTTCCAGAGTGGAAGTATGTCTTTGTTGGAGAGATGCGTATGCGTAGTGCTTCCCAAACACAATTAATGCTCACCTTGAGATGTGGTTTCACAGTGCACACCAAAGGCCACAAATGGCCTTCACCTCAACATACGGGGACACACCACTCACAGAGGCCACAAAAGGCTGACCGTATTCTTCTTAAGCTTTCTACAAAGGAATAATTCAATCCACTACGAGGTCTTCTTGAAGACATTGACCAAACTTTAACAAGTTTCCTAGACTATGTAACTAGAGCTTCCCGAAACTTCATGCCAAGATTGAGCTCCACAACAACAAGTACCAACCGTTTAGGGCGCCAAGCACCCAAGAGGAACAAACTCTAGAGCACGCAAGCACACAAGAGTAATAAGTTTCCCAAACTTCATTTCCACATGTCACCGTAGATCGAGAACTCAATCCGATGTAACGGCAAGAACAAAATAAGTGTTCAAAACATATACTCTCAAATCTCACCAATCTAATACAATATAGGTACAAGAGAAGAATAACAAGGAGAAAATCTACAAATAAATCCCAAATATAGATCCAATAGCTTCCCCACACTAAGAGGAGAGATTGATTGGTGCATTAGTACATCTAGATCTACGAAATATTTATTTTGGGTCACAGGTGTAGATGCACCCACTATTTCAAAATGTCAAAAATTAAAATTAAAATTTCGGGTCCATTCTATACATTCTATATTCACACAAAATATTTCGTGAAAAAAGACATTTTTTGTAGCTTGTGTAAAAAAGACAAATTTTGGTGCTCGAAAATGACATTTCTTGAGACATTTTTTGTCCTTTTACACAAACCACAATTTGTTTTGTTTTTTTCGCGACTCTATGTGTGGACATAGAATGATCGGATGTACACCCAAAATTTTATTTGTAATTCTTTGACATTTGAAATGCATTTTTTTTCACAATGGGTGCATCTACACGTACGAGTCAAAACACCATGTCCTAGATCTACTCTCTTTTTATCCTCAAAAGGGCGAAAAATCATTGTAGTGATTGAGAAATAGGAGAGTTTTGGTGGTCAATAATGGAGGAGAAACCATGCTCCAAACTTGGGAACCATTTGGGGTAAGAAAACCCACTAAATAGGTCCCTTGAAATCAAACTATTATGTGCAGCTTTCATGCAACGGCGATCCAGCTAGCCGTTAGGGTGAAAAACTCGCGAAATTCCAGCGCGGTAAAACTTGGTTGTAGGGTGCATCACTGAGTACATAAAGATTATTTTTAGATTTTTCTAAATCCTGTAAATATGATTTTCAAAGTTTAAAAAATAAAAGGATAGATAGAGCTCATGAACCAAAAATGAGTTTTCAGGATAAATTGGTCATGGTCCAGCAGGCTTCAGGCAATATGCTAGCCCCCGCCAGGAAGAAAGGGCTTATATCGCGACCGCAGGTGGCGCGATACGCCTCCGCCACCTAAAGCGAGACTCTTCTTGGGTCATTTTGGAGCGACCCAATAGAAAAGGCCGAACAAAATTTAAAATTTGAACAATTTCTGAAAATATATTTTTTCGAATATGAACAAATTTTGAATTTGAATTTAAAAAACAAATTCAAACAATTTTCGAATATGAACAAATTTTAAAATTTGAACAATTTCCAAAAATATTTATTTTGAATATGAACAAATTTTGAAGGTGAACGAGTTTCGAAATATGAACAAATTTTGAATTGAAACAATTTTCGAAATATGTACAAAATTTGAATTGGAAGAATTTTTGAATATGTACAAATTATTAAATTGGAACAATTTTCAAATATAATCAAATTTTGAATGAACAATTTTCGAAAACATTTTCAGAATAATATTAAGTGAAAAACGAGAAAAGAAAAAATAGAAAAAAAATTAAAAGAACGGAAAAAAATAGAAAACGGAAAAAAGAAAGAAAAGCAATAGCCATATGGGCCGGCCCGTCCGGGCTTGCCTTCAGGCGGCACGAGCGAAACACGCCGCTAATGGCGATATATAGGGTTTGGCCGCCACGAGGCGGGAATAGGATTTGCGGATTTTTTGTTGTTGCGAAACACAGTATAACAGCAGACGCTTACATACGCGTGCACACACTCATCCCTATGAACGCACACACGCACACCCTACCCCTATGAGCACCTCCGAAAACTGAACCGACGGGTCGAGTCTTGAGATTGACGAATTCAACACACAGGCGTCTCGCTGTCGACGGAAACGTCGCCTCCCACCGAAGAATATTCCGTCTAAATGAGAAACACCAGTGTCAAACTGAGGTTTGAACTCTGCTGGGTTGGGGGTACAACCACCCTTCTAACCATCTTGCCATAGGCAAATTCTCCATAGGATTTGCGGATCTACCCATGGTAGGTAGAGCGCGTGTGCGTTCGGGCTACCACCCAAGCCAACGAATGGAACTGAACGAACGCATGAGCACATGATCGATCGGAATCAAAAGCACCATAGCATCCTTCGTTGTTTGCCGACTTGGCATGGAACAGTTGATTGATGGATGCTCGCGAGCTCAATGAACAGGCAGACGTTAGAGTTTTGGTTTCCACTCGGAATCGAGTAGAACAAGACCAAGAACCAGTTGATTGTCGGGCGAATCCACTTCGATCACCACCCCCGACTAACTCTGCCCCATCCGATTCTCTTTCTAATTCTAAGATTGTTCGTCCCCTGCCTCTCACGAACTGCGTGCAATGCAATAACACCCAATCCGATGCAATCTCGTGCAACAACAAGCAGGAGTTCCGATCAGATAAAAAGGTGTGCGTGCGTGCTCAGAGCAGGATCTCAATCAATCAAACAAGGAAAGGAATCGGAGAGCCAGAGTGTAACACCCCTTGCCAACGATGGAATCGTGGCGTGAGCTCTCTCGCCGGACGGATAAATGGTGGCTTGTGGTAGCCGCCGGACCTGAGGGAGACGGCAGGGAGGAGACGAACCGAGACAGGGGAGAGAGGTTCAGACTTTTCTTATGTTCTTCGATCCCCTCTTCCTGGCGTGGCTGCTCCCTCTTATTGGCATCCACCGATACGACACGGCCCATGAAGCCCAGGCCCACCTTGCCCAAGGTATCGGGTGTGACAATACCGCCCTCAAGAAATTGCTTGTCCCCAAGCAATGGCTCGGTCAATTCTGTCACAGATGGCAGCTGCAACTCCAACTTCAGCACTGATATCGCCTTGCACTTGCCACTCGCGGATTGCGACAATGCCCGGATCCCACGGCCTTCCCAGTACATATGATGGACTGAGCGAATATTGAACAGAAGGCGCTGACGTGGACATCACCAGAATCCCGTGGGAGCTGTACCTGCAGCTTGGACTGCTACTTGTATTACGGCTGGGTTGTCAATGGAATCCAGGAGCAGAAATAATAGCACTTAAATTGCTCTTGCTGCACTTGTCTGATCATCTGGTTGTGAACACTGAGATTCCATGGTTGCTTTCCATCTAGCATCTGCTCCCAATAATGCCCAATCAATATATCACAACAAAATGGTGATAAAAGTGCAGATTGATTTTTGCCCCACTGTGCTACTAGATGTTGCATCCGACAAGCTGTTACTTCCATGTATGAGCTGGCAACAGTAGTGGTAATCAGGCTGTAATAAGCTCGGAATGCATAGCATTGCTCTGATGTTTGAGTCAGAACCTGACTTGTTCGCCGCAGTAAAGCATGTAGCAAACCTCTGCGCAGTATTATCACATAGCAGCAAAACCAATCTGTACAAGCAAACCTTGGAATACCAGGATCCCAAACTTGTGTAGCCAATTGTGTGGTAATTGCCGCTCATTATGTTTCATGCTAATTACATCTGCATGTCTAGATTTGAGCGCTTCATTCCCTTGCGCTATCGCACCCGCAAGCATAGTAGAACCACCAGAATGCAAATTCACCATATATACAGGAAATGAACTAAAGCAAGTACTCTGCTATGGTGCATAGGATGACAAATATAACCATACCGCGTGTCACACAAGGAAATGGAGTAGGATTCATAGTCACAGTCATGTAAATTTGTTGCCATGAGCATTATGCCATTCTCTGCCTTTTCCTCCAGTAAAAAACTTGGCCATGCCCAGCAACATGCAAGCTTCTGATCGAGCACTTGAAGGGCACCTTGAGTTGCAAAACAACCAAGTTGACAGGCATTTGTCCCCCATGGTTGCCCCTGGTCAAACACACAGCGATCGCCTCCTTTTTCTGAAATTCTAGGACTGAATGCACTTCGTTGCAGATGTACAACTGACTGCAACTTTTCCCAACCCATTGAATACAGTAGTAGATCATTCTCTGAATAACCAGTTATGTGTCCGGCAAATGACATGCTATGTAGTGCCAAGCTTGCAACCGTTGAACCTCCAGGATCCCAAGAGCTACGTAACCTGCTAGCCAAGAGCTGCTCTATATAAAGGAATTAGCAACTTGACGTGTAAGCACTAGTGTGCAACCTGGGTAGCAGTAGCTTGGTCAGATCAACTCCATGATCAAAAGGATTGTCTGAATACAACCTATCCTGAAACTCGTGACAAGTAACCATATCATGCTCCATCAACAGCGACCATTCACCAACATGAGTGAGCACGGTGTCAGAAAGTTCCATGTCTGACGCGGTGTCCTTGGAACGCCTTTCACCAAACATCTCATTTTCATATTGCAAACCAAATTCCAGAAAGAGTGACATGCCACCGACATGAGTGATCACATCACCAGGACTCTCTTCGTAACCAGCCTTGAGAGAAATGTCCTCTACTGATACATCAACCATGGCAAAACTAAAGGTGTTTTCAGGGCATGCAAATACAGCCTGAAACATCTCATCACTAGAACCCAATCCCTCCTCCAGAAATAGTGACCTGCCTCCAATAATGGTGAACACGTCATCTTTACACTCCATTTGATGTGGTTCAGAGAACACCACCCTTGTAGATTCTACACAAGGCTCTAGGAACAATGAGTGTCTACCAATGTGAGTGACGACACAGTTGGCAAGCTCTTCATTCTCAAAATCTAGACCAATCTCCAGAAAAAGTGACGAGCCTCCCACGCTAGTGAACCCATAATCCTCCATCAAAGTTGTTTTCGAGAATTCTGCTTCTCCAGGTTCCACCCGAAGCTCAAGGAACAGAGATACACCATTAACATGTGTCACCACCTCTTCAGATGAATCCACAATGGCCTCTGCCATCTGAGTTACATTCCCCAAGTGTGTCCGTTCCTCATACTCACTGGCCAGTGCCAACTTTAGTTGCGCAAACTGCAATTGGATGCCCTCTGCAGGTTGAACCAGTGTTGGCTCGGCAACTGTGACCATCACCTCCTTGAGCGCGTAGGTAAACAAGTATTGGTTGTGTCAGGTGAGATGTCCGCAGTAGCATGAACTACACCGATAGGATGAGCAGGGAAGGAGCTTCCATGCAGGTCCGTGTTGACAGCGTGAGCACCTGCTGGGAACACGAGTTCCCAATGGCTGCGGTCGGTGTAGTGGCAGGACTTTTTGCCGAACAGCTTGTGGGCATGGCGGAGGCGAAGACGGCGTCCGCATGTGGACCACCATCACGGTCGACCTGACCTGCCGAGAAGACCAAGGATGACGAAGGCGTGGTCATCTGCTGCTCCAGTACGGGACCCGACACGAACGTCGGCGTGGTTGTGGCGGTGGACGCGAACCCCGCCGTCTTCTTCTTCCAATCCCCTAGCATCTGGTCCTGCCTGATGTCCATGCGACCCACCGTCGCGCTGAGCTGCAGCAAGCTCTCGTGGATGGCGCTCAGGTGCGCCTCCGTCGTTACCGTCGCCACTCCCATCTGCTCCAGAATCAAATCGGACGGAATTTTTTTTTTGTGTGGGGAATTTTCGGTGGAAGGAACTTGGGATCGACAGTCCATCGATCGTGCTGGCTCTGATACCACTGTAACACCCCTTGCCAACGATGCAATCGTGGCTTGAGCTCTCTCGCCGGACGGATAAAAGGTGGCTTGTGGTAGCCGCCGGACCTGAGGGAGACGGGCAGGGAGGAGACGAACCGAGACAGGGGAGAGAGGTTCAGACTTTTCTTCTGTTCTTCGATCCACTCTTTCTGGCGTGGCTGCTCCCTCTTATTGGCATCCACCGATACGACATGGCCCATGAAGCCCAGGCCCACCTTGCCCAAGGTATCGGGTGTGACACAGAGCAGGTCGCTGCGCCCACCGCCGAATACATGGCAAGCAGCCAGGGGGAGACCACGACCTAGTGCGGCGGCTTCCGGAAGACGTGCTCGCGGACGTCCTCGGTCGTCTCGCGCCGCGCTGGCTAGCCGCGTCGCGCTGCGTCTGAAGGCCTGGCACGCCGTCGTCATCGCGCACCGCCTCCTCCGCGCTGACCTGCTCCCCTCTGCTGGACGGCATCATCATTCAGCAGAAACTTCACGTCTACTGGGAATTCTTCGCCTGTCCCACGACACGGAAGGGCCACTCGCTCAGCAAGTTTGAATACTTGCTCACCGTGGATCCCTCCAAGGCCATTGATCACTGCAATGGGCTTCTCTTGCTCCGAGATTATAGTCGCAAGAGGACGGCCGAGTACTACGTTGCCAACCCCGCCACCGGATGGGCGGCGCCCTTGCCCCCATGCCCATCCCTGTGCTTGGCGACGGAGGGAGATTACTATAGCAACTACCTTGTGTTTGATCCCTTCGTATCATCGCACTATGAAGTGTTCTCGGTTCCCCCAAGGAGGTTGAAGCCAGAAGAACCGTCTACATTCATCATACGTGTCTTCTCGTCATTATCACAAAGATGGGAGGAGAGGTCTTTTAGTCGAGAAGGGGAGCCCTCCGGGCACATTGCCGCTATTCGATCTTTCTGGGACCAAACCCGCGCAGTCTACTGGTGAGGATCACTTTATATGCGTTGTGAAACTAATACTGTTATGAGGTACACTTCACACCATTTGATTTACCCCAAGTATAGAAATACTCAATGCTCTTAACTTTTTAACCAATTTTTTTTTTTGCGACTATCATCGTCAAAAAGTAAGTTTTGGGTAATTGAGCCACCAGAAGGTATTACAGACGATATGTTTGTAGAACATCATCTTGGAAGATCGGAAAAAGGGGTGTACTTTGCATCACTTCACAAACTTCACAACTTTCGGCTTCGTGTTTGGATCCTTGACGGATCGTGTGGTCATATGAAGTGGATACCAAGACATGACAACAACCTTAGGCCCATGCTGCCCACCGGTGGCGATAATCAACATGACCATGGGTCCTACAAGATATTAACTATCGTTCAGGTGTTCTCAACAATGAGGAACCAGTATCTAGACAGAAGTTTACATGGAACTATGCACCATTAGACGACAATTTCGAGTGGAATTCTGACGATAATTATGCCTTTGAGGACAAAGAAATGATCAAAGGGGGTTATGTGGAATTTATAGATATACTTGGATTTCATCCATACAAAGAGATAGTTTTCTTTAATCAATCCTCGGAGATCGGATTGGCCTATTACTTAGAAAGCTCAAGGGTCCAAGCCTTGGGAAATTTGTATCCAACAAGATATGATGATTTCCTCCTCGCCTCCTCAAAGGAAAGCGTGATCTCATTTCCGTACACACCTTGTTTGATCGAGATGTGTCCTAGACATAACGAATCTCTAAAGGGACATTAATTAATGGAAATAAATAGTATACATGATTGTTGGAGCCCTCTTGTGTTTTGTACATCTATATAGACAAGTTCCTAATGAAAATATTTTACATTCCCTAGTTTATTGTGAATCGTTAGTGATGTCAATCTTCATACTTTTTCATTTGCAGATTCCACAAAGCATGATTTCAATGTCATCCAAACAAATGATTTTGTGGAAGTGGTTTGAACTGATGAAATATGAAATGTAGTGCAAGGAAACCGTACGAAAAAGTCAAACAGAATTTTCAATCCTAAAATGAAACAAACCACGTAGGAAAAAAAGGCAAAAGGACAGACTATCACGATAGCATATCCCTCTTCCTCGTTTCCCTCCTCTGTAGCCGCGATCGCCGGCCGAAAGAGGCTGGGGGAGCACATCGTCAAACAGACAGACTCCTTTCTCGTGCCCTTTATTATCGCGCCTGCGCTGCTGCGGATTCGCGGCACAAATATCCTACTGCTTCTGCCAGGATGTTTGTCAGTCATCGCTGGCTTCTAGGGTTTCTTCTACACCTCTTGTGTGAATCTTGATGTTTCTTCTTGTTCGTTCGGCACGAACAATCATTCCCTCACTCGTGTTGCAGTGATTACTGCTAATTTGTTTTGTTTTTCTCCACTCCTGCCTCCTGGAGGTACTACTACCGCAGGCCTACAACCTTGCTTGCTTGTAAATAATTGCTCTGATTACATGTCAAAAAAATTGCTCTGATTATTAGGTTTGCCCCGTTAGGAGCAAGGGCAACATCCAACCTGTGATTTTCAGGATAATGTTTTGCTGGTCCTGGGGCTTTGTCTGGCTCCGGTTTCTGCAAGATCGGTGGCTGAATTGGCGACGACCAATTATGTTTTCAATGCCGACTCAAAACATCATTAAGTTTCTTCAGACATGACACCACACGGCCATGTTGATCACCATGTCTCCTGCCAATTTATGCGCATTCAGAACTCACAAGTCTGCTTGCTAGTTTCCACCGATGGAAACATTTTCACACTACCCACTCACCACATGTCATACATTTCCTTCAGAATTCAGGGCTTCAGAACGCGAATCATTCATACGGTCTAACACAAGAGAACATAACTCAAGACAGTGGTGTCAACGGCATATTCATGCTCACTGCAGAAATAAAAGGATCCTCAGTATTTCAAAAGGAAAGGGTACATTGCACAGTTCGTCTACATCTTTCTTTTTTAAAGAAAGACTAGACAGCCTAACACACACCAACACAAGCAAAAGAATGCATCAAATCTTCTGCCTTTACTCTCCCTGCACTCCATTCCAGGACCAACCTCAATTACCCAGCTGGTCGCTCTGAACAATTCATGGAGATGCAGCAGAGCAGGAATCCTAATCTGAATCGGAATTGCTAAAAATGACCCTCTAAATCCTCCAGCCACATCTACGTGAAATCGGTACTTTACAATTGAACTCATCACTTCCGGTGTGCTTGGTTGAACACGCACAAGGACCTCCCGTCTTTCGACGCCATCTTTAAATTAGTCTTAGTCGACGGAGTTGCCTATGTACCAGGAGAACATACCGCCTCAACCGCCACCCTTTTCATCACGTCAGGGCAGGGATCTCCTCCAAAGTTGTCGGGGAGATGATGACGGCACATCTTTCTTTCCCAATGCATTTCTGTTTAGATGAACACAAGAAGAATAAGTGAGTAGCATAATATTGTGAACATACATGCAAGTAATTTGAAATCACGTGTTTCTGCAAAGCTCTTCAGTTCAAAGCAGGGTCATGCGAGACATAAATGCAAGTAGTCTGAAACTACCAAAAGGATAAGAGTAACTAACCTCAAGAACAGTGTGTGACTTAGTCGAATGGCATTCCCCTTGCTGGAAATTTCCACAAGTCCCAAGAGGTGTCCCAAAGCTTGCAAACTTGATGGCAGAAATGGACTGCCCAGTTGCACATCTTAAATGCACCTTTGTCTTGTGGATTTCAGGCTCCCCTGCCTTCTCAAGGGATTTCTGCCAGTTCTTGATATCCGGATGAAACTCTGATACATCAGCACAGACACTTGAGACTGACCTCTTCGCAAGGGAAATCTTCGAAGAGTCCCCACCAAGTTCCTCGAAAACAACTAACAGATTTCTACTTGGTTTCAACCAGGATTTTGGCACATGATACCTGCACATAACAGTTTGAACCATTAACACAGTAGCAACAGTACCTCACTAACAAGAGCACAGAACCACAAGAAATTGGAAGCGAATACTCTAGTTTTAATGGTGAAGGAAAAGGGACAAATATCAAGCAGTATCATTTCGAAATACTAAGAAATATGACACCAAGAGTGGTCATCGCTCATTCAAATGGTGTTGTAAATGGTCTTACCAACGTTGTGTGGGCTGACCGCAACCTGCCTGACATTTGATTGCCCGGAATGACCCGGTGTAACTGCATTCTTTGCAGTCCCCAGTTGCATATGCTGTTGAATACCGTCCAATGCTTTGTCCATTTATCCAGATTTGTCCCTTACCCATGCTACCCATATCCAGAGCCAGTGGTTCGTCGCCACTTGGAGTATCAAAGTATGCCTATTAAAACAAACAGTTGTAAGAAAAAAAGTAAACAGCTAAAGGGTTCTGGTAACATTGATTTTTGTCTTACCCTATACCATGTCAATGGCATTTGGTTTTGTGCCAACAATGATCCTTGCATCCATTCAACTGAACTTGCGCCTTCTAAGGAGTTCAGATTCATCTGTTCACCTTTCAGACCAACCTAGCATGGATAAAGATACAGTTACCTTCTTTGTTACTTAAACAAAAATTCGTTGACAAAGCAGCTACTGGATGCGGCACATACCTGATAGGACCAGGTCTGCCAGGTCAGATCTCGAGAACCTTCGTCCAACCCATGAAGCACAACAGGACCATTGACACCAGTATTCCATGTCTCATAATGCACCCCGATGTTCTATATAGCAGGACACAAATAATTCACAGTTAAAGACCAGATTATTAGTTGTCAAACTATATAAATACAAATTATGCAGCAACAAGGGAACGAACCGGCAGCCCACAAGCAACACTCAGCAGTGCAATTTTGTTACTACCCGCACGAAGGTTAACATCGCCCTTGTATGAGATTCTTTTATCTTCCCTGGTTCCAGAAGCAGAACCTACACCAGAAGTAAAATTATTTTATTCACTATTCAGTTTCAACAACATTAGTGTCGTATAAACAAGAGATCAGTTTCAAGGGAATAACCTTGTAGCTGTCCATTGATAAAGATATGCAAAGCATGGCCGGCAGATTGCACACTGAGAGATAGTGGCTTGCCACCTTGTAGACACTTCTCAGAAGGGCTTAGATCCACACTGTAATAATCATTTTATACATATTATATTTTAGCATGAACAATACCAACCGATTTTCCATTAACAGAAAACTAAAGAAAGTTTTACAAACAGTTTGAACTTCCAACAAAGTTATATTTAGAGACCTGCAACTAATTCCTGTCGCATTACCTGGTGGTGTACCAAAGATAGTCACTATTGTCTCTCGTGACATTAAGCTGTTCCAGCAAACCAGTTGCTGTGAGTACTGGAGTAGCTGCCAGTGAACCAACCTCCTCATCATACCTCTCCCACATCATTGTAGAGGCCCCATCTGCCCACATTTGCATTTGAGATGTCTGAACACCAACCTGCGAGAAATAACAGTTTGAATCAGCTAAGCAAACTCATCATATAGTGTATCTCAAATATAAGACCGGAGAGTGACATAATACCATACTTAAGAACAAGTGAAACTTACTGTTGCGGTGTTGAAAACAACAGTTTTGCAATCAGGAAGGATGCTGATTGACCAAGGTGGAAGACTGTACTGCTCATTGTTGAAGGCAACTTTTGCATGAGAGTTAGAATTGTAGTTTGCAAGAAAAGCTGCACAACCGGATGCAGATCGGTAGACATGGGCCTGAAGTATAGGTTGTATATGTAAGGACACATCAAGCCATATAGGATATATATATATACTTCATTGACAGGATAAGGTAATCAAGACAGACCTCTTGCATACTTCCAAGAGAGGTAACAGCTGGATCAACAGAAACCAATGCCGGCTCACATAACTTAATAGCTTTATGGAGTTCTTTAAGATGTCCATACTTTGGTTCTCTTGCAAGTCCTGGATAGCAACAAAACAGAGTTTGAGTAAGAATGATCTACCCTACGTAATAAAACGTCACATCTTGATGTGTGAAAAGTCACCACTATGTTTAAAATAAATACAAATAGTAGGTACATAGGATGATTATAGTGATGGTATTTTTCTCTATACCATATTCATCAAGTGGAGCATCATAATCGTAGCTTGTGGTAATGAAGGGACCTCCAGCGGTGCGCCCAAAATTTGTTCCACCGTGATACTGTGTTTAGCCAACAATAAAGCCCCAACCATGAATATCTCCCCCTCGGGAGGCTTTGAGAAAATTTAATAATAAAGTGTTAAGCATGCAACAACTTGTTTTTCTGTCATACCATGTAGTAGTTGATAAATGAACCACCCTTCTGCACGAAGCGAGCAACAGCAAATGAAAGATCTTCCACCGGTCGTTTACGGATGGTCCCACCAAATTCAGTAAACCTAAAACATTGTTCACATTCACATTAATGCAATTATACAGAAAAACACTTGGAATCAACAGAATTTGGGCGATAAGACATGAGCCACATCAATGAAAATCCTAGCTGCATTATTTTCACAGTAGACTACTTTTCCACAAAAGAGAACTTACCAACCAGTCCAAGCTTCAGTCCACATCGTGGGCTTGTAAGGCTGGTTCGGAGAAAATGCATCACAATAGAAACCATTGCATGCATTTATCTGTACAAAGAACAAATTCAAGGCAATTTCAACAATGTATTCAACAAAAAAGACAAATGCAGCATATTCAATGATAGTGTGTTTCACAGTCAAAGTTATTACCATTGATTTGATTTAATTTTCCTCCTAGAACAAGTGTAAATATGCATTAATATGCTTCCCATCCTAAGGTGCTACTAAATGGAAGGATCTTATCAATGTCCATGAATGCAAAATCATAGATCGAACTGCCGAGTTGGCAAAATTTGGTGTTATCCATAGTCTCCTCTAAGTTCACGGGCTGGAGATAAGCGGACTCAAACAGCTGAGATCGGCCACAGGGTAAATCACCGCCTCTCAGGCTCCGATAGACCAACACCGCTTACAGCTTTCATCGTATTGTGCTCTCCAAAGAGCAACTTTCCTCAAAATCTCAAAACAAAAGGGGCTGATTTAACAAGTTACACAACTAATCCAGTGAACATGTTCAGCAAAAAAAACAATACTCTTCAGAATTATTATTTTTAGGTAATGTTCAGCAATCAGAATCTAAGAGGCAGATTAACCCTCAGTTAGCACAATTGCGCCCATGACACTTTTGATTCAATATGGAACAAGATTAACATACCACTGGATCAGGAGCATCATCCTGCTTGCACATCACCCACGGCACACCGGTATCCAATCCCACGGCCATCTTTGCCGCCCAGTTGCTATATGACTTGCCAGCGGCCCCAAACTCTTTCTCTTCTGGTCCATACTCGTTCTCAATCTGCATTCCAAAGAACAATAGCCAACAACATGAGCAACCGGGAAAACATTCAGATTGAGGTGAACCATGTTGACAAACTTCCACCATTATGCTGTAACCCACCAAATGGGTGAACTGCTAATTTTAGTTTCATATCAAACCCTAAAAAAACTAAGCAGAGCACTTGCAACAAATAAATTAGCAGCTTTACATGTCATGAAAGAACAATTTTTTTGAAGCACTTTAGCCTGCTATACAGGGCATGCCCTTTAACACTATATGCGTTAAATAATTATAGCATATAGAAGTTTCGCATTAAGCTCAACGGAAATGTGTACACTTTACCTGAGAAAGAATAATAGGGCCACCTTGGGACGCAAAGAGCTCTTCACTCTTCATCATCCCCACAATTTTCTCGGTAAAGCCCTGCATTGCCGTCTGCAAAATAAAACAGCATTGCCACAAACATAAGAATAAATAATAAAAATCTGCACCCCAGACAAGATCCAGAAATGCTGGAGGCTTCCACTGACCTTGAAAGGCTCGTTGTCTGTCCTGAAGCTGATGCCGGGAACATACTTCAACCAAACCGGAAAGCCACTGCAAGAATTGCATGGCAACAGAAGTCAAGTGACAAAAGCAAAATCATACGCATACACCAAACTGGAAGTAGTACAATGCCAGTAAATAATACTCCATTGGTAAAGTCCATTTCTACGGTGGTGTTGTTTAACAAGTGGCGAGGAGTAAATACCCAAAATTCCACTCCCCGCAGATGTAGGGACCGATGCGGAGATGTACAAACAGCCCGGCCTTCTGGGCGGTCTTAATGAACTTGACCAAATCGTACCTCCCTTCGAAATTGTACTGCACCAAGCGAGAGAGAAAACACCATTGAAATTCCTATCCACCATACCAGTTCACACTGGGCCACTGGGGAGAAATACAATACTACAATAAAGGAAAGGTAGTAGCAAAGTGTCGGCGTAATACATTTCCAGGAGTTGGTTCGTGCCCGTTCCAGAAGACATAGGTCTGGATCACATCCAAGCCTCCGTCTTTAGCCTTCTGAATCAGCCCTTCCCACATCTGAACAAAGAACACCGACAGTCAGTCAGTACATCACCTAAATAAGTGCCAAGAACCAATCCATCCAAGCTACATTATTGTTCCCCGTGCCGAGCAACCGAAATCCCAGCACAAATGGCCGCGGGAGCAGAGAAAAAGCAGAGGTATTCAAGAAAATCGCAACAACAGCAACAAAAATTGCTCCGGAAGAACAGTAAAATATGGATATTTGCCGCTTCGAAACATTGGGCGGGCGCAAAGAGGGGAAGCGTGCACGCAATCAAGCAGCATTCCACTTTTCCAACGACATCTCGACGGAGAAACCGCGAAGAACTCCACTAGACCACCCAAGAAACTCCCCTCCCCTTCCGTCCCTGGGCGAAAAGTAAGAAAAAGAAGTGGTAGAAGCTTTCGGAAGAATGCAGTTTACCTCGGGGGTGCTCCGGGGGTAATGTATGGATCCGGAGAAGAGAATCCTCCGCTGCCCGTTGATGACCACCGCCTTCTTGTCGTACGTCACCGCGCCTTCCACGGAAGCAGCCGCCACCGCCACCGCCGCCGCCGCCACGGCCAGGCCCAGCAGCAGGGCCACAGCCGGCCAGTGCCGCGCCATCACCCGCTCCTCCGAGCAGGTGGCAGGCAGGAGACGAGGAGGAAGAAGACCACTACACGGAAGGCACGCAAATGTGCTGTGCCTTGCTTGCGTGGTCTTCAATGGTCTCCTCCCGTTCCCCTCCCCCTGTTTCTCTTGGTGCCTTTCTAGGATTCTTTGGCGAGGTTCTTGGGAGGAGCGTCACCGGGGTGGTCGTAGAAGCTCGGCTCACTGGATCTTTTGGCCTGCACCGTTATTATACTCTCTCCTCTCACAGTGTCACACATGGAGATTTCTCGTGTGAATGAAAAGAAAAGAGAGAGATGAGACTGTAGTCGCCGTGTGTATGTGTGGGGGCAGTGGGGAGTCGCAACCGTACAAAAATGGCAGCTCATCATGCACATGGTGGCCTCCCTCGGCGCCCTGTGCGATGTTGATGATCTCGTAGAGGTGGCCCGGCCACTTCTGACACCGGCCATCATCTTTCCGTCACAGAGCGTGCGTACTCTGCTAAAAGAAAGTTCACTACTAACACACGATTTCTGGAAGCCCGTTTCCATGGATATTTTCGCTCAAACACATTTTTACTCCAGCAGTTGCTGTTATCCACATAAGCATGTCGTTATACCTGTCTGCTTGTACGCTGTCGGCGTAGTGACGGGCAAGCGCGCGGAGATGCAAATACACGCAGCGCCAACACGGAAAGACACTAGCCAATCTTTACATTATTGTAGAGCAAATTGCTGGAGGTTTGTGCAATTCGCTCCATTATTGTACTGCACGAGCCATAATGCCAAGATGGAGCGCATCAGTAAGTAGCAACAATAATTTTGAGGAGTGTTGCTTTCTGTTGCGGCGTCAGGCTCAAAGTGTAGAGTAGGTGTTCTATATCGGGAAGGCTGACAAGTTGGTTACACATTTACTACTAGGCATGTGGAGAGTAAACGGAAAACAGAAAGAAAAGCATCTTCTCCAAGGCTCATGGGAAGAGAGTGAGACACTGGGTAGTTGAGGATCGAGGAAGAAGAAGCCATCCAAGGATCACCGCAATCCTGTGTGCCAACCAACCATGCCTAGAGAGGTCGTTATGGACCTGGAAATGTAGCTTGAGGACAGGTTACACCGATGTAGGCGTCTGCTGTGTAAGAGCCAGGCCAAGGTGTTGGTCAGTTGCTAGCTATCTATACGAGGATGCATATTCCCGTGGCAAGCACACACTCACCTACTGGCTACCGGTCGCCGGCCACTGACGACAGACACCAAAGAAGGAAAGAGAAGCAGGCGTGATGCCGGATAGATCGATAGTGAACACTGCCTTTATGCAAAGCGAGGAGGAAAAAGAGAAGCCGATTCATTCATTAGTGGATGCACAGGCACCCAGCTTGCAAAAGCATACTGCATCGATCGCGTCCGCCGTGATCGTGATCACATCCGTGCCGTGCCGTGGTCACGCCGGCCATGAGTTGCGCCCAGGCCCAGGCCCTCTGTCGGCGTCGTGTGCCTGCTCTGCTCGGTGTCCGGCGTCGCGCGTCACGCCGCACAGTGCGCCAAGAGCATCCGGTGCTCGAGCGGTTGGAGGCTTCTCTCCTGGAAATGGAGGAGACATTGACCGTACTGATGTTGCCCTGCTGCCCGATCGATCACTCTCACTCGCCTGTAGGACCATCACATTCCCATGCCATGGCATGTATATGTCACGTGAGTAAGTGTACGCCGTATTGTTGGATGTATACTGTCGATCGATCGAGTGGCCTTTCAAACACAGAGGACTCACGTCCAGACGTACGCCGTGATCAATAATCCAAACACTTGTATTATTTATTTTCTACGTAAATGGGATCCCACCCTCTGCATCCAATCGATTTACAGAGCTTTTTATTGCATAGTTTAATAATTCAAAAGTTTACAATGCACGGATCACACAAAGTCGATACATGAATAACTCAACGAAACAAAATACGCAATGAACTATCCATGAAGCCTATTAGTGTGCCGCCATCCAGCCAATCTGTAGGTATCCCGAGCAACAGAAAGAAGACGGTTGCATCCAATAACCATAAACTTCGTTGCTCCGGCGAAAGGAGAAAGGATCATGGCTGAATCCAATAGAAAGCCATATGGATAACCTTTAAAAAAATTGCCAAACTAGTATTGTTAAAAATAATATTATTCCTGCATCTCCAAGGCAAAACACCAATATGTATTCTAGGCTTAGTTTTTTTATCAATTCAATTTAACAAATTACCAAACATATCCATCCCAAAATATAAGGCGCGCTATTTTTATGCTGGTCAACGACGTACAACTTTGACCAGCAATATATACAAAATTATATGGATTGAAATATATAAATGCTACCGTTGGATTCGTCTTGCAAAATTCTTTATTTCATATATCTTTATACTAATTTTTTGTACATATTATAAGTACAAATCATAGTCAAACTTGTACATCGTTGACCAGCGAAATTTAAGGGCGCCTTATATTTTGAAACGGAGGGAGTATATTGGTTGAAGGAGGGATATTGTACGTCATATAGACAATATGCCAAACAATACGGGCAAAAGCACATTTAAGAAATAGATGTTCAATAGTGTTTCCTCCTAATCATAAAAAACAACATTTCTTACTTCCCTGCCACTTTGTTTTTGCTAGGTTATCCTTAGTAAGCAAAAAAAAATATTTAAAAACCACATAAGGATCTTAATTTTGAGAGGTATTTTTAGTTCTCACGGGTAAAACAACCTGTGTTTACTGAGCTTCCAAACGAAAGTATCATGTTCAACTATTAAGTTTGTCGTCATTAATCTTTGGCAAAGGTGCAACCTAGCTATCCACTTCTTGCCATACAAGCCCCTTCTAAACTCTATGTTGATAGGAACTTGAGCTAACACAGATAAAATGACAGATATTGCTATATAATAAATAGAAACATTTTTTTTTGCTAAATTATGTTATATAATGACGGATATTGCTGAGCCAAAGGCGATTCGCCAAGCCAAGTATCATCCCAAAAACGAGTGCGAGTGCTGATTCCAATTTTGAAAAAATCCGTAGTTAAAGAAATCATCTTTGACCCGCATTAAGCCTTTCAAAAAAAAAGGAGAAGCAAGAGGTTTCACTTGAACCTGAGATAATGTCTTAGTACCCAAATACTTGTTTTGCACAATTCTTGCCATACACCATCTTCATTTAGTAATTTGAACAACCATTTGCTTAGTAGACATTTAGTTTTTAGATCAAAGATCTCGACACATAGTCCACCTTGATCCGTAGGTCTACAAATAATATTCCATTTTGTTAACCGACATTTCCTTTTATTTTCTTCAGTTTGCCAGAAAAACTTAGATCTGTAATAGTCAATACGTTTTCGCACCCCTTTGGGTACTTCAAGAAACGATGACATAGACATTGGTAAACTGGTCAAAACAGAATTAATCGAGACAAGACGATCTTCATAAGAGAGCAATTTGCCTTGCCAACATCCAAACTTTCTACTAAAGCGGGTTTCAACTGGATTCCATTCCGAATTGCGAAGTTTTCTATGATGAATAGGTATCTCAAGATACCTAAAAGGTAGAGAACCAGCCTCACAATTAAATAGTTGTTTATACACTTTCTTCATCTTTCGCTTTACCAAAACAGAAAAAATTGTTTTTTATGGAAATTAATCTTTAAACCAGATAATTGTTTAAAGATGCACAAAATCAATTTCATGTTAACGGTCTTCGCTAGGTCTATTATTCGAGCCTTGAATCTATTATATACTAAAAGCAAAATACAGGGGTTATAAATAGAGACACCACGTTAAGCCACATCATTAAAATTAGTTTAGAGAATTGGATTTAAAACCAGCGGTTAGGATTTAATGGTCGATTATTAATTACGTAATTGTGTAGGTCCGGTTGACACGATACATATAGCCTGTCGGGCCGGTAGTTGGCTCCGCAACTTATGGTCACGATTTAGCTAGAGATAGGAACATCATAAGCATTGTATGAGTCCATCTAGAGATCGAGTCCGGGTTCAATAACGCGTGCATCATGGCAAAAAAAAAAAGCGGACATGCTTTGCCCTGCCAGCCGACACTGCTAAGATATGCATGCACGAGTGCCTCGATCTGTACCATCAGGTCCATGCATAAAAAAAATGATTTTTTGGTAATATTTGCTTCATGCTTGAACTGGTGAGCTTAATACATGCGAAAGTTTTGCTAAATATTAATTTTAGCTTTTATGACCAAATTTTAGCTTTTGTATGAGAAGAAATTTCAGATATAGATATATTTTGTGTGGATACTGGACAATCACTACATAATCCAGAATTAGCTTTTGATTTTCCAAGACGTGAGTAGCGGAGCTTTGATATATTTTCGTGTTGTTTTCCTACTAAAAGAAGTTAAAATTCATGTATCATTTTCATATATAGATCCTTTATGATCAACCATAATAAATATTTGGAATGATTTATTTCAACTATTAAGGTAACATATGTGTTGGTCAGGTTTTTAAGAACATTTTTTATTATATTTCACATTTTTATTTCTTTAGTAGCAATTATCATAAAAAATTGTCATAATATAAGTTTCAAATATATAATCACTTTTGTGAGAAACTTCACAAAAAAAGGCCTATCCATTTAACATCCATGTATGACTTGTAGATCAAGATGTTCAATTAGGCTCTATGATAAATAAAAAAAACAAATAGACAACCTCAAATAAGTTATTTGTGCCTTGGAAATAAATAAATTAAATGTCAAGTATGGCATCATAATGATGGATGTAACTGTGATAGGATAGGTATATAGTACTCCCTCAGTTTGTAAATATAAGATATTTTACGTATTTTAAATGTGGTCTAGATATAGACTGAATGAGCTGACATACACACCAAAAGGTGTCTACATACATGTGCATCTGGAAAAAGCTAAAACATCTTATATTTGGAAGCGAGGGCGTACATTATTATAATAAGTTGTATCTATGTAAAAATTATAAAAAAGGGACACAATAAAAATATTGATGAATTGTCTTAAACATATTCAATTTATGAAAGACAATGCCCTCACATTTGCGAGGGCCACCATGTTTTTGTTTTTGAAATTTTAACCACACTATATTAGGTCAGCAAGCCAGCTCATTAAAAACCTTCCAGACCCCTCAGGTACCCTGGTAAGGAAAATAGTGCGTCTGGAACTTGCTGCCTCAAAGAAACAGAGATACATCGTTTATTACATCGATTTTAACTGAAGGTGGGGGTCCCCATCCCAAATAAAAGAACTATTCGAATCAAAACAGTCTTGCTAAGTTGTGCGCCACCTTGTTTGTTTCTCTAGGACAATGAATGAAGGAGATATTACCAATGCCTTGTGCAATCTGAAAAGTCTGCTAAAATAGCAGTGTACGGGCTCCATAGATCAATCACCCCCGTACATGCTTTAATCAACTCCTACATACATGTGAATCTGGAAAAAGCTAAAACATCTTATATTTGGAAGCGAGGGAGTACATTATTATAATAAGTTGTATCTATGTAAAAATTATAAAAAAGGGGCACAATAAAAATATTGATGAATTGTCTTAAAAATATTCAATTTATGAAAGACAATGCCCTCACATTTGCGAGGGCCACCATGCTAGTTATGGTAAAAGCAACATGTAAATAGAACAGCGCAGGCAAAGCACACTGCCCATCCGGTCCGTGTTCCGCGCATATGCTGCACTGCTATTGACCACCGACACATGCCTGTGCACAAGAGGGTGCATCCGACAGGTGGCCTCAGACCGTGCACGTGCTAATTCACAGATAACACAGATTTACAGAGGCCAACATTACATTTCTATTCTACTCCTGACCGATCTATGTAGATTATACTGTAGAAAATGCATCGGCACAGATAACACGCAGATCTATCAGACGGTCAAACAAATGATCGTGCTCCCGCTGGTCATGCATGGCCCAGTGCCTTTTACAGTAGTAGGGGCATAATCAGATTCAGGAAGTAAAGAAAACGGTGCCCGCTGCACGCCAAGATGATCGTGCGAACGCCAACCAAATCAACCACGAAAGTTCATATCTCACTCTTCAAAAAACACCCCGCTGCACCCCTAGGCGGCGCCAGGGGAACCACATCGCGCCGCCAGAGACCCCTCCCCGTCCTGCCCCCCCCCCCCCCCCTCCTGCCGCTGCCGTCGCCGGATTCGTCCGCGGCGGTGGCGACGCTCCTCGCTGTCAAAAATGGTGGGCGGGGGTGCTCTTCGCGTGGAGGTGGCGGACCGGCCCGTGGGGGCGGCGGCGGTCAGGGCTGGGATGCCGAGTCGGCGGGCTCGGGCGATGATGGTGGCCGGCGGGGCCTTCCAGCGGCGGCGAGGTGCGGTGGGCACCATCGAAGCCAAGGGCGCCGTCCGTGCGGCGCACGCGCTCAAGATTTGGGCCTCGTCGGGCTCCATCTGGGCCTAGCGGGCCCGGCAGGCGACAAGCAGGATGTGCGCGTCGCAGCGCTGGGTTGGGCGTGGCTGCGGCATTGGGGAGCGCTGAGCTCCTGGAAGTGGCGGAGAGGCTCGGCAGGAGGGCGTGGTGCAGGGTGGAGGTTCCGGCGCGGCAGGTGGCCTCCGGCTGCCGTGCTCCGGCACTCGGGCGACGTGAAAGCCGGGGCGGCGGCCCCGGATCGATGTGGCAAGAGGTGCGGCTAGCTTGTTGGCTCCGGCGGCGGGAGGTGCTGCAGCGGCTACGGCATGCGGAGGAGGTCGGTGAGCGGCCACGGATGCGGACTCCTTCCTTGGGGTTACCTAAGCTTCATGGGCGGATCGAACTCCGGGCGAAAGCCTTGCACCGATTCCGGTCTGTGCCGATGATGGCGGCGCCCTTGGGCGTCGTTCTCCTTCTTGTTGGCATCATCGTGGAGTTTCGACATCCGGCTAGACGGGGGTGGTCCGATGATCTCCGGGTGAAAGCCTAAGCTCCGTCGGGGCGGGCGACGGTGACGGACGCGTCATTACCTTGTTGGAGGCGTCGTCTTGGAGTCATCGGCTCTCTCGGTGCGACGGTTCGCGATGGATGGGTAGGGTGGCAATGTGGTCAGGGAGGTGGATGCCGGGGTGGCGGCCCCGGACGGTGGAGTTATGCCGAGGCGGCGACCTCGGGCTCCCACGCTATGGCGACTCTATGAGGCAGAGCCGTTGCTTAGCGTGGGTCTGGTGGCGACCTGGATGGAGACTGCGCGGGCAGATGGTTCGTCGACCTGACTGGATCAACTTCAGGCAATGCGAAGGTCGATCTGGTTGCTATTCTGGGGCGGCGGCCCCGGTACATGGTGGTTTTGGTGGCAACCTGGATGAAGACTGCGTGGGCAGAGGGTTCGTCGACCATGATTGGATCACTTTCGGGCAATGCAAAGGTCGATCTGGTTGTTACGCCGGGGCGGCGGCCCCGGAGCTGGTGGTGTGTTTTGTGGCGTTTGTTCGACTTGGGTCGTGTGGGCGGCAGGTCGCTTCGTCTGTGTCATTCTTTTGTACAGCTTGTATGGTTTTTGGATCCGGTTTTCCTTATAAACTGGGTCACTTCTTTTCTATCTATTTGGGCGGTGGATACGACCACCTTATACCTTAAAAAAAAAGTCGTATCTCAGATCTCAGCTGCCGTTTGTGCGATGTGCGATCGGCGAGAGAGGAGCTTTCTGCTCTGCATCGCAATGCCGAAAAAGAACACGCTGCTATGCCGAATGTCTCGCGCGCAGGCTCAGGGCACGCACGCGGTCTCCGTACTGCACGGTAACGTATCTAGATCACCGAAAAAAATAGCGCGATATATCCCCGCTAATAGCACGCTATAGCGTCCTATGAATGGTCCCGCTAAATTGATCAGTGTACAATGTCTCGCTAATAGCACGGTATAGCGCGAAATAGCACGCTAATAACATATTTTAAGGCCGGCACTATTTTTATGTAGCGCGCTATTTTTTTCCTTGATTTAGATGCACATGCAACCTCAGTACGTGCGAGGCGAATCATCGTCAGATACGTACGAATTACGGGTGTATGGGCGTTTGGTCCATGGTACTACTAACCGGTAGATAATTTTTTTTAATAATACATTTTTTAAACGAAATTCGACAAATATTATGCAAATCCAGAAAATTCCACAAATATTGCGGCCTCGGCTTTGGCTTAGCCGATATGTCCTTGTCGGCCTAGCCGTGGCCAATAGGCCTGTCGTCGTCGGCAGAGCACCTGCTCGGCTGCGCCCAGGCCGATAGGGCCTGTCGGCCACGGCTAGGCCGACAGGTGCATGAGCAAGCACAGGCGGCCACAGGCGGCTTGCCGGCGAGTACGGGCGCGGCCGGCCACGAGCACGGCGGCCAGCACGCACCAGCACGCCGGCCACGAGCACCGCCGGCCACGAGCACGGCGGCCAGCACGCACGGGCGCGGCCGGCCACGGGAGAGGATGGGGGAGGCCGGCACGGCCACGGGCGAGGCTGGGGGGAGGCCGGCACGACCACGGGCGAGGCTCGGGGAGGCCGGCACGGCCACGGGCGCGGCCTGCAAGCACGCACGGCCAGACGGCGGCGGCGTGCGCGAGGGAGGGTGCGGGAGGACGGACTTATCGGCTAGGGTTAAGCCGACAGGGCTATCGGCAGCGGGCCCGCAGGCCCACAGAGACCTTTCGGCCACGGCTGGGCCGATAGGGGCCTATCGGCCTCGGCTGGGCCGACAGGCTCTAATCGGCCTAGGCTGGGCCGAGGCCGTATTATTTTTGTAATTTCTTCAAAATGCGTATTATTTGTCGAATTTCGTTTAAAAAATGTATTATTAAAAAAAAATTAGCTAACCGATACGGGTTCCCTAGCTTCAGTCTCACTCCAAAGCAGCCAACCTCGTGGCCTCATCCCTCCGCCTGCCGACCACCTCATCGCTCGGCTTAGGTGGCGCCTCAAGCTCAATGCCAAGGAAGAGATGTGTATGGACGGTTTAATATCTCTACAACTCCTCTCTTTACTACCTAATCTATTCTTTTGAAATCGATTTCAAATAAGACCTTCTACATATCCTTGAAAAAAAAGACCTTCTACCATAGCTTTCTGAGAAATCTACACTAAAAAGGAACAAAGCCAAGAATAACATAGCTAAAAAGATAAAGGGACGTCAACAAGGAGATAATTCCCCAAAACATCGAGGGAGGCGTGTTGAGATATATGCGGCTCGTACTTGAGAAGCTTGTAAATTTATTTAAAAATGGGGACAAACCCAACCTCTACATCATGAGGATGCACACAGTCGTTTTATTGCATTGTTTTTTGAAGTATCAGGTTTCAAAGATTACATCTCAAGCATCACAGAGCGTGGCGATAAACACTATCCAGCGAAAAACAAAAAGAATGAAACACTTATGCATCATTTAGTCTATTAAAAATCTGCCAGCCAGCTGGGTTGTAGAACGCCCGAGCGACCGCCTCAAGCCGGCCACACCTAGTAGCCACTTCATCCCATGCTCCAAGATATTTGATGTGAATGTTCTGCAATAATTTAGCTTACATTGTTCGTGGCAACCGAAGATATGTTACCGGTATATATTTTCCATGGAAGATGCTAATAAAATGTCTTCTCGTGGTTGAGTATATAAAGTACACCGACTATATATATTTTCGCAGAGAATTCCACATAGCTCATATTTTGGATGTTTGATGCCTTCCAAGTGCACTAAACTTGAAGCTCTAAAACTCATGGCATGTTTACAACATGTTAGTAACTTAGTATCACATCACCCGGTCATCGAAAATTCATAGATACTAGAAAGGGGCCGCTGGCTCCCATAGCGCGCGTCAGCGGTATTTATCCTCTAGTCTAAGATATACTTGGGAGACAAGATTTTAATATAAGGCTATTTAGTAACTCGGCGAACCCTTTTTAAACAGTCGTGATGTAATTTTCTTTTTGATGCTTATTTTGGCAAATCTTTGGCGTGATAGCATACGGTGTTTACGCGATGGCCCTAATAGGTAGTTGGGGTTGCTCTTTTCGGATATTCGTCTTGCTTTGTATTTCTAATTAGTCGTGATAAAACATTTCCGTTTGAAATACGTTGTGTACAAATTATAATAATTATATGTGGATAAAATGTAAACTATAATATTGCAATAAGTGTAAATCATGATTCTGCATTAAATGGGGTGACATTAATTGTAGAGAATTGGTGTGTTTAGAAAAAAATGAAAGAACAATAATATCAACCAAATACCCGCTGAATTCGACCAGTTTTTAATAATATTTATTTTATCTAAATACGAAACCTCTAACTCAAAAACAACAAAATTTGCAAATAACATGGGTTAAATTTTCATTCAAACTTTGTTGTATATTACAAGAATTTGAATGAAATTTAAACAAAACCGGCCTCACTGACGTGCCTAAACCTAACCCTACCTACTGCTCGCTGAGGTTGTCCCAGTCGACGTTGTCGAGGTTGTCGTCGTCGGTGGCGGCGAGTTGGATGACGGTGAAGGAGGAGGCAGCACGGGAGGTGGAGGCGCCGCCGGAGGAGGACATCGAGGCCATCCGCGCCGGCATAAATGCATTGCATGGGAACGCTGCAAATTTGTATGTATCTACACAGTGATACATATAAATTTGGGCTAGGTTGAGACATACTTTTGTGGACGGAGGCAGTATTTGTTGTGAATGTTCTGGAGTAATTTTACTAAAATTCTTCGTGGCAGCTTAAGAAACGTTAAGAGACATATACTTCCCACGTAGACCTGACGGGTGGGTCCGAGCTATCATAAAACGTGTTAACATGCTTAAACAGACGAATCGGTGCTCCTCGTCACAACATGGTCTCAAAAATGGTATTTATGTGTCGAGAATAGAGTGAGCAGGAGGCGAGCTAAAAACTCATCGATCGGATTGGGTACGGCTTGCCGGCGACGGATACCTTTCGTTGAGGGGGGGGCGGGGGCTTAGAGGGGATGTTGGGCCGGCGGTGGATGTGTGGGCTTACTAGATCCGGAAGTTACGAACTCCCTTATCCCTCATCTCCGGCGGTGCTCCCTTCTCCCTCATTTCCGGCAGCGAATTTTGTCCCGCACCTCCCAAATTTTGTCCGCTTTGGGGGTGCCATACACTTGTACGGCCAAATCTGGGGTGCTGCCCACACCGGCACCCCCAAACGAAACAACAAAATTTGCAAATAATAAGGGTTAAATTTTCATTCAAACTTTGTTATATATTACAAGAATTTGAATGAAATTTAAACAAAACCGGCCTCACTGACGTGCCTAAACCTAAGCCTACCTACTGCTCGCTGAGGTTGTCCCCGTCGACGTTGTCGAGGTTGTCGTCGGCGGCGGCGGCGAGTTGGATGACGGTGAAGGAGGAGGCAGCACGGGAGGTGGAGGCGCCGCCGGAGGAGGACATCAAGGCCATCCGCGCCGGCATAAATGCATTGCATGGGAACGCTGCAAATTTGTATGTATCTACACACTGATATATACAAATTTGGGCTAGGTTGAGACATACTTTTGTGGAGGGAGGCAGTATTTGTTGTGAATGTTCTGGAGTAATTTTACTAAAATTCTTCGTGGCAGCTTAAGAAACGTTAAGAGACATATACTTCCCACGTAGACCTGACGGGTGGGTCCGAGCTATCATAAAACATGTTAACATGCTTAAACAGACGAATTAGTGCTACTCGTCACAACATGGTCTCAAAAGTGGTATTTATGTGTCAAAAAACCCTAAGATGGTGTTTTTTGACGTCTCGTGTTCAAATGTGGTGGTTTTTTTGTCATTTTCTCCACAAGCAGTTGTTGTTTTCCACATAAGCATGTCGTTACACCTTTATCCTTGTACGCTGTCGCCGTAGAGACGGCAAGCGCTGAGATACGGCCAGGAGCCTACAAATTAACAAATACACGCAGCGCCAACAAATCCTGTGTGATGGAGGTCGACCGGCGTGCATGGACCTGGAAATGCAGCTTGAGGACAGGTTACACCGATGTAGGCATCTGTGTAGGAGCCAGGCCAGTGTTTAGTCGGTAGCTATACGAGGATGCATATTCCCATGGCAAGACACACCCGGAACGCCACACACGCACCGCACCTACCGATCGCCATGGCTCCACTGACGAGAGACGCCAAAGAAGAAACTAAAGAGAGGCAGGCGTGATATATGGCGGATGGGGAACACTGCATTTATGCAAAGGAAGGGCGGATTAAAGGAAGAGAGAAAAAGGCACCGAAAGCTCCCAGTTCTGGCCGCTCTCGCCGCCGGCGTTCTTGCTGGTTGGTGTAGAGATGGTTTAGGGTGCCGGCCCCCTTCTGTACAGAGTAGTTTAGGGTGTAGACTAGGGTTTGCTTAATTTGTCCTCTATGGCGATTGGCGCTATGCCGTCTTCCTCGTCTAGGTGCCCGGCTGGTTCACCTCTGAGCGGTGACCATGGCCTAGAGAAGCTTCGTCCCGGCGTGCGTCCATGGTGGACGGTGCGGTGGTGGGTGGATCTGCGGGCGCGTGCTTTAATAAGCTCGAAAAACTCTCTCTTTTGGGGGTTGGTGGTGCTCTTCGTTGCTCCTACCGTGCTGGTGTTGCTGTCTTGCTCCCCTTGGCCGACCGTGGTGGTGAGGGAGTGGAGGAAGATGGAAGTGCTGCTAGGCTCGGGCAACGTCGTCGGGTGTGTTCGTGGAGGAGACTTCCTGTTGTGCTTCCGTGGAGGGAGACGGCAGTGAGTTTCTTTGTTGCGGTCTTCTTCAATAAGCGTCGTTGGTGGATCCCCTCTTCCTCTCCAATTCTTCTGAGTTGCTCAACGCTCTGGCCGGCCGTGGAGGCGAGGAGAAGCCCCTTCGGAGTTCGGTCTCACTACAAAGCCCCGTGATCCAAGCAAGCCCATGCCCATAACGCGCCGCACTCATTATGCCGTAATGTACCGACAGTAAATAGCCTATTATTGTAATAAAAAACTTTTATGTGATTAAATAATATAAAAAAGCTTATTGCTCTAACAAAATATACAAAATGTACGGTTTTCGAGCCTAGTTCGTCTATCAAGACGAACTTGTTGTGAAAACTCAGGTCAAACTTGGCCCAGCTTCGGGCCGGGTTGACCATGACCAGGTCGGCTCACACGCGATCCACCTGCCGACCACCTGATGGCTCGGCTAAGGTGCCATCTAAGGGCCTGTTTGATTCGCAGGATAGGAAAAACATAGGAATAGAAAAACCGCAGGATTGTAATGTCATGTCCACTTCAATCCTACAGGATTTCACATGCATCAATTTTTATTTGATTTTATCACAGGAAAAGCAAAGGATTTTGAAAAAGAGGTGTGAGTGGATGTTAGAATTCTCATAGGACCTAGTGCAAAGGATTCCATAGAAAAAAAATCCTATGGGATTCAATCATATGAATCGAACAAGTAACATAGGAAAAATTCCTAAGGATTTGAATCCTACAAGATTCCTATGCAATCATTTGAATCAAACATACCCTAAAGCTTAATGTCAACACTACACAAGGAAAAAAAAGGCAGAAATAACACAGCTCAAAGTATAAAGGGACATCAACAAGGAGCTAATTTCCCAAACATCGAAGCATGGCGTGCTGAGAAATATGCGGCGTATACTTGAGAAGCTTCCAAAGTGATTTGGAAAATACAAGATATTTGTTGCGAACGTTCTGCAATAAGTTAGCTAAATCCTTCGTGGCAACTTAAAAAATGTTAGTGGTATATATTTTTCATGGAAGATGCTAAAGGAGCTTCCCGTGGTTCAGTATATGAATTACGTACAATAGATATTGTAGCAGAGAATTCTACATAGCTGATATTTTAGATGCTTGTTGGCTTATAAGTGCACTAAACGTGAGGCTGTATAACAGCACCCGGTCATCTAAAATTCATACAAACTAGAAAGGGGTCGCTCCCATAGCGTGCACCCGGGTAATTTTCATCTAATCTAAGATATAGTTGTGAGACAAAATTTAAATATAAGGATATTTTCTTAATCAGCGAGCAATTTTTAAATAGCCACGATGCAAAAAAAAAAATCGACACTTCCTTTGGCAAATCTTTGGCATGACAACAGATGGTGTTTACGCGATGGCCCTAATAGGTAGTTGGGTAGATCTTTTCGAGTATTCGTCTTGCTCTGTATTTCTAATTCTTCGTGATAAAACATTTCCGTTTTGAAATATGTTGTGTATAAATTATAATAATTATATGTCGAGAAAATGTAGACCAACATTTTGCAAGAAGTGTAGATCATGATTCTGCATTACTTGTGTTGTCATTAATTGTAGATAATTTGTGTGGTCAGTTTCATGATGTAAAATAAATTTAAGGGGATTGAAAGAACAATAATATCAATCAAAATAGTCTATGCACCACTCTAGCCTTGAGCAGCTGCTGAATTCGACCCGCTTTTAAAAATATTTATTGTTATATGAATATGAAGGTTTAACTCAACCACTTGACAATTGGAAAAAGTATGTTCCTAATAATGCAGCTATTCTTGGCATGCACATAAATTGAAATTTTCGGTGGAAATAAGGCACAATTTTGGACTTACAAACATATGAATAGTTCTGCTCCTAAAGATCTAGCGCTGACAGTGTTGATATTAGCAAGGAGAAAGTCTTTGTCTGTCAATGATGCAACTCTAACGAAAGATGGATGAAATGGCTTCACATAATTTCTTTTGGTGAGGATATGCACCAATTTATTCTCCCCTGGGATAAAACTCAATTTATAAAGATGGACAGAAATGACGGATGCTACTCCGCAAAATAAGCATATGATTTTCAGTTCCAAACTGAGACCCCCCTTCCACAGACACACACGGATGTTTGAAAAGGTGCAGAATTCAAAAGCGGAAAAATCAAATAAATATTTGGTGATGCTTCAAAAACCTAGACCTTATGGGCAGCAGAAAAGGGGATAGATTCATAATGAAAAGTGTAATATGATTGATCAAACATTTGGAATCATCGGCTCATTTAACACTTTCATGGGACATGGTGTTTTGACTCGTGAGTCTATATGGACCCATTATGAAAATGCATTAAAAAATGTCAACAAATTCCAAACAAAAATTTCGGATGTACATCTAAACTTTCTATTGTCACACAATAAGTTTCACGAGAAAATGATATTTTTGTGGGCTGTGTAAAAAAACAAAAAATGTCTCGCGTATGGTCGTTTTGGAGCAAAGAAACTTGTGTCTTTACATAAACCACAAAAAAGTTTTTTTGACGTAACTTTATGTACGTATATAAAATATCCGGATATATACCCGAAATTTTTGTTTGAATTTTTTTAACATTTTGAAATATGATTTTTGAGTAGTGAGTGCGTCTACACCTATGACTCACAACCGATTTCACCACTATCATGCGCCTATATGTGGGAGAGAAGTTTGGCAAAAATCCTAAGGTCAGACCCTGCTTTGCCGTGAATTGGTGCTCATCTAACCTCGGTAAAGATTGGTGGAGGAATACATTAGCGCTATCTACTTTTGAGGCCTCGGAAAATCATCAAGCGATAGCACCTGACCAGGAACATTTGGAAGGAAAGAAAAATATGTCTTAAATTTGTAGAATTAGAAAACTACATAAATTTCGATCAACTAGTGCACGATACAATAGGAAAAACTACAGCAATTGCACCAAGGGATTTTAACTGGATGCAATGTTTGTCCAAAATAAACCGCAAAACAGTCCCTAGGAATTAAATCCTACAAATCAACCAAGGCACTTAGTATCTTTTCTTAAAAAGAAAATTCCCCAAAAATCATATGAAATTCTTTGAAATCCAAGCAACCTCATGATCATGCATATTGATACTCCTAAGGGCCTGTTTGTTTCTAGGGTTTTTATGGGGATGGTGGGGATTATCCTAGTTAAACCCCAAATCACCACATATTTCCAAAAGGTCGTTTGTTTTTAGTGTATTTGATCGGTTTTATCCCCCCCACACCCCACAAAACTCTAGTTTATTTTTTCCAGTACTCAAAACACTACCCCTCCCTAGTGGATTGGGGATTAATAGGAATTTGATGGGATTGGGTGAAGTTTGAGGTTTCACCCAATCCATGTGGAGATTATCCCATTAATCCCCACAAAAATTATAGAAACAAACATGGCCTAATTGTGGTGCCTACCGAGGAAATGGTCAGGTTTTTTTTAGGGAAGAGAAAATGGACAAATGGTAGGTGCTCAGATTGTGGTGCGTACTGCGTACCGAGGGAAATGAATCATGGCGTCAGAGGAGGCTCCTGGAAATGGAGGCGAAAGCAAAATCAGGGAACACACACACACACGCGTGAGTACGTATACGTTCAAGAAACCGCGACAGGAGGCAAAGGACGAGTTACACGAAATGGACCTCACCTCATGCACATACGTAGTAGTACACCCTAAACTTGGCCGTTTTTATAGTACTCCGTATATGTTTTCGTGGAATGATTTGCTTGTTACAAAATGGCTAGGATAACAAGGCAATGGTGGTCACGTCGGGACAGCGCCCCCATCCGTTTGTACCGCGCATGTCGCTGTAGCCTGTAGCTCTAGCTAGGCCCGAGTTCTCGATCGCCACCTGGATTAGCAGAGCGGAGGACTGTTATGGTCTTCCCGGGTGCATCAGACAAGTCGCTGCCGAGAAAACGAGATGCGAACGACCGCCCATGCAGATGAAGAGTGGGGGTCCCCTCGCCGGTGGGACGCACGCGTTGCCTCGCACTCGTCGGCGCCAGATCCGGTCGGCGCGGGCTGATCGGGGTCCAGCAGTCCAGGCCTGCGCCATTAACATGAACCATGCTCAACTGTGCAGTTGAGCAGAAAATGAACCACGCGATCGCGGCGAGTTTGACAAGCATTCCCAACAGTACTACCCCCTCCATTCCAAATTAGATGACTTTAATTTGTACAAAAGTGGATGTATCTAGACATGTTACAAGTCTAGCTACATCCACTTTTGTACAAGTGGAAGTCATCTACTCCTTCCGTGTCAAAATATAAGTCGCACTAGTCACTTACCACACACATGTATGTAGACATGTTTTAGTGCAAGATTCACTAGTCACTTATATGAATCTTGCACTAAAACATGTCTACATACATATGTGTGGTAAGTGACTAGTACGACTTATATTTTGATACAGAGGGAGTAATATGGAACGGAGGGAGTATCTGCTGCTCCTCCAACCACATGTGTTTATGCGACGCCACTCTTCAGTTGGTTGGAAACGGTGTACATCAGTACTCAGTACAGAAATTAGGGAGCGGTACATGTACTACGCCACCAACTTGAAGCCAGCCGTGCGTTTGGGATCCAAGGGAGAGGCGACAGCACAAGATCAGATGGCATGGATTCCATCGGCCGCAAATGTTAGTGCGAGCTGGCCGCCGCGTACGGATCTGGATCTTTGCTACGGGTTTGCTGTGTTGCTTTCTGTTGCGTCAGGCTCCAAGACTGGAGTAGGCGCTCTGTATCGGGAAGGCTGACAAGTTCGTTACACATTTACTAGGCATGAAGGAAAGAGAAAAAACGGAAAGAGGCATCTTTGGGCACGGCGAGGCCTCTCAACGAGGGTCATGGGAAGAGAGTGAACACAGCACACACACACTACAGCACACTGGGTAGTGGGTACTAGTTGAGGAGAAGGAAGAACCCATCCAAGGATCACCGCAATCCTGTGTGCCAACCAACCATGGCTAGCCAGGCTCCTTTGAGATACCCTGCCTGCCTAGAGAGGTCGTTATACCATCATTCAGTTCACCCGGCGTGCATGGACCTGGAAATGTAGCTTGAGGACAGGTTACACCGAAGTAGGCGTCTGTGTAGAAGCCAGGCCAAGGTGTTGGTCAGTAGCTATCTATCTATACGAGGATGCATATTCCCGTGGCAAGCACACACTCACGACTCACCTACCGTCTACCGGTCGCCGGCCACTGACGATAGACGCCAAAGAAGGAAAGAGAAGCAGGCGTGATGCCGGATAGATCGATAGAGAACACTGGCGCCTTTATGCAAAGCGAGGCGGAAAAAGAGAAGCCGATTCATTCATTCATTAGTGGATGATGCACAGGCACCCAGCAGGCAAAAGCATAGTGCATCGATCGCGTCCGCCGTGATCGTGATCACATCCGTGCCGTGCCGTGGTCACACCGGCCGGCAGTTTCTTCCCAACCGAGGGTGCGTGCCCAAAGCAAAGCAGAGCCCCGTGATCCCAAGTCCGGCCAGCTCGCCTCGCCTGGTGTCCGGCGGATGTACGTGACCGCGCGTACGCCGGCCGGCCATGCCCAGGCCCTCTGTCGGCGGCGTCGTGTGCCTGCTCTGCTCGGTGTCCGGCGTCGCGCGTCACGCCGCACAGTGCGCCAAGAGCATCCGGTGCTCGAGCGGTTGGAGGCTACTCTCCTGGAAATGGAGGATACAGATACACACGCATCATCACGCCTGGTGTATGTACGGTGCGAGTCGAGTCGAGTCGAGTAGTACACTAGTACTACTACTATCTCGCAACGGGACGAGCTGATGTTGCCCTGCTGCCCGATCGATCACTCGCCTGTAGGACCATCCCATTCCCATGTATATGTCACGTGCGTAAGTGTACGCCGTATTGTTGGATGTATACGGTCGATCGATCGATCGAGTGGCCTTTCAAACACAGAGAGCTCTACGTCCAGACGTACGCCGTGATAATAATCCAAACACTTGTATTATTCGAGCCTTGTACTCCGCGCAAGGCAAGGCTGTTCCGCGCATATGCTCCACTGCTCTTGACCACCGCCACATGGCTGTGTCTATCGGACAGGTGGTTGAGTTACAGATTCACAGAGGCCAACATTACATTTCTATTCTACTCCTGACCGATCTATGTAGATTATACTGTAGAAAATGCATCGGCACAGATAACACGCAGATCTATCAGACGGTCAAACAAATGATCGTGCTCGCCCCGCTGGTCATCCAAGGCCCAGTGTCAATCAGATTCAGGAAGTAAACAAAACGGTGCCCGCTGCGCGCCAAGACGATCGTGTGAGCGCCAAGCAAATCAACCACGAAAGGTCATATCTCACTCTTCAGAACATAAAAGGTCGTATCTCAGATCTCAGCTGCCGTTTGTGCGATGTGCCGTACAACCGGCGAGAGAGAGGCCGGAGCTTTCTGCTCTGCCCTCTGCATCACTATGCCGCGGTGATAGTAGAATATGCCGAATGTGCTCAGGGCACGCATGCCGTCTCCGTACTACACGGCAACATATCTACAAGATGCACATGCAGTACGTGCGAGCCGAATCATCGTCAGATACGTACCAATTACGGGTGTATGCATGGGCGTCGATCCATGGTACTACTAATTGGTACGAGTTCCCTAGCTTCAGTCTCACTCCAAAGCACCCTGATCTAGGGTGTGTTCGGTTTCAGAACGAGATGGAATGAAATGGAACGGTTTCATTCCACTAAAAATGGAATGTCACGGTTCCATTCTATTCCGGTGTTCGGTTAGAAAAAATGAGATGGAATGGAATGGACACATAATCTGTTGTTACAACAATTTTTTAGACAAAATTAGGTTTCCAATATTAATCAAGCACAAATCTAGCACTAATCAAAGCATAATCTGTTGTCACAGCAATTTTTGTAGAGAAAATTAGGTTTTCCAATATTAATCAAGCACACATCTAGCACTAATCAAGCCCAAATCAGGCGCCAAATCAGGACTGGAAGGATGAGAAGAGGCCAAATCCCACCGCCCCGCGCCTGATTTCCGCCGCCGCCCGGCTTTGCTCGTCTCCGGCCGGCCGCCACCGCCGCGCCTTGCTCCGCCCGGCGGCCGCCGCTGACCGCCTCCGCCCGACGTGCGGTGAGAGAGAGGACTAGCGAGAGGTGAGAGAGGGATTAGCTAGAGATGAGAGAGAGGAGAGCGCTAATCGCGAGCCGTTCCACTCGGTCCGGCCGATTCGACCGGACGAGTCCATTCCGCATCTGGAGGGAATATTCCCTTTATGGGAACCACCTTGTTCCATTCCACTTTTCAACCGAATATAAGAATGGGTTCGGGGTGTGGAACGGTTCCATTCCGTTCCACTCCGTTTCAGAACCGAACACATCCAAGCCAACCTCGTGGTCTCATCCCCTCCGCCTGCCGACCACCTGATCGCTCGGCTTAGGTGGCGCCTCAAGCTCAATGACAAAGGAAGAGATAGTATGGATGGTTCAATTCCTCTACAAATCTCCTCTCTTTACTACCCAATCTATTCTTTTGAAATCGATTTCAAATAACAACTTCTACCGTAGCTTTATGAGAAATCTACACTAGAAAGGAACAAAGCCAGGATTATAACATAGCTAAAAGATAAAGGGACGTCAACAAGGAGATAATTCCCCAAAACATCCACGGATGCTTGTTGAGATATATGCGGCAAATTACAAGATATTTGATGTGAATGTTCTGGAATAATTTATCTTACATTATTCGTGGCAACTGAAGATATGTTACCGAAGAAATAGGCTTTCGCCCCGCTATATTAATATAGCAACCACCCGATACAAGATTTGAGACCACCGCTGGGGCAAAACAGCACACTCATGCCCAAGAGAAAGGAAAGAGAACAAGAAAAGAAAACAAAGCCGACATAGGCGGATCAACGAAAACAAAAGCGGCTCGCAACCGCTGCGCTCTCTCCGGCAAAGTCCCACCACTATCCTAGCACTTTGAATTGTCGCGTACCGAACAACACCTCCAAGAAGGAAAACAACGACGACGTTGCTGCTGTCCGGACTAGTCCTAGGGTTTCCCCCGGTACGCTACAGGTAGTGGGGAAGAGGTACACCTGACGCCCTTCAGGAAGGAACAGCGACACCCACAAGTATCACCGCGGCGGTGTCAAGATGACAAGGATTTCTCCCGACCTCGAAAAAACCATATCCCTGGACAATCCGACATGCTCCACCCATCTTGCCACCCACCAACAAACGCCACCACGGAAATGAGGACACCATTGTCGTATCACCAGGCAATCACAACACGACCGGTCGAACCGAGAGGAACCCGCCGTAGACAGAGCGGCAGTACCACAGCCACGTGGGAGGGATCGACCTCCACCGCCATAGACGGTAACCGACCGGACGCTGCACGCAGGAGCACACCAAGCCAAATTGGAGCCGGAGGGCGGCCGCAGCACAGCCACCTGGAGGACTACCTCCACCGCCATCGGCGGGTGCCGACCGGACGCGTTAGCAGAGACACACCAGGCTGGTCAAGCCCGGCCGGCCCCTGACAGGGTCCGTGAAGTCTCCGCCACCACGCTGCAGCACGTAGGCCGACGCCGCTGCTACCCTCAAGATCAGCACCAAAGGCTCGGCCGGACCCAAACGGATCCGCAAAGCTCCCGGCGCCATGCTGCAGAAGACGCGTCGTCGTCGCTGCCACTCCGTCACAAGCAACGTTCCACAGTCAAACCGGGTAGCCGGGTCGAGCTTGGGCCCACACTGACCCAGATCGGGCCCAAAGGGCCCAGATCTGGGCCTACAGGGCCCTGGCCGAACCTAGCCACCCGCACCACCAAATGGTGGCACCGTCGCTGCTCTCACCTTCAGCCGCGGAGAGGAGCAAGGAACCCCGCCGTGTAGCCGCGTCACCGATGCCTGGGAGCACCACCCGGAGCCATGCCGCCCCGCACGAGGATGGCACCGGGGAGGGAGAAGCAGGGGGCCGCCGCCGCCGGCGCCGCCCCGGGCCAAGCCCGGCGACGCACGCCAACGGCGGCCGCAGCGAGGAGACGGGAAGGAGGGCTCTGGGGAGGAACGGCGGCGCGGCCGGTCGCGAGAGGAGGATAGCGGGGGGGGGGGGGGGAGGGGGAGCGCGGCGCGGCTGGACTCCGGCGCAAGCGCGGCGGCGGCTAGGGTTACGGGGACGGAGGAGACGGTCGCGAGAGCCTCGGGTGTTTCCTGAATCCAATGCTGTACCCACGCTTCTGTTCTTAACTCGAAGATATGTTACCCATATAAATCTTTCCATCGAAGAGGAAATGGTAGGTGCTCAGATGCGAATGTCGCTAATCACCAAAGCCGCGGCCCACATTTCGAATTGGCCGGCCTGTAGACACAGTGGCACAGGTGCGACCGATGAGACGCTTGCCGGGTTCCACACCCGTCGGCACAAACAAATTTTCTACTGCCTCCATTCCAAAATATAACGCGTATTTTGTGAGAGTGGACTAATGGAACCCAGGCTACAGAGAGCTCTTTATTTTGAAAATTTTGAAAACCACAATTTGAAGGTGTAAAAAATTCTTAAAAAATTCCTGCATGTAGACACTGTAGTATTTTACCGACATGTAAAATCTCCATTCAAACTTTGTTATATTTTAAAAGGATTTGAATGAAATTTAAACAAAACCAGCCTCGCCGGCGTCCCTAAACCTAACCCTAACTACTCCTCGCCGAGGTTGTCCCAGTCGAGGTTGTCAGTGGTGGCGGTCTCGAGGTAGATGACGGTGGAGGAGGACGCAGCATGTGAGGTGGAGGCGCCGCCACGCGAGGTCGAGGCGCCGCTGACGCCATCCGCGCTGGCGTAAATGCATTGTGTGGGAACGTCGCAACGCCGGCACGTGTGATGGCAGGCGCCCCCGGCTGGTGTCTATGACATGTGGACTCCGCCTGTCGGAGAGCTTGTCCGGTACCCCGAGCAAGCCCCTAATTTTGGAGACCCTCTTGGTATGCTAGGCAGAAATTGATGGAGAGCATCACTACAGCGGTGGCGGTAATAATTTTGACGGGTGCTGCTTTCTGTTGCGTCAGGATTCAAGAGTAAAGTAGGGGCTCTATATCGGGAAGGCTGACAAGTTTGTTACACATTTACTAGACACGAAAGGGAAAACAGGAAGAGGCATCTTTGGGCTGTGCGAGTTCATGGGAAGAGAGTGAACACGACACACACAACAAAGCACACTGGATAGTTGAGGAGGAAGAACCCATCCAAGGATCACCGCAATCCAGCCGTGGCCTAGGCCCCTTTGTTGAGGAGGAAGATACTCTGCCTAGAGAGGTGGTGACAACATCATTCAATCCAGCCGGCGTGCATGAACCTGGAAATGCAGGTCGAGGACCTGGAAATGCAGGTCGAAGACGCCAAGGAAGAAAAGGGAAGCAGGCGTGATGCCGGATTGGGGAGCACTGCCTTTATGCAAAGCGAGACGGATTATAATGGGGAGAAAAAAGAGAAGGAGATTCATTAGTGGAGGCACAGGCACAAACCAACCAACCTAGAAGTAGAGCCAAAGCATATTGCATCGCGTCCGCGGTGATCACCCATCCGTGCGGTGCCCAAAGCAATGCCCCGTGATCCCAAGTCCGGCCAGCAAGCCTCGCCTCGCCTCATGTGTGTCCGGATGTACGCCAGCCATCAGTTGCGCCCCTGCGAGCGCGCTCGTGGTTGCCTGCTCTGCTCGGCGATCGGCGTCCGGCGTCGCCAAGAGCATCCGGTGCTCGCGTGGTTTGGAGGCTTCTCAAAATGGAGGAGACAGACAGACGCATCATCACGCACGCCTGGTGTATGTACGTTACACTGCGGTGCGCGTCGAGCCATTGACCGGGATGAGTTCCTGCTGCAACGGGACGAGGCGATGCATGCGGGCCGAGCTGATGCCCGCCTGCCTGATCATACCGGTGGGCGATCCATCACAAGCAAGCTTCCGTTGCCTGTTGGACCATCCCACACACATGCATGTACAGTATGTCACGTGCATTGCATAAGTGTACGCCGGCCGTATATATTGTCTGATGGCGATCGATCGAGTGGCCTTTCAAACACAGCGATCTACTGTATATAATCCAAGCACTTCCATTATTCATGCATGAAAGGAACACTCTGCGTGATAGTAGAATCTGCCGAATGTCCGCGGCGCAACGTATCTGGACGCACGCACATGCACAGTACGTACGGCGCAAATCATCGTCGGATACGTACGAATTACGAGTGTATGGGCGTCGATCGATGGTACTAATTGATACCACTGCTCCACGCAAAAAAAAAATTGATACCACTGCTCCCTTCGGTCTCACTCCAAAGCCCCGTGATCAATGGTCATCCCTCTTCGCGCCTCACTCAATATGCCGTGATGTACGGCTGTGCATGCCATGCAGGCAATTCAGGGCCTCACGCATGGCCCACCTGCGGACCACCTGATCGTTCGGCTAAGATGCCACCTGATCGTTCGTCGTGCGGGGTGCCAGTGCTGAATTTCGATGGCGTGTCCGGGGTCATGCTGCTCCGGTCTGATTCTTTCAACGTCAATGGTTTGTCCTATGACAAACTAATTTAGAGGTCCGAAATGCTGATGATCAGCGATTGAGCCGCTACGGTGGTGCCGAAAAAGATGGATAGGCGTTGGTTTGTCATATAGGTTTATCCTATCTTTCCAGATCTGTAAGATCGGTGTATACGTACTTTGTATCTCGACTTTTATTTATCAATGAGAATCGTATTACCATGAAAAAAAAGATGGTACATTTTTTTTAAATCCGGTGGTACTACTAATTGATACGAGCTCCCTTCGGTCTCACTCCAAGGCCCCGTGATTCAAGCCAAGCCCATTGTCCTCTACACGAGCGTCACCCATTATGCCGTGACGTACGGCTGTCCATGCCATATGCCAATGCAGGGGCTCACGTGTGGCCCACCTGCCGACCACCTCATCGCTTGGCTAAGATGCCACCTCAAGCTCAACGACAACACTAGAGAAGAAGAAAGCCAGAAATAACATAGCTCAGACGATCAAGGGACACCAACAAAGAGATAATTCCCAACCATCGACGGAGATGTGTTGAGAAATATGCGGGAGAAGCTTGTATGTTTATTTTGGAAATGCAAGATAAATATTCGCTATGAACGTTCTGGAATAATTTTGCCACCATCCTTCGTGGCAACTCAACAAATATATAGAGGCATATGCTTTCCATGCTAAAGTGGCTTCTCGTGGTTGAGTGTATAAATTACACGAACTATGTATCTTTTAGCAGATAATTCTAAATAGCCGATACTTTAGATGCTTGATGGCTTATAAGTGCACAACACGCGAGGTTGTAAAACTTATGGGATGTTTACCACATGTTAGTATAACAGCACCCAGTCATCAAAAATTCATACAAACAAGAGACGGGTCGCTGCCTGCCTTAGCGTGCACCTGCGGTATTTTTCATCTCGTCTAAGATACATTTGTGAGACAAATTTTAAATATATGGCTATTTGGTAACTCAGCGAACCATTTTTAAATCGTCATGATGCAATTTTCTTTTCAAAGCCTCTTTAAGCAAATCTTTGCCATGATATCATATCGTGTTTACGCGATGGGCCTAATAAGTAGTTGGGTAGCTATTTTCGGGTATTCGTCTTGCTTTGTATTTCTAATTAGTCATGACAAAACATTTCTGTTTTGAAATAAGTTGTGTATAAATTATAATAATTATATGTTGATAAAATGTAGACCAACATTTTGCAAGAAGTGTGATGGCTACGTGTTGGTGAACCCCAAGAGGAAGGTTATGATGTAGACAGCAGAAGTTTTCCCTTGAATAATCTACCCAAGGTTATCAATCCAGTAGGACTTGACGATCTATCGGAAGGTTGTTGATGTTGACTCCCCCTGGCGCTAGGAAGCTTGCACCAACGTGGAATCTGTACAGACACAAACCAGAACTTTGCCCAACACGAAACAGAGAGGTTGTCAATCTCTCCGGTCTTGCAGAAACAAAGAGTTAAACGTATGGTGTGGAAAACAGCAGGAAAAACAGCAAGTAACAGGAAACAGATGATTGCAGCAGGTTGTGTAAACAGTATGAGGAAATTGGTCCAGGGTCCACAGTTCACTAGTGGTGTCTCTCTTAGAACAGATAACTAGCATGTTGGGTAAATAAATTACAGCTGGGCAATTGACAAATAGAGAGGGCATAACAATGCAATACATGCCAAGATATCTACTATGAAATCTAGTTGGGCATTACAACAAAGTACATAGACCGTTATTCCAACAGCATCTATGCCTAAATAATCCACCTTCAAGGCAGCATCCACATCCCATTCAGTATTAAGTTGCTAACAACAGATTATTGCATGAAGTAAAGTGTGTAATGTAATCAATACAAGTGCCCTTGGACACTGCATCAATGTTTTATCCCTAATAGCAACAGCACATCTACCATCTTAGACCTTTCTGTCACTGATCCAGATATCTAAAGACTGAACCCACTATCGAGCATAAATACCCCCTCTTAGAGTCACAAGCATCTACTTGGCCAAAGTATCTACTAGCAACGGAGAGCATGCAAGATCAAGAGCACATAGATAAACAACTTGAATAAACATGGTATCAATATTCATCGGATCCCAGCAAACATAACATCTAGCATTACAATAAGATGATCTTGATCATGTTAGGCAGCTCACAAGATCTAAACATGGAGGCACAAGGTAGAGAGACAACCATCTAGCTACTGCTATGGACCCGTAGTCCAGGGGTGGACTACTCGCGCATCACTCCGGAGGCAGGCATGGTGATGTAGAGCCCTCCGGTGATGATCTCCCCTCCGGCAGGGTGCCGGGAAGAGCTTCAGAACTCCTCCGATCTGAGATTGACGATGATGGCCGCGACGGAACTTTTCATGGAATATGATCGACCGTCCTAGGGTTTTCGCGTCGCGGAGAATATATAGGCGAAGAGGCGGCGTCGGTGGCCGAGGGGGGCCACCACGCCATAGGGGGGCGCGGGCCCACCCTGGGCCGTGCCCTAGTGTGGCATGGCCCCCTGGTGGGTCTGCTCCGACTCCCCTTTGGACTCCGTGATCTCCTCGTGATATTATTGACGATGTCTTTTGTTTCGTCCAATTCCGAGAATATTTCCTTAATAGATTTTCTGAAACCAAAAACAGCAGAAAACAGGGAACTGGCATTGTGGCATCTTGTTAATAGGTTAGTCCCAGAAAATGCATAAAAATGATATAAAGTGTAACCAAAACATGTAGCAATTGATATAATAACAGCATGGAACATCAAAAATTATAGATACGTTTGAGACGTATCAAAGTGTAGATCATGATTCTGCATTCAAATTTGTAATCATTAATTGTAGGCAAATTGTTGGGTCAGTTTCTTGATTGAAAGAACAGAAATATCAAACAAAACTAGTGCACGTCAACACTCTAACGTTGAGCGCTAATGTACGAATACATGCAGCAGCGACAACACGGAAAGACATGGGCGCTAATCTACCTTAGGAGCTAAGCTTGCAATAATGGTGTCATGCTCCGACCATTGGTAGAATTTAGCTAAGCTTACATTATTGTACTGGATGCGCCATTAAGCCACACGACATGGAAATCTTATGTTGCGTTTTTCCAGTAGTCCGGTCTTCACTGTTGTCCAAGATTGATTTGTAGGCACGTTATGCACACCATTGCTAGCTTGTTTAAGATGATGTCTTTCTCGGAACGGATCAAGTCCCTCCATCCACCTCCTTTAGAATGGTGTGTCGATAAAGAAAATCAAGATGGAGATGTTTTTCTTTGTAGGAGGCGGTGACATCGGTTGAGACGCGGCTTTGCTACTCAGTTTAGGATGGGCTTATTCCTGTTGTTGGTTGTTGTATGTGTGGGTCTGTCTTTGGGCTAGTCGATGTGGAGTGGTGTTTTTGTGTTCTGCGCAACAGACTGTAATACTTTTTTTTGTATGCAAACCTCTATTTTCTATGAAGCTAAGGTACTATGTCCAAAGGAAATATGTATGGAGCGCATCAATTGGAGTGGTGATAATAATTTGAACCCCTATGAACGCACGCACGCACACCCTACCCCTATGAGCACCTCCGAGAGACTGAGTCAGCGGATGGAGTCTTGAAATTGATGAACTCACCACGGGCGCCTCCCACAGAAGAATATTCCGGTTTAAATGAGAAACACCAGCGTCAAACCTGGGGTTTGAACTCTGCTAAGCTGGAGGTACAACCACCCACCTAACCATCTTGCCACAGGCAAGTTCTCGGCGATTCAGTATTAGTGGAGGCACAAAGCATAGTACCGCTGTCGTGGTGGGATCACGGCAGATGCCATAGGTATGGCTAAGATGGGGCCGAATGGTCGTTGGGGGAATCCGGGGAGGGTTTATGCACTCAAGAAGTGCACAAGCAAGAACGCTCAAGAACACGAACGAGAAACCAAGAAACCAAGAACACAAAGCACACCACGATGTACCCTGCTTCGGGGCCCTCTTGGGGAGGTAACACCCCTACTGCAGCACTATCCTACTTGGTGTATATCTCTTGGTGACACGTACAAGCTGCTCCTCGAGCTGTATGATGATACAATGGTGGGAACTTGAGGTAGAAGATGAAGCTACAAGGGGGGAAGAAAGGACTCCGAGCTTCCTGTGCGTGCCTCCGAGGTGTCTCCCTTGTTCATCCGTCTCACAGGAGGGGTTGCAGTCCACTATATAGGCCAGCCGAGTTACCGTTGTGCCCCTCGCTGAACACTGTAGCCATGCCTCTGCTTTGGTCATCATTGTACTCCTGTCAGGGACAAGACATGGCATGCCCATCCCCTGCATCACCACAGTAGAGCTAGGATGTCCCCTCTGACTGAGACAGGACGTAGCCTGGCTGAGCTACCTCGTAGCCTTTTCCCCGGATCTTGCGTGGTCAGCGGTCAGAGACGTGCAGCCCCGCCGAACCCGGGGCACGCCTCTGCCAGGCTCCGTGACAGACGCTCCCGTGTCAGGCGGGAAGTGACAGGAGCATTGACTCCTGCCCGACCTACGGCCTCCTGCCTTGTTTAGCTCGGGTCTTGCTCCCGCTCCTTACCTCGGGTCTTGTACTTAAGCTCCGACCAGGTCGGACATTACTTCCTTCAAATAGCTTCTCCTGCATTCACCATACAAATCATAGCACCGAGGTAGTTAGGTCGGCTGATCATAGCTCGGATTATGAACCTCGGCCCATGCCAACGGGATACCTCGGACCCCTATGGGCCAAGACAGGTCGGCCTTTATATTTTCCAGGTCAAGATGAAGCTCGGATTCTCCCAGGCCCAAACAGGTCGGCCCTTTCCGTACCTCGGCACACCTTTTAACTCCACTTATGCCAAGCCTTGACCCTACCCGGGGGTAGCCCCCCGACATTAGTCCCCGAAGCTGGTGCGGTCCTACGACCTCGGATGGAGGGCCGTAGCAGGTTCAAAAATAAACAAGGCACCACTTCTAAATCCGACCTCAAACATAGCTCTGCCGAGGTACTTCCCACAGACCATAATTTAATCCGAGGTCGATCTGCAGTCTGAACTTTCCGAGCTGTTTGACTCAGCACAATCTTGCCTACAGATCTTCCGAGGCACGTGGCGAAGAATCTCTGCCCGGACCCCGAAATCCGGACCTTTGAAGACAGGTCCTGACCACACGCCGCCTTCGTCAGCCGGACCCACCAAACATTGCACCTGCGCACTCAAGTGCTTGACCCCTTGACCGCCCACGACCCCTCGATTCTCGCGCTGACCAGCACAGAAAATCCGGCGCTGGCGGTTGCCGTCCTGTGGCCCACGACGTGGCCGATCGTGCGGCCACAACTTCCGCAAATGCACGCTCACCCGCACACGATCCCGCGTCTCCCCGGTAACCGCGCGGTAGTGCGCAGTTACCGCACGCGGTTATAAATAGGGGCCCAGGGGGAGTTTCTTCTTCTTCCCCACTCGCCCGCTGCTCCGTGCCCTCTGCCTCCAGCGCCGCCGTCGAGCCCTTGCTGGTGACGCGCACCGCGCCTTGCGCCGCCACATCGCCGTTCTGCAGCACCGTTCCGCACCGCCGTCAAGCGCCTCGCCGCACCGGAGTACGCGCACTGCGCCGTGCGCCGTTGACTCGCCGCCGATCCTTCGCGTTCTTCACCGGTGAGTTCCTCGTTTCCCCTCCATTGCCATGATGTGTTCATCTTTCGATGAGCTCGAGGATCTTGACGAACCCGAAGATCCACTCTTGCACTCTTTTAGCAATTTTAGATCTCATCTAGACTTGTTTCAGACGCACCCGTAGCATTATCCCTTTAGGTTTGCCCCTTGATGAACTCGAATTTATTTCCCTTTTTAGCTCACCGGTAGATCTTTGCTAGTATCTCGCAGTGGTAGAAACATGTTTCCCGCCTAAATCCTTTAGCCCGGCTGTCCCGCATGATCCGAGGTATTTACCCCGGCTATCCTGAACTGTCCGAGGTACTTACCCCGGTTGAACCTCCCTCTTCTGCAGGAAAGCGTCAACATGTCTTCTGCCTCGGATCCCGCCGAGGAAGGAGCACCTGGAGAACGAGGTAGCTGGGAGGGATCCGATGTCACGGAGGTCGACATCAAGTGGCTCCGAGATTCACGGCGGATCCCGGCCAATCTCATCTGCCGGGTTCCGAAGAAAGAAGATATCGAACCCGAGGTGGAATCCGGGGAGCGGGTCGTCTTCCTGGATCACTTCGAACGTGGCTTCGGGCTCCCGGCCGGGAAATTCTTCCGGGATTTCTTGGACACCTTTGGGCTACAACCACACCACCTGCCCGCCAATGCCATCCTCCAACTTTCGGCCTACGCAACCTTTTCCGAGGGTTACCTCGGATTATGGCCAAGCATCGAGTCCTGGGCCAAGTACTTCCAGCTCAAGAAGCAAAGTGTCCCGAACAAGAAGGTCGTGGACAAGGAGATGACCGCTTGCGGGGCGGCCTCGATTTCACCTCGGCGCCTCTCTGAGTTTCCTCGGATTCAGGGCCTGGACTCCTGCCGCAAATGGCAACGCTCCTTCTTCTATGTGAAGAACCCGGGCACCGAAGACCTCATCAACTTGCCGGAGTTCACCATCGGAACCCCCTGCCCAACTCAACTGGGATTATGAGCCTGCACCCGACGCTCCCGAGGTTCTACTGATCCACCAAACCATGATGTCCCTCCAGGAGAAAAGCTGGGGGGCAGATGACATCTTGCGCACCATGATCACCCGCCGAGTTAGCCCTTTACAAGCGCGGGCCCATAAGATCTGCCACATGAGTGGCCGCTACGATCCCACTCGGCACAGCACTTTTGAACTTGATGGCTCCGAGGTGAAGAGGCGCATCCGGGCCATCGCCAAGACCACCATGCCCGATAAGTGGAAATGGGGTGTCAAGCCCTATGACCGAGATCACCTTCCAGCTCAAGTAAGTGTACCTTACCCGACGTAATATTGCTCGGTTTCATTTTCACCCCGACCTTGTATTGATTCTTGTGCTAACTCGGTTTTACCTTTCCACCTCTGCAGAAGTTCACTCGACAGGAAATCGAGGATGGCCCTCTTTCTTCTAAGGAGTGGACTCCCGACCTGCCTATTCCGGCCGCCGCCGAGGCTGAAGATCCGGACAATGAGGATCACCTCCCTATTCCCAAGGCCACCTCGGGTAAGACTCGTGGTTTCACCTCGCACCGCCCACCAGTTCGTTCGTCTATCCAGGACTGGCCCGATGACGACGATGACGATTGCCAAATTCTGGAACCTGTCAACGTTATTCCAATTTCATATGCTCCTCCAACATATAAGAACTTTCATCCAGCGTCTGCAGCTTCCCGGAAGCGCTCAGGACCCGGTACCTCGGATGCCGAGGCTTCCAAGACCTCGGAGACTGCGGCGCCCAAAGCCAAGCGTGCCAAGAAGACCTCGGGAGGCACAAGAAACGAGGCCCCGTGGAGGAAGATGCGTAAGTCACCTTGCTCCTTTTTACCTTTCACGCTGTTCCGAGGTTAAGCTTTTCTCTAACTTAATCTTTTCTTTTTCGTCTAGCCCGGCTCGGCAGATCAAACAGAGCCACAGCTCGATACATTCACCACTGCCTCCAGTGGTTGAAGCTCAGACAACCGAGGTCGAGGTTAACCTCGGCAGCCCCGCCAGAGCCTCTCCTCCAGAACGGTCCGTTGACCTCAGCAGCCCGGAGAGGACCATCTCCTCCCCGGTGCGTGTTACATCCGCCGAACTTCCACCGCCGAGCTCTGACTCCGGCCTGGGACACTCCGCTCCCCGCCGAGATCAGACTCCTCCGCGTCCTCAGAAGGATGTGGAGACAGATCGCGCCAAGACTCCGGCTAAGACCGTGCTGGAGCCTCGGCTCTCCCCCAAGTCTCAAGCTGCGCGCAACCAGCAGCAACAGCAGCAGAAGAAGAAACAACAACAACTGCAGAAGCAAAAGCTTCAGCAGCAGCAGAAAGATTCAGCTCGATTGTTGAGCCCCCCAAACAGCCACAGCAAACTCCGATGCCGCCACCGGGCCCCAAGGCTGCGAGCACCCAACTAGTGCCGCATGTTCCCGTGCCGAAGTCCACCTTGACCAAGACCGCGCCTTCGAGCTCTCAGGTCGCCACCTCCCGAGCTCTTTTCGCTGCTACCATCCAGCCGAACATCAGCAGCTGGGAGGTCGGGCAACTCCGGACCAAGAGCGGGAACAGCTTAGGCTCGGAGAAGCACTACGATGGACTGGAACTCGGCTGACACTGCCGAGGTCTCCTCTAACCCGACTCTGAGCATCCAGTTGGACCTAGCGCCGTGCTCCAGTCCATCTACAACATGCAGACTGCGGTCCTTGATTGCAGCAAGAAGGCCTCGGTAAGTTTCTTTACGCAATTCTCTTTCTTCCTTTGAAACCAAATGACAAACATACACTATTCCCAGTCCCCGAGATTCGGGTTGAGCAATTGACACTCCACCGAGTTAAAATTGCTCGGCTTGAATCTCAAAAACTTGTCATTTCTCCCATGCTGAGTCCCCGAGGCCAACGCCGAGTCCCCGGGACTCAATTGGGCCTCGGGTGCTAAAAAGACCTCGGATTTCTTCGAACTGATCTCTCTATCTTTTCAGGAGTGCAACAATGCTCGGACAAAGATCTTCAAGAACCTCCTGCTGGATCACAACAAGCTGAAGAAGTCTCACCGGACTCTTCTATCCGCAAAGGAGCAGAGCGACAAAGACTATGCCTCCAAGTTGAAGACAGCCGAAGATGAAATAGCTCGGCTGCAACAAGAGCTGAACCGGGCTAATGAAGCCAAAACTGCTGTGGAGGACGCTATGAAGGTCAAAGACCAGGCCGCCGAACAGCAGCAAGAGCTTGCCAAGACCCTGGAGACGCCACCTCGGCCGAAACCGAACTTACGCCTCCGAGCTATATCGAAAAGCTGGTTGTCCGAGCTCACTCGGATTAATCATCAAATGGACAGTAAGTTTCTTTTCCTTTTCCTTATTTTCCGCCGACCTACACCCCGTGCCACCGTATGCCTTATTTCAGCGACAGCCTTTTTGTCTTCTTCAGAGAACTTCGAGCACTCCAAGGACAAGCTATCCGAGAAGTTCAAGCAGCTCGGGCAAAGAGGGCTGAGACAGAAACCCTCGGCGAAAGCTGGGATATCCAGGACCACCTTGTTGCCCTTAATGCTCGGATCAGGCCGCTCAGGGCCATTGGAACTAAACTGGTTGATGCTGCCATCGAGGTCCACCGTGCCCTCTGGCCCAAGGTTAAGACTCCCACTTGCATCGACGAGCTCGCCACGAAGCTGAAAGGAGCCGAGGCTAGACTTCGGGAGTGGAGATGCTCATCAGCTCGGGCTGGAGCGGACAAGGCCCTGGTGTTCGTGCTGTCCTGGTATGAATCATGAGATCCACACGGTTACCTCCCTGCGCAGGGCTCTCCTTGGAACACCACTCCTGCTGGCATTGAGAAACGCCAAGCAGCAGCCGACCTCTTCGCTAGTTATGCAAACACCCGGACCTTTGATGAAGGGCGCCTCTATTCTGAGGATGAAGAGAGCTCGGACGAGGAAGAAGAGTCCGGTGAAGAAGGCTCTGACGGCGAGGAAATTGACTTCGACGAGCCTGAGAGCTCCAAGGGCAAGGCCGGCAAAACAACCGAGGTGGCCGGAGATTCTGATGATGACTTCAACTTCGACGAACCTCCGAACCCCAAGGGCAAGTCCGGCAAAGCCGTAGCCACCGAGGTGATCTCCCCCGACGTGACGGACACCCCGGCATCCACTCCAACAACCGAGGTTGCTTCCGCGACCGAGGTTGTTCCTGCGCCCGAGGTTCCTGCGCCCGAGGCTCCTGCTTCCGAGGTCCCACTACCACACTTCGGCGACCGAGGTCTCTGGTTCCGAGGCCTGAACTTGTCTCAAGCAAAACATTAAATCCCCGGTATGCCGGGTGCAGATGTAATATACACTTAAGTAGTTTGCCTTGCTACCAGTACTATTATCTTGCTATCCGAACCATGCTTTTCTAAAATTTATGCCGAACCCTTTTGGAACGAGTCCCCGAGTTCACTTTCGTGTTTACTATACTTGGCATTCTTTGCTCTTGTCTACCATTTTGGCGTTCGACAGTCGAGTCACAAGATTGTTGTTTATAGCATACAGTACTTAGCAAATGTCGAGGTGTGTTTCAAAATCATCCGACATAAACGAAAGGTAAAGACAGGGGTTAGTAAACGACACATGCCGAACTATATTTTTGGACCGAGTCCCCGAGTCCATTTTCATGTTTCCCACGTTTTTTCATCTTTGCTCTTGACTACCATTTCGGCGTTCGTCAGTCGAGTCACAAGATTAGTTACACAGCATACATTACTTGAAGTTTGAGACGAGGTTCAAAATAGTTCGGCATATGAACGAAATTGACAAACAGAAATAAAACACAAGCACAAGAGCGAGGCAGTCCCCGAGCTTCAACCTCGGAGTGCCGACATTTCATTAAGGATTAACCGAGGTACATACATTGCGCCCTTCATGAGTAGAAAGGTCGGAGTAGAGCTATATTCCATGGTCGCCTGACCTCTGATCCGGGGTTGTCCAGCCCATCTTTCCTTGGTTCCTGCGCATCTATAAGATAGTACGAATCATTGAGCAGAGCTCGGCTCACAATGAACGGTCCCTCCCATGGAGGTGACAACTTGTGCCGACCTTTCTTGCGCTGCACCAGCCTCAGCACCAAATCTCCCTCGTGAAACACACGAGGGTTGATACTCCGGCTATGATAACGTCGGAGACCTTGTTGGTATATTGCTGACCGAGATGAGGCCAACTCTCTAGCTTCCTCAAGCAGATCTACTGCATCCTCCCGAGCCTCTTTTGCCTCGGCTTCAGTGTACATTGCCACTCTGGGCGCATCATATTCGATGTCAGTGGGTAGCATAGCTTCTGCCCCATAGACCATAAAAAATGGCGTATAGCCAGTTGATCGATTTGGCGTGGTCCTTAGACCCCACAGTACTGCTGGTATCTCATCTATCCAACACCCCGGCGTTTTCAGCAGTGGTTCAATGAGCCGAGCCTTGATGCCGGCCAACACTAGAGCATTTGATCTTTCCACTTGTCCATTAGACTCCGGTGTGCCACCGAGGCTATGTCCAGCCGGATTCCCTTGTTCATGCAAAACCGAGCAAATTCTCCAACAGCAAAGTTTGTGCCGTTGTCCGAGATAATGCTATGGGGGTATCCATATCGCAGAATGATCTCCTTCAAAAAAGTCACTGCTGAATGACCATCCAACTTCCGGATTGGTTTCACCTCGATCCACTTGGTGAACTTGTCCACCATCACCAGTATGTGCGTCATGTTACCTCGGGCTGGTTTGAACTCTCCCACCATATCCAAACACCATACCGCAAACGGCCAAGTGATAGGAATTGTTTTGAGCGCCGAGGCTGGCATATGCGTTTGCTTGGCAAACCTTTGGCATCCTTCACATCTCCGGACTATGGCCTCTGCATCAGCAAGAGCAGTGGGCCAATAGAACCCATGCCTGAACACCTTGGCCACCAGAGCTCTTGTGCTGCAATGATGACCACATCTCCTTGGTGGATCTCCAAAAGCATCTCCTTGCCTTCAGCTGGCTCGACACACCGTTGCAACACCTCGGTTACGCTTCTTTTATAGAGCTCCTTGTTGATGATGGTGTACGCCTTTGCCCTCCTTTGGATTCTCCTAGCCTCGGTTGTGTCACTTGGCAAGCTTCCCTCGTTATGAACTTCATGATTTGCTCCGCCCACTCCGGCACTGGGTGCAAAGGAAAAAGTTTCTCGTCCACCTCCATTGGTTCGGCCACCATAATCTCCTCCATTATTTCCTCCACCATCCTGCGACCAGTCCCCGAGTCTTGACGAGCAGTCCCCGAGGTTCGGTGCGCAGTCCCCGAGCTCTGCCACGCAGTCCCCGGGTCCGACCAAACGCATCCGACGTCTACCTCCATTGGAACAGGTCCGGACTCTTGCTCCGCCGGGATGAAAATAGATTCGGATTCAGGAGAAGGTTTGATTGAAGGAGTTCGCAAGTGATTCAGGGCTACTCCAGGTGGTACTGCCTCTTTAGATGAACCGAGCTTTGACAACACGTCGGCAGCATTATTTTCTGTCCGAGGTATATGCCTGTATTCACACCCTTCAAAGAACCCGGATATCTTTTGCACATGGAACCGATATAACGCCATGTTGGCATCCAGAGCATCCCAAGTTCCAGAAGATTGTTGCACCACCAGGTCGGAATCGCCGAAGCATTCCATACGCCGGATACCGATCTCCTTCGCCACATTGAGTCCATGGATTAAGGCCTCATACTCCGCCACATTGTTTGATGCTGAGAAATGAATCTGCAGCACGTATTTCAGCTGATCTCGCTTCGGCGAGGTGAGGACTATTCCAGCCCCCAGCCCGATCTTTGTCTTGGACCCATCAAAATGCATTTTCCAATAATTATAGTCCGGCCTGGGTGGCTCATACTGCATCTCGGCCCAATCACAAAAGAAGTCCGGCAACGCCTGGGATTTAATTGCATCTCTTCTCTCATAATGTGGTGCATATGGAGACACCTCAATCGCCCATTTGGCAACTCGGCCAGTTGCATCTTTGCACCCGATGATCTCCGAGATTGGAGCTTCGCACACCACCGTCATGGGATGCTCCTGGAAATAATGCTTCAACTTCTTGACCGCCAGGTAGACACCATACGTCATCTTCTGGTAGTGAGGGTAATTCTGCTTCGAGGTAGAGATCACCTCGCTCAAGTAATACACCGGTCTCTGCACCGACCTGCCACCTTCTTCGCGCTCCACCACCACTGCCACACTTACAACTCGGTTTGTGGCCGCAATGTAAAGTAACATCGGCTCATTGTGCAATGGTGACGCCAACACCGGAGCGGTGGACAACATCTTTTTTAGCTCATTGAACGCCACGTCGGCCTGCGGGGTCCATGTAAACCCGGTACTTTTCTTCATGAGCTGGTACAAAGGTAAGGCTTTTTCTCCCAGCCGACCTACAAATCGGCTCAACGAGGCTAGGCACCCTGTGAATTTCTGCACATCTTTCAAACACTTCGGTAATTTCATGTTCTCAATAGCTCGGATCTTGGCCGGGTTAACCTCGATACCTCGGCTAGACACCAGGAATCCAAGCAACTTTCCAGCCGGGACACCAAAGGTGCACTTGTCCGGGTTAAGTTTCAACCGATATTTTCTCAAATTCACAAATGTCTCCTCGAGATCCTCGAGGAGAGTACGTTTCTCCTTAGTTTTGATGACGATATCATCGACATACACTTGCACATTTTTGCCCATTTGAGAGTGCAGGCATTTCTGCATACACCTCTGATAAGTTGCCCCGGCATTCCTCAGACCAAAACACATGACACGATAGCAATACGCCCCATACGGGGTAATAAAAGCAGTCTTTATTTGATCCTTGGGTTCAGTGGTATCTGGTGAAAACCAGAGTACGCATCGATAAAAGACAACAGTTCACAACCAGCAGTGGAATCGATCACTTGATCAATCCGAGGTAATGGAAACGGATCTTTCGGGCACGCCTTGTTGAGGTTAGTGAAGTCAATGCACATGCGCCACACCTTGACCACGGCTGGCTCGTCTTTCTTCTTTTCCACCAAGACCGGATTGGATATCCAGTCCGGATGCAGCACCTCCATAATGAACCCGGCTGCAAGCAACTTAGCCAGCTCGTCCAGCACCACTTGTCTTCGGTCGTCTGAGAGACGACGGGTCGGTTGCCTCACCGGTTTCACCTCCGGCCTGACAAATAAAGAGTGCTCTGCCAACTCCCTCGGAACACCAGGCAGGTCCTTAGCCGACCATGCAAAGATATCCCGATTCTCACGGAGGAAGTGACAGAGCTCGCTTTCCTATTTCTCGCCCAGCCCGGTCCCAATGATGGCCATATGCTCTGGGTGCTCCGGGTCAATGGGGATCTTCTTGGTCTCCTTGGGCACCTCGAATGCTGCAGTTGAGTCCGGGCTCATCAGTCCGGACATGCCGAGCTGTGTTGACTGCGCCATTGCCACCACTTGATGCAGCTTCTTCTTCTCGCTGCGATCACCAAAGCCTCGGCCAGATTAGACCCCGCCGAGGCACACTGAATGGCTCGCTTGTAGTCACCCGAGATGGTTATGATCCCATTGGGCCCGGCATTTTCATCTTCAGGTATGCAACATGGGTGGAAATCATGAACTTGGCCAGAGCCGGCCTTCCAAGCAAGCATGGTATGCACTCTCCAAGTCCACCACCTCGAACTCGATACTCTCAACTCGGCAGTTATCCTTGGTTCCAAATGCTACATCCACCCATATCTTGCCCATGGGTGCACAGGAAACGCCAGGCACAATCCCATGAAAAGTACAACTGCTCGGCATCAACTGATTTGGCGATATGCCCAATTTCACCATTGTGTCTCGGTACATGATGTTGATGGCACGCCTCTGCACACTCTTCTTGTCAGTTGGCTCGGTCACAAAGACCACATAGCTCGCATGAGCCTCTCTATAGTCATTTCCGGGGTATTCATACTGCTGATTTGGTCCGGTACCATTGTTGTTGTTATTACCTCGGACATTCACAACATTCACGGGCCTTGCTGCCGCAGGCCTCGGAGGAGGTGCAGTGGTTATCGGGGTAACATTTGCTCCGGACAGATTTGGGTGGGACCTCGGCTGAAATCTCTGAGGTGGTCCTCCTCTGTTTCCTTCGGCCTTTGCCCCTTCTTCCCTGATTCTGCGGTTCCAGCTACACTGCCGGGTTGAATGGTTGGCTGGCTTACGCGGGTCGGTCGTATGGTAATGGCAAGGACCATCTAACATTGCTTCATAAGTCAAGGGTGGCTCCGTGTTCTGACTAAATGCCAGACCATTGATTTTCGGCCTCTGGACACCTCCAGCTCCAGGCTGATCCGGGTTCACCGCTGCAACTTGGTTCGAGGTGTATGGGTAGTATGGCTCCCTCCTCTTGAGTCCGAACTCTTGGCGGTCATTACACCTTGGTCCGAGCCGGTTGTTTACTGGCTCCCTCCTTCTGTTACGTGCCACTGCCTCTGCTGCTGGCTGCATCGGATCACCAAGAGCATGAGAATCAGCAATCCAGATTGTCTCTGCTAGGGATTTCGGCATATCTCTCTGGAGCCTCTGCCACAGCATGCTGCCATGTCGGCAACCAACTGCAAACCAGGAAATAGCCTGTGCCTCTACAACTCCTTCACAGGAATTCCGAACATTGCTCCACCGAGTTAAGAACTCTCGATCAGTTTCGTGATCATCTTGCTTACATGCTGCCAAGAGCTGAGGTCGGTTTGGCCTCTTGTATGTACTAGCAAAGTTGCTGTTAAATGCCAGCTCCAAGTCTATCCAGGAGTTGATACTATACTCCGGCAAATTATTCAGCCAGATCCGAGCTGGACCTTCCAACATATGCGGGAGATACCGGACCGCCCATCGGCGATTGCCCCCCGCTATGTGCACCGAGGATACATAATCTGTCAGCCAATCTTGTGGCTTGGTGCTCCCGTTGTATGGCTTGGTGTTCCGACCTAACTGGAACTGAGATACGGGCGGTGGTGTCTCCTTCATGATCCGAGGTCCGAAACATGCCGGACCAGGAGGGCCTTCCTCCTCCAACTGCTCGAACAAGTAGATTATATCCAACTTGTTACGGACATCGCCCAGAGCTAACATCCGAGCTCCTATCCGAGGTCCCAACGCCCCATCCACTCTGTGGTATCCGGCTCGCGCCATGGCCGAGTCTCCATCATCGTATCGGTCATCGCCTTGACCGACATTCTGAGGTTGCTGAACATACTCCTGCTCTCGCTGATATTGCTCCTGCGGCCGGGGTTGTTGCTGATGCCTCGGGGGCGGAGGTGGTTTACCTCGGCCAGCCGACGCTGCTTGCCCGCCATTCTGATTTCCCTGACCAGAGTTACCCTTAGCCCGGCTTGCATTACCTTGGCCGGGGTTTCCCTTAGCCCGGCTAGCATTGCCCTGGCACACCTTCTGCTTTCCTGCTAACACCGGATCATACATCTGCATCTGCAGATGCTTGTTCTGACCCGAGTTGACACTCCGGGCTCGATCGGCTCCTCCGACGAGTGGAGACGAGGCTTGCCCCTTGGACACCTGACTAACTGGCCTAGCTGAATAAACCATCTGTGAATCCCCAGCCCCGGCATATGCTCTACGGAGAGCCTCATTCTGCTGGTTAGCTACATACACTAATTCATTGACTCGCTTCTGCTGCGCACGCCATGCATCTCCAGTCAACCCGGATAGCTCGGCCCTGCCTGCCTCGGCAGCTCTGAGATTCTTAGCAGGGGAACTATACACCGGCCTTCCAGTCGACACGCGACTCTCACTCCTAGCCGAGGTGGTAGGTCGAGCCTCCCTGTTCATCTCATCATTGAGCCCCTTGCCTCTCTGCCGCACCTCGGCTCCCCTATTTGTATCAGCTGCTACCGGGGTGAAACCATTCGCTGCATTGTACTCACGCATATCTCTATTGAACTCATCTCTAGCTGTCATCATTGCTACAACCTCCTTTTGCAACAGGACACGCTTCGCCTCTAGGTCGGCCATAGTCACTACCACATCCACTCCTGGATCTACTGAGTTCGCCAGTGTATCCGTTATCTCTACTAGGGTCGCACCTCGGCGCTGCACCCCGGGGGTACCAGGCAACTCTTTCTCTAGCCTAGGCTTTGCAGATCTCACCTTATCAACAACCTCGGCCGGCTTGGGTGTGCTGGCATCTCCTTTGCCAGCGGCATCAACCGGACCGGTCATCATCACCTCCACGCAGCTCTCGGGGCGAGTGATACGCCGACCTAGAGCCGCAAGGAGAGGAGTTTCGTCGTCCACGAGCACCTGCTCCGGGTACTCGCGAACAACCTCGACAGCAACGTAGGTGACGAAGCAGCCAAGCATCATGGTGAAGCCATGCTCGGGGAAGGGCTTGCCGGCGAAACACCCCTCATTGTCGCTGACGAAGTTGAACTCACCGATCTTGGCGATGAGCCCGGAAAGAACACGCTCGCCTAAGCCCCTCCGGATGTAAACTCCCTCCAACGCCTCAATCTGCCCCACGGTGGGCGCTAACTGTCGTGGTGGGATCACGGCAGATGCCATAGGTATGGCTAAGATGGGGCCGAATGGTCGTTGGGGGAATCCGGGGAGAGTTTATGCACTCAAGAAGTGCACAAGCAAGAACGCTCAAGAACACGAACGAGAAACCAAGAAACCAAGAACACAAAGCACACCACGATGTACCCTGCTTCGGGGCCCTCTTGAGGAGGTAACATCCCTACTGCAGCTCTATCCTACTTAGTGTATATCTCTTGGTGACACGTACAAGCTGCTCCTCGAGCTGTATGATGATACAATGGTGAGAACTTGAGGTAGAAGATGAAGCTACAAGGGGGGAAGAAAGGACTCCGAGCTTCCTGTCGTGCTTCCGAGGTGTCTCCCTTGTTCGTCCGTCTCACAGGAGGGGTTGCAGTCCACTATATAGGCCAGCCGAGTTACCGTTGTGCCCCTCGCTGAACACTGTAGCCATGCCTCTGCTTTGGTCATCATTGTACTCCTGTCAGGGACAAGACATGGCATGCCCATCCCCTGCATCACTACAGTAGAGCTAGGATGTCCCCTCTGACTGAGACAGGACGTAGCCTGGCTGAGCTACCTCGTAGCCTTTTCCCCGGATCTTGTGTGGTCAGCGGTCAGAGACGTGCAGCCCCGCCGAACCCGGGGCACGCCTCTGCCAGGCTCCGTGACAGACGCTCCCGTGTCAGGCGGGAAGTGACAGGAGCATTGACTCCTGCCCGACCTACGGCCTCCTGCCTTGTTTAGCTCGGGTCTTGCTCCGCTCCTTATCTCGGGTCTTGTACTTAAGCTCCGACCAGGTCGGACATTACTTCCTTCAAATAGCTTCTCCTGCATTCACCATACAAATCATAGCACCGAGATAGTTAGGTCGGCTGATCATAACTCGGATTATGAACCTCGGCCCATGCCAACGGGATACCTCGGACCCCTATGGGCCAAGACATGTCGGCCTTTATATTTTCCAGGTCAAGATGAAGCTCGGATTCTCCCAGGCCCAAACAGGTCGGCCCTTTCCGTACCTCAGCACACCTTTTAACTCCCCTTATGCCAAGTCTTGACCCTACCCGGAGGTAGCCCCCCGACAACCGCATTGCGTCCTCCGTGTCCTGCCTTGTGCCCGGCCGGTGCCCCATGTCCTACGAACTCATCATGCTGTTTTCTTCCCAACCGAGCGAGCGTGTGCCCCCCGTGATCCCAAGTCCATCCAGCAAGCATAGCGTCGTGTCCGGATGGATGTACGTGACCGCGCGTACGCCAGCCGTCTGTTGCGCCCATGCCCAGGCCCTATGTCTGCGTCGGGTCGGGTGCATCAGAGGGCGAGCTGCTCTGCACGGCGTCGCGCGTCACGCCGCACGCTCGGCGCCAAAAGCATCCGGTGCTCCTCGCGGGGTTGGAAATCAGGAAATGTACGTTACACTGTGGTACGCGACAAGCCGAGTCATTGACCAGTATGAGGAGGCAACCGGACAGGCGGTGCGCGGGCCGAGCTGATGCTGCCCGCCTGATCATAGCGGTGGGCGATCGATCACTCGCAAGCATGTTGGACCATGCATCCCATTCCCATGAATGTGTATGTCACGTGCATTATACAGTACGGAGTACAATATATAAGCGTACGCAATATTGTTGGATGTAAACGGGCCTTTCAAACACAGAGGGCTCTACGTACGTCCGCACGTAAGCCTTGATGAATAATCCAAAGTTCGAGCCAGCATCAGCATGGTAAGCAAAATGTACGTAAGTTGGTAACAGTCAGTGCAGGCAAAGCACGTTGTCCATCCGGCCCGTGTTCCGCGCATGCTGCTCCGGGTCTACAGGCTCTTGACCACCGCCACACACATTGCCCCAGACCGGTGCACGTGCCTATTCACAGAGGTAAAAGACGTAAAAAAAACTACTCTGAGATCAGGCCGGGTGCGAGAGGAGCTTTCTGCGTGACTGCATCAGTACGCCGCCATGGAAAGAACACGCAGCGTGGTACGTACTCCAGAATCTGCCGAATGTCTCGGTACTCCACGGCAACGTATCTGGATGCACATGCACGGTACGTGTCAGGCAAATCATCGTCAGATTACGTACGAAACACGGGTGCATGGGCGTCGATCCATGGTACTACTACTGTAATTGATAGTACGTACGAGCTCCCTTCAAGGCCCCGTGATCCAAGCCAAGCCCATGGTCGATCATCCCTCTACGCGCGTCACCCATTATGCAATGCAGGGGCTCACGCGCGCGTCACCCATTATGCAATGCAGGGGCTCACGCGCGCGTCACCCACACCTGCCGACCACCTGCGGCTAAGATGCCACCTCAAGCTCAATGACAACACTAGAGATCGATAAAGAAAGCCAGAAATAACATAGCTCCTCAAATGATTGAGGGACATCAAAAACGAGATAACTCCCAAACATCGACGGAGATGTGTTGAGAAATATGTGGATCATACTCCCTCCGTTCCATTTTAATTGACTCACATATATCTAGATATGGATGCATCTAGACACATTTTAGTGTTAGGTACATCTAAATCTAGATATATGTGAGTCAATTAAAATGAACGGAGGGAGTACTTGAGAAGCTTGTCCGTTTATTTGGGAAATACTACAACATATATATTTGCTATGAACGTTCTGGAATAATTTAGCCAGCATCCTTCGTGGCAACTCAAGAAATATTTAGAGGTATATACTTTCCATGCTAAAGTGGATTCTCGTGGTTGAGTGTACTATAAATTACACAACTATATATATATATATATATATATATATATATATATATATATATATATATATGTTTTAGCATAGAATTCTACATACCTGATAGTTTAGATGCTTGAGGCTTATAAGTGCACTAAACATGTGGCTGTAAAACTTATGGGATGTTTACAACATGTTACTATCACATCACCTAGTCATCGAAAATTCATACAAACTAGAAAGGGGTCGCTCCCATACCGCGGTATTTTCCATCTCGTCTAAGATATACTTCTGAGACCAACTTTAAATATAAGGCTATTTTGTAACTCAACGAACCGTTTTCGATGCTTAGAGGGGATGCTGGGCCGGCGGTGGACGCGTGGGCTTACTTGATTTGGATGTTGTGGACTCCCTCATCCCCGGCGGGGAATTTTGCCCGACACCTCCCAAATTATGTCCGCTTTGGGTGGTGCCGGACATTTGTCCGGCCAAATCTGGGTCCTGCCCACACCGGCACCCCCAAACGAAAAAACATGCAGATAAAAAGTTTTAAAATTTTCATTCAAACTTTGTTATATTTTACAAGGATTTGAATGAAATTTAAACAAAATCGGCCTCGCTGGTGTCCCTAAACCTAACCTTAACTACTCCTTGCCGAGGTTGTCCTAGTCGACGTCGAGGTCATCGTCGTCGTCGGCGTCGAGGTAGATGATGGTGGAGGAGGCAGTACGGGAGGTAGAGGTGCCGTCACGAGGCGCACGGGAGGGCATCCGCGCCGGCGTAAATGCATTGCGTGGGAATGTCGTGACGCCGGTGTGTGGACTGGCGCCGGCGTTAATGCGACGCGTGCTAGCAGGCGCATGGCTGTCTCGTCGCCTCGCCTCGCGTCCCGTCGTCTGGGGAGCCGCATGGTGGAGGGTGCGCTACAGAATCGTGGGTTTTCTGTGGCGCACGCCCGGATGCGCCACAGAAAAATATTTTTGTGGCGAGATATCTGCAGCGCACCCACCATGCGCCACAGAAAGCCAAAATGGATGCGCCACAGATAGCCTATTTTCCTAATAGTGTCAGTGTTCGCAGGAGACACGGCTTATTAACTAGTCAGACCCAACAAACTGTACGATAATTGATGATCTACCTCAATCAATTTTGCATGCGAGCACACCAACAAGTGCCGAAGAGCTAAACATAAATAACTGCTTCACCTACACGGTTGTTAGAGGAGATATGCTGTTGTGCTAAAGATTTTTTTTTTTGAGAATTCCTGGTCTTTTACAGTACAGCTGTAGTATCTAAACTCATGCACAACTCACTCCACACGCACTCAACACCACACACACGCCACCTATGCGTAAGCTAGACCTAACCAGACTATACTAAGCTTCTGAGCCTCCGTGAGCCTAGACCTACTGGGAAACCCCTGCGGTGGTGGACACACCACAATACCTCTGACTGAACCACGGTGGAAGCGGCCCAGAAGCTGGAACTGGGACAGACTGATTAAGGGCTCAGTCCTCTACATAAACGCAGCCCAGAGGCCCTCCACAAATTTGCTACAGCGCGAACAGTGCCGCGCTGGTGAGGCACCCGAAATTTGCTCCCGTGGGGAGTCGAACCTGGGAGGGTTGGGTGGCCACTGCCACGCTCAACCATCGCGCCACTGCGCGTCCTCTGCCAATGATGTTGTTGACTCGTTAGATTGATTGCCAGGCCTGCCAGAGGCCAGTTTTCTTATGATACGCGTTTAAGTACCAATGGTGTCGAATGGACTAATGGTGTTCTGAAGCGGACTGAATTGTTGGCAACTCGGACATTTAACCACTATAGCGTGCTAATTAACAATGATAGCTTGAACTAGATTCATAATCAATAAACGGGGTACACAAACTTGACTTCCACGTCATTGAACACGGTTGCAAAAAGATATGTTTGAACGGTTGCAGAAACATATATTTGCTTATTCGCCTATAAGGTTATACACTGGGAATCAACACGAAATTACAAAAAATAAAACTCTTTCTTGCGTACATCATCCACAGAACGAATTACAGTGCTAATTATTATTGCTCAGCTATATGGAACGAATCATCCACAAAAAGTAAGACTGAAGTTTGAGTGTGATGCAGTGAGAAGTAGGGCATATGAAATAAAGACTGGCATGCTCATGCACATAATTTCATACCTACACTGGTACACAGTGACCATGCATGCACGTTGTGCAGGCTGCCGTGATGGGTCAACCACACGTGTTTATGCCACGCCACTCAATTGGGTTGGAAACGGTGCGCATCAGTACAGGAATTAGGCAGGGGAGCGGCACATGTACATGGACGACTGAGCCGGTGGTGGGCAACGGAATTTAACATTTCGCGGCGCCGGATCAGAGTATCAGACCAGGTCATAGGTAGCTTCCATTGGCCGCCAAATGTTAATGCGAGCTGGCGGCCGCGTACGGATCTGGATCTCCACCCATAGCATTTTCTTTCTTCGACCATAGCATTTGGTTGGGCAAATTTAGGCCTTCTTTGATTCGTGGGATCTCAAATTGCAGGAATAGGAATAAGGATGGGATTTAGATAGTAATGCAAGTGGAAAACTGTAGGATAGGAGAACACGGGAATGTTTCCTTCAGGGCTCCTTTGAGAGAAAGACACGCAAACTCGTACGACTTTGTCCCATGTGACGAATGGCGATATGCCGTCTCCCTTCTCTTGATGCTTCCCTTTCGATCTCTCCACAGGTTTGATTCCCTCTCTGATTGAACTTGTTACCTATCTCCCTACCCCTTGATCTATCTATCCCAGTCAATCAATTTCTAGTTTATCTAGCTTCCTCCACAAATCCAAAAATCCCCCAAAATAGAGAGAAAATCAGAAACGCAACTTGGGCGATGCTCCGGCGGATCGAAATTTTCTAGATCCGCATCACGAATCCTTATTCCGAATCACCAGGAATCATCGTCAATCCCACCATCCTTTCCTGATCTATTCCCAACGCTAGATCTTCACCCATCTTCCACCTTATCCCCTAGTCAGTTTGTTCATCTTCTCGTTGAGGGAGCCAACAATCTTGTCCTTCCTTGGACAAGCCACCACGCCCCTTGAATTCGTGGGGAGGACCAGACGCCGTTGCCGGTCAGTGCCGAAGGCAGTGCCAGGACGCCCCGCAACCCGATGGTGTTGGCGGCTCTAGATACGCTGCAACTCACTCAAATCCAAGGCAGCAGCGCTGAGAGTAGACAAGAGGGACAATCAGAAGAGCTTTAGGAGAAGATCTGGTCCGGTACGCGGCCTGGCGGCTTGGCCCCTACCACGCTCGGAGTTACGGGTGTTGACGGTGGAGGAGAGCCCCTTGAGACAGTTCAGTTCAAGGGCCTGCGCGCAGTGGTGCCTCTATGAGGACCATGGGATGGAACTGCCAAGGCATTGGCAAGACCTTGGGCAGTTCTAAAATGTGCCATCTTGCCAACATGATTGTCTCCACCAAAGCACAGGTAATCTTTTTATCCGAGGTAAAGACATCTAGGTTCACTTCTGTTGATATTGTCTCTCGGTTTAATATGAATAATGTGCCCTCTCGGAAGAGTTCGGGAGGGCTTTGGCTTATGTGGTCTAACGATGTTCAGCTCGATGTTTATACCTCGTCCTTTCACTTTATCCTAGCTACAGTAGTTGACAAATCTAGGAATCAAAAGTTTGGGTTAGTTTGTGTTTATGGTGACTGATACGTCCATTTTGCATCACCATTTTATATCATAATTTATTGTTATTCATTGATATATTTCGTATTTGGATACAATACTTATGCTATTTTATCTTGTTTTGCATGTTTGATGATTATTGGAGAATTAACTGCCGGAGTCAGGATTCAGCTGGAAAAGCATCATCAAGACACCCTATTTCTGAAGATCGACAATTCACGGAAAACATACAGATGTTCCTATTTTATCAGATGCCGGAGCCAGCCAAAAGGGGAGGCTGAGATGGGCCACGAGGGGTCCACACCACCCCACAACGCGGGGCCCACCTTTGCCACGCCGGGGCATGGTGTGGCCGCCCTGGCCCACCTCTGACGCTCCCCCTTCACGTACTTCTACCCGAGAAACCCTAAGATACGGGAGAGAGCAGAAGAAATATTTCGCCGCCGCCACGGGGAGGAAACCATAGAGAGATAAAAAGCTCTCCGGTAGGGAGAAATCTGCTGGGGAAATTCCTTCCCGGAGGGGAGAAATCATCGCCATCGTCATCGTCATCACGCTGGACTTCATCGGGATCATCATCATCATCTCCACTGCCGTCACCATCATCTCCACCGCTCCACTTCGTTCCGCTGTATCATCTAGGGCTGTACTTTGTCTAGTTCATAGGGGAAACTTTTCCGGTGTTAATTACTCCTTGTGGTTGATGCTATTAAGTTTTATCGATGAATTAAGGTTTATGTCTAGATTGTTATTCATCATTACATCACCTCTGATCATGATCCATATGATGTCTTGTGAGTAGTTCGTTTAGTTCTTGAGGACATGGGAGAAGTCAGGATGTTAGTAGTGAATTTATGTTGAGTAATATTTAATGGTTTGATATTTAAGTTGTGGTGCTATTCTTCTAGTGGTGTCATGTGAACGTCGACTACGTGACACTTCACCTTTATGGGCTTAGGGAAATGCATTGTGTATTCGGCTACTAATAGTGGGGTTGCTGGAGTGACAGAAACCTAAACCTCCTTTGGTAAACCGATGCACGAGGGAGTGTAGGATCTCAGAGATTAAGGCTATGGTTAGATTTATCTTAATTACTTTCTTGTAACGCGGATGCTTGCAAGGAGTTTAATCACAAGTATGTATTAGTCCAAGTAAGGGCGGTGCATTAGCATAGGTTCACCCACACAACACTTATAAAAACAATAAAGATTAATCAACTGTATGAAGCGAAAGCACTTGACGAAATTCCCATGTGTCCTCAAGAACATTTTGCCATCATAAGTAAACAAACCGGCTTGTCCTTTGTGCTAAAAATGATTGGGCCATTCACTACAATTATTATTGCTATCTTTTACTTACTCGTATTTTATTTATCTGCTATATCAAAAACGCCTAAAAACTTGTCTGCTAGTATTTACAGTGAATCCTTGATCGAAACTACTTGTCAACACCTTCTGCTCCTCGTTGAGTTCGACACTCTTATTTATCGAAAGTACTACGATACACCCCCTATACTTGTGGGTCATCAGTGACGCTTATCATCGCCAAACTGCCATGATATGGAGTCAAGTTGCCAATTTTGTGTATGATAATAGCAACTTGCCAATCCTTTGTATGGGAGACTTGAATGACCTTTTGTATGATACCGACAAAAGCACTACTAATATTAACCGTACCCGTATGTATGCCTTTCGTTCTTTTGTAAAAAGTTGTGCCCTATTTGATCTTGGTTTCAGTGGACCTGCTTATACTTGGACTAATAGGCGTTTCTCTTCTAAACCACTTTTCCAAAGGCTTGACAGATGCTTAGCAAATTCTGATTGGTGTGCTGTCTATCCCACTACAAATGTTTACAATATGCCTCTAATTTACTGCTTCAGTGATCATGCGCCTATTTTATGCTCCACTGATGGGAATGCTCGTAGAACTAAAAACTATTTCAAATTTGAAAATTGGTGGCTGAAAGAGCAAGACTTCCAATCTTATGCCAAAATCTGCTGGAGAAATACAAGGAACTTTGCTTTTCATAATCACACTAACAAGCTTGCTAGGGAACTTAAGATTTGGTGCAGGAAAAAAGAAACCCTTGCAGGATGAGCTACAGGAGCTGCAACAGCAAATCAAAGAAATTCAGACTAACCCAATTTATGTGCAGGATCACAGTCAAGAAGAGCAATTGGTACAGAGGTATGAGCAAGCTGTCACTAAGCTAAATGACTATCAAATGCAGCGAGCTAAGAAAAATTGGGTAAAAAATGGGGACAGGAATACTGCTTATTTCCACATGGCTATAGCAAAACGTAGGAGACGAAACACTATTCTCTCGATCAAGGATGAATACAATATTGTCCAATTTATGCCTGATCAAATTGCTAACACTTTGGTCTCCTACTTCAGATCGATCTTTTCTTCTTCTTCTACAGGGCAAAACAATCCCATTCTTGCAGATAACGCTGACATTCCAGATGATCCCACTTATTCCACACTCACAAAGCAAGAACTCTGGGAAGTGCTAAAAGAAATGAAAAGGAATGCTTCCCCTGGCCCCGATGGTTTTAATGTAGAATTTTACTTGGCCACTTGGGATTGGATAGGAGACGATGTTACAACTCTTATCTCCTCTTTTTTTTACTACTGGTTTGCTTCCTGCGCATATTAATGACACTCACATTGCTTTAATCCCAAAAAAACTGGTGCCTACTGTTCCTACTGATTTTCGCCCCATTAGTCTTTGTAATGTGGTCTATAAAATCATTGCCAAATGCCTAGCCAATAGACTCAAACCGCATCTTCCAGATTATATTCACCCCTCCCAACAAGCTTTTATTGAAGGTCGCAGAATTAGCAACAACATAATCATTGCCCAGGAAATCACTCACTCTTTTTAGCTTTCTTCGTGGAGGGAAAATGCTTTTCTCTTGAAAATAGATTTAGCTAAAGCCTTTGACAGGTTGGAGTGGGACTTTGTCCTTCAAACTCTTGCACGCAAAGGGCTGCATGGTCATTTCATCAAACTTGTCCACGCGTGCATCTCCACGCCCACCTTTTCGGTTATTATTAATGGTCAGCCGTTTGCGAGATTCATTTCAGACAGAGGAATACGACAAGGATGTCCTTTATCGCCTTATCTTTTTGTCCTTGCTATCAATGAGCTATCTTTGGTGTTACAGGAGGCTCTATCGGCGAATAATCTCCATGGAATTATTCTTGGACCTAGATGCCCCCCAATTCACTCTCTCTTGTTTGCAGATGACTTAATTATTTGTGGTGCAGCTCATCTTGAGGAGGCACAAGCAATGAAGCAAATTCTGAATGCTTTCTGCCAAGCTTCAGGACAACTACCGAATTGGAGTAAATCAGGTATACTTTTCAGTAAGTTTGTCTCTCCTACTGACAAGGAAGAAATTTTAGAGGTTTTCCCTGTCCCTTTGATTGATGATTCTTTACTCATTTGGGACATCCTTTAGTTCTTCCCTTTAAAAACAGATCTGAGGCTTACAATTTTGTGTTGGACAAATTTAGTGCAAAGCTTGGAACTTACAAAGCAAACTCTCTCTCTCTCTCTCTCATGCAGCGAGATTAGAGCTTATAAACTCTGTTTTCTCTTCAATTCCTGTTTACTAGATGTCCAACATCATATTCTCCAAAAAGTTCATTGCTAAAATCACTGCTAGTATTAGAACTTTTTGGTGGCCTGGAATTACATCTAACTCTGCTTCTAAGCCGCTGTGTTTGAAAGCTTGGAAAGACATCTGCGCGCCAAAAAGAGAGGGTGGGCTAGGAGTTCGAAACTTGCAGGCCGTCAACTACGGCCTCATACTTTCAGCCCTTTGGAGAATTGCCTCGGAGCCCAACAGCCAGCTTTATTCTGTTCTCCAATCCAAATACTTCCATGACACTTCGATCTGGAGGCCCAGACCAAATGTGCCCAAATCTGCTTTCTGATCTGCTGCCCTCAAAGTCTTTCCTCTCTTACAAAACAATGCCTTCTACCAAATCTCGAACGGCAACTCCTCGATTTGGAATACTCCCTGGTGCCCGGCTTGGCAAGACATCTATAATGACCTCATAATTCAGCCTGCTCCTTATTCTTATCCTGCTACGGTCAATCAACTAATGATTCCAGGCCAAAGCAAATGGAATGACAGCTTACTTAGCCAGCTCTTCAATGCAACCACTGCTGACGCCATCAAATCTACTCCCATTATTTCTTCTACGGAAGATGACATTCTATGCTGGAAGCTAACCCCTAATGGGAAATATAATTCCAAATCGGGTTATCGGCTTTGCTTAAAGTTTTTGCAGGATGCAGGTGCTCCAATACCGCGCAAACCAGATGATCTAGCACTCAAGCTCCTCAACTCGATTTGGAGATGCAAGAACATGATCCCAAGGGTCAAAACATTTGCTTGGAGGCTGCTGCGCCGTGCCTTACCTTTAGGATCAAGAGCTGCGACTAGATCCAAGCATATCTCTTCACTTTGCTCCAGATGTGGCCTTCAAGAAGATGATGCACATATCCTTTTTCATTGCTCCTTTGCAAGAGCAGCTTGGTTCCAGCAGCCGTGGTTCATTAGAACATCCATTCTCTCTCAAAATTGCAGCACAATATCTCAAATCATCAATAATCTGCTTTCAAACAATCATCCGCGTGCTACACGGTCTCTGTTTTCACCTTCCTTTGGTGCTTATGGAAATCAAGAAATGATCATTTATTTGGAAGGAGGCAATCTCACCCCTATCAAGTTGCAATTGCTACAACTGCCCTTTTGCAGGATCAAGAGATGGAAAGTGACTCCAACCCCTCATATGCTATACAGCCGCAACTACCACAAACCTACAGGGACAATGATTTCAATTTTCTTGCAGGTCCTCGTTTCTATGTAGATGCGGCTTGGAAACCGGATGTTAACTCCACGAACGGCAAGGCTGGCATAGGAGTTTTCGCAACATGGCCGCATCAAGACAGCCGCACTGGTATTTTTATATTTGCAACAGCAAACAACATTTCTTCTGTTCCTAATGCAGAAGCACTTGCTCTTCTCTTGGCGGCGGATATGGCGGCGAAGCTTAATATTGTTTCTGCGGGGTTTTTCACTGACAACAGTAGTGTGGCTGCATCGGCCCAAGCACCTTCACTTACTCACTCGTCGGTGTTATGGGAGATCAGGCCCCTAACTGCGTAGGTCAATAATCTGCTCCAACCTCTTGCAACCTCTGTTCGTCACATCTCCAGGAATACCAACAGGATCGCTCACAATTGTGCTCATCAGGCGTTGCGAACTTCGGACTCGCACCCTACAAGTTCTTGCAGGAACCCAGCTCACAGCAGCATAAGTTGCCCTGCTTTGCAATACATTAGGAACATCAATATTCAGTGCATTGTAATCACCTATGTACTCTGCTTTTGAGCTAATGAAATTGGGCACATTTGTGCCCTCCCCTTGTTCAAAAAAAAAGGCTCCTTTGAGTTTCCGTAGGAATCTGGTTTCAGAGGGAAATTTCCTTCAAGTTTCCTTCGGTACATTCCCGTGAATCAAATACGGAGGGCTCATTTGATTCATAGGGTAGGAAAGTTGGAGGGATAGGAAAAATGTAGGATTAGTATGGTTTGCCCATCAAAATCCTACAGGAATGAAAAGTATATGAATTGGTAAAAGTTGGTGTTTGATGGAGTGTAGGAAAACCATAGGAACTTAGGAAGTGTGCAACATTATAATATTATTTTTTGAAGTTTGAACTTTCAAATAAGTGACAGTTAGCCACTGGCTTTTGGGCTGTAGCATCAAGTCTTAAAAAACGGAGGTTAGTTCTTATGTTGTAAATGTTTTCCGGCCGTCGGCTGTCAGGTTCACATCTTCACTACTGAGGTCAGTTAACGGTTCTTACTAATAACTACGAAGCAAATCCCCAAACAATAAGTTCAGTCTAAAATCACAGAGAATTTAGAATATGTTGCAGGTCAAGAAAAATTCAAACCAATCAAATCTAATTGCTTGGTACAGAAACAAGGGACGAAAGCATTGAGAAACAAATCCAGATTTAATATAGACTGTAACCTAACTTGCTGATATAGATGGAGAAGCACGGGGGTTCAGCTGGGGGGCGGTGGAGGAGCAGAGCAGGAGGGTGCACGACTGCACGGAGGAGTTGAGATGTTGCCGGCGCGGCGGCGCGGCCGCGAAGCCGTGGAGCAGCCCAAGTCTGATCGATGTTAACCTAAGAAGGTACGCTTAGCTTTTGACGGCGAGAGCAGAGCTAGCCGCACGCGCTTCTCTTCCTGCCACAGGAAATTTTTCGAGAGCTCGGACCTAATGGAAATTTTCCTACGAAACAGACTGGGAAGTTCCCTAGGAAAGAATCCTACGGATTCTATTCCTTCGTATCAAACAGACTTGGTAGGAAAAAATCCATAGGATCACAATCCCACAAAATTCCTGTGGAAAACCCACGAATCAAACGAGCCCTGATACAGTAAAAATTCCTACGGGAACAGAAATCCTACACATTTCCTATAGAAATCCTGTGAATCAAAGGAGACCTAGTTGGGTGAGCGACGATAGTTGATGGCTTGAGCTGATATGGAAATGGTTCTTATAATATTGTACCGATCGGGTCCTTGCTACGCGCCTATTTGTGCATTGAAGGCGTGTACTATATAGAATCTTGTTGAATACTCCCCTATTCCACAATATAAGATGTTTTACCTCTTTTCCATATTCACATGTATATATGTATGTAGATATGTTTTAATTTATATGTTCATTTCTTTTATTCCAAATCTATACAACATGTGAAACACCTAAAGAACTTATATTGTGGAACAAAGGGAGTAGTTGGGTGGAGCAACGGCCGGTTGGCAACGACAGCTCGCCATTTCAGATGATGCACGAGTGCCCTGCACAATGCAGTTTTGTTTTTCTCGAAAGGGGGAATGAAGATATTGCCTCGATAACGAAACGATGCACACGACTGTTTTATTTCAAAGTTCAGAAAAAACAAAATAATAATTTTGAGTCCATTAATCCTAGTGTTAAAGTCAAAATTAAGAGAAAAACACAACATTTAGGAAAAGATTTTAAGAAGGAAAAGCCGCACATAGAGATTTTAAGAAGGAAAACCCAAAGACGATTTTCGAGTCAACACCTTTTGCAAGGTCAAGATGCAAGCACATAGAGATGGCTGTACGTGCGTGTTTGTGAACGTCTGCGTCTGTACTGTGTTTCTCAAAAAAAAAGTTGTTCCCATGGGCCGGATTCAGTAGTGCGTAAAGTGGAGGAGGCAGATCTCGTTCATCCACTTTCCTCCAGGCCTTTGCCAGCCCGTTGACCGTTACAGATGCCGTAGCTAAATACAGCGGGCGAGCAGCCGGCCGCGAAACCATCGCGATTCAATTTGGCAATGGGGCTACCCGATGATTAATTCAGAGACGGTGATGGTAAATATTTAATCCCGCGGGATGTTATCACGGGCAAATGACATGTGCGGCCAGTGTAGTAGACAAGTAAGTGTTATAAGGCTAAATCCTAAAATTCTAGCTCATTCTCTTCTCAATTTTCTCACTTCTCAGCCGCCGCCGCCAACCCTAATTCCCAATACCTCACTCGGTCACTCCCTCTCCTAGTCTCTCTTCCCTCCCGCACTCTGCAAGTCCAGATCGAGCGGCCGCATGTTGTCGCCAACTCGCCATTCTCCTCCTAGCCACACGACATCCGCTCCACACGCCTCCACCGCATCCCTGCCGCAGCCATCCTCCACCGCATCCCAGCCACCGACATCCTCCATTCCCCCACCGCGACAACGATGAATTCCTCGCATACTGGATGCGATGACGATAACGATTTTCACGGACCATTTGGCAGTGATGCACCCCCGCCTTTTTAAACAGAGGTACGGCTGGTAGAACACATCACACCGCTCAACACAAAACGATCACTTTGATCTTTTACTTCAACACCATTGATATGTGTCATATGTCGGTTTATCATTCATCCTTGTTTGGAGACTTGACGCGGGGTGCGTGGATTGTGAAGTAACACAAAATGAGCCGATGTATGTGGGGCGTTAGATTTAGGTGTGTGTCATCTAGCTTCTCTCGATCTGTTCCAGATACGCATTTTGTTCAGAATTGTGTTCAGCCATACATGTGACACTATCACTCTTCATTTTTCTATTTATTGTTCAGCCTTGGATGGGAGATTATTATCTGAAAGATGTCTGTTAAATTCCCATTGCTCATTAGAATAAATTGTGTCATTTCTCCCAACTAGATATTGTTCTTGTGATCATTTTATATACACAAACCTATCCGAGTTCTTTTTTTTTACGAGAACCTATCAGAGTTCTAATAGGTCATTTATTCACTTAAGCCACATCATTGTTTCTTCTGAAGGATAGGTCTAGTTCCAAAGGTATGATGATGTTCAAATTAATTCTACAGTTTTAAAAGTTAATCATGGCATCTTCATCCTTCAGTTTATCAATAGCAAAGTAGTCACTGGAGCAGAGTGAGTGAGTGACATAGCTTTCCATCGAAGAGAGATGAATAAGTTGGTGGTTCATCCCGCCTCTACGTTAGTGGTGCTGCTGCTTTGCTACACCGCCGCGGTGGTCTCCACTCTGGCGGCAGAGGAGCCTGCTATCGTGGAGCGCAGCGCCGTGGTGTAATCCACTCCGGCGGCAGAGGAGCCTGCCACCATTGTAACAGCCCCAAGTTTGTGAACTGAAATTTTGTGAATAAAATTTTCACTTTTGCATTTCCTTCATGCATCATGGCTTTAATTGTTATAAGTGTTCAAGTTGAAACAAAGTTATGAAAGCAAATGAAAACAAATAAAACAAGAGCACCAACTATAATCAAATCCTCGCATTTCAAAATGTGTGGATTTTGACAAACACAAATACAAATGCTAAACCATATTTGTCAAGGAAGTTCCAAGAGTTCAAAATAAATATTTGGAGCTTGCTTAAATTTTCTAAAGGAAAATAAATTGGAATTTAAGAAAATTGCCATAAGCAACTCCCTATTTTAATCCCCAAGCAAATGGACTCCAAATGCCTTAAAAAATTTAGGAGTGCTTGCCGAAGGTGCAGGGAGGATGCACAAAAATTTACAGAATTTTTGGAAGTGTTTAAGTGCCTCAATTAATTCAAATACAGTGCTGGTTATTTCAAAACAGAGCTGAAAAGGACCTAGCTGTAATTGAGAAAATAAGCCGAGGTTTTTTTTGTAAAACCGTCTTCGTCATCTTCCTGTAGCGACCGACGGCGAGCTTGCTGGAGCCGCACCCGCCCACCGCCGTGCCCTCCACTGCTCCCCTGCTCGACGCTGTCCACCCCGAGGGGATAAGAGCACCACCGAGGCGTGCTCTGCTCTCTCTCTCTCTCCCCCAGAAATATCTCGCTCCCTTTTTCCTCTTTCTCCGCAGCCATGGCCGAGCCGTAGCTCTCGTCCGTCGTCGAATCGCCGCCGTTCTACGAAGCGCAGAGCAGATCGAAGCACACTGCCACCTTCGCTGCGACGTCTACTTCCTCTACGTCCAAGTAAATCGAGCTCGGGTGCCGCGAATCGAGCTGGCCGTCCGTTTCTTCCTCCGCTCCGGCCGAAGCTCCGCTGCCCGATTGCCGCCGCCTCCGACCACCGCAGCTCCAACGGAGCACATCCACGCTGCTAGGGTGAGCAGAGCAACCTCTGGGACATCCGCATTCCCTTCCTCTCGCTCTAGTTCACCTCGTAGTAGCAGTTCGCCGTAGCTCGCCGACGGCCGCCGCTATTCGACGTCCATTCCGGCGACTTCGGTGACCGTTAGGTAGCGTCGCCGCCGTATATAGGCTCGCCGAGCTTGCGCGCATCGAACGCGCATCCTAGCTCGTCTCCGCGCACGCGGTGTTGACGGATTCTTGATCGACACCGCCGGCGGCCACCGCGCGCCACGCCGGTCGTGGCACCGTTGTGGTCAAACGGCCGCTGGGCCCGCGTGCTTGCGTGGCTTGCCTACGTGGCCCCTGGCCCACTAGTCAGTGACCTGGACTAGCCACGAGCTCGGTACAAAAGTTCCAGCACGTTTTATAAGAATTAAAAGAAATTGCTTAATTGGTTTCAGATTCAAATAGGAAATGGTAAAATCAATAACTTTTAAAATACTTGTCCAAAATTCATAAACAAGGTACCAAAATGCACAGAAAAGTGACACATGTCTAATAGTACAACTCACACATCCAAATGAATTAGTTTAATTGATGTTTTATTAAATTGAAGAAAAGGGCAGAAAAGAAATGAATCTTGGAAAATCCATATATTTTTATTGATAGATCAGAAAAATGCAAACTTGGTCTCTAAATGACCAGGGGAAGAAACTTTACATTTTTCATGTCAATTGCATGTTGAAATGATTACTGGAAATAAATGTTTCTTGCCTTTTTGTGAAATGGCAGAAATGAAATGGATGTTGTAAAATTCATAACCTTATAAAAATTGATCCAAAAATTAAGTGTGATATACCAAAATGTTCAGCAACAAAAGTACTTCAAGTTCCACTTCATTTCCAAGCATGGATAAATAGTTTTAGTGTTGTTTAAAATAAATTGCTAAAATGGCAGCACTAAATCAAATATTGAAAACGCAATAACTTTTTATTGGTTAATCAGAAAAATGTGTTTAATATATCAAAATGCTCATAAGATTATGATCTAACCAGTAACATCAATTGCATGCATGTGTGATCAATATTTCAGTACTGTACTTTTTCAAGATTGTCTAATTCCATTAAGTTTAAATATGGGGAGTATTCCAAACAATGCAATAAATATAATTGGGACCCATTTAACTTGTTGGTCATGTTTAATGTTTTTATGGTGCATTTAAAATGTCATATCATCATGTGCTTGTGCATTGCACTTGTTTTATATGGTGTGGTATTTGATTGTGCTTTCCGGTGTTTTTATACATCGATAGATCAAGGAGTCGGGGTTTCACCACAATACCCGGACGACCCGTATTACCAGCCCGCTGAACAAGGCAAGCGTAATCCCCCCTCTGAGCATGTCTCCACCTATGTTTCCGCAAATATTTTCTCCACTATAATATTGCATGCGATTCCAAATGTCAATTTGGTTGGATTAGAGTATCCTATAGTTGCATTAAGTTTCCGATGCCATTACCTGTTTCCCCTCCTAATATCCATAGGAATGTATTGCTGCCGGAGTTACTTAACTATGCTATGTATATGCTTAGCCATGCTTAGTGAAATGCTGAGCAGTCCGGTGGATGTTTCATTGTTGTGACAGTGATGGAATGTTCGGATGTGATGGAGAAATGGTGGTGACTTCAATAAACTGTTTAAAGGCGGGGATGAGAGGCCACAGTGGATGTGGTGGGTTGTCTCGTTCTCGTCGCCTAGATGCGAGTTCTCGCCTACGAGCCAAGATGAGCGTGCAACCATGCGTGGGCATATGGAACCTCGTCGACCGACTAACTTGTGGCGGACTAGCCGAGGGTCCTCTAGTTTGGCTTTCCATTTGCGCGTGCGTTGAGATGGTGGCCAAGACGGAGATGAGGACTGTGGTGTCAGGAAAATAAGTGGCCGCGGGACAGGGTGTTGGAGGCACCTCTTGTCCTACCGCCACTGATGATCCTGGGTTAGTCTTAAGCGAGGTAAAGGTTGTAGCCGCTCCCACCCAGCCGGCTTTCCCCGGAAGAGAGCTAAGAGCTAGGCAATGGGCCGGACGGTACGCATGGATAAGAAGCTGGGAGGGCCCTCGGGAGCCTGGCGACTTTCACATTGTACACCCCTGCAGGGATAAATCTTTTCGAAAAGCCGTGTCCGCGGTTATGGACGACTTGGTGACGGATTCAGAGATCATAGAATAACTTGAACGGAATGATTAAAACTGGGTACTAAAGGTACCACTCAAGAATGCAAGGTTGACTTCCTCGAGGGTGATTCGGGGAGGTGCCTTTGTAGAACAGGTACAGTGGTTGATGGTGGTTGATGATGAGAAAGGTGATCAAAGAAAAGAGTTACTTCTTACCCCTTTTGAAAATATTCTGATTAGTCGATGCCATGGAGTTATGTTTCTATAAATAAAATCAGCTTTATGCAAAACAGCCATAAAACTTTGAAAGCCTCATCGAGCTAAAGCTCTATATTAATCTTGCGAGTTCGTCGAACTCAACGTCGTTTGTTTTGTTTCAGAGGAGGACTTCACCGACCTCGAAGGTGGGTTCTTTGTGGACGTCGACGAGTAGTCTGGGGTTCCCAGGTGGCAGCTTGGGACATCCCGGAACAGCTGGCGCTGAATGTTTATCTGTAGGCCTCTTAGGCCATAATTTGGATCTTGTTGTTTAGAACAACTTAATTCGCTTCCGCATGTGTAATGTTGGGTCTGTGACCTCTGGTTGTAATTTGCTATCTTTCTCTATTATAAGAGTTGAACTATAATGATTTGTGTCGTAGAGTCTGTGATGTGCCAGTTGTTCCACAAGTCTTGATCTCTCTATTATGCATTGATAGTTGAGCCTGTGTTAAGGCATCAATCGGGGTGTTGCGTTGCCGATGATCAATTCCGAGCAACGCCTGCCAAAGGTTTTGGCCGGGGATTGGTAAACCCGTAACCTCCGGTTGTATCGCTTAACCGGTGACACACAGCATCACTGTATAGCAGTCGGGTCGGGGCGCCACAAGTTGGTATCAGAGCAGTACTGCCTGTAGGAAACCCTTCTACTGGTCGACGTTGAGTCTAGTGTTTGTGAAAATATTTTTAACCTAAAAATGAGTTGTGAAAACCATCTTAGGATCCTTTTTACTCCTTACCTGGTTACCCTCTAATCTCGGAGCAATCTTACCTCGATTTGAGTTAAAAGTCTTACTTCTCATCTGTGACTTCAAAATTATTAGGATAACACTGAAGGTAGAACCCAATACTACGTGTTATGTGGACCTTTAGTGTTATGTGTCTGGTTGCTCCCGCTGCGTTGTAATCCAAATCAACTCAGATGTTTGAACCCTGTTATCCCTACCGAGTCTAATCATTTGATCCTTTCTTTGGGTTCTAAACCAAGGACTTGAACAGAAGGTCCCGGATTGTGCCAACTAGAGTTTGTTAAGTTGTGGTTTCTTAACCATTGCATCTCTCGCTAGTAGCACATGATGCTGATCTTTGACCCAAGTTCTATCTTGTTGATCCTTGTCAGTTGTTACACAAAGTATTATCGTCCCTAGTCTGAGTACTTGAGTACGCTAATGCTAATGTCTCAACCATACCGAGGTGGATACTAACTGCGTCCTTGTCAAATCTACAGAATGGCACAAAGTCCTCCGCTCCATCAAATCGAAGCCACCCCAGGAACCCACTCGACACCCTTTGATCGGCAGGAATCCCATACATCTAAAGATTTGCCCAAGAAAGCTATAGACAAACGCAGGTGTTACACTTGGAGGGAACGCGGACATCCGTACCGGAAGTGCCCCCTTAAGTACCCCAGAAAGAATGGACCACCACAAGGAAAGGCATGTAGTCAGTGCGGAAGGGGTGGACATCAGGCGAGTCAATGCCCCGGCAGTTGCCCGCACTGTTTCAACGCGCATCCACTTGGCAAGTGCCCAACCGCTAGCGCCACTTGCTACCTATGCGAAGGAAATGATCATTTTCCGGCTAATTGTTCTATGGAGTTCATAGTGGAGGCAGTAAAGGATGCCCATGAGAAGATTGCTCAGCATGCCACCACGCGCCCCACTACTTCGACACTTGGGGTAGGCGGGAGTGGGTACCGTCCTATGCTACCTGCTCCACCAAGACTCACTTGCTACGCCTGTGGCCAGGCTGGCCACTACTCCAGGGAGTGCCCCCAGAAGGCACCTATCACGGGAACTCCTGCACGAGCCCCTGCCACTCTAGCTGGCAAGGCTGGACCTATTGTGCGTGGTCGCCTGAACCACGTCTCTGCTGAAGAAGCTGAAGAGGACCCCGGCGTCCTTATGGGTGAGCTACGAATCAACAACAATCTTGCTACAGTTTTGTTTGATTCTGGAGCATCGCATTCATTCATATCCATAGCTTTTGTTCTGCTCCACCTTAGAGTGTCACACTCTTTGATATCAGGGTATCGTGCTAAGTATCATGATCCTCTTGATGAAGTGATGCTCTTACACTTTGTTACTCTCCGTTCTCCGAGTGACTTGTTACTCCAGAATGATAAGACGTGAGCAATGATGTGGCTATCGGATATTCTCAGCAGTTCTTACTGCGCCAAAATCCAAGAACATTCATTGTCCTTCCTAGCATGATTGGTTAGCCGATCAATAAGTTGAGTTTAACTGTGTTACCAAGTTCGTTTTCTCTGGTGCCCTTCCTCGGTCAAAGAGCTAGGTTCGTGCCGAAGCTCCCAAGACCACCTCGTTTGCTTGAAGGGCATGATTTCTCTCTCGAACTCAAGACATACCGATGGATAGTGATATTCTGGAGGTCTTTCTAGAAGTATCGCCAGGTTGTCACCTGACCGTGATGTTGAGCTTATGAGTAAGCTGGTTCTCTGAACAACTCCTTTCTCCAAGAAAATCGTGCTGGATGTCCTGAATTATTCGGTTGAGCTTAAACAACTTGGAGAGTTAAAAGATATAAGCTCTATCTGATATAGTTCCTTCTCAATGGGATGTCTAGTCTGTTCGTGTTGAAGCAAGGTGGTATCTCCTTTGTGGATATGCTATCCTACAAATCTTTGGTTTGAATTGGGCTATCGTCAAATCAAACTCAGGCTAACCTATTGAATGTGAGTCTGACCAATACTTATGCCCGTCCATGGGACATATGCGTCTACCGTCCTGGAGTATCTGGATAAGTTTGTTGTTGAGCCCATCAACTACCTTCTTATTCTCTCCATGTTGAGGAGATTCATATTGGATATTGGGCGTTAGCATTGGAAATTTGTTGGAACTAACTTTGTGTCGTCACAAGGTATGTGTTCTGGAAGTTAGAAGTGACTCTCCCTGGTTCACGTGCAATTGCTGAAAGATGTCGCCGTGGATCTAGGTGAATTGTCTGGTTTCCTCGGAATCATTACAACTCGATCATGCACGTGTAGAATATTCTCGGAATGGTATGTTGTTACCTCCTTTCCTTGAAAATTTCATCTATGCATCCAAGCCACTGATTGAATTGTTCCAGAAAGAGAGGAAGTCTGAGAACTTCTTATGTCTTCTTTGATGTTTCCCAACAAGGACTCAATTGTGTTCCATTGCAAGCAATTCCAGTAGGTGCAGTTTGTCTTCTGACAGTTTCTAATACGTGAGTCCTGCAATCTCGTTCCTCCATTGGAGTTTGACATTCTAGTCCAACTCCTGGGGTCCTAGCAATTATAATCCATTGGTATGCTTTGCAAAGATTCCCTATTCATACATGTGGAGTCTGAAGTATCTCTACACCTGACCAGATTTAAATCTCAATCAGAAACGATAGTTGGTGATCCTCAAGAAGCTTGACCCGATGTCTAGCACCTCAAGAAGTTTTCCCGATACTAACGTTCCCGGGGTTTCTAAAGTTCTCCCGGTCCATCTTCATGATCCTTCTCCCGTGGTTTGAAACGCTCCTCCGTGAGGAAAGCTCTACCCAAGTTGCCTAGTAGAAGTTGCCTCTTCATCTGTTGGAATCTTGTTCTACATTCTCCCTCAGAGACTTAAGGCCTTGTGCAAAGTTCATATTCTGAATCCTTGAAAAACAGTTGTCTACCAACTGGAAACTCCTTATCAATCTCCCATCACACGCATGTGTCTCCTACCTGTCAAATCAAGGGATGCTCGAAGCCTCATCCTAAGTTCTACTAGGAGGTACCCGGTCGTTGTATCTTCACCAAGATCCATCCTCCCGCTGAGGTTTCCTTCTTTCCTATGGTGTACGTTGATAGTGACCTCGAAGTAAAGCCGATGAAGATCTCCATGATGCCCTTGATAAACCTCTTCAAGAAAGGAGCCGAGAAGATCGTGTGGTACCGTGGTAACCTTCTTTCCTCTTTCCTACTCTAAGAATCTCGGGACGAGATTCCTGTAAGGGGGTAGAATTGTAACAGCCCCAAGTTTGTGAACTGAAATTTTGTGAATAAAATTTCCACTTTTGCATTTCCTTCATACATCATGGCTTTAATTGTTATAAGTGTTCAAGTTGAAACAAAGTTATGAAAGCAAATGAAAACAAATAAAACAAGAGCACCAACTATAATCAAATCCTCGCATTTCAAAATGTGTGGATTTTGACAAACACAAATACAAATGCTAAACCATATTTGTCAAGGAACTTCCAAGAGTTCAAAATTAATATTTGGAGCTTGCTTAAATTTTCTAAAGGAAAATAAATTGGAATTTAAGAAAATTGCCATAAGCAACTCCCTATTTTAATCCCCAAGCAAATGGACTCCAAATGCCATAAAAATTTTAGGAGTGCTTGCCAAAGGTGCAGGGAGGATGCACATACAGAATTTTTGGAAGTGTTTAAGTGCCCCCAATTAATTCAAATACAGTGCTGGTTATTTCAAAACAGAGCTGAAAAGGACCTAGCTGTAATTGAGAAAATAAGCCAAGGGGGTTTTCTGTAAAACCGTCTTCGTCATCTTCTTGTAGCGACCGACGGCGAGCTTGCTGGAGCCGCACCCGCTCGCCGCCGTGCCCTCCACTGCTCCCCTGCTCGACGTTGTCCACCCCGAGGGGATAAGAGCACCACCGAGGCGTGCTCTGCTCTCTCTCTCCCCCAGAAATATCTCGCTCCCTTTTTCCTCTTTCTCCGCAGCCATGGCCGAGCCATAGCTCTCGTCTGTCGTCGAATCGCCGCCGTTCTAGGAAGCGCAGAGCAGATCGAAGCACACTGCCGCCTTCGCCGCGACGTCTACTTCCTCTACGTCCAAGTAAATCGAGCTCGGGTGCCGCGAATCGAGCTGGCCGTCCGTTTCTTCCTCCGCTCCGGCCGAAGCTCCGCCGCCCGATTGCCGCCGCCTCCGAGCACCGCAGCTCCAACGGAGCACATCCACGCTGCTAGGGTGAGCAGAGCAACCTCTGGGACATCCCCATTCCCTTCCTCTCGCTCTAGTTCACCTCGTAGTAGCAGTTCGCCGTAGCTCGCCGACGGCCGCCGCTATTCGACGTCCATTCCGGCGACTCCGGTGACCGTTAGGTAGCGTCGCCGCCGTATATAGGCTCGCCGAGCTTGCGTGCATCGAACGTGCATCCTAGCTCGTCTCCGCGCACGCGGTGTTGACGGATTCTTGATCGACACCGACGGCGGCCACCGCGCGCCGCGCAGGTCGTGGCACCGTTGTGGTCAAACGGCCGCTGGGCCCACGTGCTTGCGTGGCTTGCCTACGTGGCCCCTGGCCCACTAGTCAGTGACCTGGACTAGCCACGAGCTCGGTACAAAAGTTCCAGCACGTTTTATAAGAATTAAAAGAAATTGCTTAATTGGTTTCAAATTCAAATAGGAAATGGTAAAATCAATAACTTTTAAAATACTTGTCCAAAATTCACAAACAAGGTACCAAAATGCTCAGAAAAGTGACACCTGTCTAATGGTACAACTCACACATCCAAATGAAGTAGTTTAATTGATGTTTTATTAAATTGAAGAAAAGGGCAGAAAAGAAATGAATCTAGGAAAATCCATATCTTTTTATTGATAGATCAGAAAAATGCAAACTTGGTCTCTAAATGACCAGGGGAAGAAACTTTACATTTTTCATGTCAATTGCATGTTGAAATGATTACTGGAAATAAATGTTTCTTGCCTTTTTGTGAAATGGCAGAAATGAAATGGATGTTGTAAAATTCATAACCTTGTAAAAATTGATCCAAAAATTAAGTGTGATATGCCAAAATGTTCAGCAACAAAAGTACTTCAAGTTCCACTTCATTTCCAAGCATGGATAAATAGTTTTAGTGTTGTTTAAAATAAATTGCTAAAATGGCAGCAATAAATCAAATATTGAAAACGCAATAATTTTTTATTGGTTAATCCGAAAAATGTGTTTAATATATCCAAATGCTCATAAAGATTATGATCTAACCAGTAACATCAATTGCATGCATGTGTGATCAATATTTCAGTACTGTACTTTTTCAAGATTGTCTAATTCCATTAAGTTTAAATATGGGGAGTATTCCAAACAATGCAATAAATATAATTGGGACCCATTAAACTTGTTGGTCATGTTTAATGTTTTTATGGTGCATTTAAAATGTCATATCATCATGTGCTTGTGCATTGCACTTGTCTCCACTACTTATAAACAAGCAAACTTTGCAGGAAAATGGAATCTCAACCGTCCATCCACTAACATCCCACGGTACAGAATCATTTGTTCTCCCTCCCCCCACCCCCACGATTTCCGCCCCCACCTAGATTTCTGCCCGCTAATTATCTCCAAAAAATATCACCCAAACTGCTCCCTCCCGCCTCCGCAATTCTTCCCCCACGAAATCGCATCCTTTGCGTTCCGCCATACACGGGACATCTCCCACCCGCCGCCACCGTTCTGTCGTGTGCTCGCGCGCCGGGACGCATAACCATTGATCGCCGTATCCATTGCACGGACGAGGACGCGCCGCCACCGCTCATCCTCCTAGCGACAGGGACGGAGTCGCCGCCTTGGCCATTCATCGACTGTAGGCGCAATGCTGCAGTTGTTCCTTTGCTCGACCGAGGACAACACAGTCGCCGCTGTCCTTCCTTCGCGCGGCCGGAAACGATACAGACACTGCCGCTTTTCCTCCGCGCCACCAAAGACGCAACTCCCTGGGATCGACGACCTGAACTTTTGTCATCGCGGCACTGTCTCCTACTCTCCTGCGATCTTCTTCGACATGCTAGAGGTGAGGATATGAATCTGACGGGCCATGGTCCCTGGCGGCGTCCACGAAGCAGGATGAGTAAATCACGACGTTGTGGCGTGTGCACCCACCAAGCCTCCATCAAAGATCTGCAAGAGAGTGTTTGTCTCAGCAGCTGACAGGGTCGGACAGCAGCGGACCGGCCCGGTCCGGCCGTATATGTCGATGCTGATTGATCGAGTTGAGCCACTATACCAGTGCATGAAGGTTTATGTAATCCAGGTCCAGGTCCAGCTCTGTATTATTTCTTTGCTGCAATCTGGTTATCCAAACTTAGGTAGGATGCTTAATATAAAAGATTTGTTACCAATACATGTTTCGTAGTCTTCTTGCAGTTTGGTTATCAAGAAAAGTTTTGCTTTGAGTAGTACCGCTCCTAAGTTTTATTCCTTTCTACTTTTGATTGCTTTTCTTTTTAAACGGATTGATAAGATTTTCTGAGAAGTGCTATAAGTGATGATATAAATCTAATACCAAAATTACTATTGTTGTTTAATGCCCTAAGTACCTCACTCCGAAGCAATTCGAAGTTTGCCCTGAATACAGTACCAGGAGAGAAGCTAAATCCGCGGCAGATATTGATGATGTGCTGACTGACAATACACAAACTGTATGAAATTCTAAATCCGTTGAATTTTCAATCATTTTCTCAGTCAGTTGTGATGATGCACTGTCTCCAGTCCTGCTTCACCCTCTGTAGAGATACGTTCTTTGGTTCTTGTACCTCTGAACACTGTACAGCTATGTGCAAAAATTGAGGAAGATTGTGGAAGAGAATTGGAAGAAGCTAGCTTATGAGTTATGTTCTTTCGAGATTTTACATTTTTTTATCCTTCAAAAAGCTGCAAGCATGAACAGGGTGATCCCACCCCCCACCCCGCAGGTTGCTGATAAGGTTATTCATTAACCTTTGTTGCATTTTATACCTCAGAAAATTTTATACCTCAGAAAAGAGGGTTGTCCTGATGGAGAGTTCATGGTGGAAGAAATGATGTGTTTATGGGATTGTTTGATAGAACTTTAAGTGCTACTATATGATTACTTCCCCCTGTAGAATAATAATTGGTCGTTACAACAAAATGCCTGGTGTCCCTTATGTTGTTTTGGCCTGGAACTATTATATGCATATTCTGTTGTATACTTGTATGCAGCATTTAAATTTTCATGTTGGATATGTGCTGCGGTGAAGGACAAAGTAATGCTGCGTTGGGATTGATCTCCACATGTTGCCTCAAGACTGCCGCTCGTAGAGGATGCACTCTTGTTGAAGCTAAAAAATTTATCTATTGCAATTGTTTTATATGTCGCTTTTAAACGTATGCTATGTAAGACAGTTTTATGTATAATTAGGGACATCAACTTCACTTTTTTGCCACATTGATGTTAAGGATGTTTCAGGAAGTATTCCAATTTCGAAAGGAACACAAATATGAGTATTGTGCTTGCATGATTGTTGCAACTTTTATAAATTATTTAAAATATAACCAATATAACATATAAATAATATGATTTCAACTTGTATTAGTCGTGTGTTGCACGTGCAAAGCTACTAGTTTTATATGGTGTGGTATTTGATTGTGCTTTCCGGTGTTTTTATACATCGATAGATCAAGGAGTCGGGGTTTCACCACAATACCCGGACGACCCGTATTACCAGCCCGCTGAACAAGGCAAGCGTAATCCCCCCTCTGAGCATGTCTCCACCTATGTTTCCGCAAATATTTTCTCCACTATAATATTGCATGCGATTCCAAATGTCAATTTGGTTGGATTAGAGTATCCTATAGTTGCATTAAGTTTCCGATGCCATTACCTGTTTCCCCTCCTAATATCCATAGGAATGTATTGCTGCCGGAGTTACTTAACTATGCTATGTATATGCTTAGCCATGCTTAGTGAAATGCTGAGCAGTCCGGTGGATGTTTCGTTGTTGTGACAGTGATGGAATGTTCGGATGTGATGGAGAAATGGTGGTGACTTTAATAAACTGTTTAAAGGCGGGGATGAGAGGCCACAGTGGATGTGGTGGGTTGTCTCGTTCTCGTCGCCTAGATGCGAGTTCTCGCCTACGAGCCAAGATGAGCGTGCAACCATGCGTGGGCATATGGAACCTCGTCGACCGATTAACTTGTGGCGGACTAGCCGAGGGTCCTCTAGTTTGGCTTTCCATTTGCGCGTGCGTTGAGGATGGTGGCCAAGACGGAGATGAGGACTGTGGTGTCAGGAAAATAAGTGGCCGCGAGACAGGGTGTTGGAGGCACCTCTTGTCCTACCGCCACTGATGATCCTGGGTTAGTCTTAAGCGAGGTAAAGCTTGTAGCCGCTCCCACCCAGCCGGCTTTCCCCGGAAGAGAGCTAAGAGCTAGGCAATGGGCCGGACGGTACGCATGGATAAGAAGCTGGGAGGGCCCTCGGGAGCCTGGCGACTTTCACATTGTACACCCCTGTAGGGATAAATCTTTTCGAAAAGCCGTGTCCGCGGTTATGGACGACTTGGTGACGGATTCAGAGATCATAGAATAACTTGAACGAAATGATTAAAACCTGGGTACTAAAGGTGCCACTCAAGATTGCAAGGTTGACTTCCTCGGGGGTGATTCGGGGAGGTGCCTTTGTAGAACAGGTACAATGGTTGATGGTGGTTGATGATGAGAAAGGTGATCAAAAGAAAAGAGTTACTTCTTACCCCTTTTGAAAATATTCTAATTAGTCGATGCCATGGAGTTATGTTTCTATAAATAAAATCAGCTTTATGCAAAACAGCCATAAAACTTTGAAAGCCTCATCGAGCTAAAGCTCTATATTTAATCTTGCGAGTTCGTCGAACTCAACGTCGTTTGTTTTGTTTCAGAGGAGGACTTCACCGACCTCGAAGGTGGGTTCTTTGTGGACGTCGACGAGTAGTCTGGGGTTCCCAGGTGGCAGCTTGGGACATCCCGGAACAGCTGGCGCTTGACTGTTTATCTGTAGGCCTCTTAGGCCATAATTTGGATCTTGTTGATTAGACAACTTAATTCGCTTCCGTCTGGTGTAATGTTGGGTCTGTGACCTCTGGTTGTAATTTGCTATCTTTCTCTATTATAAGAGTTGAACTATAATGATTTGTGTCGTAGAGTCTGTGATGTGCCAGTTGTTCCACAAGTCTTGATCTCTCTATTATGCATTGATAGTTGAGCCTGTGTTAAGGCATCAATCGGGGTGTTGCGTTGCCGATGATCAATTCCGAGCAACGTCTGCCAAAGGTTTTGGCCGGGGATTGGAAAACCCGTAACCTCCAGTTGTATCGCTTAACCGGTGACACTCAGCATCACTGTATAGCAGTCGGGTCGGGGCGCCACAACCATGGAGCGCAGCGTCGCGGTGGCCTCCACTCCGGCGGCAGCCGAGCCTACGATCATCCTCTGCGAGAAGTGACTCGCGTACGTGGAGGAAAGTTCCTCCGCAACGAGTAGAGAAGTGGTGACCAGGCCAACGCTAGGGCCACCCTCCTCGCTCAGTGGCAGAGCTTGGGCCGATTGACTCCAGGGGGAGGCAAATGGGCTACAAACCCATGTTCGGCCACTGTTTGGGGGGGGGGGGGGAATGGGCTAGATAGTACAGTTTTGGGACGAAAGTAGCTTAAATATTACTCCCTCTGTTTCTTAATGTAACGTGTATAGTTTTTTTAAAGAAAATTTGAAAATATAAGGTGTATTGCGATTTATGGATAATTTTACGCATCAAAAAATGACTTTCAATCTATAACGGAGAAATTTAAAGAATTATTTGCAATATGTGACTGCTAGGGACTCCCCTCTCCCAATTTTTTCTGGGGAAAATGAGTCCACCGTATGCAAAATTCCCATGTCTTAATATTCGTGCAAAAAACTATACGCGTTACATTCAGGAATGGAGGGAGTACTGGCTTTGGGATAAAACATTCCTTGGCTGGGGGGAGGGGGGCAACGGCCCCCTGAACCACACATAGCTCCGCCCCTGTCCTCGCTGAGGAATTCCGAGCCACCAACTCCAAGCTCGAGGTGGAGCACAAGACGGCGAAGAGCGAGTTCATAGCGTCCATTGTTCTCGGCGCAGGTTACATCTGCCTGACGATCGTCAGAGCTGCCCTCAAGATTTACACCATGTGCTGCCATGGGCGGCGTGCGCCAAACGCTACGGACAACACGGGCAAAGATGCATCCAACTCCGGCAATGACGGGGCTAGTCTCGACAACAACAAGGTCGCCGATAACGTCGTGTAGGTAAAGGCGTAAAGCAGCTGAATGAAGCTCGTGTTACAAAAAGGGTCTCCTATATATACCATCCCAAATACAACTTCAAATTCAGATGTAACACGAGGATAGCTCGAGCTTCGACGAGGAGCCGAGCCGGCTTGGCTTAGCTCGAATTCTAGGCCTGGCTGACAGTCCTCTTACCGTGCTGTGCCGGGTCACAGATTCGCAGGCTCGTTCGATGAGCCTCTGCGCGCATAGGCCACGAGCAGCCGGAAGCTGTTTGTCCTGGGCGCATCACTCATCAGACCGAGGGAATCGCAAGCACAGATGTCGCCCTGTGGCACTCAATTGAAATCATGAATCAAACAGATTCTGAAGTTTTCTGAAACGAGATTCGGAACATAAATTCAGTGCTGTTCTTGTGCAGGGTACGGCAGGTCCGACAGTACAGTCAACTAGAAGTAGTTCCCAGAAGCCAGAAGCACTCGCACGAAGCTAACGAAGCTAGCTAGCTCTTACTGACGAGTGGCGAGGGAAAGCCGAAGAAAATCTCATCGTTTTACACCAAAATTACACATCTACAGCTACGTACAGCAAGAAGAAGAAATGGGGAGAACAATTAAGCAGCTGGTTACCACCACAAACCAATCATCGTCACCGGCGAGAAGGAGGGTCCGGGGAGCCTCCCCGGAAGGACTCCCAGAAGACGGGCCAGTTGCGGCGGGCCTCGTTCCAGCCGAGCAGCGAGCCCTCCCTGGCGGGGTCCCAGCTGGCGGACACGATGCCGTAGCTCACGCCGGCCAGCGCCGCCCCGAAGAAGACGAAGGACAGGCCGTAGGGGATGAAGCTCGGAATGTCCACCTTCGCCACCTTCTTCAGGTAGTAGAACGCCGGAAAGAAAGCCAGCCCCAGGGACAGCGGAATGCCCACCGACGCCCCCACCCGCCGCATCATGCGGTTCGTCACCACCTCCGGGATCGCCACGTCCTTCTCTTCTTCTTCTTCATCGTCGTCCTCCTGCTCGTCTTCGTCTCCTTGGTCTGCGGCGAGAATCTGCTGATCGACCTTCTTTTCTCCGCCCCGCCTGTTCTTCTTGCCGGGCCGGCCGATGGTGATGACTTTGGGCTCCTCGTCGTCGCTCCTGGAGTTCTTGTTCCTGCGCGCGTGCAGAGGGCGCGCGCGGCTGTGGGGAGTGGCTGCCCCATGGAGACGGAAGATAGAAGTGGAGCTGCAGGAGAAGGCAGCGGCGGCATGCGTGCGCGGCGCAGAGAGCGGCAGCTCCATGACGAGAGCTCCGGTCCGGGTCACTTGCGAGCTGAGGACATCTTATCTCTAACGCGTGCGGGGACGGAGACGGACGGCCTTGAGCAGAGCCCTCAGATGGAGAAGTCAAGATTTCTAAAATCAAACTTTCATTTTTATATTGACCAACAAAATAGTTTTTATTGAAGGAATTTTTTTAAGGGAAATATTAATCTATTAATCGAATCTATTTTCAGTGGATAAATTTGATTCTTTGTCTCAGCTAAAGAATATGATAGATAACTTGATACAATTGTTTCATAGACCTGTGGCACAGTTAATGGAAACAATTTTGTAAATAAAAATACCCCCTCTATCATAGGACGTTTTAGCAAAGTAAAACCACTTGTCAAAACGTTTTATATTGTAGACAGAGGGAATAAATAAGAAACCATAGAAACTTGGAAGAAATTACGTTGACCAAGAGAAGTTGAAACTGCTTAGATTATTTAGATCACTCCTATTATTACCAACTAGGGAGAAAATAAAAATGAGCAACAATTCCATGTGTATACAAATAAATATGTTCGTGTCTATGATAAAATTTTGAACAAAAGCATACATGCGTTCCCCTATGGGCATCTGATGACCAAGTTAAAAAAATCATTTTTGTTTTGGAAATAATAAATTATTAAAGATATCCAATGTTTGATGACAAAAATTAGAAACTCCTTGAATTTTAATAAAAATAAAAAAGAAACATTTATTGAAATAAAAAGCATAATGGATTATCCGTGAACATCCAAAAAATATATTATTTTCAGTTCTTTCAGAATCTTTTGAATTCTCCTTATTTACATGTCTCACGTTCACATTTTATTATTAACTGTCACGGAATAATTATTTGTTTATATATTTATTGACTTATTATTTTTATATTAGGACCTTTTCAGTGTAAATTATGTTATTTTTTATAGTATTCAAAATTTTGTTTTTTAATAGTTTTATCAGATTTTTTGTGTTTTCTAGGTTGCCACATGTATGAAAGTAATCGCCATGACATCCATCAAACCTCTATGAATAGAGTGAGACACCCGATATATCGCAGTTCTTAACATTTAAAAGCCTAGTTTGTCCGGTTTTGGAATATACAGACTAATGTTGTACCCGCTAGATAGTTGAGGAAGCATATTTTTAGTGGAAGACACGAATCACTCTCTTGCAAAGAGATGTTTTTTACATAATCGCAAAAAGTTACATGTCAGTATTGTTTGCTTATCGTTCACATTTACCTGGGCGTCGGCAACAGTTCAACTGCATGGAAATCCTTTCGTGGGGTAGCATGTCTTTCAAATGTACTCCCTCTGTTTGGGTTTTATAAGCGCCCTCAAATTTAAATCAAAATTTGAACCAAGATTTTACGTAATAAACTATTCAGTTATATAACAGAAAACACATACCATTGGATTGGTATTCGTAAGATCTTTTTAGGTGGTATAACTTTTATTCCATTTAACTCGTATTTAATTAGCTAAAACTATGGTCAAAATTTGTCTCAAAATTCTAGGGGCGTTATAAACCCACACAGAGACAAGATTTGGTTGGGGAAAATTTAGAATGGAGCTCGTTCTTTCTCACTAGACTTGGTTCGGGACGGCTGGGTCGCGGTCGGCAACGAGTAGCGGAAGAGGGGGCCGTGGAGGTTGTCCCCGTCGTTTGCCGCCGGAGAAGACAGCCGGAGTTGGGTCGTTTTTTTTAGGGGAGCCGGAGTTGGGTCGTGGACCGCGCTCTGTGATCGCATGGGATAGATAATACGCACCGTAAGGAAGCCCATTAGCCCAATACTAATCCAATCCGAACTCCTCGCGCACGCACACCGCCTTGAACAAAACCCTATAAATCGCTTCGATCGGATCCTCCGATGACCGGAGCCCTGCGTCGACCAAACCATGGAGGGATCCTTCCTCGCGCCTGCCGTGGACGACGCCCCAAACCACCCCACCTGGGTTCTCCTTGACAAGAACCCCTACGAGGACGACGACGGCAAGACCTGCTTCGACGACGGCAACAACGCCACCACCGCCTCCGCCGTCACGAGCGCCGGCCGCACCGTCAAGGTCACCTTCCGCCTCGCCTCCCCGCCATCCGTCTCTCGGTTCTGCTTCCATGACATCGAGAACGAAAGCCACTATGCCTACTATGACAGTGTGGAGGCGGAGCTTATCTCCTCGGCCAAGGATCTCGTCCTCTTCCGATCAAGTTCCCGGGAACAGCCTGATCTCTACGAGTACCTCGTCTACCAGGCCGCATGCCACCGCGGCGACAGCCTGCCCGCCCTCAAATTGATCCCGACTATTCATCCCGGTATGTCGTATCCCGGCATCTTGCCATGCCACGACGACGATCGGGAATTCCTCGTCGCCGATCTCTCCCCGACGCCCGACCACGGGCACTACGTCCTCGACGTCTTCTCGTCCAAGACCAACAAGTGGGTCACCTGGTGGTTGCAGCTGCAGTCACCTCGTCGTGTCTGTACAGAAGATTTACCTCCCCACAAGGTGATTACGCTAGGAGGAGGCTCGTTGGGCTGGGTCGATCTCTGGCGGGGCATCCTCGTGTGCAACGTGCTCGACGAACACCCCGTTCTCCGTTTCATCCCGCTGCCCAAGCCCGGAATCGACTTGCGCCGGAAGGGACGGGTGGGTGACCCGCAGGTGACAGACCCGCAGATGATGCGGGATGTCACCTGCTGCGACGGCATCATCACGTTCGTCGAGATTGACTGCCGTTTCAAAAAGGTTCCTCTTACCGACATCAATGCCAATACGGCGATGTATGATGATCTCGACGGGGAAGCCATCATCTATGATTCAGAGCTCCTCCTCGAGAAGGGTGATCCTTCACGCCCCGTAGCATATGGTATCATGCCTGACGGTTGGAAGATACGGAAATGCTATAGACATATTTCATGGGACTACTGGCGCAAGGGCCACGTCGTCGATTCTGATGACGTCCAGATCGACAACACAAGGCATTCAATGGACGATAATACTCAAAGATGGACACTGGAGTACCTCGCATCAGTAGCCTACCACCCGAACCCGACCCTTAGCGCTCGCGGCGACGACATTGTCTACTTGCGGTCTGTAAACATATGGATGGTTGGCATTGACCTTGGAAAAAAGACGGTGGAAGTTGCCGAGGAAATTAGTATTGATTCTTTCCGACATCCGAGGTTGCTTTCATGTGCATTCTCGAAAATCTGAATGCAAACTCCAAAAAAAGTTTCCAGAGTAACAATCATTTTGTTAGAATAATTTTGTTCTGTGAGTACACAATGTGACCGATACATATTTTAGAGTAATTTCATGTTCCAGTTAAATATATTTACCTAATTAACTATTTTACCTACTGGCACAAGTTGATATAAATCGAGACATGCGGTGAGGAAGTATGTGTTCATCAAATTAGTGGGGCTTATAAGTCATAATTAAGTTTTTATTCAACTTGTATTACTCGGAATAATCTGGTATATAATGTAATTGTCTCTACATCTACATTAATGATGGGACCGACTATGTTGCTGTGGTGCTTGGTGTGGCAAAGAATAGGGTGGTTTAGGCAGTAAAGTAGGTGGAGCAAGGATGGAAATCATTGGCGGTGAAATACGAAATGGGACATTTACAGGAACACCGTCTTTAGCACTAGTAACTATAGTGCAATCAGTATAAACAACCGTGAGAACATTTGGAACAGTGGAAAATGAATTTGTCACTACCGTAGTTCCAACCTTGTTGAAACACCGACTGAAGGTTAGTGACATGAGTTACCTTGTGGGGGATGTTCTTCCGTTCGTACATCAACAAGCTTAATTAGACTTCACACAATTGAGCAAAAATTTAGAGCCTTTTTTTTTGAAAGGAATGCGGTAGGGGAAGCCCCTACAGCGGATTTTTTTTAAAAATCATAAGAACCCAAATCTACATCCGTGAGGATTTAAACCTGGGTGGCTGGGTTGTACATCCACTTACCTAACCAAGTGAGCTGAGCTCACTTCTTAATTTAGAGCCTTACTCCCTCTAACTTAATTTATTGGGCAAACTACGGCAATCTCTGAGACCAAGGCATGTGTCTATTGGGTGAAAAAAATTTCCTAACATGACAGTTATTGCAAAGAGGACCAATGACTAGCGCATGCATTAGGCTAATTAAACGAAGATTTAAATAAAGCGCATGAAGATTGGCCGACGGAAGCGCCCTCCATAATTAAAAGGAGTGTCAATTGCCAAATCATGCCCTATTCTCGATAATATCTGATTTCGTATTGTGATTAATAAACCGGAATGGAGGGACTAGATACGTCCCAATTCATGTAGAGCGTAGGCTAGAAGCAGGGATTCTACAACAAGCCAACGGGATCCAACTCGCATGAACTAAAATGTCACCAATGATGCATGGAATCAGGACGAGGGACTTCAGGAGCCACTTGCTCAAATAACCACACTCGGAAACCAGATATGCACCCGAATGTTCGCCGCCCACCATTTCGCCAACAACAACGATTAACACAGCCACCGTAAACAAGATGGGATGAAATTTTACCCGAAAGGTTAACCATCCAACACTCCACTGCTCGATTCATCACCGAAGAATGTATGTGCTCTAATACCCTTGTGAGGATCTAGAAATGGACACATAATTTAGAGTTAAATTGGGGATGGTTTTACTGATAGAGGGATGATTTCTCAAGTCATACTGATGGAGGAGCAAACCATAGCTCCGCTATTCTAGAGCGAATAGCTTGTTCCTTCGTATCTGCTCCTAGGTTATAACTTTCCGATTAACAACAAACAACAACTTACGAAAAGAAGATCTTGGCAACTCGTTTACGTAATGGTTTCAACGTCAATCTCAGCCCTCCATAACTTGATGTTGTCGTAGTCCTAATCTTTCGGTGATATCGGATATTGGGTCGTGACACTCATCAGGCATGTCGTGGTGGCCACCGGCGAGATGGAGTAGACGTCGGGATTCGTGAAAGAGAGGTGTTTTCGTCTTTTCATGAGAGGCGGTGCATTGTGTTTCGATATAAATATATTTCCATCAGTTTAGACTTTTGTGATAGATGGATAGTGCATCGATTCTATATGTTATCACAGTTGCTCACGTAGTATTAAAAAAAGATTCTACGTCATGCACCGAACCCACACTAAGTACTAAAATAGGCTAAGCGTGAGGGGTGTTTTTGAATATAAATATATTTCCACAAGTTTTGACTTTTGGTTGTGAACCCTATTGAATTGATGCAAAACTAGAACAAGATGGTTGTGAACATGGTGGCAGCTGGAGCGTGTCTCGACGATGTTGGTAACATGGTTGTGAACCAAGATTTTGTCCAAAATCTAGAACCAAGAGGAGTACCTTCGAAGAGCCAAACAAATACCCACTTTGACCATGCTTCACCCTTATTTTCAACTATGAATTTTGATAAGCAATTTGCAAGTTGTGTGTTTCTTTTCAAAATTAAATTGATGTTTAGTATTGATCAAGCAAATTCATATGCATAGATGTTCTATTAAAATAAAAAAAATACGACTAAGGGAAACCTGATTCGTGGACTCCGGGTGTACCTGAAGGGATGATATCCCATACTCAAATAATTCTTTTAAAAAACCTTAAGAGCCATGTGGTAACAAGGGATGTTTCTAAAAATAGTGTTTATGAGACTTAAGTTGATGACATATGCATTTATTAAAAAACAAGCATTAGAGAATTTTACTAAAGTCACATATCATCATCATAATTCTTATCAACACCATTTTCAAAAACATCCTTAGTTAACATTGATCTCAAGGATTTTGAATATATTTATTCGTGCAAAGATATTATCCCAACTCATAATTTCATTCTAATAAGCACATTTGTGCATGACACCTAATATACATAAGTAAATCAGGAGTATAAACACGATTGATTGGACTCAGCTAACAAAGTATTACCATGATGTACCATAGCATACAAATTTGCTTGATCAATACTAAGCATCGTAATTTTTTTAAAAATAAAACATAAATTGTAAATTGCTTGTAAAAACTCATAATTAAAAATACGGGCAAAGCATGGTCAAAGTGGGTACTTGTTTGGCTCTTCAAGGTACTCTTTTGTTCTATATTTTGGACAAAATTTTGTTCACAACCATATTTCCGAAATCGTCTAAGGCTCTAAGCATTCAAAAATAAACTAAGAAAAGCAAATAATGCACGAAATGTTATCTACTTGTCTAACCTTCATGATGTTGGTGATATTGGAAAGATAATTTAATTTGTGCCTCATAAGAAAAAAATAATGCTATTTGAATTTGTAAATCAAAACTTATAAGGATTTGAAATTATTACTAACTATATCAAAGGAGGCCAGAATCGGGGCCTATCCGCGCTCCGTTCACTGTAGCGTACTGCAGCAGCTACAGTGTGCTACAGTGTTGAACAGCGCGTCGATCCACGCCGTCCGTCCCCAATCGGACAGGCCGCCCAGCATGCCCGTGACGGTTTTATAAAAACATCCCTCACAAAAACAACAATTGCTCCTCCATCCACGATTTCTCGACCGCATGGACCTATCCGCGAATTACCAACACGGGAGGGACTTTCCTACAAAACCGCCACCACACCCCCTTCCCCTTCTCGGTCTCGCGCCGGCCCGTGGTCGTCGCCGCCGCCGACGCTCGCCGCCGCCGCTGCGCTCCTCCACGACCAAGTCCAAGCACGCTCCCGGCTCCGCCGCATTCTCCTCTCCATCCTAGCCCATAATCGACTGCCGGGACGCCTCACAGCCGTCGTAATCATCGTCGGCGTGGTCGTGTCGTCCGCCGCCGCGGATTGGTCGCCGCTGGCGCGCCCGGCGACCAAATGGTCCGCCGCGCCGCCCGTTGGGCTCGCCTCAACGCGCGCCACCGGATCCGCGCCGTGACGGCCTCGGTCGCGTCCGCCGCCGCGTGCGAGCGCGAGCTCGGCCGCGCCGGCTCGCCCGCCGCCGCCGTATGCTGACGTCACGCAGCGCGTCATCATGGCCCCACCTGTCAGCCCTTTCGTGCGCGCTAAAAAAACAGAAAACCGCAAAATTCATAACTTTCAAACCGTAATTCGCAAAAATTGAAGAAAAATACCACAATTTGTAGAAAAAATAGATCTTCACAGCTACCATATCTAATATGGCTCTTAAATTAATTATGCACCTTAAGAAAAAAAGCTGAAATACCATGAAAAATACATTACAACAATCAGGAAAATAAATGTTGACTATATACGGCAAAAAACGAACATGCTCAAACATTTTGAATTTGTGAATATTTTAACAAAAAACAAATGCACTTCCTCAGATGATATGTAGTTACATTCATTAAATGCCCACATAATGCATTTCTTCTGATTATGGACTCACATTAAAATTTTCAACTTGGTAAATATTTGGTTGCAATCTAGATGGACTTCCCTAAATGTGGATTTCAATTCAATAAGTGTGCATCGAACATGTTTAAATATTTTTCATTGTGGATATTTGGGAGAAAAACAAATGCATTCCCTCTCATTATGTGGAGTTAAATTAAATAAGTGCTCACATAATGCACTTCCTCCAATTATGGACTTAAATTGAAGATTTCAGTTTGGTAGATAGTTGGACGTAATCTAGATGAACTTTCTCTAAATATGGAATTGAATTCAATCAATGTACATTCCTACTCATTATAGTCTTAAATTGCATAATACTGAAAAGATAGGAAAATGTTTAAAAATTATTATTTGCTAAAAAAAATGGAGATACTCCAAAATATATCAACGTTTTTGCAAAAATATATGCTAACTACTTACGACGTAATGCCAGCAAATTGGAACATTTCAATTTGGTTAATATTTGGATACAATCTAAACAAACATCATATAATTATGGAGTTAAAATTACTAAATGCTCATATCATGCGTTCTTGAACTATGGAGCTAAATTAGAAATTTATGGCGCAGCACAAGCACATATTGTTAACATTCTTTGACATTTTGACTTGGCAACTATTTAGAGACAACCTAAATGCATTCCCTCTGATTAAACGATTTTCAACCGCAATATTCTTTGAATTCCACTAAAATTTAAACTTTTTAAATTAGTGAATATTTGGATAAAATCGAAATGCATATCCTCTAATTATGTCAAATTTAGTTTTTAACAATTTCTCATATCAGTTTATAAAATAATTACACAGAATACTAAGAACTGAAAAAAATCATATCTTTTAATCTGCCATTCTTAGATTAGGCAACGCGTAAACATTTTTTAAATTCCAGTAATATAAAAAGGATCCAAATCTAAAAAACTTTTCAAAACGAAATTTTTACGAGGTCTAAACAATTTTCAACCGCAATATTCTTTGAATTCCACTAATATTTAAACTTTTTAAATTAGTGAATATTTGGATCAAATCGAAATGCATATCCTCTAATTATGTCAAATTTAGTTTTTAACAATTTGTCATACCAGTTTATAAAATAATTACACAGAATACTAAGAACTGAAAAATCATATCTTTTAATCTGCCATTCAGAAAAATACAAATAATATACCAAAATTTGCATAAAAAAATATTTACACCTAACGCATTTCCATGCACAATTGAACAACTTAAAAAAAATAGAAGAACCAATATAACCTTTTAATATTAATTATGGAGCTTATGGAAATAACATCTGTCAACTTTTCACATAATTTCCTACAAATTACTAAATTCCTTACAAGTGGGCCCCATATTATTTAGACACTTTCCACAAACTGATAAATACTTTAAACCCAACATCTTCAAATCCTTCCATCCAAAAAAAGGTGAAAAATAGTTCAAAGTAACCACAAAAAAAGAAAAAAAAATACTAACTAACTATGGCAAAATAAAAACATATTTACACGTTTCAACTTAGTAAAAATTTGGGAAAACCCCATATACACTTGCTCCAATTATATGGAGTTGAATTTAAAAATTTGTCTAGCCATGGAATTCAAATAAAAATATGTACATTTCCACCCATTGTGGACTTAAATTAAAAATAATAATTTTTCCACATTTCAAATTGCTTAAAAAACCCATATGCACTTGCTCCAATTACATGGAATTGAATTTAAAATTTTCTCTAGCCATGGAATTCAAATGAAAATATGTACATTTCCACCCATTGTGGACTTAAATTAAAAAACAATAACTTTTTACACATTTCAAATTGCTTAAAAAAATAGGAAATACACTAAAATATATCAGCATGCTCACAAATAAAAACATGCCAACTATTTACGTCAAAAAACAAACATGTTCGAAGATTTTGAATTGGTGTATACTTCGAGAAAAACCAAATGCGTATCCTCTAATTATGGCAAGTTGAATTTAATAAATGCTCCTATAATGCAATTTCTCCAAAAAAATGAACTTCAATTGGACATTTCAATTTGGATAATATTTGCATATAATCTAAATGAACTTCCTCTAAATATGGAATTCAATTACATAAATGTTCATTTTTCATCCATTACGTATTTAAAATAAATATAACTGGAAAATATAAACATATTCGAGCATTCCAATTTGCTTAAAAAAATGTAATACTCCAAAATATATCAACATGCCCACAAAAATGAATGCCAACTATTTATAGCACAAAACAAACAAATTTGAACATTCTTAATTGGTGAATAATTAGAGAAAATCAAAATGCATATCATCTAATTATGTGAAGTTTACTTTTTAATAAATTCTCATATAATACATTTCCTCAGATAATGGACTAAAATTGAACATTTTAAATTGGTAAATATTTAGATGTCATCTAAATGAACTTTCTATTGGACTGTACTCCTGGATATATCGACATGCTCACAAAAAATAAATGATACTTATTAATGCCAGAATACAAACAAACTTATGGAAATAAATGCTAATGCACAATATTTCCTCCAACTAATAAGTTCAATTATAAATTTATGGAAAGAAAAAACAAGCGTATTTGATCAATTCTATAATACAAATAATATGCCAAAATTTGCACTTTCATCCCTTTCCAATAACAATAACCATACACTCAAATATATTTTTTTGTCACCACAAGTGCGTCGTGACGCCGCACCATATTTGCCGAAAATGCAAATTCATTTCCTCAAATTATGAATTTAAAATTGAATTCACAAAATGCTCAAACAAGTAAACTTACATCTCTTTAAATATGAACTTAAATTTAAATAACGCTTTACTACATGCACATTTCAGGAAATCTCAAATTCTTTTCCTCCAAAGGTAAATTGAATACAGTACATCTCCTCTAAACAAGGATCTAAATTACAAATTTACGTCGAAATACAAACATAATATTTATACATAACCATTATATATTTCCACTAAATATGGTGGTAAATAAGAAAATTAGGGCAAGATGGAACTATATTTCATCTTTCCAATTTATCTAACATATTTACAAGCAATATAACTTAAATCTATCTAATTATGTACTCACATTTCTAAAAAAAATGCTTGACTACATGAATATTTCGAGAAAATACAAATTTGTTCGCTCTAATTACGGAATGATTTCAAATTGAATTTGCGCTAACTACATTATACACATTATAACTACTACCTTTCCTTACAATACATATAACACAATAAAAAAAATTACCACAGAATATTCTCAGCAAGGCCGCGGCGTGACGCCGCGCAATATTTAACTAGTATTTTTTTAGGAGTGGCTCCAACGACCGGTGGCCCAGCCTGGCGCTCCTGAAAAGGATTAGGCCCCGATTGGTTCACTGAAAATTAGCTAAAACGACACGTAAAGTTTACGGACCATCCTGCTAAAATTCCTCTGCGCCGGGGGTGAGAATTTCCGCTCCGTAATTCCAAACTCCAAACCAAGCCACACCTAGATTTAAAGTTTCGTTACAGTGTTACAGGGTCAGTTTTGTCTTTTTCACGTTTGGTTGCTTGTTTATACGTACAGTATTTTTTAACAGTTTTGTTGGTTGGTTGGCCACGCCGGTCGTTACGAGACTGACCGAAACCGCATCACGCCACACGCGCGGCGACAATGGCGTGGCCGTGCGCGTTCGTGGTCGTCCTCCTGTGCCTGTCCGGCGCCGCCGTCGAGACGGCGCTGGGCGCGAAGCGGTTCGCGATCCCGGACGACCTCCGCGACGTGGTGGACGACGAGGAGGACGAGGACTGGCGGCACTGGGGCGCCCCCGCGCTCCCAACCCGCCCGCCGCCGGACCTGTCGCGGATGGATCCCGCCGCGCTCCGGGCCGAGCTCCTCCGCGGCCAGACCGGGCCGTCGCTCGGCTTCGTCAAACTCCGCCTCGGCGTCCGCCGGTCCCGCGAGGACGTGGTGCGGATCGCGACGCGGTGGAGCGGCGTGCTGCGGACCGGCGCGGTGGCGGCCAAGTTCGTGGCCGTCGATTTCGGGACGCTCATGTTCACCATGGAGAGAGGCCGTGACGTGCTCGAGGTACGTAGTATCGCGCCCTGCGTTCTCTGACAATATACACAGAACTAAGACACTACAGGACTAGGACGGATCATGAGATCAAGATTAATCAGATACAGCATGTCAATGTGTGTTAATTCTGACAGAAATGAAATACAAATCAATTCGAGAAACAATTCTGTAGCACCACGGTCGTTTCTTTCTTCAGGCTCATTGTAGCATCATTCCTTCAGAGTATAGCATATGATATTCAGAGCTCGAGTGAAACAGCATCGTTGGTACGGTGCCTTTTTATTTCTGTTACTCTCACTCACTCTGAACGATGATGATTTTCTTTCCCTTTGCGTGTCCAGTTGAAAGAGTTCATTTTGGGGCAGCCAGATGCTTACGAGATCAAGATCGGGGACCAAGTTTTCCGGCGACCTGGAGACCCACCCCTGGAACAGGTCATCGAGATGCTACGCAAGGAGAAGATGAATAAGTCTGAAGACGAACTCTAGGTTCAGTTAGCTCGTGGGTGCAGTTCCTGTTAGGTGGTGATAGTGTGACTGTGACACAAATTCTTTTGCTTACAGTTGTGTGCGAGTAGCAGGTATCTAGCGACCAATAAGTGCAGGATGCTGCTAAATTTTCAGAAATCGCCACGATCAATAAATGCAGATGGAGATGTATAGATTAAAAGCGTTCTAGTTGCCCCTAGTGTGTGTTGGTTCAGAGTTTCAGTCTCGTGATCCTCGTCAGACATTGCAATAATACGTTCTGCAGTGGCCTCTGCTTTTCTGGGCCAAACAGATGATAATCCGTACTACCGATCAGTCAAATCCTGAAACCAAACAAGGAAACAAGCCAAGGAAGTGCAGGTTTAGCGACTGCCGGCCAGCTTCTGAACAAAGAACCGACAGTTTCAGTGGCCTCGCAGAAAGCGATCGATCCAACGTTCTAGATAAATCAGCGAGGGCGAAGCCGAGCTGCGGACCTATATATGCAGCAGTGTGTGTCTCTGTCGTCCTGAGTCTATGCAACGCAGTACTGTTCTCTACAAGCCGCCGCCGCCGCACTACCACCTTCTTGCAGCAGAAGCAGCGAAAGAAAACTTGGCGCTTCTCCAACGTGTTATCCAGATCGCACGTCTCATACCGACATGTTTAGGGAAAACCTGAAAGTGATTCCTGGAGACGACGAACACGTGCGCACATCGATCCTTTGCCGCCGCGCCTCGTTCGATCTTTCCCCATGATGATCGATCATGAATTCATGACACGGACTCGGTGTTTGTTTACAACACGAAACGAAAGGTCGACGCGCGGCGCATCGATCGTTTCCCCGGCCGGGCGGAGCGCGTTCTGGAGCGGGCCGTAGCGTCGGCGGCCGGCGACAGATTGATCGACATGGAAGCAAGGACAGACGCAATCCACCCGTCCGTGGGCCCCACATCGCGTTCCTGGCTCGCCACGTCCGCCTGGCCAACGTGCCACGTCGGAGCGCTCCCGTACGTCCAGGATCGATCCGACGCGGGACTCCGCAGCCTCTGGAGTCCTCAAGACCGGAATCACAACGAACGATACTTCGAGGCTGCGAGCATTAGGGGCAGAAAAGTCTTTTGGGCGGTCAGAAGGATTCCTAAAACGTCTTATATTTATAAACGGAGGAAGTAGCTTCGAGCTAGCCTTTCCTTTTCGACTTGTTTTCCCTTTGAGTGGCTGCCAACCTCTTGGTCATGCTTCCAAGCTTCGTCCTCCAACGGATCCATCATCGTAAGATCGATCGATGACTTGGCTTTCTGCCCAAGGATCCACGCACCACGGCGGTATCTATCCCCTCCTTCCTTCACCGAGGCACAGCCAGAAAAGCTTTATAAGCTAGCTTGTCTACATCCACCATTCGTCCCAGGCTAGCTTCTTCATTCACTTGGACGGGAAGAAAGAAACACATTGTATAGCTCCCTATAGCTATAGCTCGTACTACGATCGACCAAATTCAACTACACACAGACACGGCCATGGGCGCCGCCGCGTACTGCTTGAGGTGCTTTGGAGGGTGCGTGCGCCCGGCTGCGGTTAACAAGAAAGGTACCTACTTATTGCAGCATACGTAGATCACTTACAATAATTCATGTTTTTGTGTACTGTGTTCTCTCAGATTTTCATGCATGTAGGGCATATAGTTTGACCGTTCGAATTTGAACTTTGACTAATTTTTTCTTGTTCATATTTTAGTAATGGATACTTTTTTTTTTTGCGAGTATCACTAGTTATAGAATCACAATCATAACAAGTACTCCCTCCATCCCAAAAATTATAAGGCGCCCTTGATTTTTTTTATGTAAAAAATGCAAATTTAACTACGATTTGGACTTATAATATGTCCATAAAATTAGTACTCCCTCCTATTTTAAATACAAGACCACTATCAAAATAATGTTGCATCTATAGCAGGGCAAGTGCCTGCAAATTTAACTACGATTTGGACTTATAATATGTCCATAAAATTAGTACTCCCTCCTATTTTAAATACAAGACCACTATCAAAAATAATGTTGCATCTATAGCAGGGCCACCGCCTCTTCCCGAGAAGAAACGATTAGATTTTTATCTCGTACGATGATGGTGCTTATATAAAAAGACATCACATGCAACATATTTAATTAATTCAGAACACGAGAATTTTTCCACGTGATTAGTCATGACATTTATTAGTTTACTTTGTTGTTTTGGTATCTAAAAAATGGGACAGTATCCTTATATAAAAAATATAAAGTGAGAATAAAGATATATGGAAGGAGAAGAATTTTGCAAAATGAATGCAACAATATCATTTACACATCTCAAAACATATTTTAAATTTAATACTCAATCCGTCCCAAAATATAAGGCGTCATTTAATGTCGCTAGTCAACAACATACAACTTTGACCATGATATGTACTTATAATATGCCCACAAAATTAGTTATAAAGATATATGAAATGAAAAAATACCATGCAAAAAATGAGTTTTTATATTTTGTGACGGAGAGACATTTTTCAGCACAAACTCATATAGGTCGTTTAACGTTTTGGACATTTAAATTCTGCCCGTAGTTGCATTCTGGTCGGTAAACGCGTGCCGGCCTATATGGGAACAGCGATAGATACACATACGGGTGCTCTTTGTGCCTAGCTATAGCTATATCGGAGCCAGGCAGAGCCAAACTGGCCGGTAGCGTGCGCCGGCGCGTGAATGCGTGGCGGAGCACGGCAATATCTCGACAAAGCAAGCCGGAATTGGCGACAGAATCCTGGCCGGATGTCGCTTCGCTTCTTCCACACATGAGCGCGCGTCGAATGATACGTAAAACAATCATCATTTCCACGTTTGCCTCTTAATTGGCCGGTTATATATCCACACGTATATAAACTTGTTGCATGAGACTGCGAGTCTGTCCATTGACGAAACAATCCCCTGTTCGTCGGCCGGAGAGATGGCCGGCGGTAACATGCTGTCCAAGTGTTTCGGGCCGTGCATGCGGCGGCGGCACCCTCAAGGTCCTAGTTTATTTTCACATGGTTCCGATGGATGGTTTCTTGATTTCCATGGGCGCGCATGAGATTGGTTCGCATGTATGCTGCTGACAGTTCCGTTTCCTCTTGGATCGATGCAGGAGTTCGCCATGTCGACCCCAAGAAGACCCAGCTGCAAAGCACGCCGTCGACGTCCTCCTCGTCGTCGTCGAGCCTGGACTTCCGGGAGGAGTACACCAGCGCGTTCCGCACCGAGTCCTACAACGACTTCTGGGCGCGCGTCCTCGACATCACGCTCGCCCACGGCGCCGCCCTCGTCCCCAAGCCCGCCTCCTCCTCCGGCACCACGGCGTCCAAGCGCCTCTCCTCCTACCGTCTCTTCGCCGAGCACCTCCTCGAACCGGACCAGGCAGCCACCGCCGCCGCGCTCGCGTCCTCGCGCAGCCGCCACTCCGGCGACGTCCACGCCCTCCTCTCCGCCTACTTCGCCGAGACGGCCGGCGCCTCCTTCCTCTGCAGCCACCTCCTCCGCGACATCGAGCAGATACGCCTCCGCTACCGCCCGCTCAAGAACGCGCTCCGCCTCCGCACCAGCAACCTCGCCAGCTTCTCCGCCGCGCTCGGGAGGCCCTTCACCGTTCTGGCGGCCACGCAGGGCAGGCTCGGGGACGCGCGGCGCACCTCCGCGGGCCTTCTTACCAGCCTCGACTCCGGCAGGAAGGCGGCGCGGCGCAGGATCAGGACGCTCGCGCGGCTCAGGCAGGCGCTCTCGGTGTCCTTTGTTGCTGTCGTCGCCGCCGTGGCCATCGTCGGGGCGTGCGTCGGCGTACACGTCCTGGCGGCGTTCGCGGCGTTCCCGATGATGTCGCCGGCGTGGCTGGGGCTCTTCTCGGGCCGCGCGTCGCGCCGCGCCCTGGTGCAGCTGGAGGCCGCGGCGAAGGGCACGTACATCCTGAACCGGGACATGGACACCATCAGCCGGCTGGTGGAGCGGGTGCGGGACGAGGGGAGTACATGCTCGCGCTGCTGCAGCTGTGCATTGCCGAGGCGGAGGGCGGCGCCGCCGGGAAGGGGAAGAGGCTGGTGGAGGAGGTGCTGCGGCAGCTGTGCAAGAACGAGGAGAGCTTCAGGCAGCAGCTGGATGAACTGGAGGAGCACCTCTTCCTCTGCTTCATGACCATCAACAAGGCCAGGACCATGGTCATCAAATTCATGCCTACTGATGCAGACAAGTGATCATGAATTCATGATTCAGGAACAAGAAAAAAAATCTTCTTGGACACACACACACTTTAGTCTGACTCTGTACATAACACGTACATAGCATTTTTTTAGTCCTTGTACATAATACGTAATTTTTTTAATATAGAAAAAAAAATGTAAATTAGGAACTTTCTGATTTTGTTTGTTATTGTACATATGCGCTGAAAATTGCAGAATTTAAAATAATAATTTAGTTTAGTGTGTTTTTTGGTCCATCTGCAACAGCTGAATCCACTACAAGGAATTAAGTGGCGTTTACGGAAGAAATGAGTGAATGTGAAGGGCCTCGTTTACGTTTGACCAATTTGAGAACGAACTTGCTCACACAAGTAAGCAAACGAAAAAAAAATGTTGGATCGAAAGAATCGTTCGTACAAATTTCACAAAAACTTGAGCAATCCCTGAAATTTTTATTTTAGAAGCAACTGCTAAACATCTGGTAGCCCTGAAATAGGACAAACTAAACTGATCATCCTCCAGTGCAGCGAGGAGGTGAATCAAAACGGCGAAACTCCAGGACATGGCGTTTTGGCTCATAAGACCATCTACTCCTATTATGGAAAGTATATTTTAAAAACATTTTGAAATGTCAAAAAATTATGAAATAAAATTTCGAGTGAACCTCTGAATATTTTATGTTGGCACATAAAGTTTCACGAAAAAATAATGTTTTTTGTATTCTATATAAAATAGACAAATTCGGTGCTAAAAATGACTTTTTACTAGACATGTTTTTGACTTTTTTACACAGCGCAAAAGAAATGTCTTTTTTTATACAAAATGTTGTGTACCTTCATAAAATGTCTATATGGACACCCGATTTGTTTTTGGAATTTTTTGACATTGCGAAATATGTTTTTTCATAATAGGAGCATCTAGTCCCACATGCCAAAATGGATTTCCGGAAACTCCACCTGAAAGATAGTGATGTGACCAGAGAGTGGGAGAAAAGGAGTTTACAAAATTACTTCTAGTTAAAACAAATAAGCCGAATCTTCAAGAAAACACTGAAAAACTAGAGCATAAATGAATTTAAAGCAGCGGATAATAATGAAGCAATATGATATAAACTGAAATAGACAAGAAACATATTGATGCTTCAAAACAGACAAAGATAGATAAACAAGCAAATATATAGCAGTAAGAATGAACAGAAATTAATTGCAAGGATATGGGCGAAGACACCAGATATAACTCTCAAGTTCAACTTGTTGGCACCAACTCTAAGTCTTGGTTTAGAGAGGCTATGCACGTGTGTATCAAAATCGTCAGATTTTGCCTTCCTCTCAACTAATTCAAGTTCCTTGGAACTTAGCTTGATCTTTTGGGGTTGATCGGATCGGATGCTTAACAATGACGCTTGCCTCGGTAGGAGATGCCAAATATTTAATAGTAACAAGCAGATTTCTAAGGCTAAAATATGTTGATGCTCAACTAAGCTCAATCTTTTTCTCCCAAAGGATTTTTCAAAACACCAGAGAGAGAGATTTTGCACGTCAAAAACACATAGATCTCAGATCTAAAATTCCGCTCAAAGTCACCAACCCAACCCCGTGGGGGCGCGGGTCCTGGAAGATGTCGGATGTCGACAAAGGACGAGCATTTAACAGTAGTCCCAACCACATCTTCTTTGTGATCTCAACATAGTGTTTCGCACATAAAATAGATAGCAAATGTGTCCCCAACAATCAAATTCCCTTGTCCAATCCACCAAGCCGCCTCAAGCTTGCACTGTCTCGCACTAGAGGACGTATGTGCATTTATGCGAGACAGTGCAAGCTTGAGGTAGAGAGAGGAACCAAGCATTCAAACGTATAGCCCTTGGGGACTAATAGGGGTCCTTAAATAGGCCCCTTAGAAATTTCGTTTGTTGGGGCCAATCTTGCAAGCCTCGCACTGAAGCTCCAATCTGGAAGCTCCAAGCTAAGCCTCTAGGAAACACGGATTCTGGGAAACATTCTAGAGGACCATCTGGGCCGAACCAGCAGATATTGATATGCTCTAGATAATTTTCGGGATATTATTGGAATTCCGAGCGCCTAGAGGTCCAATCGAGAACCTTCGTATTCCATCTTTGGACTTGCACATTAAATAGATATATGATGTAATGGGACATTTTGTTGTTTTCTTTTGGGATTCTCAAACCTTAGATATGGTGAAAGGGTTTACTTTGTAGAAATCATATTCCACCAACCCTAAAGTTCATCACTTGCCTGTTTTTTCTCAAGACTCACTATTACAAAACGACACATCGGATACCCCTCTATGAAAACAACACGAATTAGGCAACAAAAAATCACGATTTGACCGTTGCAGACGAGGCCTGTGAGAACTGGGCCGCGGCCGGCCCGTCATCATCAGTTACGGAGAAACTAGGAACACCGTCACCCATGGTATTGGCAGCGGTCATAATTTCTCCTCCGTTTCCGATATTGGACTCTATGGCAACAGTCGGAAATGATGTCCGTTTGCGATGTGATTGGGAAATTGCATTTGCAAACTGGAAGCACGCATGTTCAATGCGGCTTAATTAACGAGGAATTGGAACTGCCTGTTCGCGGCTAATAAATGTGATTGGAACCGCGCGAAGCTAGACAGTTCTCGCATTCTCTCCCTCGTTCTCGCCCATGTTCTCTCCGAGACTAGCACAGCCACCATGGAGGACAACTGGTGCTAGGAAGTCTCGAGCGACGACGCGAGAACCGAAGACCGCGGTGACGTCCCATGGTGGGATCAAGACAGGCCGCCGGACTCAGACCCCGATGACTCGGACCCACCGTCTTCAAGCCAAGAAGAAGACGACTCCGACGACGAGGAGGAGGAGGAGCACGTGTCGGAGGAGGAGGAGCACACGCCGGAGGAGAAGGAGGAGGCACGGGTGAAGGACGCGCCAGAGCAGGACGCATCAGAGGAGGAGGAGCACGCGCCGGAGGAGAAGGCAACCGGCAAAAAGCGACTACGTGCACGGACGACAATGGCGCAGAGGAAGGGCGGAAGAAGAACAAGTAGAGTAGATAGATAGTTTCGTTCTATAAACATAATTTTATTTGTTGTTCTGCATCGATCCTTCGTATGTAGGTCCAGTGTCTCAGTGAACGAATTAAAAGATACAGTTGTTTATCGCCTCCGTTTCCAATGTTGTACTTTCTGCTATAAATGTGCCATTCCAACAACCCTAACGCTCTCACGCTCACTCTCACTCACACTGTGGCGGTGCCTCCAAGCAGTGCCAGATCTAACCCTTATCTTCTCTGAGCATCGCGTCGGCGAGCTGCCGCGCATCTTCCTCTCCTCCGATCGTGGCGACGCGTCCTCGTTCTTCACTTCACTCGGGCAAATCACGTCGCTCGGGGTAGGAGGTTGCCCGGGAGGCGAGAACGACAAAGGATCCAGGCGTCACCAGATCTATAGCAAGAGGGCGCATGGCGTATTGATCCACGGTCGGTGCAGCTGCCTCGGAACCTGCCGTACCGGAGGACGACGAGGACGACGAGGACAACTACGTAATCGCGCCAGATCAAAAGATAATACATTTTTTGTGATCGACCGTCATGCCGATAACTAGGGTTATTGTCATTGTTCAGTTTAGTTTTTTTTCATAGGACCAGTTAAAACATGAATCCCTCTGATCCATTTTTAGTGTCGCTGAAAAATAACAGACCTACATAAATCGGCAGTGTAAGTAACTCATGGCTGACTTAACTCGTTTTCAAAATAGATGTACATTTCGGTGACACTACATAAAAAAGCCAGGTCTTTTGCAAAGGTGATGTTGTCATTCGGCATAATTGTTGGTACACAACAATTCTGCAATATAGTTCTAAGTTTGTTATTCTGTCTTACGCATCCTTTGTGATATATGTCCTTTATGCTATATGTATAGAGCTAACATGGAGTCATATATTCTCTCTTACGCTTCCTTTGTGATATATGTCCTTTATGCTATATGTATAGAGCTAACATGGAGTCATATATTCTCTCTTTCCATTTCAGTGACCACTTCATAGAAGAGCCACCTTCGCTACATCAACACTCGCTTATTGCACTATGTGCATACCATGGTGTTGATTCGAATATTGAGCTCATTTAAATGAGCTAAATACAAAGTAGGGGACCAAGTGGCGAGTTTATTATATTTCGGCGACACCTTCCAAAAAGAAGATTGAATTCATGAACTTGCCAAAGTTGTGAGGAAACTGTAACAACAAGTCATGAAGATAAATTTAGTTAGTAATGACAAGGATAAGTTTAGTGAGGAATGACAATGATAGATTTAGCTAGACATGTCAGAGATAGATTTAGCGAGACATGACAATGATAGATTTAGTGAGGCATATGTAATTTGTCACCTTGTGATGCAATGTAATGGTGACGTTATGGATGAATTTGATGTCCTTTTTGTGCTTGTGCTGTGAGATTTTAAATATCCAGTGACATCTGTATTCCTGATGTAGGCTTATGAAGAAACCTCATTCCAAATGTAGAACTACATACTCCTTTACTGATGTGGCCGACAAATCGACATTGGAGATAAGTGGTTAACCGTTGCTAAAAACTAGGTTCACCGTGACGGTTAATACCTCTGTCAGTGATATGGCCCTTGACATCAGCAGCGTGGCTCGGGCAACGTACTGTTTTTCCGTTTCTGATGAGGGTTTTTACCCGTTTCCATAGTGTCGTTCTGTACTAGTGGTAACACAAAACCATCTTCCATTTGTCTCAGGGGCTAAAAACGAGTCCGTGGTGAATTGATCAAGCAGCCAGGTATATTTATGAAACTCTCGTACGTGTTACAAAGGTTGAGGGAAGGCGATCAAAGTGGGGAAAAAAGGTCGATCTTGTACACAAGCTATCCTCATGTTACATCTGACTTTGAAGTTGTATTTCGGATGGTATATATAGGAGACCATTTTGTAACACGAGCTTCATTCAGCTGCTGCACCTACACGACGTCGTCGCCGACCTCGCTGTCATCGTGACTAGCACCGTCATCGCCGGAGTTGGATGCATCTTCACCCGCGTTGTTCGCAGCGTTGGGTGCGTGCCGCCCAAGGTAGAAGACCGCATAGACTTTGAGGGCAGCTCTGAGGATCGCCAGGAGGATGTAACCTGCGCCGAGAACAACGGATGCTATGAATTCTCTCTTAGCTGTTTTGCGCTCCATGGTGGCAGGCAGTGGCGAATCCAAGAGGACATTAGAGGGTAGGCTTAAAAAATAAATATTTTAGTTCACTACTGGTATATTTTTATATTTTTTTGCGAGTATCACTAATAGAAATAGAACACGTGCCGGAGCTTATTGTAGGTTAGGGGGGCAACCCCCCCCCCCCCCCCCCCCCCTCCTCCTCCCCAACCCCAACCCATGGAGATTTAGGCTAGAAATCCTTGTGAATTGGCCTATTCTATGTCACCCTCGCAGATTTGACAAATAACTCAGCCTTCTAACCTATTTGCTCTCTCATGGATTTGGTCCAAGCTCTAACACTTTAAAGAACATCATTGTTTCATATGTAGGTATACAATCAGCTAGATAACGTGTAAGGTAGTATTACTTTCATTGATACAATAGTAACTATCACGGTTATCCATCACTTTGGTGGTTATCAAACAAGAGAATTAGGTCAATTGAGTGAATAAGTCTAAAAATTATGCTAAAGAGCGCTTTTGCAGAATAAATGTGTCTTTAGCAACTCTATCTAGTTTGCTATTGCGTTGTTGACACTTGCATGCATGCACTTGCGTTGTTGAACAGTAAGTCATGAAGATAGGTTTACTTAGGAATGACAAGGATAAGTTTAGTGAGGCATGAAAAAGATAGATTTAGATAGGCATGACAATGAAGATAAGTGTAATTTTTCATCTTGTGATGCAATGTAACGGTGACATTTGGTATACGTTATGAATGAATTTTCTATATTTTTGTGCTTGTGCTGTGAGATTTTAAATGTCCAGTGGCATCTGTATTCCTGTTGTAAGCTTATGAAGAAACCTCGATGTAAACGAGTAGATTCACATACTCCGTTACCTATGTGGCCGATAAATCGGCAATGGATATATATGGGTAACGTTGCCAAAAACTGGCCTCATCGGTGACGGTTCCGTTCCCTATGAGTGCCTTCACATTGGCAGCGGGGCGGGGACACAGACCCATTCTCCGTTTCCGATGAGGGTTTGACCCGTTCCCTATGTGTCGTTCTGTACTAGTGGCATGATTCTACGCAATACCACCCAAACATTCGAAAAATTCACAACTTGGCTATGAACCGTCACGTGAACAATTTTGGTCCTCTTTGGAGATAAATCACATAAATCGAGACAAATTCAAAAAAGAAATGAAATCTTCCATTTTTATTGTACTAGTACCGAGGCAAAATGGTAAACTTGCAATACAAAAATTTCTAAAATATATCTTTACAAAATGGACAAACTTGTCTCAAGATTTATGACATTCAAGTTAGATGACCAAGGTCATGGCCATATCCATGGCTATGTTGTTTCTATCATTGCCAAACTCGGCACAAACATGGATTTTCACATTGTGAAAAGGATTGATGAAGCAAGATTGCAAAAAAAAATATAGTTCCTTTTTCTTTTGTTAGTGCCAAAAGTCCAATATTTGTGAAACAGTTACCCCAAACAAAATTGCAAATTGGAATTTCACAATCCCTGAATATCTTTAAGTTTTGAACCTTTTACCTATATTCCATGCATTAAATAAGTTTTATGTGATTTGCAGCTATTAAATGAAATTTGAACTACAACTGTGTTATAGTTTGGTCTCAAATTATGGGAAAAAACAAAAAAAAAACGTAGTACAGCATCATTCTATAAAATACCATCCAAAAACTCGGGAAATTCACAACTTGGTTCTGAATGCTCACGCGGCCGATTTTGATCATTTTTAAGAAAAATCACATAAATCAAGACAAACTCAAAAAATCAGAAATCCTGCGGGAATCTTCCCTTTTATTGTACTAGTATTAGCGGAAAATAATAAACTTGCAATACAACGATTTTTAAATTTTCAGTGTCCCTGGCGCGCACTATGGGTGCCAATCAGCGGCGAGTTCACGGCGAGAGCGCGCTCGATTGCGTGACACGAAGGCACGTATGCGGGTATGCAGGTAGACTTAAAATTACTGTGCCGGTCCACACCCAACATGGTTGTGACATGTCTAGATGCATCACATTGTTTTCAATTGCACTTAATTTGAGCAAAGCGTCAATGCACGATCAATTGTTCGACAGATGTACAACACGCTTCCACAAGGTTGTGATATGTCTAGATGACACGGCGGATATAGCAGTTGTTGTCATGTGAAAGGACAAGGATGTCGCCTAGAGGGGGTGAATAGGCGATTAAAACTTTTCCGGTTTAGGCTTGATAAATGCGGAATACTAGGTGTTTAATTTATCAAGCCAACAACATAAATAAACTAGGCTCACCTATGTGCACCAACAACTTATGATAAGCAAGAAAAGCAACAAGGTGATATCAAAAGAGAATACTTCAAGCACGAAGGCTATTATAATGTAAAGTGCATAAGTAAAGAGCTCGGGTATAGAAATAACCGAGGCACGCGGAGACGAGGATGTATTCCCGAGTTCCTCCTTTTTTGGGGAGTACGTCTCGTTGGAGAGGTGTGAGACCACCACAACAGGTTGGTCTCAACGCCACAACAGGATCACCTTCTTCTCCGATGAACCGCAACACAAAGGATTGGTTCACCTTCAACTATCGGAATCCTTCAAGGCGGAGTCCGGAGCCTTTACAACAACAACCCGGGGCAAAACCCACAATTGGATTGGGGGCTCCCGGATGGCTACAAGTGACCACAAAAGGTCTCAACCACCACAATGGCGTCTAGGGTCCAATGACCCAAGAGTAGCAAGCTCACAAACTTTCACTTCCACGAATCCTCGTGGAGAGCACAAACCGATGCAACAATGCAATGGCAAGAACACAAGAAGTGCTCAAGTCCTTCACTCTCAAATTCCAACACAGTAACAAATGCTAATGGGGGAATAAGAGAGGAAGAACAAAGGAGGAGAAACACCAAGAACTCCAAGATCAAGATCTACTAGGTTCCCCTCACTTAGAGGAGAGATGGATTGGTGGAATTGTAGATCTAGATTTCCTCTCACTTTTCCCTGAAAGATATGCAAGAATCATGGGAGGGATTGAGAGGGGGCAAGCTTTTTCCAAGGTCAACAATGGAGAAGATAGAGGGGAAAAAACTTAGGAACCATTGGGGAAGAAGACCCCTTAAACAGGTCCCCACCAAATCCAACCGTTGGGAGCAGTTTCCTGCCAGCGTATGCGAGCCCGGCCTTGGAGCCCGGACATGCCGGCCTAAAAAATCTGGAGGCCGACTGACCACCAGAGAGGCCCGGCCTTGGACCCGGCCTATAAAAACTGCAGAAACACCCAACACGAAAACGAACATATCTTGATCATCCGGACTCCGTTTTCAATGATCTTGGGCTCATTGAAATCACCACAACGAGCACTACAAGATCATAGAGAGAAACATCATAGTCTAATAAGGGAGGATAAAACCAAATGTAGAAAGGTAAACCTTCTCTAAAAAGGAACAACCGTAAATCCTCCAACATCAAAAACTCAACAAGATATTCATATGAAATCCGTTTTTGATTAACTAGAGCTTGGTATGGGGATGAACACAAGCTCTAAATTTTCACATGGATAAAATTCAAATAAGAACCAAGAAAAATGATATGCCAAGTATGCAAAGGTTTGAACTCTCCACAACGATGCGATCAAATTACTCATTTGAGAGACCCTCTTGATAGTACGCCATCTATCCTATAACCCGGTCTCCCCAATAGCATGAGACCAATAAAATAAAAAACCTATCAAGATCATACCTTTGCCTTGCGTATTCCACTTGAGCTAGATGATGACGATCTTGACTCCCTCAAGTTGGAACACATTTCTTGATTGTGCTTGCTAGCACATGCTTGATGAAGACTTCTTCAAATACTCCCCCATACTTCATTACGGGAGAGCCTTGCTAAGCTCCGTCTTCATGTATCCACTTACACTTCATCTTCTTCTCTTGATGTATATGATGTCTTGGAGATAAACATGAATGTTTACTCAATCTTATTTTCCAAGCCATGCTTGCAATAAGCTCGACTCTAGATGACCATTCTTCATATAAACCCTTGGTTAGAACCTTGGTCATCATATAATCTTTTAGAGTCCAACACATGAACTCCAATCTTTTTCCCATGGACAAGATCTATAAGGATATATCAATGAAAACATTAGTCCATAGAGATTGTCATTAATTACCAAAACCACACATGAGGGCACATGCACTTTCATCGTGTCATTTGAACCGAACATGGGGTCACATTTTGACATCATAACGACTAAGCAGTTCATGTCATGTCTTGTCAAAACGCAGGTTTTCGGCAAAAACGAGGCGGTTGATTTTTCAAGTCTTGTCAAAACTTGTTAAAACGCAGATTCTACTTCTGCAAATGGTTTTAATGTGCTCTCGATCTCCTCACTGCGTTTGATTGTTCCACCGAGAATAACCCAGTGTACTGCATCGGCGCAATAAGAAGACCCCATTGCCATTGTGGTTAACCAAAGTTCTCTCCACGGCTAAAAAAAAAAGTTCTCTCCCAACAACAATGGTCAACTAGTGGTTTCGGGACGAGAACGTGCCCAGCGACGACGCTAGCGCGGAAGACCAGTAGAACTTCCTCCCTTGGTATGAAGCGGGAATCCCTCGCACTCTGACACACCGTAGCCTCCGAGCGACCACTCCGACGACAACAATTCAGAGGAGGAGCACCCATCGGGGGAGGAGGAGGATGCGGCGGCGGGGGAGGAGGGGTTGACCCCGACATCGACACCGATGACTAGGCGGGCGATGACCACGGCGGCGAGGGTGAGGAGGAGGAGGACCCCGTCGTCGACGAGGCGGACCTCGTCGTCAACAAGGACGAAGGTGCAGAACCGCCATCGAAGAAGCACAAGAAGTAGTAATATTAGGATTAGCAGTAGTATTAGAACTAGTGTTAGTATTAGTAGTCTAGTTAGTAAAAATCGTCGAAAGAACTATTTTTGTACTGAAGAAGTAGTAGTAATGAAAACAATATTCCCGAATTTGGTTTCGTCAAATTAACCATGGTCGGTCCCACCTGTCAGCGCTCATCAGAACATTTAAGCGGCCCCACTCGTTAGAGCATTTTAAGCGGTCCCACTCGTCGGAACTCAGTCAAGTAACAGTCAACGAGTTTGACCGACGGAAACACATTGTTTCGTCATTTGCTAAGCTCGAGTGGAGCGAAGTGGGGCAAAAGTGAGGAAAGCTATGGAAGTGGGGGATAACCGAGTAGTACTAAACGAAGTGGGGCACCAAAAAACCAAGCTTTGATTTGGTCAAATACCGCCTCCCCCTAAAGACACACCATTGATAACGAGGCAGAGGCGAGGTCGAGGAGAACCACTGGAATGACTTAAGTGCACAAAATGTGGATTGTCAGAGGTCAACTCAAGTCCCTCCCCTCCATCCACATGAACAAACCAAAACAGTTGTAGGGGAGAGGAGGCATCGAGGGAGGGGCATTGACAAGAGAGCAAAGAGCGGCTAATGAGAGAGAAGACAGAGGAATGTGTGTTGTCTTGTTCACTTTTTTTAAAACATGGCAAAAGTTTTGCCTTTTATTTTGATATAGGAGAAGCAAAGACAACCGAGACCTAGGCCAAAGAAAAAAGGTACATCAATAAAAAAACAGATCGGCCGATGATTTTTTCCAACTTCTTAGCCCTAGGGAGGATCCAATTCTTGATTTTGTGTTTGACACGTTTAAAGGAAGAGATGGCATCGAGAATTTTTTGTTGAATACCTTCACATTTCTTTCCTTACAGATGTCCCAAGTGATTAGGATGATCGCCATCTTCAGACCCCTTATGAGAGGGGGACGGCGTGGCGGCCATTTCCTTCCAGCTGTTGAAAACCTAGGGATCTCTGGAATGTACCGAACATTTTACCACATGTAGTATGAAGAACAGAACATCGTAGGTTTACGCTTCAATGTATCTACACATCAAGCATGATCATTTACTCGTCCACGGTTCTTTTTTAAAGAGGAGAGACCTCAAGTCCACCGAACATGAATTTATGAGGCATGATTGTATGACAGAGATGGAATTTCAAGCTGAGTAGAGATCTTAGGAGACGGGGATTGCTGGCATCACCGGTGGCCTCGACATGACATTAACAAGCCCACTGTCAGCCTGGATGGAAGGCATCCCAAGCCACGTCGAGATGTCATTAGCAGGCTCACCATAAGGTTGGACCTGGACTTCAGCCACCGACTTCTGAGGTCGCGCCTGCCAGCTGCAACAGCTGTGACACCAAGGCCTCTCCCAGTGGCACTGAGAGCCAAAGTTGGCCGTTGGCATCACGGCTCACCACTGGGTCTGGGTACATCGACTGGGAGTTCACTGGATGAGCAATGTTACTAAGTCAGAAAGTTTTTGACAACTGTTTGAAAGCACCGTGAGTGCTGCGCTGTGAAGACACATGTTTGACAGGTTCGAAAGTCTAAATCACCAACTTGTGACACATGTTAAGGCTCCTTTTCGTTACAGCTTTGGAGAGAAGCTAGATTCAGTTTTAACTACAATGACTGTACTTGCAGTTGCGGGTTTGTATCATCTCCTTGACGTATCGTTTCTCTTTACAGAGAAGCTGACTGATACGTAGTAAAGTCATGTTCATAAGTTGAATAAGTTTTGCAATTCCTACGATATGACAGTTTCTCTTTTTTTACACCGGTGCCAAGCATTTTTACATGCATGAAAGTTGAACCAACTTTGCTCAATTGTGGTACAATTGGCAAGCATGGTGCCACGGTGAGTGAATCCTTTGCACATCTTTTTGGCATCAGAAACTTTAAAACAAGCTTTCCCATTGTTAGGGGTTGGCAAATACGGTTTGACGATTTACCCGGTTTCAGCTTAGTTCATTTTTTTTTACTATATACTGGTGGTGGGAATTAGCTTTGTGAAAGGAAATGAACTACATGCACCTTCCGGTTTCCACGGTTTCCACCAGTGTCAGATTTGCACACCCCTACCCATTGTTATTACCTGATCCTGACGAGGTCGAATTCAGTTGCAAGGGCTGTGGCAGCTGGATGTTGCTGTAGGAGAAGAAAACATGTCAGATGACATCGGGTGAAATATATAGCACAATTAGTCTGAAAACATGCCTTGGAGTCGTGTTGAGAAATTCAGAGAATGCGCATTGGAGAAAATCTGGTTTGAAATGACGGGCTCTCTCTGCAACATATGGTTTAAGTATATCCACCGTCTTGTTTCCAAGGTGGACACCAACCATCCATGCATTCTTATCATGAAATTCCACCTTGGACATCATGTAGACAACATCGTCATCACCGTTCAGGCCGAGGATCGGGTAAGCTGTTGTCAGGTTCCTCAATGGTGAAATCTGAGGCAACAAGACATAATGCTTTGGGTTGCTGGCTAAGATGTCATCAACATGAACAGTGCGGCCCTTGCGCCAATGGTCGCAAGAAGTATGCCGATAGCATGTCCGGATCTTCCAAGCCTCAGGGACACGAGTAACTGTTTGCTTTGTTGCCGCTTCTACCAAGTCCTCGTGCGGGAGGAGGAGGATCTCTTGGTCGTACATCCTATCAACATCATCAAGATCCTCCGTCACCTTGAACCTCTTGCTTGGGCGAACGACCTCATTCCTGAAAAAATGCTCCATCTCGACGAACTTGATGACACCACCACCATGGCAGACGACATCCCGGACCGGCTTCGGGTTGCAAGTTGAAATCGGGCTTGGGTAGCGGGATGTAGTAGATGAAGGGCTCGTCGGCAAGAACGTTGCAGACGATGATGCCACGCCAGAGGTCGACCCATCCTGCCAGGCCTCATCCGAGCGCGATGGCCTTGTGAGGCAAGATGAACATGTCCAGTGCCCTGATTTCGGAAGATAGGCGCAGCGGCAGTCTCCTGGCGGTCCACTTGGCCATCCTGGACGAGAAGACGGTGACGTCGTAGTCACCAAGGGTGGTCGTGACGTAAAGATCGGCGAGGAGGAACCCGCCGTCGTCGTCGTCGCAGGGCATGATGCTGACGTACAGCGTGCACGTGGTCTCCGGAGGAGAGGCCGGGATTGGCTGGAGCGACGGCGGCTTGTTGCCGCGGCCAGCCTTGTAGATGAAGTACTCGCCGTGATGGCGATCCCCGACGGCGAACAGGAAGCTTAGGAGGACGAGGTCCTTCTCCGAGGATACGACCCGGGGCTCCTTGACCAGGTGATCGGCTGCAGGGCCGTGGACGCAGAAGTGGGAGACGGCCGGCGGGTCCGCGAGGCAGAAGGTGACCTTCACGGTGTGGCCCGTGCTTGACGTGGCTGCAGCTGTCGTGGCGTTCTCGCGGTCGGCGATGTAGGCCTTCCTGTCGAGGAGAACCCAGGCGGGGTAGCTGCTGGCGGCGGCGGAATCAAGGTGGTCTGGAGGCTGAAAGGAGGAAGCAACGAACGATTCCTCCATGTCCATGCTGGGTTTACCTTCCCTTCGAACGGGAGCGGGAGCGAAGGATATATAATGATTTCTATGGGATCGGCGGATAGTTGCGTTGAATTTTATAGTGTCGAGGTTGGATGGACCGAGTACGAGGCAGTTTCGAATTGACACCATAAAATCTCATCCGATCTTCCGGCGAGCGCGCCTGCCTACAGGTATCCTTCCTCGCCTCCTCCTTCCGACGACCCACTGTCCCCACGCCCCCATGGGCACTCCTCGACACGAATGCCTACTTTGCTGCCAAAGACAATGCCTCCAGTAACAAGGATATTTTTACTCAAAAGTCTTTGCAGAGTTGCTGCCCTCATTTTTCTGGTTCAGTTGTACATCCTCGTGATGCTCACTATATTGCAAACTCCAATAGTAAAATTACTGACGTCTTGTGAAAAAAAAAGGAGCGACAGCTACAACAGCCAGGCAGCATCTGCCAAAATTAACAGACGACGGAGCTACGAGGGAAAAGTTTACGCTTCACAACATTCTGAAACAAATAATTTTTAACAGACAACGAAATCTCAGCAGCATCACATCTATCCATATTCCTTTTGATATCTTCCGATGGTCACAATACAACACCTTGTAAATAATTTCTTCTGATTGCCTCAGACATTGTAAGCACGAAAAACTGTATAAAAGCCTCCTACGCAATTCAGCAGTACTCATATATAAATTCTTAGGGGCAGCACATGATCGAATAGAGTTATCCCGCCTCAAGTCCTCCACAGCAAAATAGTACAAGGCGAGCCTCAAGTCCTCCAAGTTTAAAAAAACAAAATATATCACCACCACTTTTCCTCCTTTCAGTAATGCTCAGACGACCATTTATTTTAAGGCGAGGCTCGACAAAACCGACAGGCCAGTGCAACTGCTGAGTTACCCCCCAAGATTATCCCCCCCATACCTCAAAACGAATTTTGTATTTCCTATCTCTAATCTTCAGTCACCAGGAAAAACCTATATCTCAGAGGACATGTTTGTTGTTAACCACGCCACGTCACGACACCTTGAACTTTGAAGAAAATTAATTTGCAGCTTCAAAGAAGAGCACTTGGGGTTGTAAATGACCTTTCTCGCACATTGTGATCACATCAGCCCAGCCACCGATAACCTGCAGAAACAAGGTTCTTCTTTAGTGAGTGGAATAGAAAACAGAAAGGGGTTTTACTTCAGTCAGTATTAATATCTGGGCACCTTAACAGTCTGGTCATCATACATCACCCAATGCTCATCCTTGAAAGCAAAACAATGATAATGCTGCCCATAGTAACAAACCTGCATGCGTAAGAAATACTTGTGGTCAGATCATTTAACTGACCGATTTCGATACTCACGGATTACTGGATTTAGAACAACAAACTGATGTACAGCGAAAAGTAATGCTGCTACGCTTAGGTGCCCCTACACTTGCATGAATTCGAGATAATCAAGAAAATCAGGATTTCCATTAAATAATCAAACTCAAAAGCACATTACGCTATATTACTACACATAATAACATGTTTAAACAAATACTTTAGTTGGAAGTACATGTTACATGTAGCAATTGGCTATTGTAGGTAGTGAACACAACATGTGGCACCTAATTCATGCGATTCAATCAAGGATTTGTAGAATATGAGTTTGTAGCAGTAGCAGCAGCATACTGCAGTAAGGAATTCCCAACAGAAAATATGCTGACTGCTTGCTCTATTGTACCCACAGTATCTTCCAATGCAGCTACAGTAATACCTTCTTCACATTGTATTACGGTCAGCCAAGAATACCACTGAGGTCGATCAAGTGCAAACCCAGTAATAGGCAATAACACACTCACATATAATACAGTGATCTCTGTGGGTAAGAAATTAAGAATATAGCATCCCAAACAGGATGTACTTACTATTTTTATGACTAAGTCCATCCGGTAGATACAATTATAACATAAACCCTCGAGAAGATACGTACATATTTTTACACTACGTGACTCACTTGCATAAGCATAATAACATATTTACGGCAGGTTTAAGAAAGCAGCAACTAATAGTAACATCAGATGTCCATAAGAAAGATGAAGGAACAAAGGGATCTTTGTATCCATACCACTGACACCAGAGAATGTTTGGTTCCTTGCTCTAGACCACGGTAGAAAACGCTAATGTCTATCTCAGTCGAAATACCAGCCAAGGTTGCAGATATGTCATCAACACTCTCTTTGCTGTTTTGCCATCCCAACACTAAAATAAAAGGAAATGGTGGGTAAGAAGAAATCCAAGTCCATATATGATCTCATTACACACCGAACATGCCCACTTGCACACACTCAAAAAAGTTAACAACAATTGTAGAGGAAGATGCGCAGGAAGCAGCTTTAGTAGAAATTTCTTTATTGATGATGGTAAACTAAGGGCCCGCTTGGATTAGCGTTTTCGGGCCAGAAACCGTCGCGCAGAATTACAGAGCGGCGGACCTCCCGCAAAAAATACAAAGAAGCTCCGGAAAACACTCGGCTCCGTAATTTGCAACCCGCGATCCAAGCGGGTCCTAAAGAGTGAAGCAGGCAATCCTGAACTACTACATGAATGCAACTTAAGAGTATTATATCTTTTAGAAATCCTGTATTAAAAATGAATAATTGGATGCAAGAAATTGAACATTTACATGCATATGTATCAGAGAGAAAGAAGTTTACCAACTGTAAAAACATGAGGGGAACTAGAAAGAATGTGGTGTATAGGATTTGGCTTGCCGCAACCACCAACATCAGGATCACAAGCTAGCTGATCATTCATTATCACAGTCTTCAAAAGATCATCAAATGGATCTGGACACATCATCTGTAGCATGGAACAAAAATCCCGATCAACACATATCAGAAACCACAGAAGAAAGAAAAGACCTAGTACAGCCCCGACGTCTCTTTCTCGAGTTCAATTTTTGTCCCAAACACGACAACCATTTACTCTAGGCTTCCATGTATCAAAATCCCAAGCCGTGTACCTCAAGTAAACAATAGTTTTGATCTTAAAGGGTACTGGCAGGGATTCTAGTTGAACATCGCTTAACATGTCTACCATGTGCCAACCTTTGTGGAAGGCTCAAGCTTGCCCAACTTTCTTGCTCAATCTAAAGAACCACCCACAATCCTACCCATGGGGTGGCACAAATGCTCAACTCCGTCCGGACTATTACAGAGGTGTTCTTTAATTTCTTGACTGTGGGCCGTTGCCAGCAAAGGATCTAGTCAATGCCAGATAGGACTAATATCTTGGTGATTAAGTCAAGAACATTATCTGTAGGGTTATGATACATAGAAGACCTAAGGTACATGGTTTGGAGTTTTTTAGCATTAAACTCAGAAAGAGTTGTGGGGTGTGACATGGACTCATTGTTAATAGAAAACAAGGGGGAAGGCAGAATACATAACATGAGATTCAACCCAAGGAGAACAACTAACCTTTGCAGTTCGAAGTGCACTAGCATTGATATTGTGGAAGAATGAGGTATATTTAAGTCGCCTAGACTCCAATCCACAACTGTGACAGTTCATCCGTTCATAGACGTCCATTCCAAAAAGGCAATGAGCAATGCACGAATTGCTTGCACAGTCCCATGAGCCGATAGAATTTCTCTCATGAGATTTAACATGGCAGTCATCCTGTGAAGTGTATGACTTGTGCAGGCATTCAAAGATCACCCCCAATACCTCAGATGCATCATTCATTTGTCCCTGCAACAAAATGGTAGAAGTCAAGCGAGCTTTTGGTGAATCAAATGGTGTAGAAATGTACCCAACACCCCTAAACCATCAGAGAACAGACAAAAATATACCTCCTGAAAGAACCTGTTGTTAGGGTATGATTTGCTCAAAGCAATCCTCAAAGAAGTAGGCGCAACAGCTTCTCCTTGCCCTTCAGATGCTTTGCTCAAGTCAACAAAGATGTCATATAATGCACAGACAGCACAAGGATCTTCAATGTGCTTATGCAGTGATGATGTTTTAAGGAACTTGTGCCGAAACCGCTTCAAGTGCCATAATGACTGCATGGATGGGCATTATGTTAAAAGAAAAACACAGTGGCACAAGTTTCACAAGCCTGGACATTTACCTGGATAATCACATTCAAGAAACAATTGTATTCCCCAGCAGCATTTTTTAGGCCAGCACCAAGGCTTTGGTGCACAGCTTTTCTGAGGTCTTCTTCAAACCTTTTGTCAGAATCATCCTCAATATCTATAGTTGCTGGTGAGATTGCACCCCTGTCAGCTGCATATGAAAGCAACAGGTTTAAATATGTTCAACTCAAAAGAACAATGATGATAAGAAGCTGGTGCTTCAGGGATTTTACATGATATGATGCATGGGCAAAGAGAAGAAATGGAAAGCAATATGGGACATGGGGGCATGGATATAGTGAACAAGAACAAGGTACAAGTGGCTTGATGAAGGACACATATGTCAATAATTATTCCCCCGTCCAATTATAAAAGGAATGGTGATTCAGGTTATGCGCACTAAAACATTGCAAACTTTTACTATAAATGTCATTTTGCCTTGAAAGAAACTTTCACAATATTATGACTATTAGATTTCATATATGTATATTCCGATGACTACTGGTCAAGGTTGCGGTTGGACATCGCTGGTTTAAAAAACAACATGTTTTTATGAACTGGGGTGGACGATATGGGGCAAGGAGGCCATGTGTGATCATGCACTCATGCTCTAAGTGGACGTACAATGGTAATATCTATCACTGCTACGTAGGATAATTCCTAAGTTGAGAGCGAGAGAGAGAGCAAAAAAGAAGTTTGCCTTCTCTTAGCGAAGAGATGATATCTTAGTAAGATATGGCATTTTTCTCCATTGTAAGAGAAATCTTCTCTCAGTCAAGTGTATTTTAATTTTAGTTTTAATATGAGTATATGCAAACATTAACTGCTAGAGAGAACACTAAGAGATAAAAAGGACAGACCCAGTGCTAGAAGCTCCCACACCAGGTGGGGTCTGGGGAAGGGATTATACGAGTCAAGCCTTACCCCTGCAAAGTGCAATGCAGAGAGGCTGAGTCGAACCCAGGACCTCTTGGCACAAGTGGGGAGTACTTCACCACTGCGCCAGGCCTGCCCTTCCCCAGAGATAATCCATTATATTTACATGCCCTGTTTTTTTCGGCTCTAGATGCATAAGAAAAGACTGTCTTATCAACCAGCCTTAATGATTCAGTAAGACATACCAAGTATGAGTAAGTGGCGCCTAAGCTCACGCAGCGCGACCAAGGCATAATTTTAGTGGCCTAGAGATATTAGCACAGCCAATTAGGTGCTTACTTTCCTCTTAATCCTCTCCCTAAAATTCGCATTTAAAGCGCACAGACTGCACGCAACCGCATGCGCGTCTGTTCACACTGCATACACGACCCATTTCCCACTAGTACATGCGAAATTTGAGATTTAGATGATGTGCCGAGAGCGTTTCGAGGAGTAGGTGGGTCACTCTGCCTACTTAAGCGGGGCATTTAATTTAAATTGCACCTAATCAGTGTAATTATCTGGTTTTCACTAGAAGACCAATAAACCCAAATGGAGGGAGTACTCCATGACATGTATATATATAGTAAAGGACACAGAAGGGTAGTGCACTTAGAAGAAAGCAGTGCACGGATGTCATTTAAGATAGTGTAATATGTACTCTCTCCATATCACAAATAGATGTCTTTTCAGGCATTGCCACGGTCTTCAAGATTTTACTTTGACCACTAACTTTACTATATTTTAAGTATAGAACACAAGAAAATATTATATTGTGAATATACTTTTGAGACAATATTATAGTCAAACTTTTTGAAGGCGTGTCCAAAACATCATCTATTTGTGATATAGAGGGAGTAAAGTTTTGTTCCACCTGGATTTACATCGAACAGCCAAGAGCAGGTTCTATGAATATAAGTCAAGGTCAAAACTGGAATACATATACCTTTCTCAGCCTTGTTGACATTCCATGGATCACCGGAAGACGGTACAGGTAGCAGACCATCCTGATAGCTGTTCTTATAGAAGTCAACTACTTTACCAGAACTGCTCCATCTTGAAGCTGTTGTACCATTTTGTTGACTAGATGCATTATCATCACCATCATGAACAGCGCCTGACATACATGCAACAATAAATATAATTTTTTTGGTTGCAGTTGCATAGGAAATTAAAACATAAGGAGTAATTTTGACAGGACATAATCAACAACCTTGGATGATTTTCTTATGTGTCTGGCTAGTACCACTCTTAGACCTAGTTGAAAGTTTTGTATTTTGTGCATGTTTCCCAACTCCATAAATTTTCAATGCTGGCTTAGTGAGGCCCACACTGCTGCCAATTAATGCATGTTCTCCAGGAGAGTGCAATCCGTTAGGTTTTTCCCTATGATCGTTCTCAGTCTTTTGTGGCAGGTCTACACCACAAAATTTGGAGCTCGGATCTTTTTCCTGCAAAGGAGCTTCAGGAAAGCGAAAATCACCAAATTTTATACCTTCAAGATAAGCAGGTGAGAAGTTGTCGGGTGCACTTTGATGGTTATCCTGATTCACGCTTGAATTTACATCAGTTAAATAACCAGTTGTCCCAATAACAGAAGCTGCAGTGGTACTTCTAGACTGTTCTGCGAGATGCTTCTGCTTTGCCTCCTCCTCTATCCGTCTTTGGTACTCTAAAGTTTCCTCCAATTTCCTTAACTCTGCTTCAAGTTGTACTTTATGCCTAAGTTCTTCCTCTTGTTCATTTGAGTACTCGTCACTCACTGAAAGTTTGCTGTCGAAGTCATCACAATCAACAAGAGTCTGACTGCATGTTTAACGTACAAACATTAATGATTTAAGCGAAAAGAAACAGCATGATTCTATTGCTGCCTATTTTCTTCATGGTGAGCATACTAAAAAGGATCAGATAGTTGCTTATATAGAACAGCAATCTAACCAGAAGGCTCTGATGACGTGCTAATGAGAGGATTGTGCCATATTGATTAAATAACTACCAAATAATATACATTAATGGTCATGATGAGCATATAAAAAAGGATCAGATAGAGGCTCTGATGAAGTGCTAATGAAAGGATTGTGCATATTGATTGAAGAACTACAAAACAATACAGGAAAACAGTGCACGAACATTGGGTGAGGTTTACATGATTCAGCAGGCCTAATAAAAGAAAGTTTGTGAGATCAGTACTCTCCCTGTCATGCCCAAATGGTAGTTTATTGCTAGGCCTGCTGAATCATGATCACTACTCTCTGTATGGTAACAAACTAACAGTATGTGCAAGATTGAGATCTCTAAGAAAGTTATCCCTGCCTTCCAATGCAAATACCTTGGTTTGCTTAAAGGGTGTAGAAATTTACAAAATTCTGCTTAACGTGTCCACAAGTTCCCAAATTTCCTCATGTCAGATAATTACTTGGCTGTCAACTAAATTTTACATTGGGAATTGCTAGGCCTGCTGAATCATGATCACTACTCTCTGTATGGTAACAAACTAACAGTATGTGCAAGATTGAGGTCTCTAAGAAAGTTATCCCTGCCTTCCAATGCAAATACCTTGGTTTGCTTAAAGGGTGTAGAAATTTACAAAATTCTGCTTAACATGCCACAAGTTCCCAAATTTCCTCATGTCAGATAATTACTTGGATGTCAACTAAATTTTACAATGGGAACCAACACAAAAACATATTCGAAGGTCAAACAGACCTTGGTAATGCAGTCTGCAACTAACCTTCCATATAGTAGATTATGAAGAAAACTTGCTATATATACTCAAATATCAACATGATGACATGGATTTAAATTGACACTGCTGAGTATATGCAAAGCAAAAAAAACAGCACTTCAAGCATTTCACTGGACAAAAGAGCATGTACAGTGCATTTTACTTAGTTTGAGAACTAAGTAACTCGAGTAAATTGTAAATGTGTCTGGTTTCCCTTGGAACTTGTCCTTTGGCAAGTGAAGAATGTGTAACTATCAGAACATGGAGAGTACAAGCATTACTTACGATTGCTCAGATGTTTCCTCATCTACACTGTCCTGGTGAACAATGTATTGATCACTCCAGCTCAAATCCTAGGAAGTATATAGCGAGAAAATAAATTCAGTTGTGGACAGGAAGAGTATACAATATGTCATACTCAAATGCATAACTACCTTGAGATCCTTAGATCTTCGAGGATCCTTCATTTTCTTCTTGTCTTTTGACTTCTCATGGGATAGTTTTTTGTCACCCCCTTGGTTTGCATTCTTTTCAGCGTCTAAAGCAAGTTCAGCCAGAAAGGCGTCTCTTGCAGCATCAGAACGCTCTCTAGCCTCCTTGTCCATGAGATCTTCCAAACGGCTCTACATCACCACACCGTAACCATAATTAAGAAATGAACAAAACCACAAAGCATTAAAACAATCAAGTGCACAGGGATGCAGTGTACAAACTCGCAAAACGGATTTCAGGAGGGGCAGGAGAATTGTTCGATAATCAAGTACGCAAGCAGGTTTGAACTTGAGATCCAGTTGCTGCAACACAGCTACACTTCGCATAATCCTAGCTTCCAGCTTGCAAATCTGCAAGTGGGACAGTTAAACACTGTTATTTGCATATTGAAGATTATACAAATTATGCAGATAAATGAAATGCCGGAAGAACGGACCTCCACAGATACATGTTCCTTCTGCTTCGAAACAACCATCTGCACAACTGAATCGCTAGGATGCATAAAGTCATGCAACCTCCAATCATCTATTGCTGCCCCATCAAAATCATATTGGTGCGAGGTCATCCCAGAAAAACCATCATCATACCCAAAGTGTGAGTTGCGAACTTCCTTTAAGACATTTGAGATTGCATCTAACTCAGGGTTGCAAGCTTTGGTCTCCATCAATTCCTCCTGACGCATCTTCAGGAGCTCCTCGTATCCATGATATGAATACCGCCTCACACAGTCCCTTCTCCTTTGCTCCTCAAGTACAATATTATCCACAGCAAGCACACCCTCTTCGTAGCTCAATTGGTCATGCTTCTGCTCACACAAGTTCCGCAAGACATTGAACTCCTTCTCGAGCTTTTCAATAATCCGCGACCCCTGAATTGTCCTATCTCCAAGCATACAGTTCCACTCTGATAACTGCTCTCCAACTGGAGATCCAGCATACAACCACGAAAGGAATTCGTCAGTATCAACATTCTCAGGACCAGACTTCTCGCCAAATACCCGGCCATCAAGGATCAGTGTTGATGAATCGGAGTCTAGCGTAACACTCTCCTGGATAATGCGATTTTGGGGGAGATGGTCTCCATCACCAAGTTCCCCATCCTTGTCTGAGGACCTATTGAGACCACAGGACTGCGTTAGGTCCTGCAAGAACTTGAACACCTTTTTCAGCGATGAGGCCTCCAAGCAGCAAATGCAGAGTGGCGAGTCGTGGATAGAGTGGTTAAGCAGCACTGAACCAGAAGGCATCCCTCTTAGCTCATCCACAGCAAATCGTATGATCCTTTCCAGATGGCTCCCTGCAATACTTTTGTGCTTCACGAGGATCTGGAACAAGGAATGGATCCTCTCCAGAATCTTGGCTCTTTCATCATCATCAGACAGCGGCCATTTCCGGGCACCTTCTTCCCTCATGACCACCCCAAAGCTATCACACTCCTCGTTGTGTGGCGAGGCTGAGGATTCCGATGTGTCCGATTTGTCCTTGGTACTCCAGTTATCGACGACATGGAATCTTTGTCCCTATCCGGGGCAGCGTTGTCCGCTTGCTCTTCCTCGAGTAGCTTGAGCGCGGCGCCAACATCCACCGGCCTCCAGCTCGAACCAATGAGCATCGCTGCCCAGTCAGCATCGATCTCCTGCGGGACCATAGCCTGCAGCTGAGGCGATAGCTCAAGGGCATGGTCGCGCAACGTATGTGCCGCGTACGTGTACCGCTCTTCGCACAGGCCACAGAACCAGAACTCCCAGCTCCCGGTCTCGGTGACAAACTGTAGCAGCTCATTGATCAGACTAGATACGGCGCTGGCAAGCTCTTTATCCTTATGATGATTTGAATGGTAATCCTTGAGGTCGGAAATGCTGGTGGTTAAGAAGGCCAGCTTGTGGTCTTGGGGCATCGCGGCCCAGAACGCTCGCACCTGATCCATGCGGTCAGACGCTGATGATGAGAGAGTTGTTGCCTTTCTGGATCCTCCCTTTCTGCGATCGGTGGCGGCGCGGTGGGTGGACTGAGACGATGAGGAGGGAGCCTCGCAGTCTCCATTTGAGTGCGGTTGTGGTGTGGAGGAGGTAGCATTGTTGTTGTGGTGCTGCTGCTGCTCGAGCAGCCTGAGAGCGGCGACCTGCACCTCGATCTCCTTGCGGCGCTCGTCGACGGTCTTGGTGGCCTTCTTGAGCTCGTTGGGGCGGCGCGGGGCCGGGGCCGCGGGGAGGAGCGGGAGCTCTAGTGGGTCGTCGTTGGCGAGGCGGAAGAATCCGAGCTTCTCCTCCCCGGAGCCGCCGAGGGTCTTGACCCAGGTGGAGATGGAGGCGAGGTTGGCCTTCTGGATGAGGGTGCGGAGCTCGGCGCGGAGCTGGTCGGGGTCTGGGGCGGGGACGCGGAAGGAGTACTGGGGGTCCGGGACGGCGGGGGTGTCGATCCTGAGGCCACGCTCGCACTCGGCGACCACCTCGTCGTAGGCGCGGTTGTCGGAGGCGGCGTCGTAGAGGAGCGTGGCGCGGAAGTGGGCGAGGTCGAGGGAGTCGGGGGCGAGGTCGACGGCGCGGGCCGCGGCGTCGATGGCGGCCTTGTGGTGGCGCGCGCGCGCGGCGGGGTCGGTGAGGACGGCGGCGGCGCGGGAGTGGACGGTGCCGTGGGCGCGGAGGAGGAGCGGGGATGGGGAGGAGGCGTGGCGCGCCAGGGCCTCCTTCATGAGGCGCAGCGCCTTGGGCTGGTTGCCCCGCTGGAGGCAGGCGAGGGCCTTGTCGCAGTCGGCGCGGATGGAGGCGGCGGCATCGGCGGCGCCGCCCCCCGCCGGCGGCGCCGAGGCGGCGGCATCGGTGAGGCGGAGGAGGGCGCCGGCGGTGGTGGGCGGCGGTGTTGGAGTAGGGTTTGGTGGGGGGATGCGCTTCTTTCGGCCCATCGGGGGAATGAATGAGATTTGGGCGAAGGGGTGAGCGAGGCAATATATCTCTGGTTGTATCGAATCGAAGAAAAATGGAAGAAAACCCTCTCCCACGAGACGAGACGAGACGAGAACGAGATCTCTCTCACTCTCTCTACCACCTAACACGAGGAGCAGTGGACGGACGGATGGGATGTGTTTGGAGTCGTACGCTCGTGACCGTCAATGCCACGCCGCTTTCTCTTCTTGGCTTGCTTGCTTGTTTCCTCGCATGTTCGTCTCCGTCTCCACCGTCGGTTAACCGACGCCACGGTTGTCGCACCCCCAAATCTTCCCAAATTTTCATCCGCCGGGTTTTACTGCGTTCCATTTCGAAACATGCCCGGTAAATCGGTAATGCTTCCTTCCGGCAAGTACTTGGAGGCTAAGGTAGTCTTGATGTGACATTTCTTTCCTTTTTCACCGCAAAAAATCATTTCTTTCTTTTTTTAGATAGATTTTTTTTTGAATTTTCAAACTACAATATTAGGTCAGCAAGCCGCCTCATTAAAAACCTTCCAGTCCCCTTAGATACCCTGAAAGGAAAAGAGTGTGTCAGAAACTTGCCGCCTCAACCAAACACAGATACATGGTTCGTTACATCAGAAACAATAAAGCTAGGGACATCATCGTCCCAAAAAACATTAGCATTAGAATCATAAACAAATCTAGCTATTTTGTGTGCCACCGTATTAGCTTCCCAGGGACAATGTTGAATCGTCATCCCACCAATCCATCAGAATAGCTGTGTAAGGGCTCCAAAAATCAATAACTCCATTCATTGCTTCAACAAGTTCCAATGAATCAGTTCCCACTATCACCGGAGTGCATCCAATGTTTTCGATTAGTGATAAACCCTTAAACAGAGCAACCGCCTCTGCTGTTGTGGCATTGAGTAGGTGATCAAGGACACACCCAGCACCTGCATCTCCTCTATGATTTCGAACAACAGCACCCGAACTTCTAGAACCATTTGGGAAATAACATACATCAACATTCAGTTTATAAGTACCATGAGCAGGTTTGATCCAAGTAAAATCACGTGGAACCGCTCTGGTGGCAGCTCCTTTGTAGTTCAGTGTTAGAGCTTGAATTGAGAAACTTGTGCATCTCGGAGGAGCTACTTGTTCACCCTTCACCATCTCTCGTCGTTGCCACCAGATATACCAAGCGCCAACAGCTATAATTTCCTTTATACCAATATGAGTCAGGTGGTCAGGGGTAATGATATGTTTTCGGAGCAAATCTTCCAGCACAACTGATCCTGACCTATCAACCAGAAGGGCTTGTTCAATAATATGAGAAATTCCCAGGCTATTCCATACTTCTTTTGCACGAGGGCAGCTAACACATGAGATGCCCAATATCCTCTGCATCAAGGAAACATATAGGGCATTGCGCCAAAACAGGAATATGTCTATTTGCAAGAATTGACATGCCAGGAACTATACCATGTAACGCTTTCCAAATAAAAAAAATCACCTTGCTTGGAATTTGTAATTTCCACATAATTTCCCAAACCGGGTTTGGAGCTGTCGAACCTTGTCCATCCGGTCTGGTCAGTCTATGATTATTTTGGTGATTCCACTCAATATAGTATGCTGACCGAACTGAGAAAGTATGTGTTTTTGTCATGTGCCATGCAACAAAATCTTCCTGTAGGTGATCACTAAGCGGAATTTTTAGAATTCTGTCCACATCTAAAGGGTTAAGGTCCCTTTCATCAATTCTTCATCCCACTGTCCAGTATTCTGATCAATAAGTTCATCAACAGTGGTTAGAACAAAGTTACCTCGAGTAGTTACCACTTTGCGAGACACGCTGCTTGGGATCCAGGGGTCTGTCCAGATGTTTATCATATTACCTGATCTCACTCTCCAAATAAAGCCTCTTTTAAAAGTGTTTAAACCAACAACGATGCTTTGCCATGTAAAGGAGGAACCACTTTTTGGACCTACCTTTAACAGATTACCATCAGGGTAGTATTTCGCTCGAAGAACCTGCACACAAAGAGTATCAAGATTTGTGATCAACCTCCAGCTCTGTTTTGCCAACATTGCTAAATTGAAAGCATGTAGATCACGAAAACCCATGCCACCCAATTTCTTCGATTGTGGTGTGCATGAGATCTATACTAGAAGGAAAGCGCGCTTTGCCGCGCCTGTTTTTTGAATTTTGCAAAAATTGGTTTCATGAACAAACATGAAAACAAAAGGCCTACCAACCACATGGCACAACCAAAATTATACTGTTAACAAAATTTCTGTAGGGCAATCTAGTTTCCTCACTTGAAATTCAGAGGCCAATCAGCTCCTGTGGTCCAGGTTTTGGAGCCAAACGAAAGTACAAAAAGCCTCTTAGTTGTTCTCCACATCGATTACTCGTTTTATGTCACTACAAAGCTCCAATTTTATAACCACACAGGACATAATATTTAAACATATATTCATCCAATTATATAACCACAAATGGGCACAATATTTTGATAATATATGCCAGAACAAAAATGCTCAACAAGATGAACCACACACTGATATAGCTTCATACTGGCAAAATAGCTTCATATTTAGTGTCAGATTACACATACAAAATATGAGTTGAGATATTTCGCAATCATTACATGGCTCTTGTCATTTCATACAAAATATGAGGCCTAATTATCCTCCTCCTCCTGACGTCCCTGGCCATTACTTGTTGTGAAGTTACTGTAAACTGCCATGTCAGTGTTATGCAGTCGTCGTCCTCGTCCACGAACTATATAAAGCTTCTGCCTAGGTGGCGCTGGAGGTTGCCAAGGTGCAGCTGCAGCTTCTCGAGGTTGTGTGGAGGTTGCCGAGGTGCAGCTGTAGCTTCTCGAGGTACAGACACAACTTGTCTAGGTGGTGCAGGAGGTTGCCGAGGTGCAATTGTAGGTTGTCGAGGCGGTGCTGGAGGTGCAGCTGCAGGTTATCGAGGTGGTGCTGGAGGTTGCCGAGGTGCAGCTGCAGCTTGCCGTGGTGGTGCAAATGGGACTTGGCGCGGTGGTTCGGGTGGAGGTGTTGCAGTTGTTGGCGAGACATGACCTGGAGGCGCCTCCATGTAGTGTACCCGGGCAGGCGGGCAGCTGTCGGTTACTCTGAAACACAATGTCATTGATTTACCATTGAAAAACACACTGATTTAGCATTAGCAAAATGCATCGACACAAAATTACGTTGTGTCCTCGCGTATATCTTTCCTATGACCTAAAAATCCAGGGGGACACTTTGAAGAAATATTCCGCCGCCGCCTCGGAGGCGGAAACCATAGAGAGAGAAAAGCTCTGCGGCAGGGAGAATTCTGCCGGGGAAATTCCTACCCGGAGGGGGGAAATCGTCGCCATCGTCATCGCCAAGTGCTTCATCGGGAACATCATTCACACCGTCTTCACCGCCAGCACCATCATCTCCGCCGCTCCACTTCGTTCCGCCGAGACATCTAGGGTTCCTCCTTATGTAGTTTATTGGGATTACTTTTCCGGTGTTGATTACCTGTCGTAGTTGATGCTATTGAGTTTTATCGGTGAATTACTTTTATGTCCAGATTGTGTTCATCACTTTATCACCTCTGATCATGTTCCAAATGATGTCTCGTGAGTAGTTCGTTTAGTTCTTGAGGACATGGGAGAAGTCTTGACACTAGTAGTGGAATTATGTTGAGTAGTATTTAATGGTTTGATATTTAAGTTGTGGTGGTATTCTTTTAGTGGTGTCGTGTGAACGTCGACTACATGATACTTCACCTTTATGGGCCTAGGAGAATGCATTGTGTATTTAGTTTACTTAGTGTGGGGTTGCCGGAGCGACAGAAACCTAAACCCCCGTCAGTAAGCTATTGCACAAGGGAGTGTAGGATCTCAGAGTTTAAGGCTATGGTTAGTTAATTCTTAAATACTTTCTTGCATTTGCGGTTGCTTGTAGGAAGGTTTAATCACAAGTGTGCACTGGTCCAAGTAAGGACGGTGCATTAGCATAGTTTCACCCACACAACACTTATCAAAACATTGAAGACTATTCAGCGGTATGAAGCGAAAGTGACTAGACGAAATTCCCGTGTGTCCTCAGGAACGTTTTAGCCATCATAAGTAAAACAACCGGCTTGTCCTTTGTGCTAAAAAGGATTGGGCCACTTGCTGCAATTATTATTGCTCTCTTTTATTTGCTCGCACTTTATTTATTTGCTACTACAAAAATCCATAAAAACTTGTCTGTTAGTATTTGCAGTGAAACCTTGCACGAAACTAGTTGCCAACACCTTCTGCTCCTCGTTGGGTTCGACACTCTTCTTTATCAAATGTATTACAATACACCCCCTATACTTGTGTGCCATCATTCTTCCTATCACATAATAACACCACCAGAAAGGGAACAAAAAAAATAAAACATAAGATTAGGGAGGAGATCATACCCAGCGAAAGATATGTGGTCGTCGCAGTCCATGGTCGGTGTCCTTGTCAATAACGGACCGAAGGTTCCGCCGCCGTCATCGCGTCACATGGCGGCGGTGTTGGAGATATGCCCTAGAGGTAATTAATAAAGTGATTTTATTTGTCATATCTCAATTGTTCATAATACGTTTTAATATCATGATATAACTGTATTACGCAGAAACATTAATACACGTGTAGTATGTAAACAACCAGGTCCCTAGTAGCCTCTAATTAACTAGTTCGTTGGGTAACAGATGATCAAGGTTTCCTGATCATGGACAATGGCGTCGGTTAACAATGGAGTCATATCATTAGGTGAATGATTTGATGGACATACCCAAAAATATAGAAACGTAGTGTTCATACCTTCGACCGTGAGATCATATCAAATCTCTGCTTCTGAAAGATACGGCTGATCGCATCAAACGGCATGACTTATATAGCGTGACAATAAAGGTGGCACTTTCGGATATCGGAAGGAAGCAGTAGAAACGAGTGATCAAGAGCGGGAATTGCCAAACCACATAGCAGGATAGATACTCTGGGCCCATTCGGTGAGATTACATCAATGAGCTTGCAAGCATGTGACTAGGTCACGGGGATGTAATATCACAGACGAGTAAAGATAGATTTGTCTATGGCGAGGTCATGCTCGGTAATCGTGGTACCGGAGAACGACGCTCGGACAATCTAAGTATCGCTAGGCAAGAGGATGAGACTGGACGTCTAAAGGTTCAAACGATAAAAGACATTCGTGGACGCACAGGGGCTATCATGGGTATCCAGATCCCACTGTTAGTCATTGATCGGAGAGCGTGTCTCGATCATGTCTAGAGTGATCCCGAACCGTGGGGTAACACACTTAAGGGTGGGTGACGATTAGATTGGATTTAGAGAGAAAAGAAACTGGAGACTTCGGAAGTGTTTCGGACATGTCCAATGGAGATCGGAGGGAAACGAAATATGTTTCGAAGTCCGAATGAATTAAATAATATGTATTTAATATTAATAAGTGTTATTAGTAATTAAATATATTTTTATTTAATTTAATTCGGATTTTTAAAGGCATTAAACCTAAATGGGCCTTGGAGGCCCATTAGGGAAAAACCCCAAAAAGTAAAAGGAAAAAAAGGGGAGAGGGCCGGCCTGGCTGGGCCGAATGGGGCCCACCAGGGCTGACGGCTCCACCTTGGCCGGCCGAGCCATGTGGGGTTTAGTCCCACATGGCTTAGCCAAGGGAGATGGCCTCCCTCCCTCTCCTTTAAATAGGGGACCCCATGCCTTGGAAATTCACACCAATTCTTCCTCTTCTTCTCTTCTGCCTTGAGCGTGGTTCCGTTTCTGGAGCTGCGTACGGGGAGGGAAGTCTCTCTACTATACGCACACCGCCGTGCTGCTAGATCCACTCTTCCACTTCCGCTGTTCTGCTAGATCTGGAGCCCGGAGGTCGTCATCCACACCGTACGTGTGTGGAACCGTGAGGCACCATTGTTTGGTGCTGGGAGCTGTCTTCTTCCACTACACGACCCTGAGGTCGGCGCCGTCGTCTCCACCGACAACGTTTGTGCAGGAACGTAATCCCGCTTCCGGTCTACAAGGGTATGTATTATGATCTCCTCCGTATTAGTATATCTGCATTGTATAGATCCTGGCTAGTTTATGGTTATCGTCGGTAGGAAATTTTTTGTTTTCTGTCTACGATCCCCAACAGTGGTATCAGAGCCAATCTATGCGTAGATATATCTGTATGGTTAGAACACATGTTGAATGTGGGCATCGATTCTACATTTGTTACCCTCTCGCGTGTACTTGTTTATATCGCGGTATTGTCGGATGAAGCGGCCCGGACCGACTTTACGCGTACTCTTATGCGAGACTGGTTCCACACTTGACATACGGCTTGTACCGTATATGTGGCTGGCGGGTGTCAGTATCTCCTACAATAGTTGATATTGCATTTACAATGGAGGGCCCCGAAAGGGGTGTAATAGAGACAATTGTCTTATCGCTGTTGTGATTGTTTCGTAGGTAAGAAACGGTTCTTGTGCGGAAGCCCTAGCAGCCACGTAAAATATGCAAAATATTAAGTAGAAAGTGTCTAACTTTATTTTGCAGGGGCAATGTGATATGGTCAAGGTAGGTTTATTAAATTGTTTACAAAACTATCGTCGCGAAGGAGACCATCGGCGCAGAGGAGACCATATCATGTCGCATTACATTTAATTTAGATGTTATGTAGATTGTGTGCATCTTATATTGTGTATATATATATGTCTATATATTAGTTACACGACGGTAGTAATATAAGATGATCCCTCCCAAAATTCCGATAATAGTGTTCTCCCTTTGTCGTGCACCACCAATAAAGTTCTACGTTACGGGGTACGCCGCTTTGCGGTTACACTCGTCTCTTCGTTCGCATACGGTGGGTGTAAGCCACGTTGCACGCGCGAATACATCAGAGGGTGTTATGGCGAGCCTAGCATGTACAGACATGGCCTCGGAACACAAGTACCGAAAGGTTAAGCATGAGTCACATGCGGTGATGTGATTGATATACGATGTCTACCTTTGAAGTTATGCTATTGATGCATGTAAAATGCATACATGAACTTTGCACTATATTACTTATATTCCAATCATATTTGCATCATATAAGGGTTATATCAATGTTTTATAATGATTTTTGGAATATTTCATGGTTTTCCTATTTTTATGGAATTAACCCTGCGCAGGCAGAAAACCCTATTTTCCATATTTTAATGTTTCAGGGACCCAAACGACGTCCAAATGACCCGGAAATTTACGAGCATCAGTTTTTGGAAGGAAGAAGACTTGGAAGCGAAGGAAGCGAACAAGCGGAGGCCCGAGGCCCAAAAGATGGTGGCCCACATGGCCAGGTACCTGGGACGCGTGGGACCCACCATCTAGAGCCTCGAGGCTCCGTTGCCGTCGACCTTTTCGCCCACGACTCCGTCTTGACCTAAAACCGACTATAAAAATAGTCCCCGACGCCCTTCAGAAAGTGAAAGGACAAGGATGTCGCCTAGGGGGGTGAATAGGCGATTTAAAACTTTTCCGGTTTAGGCTTGCTAATTGCGGAATAAAACTAGGTGTTTAAATTAACAAGCCAACAACCTAAATATACTAGGCTCACCTATGTGCACCAACAACTTATGCTAAGCAAGACAAGCAACAAGGTGATAGCAATATAGAATACTTCAAGCACGAAGGCTATCACAATGTAAAGTGCATAAGTAAAAAGCTCGGGTATAGAAATAACCGAGGCACGCGGAGACGAGGATGTATTCCCGAGTTCCTCCTTGTTAAGGGAGTACGTCTCGTTGGAGAGGTGTGAACCAACACAATGGTTCAACAACCACAAAGGTTTCACCTTCTTCTCCGATGAACCGCACCACAAAGGTTTGGTTCACCTTCCACTATCGGAATCCTTCGAGGCGGAAATCCGGAGCCTTTTAACAACGATCCGGGGCACAACCCACAATGGGATTGGGGGCTCCCGAACATCTACAAGTGACCACACAAGGGTCTCAACCACCACACGGGCGTCTAGGGTCCAAAGACCCAAGAGTAACAAGTTCACAAGCTTTCAACTTCCACGAATCCTCGTGGAGAGCACAAACCGATGCAACGAAGCAATGGCAAGAGCACAAGGCTCAAATCCTTCACTCTCGAATCCCACCACAAGCAACTAATGCTTATGGGGGGAGAAGAGAGGAAGAACAACGAAGAACACAACAAATGGAACTTTAAGATCAAGATCTACTAGGTTCCCCTCACTTAGAGGAGGAATGGATTGGATGAATATGTAGATCTAAATCTCCTCTCAATTTCCCTCAAAGATATGCAAGAATCATGGGAGAGAATGAGAGGAAGGCAAGCTTTTTCCAAAGATCAACAATGGAGGAGAGAGGGGAGAAAAACTTGCTCAAGAGATGTATCAAACAATGGGGAAGAAACCCCTTTAAATAGTCCACTTAGAAAAATGGCCGTTGGGGAGTTTTTTCGTGAGCTGGGCTGAGCGAGCTGACCTGTGGCCCGGCCTGGGCCAGCCAGGGAGCCGACCTGCTCCCCGAGCCGCCCGGCCTGGAGCCCGGCCTGGGCCGGCCAGGGAGCCGGCCTGCTACCCGAGCCGCCCGGCCAGGAGCCCGGCCTGGGCCGGCCAGGGAACCAGCCTGCCACCCGAGCCGCCCGGCCTGGGCCGGCCAGGGAGTCGGCCTGCGCAGAAACAAACATTCTAAAATCCATATCTTTTTCATTAAAAATCCAAATGCGATGAAACCAACTTTGTTGGAAAGATAACGACGAGAGCTTTCCTACACCGATAATGGAGGAGATATCACACATGGGAGGTGTGGATCTTATCTCGAGGAGGACCGGTAATATTTCCAACACCGAGAACGCAATAAGTTTTCCATCCGGACTCCGATTTCGATGATCTTGGGTTTGTTGGAATCGCAATGAGGAGCATTACAAGATCATGCATAGAAACATCATAGTCCATCATGTGAGGAGGAAATCAAATGTAGAGAGGTAAAACCTCTCTAAAAAAGATGAACCGGCAAAACCTCCAAAACCGAAAACGCAACAAGTTTTCAATACGAAATCCGTTTTCGGTGAACTAGAGCTTGGTATGGAGATGAACACAAGCTCTACATTCTCACATGGATAAAAGCCAAATAAGAACCAAGAAAGATGATGATGCCAAGTATGCAAAGGTTTGACCTCTCCACAAAGATGCGATCAAGTTACTCACTTGAGAGCCCCTCTTGATAGTACGCCGTCTATCCTATAACCCGGTCTCCAAACTAACAACATGAGACCGGTAAAATAGAAACCCTATCAAGATCATACCTTTGCCTTGCGCATTCCACTTGAGCTAGATGATGACGATCTTGATCTCTTCAAGTGGACCACCTTTCTTGATTGCGCTTGCTAGCACATGCTTGATGAAGATTTCTCCAAATGCTCCCCCATACACCATTATGGGAGAGCCTCGCTTAGCTCCGTCTTCATGAATCCACTAGCGCTTCATATTCTTCTCTTGATATAGATGATGGCTTGGAGATAAACATGAAGTTCACTCAATCTTCTTTTCCAAGCCATGCTTGCAATAAGCTCAACTCTTCACATGACCATTCTTCATATAAACCCTTGAATAGAGCATTGGTCATCATGTAATCTTCTAGAGTCCAACACATGAACTCCAATCTTTTCCTATGGACAAGATCTACAAGTATATCTCAATGCAAACATTAGTCCATAAGGATTGTCATTAATTACCAAAACCACGCATGGGGCAACACATGCACTTTCAGAAAGGAGCGCCGCAGAAACACAGAAACACCGAAACAGAGACCTGGAGCTGCAGATTGGAGGGGGAAAACTCCGGCGGGGCGCTGGGCATGGTCTCCATCTTCTCCAACGACTTCTCCACCGTCTCCATGATGAAGAGGGAGTAGTCCACCTCTGGACTATGGGTTTGTGGAAGTAACTTATGTATCTCTCTCTCTCTTGAGCTTCACTAATTAGTACCGTATGAGCTGCTGAACATGATTACGGTCATCTATGTAATACCTTTGTGGTGGATCTTTTTATGAGTTAATATATGTTTGAGATTGCAATGGTTTTGTTTCAGTTATGAAAGTAGATGCATATTATGTACCCCGTTCTTATTTACTTGTCATGATCAAGCATGTTTATGAGAGCGTGTGAGGGGGAACGTGTGCATTAGTTGGAGTAACGGGGGTGGCTAGTGCAGTGAACGTGAGAGAAAGTTCTGCGATCCACTTGGGTATCTCTACCTTACTTTGTTGCCTCACTAGGGATAAAAAGAAATACCATGCTACCGGAGATGTGGGTGTGACCATTGCCACTACTCCATGACTAGATCTAGCATGTTCTTATTTTAACTTCATGTCATGATACTTATTGCTATACTCTGAGTTATCTTAATTACTGAGGTGTTATGATTTAGTTCGCATCTTGGTGGAGTATAAGAGAGACTAATAACCAAAAGGTCTCTATGTTAGGACGTGATGCCCATATAATTATAACTTGTCATTAAACTGTTGTGTTGCAATCTCATATGTCAACTCTAGTGTTCCATTGTCTACCACTTTATTAAAGAGAGAGTGCATTTGTGAAACCATGAACCCCGGTCCATTTTTAATCATAAGAAACACCTTTCCAACAACTTTTACCACTTTACCATTTTCTGCCATTTAAAAATCCGAAAATACAAAAACACTTTTACATCTTGCATTCATCATATAAAACCCAAAAATATCATTTATCATTGCTACCACCATCCTTGCATATTTATTTCTTGTTTGCATTGCATATTATCTTGATATCATTCTCACACCTTGTGCTTGACAACCACTAGGTGAGGTTGAGGACCAAAACATTTACTTTGTTTTGTAGGTAACCAAAAGAAGGATAGGAAAGATAAATCTTCACTACTGATTCCCCGAGAGTTCGATATTAAACCCTCGAGTCACCCCTCGTGGGGAAAACACGTCTTCCACTTACTACACACTCTGCACTTGGAGTCTCAACCTAACCCATATTCTTTTGACGCAGGTAACTACGTCATCGGGTATCAAGACTGTTTTCTGGCGCCGTTGCCGGGGAATCATTGCTGAAAGGTTTATCCAAGGGTCCCCTGCACTAGCTCTGTTTTCTGGCGCCGGGTTTATCCAAGGATATCTCACCAAGTCAACTTCATCACCAACTTGTGCGCACCTACGTGAGCATCATCTTATCCATCTTTACCTTCAAAGCAATTTATCTTGTTTTGTCTTTGTCTTGCATATTTATTTTCAGTTTTGCATTTTGTGTTGCATTTGTTATTTCGGTTTGCATCATTTAGTGTCATTTTATTTTCAGTTTTGCATAAAAAATTAAAAAACACATAAAAACTTGCTAAAATGGGAGAAAGAACTAAGTTGTGTGATTACACAAACACTCCAAATGATCAATTTATTGCTAGGCCCATTGCCACACCTGAGATAAAAGCTGATAGTTATGAAGTAAGTCCTAGTTTGTTGAACTTGATAACTAGGGAACAATTTGGCGGTAGTGCTATGGAGGATGCCTCTATGCATCTTCATGATTTTGTTGAAATATGTGACATGCAGAAATTTAAAAATGTGGAAAGTGATATTCTAAAACTGAAGTTATTTCCTTTCTCACTTAGAGGAAAAGCTAAAGAGTGGCTGCATTCATTACCTATTGATAGCATTAAAACTTGGGATGATTTAAAAGAAGCTTTCATTAAGAAATACTATCCTCCTGTTAAAATTTTGCAAAATAGAAACAACATTCTTTCTTTTAGGCAAAATGAAAATGAACATGTTGCTATGGCTTGGGATAGGATTAAACTTATGCTTAGAACTTGTCCATCACATGGGGTCAACGAATGGACCATACTACACTCTTTTTACAATGGTCTAAATTACATGTCTAGAAATATTCTTGATTCTGCTGCTGGAGGTGCTTTTATGGGAAAAACTATAGTAGAAGCTAAGAACATATTGGAAAGTATTTTGCAAAACTATAGTCAATGGCATACTGATAGAGCACCTAATCCTCTAAGAAAGTAACTCCATAGAAGAAACAAATGATTTGTCATCTAAAATGGACACTATTCTTGCTTTCATTAATAAACAAAATATTGAAAATGTGCCTTTGCAAGAACTAGTTGGTAATAATCCTGAAAATATTGATGTCAACTTCATTAGGAACTATGGTAATAATGGGTATGGTAACAACAATTATAACTCTTATAATAAACCCCCATATGTGCCAAACAAATATACTACTAGTGGTAATGTTTCTAGTGATTTGGAAACACCATTAGATCATTTATATCTACTCAAAAGGAGCTTAATAAGGAATTTATATCTAAGTTTGAAAAACAAGACTCTTTGTTTGAAAGGGTAGATCAGCTCACTAAGGAAGTTTCCTCATTAAAGAACACCATTATAGCTCAAAAACATGAGGAAACAATTAAATATTGTCAAGAGGTTATAAATAAATCTTGGGAACATATTCATGAGCAAGAGAGAATTGCTAAGGAAACTATTATGGTAATGAAAGAGAGAAAAGTTGAGGAAGTTAAAATGCTTAGTGAAGTCAAGGAACCATTGCTTGACTTAGAGAATTGTAGCTTGCATGAATTAATATCTATCTTACAAAAATTTGCAAGTGATCCTTCCATCAACTCTAACCAAGCTGGTTTTGGTTCTTATATTGCTAATCATGTCTTGAAAGAAAAGATTGCTAGGTACAACCAAGAGGCTATGATACCACCTAAGCTTGGGGATATATGGATTCCCAAAGTCCTAGTAACCATTGGAAAAGAGACACACCATGCTATACTTGATCTAGGATCTAGTGTCTCTGTTTTATCTAAAGAACTATATGATATACTTGAATTGAAAAATCTTGAAAAATGCTCTATTGAACTTGCACTTGCTGATGATTCCATTAAACATGCTTTAGGAAAAGTAAGTGATGTTATGGTAGAGTTACATATGACATTTGTGCCTGTTGATTTTCTAATCATGGATATGGGGAATAAAACCTCTAGTCCAATTATTCTTGGAAGACCTTTTCTTCGTACTACAGGTGCTATCATTGATTCAAAAGAAGGGAATGTGAAGTTTCAGTTTCCACACAAGAAGTGCATGGAACACTTCCCAAGGAAGAGGGACACAAAGTTCAAGCTCCCTCATGAGCTTCGTCCTCTATAAACATCAAGTAAGAAGCCTAGCTATATGGCTATAAAGAAAGCGCTTTACGGGAGGCAACCCGGTTGTTTTTATTTGTGATTTTCTTTGTGTCCTCTTGCTGTAACAAGAGACTTTGTTTTAGTTTAGTTTCTGGAATTTTTAATAAAGTGCCAAGTTTTACTCATTTTGGTTTGAAGAAGTTGCTTATAGCGTTCGGAGATTTTATTCCTGCACGAATCTGTGCACGGTATGATTTTTAATTCTTATTCTGTAACTCCGAATGAGCTCATATTTGAACTGTAGTTGCAACTTTTCATCCTCTGTATGCATGAATTTTTCGGAATTTTTCGACAAAGTTAAGTAGGGTAGAAAAATACGTTTTGCTGCTGCTGTTTTTCTGGACAGATTCTGTCCCATTTTGTTTGATGCATGCTTTGAACTTTTAACTTGAATCTTTTTGATCCAATTGAGTTTATGAGTAGGCATACAACATTATACACTTTCTGGACATTCATATGAATTTTTGTTCAAGGATTATATGCAGCAAGAAATCTATTTGTTTATCACTACTAATGCACCCCACAGAAAAGAAATGGGAGAAACGGTGTTTTGAAGTTTTTTCACAGGGATTAGAGGAGATGCACCAAGAGCTATCCAAGGATGGTGAAGACCATAAGCTTGGGGATGTGAAGACAACCCCACTGGACCTACACACTCTCGGTTTGCACACGTCTAACTTCTGTTTTTCGATCGAAACACTTTATCGCATAAACTTGGAGCGTCTTTTTGTTTGTTTTGGTTTGATTTTTATTTTGTGAGACCACCACACTATCATTTATATATGAGAGAGCTACTGGAAATTTGGGTTGATTTATGTTGGATGCTATTATAAGATTGGGAAAAGGGATGTTGGAGTTGATTTTAAAAGATACATATAGTTGCATGATTCATGAGCTTGTTAATGAGTAATAATTTGCAAGTATTTTATCAAGAGCTATCTTTTATTCATGTTTTGATGCTGAATGTTATTTTACTTTGTTTAACATGGATTAGTTAGTTCTATGGACACTCATGCATGCATTTAGATGGTCAACTTTCTCCCTCTTGCTAGCCCAAAAATTCCAACAAGTAAAAACTTGTTTCCAACACCTTCAACCAAAGTTTTTCCAGTGAGTCCACCATATCTACCTATTAGCTTTATGCTATTCCGAGTATGTTTATCATGATATTTGTGTTATCTATACCTCTGAATGAAAATGCTTATGTTGTTGATTGTTATGGGAAAAGTTGGTTATAGAGCTCTCTCGAACTTGATGCACACTTTACTTTCATTGCATAATAAAACATGACCCATTGTGATTAAAATTATGATGTTGTGGGCTTGACAAATGTCTTTGGTTGAGAGTTAGCTCATATGTGCTGTCACATGGCAAGCTTTCAACATGCACTTCATTTCATTTAGTTGATATCATGTACTTTTGTTTATGGATGCTTACCATGGGTGAAATAAATGTGGAAATGAAGTAGGTTTAAATGAGTTTGTATAAATGGTTAGAGAGACGCCTGGGCCGCTAATCTAAGCCATGCATCATTCATGGTGGAAATTTACTTACATGCTATGGTGAACCTTCTGTGATACACCTTACAATAAAAAGCTATCTAATGGTAAATAAAAAGGGTGTTGAGATTGTTCATTGTGTTTGTTTGTCTTGTCATTTTGATATGGGCTTGTTCCATATCCTGGGACAAGAGGTACCCCAGTTGACGCTCTTAATGATACTATTATTACTTACAATGATATTTAACTTGAACTTGCTTTGTTTCCCAAGTTGAGTAACACATGGAGTAGGTACTTGTATTCAAGGGGCATGAGACTTTCAACCTGTACTTTGTCAAGCACACTACTCATATTTGCTTTCACTTTAAACTTAATCATTCAAGATGCTATGATAGGGGAATGAGAGCTTGACACCAAGGATTACCACATTACAATCATTAACTTAAGTAGAGAAGTTCAGAAGTTAGATGAAACTTATTCATGCTTTACCTCTACTCATATATATATCTTTCCAAAGTGTCCACCTTTTATATTCAGATTTTCATCAATACTCTATGCCATTATAGGATGTTCTTACTTATCATTATGCATACATGTGGTCCATAGTACTTTCTTTTATGTTACACTTTGTGAATTATCATTGAACATCCTTGCATTGAATACTTGATATCACTTCATAAACTATCTTGCATATTGCTACTCCTTTTAAGAATGAATCATTTGACTCTATGTAGCAATAGTAATCATCTTTGATATCCATTGATAGTATTAAAATGCAAAGTCCATGTTAGTTTTATCACCTTCATACTCAGGACGAGTATAGGTTAAGCTTGGGGATGTTGATGCATGTAAAATGCATACATGAACTTTGCACTATATTACTTAAATTCCAATCATATTTGCATTATATAAGGGTTATATCAGCTATATGCCTGATCGATGGGGGTAGTGTAATGGATGGGGATTGTGTAATCACTAAGACGATGCGAGGGATATTCGTCTTGAGTGGGAGTTCTAGTAGTTTTATTTTGAAAAACTTGAACCCATATTTTATTATGAACAAAGTCTTTATGTTTTGCAAAACCTTTGTAGATAAATAACCTGTTTGATAGACCTTTTAAACTTAGGTGCTTTCCTGCGATTGAGAAACTTAAAAGGTTGGGTCCAAATTTCATATTTTTATACCGTAGCTTGAGGATATTCCTTGTTTAAACCATTAGCTCCATTTGATACAAAACCCGATAGGAGATAGACCCGAAGATTCCGCTAAACAAAAGGATAATTTGGATTATCAAGTTTTGCGTGGATAATTCCATCATAGTCCAATGTATGTTATGATCTGCCATAGAGAATGAACTGTGGGTGCGTGTTAACAGATTGCAAACATTTGGAATGGTCGCTGAGACTGATGATCTATATCCACCGTAAATCAGGTTTTCTTCTCAACCACGATGGAAGAGAACACTCGCATTAAAGGAGCACGTGGCAGTCATACTTGATGACATTGGTCATACTTGATGATACTAGTCATACTTGATGACATTGGTCATATTTGATGACATTGAGATGCCTCACTCAGCTCGATCACTGGATGGCAGAAAATGTTGCCAGATACAAATGTTTTTGTCATAGACTATGTCATGCAAGGGGAATCGTTCACCTTCATGAATTCTTGATTACGTTGAAGAATCAAGAAGATGAAACGAATCACCGGGAAGTCATCAATGATGATGGTGTATATAGGATATACAAGTTATGGATGTTTTACCTAAACAAGTACTTGCAACAGTGACTGAGTTTTGATACTAGTCATGTTTTATGAAAACAAGATTTTTTGCTTGAGTAGCTTGGAAGGATGAGGAGACAAGGTGTGCTGACGATGGCAGGCAATATGTTGTGAATATGTTGTGATGGCCATAGACACTCGCTCTGCATCTACCATTTAGATTAAATTTGATTTGAACAAATTCCATTAGATCGCTTGTTAGTATGACCATTATAAGTGTGTCTTGCCTTCTAGCGAGACAAGTATTCATATTTGTAAGTGACAAATCGTTGTCCTACATTTATGAGTGATATCTTTAATGATCATACACCAATTATGAATGGATGTTGTTATTAATCTAGATGGTAGTAGCTCCCACATTTATAATGCCAAAGGACACAAACTTAATAATGACACCACATTAATGTGGCACAAACGTTTGAAGTCATGTCAATGTTATATGCATTATAAAGCTCTATTCAGATGGACCTCTGATAACCCCCAAGAGAAGGGGATCACTGTAGCACCTCTCAATGTGGAAGTAGGGTATCGATCCGCAGGAGCAAGAAGGAAAAGTTATCTATTCCCTACAACTAAAGTGTCACAAGTTTTAGTTGATTATGCACTAAACAAGTTTAAAGAACAAGATGGTTGATTTAATGGATGGAAGTTTAATGTAACAAAACAAGAATGTAAAAGTGTCCCAATCCTCTTCAATGCAAGAGGACAAGACAAAGGTTTTCTCTTATAGGAACAATGGACATGGGTTCATGGGTTCACTCAATCATCTCTCCCATCTATGGTGATTATCATGTTATAGATAAAAAGTACACACAATTGTCATGCTTTAATGGTAAACTTCTATGACGGCTACATGTCCTAAAACACATAGTTGAAAGAAAATAATCATTTGTTGTCACTCCCACATCATACTTCTTCCTTTTTACCCCCAGATAAAGGATGTTGGGCTGTATTGTGTCACTCAATACATATGTCGTTGTCACATCGGCCATCCCGTACCTACATACATCATACTTCATAATGGACAATATTCTAAACACTAGTGCAATGATTCATATTTCGTGTGCATGACCACATCTCTCTCATCTATCTACACTTGGTGGTGTCAATCACCTCATGACATGGATAAACAAGGCATTATGCATAAATCGAACCATCACATGCATCATAGAATATCTCCAAAGTATGACAAGTCATAAAAGATCCAACACAACGGTAAATGCATAACAAATATCATCTCATACCACAATATCCACCATAGGAATTACATAGATAGATCCATACTTATGCAAGGCACATCATATGGACTTCAACAATGATCATACATAGAGAGATTAGATCAAGTTACCACCACAAACCCAAAGTCCAGGGGGTGGACTACTCCCCCTTCATCATGGTGATGATGGTGGAGATGTTGGAGAAGATGGAGACCACCCCGGCAGCGCCCCGCCGGAGTTTTCCCCCTCCAATCTGCAGCTCCAGGTCTTCTGTTTCGTGGTTTTGTGTTTCTGCGGCGCCCTTCCGAAAGCCGTCGGGGACTATTTTTATAGTCGTTTTTAGGTCAAGACGAGGCTCGGGGAAGAAGATCGACGGCATCGGAGGCTCGAGGCCCAATAGGGGCCCACGCGGCCAAGGAATCTGGCCGCGTGGGCCCACCTCTTTTGGCCCTCGGGTCCGTTTTTCGCTTCCTTCGCTCCTACTCTTTGTTCCTTCCAAAAAATGACCCGTGAAATATTAGGTCATTTGGACGTCGTTTGGGTCCCTGAAACATAAAATATAAAAATAGGGTTTTCTGCCAGTGCAGGGTTAATTCCAGAAAAATAGGGAAACTGTGAAATATTCCCAAAATCAATATAAAACAATGATATAACCCTTATATGATGCAAATATGATTGAAATATAAGTAATATAATGCAAAGTTCATGTATGCATTTTACATGCATCAACATCCCCAAGCTTAACCTATACTCGTCCTCGAGTATGAAGGTGATAAAACTAACATGGACTTTGCTTTTTAATACTATCAATGGATATCAAAGATGATTACTATTGCTACATAGAGTCAAATGATTCATTCTTCAAAGGAATAGCAATATACAAGATAGATTATGAAGTGATATCAAATATTCAATGTAAGGATGTTCAATGATAATTCACAAAGTGTAACATAGAAGAAAGTACTATGGACCAAATGTATGCATAATAAAAGTAAAAACATCCTATAATGGTCATAGAGTATTCTTGTAAATCTGAATATAAAAGGTGGACACTTTGGAAAGATATATAAATAAGTAGAGGTAAAACATGAATAAGTTTCATCTAGCTTCCAAATGCTTCTACTTAAGTTAATGTTTGCAATGTGGTATCATTGGTGTGGAGCTCTCATTACCCCTATCATAGCATCTTGAATGGTTAAAGTTTAAAGTGAAAGCAAATATGAGTATGTGCTTGACAAAGTATGGGTTGAATGCCTCATGCCCCGTGAATACGAGTACCTACACCACGGTGTTACTCAACTCGGGCCACAAAGCAAGTTCAAGTTAAAGTCATTGTAAGTAATATAATAGCGTCATCAAGAGCGTCAACTGGGGTACCTCTTGCCTCAGGACATGGAAACTAGCCCATGTCAAAATGACAAGACAAACAGACAATGAACAATCTCAGCACTCTTTTATTTACTATTTGTATAGCTTTTTATTATGACGTGCATCACTGAATGTTCACTTTGGTGCGCTGTAAATTTCCACCATGAATGATGCATGGCTTAGGTTAGCGGCCCAGGCGTCTCTCTAGCCATTTATACAAACTCCTCAAACTTACTAAGTTTCCGCATTTATTTGGCACCATGATAAGCATCCATAAACAAAAGTACATGATATCAACTAAATATAATTAAGAGCACGTTGAAAGCTTGCCATGTGACAGCACATATGAGCTAACTCCCAACCAAGACTCTTGTCAAGCTACAACTTCATAATTTTAATCACAATGGTTCATGTTTATTAAGTGCAATAAAAGTAAAGTGTGCATCAAGTTCGTGAGAGCTTTTTAACCAACTTTCCCATAACAATCAATAACATAAGCATTTTAATTCAGAAGTATAGATAATACAATATAACATGATAAACATACTCGGAATAGCATAAAGCTAATAGGTAGATATGGTGGACTCACTGGAAAAACTTTGGTTGAAGGTGTTGGAAAACAAGTTTTTACTTGTTGGAATTTTTGGGTAGCAAGAGGGAGAAAGTTGACCGTCTAAATGCATGCATAAGTGTCCATAGAACTAACAATCCATGTTAAACAAAGTAAAGTAACATTCAGCATCAAAACATGAATAAAAGATAGCTCTTGATAAAACACTTGCAAATTAATACTCATTAAAAAGCACATGAATCATGCAACTATATGTATCTTTTTGAATCAACTCAAACATCCCTTTCCCAATCTTTTTAATAGCATCCAACTTAATTCAACCCAAATTTCCAGTAGCTCTCTCATATAAATGATAGTGGTGGTCTCACAAATAAAAACAAACCGAAATAACAAAAATAAAAGACGCTCCAAGTTTATGCGATAAAGTGCATTGATCGAAAAACAGAAGTTAGACGTGTGCAAACCGAGAGTGTGTTGGTCCAATGGGTTGTCTCACATCCCCAAGCTTATGGTCTTCACCATCCTTGGATACTCTTGGTGCATCTCCTCTAATCCCTGTGAAAAAACTTCAAAACACCGTTTCTCCATCTCTTTTCTGTGGGCGACATTAGTAGTGATAGACAAATGAATTGCTTGCTGCATAAAATCCTTAAACAAAAATTCATATGAATGTCCAGAAAGTGTATAATGTTGTATGCCTACTTATAAACTCAATTGGATCAAAAAGATTCAAGTTAAAAGTTCAAAGAATGCATCAAACAAAATGGGACAGAATCTGTCCAGAAAAACAGCAGCAGCAAAACGCATTTTTCTACCCTACTTAAATATGTCGAAAAAATCTGAAAAAATTCACGCTTACAGAGGATGAAAAGTTGCAACTACAGTTCAAATTTCAGCTCATTCGGAGTCACAGAATAGGAATGAAAAATCATACCGTGCACAGATTCGTGCTGGAATAAACTTTTTCAAGCCAAAATAGGTAAAACTTGGCACTTTATTAAAAATTCCAGAAACAAAACTAAAAACTAAGCTCTTGTTACAGCAAGAGGACACAAAGAAAATCAAAAATAAAAACAACCGGGTTGCCTCCCGTAAAGCGCTTTCTTTATAGCCATGTAGCTAGGCTTCTTACTTTGGTGATCATGAAGGTTGAAGCTCATGAGGGAGCTTGTTCTTTGGTGTGTCCCTCTTCCTTGAGAAGTGTTCATGCATAATACCAGGGTCCCATGGTGTTATCAATCCAATCAAAATAATATTCAAGTTGAGACCTAGTAGAGAGAAAAACAAAACACAAAAGTAATAACAACAAAGTCTAACTTTCTTTCTATGCATTGGCATTTTGTATATGAATGAAGCACAATAAATAGAAATTTTCCAATGCATATTAACAGTAGATACTTGCAACTTATAGTTATTAGCAACATAAAGAGGGCTCTTATCACCTCCTCTTTCATAATAGTTGCAAGAAGTAAAAGTAAATTCACCCATATAACCATTGGACTCATCCAACTTAGATAATTTAGGTACATAAAGAGGATCATTAAATTTATTATGGAATTCATTAGCTCTTTCAAAATAGTTATTAAGATCAATATCAAGTTTAATATCATGGTTGCAACAAAGATTTGGAACTAAAGGTAATTGCAAACCACATAAGTATTTCTCAACATAAGCAAATTTCTCCTCTATGGTGTAATTAGGAGAATCCAGAAACAAAGTAGGACTCTCATGAGTAAGAGTAACATCACAAACAGCAAGTATATCATTTTTATCCTCACATAATTTAGTAACAACTAAACATGGAGGTTTATCAATAAGCATAGGACCATCATCTAAAGCATTATCATATAGCATATTTAAGCAATACTCCTCATTATCATCAATAAGTTCACTAGTAGCATTAATAGAAAGTAAAGGAGCATTATTAGTTTCATCATAATAGCATGAGTTATCATATAGGACCATAGAATTTTTAGTTTGACACTCATCATAACATGGGTTTTCATAAATAACAAAAGACTTTTGAGTTTGAGTGCTACTATCAAATGTTGATGGTGAAGTTGGGAGATCCAATTCTTCCCCAAGCTTAGGTTGGAACACATCCATTTCAATCTCCTCTTCACATACTTCCTCTTCCAAGCTTATGTTTTCATTATCCTTTTCCTGCAAAATATTAGTACTTTCCATGGCAGCAAGAATTCTTTCTTTAACATAAACATTATCACTAAACTCTTTTTTGCAAAGTTGGAGAAGAATAGAAATGTGTCCTTTCATTACACGAGCTTCATGACTAGTTGCAAAAAAATTATCAATAAGAAAGTCTATTTCATGGGCTGCAACATAAGCAATATATTTCTCAACTTGTTCTATATCAGGGCATGAAAATTTATTTTCACGATAACAAGCAATTAGAGGATCACTGTTGTGCTTACATTGATAGGGAGAGTGTTTATAGTCTTTTCTAAAGCAGCAAGTTACATCATGTAATTCACAAAACTCAATAGCCATATCATCGAGATGTTCAAGCAATTCAAGCATTCTATTTCCTTCTTTGGTAGATCGATATTCATAGTAAGCTCCAATAGTTTTGACATAACCTTCCTCCATAGCTTGAAACACAAATCAAAAGCAACACTTAATTTTTATGGATTTTAAGTTTTTAGATGAAAACTGAAAATAAAATGATACTGAACAATGCAAACCGAAATAACCAATGCAACACAAAATGCAAAACTGAAAATAAAATACGCAAACCGAAATATGCAAGACAATAACAAAACAAAATAAAATGATTTGAAGGTAAAGATGGATAAGATGATGCTCACGTAGGTGCAACCTCCCCAAGCTTAGGTGATTGTAAGATATAAAACAAGATAAAATAAATCTAAAGTCTAGTGCACACAAGAATAGAAACTTAAGCGCTACGCTCCCCGGCAACGGCGCCAGAAAAGTACTTGATAACCCCCAAGAGCAGGGGATCACTGTAGCACCTCTCAATGTGGAAGTAGGGTATCGATCCGCAGGAGCAAGAAGGAAAAGTTATCTATTCCCTACAACTAAAGTGTCACAAGTTTTAGTTGATTATGCACTAAACAAGTTTAAAGAACAAGATGGTTGATTTAATGGATGGAAGTTTAATGTAACAAAACAAGAATGTAAAAGTGTCCCAATCCTCTTCAATGCAAGAGGACAAGACAAAGGTTTTCTCTTATAGGAACAATGGACATGGGTTCATGGGTTCACTCAATCCTCTCTCCCATCTATGGTGATTATCATGTTATAGATAAAAAGTACACACAATTGTCATGCTTTAATGGTAAACTTCTATGACGGCTACATGTCCTAAAACACATAGTTGAAAGAAAATAATCATTTGTGTTGCTAGGTCACCCTCGTAAGGCTAGCGTGGTTTGTTGTCACTCCCACATCATACTTCTTCCTTTTTACCCCCAGATAAAGGATGTTGGGCTGTATTGTGTCACTCAATACATATGCCGTTGTCACATCGGCCATCCCGTACCTACATACATCATACTTCATAATGGACAATATTCTAAACACTAGTGCAATGATTCATATTTCGTGTGCATGACCACATCTCTCTCATCTATCTACACTTGGTGGTGTCAATCACCTCATGACATGGATAAACAAGGCATTATGCATAAATCGAACCATCACATGCATCATAGAATATCTCCAAAGTATGACAAGTCATAAAAGATCCAACACAACGGTAAATGCATAACAAATATCATCTCATACCACAATATCCACCATAGGAATTACATAGATAGATCCATACTTATGCAAGGCACATCATATGGACTTCAACAATGATCATACATAGAGAGATTAGATCAAGTTACCACCACAAACCCAAAGTCCAGGGGGTGGACTACTCCCCCTTCATCATGGTGATGATGGTGGAGATGTTGGAGAAGATGGAGACCACCCCGGCAGCGCCCCGCCGGAGTTTTCCCCCTCCAATCTGCAGCTCCAGGTCTTCTGTTTCGTGGTTTTGTGTTTCTGCGGCGCCCCTTCGAAAGCCGTCGGGGGACTATTTTTATAGTCGTTTTTAGGTCAAGACGGAGGCTCGGGGAAGAAGATCGACGGCATCGGAGCTCGAGGCCCAAGTTAGGGGGCCCCATGCGGCCAAGGAATCTGGCCACGTGGGCCTACTTCTTTCGGCCCTCGGGTCTCCGTTTGTTCGCTTCCTTCGCTCCTACTCTTTGTTCCTTCCAAAAACTGACGCCCGTGAAATATTAGGTCATTTGGACGTCGTTTGGGTCCCTGAAACATAAAAATATAGAAAATAGGGTTTTCTGCGAGTGCAGGGTTAATTCCAGAAAAATAGGGAAACTATGAAATATTCCCAAAATCAATATAAAACAATGATATAACCCTTATATGATGCAAATATGATTGAAATATAAGTAATATAATGCAAAGTTCATGTATCTATTTTACATGCATCAACCTCCAAGTCTTTAGATTTGATCTTTTGACACTTGCTAGGTAACTAAGACACCATTTCGGAAAACGGGCATTTAACTTGTTGAGAATCATACATATCGATGTGTGTGAATCAATGAAGTACTTTAACGTGTAGTGGAAATCATTATTTTGTAAACTTCACCAATGATTTGAGTATATATGGGCATATCCACTTAATGAAATGCTGGTCTGAAAAGTTTGATAAGATCAAACAAGTTCAGAGTGAAGTAAGAGAGATAAACTTAACAAGAAAATCAAATTCTTGTGATACAGATCGAGGAAACAAGGATTTGAGTTATGTGTTTGGCATATCATTGGAAGATTTGTGAAAAGAGTTCCACAAATTACGCTGCATGAAACACCACATTGTTATGGTGTGTTAGGACGTCGTAATCACACTCTATTGGATAGTGTGTGTGGTAAATAAAATCTCTTATCGAATTATTATGATCATTGAAGTCATATGGTAGAAACAAAACATTCACGTTAGATAGTAGGGAAACCATCTAAATCCATGGAGACAATACCATATGAGTGATGGCATGGCTTTTAGCCTAGATTGTCGTTTTGATATTTTAGTGTTTTTGATATGATCAAACCTAAAACGGATAAATTCATATTTGTAGTGTATCTATGAAATCAGTTGGATACATTTCTCACGACAAAGACAAATTTGCTGCCAGAACATACCTTGATCAAGAAATAGTTTCTTGTCCAAGGGTATAAGTGGGAAAGAAAGCAGAGCAAGACGAAGTTAATGAACTTTCTCTCCAGGCATCAGAGTGACGCAACGGAAACCGTTTCGGTACCGTCCTCCACATCTGGAAGGAAGCTGATGATAATGATCTTGATGCTCTGAGCTCATACTAAGATCGTAGGTGTATGAGAATGTGTTCCGCACTGTGTGGTACGACAATCTTGTTATGAACGTCATGTCAATGGAACATGACAAACCTAAGAACTACAAAGAAGCGATGGTAAACCTAAGTCCGAGAAATAGCTATGAGCCATATATAATCCGAGATAAAATCCATGTACGATTACCAAGTAAAGACTTGGGTAAATCTTCTTGATGGCCTCCGCGCCGTTGAGAGTAAATGGAATTTTATGACAAAATAGACACTGACGGAAAGACAACCTGATACGTCTCAAACATATCTATAATTTTTGATGTTCCATGCTGTTATTATACCAATTGCTACATGTTTTATTTACACTTCATAGCATTTTTATGCATTTTCTGAGACTAACCTATTAACAAGATGCCGAAGTGCCAGTTCCTGTTTTCTGCTGTTTTTCTCTTTAAGAAAGGCTAGTCGCAAAATATTCTCGGAATTGGACGAAAATCAACGTGTGCAAATATCTCATCGGAAGACTCCAGAAGCCAGAAGGGGAGATGGAGTGGGGCCACGAGGCAGCCACGCCACCCTAGGGCGCGGCAGGGGGTGGCCCGCGCCCAGCCCTGGCGTGGCCACCTCGGTGCCCTCCGACGATGCCCTTTCGCCTATATATTCCCGATGTCCCGAAAACCTAAAAACACCGATCATATTCACGAAAAGTTCCGTCGCCGCCGCCGTCGTCAACCCTAGATCGGGAGGGTTCTGAAGCTCTTCCCGGCACCCTGCCGGAGGGGAGATCCTCACCGGAGGCCTCTACACCGCCATGCCTGCCTCCGGAGTGATGCGTGAGTAGTTCATCCTTGGACTACGGGTCCATAGCAGTAGCTAGATGGTTGTCTCTCCACCTTGTACCTCCATGTTTAGATCTTGTGAGCTGCCTAACATGATCAAGATCATCTTATTGTAATGCTACATGTTGTGTTTGCTGGGATCCGATGAATATTGATACTATGAGCAAGTTGTTTATCAATCTATCTATTTATGTTGTTTATGATCTTGCATGCTCTCCGTTGCTAGTAGATGCTTTGGCCAAGTAGATGCTTGTAACTCCAAGAGGGAGTATTTATGCTAGATAGTGGGTTCATGCCTCCAGTAATCTGGGCTCGAGATGACAGAAACGACTAAGGTTGTGGATGTGCTGTTGCCACTAGGGATAAAACAATGATGCATTGTCTACGTGTCATTTGCATTGTTTACATTACACACTTTACTTCATGCAATAATCTGTTGTTTGCAACTCAATACCGGAAGGGGTGCGGATGCTAACCGGAAGGTGGATTATTTAGGCATAGATGCGTTGGATAGCAAGTCTATGTACTTTGTTGTAATGCCCAATTAAATCTCATAATAATCATCTTGTCATATATTGCATTGTCATGCGCTCATTATTTGTCAATTGCCCAGCTGTAATTTGTTTACCCAACATGTTAGTTATCTTTTATGGAGAGACACCACTAGTGAACTGTGGACCCCGGTCCATTTCCTCATACTGATAAAACCACCAACTGCAATCATTTGTTCTCTGTTACTTTCTGCACTCATTACTGTTTTCCACACAATACGTTTAATCCTTTGTTTTCAGCAAGCCGGAGAGATTGACAACCTCTCTGTTTCGTTGGGGCAAAGTAGTTTGCTTGTGTTGTGTGCAGGTTCCACGTCAGTTGCGCCGCTGACAACCTTCTGAAGAACCTCCGTGTCCTCCTGGTTCGATAAACCTTGGTCATATTTCAAGGGAAAACTGCTGCTGCACTACATCATACCTTCCTCTTGGGGTCTCCCAACGAACGTGTGTTGTCACGGTCAACAAGCAGATCTTCTGGTGCTGTTGCTGGGAAGTAATAAAACACTCTACCGTTAACACGCCATCAAGACATTTTTCTGGCGCCGTTGCCGGGGACACTGGAATCTCCAGATAGGGGAGTCTCACACTTCCAATCTCATTACTTTGTTTTTGTCTTGCTTAGTTTATTTTATTTTATCTTGTTTGCTGTTAAAACCCAAAAACACAAAAAAAAATCCTGCATTTAGTTTATTTCGGTTTGTTATTTTCTTGTTCTGTTTTAATTTTGCTAAAATGAGTAATCCTGAAAACACTAAGTTGTGTGACTTCACTAGCACAAACAACAATGATTTCATATGCACACCTATTGCTCCTCCTGCTACCACAGCAGAGTTCTATGAAATTAAACCTGCACTGTTAAATCTTGTTATGAAAGAGCAATTTTCTGGTGTTAGTACTGATGATGCTGCTGCTCACCTTAATAATTTTGTTGAGCTATGTGATATGCAAAAGTATAAAGAGGTAGAGGGTGATATTATTAAACTGAAATTATTTCCTTTCTCCTTGAGAGGAAGAGCTAAAGAATGGTTGCTATCTTTGCCTAGAAATAGTATTGATTCTTGGACTAAGTGTAAAGATGCTTTCATTGGAAAATATTATCCTCCTGCTAAAATCATATCTTTGAGAAGTGGCATTATGAACTTTAAGCAATTTGATAATGAGCATGTTGCCCAAGCTTGGGAAAGAATGAAATCATTGGTTAAGAATTGTCCCACTCATGGACTGACTACTTGGATGATTATTCAAACCTTTTATGCAGGATTGAATTTTTCTTCAAGGAATTTATTGGATTCAGCTGCTGGAGGGACCTTTATGTCCATCACTTTGGGTGCTGCAACAAAGCTTCTTGATGATATGATGGTAAACTATTCTGAATGGCACACCGAAAGAACTCCAACAGGTAAGAAGGTAAATTCTGTTGAGGAGATCTCCTCTTTGAATGATAAGGTTGATGCCATTATGTCTATGCTTTCGAATGGTCATGCTACTATTGATCCAAATAATGTTCCTTTAGCTTCATTGGTTGCACAAGAAGGGAATGTTGATGTGAACTTCATTAAAAATAATAACTTCAACAACAATGCCTACAGGAATAATTTTGGTAATAGCAACTATAGGCCATATCCTTCTAATGGTAGCAATGCTTATGGTAATTCTTATGGTAATTCCTACAACAACAATAAGAGTGTGCCCTCTGATCTTGAAGTTATGCTTAAGGATTTTATTAGCACACAAACTACTTTCAATAAAACTGTTGAGGAAAAGCTAGGAAAAATTGATATTCTTGCTGCTAAGGTTGATAGTCTTGTTCATGATGTTGATTTCTTAAAAATAAAGGTGCTGCCTCATGATGTTAAAGAGAGCAAAACTCTCAATGCTATACAAGTTAAAATTGATAACAATATAAGAATGCTAGCTGAGTTGCATGATAGATGGGAAAGAGAGGAAAAAGAAGCTGAAATTGCTAAACAGAATAGTGTGGCTAGAGTTTGCACTATTTTTACTACTGAAAATGTTGATACCTCAAGTGCTAGTAAACCTCCTACTGTTAATGGAAAGATAATTGGTGTTGGAAATGTCTCCACTTCTGCTGCAAAAAGCTTTAAACTGCCTGATAGCACTAAAATTGCTCCTGATAAAAGTGCTGAAATTTTTAGGAGTGTAGGAGATAATGGTTCCATTACCTTTGATGATAATAATTTTGATTTTGATGGTTGTAATATAACTGAAGTCATTATGTTCTTGCAAAAGCTAGCTAAGAGTCCTAAGGCTAGTGAAATAAATATGGCTTTTACTAAACATATCATCAATGCTCTCATGCATGCTAGGGAAGAGAAATTAAAACGTGAAGCTTCTATCCCTAGGAAGTTAGATGATGGTTGGGAGCCCATCATTAAAATGAAAGTGAATGATTTTGATTGCAATGCTTTGTGTGATCTTGGTGCTAGTATTTCTGTTATGCCTAAAAAGCTTTATGATATCCTTGATCTTGCACCTTTGGAAAAATGTTATTTGGATGTTCACTTTGCTGATTCTTCTATGAAGAAACCTTTGGGGAGAGTTGATAATGTTCTTATTATGGTTAACAATAACCTTGTCCCTGTTGATTTTGTGGTTTTGGATATTGAATGCAATCCTTCTTGTCCTATTGTGTTGGGAAGACCTTTTCTTAGAACTGTTGGTGCTGTTATTGATATGAAAGAGGGGAATATAAAATTTCAATTCCCACTCAGGAAAGGTATGGAACACTTCCCTAGAAGAAGGATGAAACACCCTTTTGATACTATTGTTAGGGCAAGTTATAATGTTGATGTTTTTGGTCTTGACAATACTTGATTCATGTTTCATGCCTAGCTAAAAGGCATTAAAGAGAAGCGCTTATGGGAGGCAACCCATTGTTTTTACTTTCTGTTATTTTTGTTTTTTGTGTCAAGGAGCATGTTTACTTCTGTAAAAACTCCTTTGTATCTTTTATTTGCTGTTTTGTTGTGCCAAGAAAAGTCTCTTATGACAAGATGGTACCTATATTTGGATTACTGCACAGGAACAGATTTCTGGAACGTCACCGTTTCTCGCCGTAGAAAATCAGAAAATTTGAAAAAATCTGCCAATTTTTGTGCGTGTTCCTGAGATATGTACGCAACTTTCGTACGACTAAAGTTTTTCGATTTGAGCGACGTAAGTGTCCCGAAAAAAATCATCTTTACGGACTGTTCTGGTTTTGACAGATTCTGTCTTTGTTTTGCATTCTCTCTTTTACAAGTGTTGAGTGGTTTCTTTTAAGGTGAAAGAGCATCACTTAAGCCTAGTAACAGTAGCTAATGTTTGAAAATGATTGCTTATGAATTTGTGTCCTTACAGAACAAGTGAGATTATTTGTTTTGATGCACTAACCCGCTAATGAGAAAAATGTTGAGTTTTGTGTGAAGGAAGTTTTCAAGTGTTAAGAGAGGAGGATGATATTATAAGATCAAGAAGAGTGAAAAGCTTAAGCTTGGGGAAGCTCCCATGGATCTCCCCAATATATTCAAGAAGACTCAAGCGTCTAAGCTTGGGGATGCCCAAGGCATCCCCTTCTTCATCAACAAACTATCAGGTCATCTCTAGTGAGACTATATTTTTATTTCTTCACATTATATGTACTTTTCTTGGAGCGTCAGTGTGCTTTTGTTTTCAGTTTGTTTTTGTTTTGTTTGCTGCTCTATACTTGTTGGATCCTAGCACTCTTGTTTGGGAGAGAGACACGCTCCGCTTTTTCATTGGAATACTCTTGTTCTTCACTTATATTTGTTGAGTATTCTTGTCTAGCTACTGCTAAAGCTTCTAGCTCTCTGTTTTCATATATCTCTTGTCAGAGCTATTAGTTTCTTTTGAAGAAAGTACTCTCTTGCTTCACTTATATTTGTTTGGAGAGTTGTTCAAATAAGTTGATTGGTGTTTGGTTGGAACAGAAAATGCTATGCATGTGGTAGTGGTATAAAATGCTTACATAAGTCTTGTAGATCACTGTCTTGAGTAATTTGATACTTGTCAATTGTTTTGAGTTACCAAGTAAGTAATGTTTAGACTTGTGCATCATGTAAGTAAAGGCTATTAGTGAAGAACTACTGTAAAGCTTGTTGATATTTGATTTGTATCATTGGTAGTTCCAAAGTCTAGATATTTTCTAGTGAAAGGTTTTGGTTAACAAGGAAGACAATGTGGAGTCTTGTAATTTTTCAAGCATGTTTTTTATATGAGTTCTTGCTGTACCGGTTGACAGTCTGTGTTTGCTTAAATAACCTTGCTAGCCTAAACTCTGTACTAAGCGGGAATGCTGCTTGTGCATCCAAAACCCTTGAGCCAAAATCCATGCCATCTGTGTCCACCATAACTACCTATTATGTGGTATTTTCCTGCCATTCCAAGTAAATTTTTCATGTGCTACCTTTAAAATATTCAAAACTGTTACAACTCCTTTTTGTGTCACTGTTTACAAGCTCATGAGGATGTGGTAGATGGTCTTTATTTCACTTGTTGATCAGACTTTACACCTGGACTAGTGGCATATACATCCGCTTATCCAATAATTTTGCAAAAAGAGCTGGCAACGGGGTGCCCAGTCCCAATTAATTACAACTTTAACCATTAATTCTCTTCACATCTTTTTGCCCCTGAGAAATCAGTCAAGCAATGTTCATAAGTGTGTAAACAAAAGAGAACGAGGGATGATCTACCCGCTGGTAGAAATAACGTCCTTCATGGGAGCCGCTCTTGTAAGGTCTGGTTAACTTGTGACTTAAAGTATTGTCTATTTACTGATTCGTTGACCACTAACACACACCTCTCAAAATATATTTTTATACTCTCTATATGCTTTCAAAAACTTAAAAAGCTCTAGCACATGATTTAATCCCTGCTTCCCTCTGCGAAGGGCCTTTCTTTTACTTTATTGTTGAGTCAGTTTTCCTACTTCTTTCTATCTCCACAAGCAAACACTAGTGTCAACTTTGGTACAACAGTTGTTATATAATGATATGTTTGACTTATTGCATTACTTTGCCTTGACAATATCCATGAGATAAATATGTTAAAGTTGAAGCCAGTGCTGAAACTAAATCTTCCTTTGTGTTAGTCAAACACTTTCATTTAGAATCTATTGCTTTGTGAGCTAACTTTTATGCAAACTCTTATAGCTCCATTGTCTCCAAAGTATTATTCATGAAAGTTTGCACTTGTATGATTCATTTTGTTTACTCCTTGTTTACTTGTTAGCAAACTATAGACCATTGACTTGGATCACTTCATTCAGTTCATGTGCTTTGCATTACTATTTGATCAAGATTATGTTGGTAGCATGTCACTTCAAAAATTATGTTGTTTTTATCGTTTACCTACTCGAGGACGAGCAGGAACTAAGCTTGGGGATGCTTGATACGTCTCAAACGTATCTATAATTTTTGATGTTCCATGCTGTTATTATACCAATTGCTACATGTTTTATTTACACTTCATAGCATTTTTATGCATTTTCTGGGACTAACCTATTAACAAGATGCCGAAGTGCCAGTTCCTGTTTTCTGCTGTTTTTCTCTTCAGAAAGGCTAGTCGCAAAATATTCTCGGAATTGGACGAAAATCAACGTGTGCAAATATCTCATCGGAAGACTCCAGAAGCCAGAAGGGGAGACGGAGTGGGGCCACGAGGCAGCCACGCCACCCTAGGGCGCGGCAGGGGGTGGGCCGCGCCCAGCCCTGGCGTGGCCACCTCGGTGCCCTCCGACGCCGCCCTTTCGCCTATATATTCCCGATGTCCCGAAAACCTAAAAACACCGATCATATTCCACGAAAAGTTCCGTCGCCGCCGCCGTCGTCAACCCTAGATCGGGAGGGTTCTGAAGCTCTTCCCGGCACCCTGCCGGAGGGGAGATCCTCACCGGAGGCCTCTACACCGCCATGCCTGCCTCCGGAGTGATGCGTGAGTAGTTCATCCTTGGACTACGGGTCCATAGCAGTAGCTAGATGGTTGTCTCTCCACCTTGTACCTCCATGTTTAGATCTTGTGAGCTGCCTAACATGATCAAGATCATCTTATTGTAATGCTACATGTTGTGTTTGCTGGGATCCGATGAATATTGATACTATGAGCAAGTTGTTTATCAATCTATCTATTTATGTTGTTTATGATCTTGCATGCTCTCCGTTGCTAGTAGATGCTTTGGCCAAGTAGATGCTTGTAACTCCAAGAGGGAGTATTTATGCTAGATAGTGGGTTCATGCCTCCAGTAATCTGGGCTCGAGATGACAGAAACGACTAAGGTTGTGGATGTGCTGTTGCCACTAGGGATAAAACAATGATGCATTGTCTACGTGTCATTTGCATTGTTTACATTACACACTTTACTTCATGCAATAATCTGTTGTTTGCAACTCAATACCGGAAGGGGTGCGGATGCTAACCAAAGGTGGATTATTTAGCATAGATGCGTTGGATAGCAAGTCTATGTACTTTGTTGTAATGCCCAATTAAATCTCATAATAATCATCTTGTCATATATTGCATTGTCATGCGCTCATTATTTGTCAATTGCCAGCTGTAATTTGTTTACCCAACATGTTAGTTATCTTTTATGGAGAGACACCACTAGTGAACTGTGGACCCCGGTCCATTTCCTCATACTGATAAAACCACCAACTGCAATCATTTGTTCTCTGTTACTTTCTGCACTCATTACTGTTTTCCACACAATACGTTTAATCCTTTGTTTTCAGCAAGCCGGAGAGATTGACAACCTCTCTGTTTCGTTGGGGCAAAGTAGTTTGCTTGTGTTGTGTGCAGGTTCCACATCAGTTGCGCCACTGACAACCTTCTGAAGAACCTCCGTGTCCTCCTGGTTCGATAAACCTTGGTCATATTTCAAGGGAAAACTGCTGCTGCACTACATCATACCTTCCTCTTGGTGTCTCCCAACGAACGTGTGTTGTCACGGTCAACAAGTAGATCTTCTGGTGCTGTTGCTGGGAAGTAATAAAACACTCTACCATTAACACGCCATCACAACCGTCTATAAGGATCGATTTTTCATAAGAAAGTTTCGACAAATTCAAAAGTTGACCACAACGAGATTTTGTCTCAAGTGGCGATGCCTAAGTCTGTTTAGGATTGTTGTAGCAATTATTTTCGATTAAGAAATTGATGGATGGATAAAGAAACTGAGTTCCCTAATGGAAACATTAAATAAGAGTTGTAATTGGTACAATAAGTAGGTTTTGTTGATCATAAGGATGCTGGACACGTATGCAAACTTCAGCTGACTATTCATGGGCTGAAGCAAGCATATCGAAGCTGGAATCTTTACTTTGATAATGTGATCAAAAGATTTTGGAGTCATCCAAATAGATGAAGAAACCTGCATTTATAAAGAAGTGAGTGGGAGCTAAGTAGCTTTTCTTGATCTTATATGTGAATGGCATATTTGAGTGAGAGCTAAAAGGAAATTCCCTGGTCTTATATGTGGAAGGCATATTTGAGTGGGAGCTAGGTGTCATTCCAAACTTTATATGTAATGACATATTGAGAATGATACAAATCCTCTATTAAAGTATAAATGATTATTTAAGTGATTAAATTTTCTATGAATGAAGTTAAGAGTATTAGGCTTTAAATCTATAATTCGTATAGATCAAAAGGGGCTTAATAATATTAGGTCAGAATATTTTCCTAGGTTAAGATTCTGAAATGTTTCAGAATAGAACAAGCGAAGAAAAGTTCTTACTTGTATGACTAGGTAAAATATTAAGACGTTTCAGCAATAGCTAATGAAAGAAAAGGATGCCCGACATCCTCTTTGCCTTAGCCATAGATTCTGTCAGACTGAAAGCTCGACTTAGTGTGACCCAAGTTCTTGGTTGAAGAACAGGTTCTAGAGAGATCCCTGGATGGATCAATGAACAAACGTTAAGTATATCCTTCAGTGTCTAAAAGAGAACTGAAGAGATGTTTTCTGGTATAGCGTAAGAGTGAAAAGACAATTTGCCGTAAAAGAGTTACGATGATGCAAGTTCTGACACTGACCCATATGACTAGAAATCTCATATAGGAGAAGTACTTTGTTTTGAAGAAAGACAGGGTTAGCTTGCGAAGTTCCATATGAATGCACTATTGCATAATCTACATAGGTATAGTAATATATGACTACTTCAGAAGTAGCAAGTGTGATTGGACTGAGCGGTTTTCCCGAGCATGCATGGTTTCCCTTAATAGATCTCTTAGACTTTTAAGGCTCATGCTACGCGAAATTTTGAGTCTCACTCCATCGACAAACATATATTTCACCGTTATCATAAGATACGGGCGATACGTCCATTTTGCATCACTATTTTATATCATAATTTACTGCTATTCATTGATATATTTCAAATTTGAATGATATACTTATGTTATTTTATCTTGTTTTGCATGTTTGATGATTATTGGAGAATTAACTGCCGGAGTCAGGATTTAGCTGGAAAAAGCATCGTCAAGACACCCTATTTCTGAAGATCGACAATTCACGGAAAATATACAGATGTTCCTATTTTATCAGATGCCGGAGCCAGCCAAAAGGGGAGGCTGAGATGGGCCACGAGGGGCCCACACCACCCCACGGCGTGGGCCCCACCTCTGCTGCGCCGGGGAATGGTGTGGCCGCCCTGGCCCACCTCTGGCGCTCCCCCTTCGCGTACTTAGTCCCCCAGAAACCCTAAGAGGAGGAGAGTCATCGAGGAAATATTCCGCCGCCTCCACGAGACGGAAAGCACAGAGAGAGAAAAAGCTCTCCAGCAGGCAGAAATCTGCCGGGGAAATTCCTTCCCGGAGGGGGGAAATCATCGCCATCGTCATCGTCATCACGCCGGACATCGTCGGATCATCATCATCTCCACCGCCGTCACCATCATCTCCACCGCTCCACTTCGTTCGCTGTAACATCTAGGGTTATACTTTGTGTAGTTCATAGGGGAAACTTTCCCGGTGTTGATTACTACTTGTGGTTGATGCTATTAAGTTTTATCGGTGAATTGAAGTATATGTCCAGATTGTTATTCATCATTATATCACCTCTGATCATGATCCATATGATGTCTTGTGAGTAGTTCGTTCAGTTCTTGAGGACATGGGAGAAGTCATGCTGTTAGTAGTGGAACTATGTTGAGTAATATTTAATGGTTTGATATTTAAGTTGTGGTGTTATTCTTCTAGTGGTGTCGTGTGAACGTCGACTACATGACACTTCACCTTTATGGGCCTAGGGAATACATTGTGTATTCGGCTACTAATTGTGGGGTTGCCGGAGTGACAGAAACCTAAACCCCCGTTAGTAAACCGGTGCATGAGGGAGTGTAGGATCTCAGAGTTTAAGGCGGATGCTTGCAAGGGGTTTAATCACAAGTATGTATTAGTCCAAGTTAGGGCAGTGCATTAGCATAGGTTCACCCACACAACACTTATCAAAACAATAAAGATTAATCAGCTGTAGGAAGCGAAAGCACTTGACGAAATTCCCGTGTGTCCTCAAGAACATTTTGCCATCATAAGTAAACCAACCGGCTTATCCTTTGCTCTAAAAAGGATTGGGCCACTTGCTGCAATTATTATTACTGTCTTTTATTTACACGTATTTTATTTATCTGCAATATCAAAAACCCCTAAAAACTTGTCTGCTAGTATTTACAGTGATTCCTTGATCAAAACTACTTGTCAACACCTTCTGCTCCTCGTTGGGTTCGACACTCTTATTTATCGAAAGTACTACGATACACCCCCTATACTTGTGGGTCATCAAGACTATTTTCTGGCGCCGTTGCCGGGGAGTGAAGTGCTATTGGTAAGGGAAACCTTTACTGTAAGTGCTGTTTTTATTTCTGCTTGCTGCTTTATTTTATTATGGAGAGATCTCCATTCGAATCCCTATTTGGGAATACTACTGCCACTGCTAAGGTAGTAGATGAACCGCCGCCTGCTGAATTAGATCCATTTAAAATACCTATGAAAATTGTTGAACGTGTTATGGATAACCGCTATGTTGGAGATGGAACCATCCATCCTGGTGATCATTTACTATTTATACATGAATTATGCGAGTTGTTCAAGTGTGCAGGTATTTCAATGGAAAAAGTCAAGAGGAAGTTATTCTCTATATCACTGAAGGGCCGAGCTGCGGAATGGTATAAGATGCTGAAGAATGGCCGATCTATTGGCTGGGAGGAAATTGTACCTCTCTTTTATTCTAAATTCTATCCTCCTAGTGAGATTCATCAAGATCGAAATCGCATATATAATTTTTGGCCTCATGATGGAGAGAGTATTGCCCAAGCGTGGGGGAGATTGAAGTCACTAATGCTCAAATGTCCCATTCATGAGCTCCCAAGTAATATTGTTATCAATAATTTTTATGCAAGGCTTTCTCTTCATGATAAGGATTTATTGGATGCCTCTTGTTCTGGATCATTTACACGTACTGAAGAAGAAGTTAAATGGGACCTTCTTGACCGTATTCAGGAAAATACTGAAGGATGGGAGAACGACAAAGGTAGAAAGTCAGGTATAAATTATGATTATGAATGCATTAAATCTTTTATGGAGACTGATGATTTCCGTAATGTTAGTGCTGTTTATGTCTTGATTCTCAAGTTGTTGCAAATTATTACAAAGCTTTTGCCTCTTATCTTGATGTGCCTAAGAAGGATTTGAATAAATATCATGAACCTTATAAAGATAAAACCAATTCGGCCATTGGCAAAGTATTGAAGTTCATACTGTTGATCACATTTTGCCAGAACCTTATATTGAAAAAATACCTTTTCCTGTTAAAGTCAAGAACATTCTCTGATAGCTAGTGTGGTTAATAAAAGTGCCAAGAAACCTTTAGAGCCTGATGAACAAATAACTGTTGAACCTGAAGTAGCAATATAAAGGATTTGGTAACTGAAAATGTAGATGGAGAACATATTATCTTTTGTGAAGATGCTTCTAATATTGTTTCGCATCCTGGTAAATCTAGGAAAACAAGTGTTCCTGTGCTTTCAGTGAAGATAGGAGAACATTGCTATTATGGTTTATGTGATATTGGTGCAAGTTCTAGTGCTATTCCTTTTGAACTTTATAAAGAAATTATGCATGAAATTAGTCCCTGTGAACTTGAGGATATTGATGTGGTTATTCAACTTGCCAATAGGGAAACTATCTCTCCCATTGGTATTGTGAGAGATGTCGAGGTTTTATGCGGTAAAACTAAATATCCTACTGATTTTCTAGTACTTGGTTCTAAAGCTAGTAAAACTTGTCCTATTATTTTCGGTAGACCTTTCTTGAATACATGTGGTGCTATTATAGATTGTAAGAAAGAGAAAATTTACACTAAATTTAATGGAGAATCTTATGAGTTTAATTTCTCTAAGTTTGGTAAGAAACTTTATGAAACTGATTTGCCTAATGAGGACCGAAAATTGAACAACTGCTGCTATTGCTATTGCTCCTAACAATGCCTTGCAGCAATTTATGGAGGAACACGAAAGTGAGGTCTTTATGGAGGAAAGGAATGAAATTGACAATATCTTTCTTCATCAACCACCATTACTTAAGCATAATTTGCCGGTGGAAGATTTGGGTACCCCTGCACCTCCTAAAGAAGATCCTGTTTTTGATTTAAAACCTTTGCCTGATAACCTTAAATATGCTCACATTGATGATAAGAAAACATATCCTGTTATTATTAGTTCTAAACTTTCAGGTACTGAAGAGGCAAGGTTATTGGAAGTATTGAGGAAACACCGAGGGGCTATCGGATATACTTGGATGATTTAAAAGGGATTTCTCCTACTATATGTCAACACGCCATCAACATGGAAGATGATGCAAAACCTGTTGTGGAGCACCAGCGTCGTCTAATCCCTAAAATGAAGGAAGTGGTAAGAAATGAGGTATTAAAACTCCTCGATGCTGGTATAATTTATCCTATTGCTGATAGTAAATGGGTAAGTCCTGTGCATTGTGTTCCTAAGAAAGGAGGAGTTACTGTTGTGCCAAATGAAAATGATGAACTTATTCCTCAAAGAGTAGTTGTTGGATATAGGATGTGCATTGATTTTCGAAAGGTTAATAAAGTTACTAAGAAAGATCACTATCCTTTACCTTTTATTGATCAAATGTTAGAAAGGTTGTCTAAGAAAACTCATTTTTGCTTTCTTGATGGTTATTCTGGATTTTCACAAATTGCTGTTAGAGCGAAAGATCAAGAGAAAACTACTTTTACTTGTCCTTATGGAACTTATGCTTATAGGCGTATGCCTTTTGGTTTGTGTAATGCTCCTGCTACATTTCAAAGATGCATGTCTGCTATTTTTCATGGTTTTTGTGAAAAAATTGTGGAAGTATTCATGGACGATTTTTCCGTCTATGGAACTTCTTTTGATAACTGCTTGCAAAACCTTGATAAAGTTTTGCAGAGATGTGAGGAAACTAATCTTGTTCTTAATTGGGAGAAATGTCACTTTATGGTTAATGAAGGGATTGTTCTTGGACATAAAATTTCTGAAAGAGGTATTGAAGTGGACAGAGCTAAAGTTGAAGCAATTGAGAAAATGCCCTGTCCCAGGGATGTTAAAGGTATTCGTAGTATTCTCGGTCATGCCGGTTTCTATAGAAGGTTTATTAAAGATTTCTCTAAAATTTCAAAACCTCTTACTAATCTTCTCCAAAAAGATGTACCTTTTGTTTTTGATGATGATTGTAAAGAAGCTTTTGAGTCTCTAAAAAAGGCTTTAACCACTGCTCCTGTTGTTCAACCTCCTGATTGGACTTTACCTTTCGAAATTATGTGTGATGCTAGTGATTTTGCTGTAGGTGCTGTTCTTGGACAGCGAGTAGATAAGAAGTTGAATGTTATTCATTATGCTAGTAAGACTCTTGATGCTGCTCAAAAGAATTATGCCACTACTGAAAAAGAGTTTTTAGCAGTAGTTTTTGCTTGTGATAAGTTTAGACCCTATATTGTTGATTCGAAAGTTATTATCCATACCGATCATGCTGCTATTAGATACCTTATGGAAAAGAAAGATGCTAAGCCTAGACTTATAAGATGGGTGCTTTTATTACAAGAGTTTGATTTGCATATTGTAGATAGGAAAGGTGCTGAAAATCCTGTCGCTGATAATTTGTCTAGATTGGAAAACATTTCTTATGATCCTGTTCCTGTTAACGATAGTTTTCCAAATGAACAATTGGCTGTGATAAAGGTAAGCTCGCGAGAAAGTCCTTGGTATGCTGACTATGCTAACTTTATTGTTGCCAAGTATTTGCCTCCAACCTTTACAGCTCAGCAAAGAAGGAAATTCTTTTATGACTTGAGGCATTATTTTTGGGATGACCCACACTTATATAAAGAAGGAGTGGATGGTATAATGCGAAGATGTGTTCCAGAATTTGAGCAAAAAGAAATATTGAGAAAATGCCATGGAAGTGCTTATGGAGGACATCATGCTGGAGATAGAACTGCACAAAAGGTTTTACAATCAGGTTTTTATTGGCCTACTCTTTTTAAAGATGCAAGAAAATTTATTTTATCATGCGATGAATGTCAAAGAGTTGGTAATATAACTAGACGCAATGAAATGCCTATGAATTATTCTCTTGTTATTGAACCTTTTGACTGTTGGGGATTTGACTTTATGGGTCCTTTTCCTCCTTCTGATGGTTATACTCATATACTTGTTGCTGTTGATTATGTTACTAAATGGGTAGAAGCTATACCAACATCTAGTGCTGATGGTGAGACATCATTAAAAATGCTTAAAGATATTATTTTTCCAAGGTTTGGTGTGCCTAGATATCTCATGACTGATGGTGGTTCTCATTTTATCCATGGTGCTTTTAGAAAAACCCTTGCTAAATATGATGTTAATCATAGAATTTCTTCACCTTATCATCCTCAAACAAGTGGTCAAGTAGAATTATCAAATAGAGAGATTAAATCTATTTTGCAGAAGACTGTTAATAAATCTAGAAAGAATTGGGCTAGGAAGCTTAATGATGCTTTGTGGGCTTATAGAACTGCTTATAAAAATCCTATGGGTATGTCTCCTTATAAAATGGTTTACGGAAAAGCTTGTCATTTACCTCTAGAATTAGAACATAAAGCTTATTGGGCCGTAAAAGAACTTAATAGAGATTTTAAACTTGCCGGTAAAAAAGGTTACTTGACTTGAGTTCCTTAGATGAATGGAGAAGTGAAGCTTATGAAAATGCTAGACTTTTTAAAGAGAAAGTGAAACAATGGCATGATAGGAGAATCCTAAAGAGAGAGTTTAATGTTGGTGAGAAAGTTCTATTGTATAGGTCTCGTCTCAGATTTTTTGCAGGTAAATTACTTTCGAAATGGGAAGGACCTTATGTTGTTTCAGAGGTTTACCGTTCAGGTGCAATCAAAATTACTTCGCTTGATGGTGACAAATCTCAAGTGGTTAATGGTCAAAGACTCAAGCATTATATTTCTGGGGATTCTTATAACGAAGACGTTGATATTATTCAAGTAGTGACTCCGGAAGATTTTATTAAAAGTCAAATTCAGAAAACTGCAGAGTCTGTTTTCGAATAGGTAACAGTTTTGGTAAGAAAAAGTTCGCGTTTAACTTCCAACTTATGTTTTTGTTGTTTTTATTAAATATGGAAAATTACGAGCCAAAACGGGGGGAAACGGTGCCCGAGGGCACCACACCACCCCACGGCGCGGGCCCACCCTTGGCCGCGCCGGGCATGGTGTGGGCGCCTCGGAGCCCGTCTCCAGCCCGGTTTCGACCTGGACTTTCCTTTTGTTATGAAACTTTTTGCTATATAATCCCGGATCCCCCGAGGTCCGTATATCGTTTTCTCGTCGTGTTTTGTTTTCGAGCTGTTTCTGCCAGGAATTGTTTCCAGATTTAGAAGCATCATGGTCTCCAACAACAACAACAACAAGGGCAAGGAGGCTCTGGAAGATGATCTCAAGGATCCCAGCTGGAGGAGGAAGTCAAGAGTGAAGCTGAAGATGAAGTAGAAGAAGACCCGCGCTCGTACCCGCGCGCCACCATTGCAAGTATCGGAGTGGTGGCAAATCCATTCAACCCAAAGAGGAATGCGCGGATGAGCACAGGGGGGAAGGTTCCGCGTCATTGCTTAGCTCCAAGAACATCTTCTCCAGGCACCAATAACCCTTTCCACACTTTAATCCATAAATATCAGTTTGAAAGAGTTCCTGAGGCAGAACTACCCACTAGTTGGAATATAGATCGTTCTAACAATGCAGGAAAAGGAAGCTCTCAGTCTGATGAGAAGTGGGGAAACAATTCCAAGAGCTGGGACTCACAGTCTGATAGGTTCATGAACCGTATTGAACACAACACGGAGTTGATTCGTGCTCTCACTTACAAGATTGACGAGTTGAAGGAGTTGGTTGAGAAGCTTATTAGGGATTCACCATCACCACCGAAGGAGTAATTCATCATTGGTATTGGCATCCCCTCAGCTTGTTCCAAGCTTGGGGGGAGTGCCGCGGTATCATCACCATTATCTTTTACCTTTTACTTTTCAGTCGAGTCATATCATGAGTAGAGAAGTTATCATATAGGATGGTTTGCAGTGTGGAAGTATCTCTCCTTAGTTGGTTATCTATGTATCCCTTGGTGTGAGTTGCCGTTATTGGAATATTAATGAGAAGTTTTATCATTTACTTTCTGCACACTTTATTTTACTTTGCAAATTTCTGTCATATGAATGATCTTGTTGTTAGTATTGGCATCACTTTGGGAGCATCAAGTAAATCTATTTGGTTTTGGCAAACTTAGCATTGGTCAGTAGCAACAATACTTTGAGGCTTAAGTAGAAAAGAGGGGATTGCATGTAGATACATTATCTCATTATCTTTCTTTCTTGTTGGCTCATGAGCTTAGTATTCTCAAGTTAAAATTATTTGTGTTTACAAGGAAGATTGCATGATTGTTTCTATTTGTTTGTATCCCTCCACTCTTATGCTTGCTACCCAGCCTTGCTAGCCAAAAACCTGTACTGAGAGGGAATGCTTCTCGTGCATCCAAACCTTGAGCCAAAACCCATGCCATTTGTGTCCACCATAACTACCTATATGTGGTATTTCCTTGCCACTCCAAGTAAATACTTCATGTGCTACCTTTAAACTATTCAAAAGCTACTACTCCTTATTTGTGTCACTGTTTACTAGCTCATGAGGACGGGGTGGATGTCTTTATGTCAACTGTCAAACAGACTTTACCACCGGACTAGCGGCATATACATCCGCTTATCCATTAATTTTGCAAAAAGAGCTGGCAAATGGGGTGCCCAGTCCCAATTAATTACAACTTTAACCGCTTAATTCTCTTCACATTTTTGCCCTGATTTATCAGTCAAGCAATGACAAACAGTGAAATATCTGCATGTGTAAACAAAAGAGAAGAGGGATGATCTGCCTTGCTGGTAGAAATAACGTCCTTCATGGGAGCCGCTCTTAAAAGTCTGGTTGGCAGGGGTCATATTGTACTTTCCATTTTCTGATTCGTTGACAATTCATACACCACTCAAAACTTATATTTTATTCTCTATATGATTTCAAAAACTTAAAAAGCTCTAGCACATGATTTAATCCCTGCTTCCCTCTGCGAAGGGCCTTTCTTTTACTTTTATGTTGAGTCAGTAAACCTATTCCCTTCTTTCTTAAGCAAGCATTTGAGTTGTTGTGATTCAACCATCTATATATTAATATTATCAATCATGTTGTTATCCTTCCTTGTTTTGCACAAGTCTTTTATCTGAAGGAATATAACTTTGAAAGTTATCAATGACTGTAAAGAAATTGTGATAATTGAGCATGTAAGTTCTGCAATATAGCTCCGATATAAGGACTCTACTCGAAAGATAAGTACAATCTGTTAATTGTTCTCTGACCAAGAACGAAGTTTGCCATCACCAAACTATGATTTTCTTTATGCACCTTTATTGTGATTTCCATTACTCGTTCAAGATAAGTTATATGAGGGGAAGTTGCTGTCTAAAATGATTTGTGTATTAATACATGTTGATGCTTCTTGTCCGTATTCTTTATTATCGACGCTTCACTCCATAAACCTGTGGTCTTGTTTACTGAGTTCAGCTTTCGCTTGGGGACAAGCGAGGTCTAAGCTTGGGGGGAGTTGATACGTCCATTTTGCATCACTATTTTATATCATAATTTACTGCTATTCATTGATATATTTCATATTTGGATGATATACTTATGTTATTTTATCTTGTTTTGCATGTTTGATGATTATTGGAGAATTAACTGCCGGAGTCAGGATTCAGCTGGAAAAAGCATCGTCAAGACACCCTATTTCTGAAGATCAACAATTCACGGAAAATATACAGATGTTCCTATTTTATCAGATGCCGGAGCCAGCCAAAAGGGGAGGCTGAGATGGGCCACGAGGGGCCCACACCACCCCACGGCGCGGGCCCCCTCTGCCGCGCCGGGCATGGTGTGGCCCCCTGGCCCACCTCTGGCGCTCCCCCTTCGCGTATTTCCCCCAGAAACCCTAAGACGGGAGTCATCGAGGAAATATTCCGCCGCCTCCACGAGGCGGAAACCACAGAGAGAGAAAAAGCTCTCCGGCAGGCAGAAATCTGCCGGGGAAATTCCTTCCCGGAGGGGGGAAATCATCGCCATCGTCATCGTCATCACGCCGGACTTCATCGGGATCATCATCATCATCTCCACCGCCGTCACCATCATCTCCACCGCTCCACTTCGTTCCGCTGTAACATCTAGGGTTATACTTTGTGTAGTTCATAGGGGAAACTTTCCCGGTGTTGATTACTACTTGTGGTTGATGCTATTAAGTTTTATCGGTGAATTGAAGTATATGTCCAGATTGTTATTCATCATTATATCACCTCTGATCATGATCCATATGATGTCTTGTGAGTAGTTCGTTCAGTTCTTGAGGACATGGGAGAAGTCATGCTGTTAGTAGTGGAACTATGTTGAGTAATATTTAATGGTTTGATATTTAAGTTGTGGTGTTATTCTTCTAGTGGTGTCGTGTGAACGTCGACTACATGACACTTCACCTTTATGGGCCTAGGGAATGCATTGTGTATTCGGCTACTAATTGTGGGGTTGCCGGAGTGACAGAAACCTAAACCCCCGTTAGTAAACCGGTGCATGAGGGAGTGTAGGATCTCAGAGTTTAAGGCTGTGGTTAGATTTATCTTAATTACTTCCTTGTAACGCGGATGCTTGCAAGGGGTTTAATCACAAGTATGTATTAGTCCAAGTTAGGGCAGTGCATTAGCATAGGTTCACCCACACAACACTTATCAAAACAATAAAGATTAATCAGCTGTAGGAAGCGAAAGCACTTGACGAAATTCCCGTGTGTCCTCAAGAACATTTTGCCATCATAAGTAAACCAACCGGCTTATCCTTTGCTCTAAAAAGGATTGGGCCACTTGCTGCAATTATTATTACTGTCTTTTATTTACACGTATTTTATTTATCTGCAATATCAAAAACCCCTAAAAACTTGTCTGCTAGTATTTACAGTGATTCCTTGATCAAAACTACTTGTCAACACCTTCTGCTCCTCGTTGGGTTCGACACTCTTATTTATCGAAAGTACTACGATACACCCCCTATACTTGTGGGTCATCAACGGATGATGTCAAACTAGATGACATAGTAGTGTTGCAAAGCACATACAGATCTCAATGTGGGAGATTTGTTGACTAAATACTTCTTCCACGAGACAAGCATGCACCATATTGCTATAGGTGTTAAGTTTTTACCAAGTTGTAAACTAGATTAATTGATACTCTAGTGCAAGTGGGAGACTGTTGGAGATATGCCCTAGAGGCAATTAATAAAGTGATTTTATTTGTCATATCTCAATTGTTCATAATACATTTTATACCATGCTATAACTGTATTACGCGGAAACATTAATACACGTGTGGTATGTAAACAACCAGGTCCCCAGTAGCCTCTAATTAACTAGTTCGTTGGGTAACATATGATCAAGGTTTCCTGATCATGGACAATAGCGTCGGTTAACAACGGAGTCATATCATTAGGTGAATGATTTGATGGACATACCCCAAATATAGAAACGTAGTGTTCATACCTTCGACCGTGAGATCATATCAAATCTCTGCTTCTGAAAGATACGGCTGATCGCATCAAACAGCATGACTTATATAGCGTGACAATAAAGGTGACACTTTCGGGTATCGGAAGGAAGCAGTAGAAGCGAGTGATCAAGAGCGGGAATTGCCAAACCACATAGCACGATAGATACTCTGGGCCCACTCGGTGAGATTACATCAATGAGCTTGCAAGTATGTGACTAGGTCACGGGGATGTAATATCACAGACGAGTAGAGATAGATTTGTCTATGGCGAGGTCATGCTCGGTAATCGTGATACGGGAGAACGACGCTCGGACAATCTAAGTATCGCTAGGCAAGAGGATGAGACTGGACGTCTAAAGGTTCTAACGATAAAAGACATTCGTGGACACACAGGGGCTATCATGGGTATCCAGATCCCGCGGTTAGTCATTGATCGGAGAGCATGTCTCGATCATGTCTGAAGTGATCCCAAACCGTGGGGTAACACACTTAAGGGTGGGTGACGATTAGATTGGATTTAGAGAGAAAAGAAACCGGAGACTCCGGAAGTGTTCCGGACATGTCCGATGGAGATCGGAGGGCAACGAAATATGTTTCAGAGTCCGAATGAATTAAATAATATGTATTTAATATTAATAAGTGTTATTAGTAATTAAATATATTTTTATTTAATTTAATTCGAATTTTTAAAGGCATTAAACCTAAATGGGCCTTAGAGGCCCATTTGGGAAAAACCCCAAAACGGAAAAGAAAAAAAACGAGGAGAGGGCCAGCCGGCCTGGCTTGGCCGAATGAGGCCCACCAGGGCCGGCGGCTCCTCCTTGGCCGGCCAAGCCATGTGGGGTTTAGTCCCACATGGCTTAGCCGAGGGAGATGGCCTCCCTCCCTCTCCTTTAAATTGGGGACCCCATGCCTTGGAAATTCACACCAATTCTCTCTCTTCTTCTCTCCTACCTTGAGCGTGGGTCCATTTCTGAACCTGCGTACGGGGAGGGAAGTCTCTCTACTATACGCACACCGCCGTGCTGCTAGATCCACTCTTCCACTTCCGCTGCTCTGCTAGATCTGGAGCCCGGAGGTCGTCATCCACACTGTACGTGTGTGGAACCGCGAGGCACCATTGTTTGGTGCTGGGAGCTATCTTCTTCCACTACATGACCCTGAGGTCGGCACCGTCTTCTCAACCGACAACGTTTGTGCGGGAACGTAATCCCGCTTCCGGTCTACAAGGGTATGTATTCTGATCTCCTCTGTATTAGTATACCTGCATAGTATAGATCCTCGCTAGTTTATGGTTATCGTCAGTAGGAATTTTTTGTTTTCTGTCTATGATCCCCAACAGGCGGCCTCCGCTCAACCCCATGGACCAACAGGTCGGGTCCTCCTCCATCCTCGACGCGGCTTCCTCCTCCATCTCCCCAATCCTTGCCGCTGGCGCGCCGCCACCGCCAGGTCGCCTTGTGGAGAGAGGGAGCGGTCAGGAGACCGAGGGGAATTTTACACACAAGAGGCAAAAAAGAAGCGAAGGCCTATGGGGCCCAGCTTAAAGCGAGTCGGTTGGCGAAGGGTGCAGCGAACCTGATGCGAGGAATGACGCACCGACACCTAGGACGCTCCATATCGCTGTAATCCCGGGAGCTTAGTTATTGGAGAGATATATCGACCTATATAGATCTGTTGTCGTTGCCGGAAATAATATTATCCGGCGATGCTAATTTGACCGCACCGAATCTGGTTTTGCGTCGTCACTCTGTGGTGCAATATCGATGGAGAAGGAAAAACTTATGAGGTGCAACATCAGTGATTCCATGCACCAGTGCAAATACGTGAACTCATGTAAACCTATAAGTCGGACGAAACAGTCCACGTGTAAATCCGTCCAAATGCCCACTAGTCACTGAGATAAGGGGGAGAGAGACCATGTGGCTCAAGAAAATGTTACTTCAGATGTCCTATTGGTTATACATGGCAGAGCATTATGCGTGCGTACTTGGTTTGTTGAGGAGGGTCTCAACGACAAAACAAAGATACGCTATAATTGTTTTGCCTCGAAACGGTAACTTGTCGACTCAACCCACATTCGTAGTTTGGTTTGTTTTGCGGAAGCACTACGGCATGTGTTGTTCTAGTCCCACATGACACTCTCCAACCACTCATAGCATGTATTGATCTCGTGTCATGAAAAACTTTGCACGAACCTCGTGCACACACCAACAAATAAAAACAACCATCTGATTGTGCAAATTGATTGAAACTAACTGTGTGTTGTGGATCTTGCTCCTTGTCATAATCTCGTCTTCCCTATCCTTCCCTATGGTATCTATCCTCCTCAACTCCAGCGCCTCGGATGACCATAGTTAAGGAAAGAGGGAGGCCCTAGTGCTCTCAAGTATTCTAGACTATGCATATTTATTTGTCCCTTCCAAGTAATGTTTCTCCTAGTTTTAGGGAGCGTCCATCATGGATCCGCCCAAATCTACCGATTTTGAGGAATTTTTTTCAAATCTTTTTGGAGCCTCTTGGATTCGTCTTCTCGTCCCACCGGGTCCACATTAATTTCTCTTATCCACCTTCCTCTAGCGACAACAGAGCATGTAGCAATCAGAGCAGTAGGGGAAATGGCTGGGTTAGAATATGAGCACATATCCCCTAGTGGAAGCTTTTGAGTTAGCTTGTGTTTGTCTACATTTGTTTATTAGGTTATTCCATCTTATCCTTCCAGATCTAATTCTTCTGATAATTATTCTCCCATAATATGGTTAAGCGGCGTATGATGGCTCTCTTCTCCTTTTTTTTCTATCTCACGGTGGTGTTCCTTCCTTTATCCGGTGATGTTGTATGTGTTCATATTCTGTGTCGGGAAGAGACCAACTCAAGCAAGAAGGGCTCTCAGGGTGGTACGCTAGGTTCCCCGGACATTACCGTGTCACGCGCTTCAACAACAACTGATACGTGTATTGGCTAGGTGATGCTTTCCGTATATAGTGATGTGTCCCCTCAGGAGGAACTTATTAGGTACCCCAGTGGAAAGTACTTGACTCAGTTGAGAACCAGGATTTATCGAGCCGGTAGAAAACATCAGGACGCCAACCAAGTTAACGATACCTGCACACAAAACACAAAACAAACTTTCCCCAACGTTCAGGTTGGTTGTCAGGCTTCCCGTTCAGCTAGTTACAAGGATTAAATGTATAGTATGGATGTAAGTCATGAAATAACAAATAAAGTAATTGACTGACCAAGAAGCAATATGAAAGCAAGTAGAATGAATGTCCAACCAAGAATACCCGGACAATGGCCGTACAACTTCCTTTGATGTCTGCGAGCAAAAATTGGCAAAGCCGAAGTATCCCTCTTAAGGCCCAAAACTTGTCTCTATGGTTTGGTGCTATAAATACCCCATCCCCTCATATCTTATAGTATTATAATGATGATATGAATTGGAGAGCTTTGCTCCTTCCCCTCCCCACGTGGAGTCCAAAACTCTCCCTTATATGATGATAACATATAAACATTCCTTGTACCAAAGTTAACACTAGTGTTTGCTTATGGAGAAAAAAGGTTGGAGTGGGAAAACTGACTCAACATAAAAGTAAAATAAAAGCCCTTCGCACAGGGAAGCAGGGATTAGTCATGTGTTAGAGCTTTTTAGTTTTGAAAACATATAGAGACATAAAAATAATATTTTGAGAGGTGCATATTATGGTCAACGAATGGTAGTAGACAATGCAATATTACCCTTGCCAAACCGAATTTTTAAGAGCGGCTCCCATTGAGTAATGTTATTTTTGCAACTAGCAGATCATCCCTCTTATCTCGTTTGTTTACACAAGCAAAATGTTTGACTGAATAATCAGGAACAAAGTGTGAGGAGAGTTTTGGTTATGTTGTAATTTATCTTTTATTGGGGCTGGGCACCCCGCTGCCAGCTCTTTTTGCAAAATTATAGACAAGCTAATGAAACATGCAAGTCAAGAGTAAAGTTTGTTTAACAAGTGTAATAAGGACCATTGAAAGGGCATGGCGCCCCCATGTGTGGTTTTGGTAATTAATGAAAATCCCTATGGACTAATGGTTGCTTTGAGCTATAGTTGTAGTGTTTGTCCGTAGGCAATGCTTGAACTCCATATGTTGGATTGAAGGTTGATGCCATGAATATAATGATATAATGAAGTATTTGGCGTCAAGATCATCGAGTTGCATTGATATATTTAATATGATCAAGAAGGAGAGAGTATGTGATGACCAAGTTGTTGCTCGAGAAGTTATCCGATGATTGGTCATGTGAGAGTTGAGCATATTGCAAGTATCTCTTGAAGAAAAGGATTATGTGATCATTCATGGTTATCTTCAAGACATCATCTAATGAAGAAAGAAGAAAAAATACAAACAAAGCTACAAGATGTACCAAGTGGGATTATTGGTGTGGTAAGCAATTGTCCATATAGCTTTGTGAACTAACCCATGATATGTATGTGTGGTATATCTATGTGGTGTTAGGTATCATTCTATGGGCTCATGTCAAATGAAGATTTCATATAGCCCATGGAAGATGATGTCAAGTGGTGATCGTCATCAATGTTGAGAAGCGCAAGTTCAAGAGAAGTATCTCGAAGAAATCCTATGCTTGAATCTTGCCACCCAATTTGGAGATAATGGTCAAGTGAAGATGAACCTAAGAGAGGCTTTCCCATAGTGGAGTATGGGGGAGCAATATTTGAGTCTTCACCAAGCGAAGCGAAAGGTGGTCCACTTGAAGAGATCAAGATCGACGTCATCTAGCTCAAGTGGAATGCGCAAGGCAAATGTATGACCTTCATATGGTTTCTATTTTACCGGTCTCATGTTGTTAGTCGGGAGACCGGGTTATAGGATAGACACCGTACTATCAAGAGGGGCTCTCGATTGAGGTTTAGCGTATCAGTTGGAGAGAGCTAAAACCTTTGCATACTTTGCATAATCATCTTTATTGGTTCTTATTTGGCTTTTCTCTAAGTGGGGTTTTGGAGCTTGTCTTGATCTTCATGACAAGCTCAAGTTCACCGAAAACGGATTTCCTATGAAAAACATGTTGCGTTTTCGGTTTTGTAGTTTCTCCCGGTTCAAATTTTATAGAGAGGTTTCACCTTTCTACATTTGGTTTTATACTCCCATGTTGGACTATGATGTTTCTTTGCATGATCTTTTAGAGCTCGTTGTGGTGATTCCAACGAGCCCAAGAACATCGAAAAAGGAATCCGGATGATCAAGATATGTTAGTTTTCATGTTGTGTGTTTCTGGAGTTTATGTAGGCCGGAGTCTCCGGTGTAAACACACCGGAGTCTCTGGCTCGGACCCGAAAATTTCATATTTCGAGCTGGGGGTAACTTGGTGTTTGCCTCTGGTTTCCAGTCCGGAGATAGGCCGGAATCTCTGGCCTAAAACACTCCAGAACATAACGGGAAGATTTCTTGGACCCCTATTTAAGGGGCCTTCTTCCCCAATGGTTCCCTAACTCTCGGGCTCATGTTTTGCCCCCATTGTTGACCTTCTTTGAGCTTGCTATCTCTCTATTCCTCCATGATTCTTGCCTCCAATTAGAGGGAAAAAAGAGAGAATAGATCTAGATCTACCATTCCACCAATCAATCTCTCCTCTAAGTGAGGGAAAACTTTTGGATCTAGATCTTGGAGGGTATGGTGTTCTTCCTTGTTCTTCCTCTCTTCTCCCCCATAGGCATTAGTTGCTTAGGTGGGATTTGAGACTGAAGGATTTGACCACTTCTAGTGGTCTTGCCTCATTGCATCGGTTGCATTGGTTTGAGTTCTCCACAGTGATACGTGGTAAGTAAAGTTGAGTAGCTTGTTATTCTTGGATACTTGGGGTGCCCTAGAGCTTGTCCTCTTGGGTACTTGGAGTGCCCTAGACGGTCCTTGTTGATCTTGGAGTGTTTTGGTGGCTCCCGGGATTAGTTGAGAGTCTCCAATTGAGTTGTGGAGTGTGCCTCAACCTTGTGATTCTTGTGGCTTTGGGAGCCACGGGAATTCTATGGGAGCCTCCAATTAAGTTGTGGAGTGTGCCTCATCCTTGTACAGGTTCGGTGACCACCCTCGAGTGTCCCATAGTGGTTCGTGGTACTCTACATTGGTAGAGGCACGAAGGAGATTACGATGTGCCATTTGACGGCTATTCGGGGATCACCTTGTGACTCTGCACCGCTCCAACGGAGACTAGCTTCCATTGGGAAGTGAACTTTGGGATAAATCATCGTTTCCAAGTGTCTCGGTATTTCTATACCCGAGCTCCTTACTTATGCAATTTATTTTGTGATAGCCATCGAGCTTGAAGTAATATATCTTGCTATCACATAGTTGCTTATCTTGATTAGCATAAGTTGTTGATGCACATAGGTAAACCTAGCCTTGTTTAGGTTTTGTGTTTGATAAATTAAATGCTAGTTTTATTCCCTATTTATTCAAGCCTAAACCGTAAAGAATTTTAATCGCCTATTCACCCCCCTCTAGGCGACATCTGTGTCCTTTCAACCATCTACCACTTCCTCATGAGGTGGAAACAGAGACACAAATAAGAAGTAGTAACAATTTTGAAAGTTTAAAGGTAGCACACAAAATTTTTACTTGGAGTGGCAGAAAAATACCACATATAGGTAGGTATAGTGGACACAGATGGCATGGATTTTGGCTCAAAGTTTTGGATGCACAAGCAACATTCCCCCTTAGTACAGAGTTTTAGGCTAGCAAGGTTTTTTTAGCAAACACATAATGTCAACCGGTACAAGAATAGCCATACAATGAACATTAAGAAAAACCATAAGACTCCACACTGTCTTCCTTGTCAACCAAAATATTCTTTTAATCAAAAAATATCTATAATTTGGAACTACCAGGTATGACAAACCAAACAACTTCAAGCTTTAACGCTAGTTCTTCACTAGTGAGCCTTTACTTACACGATACATAAGTTTAAACATTGCTACTTTATATCTCAAAACAATTGAAAAGTATCAAGTTATTCAAGACAAATGATCTACAAGACTATGTTAGCTTTTTCTTTATACACTACCACATGCATGACATTTTTTGTTCCAACCAAATATAAATCAACTTATTTGAAAAACTCTCCAAACAAATCATTATGTTATAGCTTGTACCGCGCGGAGCTACCCTTTCCTTTCCATTTCCGCGCGCGCGTCCAACCGCCATCTAAAACCCCCTTCCGCCCCCGCGCCGCGACCATGTCGCCCTCGATTTGGCCACCGTCGGCCGCCCTCCACCGCGAAAAGTCTCTGCCGCCCCTCTGCAACCTCTTCCCAGCAGCCAAATCGGCCGAGATGGCATCGAACGCGCCGCTGCCGCCGTGAATTGGAAACAAAGCTCTGCCACCGCCGGCCTCGATTCGGCCTCCTCCGTCACCGCCGAGGACTAGGATAGGCGGATCCGGAGCCTCCTCGTCCTCCTGCCGCTTCTCCGCCACCGCCGGTGGGGTTCCCAGCTACTCCCGCACCATCCCCGCCGCCGAGGTGCTGTGCGTGCCATCGAGACATACAAGATAGGCTACTACCTGGCGGATGGGATTTATCCCAAGTAGGCGACATTTGTGAGGCCGGTGCAAGCCCCCGAAGGTAGGAAGGAAATTGATTTTCATAATGCTCAAGCGGCGGCTAGGAAAGATGTGGAGAGAGCATTTGGGATTTTGCAATCCCAATTTGCTATTGTGAGAGGACCGGCTAGGTTTTAGGATCAAGATATTCTTTGGTACATCATGCATGCATGTGTGATCATGCATAACATGAAATAGAGAATGAGTGTGGCCAAATGTAGTCTACGACACCTACGAGTTGATGGGCCGGCCGGTTCGTCCGAGGCGAGGTGGAGACCGAGTTGCCCACTTTCTTGTTGCCTACCACAACATTGGAGACTCCGATGTGCATGAAGATTTTCAAAAGGATCTCATTGAGGAGTGGTGGGCATGGAATGGAAGGCAAAGATCAAGGCCTTGTACTTGATTCGGTGTTGTTGTATGTGAGATGAACAATTTGATGAACCATTTGTGTGTTGCTTGTTGAAGTATTTGATGAACCATTTGATGAACTATTTGTGTTGTGTTGTAATAATTAAGTACTATTTAAGTTTTATTTGTTTGAATTTATTTGAGATCATTTTTCATGTTATTTGTTTCATATGTATGTGAAAATGTGTAAAAAGATGGAGGGTGTGGCGCGGCCGCACTGCCCTAAAATAGGGCATCTGTTGGAGAGGAGGTGCTATAAAATAGGACATCTGTTGGAGAGGAGGTGCTATAAAATAGGGCATCTGGTAAAGCAAAAAAGTTATTGATGTCCTAAGAGCTTCTCCAACCATGGCCCCTAAACCTAGCCCAAATGACCGAACGGGCAGCCCGAACACCATTTGGGCCTAAAACCGGCACCCAACCGAGGCCCCCAAAGGTATACCAAACGACCGGTCAGTCCGGCACACCCCAAACCCATCCCAAATCTGGGGCGGGTTTGGGGCCGCCCGGACGCGCCCAGACGCGTCCGCCCCATGGTCGCTGACAAGGCAGCCCCACGCTTGACCGCCCCGTCCACGCGTAGAGGCCACCTTGACCGCGCATTCATGGCTTACCGGCCGACTCTACGCCCGAGGCGGCCATCTCCACCTATAAGTGGGTGGCCGAAGCAAACCCTACCCCGCACACACCTCTTCGGCCGCCGCACTGCTCTCGAACCCTAGCCACATTCGTCTCTTCCCCATCCCCCTCCACCTTCCACCATGCCTCGCCGCCTTCCGACCGTCTGCGCCATGCTCACACCGGAGAAGAGGGCGCATATCTACCGGGAGGCTATGGCGCGCGACGCGGCCGAGGTGGCAGCTCTTGCGGCCCAAGCGGAGGCAGAGGCGTAGGCGGCCGCAGAGGTGTAGGCGGCGGAGACGGTGGCCATCGGCGTCGTGGAGCTTGAGGCGGGGCCCGCATTCGTCCACATGACGGGTGCGGAGTTCCGCCAGCGAATGAAGGAGGAGGAAGCCCGACATCAGGCGGAGTCGGCGGCGACGGAGCAGTGGGGGCGCAGGCGGAGGTTGAGCAGGCATGGATCCAGGCAGAGGCTGAGCACTGTGCGGCCGAGCAGCAGCTCCAGGCGGAGGCGGCTGACCGCATCCTCATCGGTCAGATGAGGAACATGCTCGGCTTCGTCGAGCAGCAGCTCCAGTTGGAGACGGCCATGAAGGAAGATCGCTACGTCGACGCAGATCCGGCCGGATTGCCCTCGACCTTCTCCTTCTCCGAGTCCGACGAGGAGGCACATGGCGGCTCCGGCGCAGGCGCACCGGTCATCGTCATCTCCGACGACGAGTAGGATAGAGTAGTAGCATAGGCTAGTATACTATGCGATCTACGCTGCATGGTTTGTAGTAATTTGGTTGCTATATTTTGAGGTATGTGGTTGTAGGAGCATCATTTGAGGGGCTGCCCGGTCACTGTCCGGGGGGGGGGGGGGGGGGAGGGGAGCGATTTTGCTGCTTGTGGTTGGAGATGCTCTAAAACGGTAAAACATGTACCCTATAACTAAAAAGTGGTCCCCTATTATTCCTATTATATGGCATCTGTTAGAGATGCTTTTATAACCCATACATGTAGAAATTTAAGAATAAATTGAGCCACGTGCTCGATGTGGATGCTACATGGACAACACTAGCTATATGAATAAAACCACGTTAGGTGCTGTCCAGGTCGATCATTGAAACCCTGGTCTAAATTCATAACCGGATGTGAGATAAACACCATTCAGAAAGACGGACTGAAAAATTTCTCGTGAAAGTAAGCATGATGTAATTTTTTTGCAAACATATGTGCTAAAGCGATTTTTTGAGAAAGTAAATATGATTTTTTTTAATATTCAACAACAACAAGGTCACTGCGGTTGTGGATGGTGTAAAAAAAAACCACCATATTTTTTGCATAATAAAATCAGCAAAAAAGAAAAAAAGGAATGAACGATCTAATATTAGCCTTCGATGTCGCGGGACTACCACAATCTCCCGCCACCCCCTCCGATCTCTCCTAACGCTAGCTCCCGCTCCCACCGTCTCCACCGCTCGCCACCCCGAGGCTCCCGACGCCTTCCTCCCTCCTCTGTCCCGTCTAGGCGCCGGCGGCCGGAGAGAGATGGCGCCGCCCCCGAAGAAGCTGGTATACAGCTTCGTGGCGCGCGGCACCGTGGTGCTGGCCGACCACGCCGAGGTCTCCGGCAACTTCGCCTCCGTCGCCGCGCAGTGCCTCCAGAAGCTCCCCTCCAACAACAACCGCTTCAGCTACAACTGCGACGGCCACACCTTCAACTACCACGTCCACGACGGATTCAGTAATGCCCCCTCTTGAGCCCACCTCTGTGTGCCACCATCTTCGCCCATCCGCTCATTACAGCGTGCGTTCATCGGACTAGTGTGGGTTATTCTTGGGTGTTTGCGTTTGCGATCACGGATTGCGTTGGCGAGATCGCTGCATTTCTCCGTTTTTAAGAGATTTCTTCAGTAACGCTCCATTTAAATGGCTAAATTCTTCAGTAACGCTCACATGTCCATGCCGTTTTAGATTCCTCAATTCTAGCTGATGCTGATCGTGTGCATCGTTTGGGTGTCGCTGATGTCGAGTGTTCCCAATATGGCGAATTGGGGGTGGAGAATGGATTTAATTATGTCGGTTAGATGCGTATACTAATATTAAGTGAATTATCTCGTCGAGATCTAGACAAATCTATCCGTGGCGCTGCATTTTAGTGCATAATTTCGAGCTTGTACGGAATTTCTTTTGAGGGAAGCATAAATGGCGCTGCATTTTAGTGCACAACATGGCGCTGCATTTTAGTGCATAAATTTTGGCGATTTCCATATCTTGTCAGGTACTTTGACCTGAAAATGAATTTTATTCATATTACCTGACTTGCATGCTTTGATTTGATAAATGTGGTTTTCATGATAATTTTCTTGTTCTTGCTTGCGGACATGGTTATCATGATAATGTTGTGATGTATATGGTGGATACTTGCGTGCAACTTATGGAGATTTTCATTGTCATACGTTTGTGTCATTGTCTATAACAACTTTTGATGCTCCTTTTTTTGTTTCTTTACCTATTTAGTGCAGTTGGTAGTTGCCGATGTGTTTCTACCGTGTATAGTCACATCATGCTCTGTCACAATTTTGTTTTGATGGTACCATTGCATAGAGTTTCCATCTAATATTTAACTGAGTGCATTGCATTCATCTGATGCTCCGAATGTTATCTCCAACTATCTTATTTGGTTATTTGATCTGTTGTCAGCAACCATTCCAGTAGCTTCTCAGTGTACGATCAAAGTTCATATTTGTCATTTACTATCACCTCCTCCATTGGGCTTTGATGTATTGGCGTATATACTTGGATTATTATAGTAGTCTTCCCTATGTGTAGTATATATAGTAACACTTAAAGTGTTCTGATACTTCAGAAGTAGGTTTAGCACCCTCTTGATAACTCACTGCATTCTATTTTCTGGCTTTGTTGTTCAGTAGAAATACAATTGTGAGCACAGGACATTTATGTACAATTCATTCAGATTTAATTAGATTTTATGTGACAGTCCATTTGGTTTTCAGCATATTGTGTTGTTGCTACTGATTCTGCTGGTCGGCAACTTCCGGTCGGCTTCATCGAGAGAGTTAAGGAAGATTTCACCAAGAAATACAGCGGAGGAAAAGCCAAAACTGCGGCTGCCAATGGCCTCAAACGAGAATATGGGTACTTTGCATTATATCCTTTAAAGCATCTTTCCACATTCAGCGAGTCTCACCACAAAGAAAAAATCAAGAGCACTGTGACTGTGAGTTACTACTTACTACAACTGATGTCTTCTTTTTCCAGGTCTAAGCTTAAAGACCACATGAAGTACTGTGATCTGCACCCTGAGGAGATTGACAAGCTTGCGAAAGTGAAGGCTCAGGTTTCAGAGGTGAAAGGAGTAATGATGCAAAACATTGAAAAGGTGCACGTCTATTCCCTGATGGGGGATCTTTCTGAAGCTCCTGGGGTTTTGCTTTTTCCTAACAATCTGTAACCCAATCACTGGTACATCAGGTACTAGACCGTGGTGAGAAAATCGAACTACTTGTCGACAAGACGGAGGATCTCCGCTCGCAGGTATCATATGCTCACACTGACACTCTTACCTCGGTTCCATCTTTTCATTCCTCGTCCTGACCATACTTGTCTCCAGGCACAAAATTTCAAGAAGCAAGGAGAAAAGATACGGCAGAAGATGTGGTGGGAGAACATGAAAATAAAGCTCATCGCTTTTGGCATCATTATCGCGCTGATCCTCCTCATCGTCTTGACAGTTTGCCGCGACTTCAATTGCTGGTGATGTGACTGGAGAGTGCACAGCTCACCTCACCTCACTGTTTGAATACTGCTATAGCCTTCAGGTTGAATGTTGCATTGCCGAAGAGAACAATAGCAGGAAAGTTAATACGTCGAGAAGGCAATTGCTACTACTACAACATACATAGAGAGTGATGTTTTGAAGAAAACCACCACATAGAGAATGCATCAACGTCAATCACACCGTGATGCTAGAATCCGTCAGTTTGATTATAATAGTTGTCGCTGGTCTCATTCTTTGATTTAGCCATATATGTCTAGAACCAAAGGCTCACAATATATAACAGAGCCAATGCCCAAGAATTTATTTTGAACTGTTGTAATACTAGTATATTGCTGTAATTCAGATGAAATGCTTTTGCTGCAGTTTCGTACAGCGATTTGATCTTCCTGTACTTGCTTCTTTGTTGATCAAATGACTAGATTAAGTTTACATCTCAACTTTTGCGACAAAATACACCTATTGATTGCTTTTTGACGGAAAGAGCAGTTCAGACTGCTGTTTCATTTATAGTAGGAGAAATAAAGTGTGTACAAAGGAGATGTACAAAGTGAAGAAAAAAAAGGCATTACAGCCTAAAACCGTAGAAAATACAAAGGCTCCTAATCTGGCTCCCTGGGTCTTTGCAACAAGGCAGCAGCTCTCGGCCTGCCTGCTGATCTCCATTGGCTCGCTTCCTGGAGGATGTCCATCTTGAGCTCATTCATGCTCTTCGCTTGCCTATTAAAAATCCTAGCGTTTCTTTCCTTCCATGTCGACCACCACACTAACTGAACCATTGCAGTCCATTCTTTCCTCCTTGGCTTCTCAGTTAGCCTTCTTGTCTGCGTCAGCCAGTCCAGGAGGGTCTGACCCTGTTGCGGCATGAAGCAAGGGGGTCTGTTTGCAACCGGCAACAGCTGTGCCCAAAGCTGTGTGATGAACGGGCAGTGAGCCAGGAGGTGGTCAGCCGTCTCAGGTGTGCTAGGGCAGAAAACACAGCTATCTTCGTGTGGCCAACCTTTCTTGGCCAAGACATCTGCAGTGTTGCACTTCCCTTTTACAGCGAGCCAGGCAAAGATGCGGCAGCGCAGAGGCGCGTCCGAAGCCCAAATGACCTCTCTGAAGTTAGTTCTCAAAATCCCTTGGAACTATTGATTGCACTATGGATGTGCTTCGTTTCAAATTGTTTACAACCTCGTGGGCAACCAGAGGCTGCTTCACTCCGACGGATCTGTGGACAAGCACGAGCTCCAGCCTCCAGCCCATGACGGCCATCCGATCTGCACCTTTCAGTCTGCGGTATGTTCATAACTGACCGCAATGTGCGTCTGACTGAGTGCCAACGCTTCAGTGAGTTCCTTTCCTTTGGTTGCTCATGGCGCTCCGGCGGTAAGTCCCGCGCCAAGGAGCACGCCCAGCGGTTGAGCATGGGAGGAGACCTGCTGACCTTCGTTTGGTAGTTCATGGCGCACCGGATGCTCGAGGACATCAGTATTCCGTAGTAGCGAGCTTGATCTTTCGGCCCGGGGATTACTCACCTAGTACGCGGATGACACCATCATTCTCATTCAGGACAATGAACTAGAGGTAGCTAACCTGAAATTTCTGCTCATGTGCTTCGAAAAAATGTCAGGCCTGAAAATCAACTACCACAAAAGCGAGGTTATAGTGCTTGGGCAAGACAGTAAGTCTCAGCTGAGCGTGGCCAAACAGCTAAACTGCAAACTGAGAAAGTTCCCCTTCCTCTACCGTGGGCTTCGATTGCCGACAAGAAATTGACAATTGAACGATGGGAGTTCCTAGTACCAAAGTTGGCGGCCAGAGTTGAACCGTGGATTGGCAGATTTCTCTCGTCCGGGGGACGCCTGATCCTATCCAATTTCTGCCTTGCAAGCCTGCCATTGTATGCCATGGGTCTGTTCCTGCTCCAGGACGGAGTGCATGATCAATTCGACTCGCATAGGGCTAGATTTTTTTGAAAAGGATCTGGTCCAAAGCGAAAGTACAACATGGTCAACTGGCAGGCCGTCTGCAGACCAGAAGAATGTGGAGGGCTCGGAATCCTGAACTCTAGACACATGAATAATCTGAAAAAATCTACCAGATGGATGGGTCCATCTGGGCGGCTCTCATTAGGGCTAAATACACGCCAATCAGGGACATCTTTTCCAGCTCCGACCGAGGGGTTCGCGGTTTTTGGAAAAGCCTGCACAAGATCAAATACCTATTCAAAGCGGGCAGCAAGCATCGCGTCCAGAACGGACATTGGACTCAGTTTTGGTTAGACTGGTGGCATGGGGACGGTCCTCTGAACTTACGATTCCCAGGCTTGTTCAATATTTGTGACAACCAAACTAGGGTAGATTCTCGGTTAATTCAACGTACAAGCAGCTGGCACAAGGGGTGTCATTGGCTCATTTTAACCAGATTTGGTCCGGCCTACAGCTCGCTAACAGGTAGGGGCCTTCGGATGGTAGCTGTGTGCTCTGTGGGGCAGCGGAAGACGCGACACATATGTGTGTGCTGCGCCTGCGCCAAATCCTAGGGAGGAAGGAACTGGTGTTCGGCCAATTTTCACAATTTTACTGTATCCTCTCGAACTTCTCGAGCCATAACCGTAGGCCCTTGTGGCTGTTTTTCCGTGGCTCAGTCCTGCGCGCTTTGGAACATCAGAAAGGGAAAATTGATTTTTTACCCAAAACTTGACTGACCTTGGATTATATACCCAAAGTTGGATGTACATTGGTAAAATACCCAATTTGGATTTTAAAATAAAATAGATACCTAACAGGGACCTATAAGAAATGATGCTTACACGCTAGGTTGAATACCATCTGACCCACTTGGTTTGTCCTTCGCTGCATTCAGGTTTGAGCTCTTTTTCCAGGTGTCGCCGTCGCTCCCTACCGGCCGTCAGATGAAGTGACCCCGTACTTTCTGCTGCTCCCAGAGACATCACTCGTTGATCGGCTGCCATCCCACACTCTGCTCTGATCATTGTTTGTACGTGGAATATAGGCCTTCAGTCAACTTCCAATAGCACCAAATTCGTCTAGGAGTACCAGACGAGAAAAAGTTGCGCTCAATTACTCTCTACTCATGCTTACAGGATTACAGCACTAATGGATCTTTCCAGGTGCCAGCAGGTCCAATGGCTGCAGTGCTGCTAGTGCCAGACGATATCAGGAAAAGATGTTCATGGCATATCTGTTGCAGCCTGCAGACCAAGCATGTCGGGGACGAGGTATACGCGCACGACGACGGGCGGCGGCGGTCACAGGCGGACGGCTCCGATGATGTTTAGAGGGCGCCGGGACGGCGGTAACGGTGCCACTAAACGGAGGCGTGATGGTTGATTCGCCACTCCCGGCGGCTCAAGGCGGAAGCTGCGACCAATGTTAGGGTTTGCGATCTGATCGATCGTTTTTCGTTTGGAGGGTCGGTCGATGCTGACCCAATGATTTCCCTTACCAATATTGCACTATAAATATTTCTTTTTTGCTTTCAAGTCCCTGTTGGGTATTTTCCAATGTACATCCAATTTTGGGTACATAATCCAAGGTCAGTCAAGTTTTGGGTAAAAAACCAATTTTCCCTATCAGAAATAAGCTTTCTATTGAAAACAAAATCATTAACCACCCAGCTGATGTGATCTTCAAAACTATGTTATTCATCCAGGTGTGTGGGCTCCCATGCTCAAGGCTCAGGACCAGGACGGCGCTAGATGGTTGATGGGAGAACTAAAGAAGATCCATGCATCAAGCCTCACGAGCACTACATGATCTCGCCGCCCCTTAGGTTGTTATGTTTTTAGTTTCTCGCTAGTTTCTTTGGCTATGTTGTATGCCGCAGCACTTGTCCTTTTATTTGGCGAAACTGCATGCCGCAACATTTATAATAACGTTATGTGAACCTTGGGGCTTTGTTAAATCAAAGTCGGGCAATAAAAGTTGCCTTTATCAAAACAAAAAAATCTTTCGGCCCGGGATCTAGCAGAACACATAATTTTACGTCCTGATACCGTATTGATTAGAGGTTTTATTTTTTGGGTAAAATTCGGCATCTACATCAATAGATGCACATAATTATCTTTACAACATTTTTAATCGGTACAAAATCAGCCACCAGAATAAAAAAGCATAACCCGCAAAGAAAAACATAAATATGATGCCTATATGCATTGCCAATTTCATTATTGGACAACTAATCTGGCTGAAAATGTCCTGTAGTACATACCGTTGAACTCATACTCCATATATCCTGGCTCCTCCACCAGGTGTAAAAAAGAACACATCAGACAAATAAAATGCGACCTGCTCCTTTGAAGGCCACTTCGAATGCTTGGCTCTTAACACAGTTCTTCCATGTCAAATAGCCAAATCCTATTTTGAAAAATAAATTGCAATACATGAGAACACGATAGCTTGAATATTTCAAAATTACACAAAGATTGTATGTACATACCTCCATCCCCTCTTGGATGTCTTGAAGGCACGGCCAAAAGCTAGCTTCTCCTTTATGAGCATCTGCAACAAACAGAGTATCAGGAGCAAGAAAATTAATTAAAACTGTAAATAAAATGCACTATTTGGTTACCTTTGAACTTGTTTCTAAGCAAACTTTGTGAGCACATTAAGACCTCCAACATGTCATAAATAAAAATAATCGAGTACCTGGGTATGCGGGTATGGGTTTTGGTGTACCATGCCCGCACCCGCAATACCCATCGGGTGCACACCTTTTATCATTTACTTACCCATGGGTAAAACGTTTTTACCAAACGCTCACGCTAATGGGTAAAAACCCACTGGGTATGCGGGTAATGGGTACCCATTGCCATCGGTAGTCCAACATCATATAATGGCTTAAGGCAATAGTCTGTGCCATCAAGTAATAATGTAGCCATACTGCAAAAAAAAGTAATAATGTATCCACTTAATTGTGAGCATGCGAACAACCCAATTGCTTGGAGGAATATTAGAGAGGCGTGTTACATCATCTCTACATTCTACATTAGAATGTGATGCCCATGCCCTTATGAAATGTGAATCAAACAGAGAGTGAACTTTTGGAACCCGGGCTACATGGAGCATGTGGTTTTGAAAAAAATCGAAAATGACACTTTTAAGTTTCCAAAAATTGCAAAAAAAATCACAGATGTAGATAGTGTCAAGATCAATAAGCGTTCAAAATTTTACAATAAATTTGTTGTATTTTGGGCTGTACAAAAAAACAAATTGAGGAAAATTTCAAATTTTGAAACCGTGTATTGTTCACCACCTAGATCCACCCATTTGTATTTTTTGTGCAACCCAAAATACAATGAATTTGGAGTTGAAAATTTGCACGATTGTATATCTCGATAATATCTACATCCGGGATAGTTTTCGCGATTTTTGGAAACTTAAAATGTCGATTTTGAATTTTTGAAAAAACAGGCACCATGTAGCCCAGGCTCCATTTTAGGTTTTCGAATCAAACACTACAATAAGTGTAGGAGTTTGCGCGATAGAAAACAAAAAAATTCTCTCACATGCGGAAGCAACACTCAAGATCCAATCTAGAAGATGCTAGTAACGCCTCCCAGGTCAAAGTGAACCTAAAACTGCTGTCCATTTTTTATCATAAGAACACACTTCTACATTTGCACTGCATCTTTTTTGCAATTAAATAATCCCAATGTACAAAACCATCCACTCATTATATATTTATAGTTTTCTTAGATTCTCCAATCATATCAACTCTTTCTGGCTCCATTGCATTTATTTCATAATTAGTTTACATTTTTTTCATCTCAATTTAATACACCATATTGCCGTTGCAGGGATATCTCTGGTGCGCACAAGGATCTCATCCTGCACCGACTCTCTTTCTAACGCTGTTACCGGGGATCTCCTATTTTCAACCATCTTTGTGATGCACCGGCCTTGGTCGCAAGCTCGTCTTCTCCTATTAAATCATGCAATAGTTTTAGATGTCTTGTAGTTTTTTGTTTTTATTTGAAAACACAAATAAATTAGTGTAGTTCATTTACTTTTTTATATTTACACTTATCATATTTCAAATGCACATGAAAATTAGTGTAATTTGGTTCGCAACTCTATGGGCCAGTGAGGCAGTGACAAATAACTTGGCTTCTCAATCCTACTGATTTTTCTAAACCAATTGCTCCACCTGAAAGAACTAGTGAACCTTTTCCGATTGATATTAAGCGTGACTGGTGAAATTTTATGGAAACATTAATGGGCTTCTTATGAGCATTTACAAAAATTTAGTGGAAGTTGTGACAATCTGAGTATCAGAAACCTGCTAGTAATGTACTCAAACTCAAGTTGTTTCCTTACTCTTTGTCTGGAATAGCAAATAATTGGATGTTGGGATTGCCTAATGATAGCTTTAATTCTCTTAACATGAAGGCAGCCTTTATAGAAAAATTCTACCCACTACTATCTCACGCAATAGACAATTGTTTTCTTATATTAAGGAAACTGGTGATGAGTAACTTGTAGATTCTCGGGAGAGGTTTAAAGAACTCATTTATGGAAGTGATCATGGGCTTAGATATTGGATGATATTAGCTAACTTTTATGCTACTCTGCACATGAACTCAATGTCCCTTCTTGACAAATAATGAGACTAGCAAAGCATTTATGGATATTATGTTCTATAAGACGTGGTCATTAGTTTTGCATGGCCATCTTATTACATAGTAGATACATAAATAAAAAATCCTGTAGTACAAACACATTCATTGTGAAATACTATATGGATATCTAATTTTACAGTAAACATTTTTTCATAATGGATACTTTTCTCACAAACACTATTTCTTATATCTATGTGTACATTTATTTTGCTATATGCTGAACATCTTTTGCTAATACATAAACTCTGTTTACATATATGGGTACATTTATTGTACTATATGTGAATTTTTTATTAATATACCAAAGGAACAAGAGACCAATTTTTTTTAATAGAAAACACTTTTGGTGTGGCAGAAAATAGGAAGTCACCATTCTGCTCTGCTCCGTTGCGAGTTGAGGAAAGGCGGTGGTGTGGCTCCAGGGCCAACCCGCAAGCCAGGCAAATAGGGCAAACACCCCAGGCCCGGACAATAGGACGCCTCCAAATATAAAATGTACTAATGAACATTGTACTGTAATCTATTATATCTAAGAGACTATTGAATATCTATTACACAACTAAGTTTGCGGGAACAAATCCACATGATCAGCCAGTAGTGTGTACCACATATGTAGGAACAAACCAATATAATCAACGACAGTGAATTTATTTGCACTCCGATGGGATTCCTACATTTTGTACAGACTGAAATATGTGTCAACTTGATTTCCATATTTAATTATGTGCACAAATATTTATCGCAGAATCCTACACGAGCACTTGTATAGAGCAGAAGTTTGGCGAGCATATCAAACAATCAAATTTTATTTATGTGAAAGTAGTATAATCTATTTAATTAATTAATTTATTTATTAGTCATAACTATTAGCAATAATAATACCAAGTACACATCATGCACACGTTGTCAACTCATTAAGGTACCCACTATAATTTGCAAGACATTTGACGATAAAAATAAGAATAAATGATCATGCCAGCGTTCAATTTATAATACAGAAGTTTGGATAAATATGCTTAACTAATCATACACAAAAACCCTCTATTAAGATATTTGTTAGACCATATGTTTAAATATATCTATCATAAATATGTATACACTATATAGTATATACATTTGCCGGAAATTAGTTGAGGAAGAAAGCTATGCTGAATATAATTAAAATCCATGCAAATGTAATTTTAAGTCTATGCATTACAACTATATAAAAATAATACTACAACAAACATTTAACAATTTTTATGCGGTTAACAATGCAAAAAAAATTATACTCGACAAGAATGTTGCATGCTAAAATAAATATAAAACTTTAGTATAAATATCCGCTTCCATCGTCACGTCCTCTCAGACCACAGTCTTCTTCATGACTATCGGCAACACACCCTACTAGAAGATGTGTTGGGTTGATCGGCCGGTGGAGGCATAAACTCCTGTCCTCTCTGGTCGACAACATAACACGCAACATGGTTGGACGCTCTTCGTCAGCCACAAGGCACTACTCTAAGGCCTACGTCTGCTTCATTGACGATGCCATCTTCCGCGACAACCCGACTGGGCCATACTCCTACAATGACCCTGGGAGGTACCTCTACGACCATAACATGGAGTTGCCGAGTATCGTCGAGCGTGACTTTCCTCCCCGCCCTCCATTATTTTTTCCCTATCCATTTGGTTCTAGGTAATCATGTTGCCTAGTGCACGCAGAATGTTCGACGTTATAACCAGTGTTGAACATGTCCTAGTTTGTGGTCGGTAGGTGAATATTTCCCTGATTCTTTACCCGGATGCTTATGTTGAACATTATCAAAAGTTTTCCTCTCTGTATGCTCCAGTTTCAACTTTGTTGCACAATTTTATATGTTGGTCATTTACTTGTGCTCATGATCTATTTCAGTTTACTGCTTTATGCATTTTGGTGGTTCAGGTTTACTCCATTATGCATACATATGATCTCTCTTGTTTTACAATTGTGGAATTATTCATAATAATACCTCTAAGATGTTTTTGCTGCCATGAGAGGGGAATGCATCCTCATGGGCATGCGTGGGTTGTCATGATGGGTACCCTGTTGGTATCCTTGTAGTTGGGCTGTAACGTCATTTGTATACTTGTTTGTTTTGTCAATACTTTTGTAGTCACAGGGAGATGCTGCCCAAAATTTTGCCTGCCTTTGGGCTCTACATGTTCCAATGGTCTATTAGAATGTATTGCATGCCTTTGTGTTGGGTTGATGGGCTACGAACTGTTGGGGAAAATTTATGGGTATCCACGTTGACATTTAGGGTTTATGCAATGGTTTGAGTTGCTATTGGTGCTAAAAATATCCCAACAGTTCACATAATGGTTGGGATAATACCTTAGGTGTTTTTACGTGCTGTTATGGTGTATTTTAGATGGAATGGGATTTGGTCATGAGAAAATGAGACTGAAAATGAACTTTGGTTGAGACACTTGGAGACCTCACTTCCAAACATTTAGATCTTGTTTAACTAGCAAAAAATAAATACGGTGAAAGCAAGTCTTGCACCATCTTATGGCAATGTGTACATCTTGTTATGCTTTTGCTTACTTTTTTTTGTAGCCTCTAGGCTCGTGAGATAAATTTGGACCTAAAACTGAACTGAATTTGTTGGTAATCATTATAAATTATCCTTGTGTATGTTGAAACTTTGTGGTGATATTCAACTTGGATTGTTTTACATGCTTGTTTCCTGGGAAAGCAAGAGTGACATGTCCCGTCTTGGTTGAGAATTTAGTTTTAGATATAACACTTCCAAAATAACACAACAAGGTCTGATTAGAGGAATACAAGCATCGCCGCAGATCTTCCGAATTGTCTGTCATTAAACATCCTACGAGCCTCTTTGGAATGATGTAAAATTGTGTCCACGGATATTTAGCTCGCACTTGAACTAAATACCGGGAAGCACACAAATTTTACACTCAATCCAAACAAGGCCTACATTTATGCTGAAAATTGTGATCTTTGCGTGGCCATTTTCTCATGATTTGATAATTGTGCAAATACCCAAGTGCAAAATGTGCGGTGATTGAAATGTGCTATTGAGCATATGGCATGCATTTTCTTATCAATTTCCTATGTGAACATATAGCATAACCGTGATGTCCTATTGTTGTCATCCTAAGTGTGTCACCGAAAAGAAGATGGGTCTTGGGCCGACATCGCTTCCTGAGCCTGAAACGATTCCTTGGTAGGAATCGCTCGGCGGCACAAAGCTTTTTCTAATTTCTAGCACTCACGGCATAGGTTGGCATTGCCTCAAGGTACTAGCAAAGTGATACAATTCTATAGGCGATGCATACTTATTTTCTGCGGTAGCCCTTGCGACACCTGACGGCTTTGGAAACATAGGAATAGATGCGTTATTATTAATCTCATGTGTATGTATCATGAGTCCAAGGTAAGTCCAGTGGAAAGAAGAAGCCAAACATCTAAGGAAATTGACGACCGCCTAAGCAGTCTGCTCATCTACGATGTGTTATTATCAAAATCAATGCAAACCCATAGTAAGTCCAAACCGAATAAAGATATTACGAATGTTACTCCCTTCATTTACAATTATAAGATGTTTCGGATATTTCAATATAAACAATATACAGACAAGCGTGAACCTACACACTAGAATGCGTCTAGATCCATCCGTTTCGGAGAAAAGGTAAAACATGTTATAATTGTGAACAGAGGGAGTAGCAACGTGACAACATAGTGGTCTTGTAGGATCAGAAAGGGAGTTAACCTGACTTAGGAAATTGACGACCGCCTAAGCAGTCTGCTCATCTACGATGTGTTATTATCAAAATCAATGCAAACCCATAGTAAGTCCAAACCGAATAAAGATATTACGAATGTTACTCCCTTCATTTACAATTATAAGATGTTTCGGATATTTCAATATAAACAATATACAGACAAGCGTGAACCTACACACTAGAATGCGTCTAGATCCATCCGTTTCGGAGAAAAGGTAAAACATGTTATAATTGTGAACAGAGGGAGTAGCAACGTGACAACATAGTGGTCTTGTAGGATCAGAAAGGGAGTTAACCTGACTTAGCGCAAGAGCAGGCCTGCGGAAGGAGAGAGGAAGAATCCTCAAGTATATGCTGTTCACGAGTAAGTGCACTGAATCCAATTACCGCTTACAAGGATTTGTTATTACTTTGACTTACAAGGAGCATATGTTGGTGCAACATGGGCTTGCTTTCTGTACTATACATATGTACATACATGGACTATTAAACACGTTCTATACAAGCTTCACATAAAAATGCACACGACTACACATGCAACACATGTACGTTACGTACACACATGAGCACGAACAGTACTAGAGAACATCGCGCGCTTCACTATGTATTTTGATGCAAACGCGCACAAGCTCCTATCGAAATGATCTCTCGCTTCTAGTGCTAGCTAGCACGCCATCTGCTGCCTGCACAAGGGCGTGATCTCCTCGAACACGGGCAGCCTCCGGTCGCTCCGCCTGTACGGCGCCGCCCACTGCCGCACCACCTCGTCCAGCAGCTCCACCATCTCATCGGCCTCCGCGCCGTCCTCCGAGCCGGCCTCCTCCCCGCCGCCCGCGCCGCCCGTCTCCGCCCTGATCCGCTCTAGCAGCTCCTCCGCCTTCTTGACGATCTTCCCGGCGTGCTCCCTGCCGCCGGCGTGGTACCCGCCGGCGATCACGTCAGCAAGCACGAGCTCCGCGTCCGCGAGCCGGCGCTGCTCGATGAGGCACACTGCGAGGTTGCACGCCTTGTTGGCGTCGGGGTCCACCATCTGCGCCTTCCGATACACCGCCTCGGCCGCCATGTAGTTACGCTGCTGCATGTAGGCCCACGCCAGGTTCCCCTGTAGAAAAAAAAAACGCGGCATCGTGCTACGTCAGATCCACCCTCCACCTCTTGAAATACTGTTAATAATGTCCACTTTTTTCCACGACTAGGTGGATCATTTAGGTGAACTGGCGGACCATCAACTTCCATAATGTAATTTTACCAGACATGGTCATAAAAGTTTGACTAACAATCCCAGTCAAAACTAAAACTTCTTTGTCAACATATGGTGTATGTGACATTAAATTTATGTTACTATAGTGATTTTGAATAACACATACCATGCATTCACAAAAGAATTCTTTGTCAATTGTTTGTCTTAACAGATAGAAATACCACTTTTACTTAGTCACCTACCAAGACACGGGAGGTCTCTTGCTGGACGGAGACGTGGATCTTGCGGCCGTGGGAGCGAGCACGCTTGGTGGCCTTGCCTCGTGGGAAGGTCTCGCCGAGGTAGATCTTGCGAAGCTTGTGCTTGAGGAGCTCGATCTCCTCCTTGGTGCGGCCGCTAGCCTTGTAGAGGTCGAGGAGGATGTTGTCAAGGGACTCTTGTGACTGCTTGCCAGGGCAAAGGTGCCGCAACGATCGGATGGCGTCCACAGCGTCGCTCAGGTACCCACACTGCTTCATCACCACCGCCATGTCCTTGAGTGCGCTATCCACCTTGTCACCGGTCTCGATCGCCTTCCAAAACCATGCAATGGATGCATCTAAGTCCTTCTCCACCAGCTTTAATTTACCCATAAGAGGTAGAAATCGTAGTATCAGTTTCTAGTAACTGCTTTTTCGAAAACATACTTATATGTAGGAGTGAAAACAGAGTTGATACATTTGCAAGCCAACATAGTTGTTCTGACGCATAACCCGGTTAAGGGCGAAAAAACATCTGGAAAGGCGATTTTGACTCTCTGAGATGAGCATACTTGTTATAGTATGGTGACTAGTGTCTATAGAGATGTTTGGAGGCACAAACGTGTGAATATTGAGATTAATCCTATACGCCCTTGCTAAGAGGCACAAAACTTGGTACCCGACCATCCATTATCCACACATCTTCTATCTATCACGATGTAGTAGACCAATTTTCTCTTGTATGTACAACTCCATCCGTTTCAAAATATTTGACGCAGATTTTCTCTAAATACGGATGTATGTATACGTGTTTTAGTATTTGTTACTCGACTAACTAGTTTTTTTTGTACTTCCATAATAATCCTTTGCATGGAGACAATGTACTCCAGCATATGATCCCACGAACTGCTTAAAGGCGGAATGACGAAAAGATATGACTAGATGCTCATCATAGTGCTTGCCGTTCTTAATTTGGGTTTCAAAGGGAACTCTCTTTTGCCGTTTTGGTTTCAAGCTAGAGGGGTTACTAAGACGTGGCTAACCAACTGTGGATATATACAAAGTTCACACGCAAGTAAGTTGACATAAAAATCTACTTAAAACTTCTATATCTGCACTATTAAAAATAACACGATCTTGCTTCAATCGCCTTAATTACAGAAAAATAATCAAATGTTTCAAATAGGCCGGAGAATGCATAGCTAGCAGCAGGAAGAAAATCGATGGAGCTTGAGTTTCATTACCTGGTAGTGCTTGGCCCGAGCATACGGCCCGTCGCCGGAGGGGATCTTGTGCGCGACGTGCGCCGCCGCGGCCGCCGCATCCGGGCTCGCCGGCTGAGCCAATCCGGCATGAACCATCTCGCTCTCCTCGTACAGATACGTAGCTAGCTCTAGATAGCAAATGATTACGAGCGGAATTCCGTTGATGGCGGTCGCTCCTGATTCCTTACGGCGGGGATCGATACCGTACGGCGGTTCAGGCACCAAGTCGAGGTTGGCAGGGGAGCTGTCGCTGTAATATATAGCCGGACGGCCTATCGGATGAATCTGGCCGACCGGGCTGTGCACCTGGACGGCTCCCCGTCCAGGTTCGGTCGGACACGAGCGCTGGAGTCGTTGGATGGAGCCGGTCTAGAGGGGCATGTTCATCGGAGAGTGTCGAGTAGCTGGTGGTATAAGATGATAGGATCGTCCGGCCCCCTTCTTGTTAGCGTGACGCAAGACGTGGCCACTCGCCGTGCTGTGCATGCGAGACGCCAACACTCGACTCATTTCCGGTCTGTCATGGTCTCCACCTTTTTCCCGAAAACTATTGGCTTGGCTGCCTTTCCCTTTTTTTAAACCATTATTGGTCTCACTTAGATCATGAGATATCCTACTCCTTCCTTTTAACATATATAAGTAGAATTATTTCGATCCCAATAAGACAAGATTTTGATCAATAATTACTAGTGGTATTACAATACTAATTACTCCCTCCGTATCAAAATATAAGACTTTCTAGCTATTCTACACACATATGCATCTAGACATGTTTTAGTGCAAGGTTCATGTGAATCTTGCACTAAAACATGTCTAGATGCATGTGTGTGTGGAATAGGTAAAAAGTCTTATATTTTGATACGGATGGAGTAGTTATCTTATTAGTTGTCGCTGAAACGGATGTATATATGGGACGGAGGGAACATGTGAATTATAAGTGGTTGGCCTACTTTTATCGTTTCATGTAGTATTTTTTATGTAGAATCAAGTTTTTTTTCAGAAAAAAGTCCGTAACACTAAGGTTTTTAATCCATAGAATACGCCGTTTCTTGTATATTATTGGCTTGGCTAACTTCTCCGTGTTAAAGTATTTTTTGTCAACTTAAATCTTGGGATATTTGTAACACCCCGGCCCACCCCTGCACCCGGGAACCAGTTCTCGGTCGGTCACCCATCATTCAATTGCTCCGGGCCAGTCACGCTTAACCTCAGAGTTCTTTTCAGATGAGCTTTTGGAAAAGAAGTTGCAACTTGTTGACATGCGTATCCTATAAATCCTATTAAGCCCTAGGCCAGGATCTCACAATATTGTACTCCTTTCGTGTTAAAATAAAAATAGTATTTCAGTTAGACAAGATTTTTGTCAAGTAATAATATGTGATGTATAAGGGCATGTAAACACAATGGTAGAGAAGGTGGTCTTTCTTTAGGCCCTCCACATCATGTCGATATGTCAATAATTAGAGGTCGTACAACACAGCATCTATCATTTTCATCCCTAGTAATTAATTGGTACTCCATCTTTTCCGAATTATAAGATGTTCTCGATATTTTAATAAGGACTAGATGATAAGGGTATACATCTCGGGTACCCTACCGTGAGGGTACTTGGTGCACGTGACGACTAAGTCCCAATAGCGAAGAGCCTACTCGAAGCCCAAGACAAGAGGTCCAAGAAGATGGAGTACCCTCCAAAGAGTAGACATAGACATAGTCGGTTTAGACTTTCCTTACGTGTAAATTAGGTCGGTTACGAACTCCCAAGACCCAGCCTATTTAAAGGCTGGGAGGGGTGCCGATCTAAGAGAGGCCATACTCGAACCACCAAAAGCCCTAGCGAGATCAACATCTCGCCGGAGCTCCCTTTGTAACCGCATAATCTCACATGATCAATACCAGACAAGCAGGAAGTAGGGTCTTTATATCCACCCGAGGGGCCTGAACCTGGGTAAATCTTTGCCTCTGCTTGTCAGCCGACGAAACTACCAGTACTACCACGTTCTCTCCCCATAATCTCAACCCTAGGTCCTAACCATGGATTTGATGAGTTAACCCCTCGTCAATTGGCGCCGTCTGTGGGAAAGAATAGTGCTGGACTCACGGTTTCTTCGGTTCCATCGGAAAACGGCGACTCGCCGATCGGATCTACAAACGGCAACTCGCCGGCTGCATCAACAAACCAGAACTCGCCGACTCGGGCGGCACACGGCAACTCGCCGACTCACTCGACAAACGGCAGCACGCCAACTTCACCCGCAAAAAGCACATCAGATCCTCTGATGGATTTCGAGCCACACTCGCCAGAATTCCAGGAGACGTTCGCTGATCTCGAGTCAGGTTTGGGTTTAACCGTTGGCTCGTTCAATTTTTTCGTAAACAAGCTTGGTGTGCAGGACTTGACAGATCCACGCCAACTCGCGACTTCCGCACCCGAGGCTCCATCGGTTGCGGCTCCTTCGACTGCGGATCCATCAACTGCGTCCATACCATCGTCGATCCTTCAAGCCTGCTCGTCTGCAACAACCATGTCAACTCGAGAGATCGACGAGCTCATTGAAGAACTCCAAGGTGAGGAGGCCGAATCAGCATACCGCACAAACGATCCCGAGCTCGATCTCCCACTCGAGGATAGTTTCGACTGCGGGATCTCCCTCAGCGACTTCGACGAGCCCGAAACTCATATCGACAACCACGTCGACTCCGAGATCTGCACCAACAACAACCTCGACTTCGAGATTCATAACAACTTCGCCGACACCGAGATGAGCATAGGCGATGAGGACATCGACTGCGAGATCCGTCCAGACGGACCACTCGACGGGCATATCGACTCCGACATGAGCCTCGATGAAGACGTCGAGTCCATGACGGGACTCGAAACACATACACATACCCTCGGGTGATACCCCAGCAGGTCTACGTTGCCTTCGCCGCAGAATCATCTGATGCTGCGGCCAGTCGCAGGCCTACAGAGTTCCGTGCATGGTTACTATGCCGGACGGAGTCACAAATCTCACAATTACTGCTGAGATGGCAGCAAAAGCAGATAAAGTCATCAAGGAGTGCACAATGATGCCAGCAGACGCAACGCGGAGGAGATGTTGACCTTCCAGTACTTCAACTGGCAGGAATCACTTCGACTGCAGCAGATCAGAGCAACACTCGAAGAACGTAAAAAGCAAGCTAGCTTGTCGAGTGCACGAAGAAGACAGCTCTCCCTGAGCTCCACCGGGCGAGCAGACACAAGACCCAGATCAAGGCTGTCACACCTCGCGCCGATGAGGGCGGCACTCACCCGCAACTAGGCAACTCTTTCATGACATACGACGAGGAGGGAGTGCCAGTACCCAAAACAGCTGCGGGTGCTCTCTTTACCGCTGCAGCATACCTAGAGGCAATCAAGCCTCCAGCTGATGACCCCAATGCAAAACTACATCGCCAACAGATCAAATCACTCGCCTTAGCGGCGAAGGCCATACGCCAAATCCCAAAAACTCCAGGAGGGAGTCGAGACGTGCCATAGTACACGCGTCGTGAAGAGCATAATCGCAGTGGTCGCCGCCACCACTCGAAGGAAAGAAGCGGCTCACGTCGGCGCAGGTCCAGGAGCAGATCACGCAGATCTTACAGTAGCGACTCGTACTCTGATCAGGAGCCTGAGCCACACGGAGCTCTGTGCTTCACTCGACGCGTCCGCGAGACACGGATGCCCAAAGGGTTCAAACTCACATCTGAACAGCCCAAATACACGGGTCGACAGGAACCTTCAGGGTGGCTGGAAGACTACAGGCTGGCTGTCGCTGCCAGCGAGGCACAAATATCACAGCCATGCAATACATACGACTCATGCTCGAAGGCACAGCCCGCGACTGGCTCAAGGCTCTACCTCCATCAACATACGACTCGTGGGATCACTTCCGCGCAGACTTCATCAAAAACTTCGAGCCTCTATGTGAGCGCCCAAAAACGTTCGAAGAACTGCGAGCTGCGTTCAACGGTCAGACGAAACGTTGAGGTCATACATCCGACGATGGACTGAGATACGCAACTCAGTTGGAGTAATTTCAGAAGATATGGCCATGGATGCTTTCATCATGGGCCTCGCCAGGCGAGACTTCAAAGAAGCACTTGGTCGCCAAAAGCCAACCTCTGTGGCTAACCTCCTGAAGATCGCGACTGAGTGGGCAGACGGAGAAGACATGGCGCGCACCACACGCGGGTCCTCACCCCGTGACAATCATGAAAGCGGCAGTCGAAGCCGCAGAGACTCATACAGAGACGACCGAAGGCGCAAGCGTTCAAAACGTCACTACGACGACGACAGACCCGAATTCATGGCGGCTGGGTTCTCCACACCCCGCAATGACCAAGACAGAAGCGACCGACGGTCAGAAGATCGACGGGACAGTCGAGATGATCGACGGGACAGTCGAGATGATCGCCGGGACAGTCGAGACCGCGGCCAACGCAGCGACAGCTACAAGAGGAAAGACTGGCGCAAGTCGCGCTCCGGCGCACAATCCGAGCGATCATTCGAAGAAAAGATGGATGCTGATTGCAGATTCCACCTGTACAAGGGGAAGACGGAAAATTGCGCTCCAATCACTCGATGAGAAACTGCAGGAATTCGACCAACTAGCGTCTGAATACGTGCAACTCAGAAAGGCAACAGCCGCACACGCACCCGCACCTGCACCTGTGCCTCAGCCAAACAATGTGCCCGTTCTGATGGCACCACCTCCACCACCACAGCCTGCCGCAGGCGGAAATCTCGCGGGTGCCATACAACCCGTACCTCGGGTGGACGAACCTCAGTACCCTCCGCCCCAAGGGCAGATGTACATGATACAGAAAGGTCGCCCTTCCAACAGGGAGCAAAAACTTCGCACTCGACAAGTAAACATGGCGGTCATGTCACCTCCTGCTGTAACTGAATTCTTGAAGGGATCCGAAACTGCAATAAGCTTCAGCAGAGAGGACCACCCACCATCGGTCGTTCGTCCAGGGCACTCTGCTCTGGTACTCGACGCAAAATTGGAGGCTACGCCATGTCCAAGGTCTTCATGGATGGTGGCAGCGGCATAAACATCATCTTCGCAGATACGCTCCGCAAAATGAACAGGTCAGTCGAAAACCTGCCAAATCTCAAATACCTTTCACGGTATCGTCCCAGGCAAAGCAATAAGCCCAGAAGGCACCATACAACTCGACGTAACGTTCGGGGACAAGAACCACTTCAGGACAGAGTCGATTGAGTTCGAAGTTGTCGACTGGAAGTCACAATACCACGCCATACTTGGACGCCCGACGTTCGCTCGATTCATGGCGGTCCACACTACGCATACCTCCAGCTAAAGATGCCTGGACCAAAAGGAGTAATCACAGTCAAGGAAACTTCCAAAAGTCCGACTCTTGCGACCGAGAGTTTAGCAAAATCTCTGAGATGTTCGGCATGGAAGCAACACTCGCCGATCTAGCGGTCTCCAACGATCGAACACTTATGCCGGAGCACAAGAAGGTGGCAGTCGACAGAGCATTCAATGCCACCAATGACACAAGTCGCATCAGGTGCACCCGACTGACCCGACCAAGACAGTCAATGTCTCTCGAGTCTGCCTATCGCATAGGAAAGCGCGCTCGTCGAATTCCTCCGTGAGAACTGGGATATATTTGCGTGGTGTCCAGCCGACATGCCAGGTATTCCCAGGGAATTCGCCGAGCACTCTCTCCAATTATTTCCAGATGCTAAACCAGTCAAGCAAACAATGCGCCGCATATCCGGCCCGAAAAGAACCGCAGTCGAAGCCGAAGTCGACAGACTACTCGCAGCAGGTTTCATCAGAGAAATCAAGAAATCACAATGGGTGGCCAACCCCGTACTTAGTAGAGAAGAAGCACACAGATATCCTTCGGATGTGCGTAGATTTCACAGCACTCAATAAATGTTGTCCAAAGGATCACTTTCCACTACCTCGAATCGACCAGATCGTCGACTCCACCGCCGGGTGCGCTCGCTTGTCCTTCCTGGATGCTTACTCGGTTACCACCAGATAAGGATGAAGGAAGAGGATGAAGAGAAAACGGCGTTCATAACCCCACTCGGGGTCTACTGCTACACAACATGCCTTTGGGCTCAAGAACGCAGGCGCAACCTACCAGCGCATGATGCAAGACTGCCTCAAGAAGCAAATTGGGCGAAACGTCCAGGTCTACGTAGATGACATCGTCATCACAACAAGGGAGGAAAACACACTACTCGATGACTTGCGAGAGACGTTCGCAAACCTCAAACGCTTCCACATCAAGCTCAACCCGAAGAAGTGCACGTTCGGCGTGCCAGCCGGGCAGCTCCTGGGTATCTAGTCTCGGCTCGAGGAATCGAGGCGGACCCGGAGAAAATACAGGCCATCTTGACGATGCAAAGGCCTTCAAAGCTCCATGACGTGCAAAAGTTAGCGGGTCGAGTGGCAGCACTCAGTCGATTCATCAGCAAACTGGGCGAAAAAGCACTCCCGTTCTATCGACTGATGAAGAAAGCAGACAAATTCGAGTGGACGCCAGAAGCCGAAGCAGCCTTCACGGACCTCAAGCGAGTCCTCACAAGCCCTCCAATCCTCGTCGCACCAAGGGAACGAGAGCCACTATACCTGTATGTCTCCGCAACTAACAGGGTGGTAAGCACCGTACTGGTAGTCGAACGCAGGGAGGAGGGACACGCCCAAAGCATACAACGCCCAGTCTATTACTTGAGTGAAGTGCTCTCCATATCAAAGCAGCGGTACCCGCACTATCAAAAGCTGGCCTACGCCGTGTTCATGTCCTCAAGGAAGCTGACGCACTACTTCGCAGAGCACCCGATCACTGTAATCAGCACCTCAGGGATCGGGACATCCTCACAAACCCCAACGCAACTGGGCGAGTCGCAAAATGGCTCATCGAGCTAGGCCACGAGATATCAAGTATGATTACCCGAAGGCCATCAAAGCACAAGTCTTACCTGACTTCCACACCGAGTGGATTGAAGCTCAGTTGCCAGGAGCACCAGATGTGTCCAACTCATGGACTATGTACTTTGACGGCTCAAAGAAGAACGAAGGCGCAGGCGCAGGTGTCATCCTCATATCACCAAAAGGCGACAAGCTTCGCTATATCCTGCAGATGGGATTCGAGTTACCATCCAATAACGAAGCAGAGTACGAGGCCCTGATCCATGGCATGCGGATGGCCAAAGCCCTCGGGTGCACTCGACTGATGATCTATGGTGACTCGAATCTTGTGGTGCAGCAAACAATGAAGGCCTGCGATGCAATCGCAGATAACATGATCGCCTACCGTGACCTGTACAACCTCATGGAGGGCAGCTTCGAAGGCTGCGAGTTGCGGCACATAGGGCGTGAGAGCAATGAAGAAGCAGATAAGCTAGCCAACATTGGCGCGACCAAAGCACCAGTTCCACCTGGTGTCTTCCTCGAGCGCATCGAGCACAGGTCCATCAAGAAAAACGAACATCTCCTACATCAGCCGCACCAGCCAAGAGCAAAGCACCTAGCAAGAGGACCCGCCAGTCGAGGTACTCCTCATCGAGCCAACTTGGACTCAACCTTTCCTCGCATACATACTCCGCGGCGAGGTACCTGAAGACATAACAGAGTCAAGACGCGTCACTCGACGATCTAAAGCATACACCGTCATCAACGGCGAACTATACAAGCGCAGCATATCAGGTATGTTCCAACGTTGCATAGCATTCGAAGATGGCCAGGCCATCCTTCGTGATATTCATGCAGGTACCTGCGGGCATCACGCCAGCAGTCGATCACTCGTAGCCAAAGCCTTTCGCGCAGGCTTCTACTGGCCCACAGCACTCAAAGACGCGGAGGACATAGTCAAAAGGTGCATCGGCTGTCAAAAATTCGCCACAAAGCCGCACGCACCCGCATCGGCGTTGAAGACAATACCATTGGCCTGGCCCTTCGCCCAGTGGGGGCTCGATATGGTCGGGCCACTCAAAAAATCCTCCCATGGAGGGCATACTCACCTTCTGGTGGCGGTCGACAAGTTCACCAAGTGGATTGAAGCAGTCCCTATCACAAGTTCGACTGCCACTACAGCAGTCAATTTCATAAAATCCATCATATACCGCTTTGGTGTGCCAAGTAGCATCATCACTGATAACGGTACAAACTTCACGGCTGAAGAGTTCCGATCCTTCTGCAAAGAGCAGGACATTACACTCAACTATGCATCGTGGCACACCCGCAGTCCAATGGCCAAGTAAAAAGCCAATGGACTCGTGACGAGCGGAATCAAGAAACGCCTCCTGGTGCCACTCAAAAGAGCCGCGGGTGCTTGGGTCGAAGAACTCCCGTCTGTGCTATGGAGCCTACGCACAACTCCAACGCTTCAACACATTCACCCCATTTTTATGGTCTACGGCGCAGAGGCAATCCTGCCATCAGATGTAAGATTCAATGCACCAAGAGTCGAGGCATACAACGAAGAAGATGCAGATGAAGCACTCGAAGATGCAGTCGACTTGCTCGAAGAAGCACGCAACACGGCGCTAGCACGCACAGCTGTCTATCAGCAAGACCTCCGCAACTACCACAGCCGTCGACTGCGTACCAGGTCCTTCGAGGTTGGCGACCTGGTACTTCGACTGAAGCAAAAGAAGGTGCACAAACTCGCTTCTCCATGGGAAGGACCCTTCATCATCACCGAGGTCATTGGTGGTGGAGCATACAGACTGAAGCACGCGAAGACAGGCGAACTCTCGCACAATCCTTGGAACGTTGCGCAGCTGCGCCGTTTCTATGCTTAGATTGCTCAGTCGCACAATGTAATAGGCACATATGTCGGATGGCTGCAGGTTTCAGACGCGCTCTTTTCCTTACCAGGGTACCTACGGGGACTGGAAGGTTTTTAATGAGGCGGCCTGCAGCTTAACATTCAAAAATGGAATATAGTCAATGATTCCTCATATTTCTCCCTGCTTACTACTCGCATAACTTATTCGCACAACCTTAGCCTCACCCGAATACTCGGGGGCTGCGCTATCTCAAAGCATGAGCTTTCGCTCCTTCTTCAAACATAATACCCCAGCCGCACTCGAATACTCGGGGGCTGGGTCATAAAAATCATACATAAACGAAAAAGTTGCTCAAAATCATGAGTTGAAGCTTCAAACATCGCAAAAATTCACAGCCTCACTCGAACACTCGGGGGCTGTGCAATTCATGTTCCATTTAAGTGTTTTTCATAAACCCCACTCGATACACACGGGGGCTGCGCACATACATATAAATAAATACACTACGTATAAGTGGCAAATTTACACTCGGGGGCTCCCTATATACAGAAACCCTAATCTTCCGGTTCGTCCTTGACTGGAAGAACAGGGCCCATAAGTTGAGCGTGATAACACTCAACCATCACCCTCGCATATTCGACTGTATCGTCAAGTTGCGACTGTGACAAAGTCGATCCAGGCACGGGTGGACGTAGCTGCATATGTGGACGCTTACTCCGGATATACGCCATCGTTGCGTTGGCTCCATCCACAAGCTTCTGGGTGATAAAATCTCGAATAGGACCTGCACTCCGGAAAAGCCCGAGCAACGCATGGATTCCTTGAGGTTGCGGCCCGTCGGGAAAAGAGTCTGGTTGATTCGACTGAAGGCCGACCTGCATAACTCGAGCAGCAAGTGCTCCGCCACACTCGATCCTGCAGAGTTGCGAGTATGCGCGCTCGGTCTTATCCAAGCGAAAGTGCTGACGGCCCGTCGTTGGTTCGTCAGTCGCATTGTTCAACTGCTCATCAACACGAGCTTGCTCCGCCTGGAAATCTGGAACAAAGCCTGCAACAACGCACGTTGGATCAACAAAAAGGACAGACTATGAACTCTTGAGATCAAGGCAGTCATGCTTACACTCGAGTTGTCTGTTCACGATCTCCATCTCGCCAAGCACATAGTCCTCTCGCTGAGTGGGTAAAGCAGGCCTCGCCCTCATCCTATCCAGCTCGCTCGGGCACTCCAACTCTTGCTCCAGTTTTACGACTCGAGCCTTCATATAACGCATTACTGCGGCATCATTTGCCACCTGAGCTCGAGATCGAGTGGGAGCACGATGCCGCGACGAGCCAGATGAAGTAGTGGCTGCCCGTTTCTGGCCCAAACATCATAAAAATTCATGTCAGATATGAGAAACTCATCACAAAGCTTAGGCGAGTAACAGCACATAGCCTTACAGGGGAAGCACAACAAGGACCAAATCCATACAAGTGTGGCAAAAGCATACGCATACTCGCGATATCATAAAAGTATAATTACAGTCCAACAAAAGGGAAGATGGCCCTAAAGTCTATGATGCAGACTCCGACCTAGCCCTACGCGCGCGATTGGCGACCTCCGCTGACCGGCGCTCCATGGTAGTCATAAAAATTTCAGCCAGCCGTGGGCTGGCTCGTTCACATGCTTCAGAGACACCAGCTTCCCGCCGGCTTTCGAGGGAAATCAGACAGAGCGGCCTCGAAGTCACCCTCTATCCCATGACCTAAAAGGAGCTTGAGGGTGGTCTCTGAGCCGCGTACCGTCAGTGCGAGCAAAATTCGCCATAGTCGAGGTTCCCGGGCCTAGGACGTCGGTGAAGCCATCCACAGTCGACGGAGGTTGGCCAGACGGGAACACGCCCTTGTATACGGCGCCGAGTGTGCTCGTAGACTTGGCGAGTGCATCCTTCGCTTGGGCAGAGATGGCATCAAGATTGCCAATAGCACGGTCGAGGGACAAATCGCCACTCGCCTGGTCTACAGGTGTCGGTGCGCCAACAGCTCCTTCAAAAATCAGAGAGAACAGAAACTCTTACACAATACTCGGTGACAACATAAGTAAACAAAAAAGCGGCTACTTTTACTAACCGCTCACGTCTCGGGTAAGGCTGGCCAGCCGCTCAGCATATTCCTTCTCGCGTACGGCGGCTGCGGCCTTGGTGGCATCCAAAATTTTCTTCGACTCGGCGCGCTGGGCTTCGAGTGCCTCTTCTAGTTCTTTCACTCGAGACTCAGCCGAAGCCTTGTCGTCTGAAATTATGGCAAAAAGTAACTCAGACATTCGACTAAGTAATGACAGCAAAAAGAGCTTTGGAGAATCAAAATACACTTACGAGTGAGTTGTTCCAAACTGGTGCGCAGACTGTCCCTCTCTTGCTACATTTGGACAAAAGCCTTGCCCGATTCTACCAGATTGAGGTAGTAAGGCTGCAAGCACACGAAACCAGCATAAGTCATACATAATCAATCCCGTATGCGGACTCGACAAAAAGACACTTACGTGTTCCGCCCAAGGCGCGGGCTTCGCGGCTGATGTCCCGACCTCCGGAGTTGCGGCACTCGTAGCCTTGGCCTTTTCAATAGCAGTAGCCATGGCTGCTGATTGAACGACCTCTGGAGCCACGTGAGAAACTTCCGGGTGCTCAGGGGTCCTCATCTTCTCGGATGAGGGAGTCAGAGGGCGCACAGTCTCAGCACTGCGAGTGACAGACGAAATACAACATAAGCAAGAATATCAACAAACAAAAACTTTAGTACAAAAAGCTCAGACGCATACCTGTGCTCTTCTTCCTCATCAGTATCAAGGTTGTCAAAGTTTGGGCCTCCAAAAAGCAGCTCCTCACCCGACTGGGAGGAGGAGCTGAGCTCAACGGGCTCACATTCAAAGGAGCAGCTGTGGCAGAAGGAGACGGGCGTGAGTCTCCGTCATCTTTCACATCTGACTCCTTCGCGGGTGAACTCGTGGAAGAAGACACAACTCGAGCCACCCGACGACGCTTGCGAGTGGAAGCCTCGCTCACGTGTTCAGTCGTGACGGGTTCTTCGGCCTGTATTTCCTCTGCCCCTTCCTCTTCGACCTCTTCCATGGGAGATGTGTAGCCGAAGGTAGAGGCGATTCATCTCCTCCCTTCGTTTCTACCGTTTGCACCTCCGTTTCATGAGTTGGGCCATCTTCGGGAAGAGGAGGAAGGGTCGATGCAGTTGAATGGCCCTGCATACAAAATACAGCAATCGAAAGTTACAAAGATGCGCAACAAAATAACAAGACAGTAGATCATAAACATGATTGTTCACTAACCTCCTCCAAAGGCCTTTCAGCACCATAAGGAGTGACGGGGCAGTCGACATTGCAGGACTCGCTGGATTTCGTGCTGGTGATGGACCACACATGTGACACCAGCTCGCTCTTCGACAGTTCTTCTTGCTCATTCGGGTAGCGTCGAGCGCACCCTCGTACTCCCACATGGGGTGGGCCGAATGCGGAGCGGCCACACCCGCATCTTCACAAAGGTGGCAATCAAATGCACACCAGTTACGCTGCTCAGCAGCTCTCCAATCTTCGACAGCAGAGGCGCCGCTTCTGCCTTTTCTTCAGTCGACAGCGGGTGGTCCCAGGCATTCGTCCTCGCGAGTATGCCAGCAGTCGAAAATGGCGGGACTCCTTCCTGGTCGACGCGCACATAGAACCACCTCTTCCTCCACCCTTGCGCCGAGTCGACTGGCTTCAGGGCGAAGTAGCGGGTGTCGCTGCGCACCTGGATCTGGAAGCCGCCAACAGGATAGGTGCGGCCACCTCGGTTGTTGGGCCGGACCATGAAAATCGACTTCCAGAGGGCCCAGCTGGGAGAAACTCCCAAGAAGCACTCGCACAAAACCATAAAACAGGCAATATGCATAATGCCACTCGGGGTGAAATCATGGATTTGCACCCCGTATGCATACATCAATCCACGAACAAAGTCGTGGAGGGGAAATGAAAGACCCCGAGGCAGAAACTCCGCAAAACAAACGCGCTCGTTAGCGCGAGGCTCGGGGAGTACCTCCTTGGGCGACGGCGCGCGGACGAACAACTGGTCTACGGGTGGCAGCATTCCCTCCTCACGAAGCTTGTCCAGATGCGCCTCCTTGATGGTGGATTTCATCCAATCGCCGTCACTCTTCTTGAGGTCGACGGCGGGCGCAGATGCGCCAGCCGCAGTCTTCTTCCCCTTCAGAGCGGCCGCGTCGGTCGCGGACGCGTCGGCGGCAGCAGCCTTTCTCTTTGGCGCCATGGCAGTGGTGGCTAAGGGGAACAGCGGGAGCTCGGGCGCAAGAACAATGGAGAAGCGAGAGGAAGACGATGAAGCAGGGGTGGCGCGCAGAGCAAATGGCAAGTAAAAAATAATGCCAGCGCCGTTCCCATATTTACCACAAATAAAAAGCAATCACAACCGTTCAGATCCTAATCGTGCGTTACGCACGCAATCTCACCGTACACGTGGCAAACGCGGAGAGCAACCGTCGCCGGCCACTCCGCCCACTACGCACGCAAAAAGAGGAGCCATAATCACGCCTCCGTAAAAAGTGGGCCAGAGTGGTCAAATCAAGTCCAAACGGCACCGTCGTTCGGTCAGCGCTGCATAATGGGCCCACTTATGTGTCACGTCCCATCCATCGCAGCATAACGCACGCCACCGCGTGTCAGACAGCGCAGTCGCCAAAAACGTCATCCCTGACGTCATCTCAAGCGCTCTGATTAGAAATACATTCGAGTATGCCCAATGCATATCGGTCACTCGACTGCCTCGTTTGGTTCGGGTGTGAAAAAGCAATGTTAAGGCAAAATTGGTCACTCGACCGTTTCTTCGGCTGAGGCATATTACTCCCATCGGGAGCGTATCAAAAAATTCTTCAACTGGAGTTGCTCAAGATAAAATGATTTTGAGATTATCCTCCATTACAAGCAATAAAGCACAATCTCGGGGGCTACTCCCATCGGGAGCACTGTCGTGCACCCGATAGAATTACGGAAAAAATTTCTTCGATTAACATATGCAGGATAAGAAGATCTGAGATTATCTCCATTGCAAGCAATAAAGCATAATCTCGGGGGCTACTCCCATCGAGAGCGCTGTCGCGCACCCGATAGAATAACGACAAAAGTGTCAGTCGACAAAAGGCTCGACTGAGTTCATATACAAAATCATACTCGAAACATTCCCGGGTTGCGTCCGCCGCAAATACCTCGGATGCTGCATGCATAGTGCAAAGGTAAGACCCGCCGAACTTTCGAGCTGGGCTAAGGACCGTTCCAGCAACGTCAATCCTTATACTTTCCGTGTCAGCAGACATGATGAAAAATCCCGACGGACGCGTTGGGTAAAATTCAAATCTATACTGCAGATCGACTCAGTAAGACCTCCGCGGCCTAGTCGAATCTGACCAGTTTGTTCCAGATTCGAGTCCGGTGACTCGAGTTTGATTGAAAGCTAGTAAGGTTTTACCCGAATGTGTAGTTAACCAGTCCCGACCCGTCGAGTGAACTGAGCCTGGTAAGCTATTATCCCTTGATCATCATAAGAAAAAACCACAGTCGATGAGACACTCGACATAGCCAACATGTGCTATTCATACAGGAATTCCAATTATCAAATACAAAATACAAAGCATATGACGTGCACTTACGAATGAGTCAATGCCCGATTCTTCGAGTCAGACAAGTACTCGGGGGCTACTGACAAGGGTATACATCTCGGGTACCTCTACCGTGAGGGTACCTGGTGCACGTGACGACTAAAACCCAATAGCGAAGAGCCTACTCGAAGCCCAAGACAAGAGGTCCAAGAATATGTAGTACCCTCCAAAGAGTAGACATAGGCATAGTCGGTTTAGACTTTCCTTACGTGTAAACTAGATCGGCTACGAACTCCCGAGACCCAGCCTATTTAAAATCTGGGAGGGGTGCCGATCTAAGAGAGGTCATACTCGAACCACCAAAAGCCCTAGCGAGATCGACATCTCGCCGGAGCTCCCCTTGTAACCGCATAATCTCACATGATCAATACCAGACAAGCAGGAAGTAGGGTCTTTACCTCCACCCGAGGGGCCTGAACCTGGGTAAATCTGTGCCTCTGCTTGTCAGCCGACGAAACTATCAGTACTACCACGTTCTCTCCCCATAATCTCAACCCTAGGTCCTAACCATGGGATTTGATGAGTTAACCCTCGTCACTAGATATGAAATAAAATTAGTGAATCTACACACTAAAACATGTCTAGATACATGCGATTTGGAAAAAGGTTAAAACATATTATATCGAAACGGAGGGAATATTAATTAAATTTAGTAAAATTATGTTACTAAGGGCATATGGTATAATGGAGAAAATAGTCTTCTCTTATTTTGTAAGAGGTCATCATTTAACTAATACTACATCTGTTTCTAAATATATGACGTTTTATCTTTTTTTTTAGATTCACACGTATCTAAACGTGTTTTAGTGTGTTGGTTCACTCATTTTAATCCGCATGTAGTTTACTTTGAAATACCCAAAACATCTTATAATTTGGAACGGATGGAGTGGAAGATAATCTTCTCTCCCTTTGTTCGCACTCTTCCAACTAAGTAAAAATCCTAGATGGCAACTCTAAGATAAGGTTGACATCACTCTATTGCAGATGCTCTAAATAGTTAAGTTTTTACCACGTCACAAAACTGCTATGCTGACCTTCCTTTACAAACTACTTTTTCTCGTAAATATCAGGATAGTGTACACCTTCCGTAATAAAACGTAATAAGCCGTTATTTTATACTACATATGTTCCATAATGTAAGCTGTTTTAGTTGGAACAGAGGTAGTAGTTCCATCACGGTAAGGCTCTCACCGATAGTTACTCTATCTATTAATATGTGGTTTGTGTGTCCCTCAAAAGAAAATGTGAGATTTGTAAGAGCCACTGTCTGTTAGACAATGTGATCTCATGGATCCACTTACCTTTTTTTCTAACACTGGCTCCACTTACCTCGGATCCATCGGCAGCTGCCGCTCCTCACTGGCATGACTTCTAAACCTCCACTAAGGTCGCCTTGATCAACTTCGGTTCAAGTTCCATGGCACATATCTGTGCAATCAACTACGGAGTTGTTTTCTTCCAAGCTCTATACATACACGAGCTGAGCAGATATTTCTGTCCACAACTTGGATCTTCCTTTTTTTTAGACGGAAGGCTTGAGCGGAACCCGGCTTTAAATTAATAAATCCATCCGGCTAGGTCATACAACACCAAGGTCCAACATCAAATATAAAGTTTCAGGTAGTACGCGGGCTACATCAACACCTCAGCTCAAAACAGGGAGCGAGGGACACACAGCCCGTAGGCACTACGAACACTAGCGGCAGGCGAGAGCGGGGAGAGACTAGTCCCGTCCCGTATGGTGTCGTGGAGCACGTGGATCCTGCCAATCACCGCCTCCAGAGCTCCTCTGACGTCTAGCCACTGGCTTTCACACCTGTAGATACATAGACAATTTGTAGAGGCTATCAGTCGGCTGTGAAGCGAAGATTCCCTCAATTGTGAAGTTATTCCTCATTTTCCAAAGCGTGCAACATAGGCAGCGCAGCAAATCCACAGATCTTCCTTTTCAATAAATGGAAGTGTATTAATATCAACATGATACCATGACATCTACAATATCACAACATCAAGAGCTAGTCGAGATACTGAGGTGGCATACATCTAAATTATTGCAAGAAACTGAAAATAAAAATAAAACAATAACTCCAAAAGGTCATGTCAAATCGATCAGTGACGCATAACACTGAGCATCATCAACCCACCATTCACAACACCCAAAATGTGAAAACAACGCTCCAACAACAGTGCCTCTAGCAAGGAAAGGGCGCGTGAGTGTCAGATCATTGAGGCTAGATTATGGGTTTTTACCTTGACGAGGAATCTCGAGTAATCTCCGGACAATACATTCAACGACGGAACAACCTGGAAAAACTGTCATTGCCAGGTACAATCAATAGACCTATAGTTTTCACTACATAGCTCGAGACCTCTACTTGAAAAGCGCCCCCAAGCCAAAGTCATTATGTGTTGCCGACCCCACTTCCAATTTACATGTTGCTTCTGCCAACGATATAGCCATGCAGTGATAGCAACTTACGTTCACAACCTTGGTGTGAACATCGCCACGGGACCAGACAAGCCCACATACAGGATATGTCGAGTGATTCCGAGATGTGTGCCAGGAGGACGCTCACTAGAACCTACGGACTAACCACTGTGAGTTCACCAACGCCACCAAAATCTCACTCAAAGGGCACCCGACAGCCCCATGCCTTGACTCACCATTAGTAGTCGCAACACGTCGAGCCATACAAGGTCGGACTCGCCGACCAAGGATTGAAACCAGCGTATTATCAAGTTGTAGTAGAGTCGTGAGATCTATCATCTTAGACATGTAAATATGCACACTTAGCAGTCTAGCTCTTGTGCAGTGGGTTTGGATCGGACAACCGCCTTTCTCGACGGATGGACAACCGCCATGAGCCGCACTATTGGGAGCCTCCAAAGTCCAAACTAAGACTGAGCTTCCGCGGTTTAAGCTCTGCAACTGAAGTATTACAATTTAGACGCCTTGTTGCAAACATCTTAGGCACAAATGGACGAATCAACAAAGAATCCCGAGCAACATCCAAGAATCACCTCGCCTAAGGGCAACTCCAACGCAACGGTCCAAACGGACACGTTTTTTGTCTGTTTGGGCCGAGAAACGGACAGGGTCCGGCCCATGTCTGGCCTTTTTTGGCCAGTGAACCCAACGCATCAGACCCATTTGGTCTGCCATGCCCGTCTTCCTCCCCAAAATTATCATTTCATTTCATCTACAAAGATTGCATAAAACGATTACATATTTCTAGCAAACATTCTATCTTAAAGATAAATTTAAACTAATTCTAGGTTAAACAATAGGTCCTTCCGGTTACAGGCGATGGAGATCCGGCAATTTTAACAAAATTGGCCACGTGTGGGCGGCGCTAGGCTCGCGCCTATGTTGCCGGGACAGACTTGCTGGCTCTTCCGGCGGTAGGACCGTCTGCGGGGGCGGACTAGCTAGCTCCTCCAGTCAACGGTCCACATTACAAATGCGTCGGCACGTTGGGCCGTGGTTTTTCACAAGACGGACACATTCGGACAGAAACGGATCAAATGGGTCGTTGCGTTAGAGTTGCCCTAACCGCTTCGCATAGTACAAATCGTGAGATCCATGGCTTGGTGGTGCACATGCCGGTCCACTACTAGAGTTGAATGGCACTAGGTTATTGTTTGAACTAGTCGCGGTCATGTTGTTGTACAGTGTAATGTAATTCTGGTGTCTCACGATAGGAGTTGCAGTAGACTAGTAGTGGCAGGGGCAACCAAACATATATAGTCGATGGCGATGTACAATCAATAATGCAAATATTCTGAGTAATCCTGGTCTACATCCATTCATACATAAACGATGTGCTAGAAAGCTTGAGCAGGTCAACTTTCTTAAGTCTGGACACGTATAAGTTAAAAATTATTGAGTTGATCATGTGGACTTGGAGGTTCTTTAGTTTTTTGTGAAAACGTCTTCGGTAAGTTTATAAATTTACGGAATATACATAGAGAAAATGAATAGTGAGACCATACTCATGTCCAAAAGACTCATACCTGCGAACCGAGTAGAAAAAAGTAAATATTTATTATTCCGACTTGTATGGCGAGGACGTATCCTCTGCGCCTGGGCTCTTGCGCAGCCGGTGCACCGGATGCTATAAATTCATGAAAATTATTTTGAAAACTTCTGAAAATAATTGTATCCGTTGACACTATACATCTACTCCCTCTGTTTTTAAATATAAGATGTTTTAGCCTTTTGCCAAATTCATATGTACCTACATGTATCTAGACACGTTTTAATGTGTATATTTACTCATTTAAGACCGCATCTAGTCAATATGTGAAGTACCTAGAACATCTTATATTTAGGAACGGAGGGAGTAGCATATATATCTAGAGAAACAAAAAGAGAAATCATGTTGTAAATAGTAGTACTAATTGAGCCCATGAACACCAGCAGTCCAGCACAACTGATTTTGTTATTTTTCGTTCATTAAGTTGTGGGTTTCATTTGTAATTAGAATATTGTGACATGTAAGATACATCCTATGTCCAGGTACAGAACTGTTTTTCTGGAAGAAAAAAATTAGACCTTGTAGCGTGTGCTCTGGATGTTGGGTGCACCAGTTACATCCTCTTCTGCGGTGAACTATTGTGCACTTATAAAGACGGAGTATGTGAAGCAATATTATTGAGTGAGTTGGCTAGGAAAGCCGTCTTTTATATATTCTTAAGAAACCTTGAGATTTTATCCTAAGAATGCAAAATTTATTATACTAATCAAGATGATTTGTAAATATTTCTTAACAATCTGCACACGTGTTAGCAGTAACATCGACCAATCACTCTTTACAGAACATCGACCAAATCAATCTGCACAGATCATCGGCCAACACTGTTTCAAATGGACAAGAGCAGGCGCTATCTTGGATGCATCGGCCACAACCAAGACCCAGTCATCCACACGATATGGCTACAAAGATTTTTGGTACTCCTCCATTCACTATTATGACCTTTTAGCATTTTCCAAAAGTGCATGTATCCAGACACATTTAGTGTGTAGATTCAGTCGTTTTGATACATATCTCGTCTAAATTGAAATATCTAAAAGGTCTTATAAAAGTGAACAGAGGCTGTCACTGAACCAGGTGAAGCTGGAAACAGGTGGAGCTATTCAAAAATGCACTCTTAAATACAGGAAAGGTGTCCAAGGAGTAACAACATAACAAGCATGTCAAAATCCCACTGGATGAAAGCAATGGTACAGATACCATTGGTGATTATATCTAAAAACTGGGAATGCTAGTCGATGGTTCACAACGAAACAGCGCAAGGTTCGGTTCCAATCGACAGAACGCGTCCCTTCTCTCCTTTTGTTCTGTAATAACAATACAGCAAGCGGTGACCTAATAGTTCTGGTTGCCCCACCCGCGGCCAGGACCCATTCGTCCACGGCCCCTAACGTAGCCCCTGCCGCCTGGGCCAACTGGCCCGCCTCCAGCTCGTCCACCGCGCTCGTATCCTGGGCCTGTAATGCAAGATCCCACAATTGCTTGTTTAAAGGATTACAATGCAACATGACAACTGAACCCAGTATACTAGATGAACTGTCGAAACAAACCAAGAACATTTATAGAGGTGTCATCCTTTCTCTAAAGCACATGCAGTCATCATTTCTATCATTCGCTCATCTTTGACTAATGTGATTGCAGTACAAGTTCAATCTTGATAAATGATTACAATATGTATGTGCATGGTCTACAATACAAGGAAGGTGAGTTGGGACTTCAAATAAAGGACTAAGTTGTGAAGAAATTATCCTTAGTTCACCAATATGTAATGTGTTCATCCCACAATGCCCATGTGAGTGAGAAAGAAAATAAAGCAAAATCAGATTAGCTCTAAAAGCAGTGAAATCTTATTATCGTACCACTGATCAAAACCGTAAAGTTATATCAGCCATTTCTTCATGCACTTGCAAACTAGAAAGTTGAAAAAATACTACCAACCAGAGTTCTGGCATATTGGTGGCATCAATCAGCAGCAGAAATTATTGCTGCTTAGATTTGTAATGAGTTGGGGTAAATGCCCACGATAGGTGGGGTATCAACATGAACTTTAATTCATGCCTGCAACGAATGGATGTTGCTGAGATTATACATACCACCGTATCCCCAGTTGCCTCTCCCCCGTCCGCCACCACCGCCACCGCCACGGCCTCTGTTCTGGTTGTAGTTCCAGCCACCATTATCTGACAAGACAAGTGGTTAGAACACATGGTTGTGTATAATAACAGTAAACAAAAAAAATCTACGACATAACTTACCATATCCCCCATATCCACCTTGGTCATAACCATACCCGCCTCCATAGCCACCTTGGTTGTGGCCATACCCTCCCTGGTTGCCATACCCACCTTGGTTGTGGCCATAACCTCCATGGTTGCCATACCCACCTTGGTTGTGACCATACCCTCCCTGGTTGCCATATCCACCATAACCTCCTTGGTTGTTATCATACCCACCATATCCTCCACCATACCCTCCCCTACCACCCCAGCCCCTTCCTCTCCCTCTGCCTCTTCCACGCCCACGTCCATATGAATCTTCAATACACACAAAACAAGTTAGCAATCAGTCACATAAAAAACTACATCTAGTGATTTTATGTTCACCTGTTTGAACTTGATTTTGTCTTGGCTGGTGCTGTTGTTGTTGATATTGCTGAACTTGCTGGTACCTTGGTTTATGTGGCTCTGCGTGCAATGGAGCTTGATATCTACAAAACACAACAATATCGCATAAAGTCTATATTAGTATACTCATAAGATCAAGCTAGTACATCCTTAGATTGGTCAAACAAAATTGAAAATCCTGTAAGGGAAGCAAGTCAAACAGAATACCCGGTTGAGTTCGTGTCAAGCTCATCAGGTGACAACGAGATTGAGATCATTGAAACATGACGAGTCATCTCCAATCTGCCATAGCCCAGAAGAAAACACACATAAATAAAACAGACCAAGAGGGTGATCCAAGGATAAACAGAGTTTTGTGAAACTTAACGGTACAAGGCCTTCCTCAATGGGTTCCCATACATCAGTAATACTGATTGAACTGATTGTTGTATCTTGGTGCAACCCAGGGATCCTTTTCTGCAGTTAGATAGACTTGGTCAAATTTTCAGAAGTCCAGCTAATGGTATAAAAAAAGAGCTAAGAACAGACCAACCTTTATGATCTCAGCAACAGCCACTGTCTTGCTGATAGCTTGTCCCATAGCCTTCAACACAATTTCTTTCACCCGTTTCTCCTGCTTTGAACAACTTATAAGATTAATAGCATGCATGCCAGTACATATGATTCGAGTGAGCAGTTGTAGTTAACCAAGTACAAGTGGCATCACATATGACAGAATCATAACCATACGTCCATACCCCCTAGCAGAATTGGCATAGAAGGGCATGGTTGTACAAGAAAGGGTAGAATCACAATGCATCCTCGTAATAATAAAAATGGATCGTGGACTTGTTCTTTTTATGGATCAAGGTTGAGAACTCTAGAGTGCCACTCCTCGAATTTTAGGCAAATTGTTGCAAAATAAACCAAATTCAGGATGTGGTAATGGATATCACACCTTTGAGTTAAAGAGGGCTAACTTATGGAAATGGGATGACCAATAGCCACTGGGAATGCAAAACGGCAAAAGCCTGCTGGCAGCATTACTGTGATGATATCGACTAGGTGCATGAAAGGGCCAGGAGGGAATCAGGATTGGCACACCAAACGAGCGACGGGGCAGGAAACTCGATCATATTTTGGTTTCAATCTCATTTCGTTCATTGGCAATTAGCTCAGTAAAAGGGTCACACCACGAGTTTACACGCCTTCACCAATTAACCATGATGGAATCTGTTATACATCGGGACCGCCGACTTTTGACAACCCACTCAATTCAATAATCAGAACAAGAAGAACAACCAGCCCATTAAGGGGCGAGTGAATGACTACATTGCATCGGCAGTAAACAACAACAATTGCCAATCTGCACCCAAGAAAGGGGCGCACAACTTATTTTATTGTGGATGCACAACCTGTAACCAGGACAATGCACATCGATAGCAAAAGTCTCTTATATAATTACAGCCTGTAACAACAAAGAGCACATTAAAGGCCCTAAAATCTTCAGATTAGCCATTGTCTTGATGTGTCCCTGTACAATTACTCGTACCAAAATTACCACACCCTAGCCTAGCAAAAAAAAAACTACCTCCCTCTGTCCCTCATCACTCACTGCAGTAAGACAACATAATGTTGTGCAATGTTCTCGTTGGTCATTGCCAGCTATTGCACCGGGCAAGTACTCTGTTGCCTAAATGACATTCCTTTTAAGACAACTGGGAAAATATGGCATTGCAGCACCAAATTTCACAGAAAAAAAATGCAAATTGCAAAACTAGATATCACGTGCCAAATCAATCAACGGTTGCCTCCGATACTGAATGGGGTTAGCGGGGTATTCCTCCCAGATATTGCCGTTTCTGGACATGCCGCGGCGAGATCTAGCCGAGGGCATCGCGCATGTGCGAGGCTGCCCCTCTGGGAACGAGCTAAGCGGGCGACCGGTGGGTACGGGAGCGGAGCGGCTGGGTGCGGTACCTGGAGGAGGGAGGTGGCGTAGGTGACGTAGTTGCGGATGAGGCCCTGTGTGGTGATACGGATCTCGTTCTCGCTGATGGCGGCGGCCTCGGGCCGCGGCTTCTCGACCCGCTGGTAGCGGTCCATGGTGGCTCGTTCCTCCGGCGGGTTGGCGGCGCGGCGGCGGCGGCGTTTGATGTTCTGCTGTGGGGAGGGGAAGGGAGTGGCGTGCTGGCAGTGAGAAAAACCCTAGAAATAGGAGCTACTAGGGTTTAGCGGCATCCGGGTGTGGCGGCTGCACGGATGGATGTGCTCGCAGGTACTTCTAGATTCGCACTTTTTTGCAACTTTTTTCTGACTCCTAAATGTTGCTTCAGATTAGGGGTGGGCATAAAAACCAAAGACCGAAAACCGAAACCGAAAAGACCGAAACCGAAATGACTGAGACCGAAAAGGCCGTTAGAAATTTGGGTAGCAAATTAGAAAAGACTGAAATTAAATCAGAAATTCGGGTATCACTTATACATAACCCGAATAGACCGAAGAACCGATTTTATTTTATTTTGAGTGAATTACGTACGGAAGCAGTCGAATTTGTGTGTGAGCCAAGTTTATGTACATCTAGTCTATAGGCTTAACTACTGAACCAAGCGTACCATCTAGATCTAGTCTCTAGTCTCAACAACTGAGTATCCCAAGCCAACTTACTGTAGATTCTCATGTGCGCGAGATACCAGTCGATCGCTTCCCACTTTCCCAGTCCTGGGTGCCGATTCCCTTTCTTGCGGCCTATATTTTGATCTATTTGGTTATGACCGAAGACCGGACCGAACAGACCGAAGACCGAAAAACAGATAACCGGAAAGACCGAATTTATTACGGGTATCATTTCTGAATGACCGAAATTATTAAAGACCAGAAAGACCGAACCGAACTAACCGAAAAGACCGAATGCCCACCCTTACTTCAGATATAGTCTGTCAGAAGTACGAATTCAGGATACGACAGATAAAAGTTTGATTTTCATGGCTATATGAATAGGTGAATGCCATATGCTGATAAAGAAACACCGTGTGCACTCGAAATGGATGGATGAAAGTTCCAAAATAAATTGGTGGATGACAACTAATATACTGTTAGTGAAAAATATATTAGGTGCATTCTTCTCTCATGTTGATTATTCACCAACTATAGACAAGTTGAGTTTAAAAAAATTACTACCAAACACGTATCAAGATGGGTTTCAATTTTGTCCCACGGAACCCATGATAAGCCATAACTACACCCGGGATACTGGGATTTGGACATTATGAAGGCAACATGTATTGTATGACTTGTATTAGCTCTCGCCCTTCGGTGCGCCGTCTCATTTGCCTGGTTGTTTTGACATCGATCGATTTTGGATGAATGCATTTCGTAACTCTTAAGATATAGGGTGATCACAATCTTGTAGGCTCGCCAACTACAGTTCAACATGCTTGTCTAGTTTTTTTAGGAGATACTTTTTCATAAATAACAAGTTTACTTTTTAGGAAAAATAATTTACTTGTACGCAATTACTTGCTTTCCATTCGGACCCCTCTCTCGGTGATTCATATTTGACGCTTAATGCGTTCATTAGCGACCTGACGCTCACACACATAAGCATATTGGGTTGGCATATGTAAGCGTCTATTTTAGTTTTTTCTTTGGTTTAATTTTTCTTCTTTTCTTTTTTATATTATATTTCTATTCATGTTTTCCTTTTAGTTTTTTCTTTTTCTGTTTTTATTTTCCTGTTCTAAAAAGACGTATGAATTTTCTTTTCTCTAACCAAACTCGTGAACAATTATTTTGTACAGTACGAAGAACTTTTATCTCACATGAAAGTTTTTGTGAACACGGGAACAATTTTTTTGCATTGTGCGAACATTTTTTCTCTCATAGGAGCATATTTCAAACTATACGGTCATTTATTAAACGTCTTGAATATTTTTTTAACATGTGAAAATATATTTCGTAAAAAACATCATGAGCATTTTTAAGTGGATAAATAATTTATTTCAACTTTCAATTTTTTGTATAGTATTTATATGAAAATTAAAAAAGGGAACCATAAAAACATTAAAAGAAATAACAAAGAAAAGAAAACGCTAGATGGCCCATTCAAAATGTTTCAGGCTCAGCCGGGACGCTATACCCCAAAGACCTTTCTGCCAGCCCAAACTCTCATAAACATTATCTAACCCAACAAAGGCTCAAGCCCACACGGTCCGGCTGTGGCGCGGTCTATGGGCCTATCTGGCGGGAAAATAATTTTATTAGACCTGGTCTACAAATTTACCCTTATGGATCAACTCTAGCAATTGACACGTGTCTAGGAGAGAGAAAAATTGCAAAATCCGATTGCCTATTTTTAGATCTAAGGGCATCTCCAGCCGTGCTCCCAGCGTCCCCCAGGGCCGAAAATAGCGCCATTTTGGTCTGTTAGCGTCGTTTTTCTTCCAGTCGCCCCAAAAGTCCAAATAGCGCGCGTTTCGGCGTAAAATAGCGTCGGCGCTCCCAGGCCAGACCCAGCCCATTAGGTTCCGCCTGGGGGGCGAAATGGCGCGAAAACACGACGGGGCAGCGCTGTCAGCAACCCGGGCGAAAAAGGTGCGAAACAGAACTGCCCGTGAGCGGTGTTCTCATCTTCTCGGCTCCCGCTCCAGTCAAAGGCTGCCGGAGTTAATGGCGTGGCCAGCGGCCAGTGAACGGCCGTCGCCGACGCGTCCAATCGCGGGCACGCGGCGCATTAACAGCGCGCCACCGCCCCTCCGTCTGGCCTTCCCCGCTGCTTCCCCCTGTCCTCGCCGTGCACAGCCACACCTCTCTCTCGCCTTCTTGCTCTCTCTCGCCCTCGCCTTCTCATCTCCCCCACAGATCTCACCGGCAGCAATGGCCGAGCACTTCCCGGCGACGACGCCGCCGCGAATGGCTTCGGCCGCCGCTTCCTCCATCCAGAGGAGGCGTGGATGCTCTACCAGGCGGGCTACCCCGCGCCGCCAGATATGCGCGTCCCTGGCGCCTCCGGCGGCCACACCTCGTGGCGGCTAAGCACGGGCGGCGTCCCCGTGCCGCCGCCGCCCGAAGAAGTGGACCGCTACGAGGCGATCCAGGAGGTCCTCGCCGGCCTCACGTCGGAGCAGGCGGAGGACCCACGCTGGGATCCGGCGAATACTGCGTTCTGGACGCAGTACTTCGCCCGGCGCCACGAGCAGGAGCTGGCGGACACAAGGCGCAACGGCTCTGTGGAGGGGCGGAAGAACTCCAAAGGCCGCCGCCAATGGTGGGGTGCTCGAGGGCGCAACCTCGTCTTCGTCCTCGAGCACATCGCCGCCGGCAACAGGCCGCGGCTGACGATGCCGCCGCGGACGTCGTCGTGGCTGCCCGGCGGATGGGCTCCACGTCCTCTTCTTCTTCCTCGGGCGCGCGCTCGGCGTCATCCGCGCCTCCCTCGGCTCGGGTCAAGGCCGAGCAGGACGCTACGCCGCCGCCATCCTCAACTCCGGCCGACGCGTTCCTAGCCGCGGCGGCAGCCTCCGCATCAATGAGCGCCGCCCCGCCTCGCCGCCCCGTGGCCATCTCCGCCTCGTCAAGCCCAAGACGGAGGGCAAGAAGAAGGCGCCAATGTGGCAGGCACCGCCCGACTACGTCAGGGCGGCCGTTAACATGGTGGCGTCGGAGGACTTGGAGGAGTTCCCCGGCGAGAACCTCGCCATCGCCGCCTTCCTCAACGATGTTCTCCCGGCGCCTGACGACGTCGCCGACGCCTGGTCAGCGAGGATGCACGAGCAAGAGGAGATCCATCGCCAGCAGCGCATCCTCGAGGAGCTGGAGCACCAGCGCACGGAGGCGGAGCGCCAGCGCGCGGCCCCTCGCCGTCACATGCCATCTCCACCGCCGCCGCCGCCCTACATCATCCTCGACCCCAGCGACGAGGAGGACGCCCCCAGCACGGCGACGACGGCGCAGGCCCTAGCAACGCCGCTGGAAACGGCTCCGACGACGACGGCGACAACGGTGGCGACTACACTGTCTTCTACAGCCAGCTGGACATGTAGAACGGCGTGTAGATCGCCTAAATTATCTATTTTCAGTTTTTTTAAGTTTTTAGTTTAAGTTTCTACTATGTAATCGGCAAGAACTGCGAATTTTGCCCCTATATGAATGAAATTCGCCTAAATTAGTTATTTTTCGCCTAAATTGTATTTTTGAATTTTTTGTCCCAAGTCTTGGGTTTGGGCACGGCTGGGATAGCGCCGTTGCCCCCCCCCCCCTCCGGCGGCTCAAAATAGCGCTGTTTTTCGGTCTGGGGAGGCCGAACGACTGGAGATGCCCTAAACTGACACGCATGTGATTGCTAGAGTTGATCCACATGGGTGAATTTGTAGACCAGGTCTCATAAATTATTTTCCTATCTGGCGCCGCATCTGCGAACCTTCCGGAGGCAATGGCAACGTCACTCTGTACAGGTGGGGCCGGGGTCGATTATTAACTCCCGTCTCAGGCAGTCAGTGCTGTCAAACGGTCCAACAGCTCAATCGCGTCGCGTCGCCGAAGAAGAACCCCGACGAACACGAGTAGCAGAGTAGTGTACCTCGTCCCTGGCTCCCGGCGCCGCGTCCTCGCCGTCCTGCTGCTCCACTTGGCCGCCGGCGCGCTTTCCTCATCAGGCCACGGACGTGTCGACCGCAACCGCGACCCTCTCCTCCGCCGGCGCCGGCAACGGCATGTCGCAAACCGTAACGACCTTGACCTTCGACCGATCGACGAGGCCTATCCAGGCGCGTTCGTGTACAAGGGGTTCCTGTCGGGCGCGGAGTGCGATCACCTCGTCGAGCTGGTGAGTCAACTGCTCGATCGATCGGTTCCACGTCTCTCTCGGTGCTGCATTGCACTGTAGACATTCTCTTGGCTTCATCGCTCGGGTGATCTGCATTCATGAGAAGGCGAAGGAGGGAAGGCTGATGGTGGCGGATCGCGAGACGGGGAAGACCGTGATGATTCGACTCAGAATGTTCATCATCCCCAAGAACAAGAAGCAGGTGCGCCGTCTCCTTCCACTTTTCATGGCAGAAACACATGTCGTCTTCTCGCAGGTTTGCCTCGTATTCCGTCTAGGATGAGGTTGTTGCGAGGATAGAAAGGAGGATCGCCGCGTGGACCCTGCTGCCACTCGGTACGACTATCAGACCATGGCCGGTGCACTGAATCAACGAACAAGTAGCTAGCTTGTTTCAGATTGGTATCATTATTATTTCGTGTACCAAACTGCGATAGCTTTGCACTTGTACCCTTCGAGTGGTCAGAGAACGGAGAGGCCGTGCAGGTACTCTGCATTTTTTGTCATCGTTTGACCAAGCAGGTTGCTCTGCATTTGTTGAGCTCAGTCATAGCCCCATCGAGTCATCACATATTTTCGAGGAGTAAACTTCACTTCTTGCCTCATGTTTGTACACTTCTGACAAAGTTTACTTCATATAGGGGTACAAAGTGAATTTGAGTCCGTACTTTTTATCCGAAATACTATGTTTTATGTGGCAGTTAAACCCGTGAAAGGCGACGCGGTGTTGTTCTTCGGCCTCAACTCCAACGCGACGACGACCAGGGCAGCCTGCACGGCAACCAGGGCCGGCTCTAACATTTTTTGGGCCCAGGTGCGAACTCCATAAATGGCCCCCTAATCCATGGGTCCCTAACTTTTGTTTTACTATGACTTCTATATTAATACTGGCGTGCACATATTATATAGGCCACTAGTAATGATCTGTCAGTTTAAAAAATTAGTACTACCAGCGTGTATATATCAGGGCACGCCACTAGTAATCTAGCACATACGTCAGCATTATGGGCCCCAATTTTTACGGGGCACCGGGCGGTCGCACCTCTCGCACTGGGCATAAGCCGGCCCTGACGGCAACTGCCCGGTGATGGAGGGCGAGAAGTGGTCGACGACCAAGTGGATCCACGTCAGATCCTTCGACAACCGCCGTGTGCCATCAGGATGCGAGGACGAGGACGATCTCTGCCCCAGTGGGCTGCCAAATAGGAGTGCACTACATGGTCGGAAACTACCACGGACTCGCCTGGTTTCTGCAGAAAGAGCTGCAACGTGCCAACGTGTGCATTACTACGCTCTAGTTCAAATCCTAGCTAGTTGTAGAATACAGACCTTCTGATACTAATCGAATTAATGAAAAAAGTAAGTTAATCTTACATTTTATATTTTGTTTTCTTTGAATTACGTACATCTCCAGACAATTTGTTGTCCAATTCATTCACGTGCCCTTGTTTGGCGTGGCGACGACGCCGTCGTTGCCGGCGAGCGCCCGGTACTTGTCCTTCCTGGTAAAGCAGGTGCACTCGTACGAGAGCGCCGATGCTATGAGCTTCTGCACGTGGTTGGCCACCTCGTGGCTGGACTTTCCACCGGCGCCGCAGGTGTGCTCGGCCGGCAGCTTGTCGAGGAACGTGACGGTGTACTGCGGGCACGGGTTCATGAAGAAGAAGAAGGGGTCCATCGCCTTCCACCCCCTGGCCGTGGTGCCGTGGAACATGCTCATCCGGCACTCCGTCGCCACGGGCACGATGTCGTCGGTGAGCTCGGCGAAGAGCGCCGAGAACCGCAGCAGGAAGGGCTCCCGGCACGTGGTGCCCTCGGGGCAGACGGCGACGTCGCCCCCGCGAGCAGGCGCTTGATGGCGGCGGCGTCGGTGGCGCGGTCGCGGGTGAGCCTGACGGTGCGGATCGGCGAGAGGATCTCGGAGAGGCGGGAGAGCGAGTAGGTGACGACGGACACGGGGCGGCGCAGCGCCACGGAGAGGAACACCGGGTCCAGGAGCGTGCGGTGGGAGCAGGCGTAGAGCGCGCCCGTGCGGCCCGAGGCGCGCTCTGGGCGCGGCGGGGGCGCGCCACGAACGGTGACGCGCACGCCGAGGGCGCGGTAGACGTGGTACTGCCACGGCATCGGGACGAGCGAACCCGCGGCGACGCGGACGACGGAGAGGAGGAAGCCGACGGGGAACCACGTCACGGCGATTAGCGCGGCGAGCGGGGTCGGCCGCTGGACGAGGCGCCCGTCGTGGAAGACCACCGGCTTCGGCAGTTTGTCCGCGCCCACGGCATCCACCGGCGTTCCTGGCACCAGGTACGCCTCCTGCAGGCATGCATGCACTTCATTCAGTTCCACTTCCAAGTACAGAGTTACCAAGTGTGTTAATTCTGCACAAAAAATGTACAGTACAAAGTAGCAGTGATGTTGCAGCTCGACCATGCTACTATTGGTGTACAGTTCTAAGAGTCACGCTCAATTCTTGCTGATACAGCTCGACCAGATGCAGCTACTAGGAGTATTTCGTACACCGCGATGCATATGTAGAACTGTATGATAAAGGCATGCAAAACGGCAGAGTTTTAATGCACCGGTGTTTCCCATGAATGTCCACGTACGAATAACGGTTGGTGTTTGAATTTTGATGCATGCCGGGATTGCTGAATGGAGTATGTACGAAAATGAAGTTTACAAGGGCATATGGCGTCAGGGTGATATCTGGGCCGTCCGTTTCGGTCATCCGACGGCCCAGATTCGCCGTTGACCGCGGACAAAAATTGATCGGTCCACGGTGAATCTGGGCTGTCGGATGGCCAAAACGGGCGGCCTAGATTTCACCGTGGAGCCATGTGTATGCATGATGCTTGCAGAGTGTGTTCTTCTTTCTCTTAACCTTTACCGCGTAGATGCAAGATGCATGACAAAAATTGTGAAAACTTAAACATTGTTTCAAAAAAAGTACTACTAGTACTAGTTCAAGTTTTACTATATTGGAGGAGAGATGGCATGATCAAACAACACATATTCACTTCTCCAGCACTCGTCGGACGTTGCAGCTTGCAGGGCTATGCCGGTGCGGTGCATGTATTGCTAGCTTAGCTCGGTACTCTGCACGTGATCAATCACACGTTCAACGCCAAGGAGAACATCAACGATCCGTTGGAACTTCAGTGTACCAGAGTGCATGCATGGGAAGAACGCTACCTTGCAGAGTCCCATGAAGGCGTAGTCGGACCTCCGGTCACCGAGCCCGATTTCCGGCGCGCGGCCACCGTTGCCGATCATCTCCCTCAGCGCCTCCGCCTTCCTCTCGCCGACAAGCACGCCCCGGCGCGCGTCCACCAGTCCTGTGGCACGTCCTCCCCACGTCGCCAGCTCCGTGCCGGCGACGGCGTCCGCGCCGAGGTGGTCACGCAGGAACGGCTCCGCCATCACCCTGGGCGTCGCGGTCACCACCCACCTCCGGCCGCACGCCGCGAACACGCGCCACGCGCCCGGGTGCACGTCGGCCGCGTAGAACCTGGGCAGCACGGCGCGCGCCGCGGACTCGATGTCCGCCACGCGCGCGCCCGCCGTGGCCGCGAACAACAGTACCTGCACGCCGGCCGCCTCGGACACCGCGTAGTACAGCGCCGCGGCGATCGGCGCGAGGATCAGGAGGAGCACGAGGCGCGGCACGCCGCCGGTCTCGAAGGCGACGAGCGCGTAGTAGGGGAAGGCGCTCCGTGACCGGAGCAGCGTGCCGTCGAGGTCCGACACAACCGTGTGGTCACCGCGGCGCGACGCGTCGCACTTGTACACCGCCGGGAACGGTTCGTCGCCGGCCACCACCATCGCACTAGCTAGCTTGAACGCAAAGATTAACCCGTAGGCCTTGAGCCCGCTGCCCGCAGTATGCATTCGCATAAGTGTTTCTATGGATTTATAGCGCGCGAGAGCCGGTCGGCCTGTTTGTGTGGGAGAAAGGACAAAACGAGGGTTGACAGAAAAATTATGGAAGAATTAGTCCAGATTGTAGTTCACACTTCTTCACGTAACAAAATAAAAATGTATAGTAAGAAAATGTCACGTTGTATCTAACTAATTGAATAGCAAACAATAAAGTTGCACATCATGAAGTCTAAAGTGAAAGACGTCTTCTTCAAGAGTCATTATCGAATGAGATGATCTGTTTCTGAACACTCAGAAAGGTATTTTGCTTTTCTGTGGTTTAGGCAATGTAAAAATAGGGTGCTAAGAGAAAATAGCGGCATCTTTCTCCAGATACACGCTATAACATGCTATATTTTCAACGGCATTTCATTGTTTGGCTGAATCCTGAACTTTTAAAAACAGGAAAAAAACAAGCAGAGTAAGGCATAAATGGCGTTCTTGCTATTATCATCAAAATAGAGTGAAATCTCGGCAATACTTTAAGATAAAATAAGTTTTCAATTTTTTTGCCAAAGTTTCAAACTGCCCTGGAAAAATCCAAAAATATTACACTAAATCGTATATATATATATATATATATATATCTAATTGGTTATTGGGCGGAGGCTGAATTTTAATCATAAAATGACGACATTACTATTCAAGTAAATTTCATCTAATTCGGTTCGAGAGAAATAAAGTTATAAAAATGCTATTCAGGTTTTTGCTGAAATTTGAATTCTCCTGTTCTATCTCAAATCCGTACAGCACAACTCACCGTCATGAGTGAGTATATACAAGGGAAACAAGGTTTAGTAGGTCAGTTTGGGAGAGTTTTTTTTTGTACTTTTCTTATTTTTCTAACCTTGTGGCCTAACAGGTAGAATGGTTAATATACTGATAACTTGAGAAGATTATATTTTCTACAAAATAGATCGACGGTCAACTGACAGTAGTTGTGTACCTGTTGTACCCGGTGCAAACTTTTACTCCCTCCGTTCCATATAGTTGATTCACATATATGTTAAATACAGATGTATCTAACACTAAAACGTGTTTAGATACATCCATATCTACATATAAGTGAGTCGTCTAATATTGAATGGTGGGAGTAGTAGCATATTTGGAAGCTGGAATTTTTTGAATGATATTTGGGCTTTCGGCTAGTTCTTGCCGGTATATAGAGAATTCCCTCGGTACATCACGAAAAAGTTTCTGGTTTAGTGGAATTTCTCTGGTGGTGAATATTAAAATGCAATCTAAAGTATCTAACTAAGAAACATATAATAAAATGGTACCACTTTGTACAATAGATAAAATCGTTCACTCTTACTCCCTCCGATCCTAATTATTATATGTTTTAGATATTGGAACATGGACTAATTAAATACGTACTAAAATGAATGAATACTACGCTAAAACACGTTTAAATGCATACGAATATGAGAAAACTGTGAAAATCTAAAACATCTTATATCTAGTAAGTAGTAACTGAGGGAGTACAATTGAATGTGCCATCTCTTTGCTATGCTAAGAGAAGTCTAACATCAACTGAACCCTCGTGCCTTCCTTGTCCTATGGCCACATCAGTGCCTACAACTAGCGTGTATTTAATGTCCAGACAAAGGACGAGAATGTTAAGCCAATGTTCCATGATTCCACAATTGCTTGTCGAATGCTAATAGGGCTCATCCTACATGTGACGGTGGATCATCATGTATACAGTACACCAATAATATGTCATGGCACTGTGGCTCGTTAATAGCGTGTACTGTGATCGATATTTATACGTGTGGAGCATACGGCATGCTCTTAAATTTGCGCCGCTTCTAGTTCTATCCTCCGCGTGCTAAAAGTTGAGTTCCGCACTCACAAAAAAAAAAGAGTTAAGAGTGCTTCCAATCAGCCGGGCTTGGGTCGGACGGCCCGTGAACTACACCGGATCACTCTGCCGGCCTGCCGGGCCCTGACCCTGACCTGATCTGATCCGATCCTCGCTGATGATCAATCACACACACACCCTCTCGTTTTCCTCGCAGCGAGTGAGGGACTAACTTCTGTCAGCGTTGGTGCCAGTACACTTGGTTATCAGAAAAGGTGGTGAGCAAACGGATTACCGGTGTTTTTGATTGCATAACCTCCCCAACTGCTTATGTCATATGGCGTAACCAACTGGGACGCAGTGGAAGAGGTGATGGAACGAGCTAGCTAGGCTAGTAGGGTTCCTCGTGGAGAAGAAGTCGATGTATCAAGCTGGGGTCTTTATGGCGGTTGTTATCTCAGAGAAGCACTCGACGATCGATCAATGTACTCCATCCAGTGTACTGGATGATCTTTGATCCGGAGACTGTACAGACACTTACTCAGTATGCTGTGCTGCGCGCAGCATGATTAACAATGAGCGGTGCGTCGGCCTGCTAATTACTCCTGATTCGCTGGCGTACGTGCGATCATCAATCAGATTCCGATGGAACAGTTGATACGGCGGTGCCTCGCTGCCGGCCATCGTCGGCGTAAACAGCAATATTCTTTCTCATCCGGTAGGCGCAGCCCCGTACGGCGTGCGCTGGCTGAATGCTCCGTCCGCCCGTCGACCGCGGCCGCCATGCCAACATTCCATGCCAGCCAACGATCGCGGGTCCCCGACGGCGCGCGTGCGTGCATGGACCATGGGCGCCGTGATCCGCGGTGGCACGATCGCCGGCCGGTGGCGGGTTGTTCTCTCCCCATTTATTGGGTTGGCCACTGGCCAAAATCGGAATCGAAATCGCATTCTGTGGAAGCTGGCTGGGTCGCGGCTTGCGGGCTTCTTTTTCTTCTGGAAGTGGAAACCGGGGAGGGTGGTGGTCGCCGGTCGGCACCGGTGCAGCCGTTGCAGGTACACGTCGGTCGGGACTGTCTCGTTTCCCGTAGGTCTCCTTGTATGGTAAGTTGGTATATACGTGCAACGCACGTTTTCACAATTATTAAAAGGCGTTGCACGTTTTTACAATTATTAAAAGGGACAATTTAGAAGTAGGAACGTGCAACACATGTCTCTCTTAGCGCAAGCTGCTGCAACATGTAGATACAAGTTTCCCAACACTATAACAAGGTAGCCCCTAGCTAATAATGGTTTATGACCCCGAGAATAACAGTGTTTGGCTTCCACACGAAACTTCACACATTCAGTTTTGAGGTTTTTCTCTTGGCACGGTCATTTAATTTTCTCTCTGGCTTCAGGTTTAGTTTCTAGAAGCAATTGGATGTATATTACACACTTGCAGAAATCCCGATTGACGAATACTATTTACTGTATTAAAAATATGTTCTGGACCAAAACAAATAGGCCCAGTGAGATCTATCGAAGAAAAATGTTTTAAAAGCAATAAAAATTAGATGTGGTTTTGTGTTCTGCTGCCAGGTAGTCTGTTTAATCGTCACAAGCCCTGGCTTCAAATTACGAAAATGAAACACAGTCATTCAGGGCACCATCATGTACCGAGCTAGTTCACAAAGTGTAGTCGAAATTAATGAACATCTAGACAGTTTAATTGTTCAGAAGAAACACGTACATTTAAGCTTATGTGACTGTTGGCCAGAATCCTACGATTTTACATCTGATCAGTCCATACTTTCTAAGCATATTTCAACAATTACTTTCATATCTTGTACATGACATCTCAGTACCATGAAAAAACTTGTCAGGGTCTTCATTCCCAGTGTAAAGAAAGACCCTGAAAGTAAAGAATCAGAATGTACAATAAATGGAGCAGATACATTAAGAGGAAAGTAAAAGAATCCATGCCAAATTACTGCGTTATAATTCTATGCAATAAATCAAATGTGAGGCATTACCATGGTCTCTCGCTAGAGTAGCTTTCTTCCTCCTGGAACTCCCCCATCTGCCTGATTTGGTCATGGCATCGCATCACTATGGCACCAAGGGGTTGTCACCAGGAGTAAGTAAATATTTAACGGAAATCAACCCAGATGTGGTATTCCTTCAATATGTATGAAAATTCAATTAAGCAGCACATAATTTATTCGTATGCAAATCATTTAAATGCAAGATATAAAATATTTTGTTATGCACAGATAATAAGTAGAAGCAAGTAAAGAGCAGGTACAAAAGTAAACTGATGCAATTACAAAATCAGAATTAATTGTTGTGTATATCCTTTGAAGACTTGATAGGCTTACAAATACGGTGACTTCTTATTAGGCACTCAGGTGGCTATAGCAACTACTTCCGCCACGGTTCATCATTGACCAGCATGACCAGCATCTTATATGTCTGTCTGCTAAACCTTGATGAATAGACTGGTTTGTGAACGGGAACCAGAAGACATGGTCTGTAGAAACCGTGCCAAAAAATAAAAATATATATCTAATGCTTTCATAAAAATTGCATATAATCAGTTCCGTGTTGGCAGAGTACATACGGGTAGTGACAGTGAAGCATAAGGAGCAGTCAAAAAAAGTGCCATTAGATGGTAAATTACCTCCAACACTATGACTAAAGATAATTGGGCACAAACAATTGTAATCATGATAGTAACTTCGCATCTAAATCTTTCAGATAATCCAATAATAGCTACCTGGAACCACTAACAGATAACCAATCCAATATTCTGAATTTCAGACCCTAGCTTATTTACACCGTATTTTAAACAAAGATCGGAAGGTCAATGCGGTCATGACTCCTTGCAAGCAGCTATGACGTGGTTGAGAATCAAGCTGCTTCATGCGTCCGTCTTGGAAGAAACTCCTCGATAAAAATACCTAAGTAACCATGATTTTTTTTGTTAATTTCCTGTTAAATGCGTGCATGTATGACCTGCTACATACCCGGTGTTGAACCATCAATATCATGTCCATTAGTGTCGTGCCCGCCTTCAACCTCAAGTTCTCAAACAAGTAAAATAACTTTGAAAGATATTCTATTTCCAGTTTGATCCAGATGCTGCACAATATATTAGAGGAATGTAGCAGTCAATTTCTTATCTTAGAAAAACAACAGAACAGTTGGGATTTATAAAAAAACTGGATCAAAGAGTTCGGTCTTTTACACCTGGAATCATTGCTACGGCTACCATGGTATTTCTTCCCATCCCGTGTCTCTTTACTTTGGTTGCTGGTTCCTAAGTATCTCTGGCAAAAGAAAATCCCAATGTTATAACTGGTACAAATGAGCTCTCCCAGGGATTACATTACTACAAAAAAGAATCTGAATAACTGAAGAAATCAAATATGTAGGATAAAGATCTCATTTAGACGTTACCCTGAGCCGAGGTCGGCGCCGAGCAGACAATCCTCTAACCCAAGGCACTTTAGTATCCTTCATGTGTTAATGATCTAAAAAGAAATCACAGAATAATTATTAAAATAATAATATGACCAATCAAATTTTATTTGTATGAATTGGTCATCAATGAAGTTGTGTATTTCTCATGCGAGTACACAATGCCCAAGCGACTCAGTTCGGAGCAGGGAAGGTCATGTGCGACAATGCTGAATAATTAAACATGTGCACTTTGTGCGGCAGTGGTGGAGAATAACCATGTACAGAGTGGGAAGATTGGTCGCCTAGAGGTGGCGACCACCTAAATCGCTGTGAGAGGTTAGAGGTTAGTGACTTAGTGGGGTTGAGACCAACTCCGTACCTCAGGGACCACATCTCTGCACGCCGCTGCGTACCACTGCTCCGCACGCCGCGGCCCTCCCTTGCTCACCGGGAGGGGATTGGGGGAGATTGAGAGGAGAATGACGAAGTGAATCAGGAGCGGTACGGTGGAGGATAGGAATGAATCAAGGAGGGGATCGAGTGGGGCGGAGGGAGAAAGATGCGGTGCGCGGCGTGGGATTGGTCGGGTGTGGCGGCCGCCGTGCTGTGGACGGATTCATGGATGCGGCGCACAACTGCGGTGAGGGGAGGATGGCGAGAGGCTCCGAGACCTTCTGCGGTCCATCTCCTCGTCCTTGCCTTGGGGAATCGCGGGACGGGATGGGACGACGGACGAGGAGAAATAAAAAGAACAAACCGGTACGGTGGCAATTTAGTAGTGTTATGTGATTTGGTGGGAGGATAAAATGGAAAAAATCGGACATTGTTGAGTTGTCAAACATTGGAGCGATCTGGAGCGTCGATCAGATATTTGAACGGTGCAGATTTAAAGTATCCCAACATATTTGCTCTTTTAATAGTAGTATAGATAAACCGTTGACGCCCACGAGGAACATGGTTGACAAGTCATATAAAGTGGACAGCGCTAGCCGCTAGCCGTCGTCGCCCAGCCAAAAATCGGTCGTTTTCTGCAGGATCCCTCTATTGGCACTCTTTTCTTCGACGGCGGAATGCTCCCCGGGTAATGGGGGAGAGGATGCTTCGAGTTCGAGTTCGGGGACAGAGGCTCTCACCCCAGATATATTAGAGAATCGATTTCTCGCATTTATATCCAAATTTGGGATAAGGGCGCCCCAACAACGCATCGCTCCACTGCTACTGACTCCCCAATCGGTCGTTTCTCTTGGGTGCTCGGCCGAGTCTATTATATACTCTCTCTGGTCGAAAATGATTGACACCATTTTTTTAAAATACCGATGTGTATAAACGTATTGCGGTGTGTAGATACATCTGTATTGAGACAAACTTGTGTCAACCATTTCCTATCGGACCACTCTAACAAATTATCATCACATTTTTTCATAAGGTGTTACATAAATGTAAAAAGTTCCCAACATTTTGAGAAAGCAATACAGTAGAATTGTGTACGCAACAATTTTTCGCAACATTTTTTTAGAAAGATGTAATGGCATTTCAAAAAATTGTAATATAGCGAAATAAACATGTGTTTATAGCATTTTGAAAATACATATGTAAACTTTTTACGTATTGTAGTGTGTAGATACATCCATATTGACACAAACTTGTGTCAACCATTTTTGATCAGACTACTGTAACAAATTATCATAACATTTTTTTCAAAAGGTGTTAAAAAAACGTAAAAGAGTTTGCCAACATTTTGAGAAAGCAATACAAAAGAGGTCTCTACGCAACGATTTTTCACAACATTTATTTTGAAATATGTTACAAACCATAAAAAGAATATTTTGGGTCATTTAAAAAATGTAATATAGCGAAATAAACATGTGTTTATAGCAATTTGAAAATACATATGCAACATAAAAAAATCCGAAAAAGACAAACTTGCAGCAAACGTCCAAAAACTTTGCAGCATCATGCGCGTGCTTTCGCAACAAAACACATACAAGTATGCCACAATTTGAACGCGCACATGGAACATCCGAAAATATCCACGAAAAACCTATCTATATCATCGTCCATGGCGCACCGATCTCGCCGTTTCGACATCGCCGACCATGATCCAGCTCACCGGAGCCCCACCGGCGCTAGATCCAGTGACCCCGGACCCGCTCCCACTGGTTCATGACCATTGATGAGCATAAGCTGTGGGGATTTCATGGAGGAGAAATGGAGGGGGTAGAGAGGGTGGCGGAGCAGGTCACACGCGAGGTGGCGGACAACGGTGCTCAAGGTGGGCATGGCGCCAGAGAAGCTGTACGGTGGAAATTTAACAACATGTCGGGGAAGAAGATGCACCCATAGAGGAAACACACTATTTGACTTGCTTGATTTTTTAGGTAAAATCATCATGGCAAGTTTATTGGTTTGGCAAAATAGTTACATCGTTCACAATTTAGTTTATAAGAAAATTAGGAGGGTCATCCACCCAGCTACAAGATAAATTATTATCATAATACGTCATAATATTTAGCAATATCATGGGCTGTTTTGTTGGCCTCTCTTGAAGAGTGCGTGAATTCAATTGAACCAATCATCCCAGGAACATTTAAACACTGTGCGTAGACAACCGTCATCTCGTTCCAGATTCTTTCTTGACCAAAACAGGCTTTGATCACTTGTGAAGCATCAGATTACTTCTATTTGAACTGCATGGTATCCCATTGAGTTTGCTAAATTCAATGCATTCCTCACAGCAAGCACTTCTGCTAAATGAAACGGGAACATTTTAGTTGTCCTTTTTTTTTGGGTACACCATGGTTATAAGCAATGAAAAAAATAGCGTGCTATAACAAAATAGCGCCAGCCTAAAAATACGCTATTAGCGTGCTATATTGCGCTATAGCGTGCTATTAGAGAGACATTGTACACGATTAATTTAGCGAGACAATTCTCAAAACGCTATAGCGTGCTATTAGCGGAGATATAGCGCGCTATTTTTTTTCCATGGTTATAAGGGATGGACATGAGAGTAGGGATGCTGTAGAGGATGGGCTTGCTTGGCCCGGCTACGCAACGCCCATTTTGGCGTGGGTTTACAGACGGGGCTTATGAATTTCTTGGACCGGGCTGTATCGCGTGGCAATTGCCGGCCTTTGCCAATCGGACTTAGATGCGCTTATTCTTGTCTTCGTGTTCTCAAAAAAAAAAAAAAAAAAAATCGTGTGTTCTGTCTTGCCATTTTCTCTACTCCTATAAAAACCACAGTTGGTGATGATGGTGTGCCTGCCATCTTTCATCCAAGATCGTTCGATTTATATCTAACGGACAGGAACACCCACATTACACATTTGCAGATAACCCCTTGTGTTCCTATCTCTCCCCCACCTCATCCAACCACCTGAAAATGGGGAAAAGCCCATCACAAAAAACAAAAAACTCGACTAAATCCAAGCTGTCCCTGGTGGAATTATTGATAAATGTGATGAATAATGATACTTTTGCTTTATTTAATATCCTTGTAAGGGTGAAAACAAATAATGACCATGGCAACGCACGGGCATTCAAATAGTACATCTTAGAAATGCAATCAAGTTTCCTACATCTCCAGATCTTTAGGGAGCTGCAGCTTCTGGCATGATGTGCCTTCTATGGGTCACCGGGTTCTAGGCAATTATGAAGCCACTGCAGAGCCACTGGATACACCATGTCATCGCCCTCCAACCGTCATGTATGTACAATCGCACCCCCATGTATTCAAGTCCGTATTCAAGTCCTGATGGACTTGAACTTGGGTTGCTATTCACATATTACCGGTGCCTCCCTCATAGTTTTTATTCAAAAAGGAAAAGCATGTTGTACCTTGACGATGATGGTGTGCAACCAATAAATTACATGGATGGTGTGTGTCTGTGTAGAGGGGGGATATGAATAGGATTTTCTCATTTAACTGAGGGAAAAGCAGGAAGTGACTAACTACGGCCTAGCATCTGAACGATAACATTATTTAGAGAATTTAAATAGCCAGATGAATCGTAATAAGAATATTTAAAGGAAAAATATTGTGGTATAAAGAAATGACCAAATTTGATATTTTGCTATACATATGGTATACTTCCCATACCTAACCCAGCTTCCATCGGCTCCAAGAAGCTTGTTCGGGGCACCCCATACCACAGTGTCAACTCTTGCTTGAAGAATTGCACCAGCGCACATGGCACAAGGTTCCAACGTCACATAAAGTGTTGTATCCTACATTAGTTTTGGTTAGCAAATTTGCGGAAAGGATGATACATGTGTACATGAATTAAAAAATCATTAACCTGAAAGGCAATAATCGTGCTGACTATAAAAAATATTTCGAAAAAAAATCTCCATGTTCAATTCCGAAATATCAATTTTCAGATGATTTTTCACCAGATAAATATAAACAATGAAATAAATATAATATATAAAGAAAATGACTTAATAAGAGGGCAATGGATTATCTTGCAGTGCTTTACAGGATTGAATAAGAAAAGAAGAAAAGCTATTGGATGTGAAATAATACCGCCAGGCGCCACGTCTTTAGTTTGCTAGAAGCTTCTCTTATACAAACAATTTCAGCATGTGCAGTTGAATCCCTAAGATCTTCAACTCTGAACACAAGAAAGAGATAGATTAATAAGCAAAGTGAAGATTTCAGATTTGTTTTTACCAACAGTTTGCTACATCGTGTATACTACTTACAGATTGCAACCACGAGCAATAATTTCTCCATTATGTACTAGCACAGCTCCAACTGGCACCTCCCATATATCTGCAGCCCTCTGAGCTTCAAGTAAAGCCTCCTTCATGAATAACTCATCAGTCTTTCTCTGTTTAGCATCATGCTGGTATGCTTCTTCCCATTCCTCAAACGTCTCCTTCAATACCTGCTTATTTCTTTGAATCTTTCTCCTGTTCATCTCAGCCTCTTTTCCCTCTGTTCTCATAAATTCCATCCCAGTGGGATCACCAGTAGGCAATTTCGTTGATTCTAACGAAGAAGATGAGGTATGTTCATGTGGTATCATTGTCTGGGTCTGAGGGATATGGTAAGGAGTTATAGCGACTGAAGGTCCATATCTCCAGCTACCTGAATCGTCATTGCGACCAGCTTCCTCAGCTTTAATGATCATGGAAGAGGTGCCGGTTGAAACTCCTTTTCCAGCATTAATTTCAGCAGAAGCCTGAGTTGTGATCCTGGATGAACTAGCAGCTTCATCTTCAAGTGGCTGTCCTATTGTGACGTCTACCAAAGTTGATATGCTATCCTCAGCCGAGCGTCCCATGGTATTTCCTTTGGGTGATGCACCCACTTCAGACTGTTTTGCCCTCTCCCCTGAAATCTGCACACCATCCTTGGAAACTGTGGGTACAAAGTCTCCTTTGGATCTACCTACTTCAGGTACATTGCCAGCTGCTGATATTTGCAAACCTTGTGTGCCTGTAGGGAAGCTTTCATCCTTTTCTGATGCTACTATAGATTCTGATTCTCCACTGTGTAACTTCATCAACTGATGATCGTTTGTTTTGATACTCCAGTTTCTCTTTTCAATGCTGTCATTATCATGCCCCTGACTTGACAGCCAACCCTCCGTACTCTGAGAATTACTGGATGAAGTTTTCTTAAATGACTTGTTGCTAGATTCATGAGATTCACCACGCTGAACCCAACCAAGACGGACTATATCTGCAACATAGGACCAAAGTGACTTGTGAACTTTTTTAGCAATAGCAGTTTCATTTTTGGGTGTCTGAGAGGTTGAGTTTGCACCTCCATCAGCAGAGGACCCTTCCTCCTTATCGGCCGTCTTAAAGGTCTCTTGGGAAGTAGTACTTTGAACATCCCAAATCTCATCTGATGGTCCCTTCATTCTGGACCTGGATGAAGACCTCGTTATACCTTCCATTATGGACTTCTCGTTTTTCTTTGTTGAGGTAGTATCGGCATCTGAGATTCCTCTTTGGAGCTCACCAACAAATTGCCCTACATGAAATGTTGATGATTTCTCTAATCGAGCAGCTGATTCTAACATGCTTTCATTGACAGACTTTCTGGCAGATGAATCGCCTGGTATACTTTCTGTTGCAGCAGTTTCAGTCCTTTCTAGTATTTTCCTACAGGTCTGTCCTCGTGTACGCGAGACATGTGAAATACTGTCGTGTCTTTCGATCAGTTCAATCTACGCAGCCACGGCCTTCGAGGTTCGATCCCTATTTCCAAGAAATGGCGGTTTCCGGCCGGAGATGTGCTGGAAGCCTGGAAGTGGTAGACATTGTCACTTGTCAGGACACCGTCGCGGGACGGACACGCTTGAGCCAATTATTTTTTGCAGTTAAGTATCCTGTAATTTCGACAAGCAACTTGCTGAAGAGCTACGGCAGGCAACGGTAGCTTGAGCCAATTATTTTTTGCAGTTAAGTATCCTGTAATTTCGAGAAATTAGAGGTGCTAGCACTAGCAAGTGGCGAAGCGGTAAACAACCACGTACTAGTACACTTTTGTCCTGAAGCCAATGCGAATCACTACTGTACTAGCAGTAGCATGTTTACTGTTCTTTCTTTCTACACGAATCACTGCTGCAGCATGTTCACTATCCTGCCTAAACACTGAAAGCTAATTCATTGGTATCCTGCCACCTTGGTCTCCGGCCCGGTACTGAATCCTCCAAGTGCACATACGCCTGTGACACGTACTAGCTCCTATTGGCAAATTGGACATCTGGCTGATATGCATGCCTATCCACGTCAAGAGGAGATCCCCATGACTCCTGTTTCTGATATCATTTCTAGAGACCTCCTGGTCGTTTTCATGAAGAGCCTCTATGTAAAGGCAAATAAATTTTTCTCAGGGCACCTATAGAGGTTACACTGTCATGCATGCATGCATGCATGCAGCATGCATGCAAGCTACTGGTATGGTTAACTCCTGTTGTGTGTTTCCGCTGTAACAATGAGATCCAACAACAAGGGCGGCAGCCCACAATAATTCCTTGCCCTGGTTTCGTGTGCAGGTTGTCCACATGGAGCTGGATTCATCCAGACCAGCTGCATGAGTGTGCGACACAGCGGCAGGGCTGTGCTGCCCGGCACGGCATGAATGCCGGAGTTATTGGCTCGCTGCTGCCCCATCTACCCATCAATGGCCCCGTGAATTTGCTCCCGGGCGCGGCCCCACCGCCGGTGGCCCGCCGGCCGGAACGAGTAGAAGACACCGAGAACACGGCGCCGGTCCACCGGCTTGGTTAAAAACTAACTGGACATTTTCTCACATATCTGGCATCTTCCTGCATGTAAACATCATAACCAAGGTTTTAAATAGCCGGCTATACAAAATAGCCCCAGCCCTAAAAATGAGCCTAAATCGGGGCTATAGCCGGAAATCAGCCGGTGTTTCATTTAACCCAAAATCCTCAAAAGGCTATAGCCGAGGTATAGCCGGCTATTTAAAACCTTGATCATAACACGGCCACGGTCGTTTCTCTCTTCGGCATCGTTTTACAGCAGTGAGCTGAGCTCGATTCGGCGAGCCTTCAAGAAGTCATGGCACGTACTATATGTGCTTTATGCCGTTTTCCCACTGAAAGTCTGAAACGCATGCAAGGCCTGGAGAAGCTCTGCAGTGCGCAGAGCTGAGCCTGTCGATCAGCCACGCACCACAAGTGCCGAACGGTGTGCCTGTATACGTGGTGCGATCGGGCACGTCAGGTCCACTGCTTCACACCTTCGCCGCCTCCTCCCGGCCCCGGCCGCTATAATTGTGCACCCCGGCCGGCCTCATCAGCCCCACTACCAGCTCACTCACTCTCCCACACAGCCAGTTCACTTCCACTAGCTCTGCAAGGCACCTCGGCAGCTGCTAGCTAGCCTAGCCAAGCCAAGCCAAGCCAAGCAAAGGAATCGAGGAAGAGGGGAGCTAGTAGAGATGGCAATGACGATGCGGTGGCCGGTGGTGGTGACGATAATGTTGGCGGTGGCGGCGGCGTGTGCGGGAGGCGACATGAGCGCGGACCGGAGCGAGTGCGCGGACCAGCTGGTGGGTCTGGCGCCGTGCCTTCAGTACGTGCAGGGGCAGGCGCGGGCGCCGGCGCCGGACTGCTGCGGCGGGCTGCGGCAGGTGCTGGGGAAGAGCCCCAAGTGCCTGTGCGTGCTGGTCAAGGACAAGGACGATCCCAACCTGGGCATCAAGATCAACGCCTCGCTCGCCCTCGCCCTCCCCTCCGCCTGCGGCGCCACCAAGGCCAACGTCTCTCACTGCCCAGGTACGTGCGTCGATCTCCTACTTCCATGATCGACCTCGCCGTTGGTTGAGGCCACACGTTACTTAGCATGTGCCTGCATGCTAGCTAGATTCTGAGTTGTTTGTTGGTTGCGGCCCGTGACATGGCCACGCCGGTCGCGGTCACGTCACGACGTCGACACAACCACACACGCAGGTTGCATGTAGCACAGTAGTCCGACGGTCACACGTCCCATCCATGTGCCGATCGACTAAAGGCAGTTAGGCTGCTGATGCTATTTCGTGAGCTTGTTTTGCTTCTCTGAATGTGTGTGTATGTGTGCGCAGAGCTGCTGCATATCCCTCCGAACTCGAAAGACGCCGCCATCTTCAGCCCCGGCGGCGACAAGGGCACCGATGTGGCTCCAGGTGATCCTCCCATTGCCTTCACATTTCCACAGTCAACACACGTCAACTACTCCCTCCGTTCGGAAAAAGATGTCACAAAAATAAACTATAGTCCCTCCGTTCGGAAAAAAATGTCACAGAGTTTATTTTTGTGACATCTTTTTCCGAACGGAGGGGGTAGTTTGCAACTGAAGCTGACTGAACAATCTTCGGTTTATGTATATATCCTCGCAGCCAAGGACAACTCGGCGTCGACGGCCAACTCCCGCGCGCAGCAGGCCGCCAACGGGGCCACCGCCACCTCGACGGCCACCGCTGCCGTCGCATTGGCGGCGTTGCTGGCTGGATACGTCGCCCTGCTCCTACCCGCCGCCTCCTTCTAGACCATCTTCGTGCACCTGCCTGCAGCTCTACTGAAAATCAAGAGCAGGGGGGTCGATGCAAGTAGTAGTACACGAGCACAGCGACCGGTGACTGTATTTCGAGGATGAAACGCCCGGGAGGCCGGGAGTTCAAGCACGATCATGCATATGTGGTAGTACGTGATATGTAGTAGTGGTAGTAGTACGATCTGTTGGCGTTGTACTTGTATTGTAACTTTTGTATCTCTTATGTATTGGCATCAAGCGTGTCTAGTTGCGGAAAATCACTTTGGATCCATGAGCTCCAGTGCTCCCTATATTAAAAAGAAAATCAAAAAGTATAGTTGCAAGTTAAAAAAACTGAAAAAAAATCCCAGATGTAGTTAAAGATGGATTATACTAACATGTAAAATCTCAGTGCGAATTTGTTTTATTATAGGCTACACAAAATGATAAAATCATGTACATTTTAGATATTTGAAAGAGTACGTGTACTCAAATTCACACATTTATCATTTTTTGTGTAGCCCAAAATATAAATAATACAAACGGAAATTTTGCACGTTTGTGGGATGCATCATTAAAAACATGCGATTTTTTTTCAGATTTTAAAAACTTTTGTAAGCATGATTTTTCTTTTTTTTGAAATAAAAGGAGCACTGGAGTCCGGGAACAAGAAATCTCCACTCGTCTAGTTGACCCTACTTACGGGACGAAACCCTCACTTTTCCCCATCCCCTTCAACAGATCTAGTCCGTTCAAGCTCAAACGTGGCTGGTGAACAACAGTCGCGGCTCCACGAAGGCTCGTCTAGCCCTGGAGCTCCACGGCAGTGATCAACATTGGCAGTAGTGGGCTCGAGCTGCTCTTGGTCGCGTGCCGACAAGACATGGAGGAGGGGTCCTCAGTGTCTATCGCGCGTTCCCCACCGTTGCGTGCTCCTGGGCAGTCCCTTCCGATGACGACGACCTCGTTGGGACGAGGAGGTGGTGGCGGCCTTCAACGCGACTACTCGAGCAAGCCGCTCGTGAGCGGGCGTGGCGCGAGGAGAGGGACTGCCAGACGTTTCTCATCATCTACTCCTCCTACGACGAGTGAGCTCGTCACGTCGCCGCGCCTGAAGGCCCGACAGAATATTCTGGTGGCCGATCTTGGTTAGGGTTTGGCTTAGGTTATCTATTCCTAAATATGTAGTGTTTAGCGCGGAGTGTCTTTTTAAAACTTGTAGTACAAATTAAAGTTATCATACCGCAAACTCGATTTGAGGGTCAGCTCAAACTAGTTTCGAGCTATGTCGTTTTAAGAGCATGTCTAGTAGTACCCTCAAACCCTTAAACCCTCACAAATAACTGTTTTTTTACGGGTTGCAACGAAAATAACGCGTAGAATAGAACCAAGATGGCCGCTTCCAAGGGCAAACCATTCCCATTTTAGCATGCTTGGGCAATTCTTCAAACATATGACAAGTGGAAGTTGAGGGATCAAGAAACCACACCCAAGAAGTCGGCAATGCTTAAGATGGATGATAGTGATGAGGAGGGGAGGAACTTGTGCAAGCCCGAGGGAACCAAGAAGGCCAAGCTAAGGGTGAAGATGGAAGGAGAGGCGTCAAGCCTAAGGGAGAAGATGGAGCATATGATGAAGTCAAGAGAGGCATTGACAACGAAGACATTGGAGACAAAGCTTCTTATCACCGAGAAGAAGAAAGAGGTCAAGCTTGCACAAGTTGAAGCAAAGCGCGAAGAAGCAAAGCGCAAGGCCGACTTGGAGGAGAGGATGATCAAGGTCAAAGAAGCAAAGTTATGGAAAGAACTCATGGTGGAAGAGAAGGAGCACATGATGATGTCCAAGAAAGACATGGATGAAGACCAATTGCAATGGTGGAAGGACTACAAGGAGGACATCGCGGAGAGGAAGAGGATGTTTCGAGGTGCGTCCTCTACTTTTTGAGTTGACACTCCGATGAGTGGTGGTGGTGATGGCGGCGTGGACAACTCCGAAGAAGGCGGTGTTTTTGATGGACGTGGAAGTGGTCTAAGAGATGGCGCCGAGGTGTAATTTTTTTGTGATGTAAACTATTAAACCATGCATCAATGATTCTCATTTCCTAGTATGTTTGAAGGTTGATTGTGTTTTTGTAGTGATAATTGTGATAAATGTGTGACAGTTTTAGAGGTTGGGGTTGAGGCAAAGACTAGAACCCTCAAACCCAACCCTTATAACAATTGCCCCTGTTTTTCAACCCTTAAAAGTGCAAAAAAAGGCCAATTCTCAACCCTTAAAATGCTATGAGGGTTTGAGGGTTTGAGGGTACTACTAGTGATGCTCTAAGGCATCTGGTAGAGATGCTCTACCCCTAACCGATATGTAAATGACGCATTGAATTTTTTTCTGGATTTGGGACAGGCGGAGCAATTACCGGATTCCGACGAATCTGGTGGTGAAAGGGCAAATGAATTTGGCTTTGAGTATACGCTTTGCAACCCACACTGGCTCACCACATGTGAGGGGCGACAAAGGAGCAGCTTTGGTTTGGTATTTGCTGTCATGTTGGAGAGGCGAGGTTGGCGATAGGGCTTATGGTGGATCAGTCTGACGTGACGATTTTGGGTGCACACTTTGGTAGTAGAGACTCGAGTGCCTAGTTGTGGGTTTCTTGTGTCTTGACTTTCTTCTTGTACATGTTGTGGTGCTAAGCCGGTGTGTAGGTTTTCGCCTGGTATTCTCAATAAATCGAGCAGTTCAGATATTCGTACCATCTTCTTTCTAATCAATGGGAGCCTATCTGATTCGTAGGATTCTAAAAACACAACAATAGGAAAATCGTAGTATTGCAATGTCATGCCTGCTCCAATAATACATGATTTGAATTTGTTTCATTCCATCACAGGAAAAAAAAAGATTTTAAAAGGAGTTTGGAGTGAATGTTATTTTTTTTGTAAAAGCTAGTGCAAAAGATTTCTTAGAAAAAAAAACTATAGGATAAATCCTATGAATATTATGAGCCGAGGTAGCTAATCAAATGACCAACATAGGAAAAATTCCAAAGGATTACAAATTTCCTATTGAATCAAAGAGGTCCTGAACTTGGCAGCTCTCGTGCCAACAATTTTTTTTAAATGTATACGCTTTGCCCCAAAGATGCGGGATTCAAGTGACCCTAGTCGGATGTTCTCCGCTCGGCCGGCGCGGCGCGCCGGCGTCCACCGGCATAGCATCCTCGCCCCTCTCTGCCGCCGCCTCCTCCCGCTCCTCCTCACGGCCTCGCGAGCCCGTCCGCTCGTCTCCGTCCGCGCAGCGGGTCGCCCGCGCTGGCGGCACCGATCGGTAAGTCCCTCTTTAGTCTCTGTTCATTCTCTACAAATTCCATCTGAATCTGAAATCTGCTGGACACTCATGACTGGTTAGCATCTGAAACTTCGCCATGGATCTTCCTATTTTTGGTGTATATGATTGCAACGGAAGCTCCACCACATAGGCACGAGGAAACGACAAAGACAAATGCTTCGTTTGGAGCATCCTATTCGTAGCATATTATAGCATCAACCATGCGCCGTTACTGAATTAACTAGTCTGTCTGTTTTGTTTTTTGCAGAATTAACTAATCGATCTAGATCACGTCACGTGAAATCAAATGAAGAAGATGGCTTTTCCCCCTCATTGGGTGGAGAAGACGACTTTGTAGCTAGTATATACTTGGTACAGTTTTGTACAGCTAAAACAAGAGCATCCCTATGTCAGACTTGGGCAGCAATCATAAACTGAGCATTCATGTTGTAAGCAGTCCTTGGTTGTAAAGGATGAAGAGGGAAGGGAGGATTTGCACCTAATGGTGTCGAACAGCAGCGGCGTGGCAGTGTCGGTGGACGCCAAATTGACGGTGGTGACTGTCAGCAGCTCAAGGATCTGCTGAGCAAGGAGGATTCGACGACGTCGATGCTGGTCGGGATGGCCTCGAGCATCCAGACATCCACGAGCAAGCCTCTCCCGGCAGTCACCATGAGCCCCCTTCTGCTGTCATCGGCGTGCTCTGGCTCTTGGCAGGACTTGGAATTCCTTCTCAACAGGGGAAGTGGCAAACTGCATCCATCCGTGAGGTATGACCAACAATTCCCCGGCCTGCTCATGGCGTACAGCTCTGGCAGCTGCAGCAACAACAAAGGCACGTCAACACAGAAAGCCTCTGATGATGTTGAAGCGTCGCTGAATCTGCCTTTGATCTCTGCTGTTTCACTCCTGGAGGGGGTCACCACTGAAGGGGGCACTGCACTCCATATGGTGGCTACATATGGTGACAGTGATGGCTTCTTGACGAGCGCCGACATCATCCATAGCAAGGCAGAACACCTTCTGTTTGCGCAAAACAAGAACGGCGACACACCCCTGCACTGCGCTTCACGGGCCGGGATGTCCCGAATGGTCTCTCATCTCATTAGCCTGGCCAGGGACGTCAGTACAGGTGTTGACAGAGTGAAGGGACTGCTGGAAATGGAAAACGAGGCTCAGGAGACGGCATTGCATCAGGCAGTCCGCATTGGGAACAATGATATAGTCAAGGTGCTAATGGAGGAAAACTCGGAGTTGGCCAGTTTCCCAAAACATGGCACTTCACCTCTATACCTAGCCATCTTGCTGGAAGAGGACATTATTGTTGAGACACTTTATAATGCAAGTCTCATGAAGCTTTCCTACTCTGGGCAAAATGGGCAGAATGCGTTGCATGCTGCGGTTCTCCGAGGCACAGGTACCTTTCCATTCCATCTAACAAATATGGATCAATCTACAGTTTTCGGCATATATTTGCATGGTTTTCATTTTTCAACATCAAGAAATGAGCAACATCTAGCATATGCTTTTTCCCTTAAAGCTAACCTGTTCGGTTCCGTGTGCATGAGAAAGTTTGATATCTAGTTCTCCGTGGTAACAAATAGTTCTCAAACTGGGTATCTACGTATTTTATACCATTCTATGACCTGAAAACTTTCACTGGTGCATTCCACTGGGCCATAGTAGTTGTATAAAGTTCTCGGAAAGAGTACAACACACAACGCTTGTTCTTCATGAGAAACCGAGAAACAACCAAGTAATTCTGAAGCGATCAATCAAATTCACTAATCATGGTATGCGCCTTGAACATTGTAGTAGATAGTATGACTGGCTTATTACTCATGATACTAGAGTAAGCATATGGTTCTTGTTTGATTTGCTAGTTAGAAGTATTACATATTAGTCTGGCCTTGTTAGCATTACTGAACAATGCAGTATTTAATGGCCAAGTGTTTCAGAAAGGTATGCAACCAAGCCACAGTGATGAAGTCCAAGTTCCTCTGCAAGGCAGTCTAGGCTGCAAGATAGTTCCGTCCCAGTGCGTTGCCTAAATTGCTCCCTTTTAACTAGTAAAACTAAAAAACCATTTCTTACAATTTAGTTATTCTTAAAGGCAACAATTTAATGGTTCAGTTAAAGTCATTTCATCGATTTTCTTATTGCCCTTTGCTATAGACTCCATTTGGGGATTCCTATGTTTCCACACCTAATCTTTGACAGGATCTATTTCGCACGAAATGAGTCTTCCATAGATTTCCTGATAAAAAAATTGAGTGTTTCTTTACCTTTCACATATACTGCAATTCTGGCATGCTCGTACTTGGGACAGCTGCAGAATGTTCAACTGAATACGGCCGCCAGATAATTAAGGGCCCCATTTACAACATAGCCTTCAATTACTGTTCCTAGTTAGTGTTAGCAAGTGAAGGACTTGTTTTGTTCAGTACTCCCAATAGAATTCACAGATTTGCACCTCCTTTACATTGTTCCACCTCTCTCTCCTTTACTGTCGTCTGCCACAAATTCTCAAACGTCACTCTTCCCCCTTTATTTGTGAAAATAACTTATCCCTTTTTAAGACGGTAATGGTGATGGTAACCTTAGAGTGTTCATCATTTGTATAAAAAATGTCAATTGTTTAGATGTTATGAAGATGTTGACACTGTTAGATTATTCACCTAATGCGATTATTGCATAGCAAATATTGTGGACTATTGTAGTGATTGTTTTCAGAACATTGTTTTCCAATACAATTACTGTATAAATGAAAACATAATTTTGTAACTAACCTTTAGGTCAGAGAATCAAATTTATCATACAACCTCCAAAATGTCGGGTATGTCGCTGAAGTCTGGTTCTAAATATAACAGGGTAATTCGAATGCACCCTCACATGCACTTCAACAAACACCATTTGTGCACTGCGATGGTACCACAACAGTAGCAATGGACAAACCACTTAATTTGGTAAGAAATAGTTTTCAATTATAGTAATCCACTTCATGTGCCTACAAGACAAGAATTTCGATTTAAGAATCATCTATATATTGTTGTGCTCGAGCTAGTAGGAGCACATGCACTGATTACACTACATCCTTACTTGGTGTAAATTTCATCTTTAGGTCTAATAACTCGAACGTGCAAGATGTGGGATTTAAACAACAAACTTCATAACACATCGGAATGAGTTTACATTCTAATTTGGTATCTGAGTTTATAATTTAAGCGTCCATGAATCACTGAAAAAATTCTGATGTGCTCAATCAGTTGCCTTATGAAAGACTTTCGAGACAATATATATTTTCTTATTCCGCTTCCCGATTCGAATTGAGTGTTTCACTTCCAAACTGTTTTCTCACCTTGATTAATTTAACAAAAATATTCATTTGCAGATCTTACAAAAAAGCTCTTGGAATGGAACAATGATCTCACTACTCAAAGGGATGAAAACGGGAGTACGCCTCTTCACTTTGCTGCAGCTCTTTCACAGCAAAGTCAGCGAGGAAGTGTATGTTGGCAAGTATTAGAAGCTAACCCAGCTGCACTGTACCAATCGGACAACAAAGGATTATTTCCAATACATGTTGCTGCCTCTGTCGGTGAAAGAGGGACAATCACCATGTTTCTTAACAAGTCTCCAATCAGTGCCGGTTTGCACGACAATACGGGAAGGACATTCCTTCATGTAGCTGCTGAGAAAAAGAAGTTCAAGATTGTCAGTTTTGCTTGCAGAAATCGATCACTCTCATGGATTCTGAATATGCAGGACAGTGATGGGAATACCGCGCTACACCTAGCTATCCAGGCAGGGAGTCTTCTGATGTTTTGTTCTTTATTAAGGAATCAGAAAGTACATAAATTTATCAAACAAGAAAGGGCAAACTGCTCTAGATATATCACGATATAAGATTTCCCCAGGATTGTTTGATGATCAGGTAATGTACTCCACCATCATTTTATTTAAGCACTACCTTTGGCGCGAAAGAAAATAATGAAGATATGTTGGTTTGGCTTCACCTACTTTTCTTTGTTTTGTAGAACAGTGAATCAAAAATACATTTTGCACTCAAAGTCGTCAATGCTAGGAGTGGCAGCTGTCGCCGGGATCACTTTGAAGAAAACTACAACCAGTTAAAGCATAATGAAAGAGAAGAATTAGAGCAGCTGAAAGAATCAACACAAACGGTATGTATTGGTGCAGCTCTAATTGCAACTGTGACATTTGGTGCTACTTTCGCCCTTCCTGGAGGTTACAGAGCTGATGAACATACTAATGGAGGCACACCAACACTTGCTGGGAGGTATGCTTTTGATGCATTCATTATAGCCAGCTCATTGTCCTTCATCTTATCTGGGATGGCTCTCGTAGGTCTCATGTATTCTGGATACTCTATTTTAAACCAAAGAGTCGCAGAATTTACTTACTCGTAGCCCTATATTTAGGGTCAACGTCGATCACATGCTTCACAGCAGCTTTTGCACTAGGTTTGTACACGGTGCTAGCACCCGTTGCACAGAAGTCTGCCATTGCTATCTGTGCCATTAGCCCTCTTGTTATTCTGTGCAACAAAACGGAATTTTGGCTGAAGTGGGCTCTTTTGGCACTACCGTTATGTACTCGAATTGGACTAATTCGCACATTGTTGGTGATCAAAATAAGAATCCTTGTCAACATGTTGATGGAATTTTGGCCCATCGTATTCATTTGTGTTTGGGCCGCATATACAAGGAACCAATTTTAGAAATGGAACAGATGATACAACTACCGGCACCGACATGAAGATGCATGAAATACAGATAGTTTTGGGCGAGGTGTGTTGACTTGACCTGCTGGGGATTTAGGGTTCACTAGCCAGCAGTAGTATTTCTCTTTTTGTTCAAGAATTTGTGCTCACAATCATGTAACTCTAAACTTCTGATTACCACTGCTATCTACAGCTTCCTTATGCAAGTGATTTTTGGTTCCCGTGTGTATCTCTTTTTTCAGTATGTACAGTTTAGTGTATGAAGGCAAATCTGTGCACATATAGATCTTTTTGACCTAGCTAATCAGTTGGTAAATATTACATAATATGACTATAGCCTTGATACTTGACTCTTAAAGTGTTAGTACTCTGCTTTGCTACCTTACGATATTTTGTTGGATTTTTGTAATTGTTTGTCCTCACAGATGAAGTTTTCATCAGAATGTCATCTGACTTGTGTGTAGCACATACTTTATACAATCTTTTCTTAAGTAGTGCTAGAGATTCATGTACTATATACCTGACATTGCATGAATCTAGCACGCCTCGTAGGAATTTGCAGGTGCACCGGATTCAGGTTTATGTTGCCTAGTGATTCTAGCAGGGTTATAGATAAAAACTTTGAAATATATTGGAGGGATTCGCTTTTGGGAATTTAAGGTGATCATCGCTTAGATCAAAACCCACATTTTTAGCCACTGAAATATAATGCCTTACATAATCATTATGTTTCCACAATGTACAAAATAAAACCTCCATACTAGAAACAAGTCATGTTCGTAGTTCATGCAAATTGTTTCCGAATCCACAGATCCCTATCATCATTGTAGAGATCCCAAGCAACTTCCAAAACCCAAAAGCTCCCCGTCTCATCCTTACATTACAACCAAACCACAAATTTGTTTCTAAAATCCAAATCCACCAGCCTCTCAGCATCAACATTGAAGACGCCAACTCTTTGTCAATTCAAGCTCATCGACAATGAACCAAGCTCGATAGAGGCCACCATAGTTAGATCGGCCGACTCCTGTAGTCCCGACACCTCATGGAGCATGGTGGCGCGTAACGAGGTCACACATAAGTACATGGCACGAGCACCGCGACCCAACTGCTAGTACACTGGGTAGAACACACCTATGTGGTTTCCCCCCGTCCCTCGCGTCGCCCCCTCGAGGGCGACTCGAGGGAACCCTAGCCGCCGCTCGTCCCCTCCCCCAGCCGCCCTCCTCGCCGCAGCTGTCGCTGGCCTCTCCGCAGTGGCGACGGCCCCCAACTCTTTCTCTTAATGAATCGAAGCAGTGCTTGCTGCGTTCCGTAAAAAAACACCGCTCATGCACACGAAGATTACCTCTGCCACAACCCTTTCCCTCTCCCTCCCGGGTCGCACGCGCGGGCGACCCCTGTCGCAGAAATGGAACATGGACCCCCCTACTCCTGCCAAACCGGGTCCACCACCAGTGGGCCCAACTTGAAGATGGACAAGACCAAGTCAAGCCAGGTCAACCTGGCAAGTGGGCCAGCCTACTTGCCCCATGGAGACCCGACAAGATCAACATTAACGCTTGAAACGACTAAGGACCAGGGCCCGGGTAGCCCTCCGGGATAGCTACCCGGAAGCCAGCTGCTCTTATCCTTTGCCCAAGCATGGGATGGGTGCTTCTTCCGTACGACCAGAGGATCAACTCGCCTGCGTCATCAGAGGGAAACAATCAAGGAAAGACTTCGGCGCCGAGAAAGGAAGGAAGCAAAGGTCACGCTGGAGCAGGAGTCCAAGAGGGGACAACCGTGAGGGTGTCAATCCTCCGAGCACTTGCCAGCCCTGTCCCTCCCAAAAGCAGATGTGCTTTTGGGATTCTACCAACCCACGCCAGGTGTTTGGCCAGGAAGAGGCCACTTAGTGCCACTGTCCATCGTCACCATTGGGGTTTTCCGCCTAAACCCCGCACGTCCCTCGCGTGACCGCCCGTGGCAGCTCCCTGGCTTATAAAGGGAGGTCCAAGGCCACCGAGGGAAGGGATCCGAAGATCATTCACTCGCCAAGCTAGAGTAGAGATAGCCATTGCTAAGGAAGGAAAGATAGAGAGGTGATCTCCTCCGGGTCAAGATCTGTTCGTTTTCCTCCTCCAGCCAACTACTCCCCGGGTAGAGACCCGGGAACCACCTTGTAGCCATGCCATGATGAACTCAGCAATCCAGAAATGCAAGATTAGGGATTTTAGCCTCCGGGCGGCCTGAACCTGGGTATAACCCGTATGTCTCTGTCGTGTTAGCGGATCTCTCTCACTCTCTCTCAAAAGTCGACGATCGTGAGCCTCCTTCACGCCCTATTCTGAACCAACTAAAAGAGGGGTATACGCTACTCCCGGTGTCCATGCAGCGAGACATGACAACCCCGGAGGGCCAAACCCTAGCTCTAGCGCCTCCCTGCCTCGGGCTCCCCTGGCCGCTACCGTAGCCAGCGCTGACAGGTGGTGGCGGCGCCCCGCCCCTTTGGGCAAGGCGAGCCCTGGACATGTCTTCCTTGCTCGGGGAGGGACGTCTAGATGGGCGGTGCGTGGAGACGGTAAGCAAGTGAAAGGACGAGGATGTCGCCTAGAGTGGAGGGTGAATAGGCAATTTAAAACTTTTCCGGTTTAGGCTTGATAATTGCGGAATAAAACTAGGTGTTTAAATTAACAAACCAACAACCTAAATATACTAGGATCACCTAAGTGCACCAACAACTTATGCTAAGCAAGACAAGCAACAAAGTGATAGCAAGATATAATAATTCAAGCACGAAGACTATCACAATAATGTAAAGTGCATAAGTAAAGAGCTCGGGTATAGAAATAACCGAGGCACGCGGAGACGAGGATGTATTCCCGAGTTCCTCCTTTTTAGGGGAGTACGTCTCGTTGGAGTGGTGTGAGTTTCAAACTTAAACGCCACAAATGGCCTCATCCTATTTTCCGATGAACCTTGCCTAAAAGCTCGGTTCACCTTCCACTATTGATTTCCCTTTTGGGCGGAAATCGAGTCCCTTACAACAATCTCGAGACACAACCCACAAAAGGATTGGGAGCTCCCAAGTGGCCACAAAAGGCCTCAACCGCCACAAAAGGCGTCTAGGGTCCAAAGACCCAAGAGTAACAAGCTCACGAACTTTCACTTCCACGAATCCTCGTGGAGAGCACAAACTGATGCACAAAATCAATGGCAAGAACACAAGAAGTGCTCAAGTTCTTCACTCTCAAATCCCACCAAAAGCAACTAATGCTTATGGGGGAGAAGAGAGGAAGAACAAAGAAGAGAACCACACAAGAAACTCCAAGATCTAGATCCACTAGGTTCCCCTCACTTAGAGGAGAGATGGATTGGTGGAATTATAGATCTAGATCTCCCTCTCAAATCCCTCAAAAGATATGCAAGAATCATGGTTGGAATTGGTAGAGGGGCAAGCTTTCCAAGGTTAACAATGGAGGTGAGAGAGGGAGAAATTTCGTGTTTGGAAGAGCTAGTTGCTTTGGGGAAGAAGGGGGTCTTTTTATAGGTCCCTTGAAAAAGAGCCGTTGCAGAAAACTTACACCGGAGACTCCCATCTGCTTAGACCGGAGACTCCAGGGACATTCCGGACCAGTAACCAGTAGCTGCCATCGATTGGGACGAAAAATGAAGCGCGCAGACCGGAGACTCCGGTCTGGGACCGAAAACTCCGGCCTGGAAAATTCTGCAACAACACCAACACGAAAACGGCAAGAACTTTTTCATCCGGACTCCAATTTCGATGATCTTGGTCTCGTTGGAATCTTAACGAAGAGATTTACAAGATCATGCAGAGAAACATCATAGTCCAACAAGGGAAGACAAAACCAAATGTAGAAAGGTAAACATCTCTATTAAAGAACAACCGGTAAATCCTCCAACATCAAGAAACCAACAAGTTTTTTAGCCGGACTCCGTTTTCTATGATCTTGGGCTTGTTTCGAACATAATCACAAGCTTTACAAGATCATGCATATACACATCATAGTCCATAATGTGAGGAGAAAACCAAAAGAAGAGAGTTTGACTTCTCTTAGAAAAGACAAACCGGTAAAACCTCCAACATAAAAAAACACAACAAGATATTCATATGAAATCCGTTTTTGATGAACTAGAGCTTGGTATGGAGATGAACACAAGCTCTAAATTTTCACATGGATAAAAGCCAACAAAGAACCAAGAAAGATGATGATGCCAAGTATGCAAAGGTTTGATCTCTCCACAAAGAAGCGATCAAGTTACTCACTTGAGGGCCCCTCTTGATAGTACGTCGTCTATCCTATAACCCGGTCTCCCACTAAGACCATGAGACCGGTAAAATAGAAACCCTATCAAGATCATACCTTTGCCTTGCACATTTCACTTGAGCTAGATGATGCCGTCTTGATCTTTTCAAGTGGACCACCTTTCTTGATTGCGCTTTGCTTGGTGAAGACTCAAATATCGCTCCCCCATAAACCACTATGGGAGAGCCTCTCTTAGGCACATCTTCACTTGACCATTATCTCCAAATGGGTGACAAGCTTCAAGCATAGGATTTCTTCGAGATACTTCTCTTAAACTTGCACTTCAACTTCTTCTCTTAATATATATGATGACTTGAATATTGCTTTGGTCATCACTTTATCTTCTTCTTTCAATCTTGATACCAACACATGGTGTTCAAGCATTGCCAATGGACAAGCCCTACAAGGATAGCTCAATGCAACCATTAGTCCATAGAGATTGTCATTAATTACCAAAATCACACATGAGGGCTCATGCACTTTCAGCAACGACACACGGCGAGATGGGGCGGAGGACCTGGCCAGGTGGTTTGGCGGGGAGCTCGCGTCGTGGTGCGGGATTCGGAAGCTACAACGTCTTGACGCGATGGCGTGGCTCTTCGGCCGTGGCGCGGGCCTCCCTGGGCCTGGAGGGGAAGCTGGTGGTGCGGTGGCGGTGCCCCCGGCGCTGGGACTTTTGGAGGCAACGGCGGCTGCGAATTTTCCAGCACGGACAACTCGGCTGATGGCGGCACGGGCCAGATGTGGGCTTGACCGGCCCGGATCTGGGCTTTAGGGCTACGGCAGTAGCTGTCAGGGAGTTGAAAGCTGCGGTTCTGCAGGCCCTACTTCGCGTGGGAGGAAGCAGACAAGTGGGGGCTGCGGGAATATGGTGTGCCCTCGCTCATGCGGGTCGTCGGTGGGCCACGATGTTGCGGCTACGATGGTGAAAGTTGCGGCGGCGGCAGTGTATCAACATGGACGTTTGTCCCAGTCTTGTCGGCATGGAGGGAGGTGCGCGGCAATTCGGACGAAAGTCCTGCCTGGCTTCGGCTGGTGCCGGCGACAATGGCGCATGTGGGTGTCGTTCCCCTTCTTGGAGGTGTCGCCGAGGTGAGCTGACACGCCCCCTCGCGCTCGCCCCGGTCTGGTAGATGTCTCCGGGTGAAAGCCTAGGTTCGGAGTTGGACCCCCGCGATGGCGGCATCTTGACGTCGTCCCTCTGGTGAGAGCATCGCGTTTGGAGACACGGCTTGGAGGTCCATTGTTGTACTCCTCCGGCGCTCGCTGCTGTCCAAGGTTGAGATGCAGGGGCGTTATGCACACCATCGCCACCGTGTTCAAGACGACGCCTTTTTCGAGATGGATCAAGTCCCGTCATTCTCCTTCTTTAGGATGGTGCGTGGGCAAGGAAAGTCAAGATAGAGATGTTCTTTTTAAAGAAGGTGACAACAGTTGAAACGCATCCTTGCTCTCAGTTTAGGATCGGCTTTTACTTGTGTTTGGTTGTTGTTGTTGTGTGTGAGACTAGCCGGTGCGGCAGTGGCGGATCTAGAATGAAATATGTGGGGTACCAAGCTTTAAAATGTTTTATTGGGCTTAGCATTTTGCCAGAACTAGAACAAATACTAGTAGCTAAAAGAAGTTTTATATGTTTGGAGGGGGTGCCATGGCATCCATGGCACCCCCAATACATACGCCCCTGCGGTGTGGAGTAGTGTTTTGGCAGTGTTGTGCGCAACGGACTGTCATTTTCTTATACTAAAACCTCTACCTTATTACACAATTACTCTCGAGAAAAAAAAACACCGCTATCGTGGCCAGGGAGGGGGACGGATGAATTGTTTGCCATTTTCTTAGGTCCTAGTCTATTTCCGAAATGCCCAATTCCTCAAACAGACTTGGAAATAGGAAATCCGTTCCTATATTGTACTGTCGTTGGCTGATGTCTCGCAAATATCCACTCTCATTTACAAAATTTGCTCCAAATTTGTGAGAGTTTCGAACGACCCTTCGTTTTTTGTGGATAAATGGAAGTCAATTAATTTGGAAGGGAGGGAGTACATAGCAGCACGCCTACTCCAGTGCCGCGCCGCTGCGCGCGTTCTCAACATGCCACGCGCGAGTCGCAAACCATCCCGCCCACCGCACGTTCCGCGCTCAGCTCTACGCGGCGCCGTGCTGCACCAGCGGCGTCGCCGCTGGGGTCCCGGCGGCGCCGAGGGGCGACGACGCGAGCGGCGGCGCGCACGGGCTCTTCTGCCCGAGCCTGGGCGGCCCGGCGCCGGCACGCGGGGACAGGCTGACCTGCTCCAGCGAACGGAACTGCAGCTCCGGCGGGTAGTCGCGGACGCACCCGATCCGCGGCCCCGCGCCCGTGGTCCACCGGAACGACAGCTGCTGCCCGAGCTGGTACGACCTCTGTGCGATCTTGGAGTTGATCCGGTGCATGATCCTCTCCTGCGCCACCACCACCATCTCCTCCTCCTCCTCGCCCTCCGCGCCGAATAGGTTCTCTTTGCAGAAGTCCAGGCAGTCTCCGAACGCGCCGGCGTCCTGCTCGGCCGCGCCCTTGCCCAGCCGGTCCTTGCTCACCGTCAGCCTCGGCGGCCGCTTCCGCTGCAGCCGGGTGCCCGATGATGATCTTCTCATCCCCGGTGAACCAACGCCCGTCTCGCCGCCGCTGGTGTTAGGTGCCGAGGCCGGCGGGATTTTGACCTTCTTCTTCTTCTTGTCGGCGCGAGGTGGCTGGGGTTTCCTGTCTTCTTGCTTCTCTGGCTTGCTGCTGTCCGTTGTTAGGTCCGGCTCGGAGAGGCTGCCCCTCTGCCTCAGCCACTCCTCCTCCTCCCCTTCTGATGGGCTCAACTGTAGCAATTCCGGCAACGGAGAAACTTCAGAAAAAGCGTAACAATATATAGCCACTGTTCTTTAGCAGACAAAGATTCAGATTGATCTCCTCACCTTCACATTGGTGAGATCGACGTCCCTCTTCCTGAGATACTTCATGAACTCCCGGAAGTTTGCCTGCGTGGGCCGGTAGTGCCCACTATGAGGCCAGACGGCCTGAACACGACGGGTAACTGAATCAGACAGGCGAGCTTCGAACTGTAAGCATAAAACCGTCATATCAGTAGGAATATGCAGTTCCAGGCACCTTTAGGATTCCGTTCGCAACGACTAGTCTCCCGGCGGCAGACGTGGCTCCACCGGCAAGGAAGCTGGAGTGCTGAAATGTGCCCTTGTTCTTCTGCAACAATGTTCTTATTTCATCAGCTACATGTAAATCTAGTGAAGTACTTACTGAGAAATGCCACTATTCTCTGACCGAGCCTATGTAAAGAACTCTCGTCGTGCTCAACACAAAGATCCACTTTGCATCCTTGGGGCCCTCGGACGTGTCGACAATCTTGCGGCTCAGCTTGTACAACATCATCTTGTTCTCGATTATTACCTCGTAAAACTCCCTCTCTTTCTGTAAAAAAAAAATAACCTCTTATGTTCAGAGATGTAACCTTTTCTCCATTTATCTTTGGAGACTAGTAAAATTTTCTACTCTGAGATTTCAGGTTTTTTTGGGTTTGTAGGTTGCAGCAACTTACAGGGCCAAGATACCTGATGCATTGCTGCAACAGCTTCCATCTCGGGCAGTGGTCCTCCAGGTTAACTTCCTTTCCTTCACCTACATCCAACCTATCACAAACGTAATTTCAGAAATTATGAACTTATTTTTGTTTGTCTAGTTCACAGACAGATATACTGATATCAACATGAACTGTACCAGTAGAAGAAAGGCTGTTGACTATCGCAGTGAAGCCAGCTTTGGTAATAGTAGTGGAGGTTGTGGCCGTACCGATGTCGAGGGTCAATCTGCCCATGAAACACTAAGGAATTTGACATGTGAAGTGCTATCTTCAAATAGAGAGAATGTTTCCGAGTCATACTGCTTCCAGCCAGTGCTGAAGTGCGAGTTTCTGAGCCTTTTCATCCTTGGATAGGCCTTTGCCTACCTGAAGTAGCAACGGAGAATGACCACCCATATGAATTCAGTATTCAGTAAGACTGCAATATGCTACTGGCATTTCAACAAATCTAAAGAACCTGGTTAGCATAATGTAGCACATACCTTTGCAGCCCTTATTCTGGCACGAGACCATCTTGAGAGGGCAGTCTCCGGCTTCTCTACCTCGTAGAATGACACTGAACTCTGCTTGAGCAGTGCGAAATCAAGGAGTTTCCACCTGAATTCAGTTACAACTTTCAGTCATCATTACCCCACTGACAAAAAAAGACACTATCAAATATGACAATGGACGACTAACACATCAAACTGTAACATACCACCGTTGTTCGACAAGAACAGCGCAATCGGCAAGCTGCCGTCTTGTTCTGAAGCTCTTGTACACCTTTTGGACCCTTACTGCTGCAGCCTGGTGCTGCGGGCTGACCATCCCGACCACCGGAGAATTCGGTGGCAGGTAATCTGCGGCCCCATATTTTGGAAGGCCATGATTGTGCTTATGGTTACAACACTCCCTCTCTGGTTTAGGACTCACCATCGGTATTGTAGTTTCGACATGTAACGGGGGATACTCTTTTCTCCTGGCGTTTAAGGACCCTTTTAGAGTATGCTTCCTCGAGCTCATGGCATCGAAAAATTCTGATGGCGAATCAGGGCTGTCGAGGCTGCTGAGGTTGTCCAAGCTGAAGGACCTGACGAATAGCCTGTCCGAGTTCTCGTCATCCTCGGGCAGGTAGTCATCCGGGGGGTATGAGATCGACAGGCCCATTTTTCTGATTAAATTTTAATTACGTGGCAGTTTATTTGTTTGCCTTTTTTTTGGATCTCTACAAAAAATTCGTTCTTTATGAGTGCGTCGACATCCTACAGAAAGGAAAAACAAAGGACATCAGCTATGGATCCTATATTGACAGAGTTATCTGAACAAAAAATTCATATTTTCTCTTCTAAAAAAAGGTTTTCATGTATTCTCTTCCATTGTTATCCATCTTTTTTAGGGCTACATTGTTCCCTATCTTGTAAAGGCACTGGTAGATTCTGCGCAGTGTGTTTCATGTCACTTCTTATGACAAGATCATTTGTTCATAAGGTTCTGTGTAACGTATTCTCATAAGCAGATGCCAGCAATTTGGGGAATAAAATGCAAACAGCAAAAGTAGTATGCATATCGATCTAGAAAATTACGCATTTTATGGAAATGGAATTGTGCAGCAAAAAATCAAATAGCCATCCACCATATGTCCATACCTCATAGCCTTAATCATCTTGCACCATCCACCCAACAGAATCTCCTGACGAGAGGCATGTGAAGGCAGATTACCGAGAAAGAAGGAGGGAATTCGCAGGGGAAAACGGGAGCAGATTAAGGAGGAACCAAACATATTTGGTGAATGGGTAATGGCCGAGAAGACCTGCGGGTGCCATCCCTAGGTACCCCGCGTTGTCAGGCGTCGACTTGTTTAGCCATGAATAGGAGCACCCGGTGCAGCTGCAGACCCGATTTGCGAACCAGGCGTCGGACCAAAACGAGAGGCGCGAGCGGAATTCAGGCCACGCACGGTATGAAGAAACTAGCCCTGCCGAAAAAAGTCCAGTTTTAAGGGCCAGGACGGCCCACTAGATTTTCCTATTTTTTGTTTGGAGAACATAAAGCCGCCATTCGCTCGAAAAAAAAAACACAAAAAGCCACCAGAACTGAATCTGACCAAGGTAATGCTGCATCGTCAGTGGCGGGACAACCTCACGGACTTTACATTTTCTTCTTAAAATTCCCCAAAAATGAACTTTTTCACTACATTCTTAATTACTTTGAAGCATGCACACGTATTGAAAGGTAGCGCTTCATTGTCAGTGTCGGGACAGCACCTCACGAAACTTTAACATTCTTAATAACTCCCCTAAACATGAACTTTGCGTTCTTAATTACTCTGAAGCAAATGCATGTACCCTATCTAGACCCAACCAAACAGCACTCGAGTTGCATGAAAAGGACACCTTGCCATCCTCCATTTTCTGTTATCATGGCGGGCTCGATCGAACTCAGCCTGAATCATTGCCTAATGACCCCATCCTAGGATCAGAGTGCTAGGATCAGAGTGCTACGCTATGCATGCCGACTGCAATTTTGTTATGTGAAAACGATCTTGACCAAATCGAACCAGGCACAGCAGCCGCTGCATCTGTGCCGTCTCTTCTCCGAGAGTAACGTCGGAACTGAAAGTGTCGAGTGCTGGTTCCACTGCACTGAACTTGCTTGCTACCCAATGCATGTAGCTGGCAGCGTCCCTGTCAGTCCGCCCTTCTAGGGTAAAGTTTGGATGTTACTGGCCACACGCTCCTCAGATCCTGCAGTAGTATGTAAGCAATTCGGCTTCTTCTTCTTTTTGCATTCCTAAAACTTGTGTTCAGATTGACTTCAGACAGGCGTAAAAGCATCGGTCTCCTATACATCTGTAATGAACCCATGAGCTAGTACAAACTTTTGTAATGAACGAGCGAACCCACAACCGGATTGGGGTTTACAAAATTGAATTCGAATGTTTGCTGGGACAGCAACTAAGCCCGTCGATTAATAGAGCACGCGACCAGCCGACAATTCATATCGGGTACATTACTGTTGCTGGAATTCAGAAATGATTGGGAATTCAAAGTAGAACAGGGGAAGGGCAAGATATGACTCGTCAGTGAGGTACAGTAACAGAAACAGAGACACGGTCGATCAATTAACCGTGCATTGTATGGGTTTGGGTCCGGTTTTCTCTTCTACACTGGATCAATTCTTTCTTCTAATAATGCAATGGCAGAGCTCCTGTCGGTTACCGTCAAAATTAAACACTCTTCTTGTACATATCTCAAACCACCGTTCAGACTTCAGACAGATGTAAAAACAATCCATTTCTTCTACATTTGCAATGAAAGCACTAATTAAGCCCGCAATTAATAAAGCACGCGACCAGCCGACCATCGTATTTCGGGCACACTGCCGGAGTTCAGAAATGATAGGGAATTCAAAGCCAACAGGGAAAAGGGAAAGATATGACTCGTCGGCGAGGTACAGTGACATAAACAGAGACACAGTCGATGGATCATTAGTTGCTGATGTCGGAAAGCACCTGGATATCATAGTAGGAGCACCTTGGCAAAAACACTCGGCGTAGATATCCTTGGGATAGATAATATTTACGCTGCATTAGTTACACGTCTCGATCCACTGAGGAAGCCTTGAAGCGTACCACGGTGGTCTGGATTGATTCCGCGTGCAGAAACGGACAGAGATCCGGCAGAACAAACGGCGCGACCTTCAGCTTCAAGCCTGGTGTCGATGGCGAGGTTTCGTTCAGGAGGTTGTCAGGTCGCCCTCGTTTACTCGGTTCGTGCAGTCCTGAATTGAAACCCCCTTTTGTAAGTTGCAATTAAGCATGGGTGCACGAGCGCGTGGTGGCTGAAAGAGTTGCGTGGTCGTCGTCGTCTATGTCCGCTCACCCGTCACGCGACAGACAGGAACCTGATTTCCATCCATGGTTAGCAACAAATCGACAAACACAAACCCCCTGTTCCCGGACAGACAGAGGAGATGAACCCTGCAGGGGCGGAGCTAGAAAAAAATAACCCTGGCACACAACTTCAACATGTACATGATATATTTTTTTGGAAGTAAAAGATACTCCCTCCGTTTCTAAATGTAAAATGTTTTAGATATTACACATGTTGTCTAGATGCATACTAAAATGGATAAACATACACATGAAGTGTGTCTAGATACATTTGTGTACATATGAATGTAGACAAATGCTAAAACATCATACATTGTGGAACAGAGGGAGTACGAGCTAGAAACAAAGGCGGTCAATATTGGTAAAATAGCAATAATACCTTGGAACCATCAAAAAAAATTGTAAACTACAAAGTAAATTTATTTGATTTCGACTTGGACTAAACCTACATTTGACAGTGAGGTGGATTATGATACTCTTGTATTCCCAAATAAATTTTGACTATTTATTGTTCAATCACCTTTTCTCCTTTTGTAGCTATTTTTACTACATATTTATGAAATTCAGTGCAATAGAAATTGGGAAGTGAATTATCATCGACATGAACATGCGAGTTTGCTTTTCCTTTGAGGAAAACACCCATTGATCATAAAGCTTTGTAGTTGCTATAGAACTACCAACGCAGGTTTTCCCTTTTTGAGAACAATGATGCAGATAAATCGATTTGTTTTTTAGAAATCACTTCGGTGGATAAAAAAACAGATCGGTGGATTTGCTATTGTTGTTGATCCATGGTTCTAGACACCTCATGGCCATGCACACCAGCCCATGTTCAAAGCAGACATATCAGCATTTTGGCCACGGAAATAAGATGCCTGGCTGGATGAATCGTTTCCTGGCTAGATAGCAGCCTTTTCAGGCGTGAATTTTGATGACCCTGGTGCACTCATCCTAACCTAACCTGGTGCACCTACTAATATATAAGAGAATTGCTAGAGCTCAGGCGCCTGAGATTTAGTTAAGTCTCAGTCACCTCTGCCACCGTTGGATATGGGGTGCTAAGATTCGTGTTAAACCTTGTCAGCTGTTCCGCGCAACACGCGAGCGAGGCCTGTACGTGCGTTGTAGTCTGCCTGTGTAAACTTTGGGCCTGTTTCTTTAGTTTGTACCGGCCTGGGCTTTTGTACATTCGTATGGGCCTTTTAGCTTTGTATGCCATCTTTGTTACGATTTTGTTTCTGATTTTATGGTCGATGTATAGGGGATGAAAGAGAATGCTCGTTGTACTCTTAGACCACAGATCTTGTACTTTCTTTAACTTGTAGCCACGTGAGTGATGTTCCTATAGTTTTTCTTTTTCTTTTTCTCATATTTTGATTTTGGATTTTGCGTTTACTCTTTTTATGATCTGTTTAGGTGCACATTTTGAAGTAGTAAGTTGTGCGTTTTTTAGTGAAACTTGGGTTGCACGAATATGCAGTCGGTCACTATGTTTTTCTTGTTTTTCATTTACTGTGTATATGCATTTTTTATTATTATTTTGCTAATTATTTGTCGCCTTTGTAGCCGCTGGATCCACATATGTCAAGATTTGTGCGGATTTTTTTCCTTTTGCGGGAGCGCGTCCGGATTGTCGCTGCGTGATGGAGTGCGTCCGGTTTGTCGTTGTGTGTCAGGACGGGAAAAAGGTGGAAAAGCGGCCCGTTCGTCTATGGGCTTTTTTATTTTTTTCCTTTGAATTTTGGTTTCTAGTTTTTTTATAAGTACGATGGGCCCTTTCGCCGTACGGTCTTATTTGTCCGCATCAAGTATTAGTCATGAAATGAGAAATAAGATTACCCTAAAAAAATAGATAGAAGTTGAGAATGAGAGGAGCATCATCCGGGAGAAAGCCGAGACACGCTTTTGCTTTTTTTTCTTTGTACTTAATTTGTTTTTTCTTCGAATTTTATTTTTATATTTTCCCTTACCGACTCTACATGTTTCATAATTTGACTCTATTTCTTAATTGGTTGTGTAAATCTGTGCACACATCATTGTTTTCTTTGTAAATTATAGTGTGACACATTAAATATTCTTTAGTTGTGATTTTTTGCGTTGTGATTTGTGCTAGCATTGGAGTTGCAAACAGGTTGTCGCTGTGATTTTTATAGATGTAAGTGTGTTGCAACTAAGTTTTTACCAGTTGGAAGTGACTTGCAACTGAGAAAAAAGTTCCTTGGCGTTAAATTGTGCGTCGTGATTCTTACTAGCATGAGAATTGCAAATGGATTGCACCTAAGATTTTATAATTGCAACTGAGAAAAAAACATTATTATTGTTGTGCATTATTGCTATGTGGGCTTTGTTTTTATCTGGACTTTTTTCAGTACTTATTTTTTTATTTTTAATGTTTATTTTTTCACCTAGTTGCATGCTAGGTGCAACTAATGTTTATTTTTTATTCACCTTTTTTAATTTTTATTTTTATTTTTCACCAGTTGCATCCTAGTCGCAACTGGGTATTTTAAGTGTTTTTTTACACAGTTGCATACTAGGTGCAACTAATATTTTTTTCTTAGTGTGCCCCAGTTGCATCCTAGTCGCAACTGGGATTTTTAAGTTTTTTTCACCTAGTTGCATGCTAGGTGCAACTAATGTTTATTTTTCATTCGCTTTTTTTATTTTTTATTTATTTTTCACCAGTTGCATCCTAGTCGCAACTGGGTATTTTAAGTGTTTTTTTAAACAGTTGCATGCTAGGTGCAACTAATATTTTTTTCTTAATGTGCCCCAGTTGCATCCTAGTCGCAACTGGAATTTTTTAAGTGTTTTTTCACCTAGTTGCATGCTAGGTGCAACTATTTTTTTTTACTGTGCCCAGTTGCATCGTAACTTGGATTTATAGTGTTCATTTTTCATTCACCTTTTTCAAAATTATTTTCTTGTTTGTTTTCACCAGTTGCATGCTAGTCGCAATTGGATATTTAAGTGTACCAGTTTTTTATTTATTTTTCGCCAGTTGCATCGTACTTGCAATTGGGATTTTTATTTCATCGTTTTTTTCTGACATGTTACTTGCAACTAGGATTTTATTTGATCGATTTTTGGGATTTTTATTTCATCTTTTTTTTCGGCATGTTACTTGCAACTAGGATTTTATTTGATCGATTTTTTGTTTTTACTCCAGTTGCATGCTACTTGCAACTGAGATTTTTATTTCATCATTTTTTCTTCTTTTTTTCGGCAGTTGCATGCTACTTGCAACTATGATTTTTATTTCATCTATTTTTTTTCATGTTCACCAGATGCATGCTACTTGCAACTAGGATTTTTATTTCATCGATTGTTTCCTTTTTTCGACAGTTGCATGCTACGTGCAACTGGGATTTTTATTTTCATCGATATTTTTTCGCTATGCATGATACTTGTAACTGGGACTTTTATTTCATCAATTATTTTCTTTTTTCACCAGTTGCATGCTACTTGTAAGTAGCACCCTAGTCGCAACTGTGATTTTTTATTCATCAGTTGCATCCAAGTCGTAATTGTGGATTTGTTTTTTTTTCGATTTTACCAGTTGCATCTTAGTCGCAACTATGGATCTTTTTTGTTGATTCACCAGTTGCATCCTAGTCGCAACTGTAGATTTTTTTTGTTGATCCACCAGTTGCATCCTAGTCGTAATTGTGGATTTTTTTTTGTTGATTCACCTGTTGCATCCTAGTCGCAACTTTGGATTTTTTTTTCTAGATTCACCAGTTGCATCATACTCGCAACTGTGGATTTTGTCCCTTGTTTGAATTTTCACCAGTTACATCCTAGTCGCAACTGTATTTTTTGTCCTTTGTTTTGATTCTCACCAGTTGCATCCTAGTCGCAACTGTGTTTTTTTTCCGATTCACATGTTGCATCCTAGTCGCAACTGTGGATATTTTTTTGTTGATTCACCAGTTGCATCCTAGTTGCAACTATGCATTTTTTTTGTTGATTCACCAGTTTACATCTCAGTCGAACTGTGATTTTTTTTTTTTGTCGATTCACGAGTTGCATCCTAGTCGCAACTGTCGATTTTTTTTGTTGATTCACCGGTTTGCATCCTAGTCGCAACTGTGGATTTTTGTCGAATTGCGATATTACCCATAGTCGCAACTAGGATTTTTTTTGAGTGTTTTTTTCACCCAGTTGCATGCTAGGTTGCTAGGTGCAACTTTTTTTTTGTAGTGTGCCCCAGTTGCATAGTAGTCGCAACTGGGAATTATATTTTTCATTCAGCTTTTTCAAAATTATTTTTCTAGTTACACGATAGGTTGTATTTTTTTATTTTTGACCAGTCACATCCTAGTCGCAGCAACTAGGAAATTTTATTTTATTTTTTTCAGCTAGTTGCATGCTTCAGTGAAATGACTAAGCAATTCATGGGTCGACTTATTCTCGCAGTGGGCCTTTTTTGTTTCAGGGACAGGATCAGAACATTTCCAGCCCCAATAACAAATCAAGTACAGAAAAGGAACAACACAAAGCCCAGAGAACTGGCCAGGTAGCAACACACGAACTCTGGCCAGCTCGTTCCGAACAGGATCAACGTACGCTAGCTCGACTGAGACTTAACTATTAACTAAGTCTCAGGCGACTGTGCCCTAGGCGCGCCCTATATATATAACCCAATCGCGACTAATTTTTCCGTTCGACCCTGGTGCCTGTGCACCAGGTAGGGACTACCTAGCTCCGCCCCTGAACCCCTGGGTGATCGGCAACGGCGCGCGGGTGGATGATCGATCGGCAACGGCCATGGCGCGCCACCCGTGCATTGGTTTCTTTCTTCACCATGGCGCGAGCGAGCTAGATTTTGACCGCGCTCCCAACCCCACCACTTCTTCCTCGTCCCTCTGAATCTTTCCCGCTAGCCGTCGCGGTCTTGCCTCCCTTGAACGCTCCCCCTCCCTCCCTCGCTTCCCACGCACTCCACATCGGCGCGAGGTCTTGACTCACTGCCATCCGGGGCCCTTTATCCGCGCCAACCATTAGAAAGGAAGAAAGATTTTGCTCCGTGCTACCTCCAGCAGCAGGTTGCAAGTTGCATTCCGGAGCCGCTTTCGCTCACCAAGTCCCATTATAATACCCAAGCAGCACAAGCAACAAACTCTTGCAGCAGCCTGACACAGAAGCTAAGCTACGCCAAGAGACAAGAAACAGAGAGATACAGCCTTCTTGGTGACCGGGAGCAGATCGATCCATAGAGAGATGAGGACGAGGGTGGCCCTGGAGCCGCTGGCGGAGGAGCCAGGCGGCGACGAGGACTTGTCGTCGCGGCGGCGGTCCGGCCTCCACGCCACGCTGCACCGCTGGGCGCGCCTCCTCTCCGGCACCGCGGCCGACGACGCCCGGCCCGCGGCCGACCTCCGCGTCCTCCTCTCCGTCCTCGCCTGCCCGCTCTCCCCCGTGCCCATCCTGCCGCGCCTCCCAAAGCACGTCGCGTCGTCGGCGCAGTACATCATCCAGCAGTTCAGGGCCACTACGGGGTGCGGCAAGATGGAGGGCGCGGCGGCCAAGAGCATGTACGCGGCCGGCAAGGTGCGGCTGGCCATGCTGCACGACCCCGCCGGCGGGGGAGCGGCGGCAGCTCCGGCAGGCGGGCGGTGCCACGAGGGCAGCTTCGTGGTGTGGCAGCTCGCGCCCGGCATGTGGATCGTCGAGATGGCCGTGGCCGGGCACAGCGTCGCCGCGGGAAGCGACGGCCGCGTCGCTTGGCGCCGCACGCCATGGCTCGGCGCGCACGCCGCGCGCGGTGGCTCCCGCCCTCTCCGACGCGCCCTCCAGGTTGGCATCCTCATTCTCGTGCACGCCCACGATGCCATTCCTTCCTGCATGTCGATCGTGATGCCATGTTCCTTTTCTTGCATCTCGCATCTTTTTCCCCTTTATCGCGTCGCCTTTAATTACCATCACCGGCCATGGCGGCATGGCACCGCATGCCTCGCATGCACTCTGTTCTTACTAGCAGCGGCAGCTCTGTAGCTAGCCTGGCTGGCCCATGACAGGTCGGCCCCACGCGTCTTCCACCTCTGCTTGCTTTCCTCATTATATCTTGCTTTCCTGCATGCTGTTTTCGCTCTGCATCTGTGCCATGAGGAAATGAGAAAGATCCACTAAATAATGAGTAGGAAGAATCTTTGTTCAAAAGCAGTTGGATATGTAGTAGCACCCGAGTATGCTCACTGTACTGCATAGTTGTTATCTTGGGATCCGGAGCTGGTAGCACACCACAACAGCACAAGCATGCCACACTGTTCGTGTCATTATTGACGCTGCATGCTTCCCTCATAATCCCTTTGTGTTTAGACAGAGATCCATGTCTTGTTTGACTTGGCTGCAAGGCATTAGGTAGTTGAAATTTGAAAGTAGCTTGCCTTTGCCTAGCTTGCCTCACATGGGACTTAAAATATTTGCTGTTATCTTTGATAAAGCGCCTAGTGGGAGATGTCTAAATGTTTGATCATCAGCATGTGTGATGTGAGCTCACTCACTAGAATACCATAGATTAGCTGTTTTTCTATAGGATTATTATCTTGAGCAACTTGACAACCAGAGATACTGGTCATTCATGAATATCAGAAGCACACATGTTTCTGTGCGAGTGAGATTTGCTTAGGATACGTTCAACTTTGCTGAACAACTTGGAAATCAGAATACCACTGCTTTTGTACATAAAAATTTCTCTTTCACGTTTTTCAGAAATTTACATCTGATTCTGACCGATCAAACTGTGTTCCGGTCTACCAAAGGAAATCTGAACAATAGATCTTGTGATTTTATTTATTAAGCCAGATTATCTTTTTGCTAGCTGCTAGCTAGGTAGTCAGTTTGTATTCTGAGAGAAGCTAGCCCAACCAACTTGGTAAATTTTCATTTGATGCTGGAACTATGATCTGATTCCAGAAATCTTCATACTTACCAAACATTTTAATTAACTATGTAGAGTAGCTCATGCCTCGGAAGGTCTACCTGTCTCTATGTTGGATCTGTGCGGCGCTAATTAGATAACTAGTCAAGTCGTTAGTTTAGGCAAACCGCTAGCTCCACTTGAGAATGGACTTGGCTGACTAATTAGGGAGACCTAGTTGAGCAATTAGCCAGGTTTTGGTCTCGAAAATACATGGTTCTGAACTTTTGATGAGAGCACGGATGAGTGCTAATTATTGTTCACAATTGGGCATAATTGCGCATATTTGTGCATTTGTTGCCTCTTGCCTCTGCTATCTCACTTCATGACTAGAGCAGGTTTCAACAAGGTTGGCCTACTTAAAGAAAACATTTGTGCTGGTGGCTCGTACGGATGCGGCATACATATACATGCTCTTAGCTGTTCGTACCAGAGAAAAGATCGCACAGTTGTGCTTAATTTATGGGCACTGCATTTCTATATCAACATCGTCCTATGCTCCATGTTAATTAACTAGTAAGTAACATGTTCTTACCTAAGCCAAAATGCTGGCAGGACACAGATTATGCACTTCCTGTTCGCCAGCCTCACTGGATTAATTCGTATGAATTTTTGAGACATCTATCACTTTATTTGTGTGAATTAGGTAGCTGCATAATTTGCTTTATCCAATTGGAGCAATGACATAAAAAACTGCATATTAGTGCTTTGGACTTTGGGAAACTTATATGAGTTGCTATCAATTCTTAGCAACCTGACCAGCCCATATCTACTTCAGTTTCAGTAGATTGCTTTCGTTAAACAACTCACGGTGATGATAGTGCTAGAATATCCTCAGATTTTCCAGAAATTGCTGGTCCAAAAGCACCAAACACTGACATTCTATCCATATTTGCCAACTAGCAAAGCAGAGTTATCTGCCCAAGTCCCTGACATCCCATTTCTACGACTGCATCAGTGTCCACACGATGGACTAGATGCAGAATTGCAGACTGCACTGGTAATCCTTAAGCAGTGCACATGTGACTTGTGTCGTGGTCACTGACTGATTTACAGCGTTAGCCGAACTCATGATCACTGTAAGACAAAGAAATAATATTCTGATTCTGTATATTCGCTGATGAATTTTGCTCACGCATGCAGGGCCTTGACCCAGTGATGATCGCGTCCATCTTCTCGACGGCGGAGCACGCCGGCGAGAAGCTGGTGGACGGTGAGGACTGCTTCGTGCTGCGCCTTGACGTGGGCCCCTCGACACTCTCCAGCTGGAGCGACGGCACAGCGGAGGTCATCCGGCATGGCCTGACGGGGTTCTTCAGCCAGCGGAGCGGCCTCCTGGTGCGCCTAGAGGACTCGCAGCTCACGCGAATCCAGTCCCCCGGCGCCGCCGCAATGTACTGGGAGACCACCATCGCCTCCACGCTCGCCGACTACCGCACCGTTGACGGCACAGGCGTCGCCGTCGCTCACGCGGGGCGCTCCACGGCGTACCTCGCACGGTTCGGCGTCGGCGTGCGCGCGGCCCGGGTGGTGACGCGGATGGAGGAGACTTGGACGATAGATGACGTGGCGTTCGACGTTCCCGGGTTAGGGCCGGACGCGTTCATCCCGCCGGAGGAGGTCAGAGGAGCCATTTCTACGACGCCATGGCCGCCGGCGGCAAGTGAATTTACCACGGTCTGCAAGGCTCAACTGAGTGTAACATGTAGTAGTGTTTAGTTTTACACACCGTGTGTACGTGTCAACCATTTGTTTGTCACTGCGGCGTAAAAAACGCGCATGTACATATGTGAACCTGAGTAACCTAAAAAAAATCAGAGTTTGTAAGCATCAGTGAAAGTAGTTGCTGTAAAATTCCAATGTCTTGAGATGAACACCTTGATTTTACATGACGCATACCCACATTATAAAGAGCCTCTCTGCTTGTGGTTGATCAGATATTCAGATTGCTGTAAAACGATGAATCAAGGTTCATATCTCCATAGTGTTGTTTTGTACCTTGCTTAGGTGGAAACGTTCTTCCGGAGACTACTCACCTTACACGGCTTCATGTATACGTAAACCACTTACTTTTCGTTTTTATAGATTTTTTTTAAAAAAAAACTAACTTTTCGTTTTCGTGTAGTACGTTTGCAGATAGGTCAAAATCCAACAAACTGGATTAATACCAATTCTGACTATCCAAGTCCACAAGTCACTAATTGCTTGGTATATATTTGTCGACAGAACATATTGATATAAAAAAGATACCAATTATATCAGGCCAATGTAACAAAAAATTATCAAAAAAATCAAGATTTCACCCAAGTGATCAACGACTCTCCCCATTGGGAACGAGCCAACACCATCTGAAACACCCGGACATGTATGGTTCTCCAATAGCAATGCCTAAAACTAATACACAAGCGTCCTCGTCACCCAGTCTAATAAACCACATGGTAAGACCATATAAGTTTTCACCCTCGATTAATTCGAACTCTCTAGACAATGCCTTCAACAAGGAACAACCACAAGGACGTCATTGCTCGGTAAACCAATTAAGATAGGTCTGGAACTCAAGACTCGACACTTCAAAAGTACCACAAAAAACAATATCTTCGTGTGATGTTGTCTCCTTTATATAATGGTGCAATAACCGATCACTAGACTCATAGTCGCCACACATAGGATTTTGTCGAGGACACCGTCTCACAAACGAAACCGTTTTTGCACAACCAAATTTGAAGTATCGACTACATCCCATACCATTCCACACCTCTGCCATTATTTGGTAATCTCGAATTCGAAAAGAGCCACTTAGATCCTTTGGTCTTTCGGGAACGACCTACTTGATATTCATCCCAGCATAGCACCCATGATGATCGCGGCATTGATGTCGTGATAAACGTGCCTGATAGTGCTGACAATGTGGGTTTTCGGGACGCGGCACCTGAACCGCACGACAAAATCAAATCTTTGCCATGGGGAGATGGATAGGACGCACACATACAGTTCACTGTGTTGGAGATATGCCCTAGAGGCAAATAAATAATAAGTATTTATCGCATTATCTCATTAAGTTTATAATTAGTTTTATACCATGCTATAACTGTATAATCGGAATTGTTAATACACGTGTGGTATGTAAACAAACCAGAGTCCCTAGTTAAGCCTCTATATAAACTAGTCCATCAGTCAATGGATGATCGTGATTTCCCAATCATATTGATTCATAACAGTTGATGATGGAGTCATTTTATTAGTAGAATAATTTGATGGACATTACCCACCAAAGTATTGCAATAGGATTGTATCACTGAGTTCAACACTGCAATAGGAGAGTGACGTGATAGCACATTCCTTAGACCGTGAGATTATATCAAGTCGCTACTTCTGGAAGATACTTTGATCGCATCAAACGTCATATCTTATATAGTGTGACAATAAAGGTGACACTTTCGGGTATTGAAAGGAAGTAGTCGGGGCGAGTGATCAAGAGCGGGATTTATTCAACCGTGTGATGGAAAGATACTCTGGACCCACTCGGTGAGATTATATCTGTAAAGCTGCGCAGTGTATGACTAGATCATTGGAGATATAATATCACGGAACGAGTTAAATAACTCTTGTCGGTAACGAGATAAAACACAACATAGGATGTTGACGATCGTATCTCGGACAAAGGTAGTATCGATGGAACAAATGGAATGAACATATCATGTTAACGGTTCAACGACGATTTATTCTGGAATGCATAGGGGCCGTCACAGTCATCCAGGGCTCCCTGACGGTCATTGGCGAGCGAAGGGTCCCGACCATGTCTGGAGTATTCCCGAACCGTAGGGTGACACACTTAAGGTCTTAACGACGCTTGAAGAATGTTTTGGAAACATCGGAATTATTTAGGTATAGAGAAAAGAGGTTCCGAAAAAGTTCCGACAAGAGCGGAAGAGTTCCGGGGAAGACCGAAGTAAGTTCGGAGTGGTCTGGAAATTGTTTCGGAGTCACGGGAGATTAAATAGTATGTTAATATATTAATTATGAAATTATATATTTATATTAATTTAATATTTAATAAAAAGGAGAAAAAGGGGCAGCCCACCTAAATGGGCCAAACCCCGGACGGAAAGGTCTAGGAGGGGGCTGACCTCCTTGAGGAGGTGGTGCGGCTGGGCCATGGGGCCCACCCGACCACCATGGGGCGCGGCCAGGCCCTCCATGGCCGGCGCACCACCCCCCTCCCTCTCCCTTTTGTTTAGGCCCACATGGACAACTTGAGGAGAGGTGCAACCCCTCTCCTCTAATAAATAGGAGGCCGGATTAATTGAGAAAATACACAATAAATCCATGAATTAATTCCGGTTAGCCTAGGCTTCTCCCTTTGTCCACTTCCACCCTCTCCGTCTCACGGCGTATGCGGTCCCATGTTTGGACTGCGTATACGTGAGACCTATATACGCAGTACACCGTTGTGCTGCGGGATTCCACCCAAAGTTCTCGCTTCCGCTATCTCGGCTGGATCGGGAGCCCGGAGGTCATCGTCAAGGTCCGTACGTGTGCAAGTACTCCGAGGTGCCGTACACTCAGGTTCGGCACCCGAGCATCGTCGTCGCGCTGCTCCTTATTCGTCGTGCCAAGTTCTTCGCGACCTTGAGGTCGGCTACGTACGTCTTTGATATGTCTCAAATGTATCTATAATTTTTGATGTTCCATGCTTGTTTTATACCAATTGCTACATGTTTTGCATCTACTTTATATCACTTTTATACATTTTTTGGGACTAACCTATTAACAAGATGCCGAAGTGCCAGTTCCTGTTTTCTGCTGTTTTTGTATTCCAGAAAAGCTAGTCTGGAAATATTCTCGGAATTGGACGAAACTACACGGGGTCCCTATTTTACCAGAACACACCTGACGGACCAAAGGAGCAGAGGAGGGCCACGGGGCCCCACACGCTAGGGCGCGGGCCCCCCCTGCCGCGCCCTAGGGTGGTGTGGGCCCCACGGGGTCCAGCCCCGCCCTTTCGCCTACTTATTCCCCCCGACGCGAAAACCCTAAGTACCTGAGCAAATATCCACGAAAAGTTCCAGAGACGCCGCCGCCGTCAACCCTAGCTCGGGAGGGTTCAGAACCTCTTCCCGGCACCCTGCCGGAGAGGGGAATCGTCACCGGAGGCTTCTACATCGCCATGCCTGCCTCCGGAGTGATGCGTGAGTAGTTCATCCTTGGACTACGGGTCCATAGCAGTAGCTAGATGGTTGTCTCTCCACTTTGTGCCATCATGTTTAGATCTTGTGAGCTGCCCTACATGATCAAGATCATATTATTGTAATGCTACATGTTGTGTTTGCTGGGATCCGATGAATATTGAATATTATGTCAAGTTGATTATCAATCTATCTTATATGTTATTTAAGATCTTGCATGCTTTCCGTTACTCGTAGATGCTTTGGCCAAGTAGATGCTTGTAACTCCAAGAGAGAGTATTTATGCTAGATAGTGGGTTCATGCCTCCGTTTAACCTGGGACAGTGACAGAAAGTTCTAAGGTTGTGGATGTGCTGTTGCCACTAGGGATAACCTAACGATGCTATGTCCACGGCATATGTGTTTGTTTACATTACGCACTTTACTTAATGCAATTATCCGTTGCTTGCAACTTAATACCAACGGGGGACTCGGATGACAACCCGGCGGTGGATTATTAGTCATAGATGCTGTTGGATAACGGTCTATGTATTATGTCGTAATGCCCAATTAAATATCATAGTAGTCAACATGTCATGTATATGCATTGTCATGCGCTCACTATTCGTCAATTGCCCAGCTGTAATTTGTTCACCCAACATGTTAGTTATCTTTTATGGAGAGACACCACTAGTGAACTGTGGACCCCGGTCCATTCTTTTACACTGATTAAACAACCACAAACTGCAAACTGTTCCTTTTTCATTCTCTGCAATTTAATACTCATTTTCCACACCATACGTTTAATCCTTTGTTTTCAGCAAGCCGTGAGATTGACAACCTCACTGTTTCGTTGGGGCAAAGTAGTTTGATTGTGTTGTGTGCAGATTCCACGTTGGTGATCGTATTGCGCCGTGCGAGCACCACAACCTTCTGAAGAGTTGCTGCTCCTACTGGTTCGATAACCTTGGTTTCTTTCTGAGGGAAAACTTGCTGCTGACTACATCATACCTTCCTCTTGGGGTCTCCCAACGAACGTGTGTTCACGTCATCAAGCTATTTTTCTGGCGCCGTTGCCGGGGAGACAGCAGTCTTCTGCAAGGGGAGTTTCACGCTTCCAATCTCTTTACTTTGTTTTTGTCTTGCTTAGTTTATTTTATTTTATCTTGTTTGCTTTCAATTATCAAAAACACAAAAAAATTAGTTACTTGCATCTAGTTTACTTTCAAGTTATTTTCTGTCTGTTTTTATTCTGCTAAAATGAGTACTCCTGAGAACACTAAGTTGTGTGATTTCACTAGCACGAACAACAATGATTTCATATGCACACCTATTGCTCCACCTGCTGCTTCAGCAGAATTTTATGAAATTAAACCTGCACTTTTAAATCTTGTTATGAAAGAGCAATTTTCTGGTGTTAGTACTGATGATGCTGCTGTTCACCTTAATAACTTTGTTGAACTTTGTGAAATGCAAAAGCTCAAGGAAGTAGATGGTGATATTATTAAACTGAAACTTTTTCCTTTCTCCTTGAGAGGACGTGCTAAAGAATGGTTGCTATCTTTGCCTAGAAATAGTATTGATTCATGGACTAAATGCAAAGATGCTTTTATTGGAAAATATTATCCTCCTGCTAAGATTATTTCTTTGAGAAGTAGCATAATGAATTTTAAGCAATTTGATAATGAACATGTTGCTCAAGCATGGGAGAGAATGAAATCATTGGTTAAAAATTGTCCCACTCATGGACTGACTACTTGGATGATCATCCAAACCTTCTATGCAGGATTAAATTTTTCTTCAGGAATTTATTGGATTCGGCCGCTGGAGGTACCTTTATGTCCATCACTTTGGGTGCTGCAACAAAGCTTCTTGATGATATGATGATTAATTATTCTGAGTGGCACACCGAGAGAGCTCCAACAGGTAAGAAGGTAAATTCTGTTGAGGAAACCTCTCCTTGAGTGCCAAAATTGATACTATTATGTCTATGCTTGCAAATGGTCAAACACATGTTGATCCAAATAATGTTCCTTTAGCTTCTTTGGTTGCTCAAGAAGAGCATGTTGATGTGAACTTCATTAAAAATAATAATTCAACAACAATGCTTATAGGAATAATTTTGGTAATAGCAATTATAGGCCCTATCCTTCTAATAGTGGCAATGGTTATGGAAATTCCTATAGTAACTCCTACAACAATAATAAGAGTGTACCCTCGATCTTGAAGTTATGCTTAAGGATTTTATTAGTACACAAACTGCTTTCAATAAAACTGTTGAGGAGAAATTTGGGAAAATTGATGTGCTTTCCTCTAAAGTTGATAGTCTTGCTCTTGATGTTGACTTGTTGAAACTAAAGAACATGCCTCATGATGTTAAAGAGAGCAAAACTCTCAATGCTATACAAGTTAAAATTGATAACAATGTGAGGATGTTAGCTGAATTGCATGCTAGATGGGAAAGAGAGGATGAAATTGCTAGAAAGAATAATATTGCTAGAGTTTATACTATTACTACTTCTGAAAATGCTTCAAACTCAAGTGTTAACAAACCTCCTACCATTAATGGCAAGATATTGGTGTTGGTAATGTTTCCACTTCTATTGCAAAATGTCCTAAATTGCCTGATAACTCTGAAACTGTCCTTGATAAAGATGCTGAAATTTCTAGCAATAAGGAAGATAATAACTCCATTACTTTTGATATAATGACTTTGATTTTGATGGTTGCAATATTTCTGAAGTAATTAAGTTCTTGCAAAAGCTAGCTAGAAGTCCTAATGCTAGTGCTATAAACATGGCTTTTACTAAACATATTACTAATGCTCTCATGCAAGTTAGGGAAGAGAAATTAAAACATGAAGCTTCTATCCCTAGGAAGTTAGAAGATGGTTGGGAGCCCATCATTAAATTGAAATTGAATGACTTTGATTGCAATGCTTTGTGTGACCTTGGTGCTAGTATTTCTGTTATGCCTAAAAGATTATATGATATGCTTGATTTAGCACCTTTGGAAAATTGTTACTTGGATGTTCACCTTGTGATTCTACTATTAAAAAACCTTTGGGAAGAATTGATGATGTTCTTATCATGGTTAACAACAATTATGTCCCCGTTGATTTTATTGTCTTGGATATTGATGCAATCCATCATGCCCTATTGTGCTGGGAAGACCTTTTCTTAGACTGTAGGTGCTATTATTGATATGAAAGAAGGGAATATAAAATATCAATTTCCTCTCAAGAAAGGTATGGAACACTTTCCTAGGAAGAAGATTAAGCCACCTTATGATTCTATTGTTCGAACAAATTACAATGTTGATGCTTCTTCACTTGGTAATACTTGATGCATGCTTTGTGCCTAGCTAAAAGGCGTTAAAGAAAAGCGCTTATGGGAGGCAACCCATTATTTTTTCTGCAATTTTTCTTTTATTGAGTCAAGGAGTTTTTACTTCTGTAGCAACTCCTTTGTATCTTTATTTTCTCGCATTGTTGTGCCAAGAGTAGCCTCTAATGATAAGATGATGCTTAATTTTGATTGCTGCGCAGAAACAGATTTTTGCTGTTCACTGTACGAAATTCCTAAAATCACCAGATTGTTAATTAAATCTGAAATTTTTGTGCGTAATCTTTATGAATGTCTGAAACTTTCATTAGTTCAGAGTTTTCGATCTGAGCGTCGTAAGTGCCTCGAAAAAATTCGTCTTTGCGGACTGTTCTGTTTTAGACAGATTATGCCTTTTTATTTTGCATTCTCTCTTTTACTAGTGTTGAGTGAAATTCTTTTTTGGGTGGAAGAGCTTCACATAACATCAGTGGCTGTAGCTAATGTTTAAAGTAACAAATCATATTGCGTCTTTATAGAACATGTGAATTTTTGATTATGCACTAACCCTCTAATGAGATCTACTTTGAGTTTGGTGTGACGGAAGTTTTCAAGGGTCAAGAGAGAAGGATGATATAATAGGATCAAGAAGAGTGAAGAGCTTAAGCTTGGGGAGGCTCCCATGGATCTCCCCAGCATATTTCAAGAAGACTCAAGCGTCTAAGCTTGGGGATGCCCAAGGCATCCCCTTCTTCATCGTCAAAATTATCAGGTCATCTCTAGTGAAACTATATTTTAATTCTTTCACATCATATGTGCTTTTCTTGGAGCGTCTGTGTGCTTTTATTTTCAGTATTGCACTTTTATTTTCAATAAAGCTTGACTGGACCCTAGCATTCTTGATTGGGAGAGAGACACGCTCCGCTTTTTCATGAGAATACTCCTATTCTTCACTTATATTTGTTGAGTATTCATATCTAGCGCTGTTCAGCTTTTAGCTCTTGTTTTCATGTATCTCTTGTCAGAGCTATTAGCTTTCTTTTGTAGAAAGTACTCTCTTGCTTCACTTATATTTGTTTGGAGAGTTGATGAAATAAATTGATTGGTGTTTGGTTGGTTCAGAAAATGTTGCATGTGGTAATTGGTATAAGGAAAAACTTGCTTAATCTTGTAGATCACTAATGGATAACTTGATGCTTGTCAATTGTTTTGAGTTAACAAGTAGATCATGATTAAATTGTGCATCACATGAGTTAAGCCTATTAGTGAAGAACTACCGTAAAGCTTGTTGAAAATTTGGTTTGCATCGGTGGTATCTCTAAGGTCTAGATATTTTCTAATAACAGGGTTTGGTTAACAAGGAAGACGGTATGAAGTCTTATAACGTTTGCAATATGTTTGTCATATAAAACTTGGTGTACGGGTTGATATTCTTGTTTGCTTACATAACCTTGCTAGCCTAAACTCTGTACTGAGAGGGAATGCTTCTCGTGCATCCAAATCCTTGAGCCAAAATCCATGCCATTTGTGTCCACCATAACTACCTATATGTGGTATTTCCTTGCCACTCCAAGTAAATTTTTCATGTGCTACCTTTAAATTATTCAAAATGTTATTATTCCCTTTTTGTGTCAATGTTTACTAGCTCATGAGGAATTAGTGTGGTTATTCTTTATTCTATTTGTCGATGGACTTTTACACCTGGACTAGTGGCATATACATCCGCTTATCCAATAACTTGCAAAAAGAGCTGGCAACGGGGTGCCCAGTCCCAATTAATTACAACTTTAACCAATTAATTCTCTTCACACTTTTGCCCTGATTCATCAGTAAGCAATGACAAACAGTGAAATACCTGAATGTGTGTAAACCAAAGAGAAAGAGGGATGATCTGCCTTGCTGGTAGAAATAACGTCCTTCATGGGAGCCGCTCTTAAAAGTCCGTTCGACAGGTAGAATACTGTTCTCACCCGCTACCATTCGTTGACAATTAACAAACACCTCTCAAAAATAGATACTCCTCCATGGTATGTGATTGATGGAAGGCACCCGAGGATTCGGTTAGCCATGGCTTGTGTTAGCAAGGTTGGGAGGAGTATCAAATATTTTATGCAATCTCTATATGCTTTCAAAAACCTAAAAGCTCTAGCACATGATTTAATCCCTGCTTCCCTCTGCGAAGGGCCTTTCTTTTACTTTTATGTTGAGTCAGTTTTCCTATTCTTTCTGTCTTCCACAAGCAAACACTAGTGTCAACTTTGTTACAACATGCGTTATATGCAATGTATTGGACTTGTTATACTACTTTGTGTTGACAATATCCATGAGATAAATATGTTGAAAGTTGAAGCAAATGCTGAAACTAAATTCTTCCTTTGTGTTGATTAAATACCTTTTATTAGAAACTATTGCTTTATGAGTTAACACTTATGCAAAACTGTTTGATGCTTGTCTCGAAAGTACTATTCATGAAAACGTTTAGCTTGTGTGATTCATTGTTTACTCATTATCTATTTGGTAGCAAATTATAGACCATTGACTTGGATCACTTCATTCATTTACATGTGCCTTGCAATATTATATGATCAAGATTATGATGTAGCATGTCACCTCAAAAATTATTTTGTTTTTATCGTTTACCTACTCGAGGACGAGTAGGAACTAAGCTTGGGGATGCTGATACGTCTCAAACGTATCTATAATTTTTGATGTTCCATGCTTGTTTTATACCAATTGCTACATGTTTTGCATCTACTTTATATCACTTTTATACATTTTTTGGGACTAACCTATTAACAAGATGCCGAAGTGCCAGTTCCTGTTTTCTGCTGTTTTTGTATTCCAGAAAAGCTAGTCTGGAAATATTCTCGGAATTGGACGAAACTACACGGGGGTCCCTATTTTCCAGAACCACCTGACGGACGAAGGAGCAGCAGAGGAGGGCCACGGGGCCCCACACGCCAGGGCGCGGGCCCCCCTGCGCGCCCTAGGGTGGTGTGGGCCCCTCGGGGGTCCAGCCGCCGCCCTTTCGCCTACTTATTCCCCCCGACGCGAAAACCCTAAGTACCTGAGCAAATATCCACGAAAAGTTCCAGAGACGCCGCCGCGTCAACCCTAGCTCGGGAGGGTTCAGAACCTCTTCCCGGCACCCTGCCGGAGAGGGGAATCGTCACCGGAGGCTTCTACATCGCCATGCCTGCCTCCGGAGTGATGCGTGAGTAGTTCATCCTTGGACTACGGGTCCATAGCAGTAGCTAGATGGTTGTCTCTCCACTTTGTGCCATCATGTTTAGATCTTGTGAGCTGCCCTACATGATCAAGATCATATTATTGTAATGCTACATGTTGTGTTTGCTGGGATCCGATGAATATTGAATATTATGTCAAGTTGATTATCAATCTATCTTATATGTTATTTAAGATCTTGCATGCTTTCCGTTACTCGTAGATGCTTTGGCCAAGTAGATGCTTGTAACTCCAAGAGAGAGTATTTATGCTAGATAGTGGGTTCATGCTCCGTTTAACCTGGGACAGTGACAGAAAGTTCTAAGGTTGTGGATGTGCTGTTGCCACTAGGGATAACCTAACGATGCTATGTCCACGGGCATATGTGTTTGTTTACATTACGCACTTTACTTAATGCAATTATCCGTTGCTTGCAACTTAATACCAACGGGGGACTCGGATGACAACCCGGCGGTGGATTATTAGTCATAGATGCTGTTGGATAACGGTCTATGTATTATGTCGTAATGCCCAATTAAATATCATAGTAGTCAACATGTCATGTATATGCATTGTCATGCGCTCACTATTCGTCAATTGCCCAGCTGTAATTTGTTCACCCAACATGTTAGTTATCTTTTATGGAGAGACACCACTAGTGAACTGTGGACCCCGGTCCATTCTTTTACACTGATTAAACAACCACAAACTGCAAACTGTTCCTTTTTCATTCTCTGCAATTTAATACTCATTTTCCACACCATACGTTTAATCCTTTGTTTTCAGCAAGCCGTGAGATTGACAACCTCACTGTTTCGTTGGGGCAAAGTAGTTTGATTGTGTTGTGTGCAGATTCCACGTTGGTGATCGTATTGCGCCGTGCGAGCCACCAACAACCTTCTGAAGAGTTGCTGCTCCTACTGGTTCGATAACCTTGGTTTCTTTCTGAGGGAAAACTTGCTGCTAACTGCATCATACTTTTTCTTGGGGTCTCCCAATGAGCGTGTGATTCACGCCATCAGTCTTCATCAGCAACGCTTGTCCAGGAGCGTATTTCCTGCTCATCGGTCTACGAGGGTACGTGTCCGATAACTTCTCCATTATAGCATTACTAGATAGATAGATCCTGGCTAGTTTTCAGTGTTGCGATAGTAAGAAAAATTATTTTTTTTGGTACGAACCCCATCAGTGGTATCAGAGCCGATCTACGCGTAGTATTGCTGGTACGGTTAGAACACATGTTGTATGTGGGCATCGATTCTATAATTGTTACCCTCTCGCGTGCACTTTCTTATGTTGTCGGCATCGAGTTTATGAAGCGGCCCGGACCGAACTTACGCGTACACTTACGTGAGACTGGTTCTGCAACTGACATATGGCTTGTACCATATATGCGGTTAGCGGATGTTTATTTCTCTCTTTAGATGGCTTAGCATTTTCAATGGAGGTCCCTGAAAGGGTGTAATAGAGACAATTATTTAATCGCTGTTGTGGTTGTCTATTCGTATGCAAGAAACGGTTCTCCACAAAAGACCTAGCAGCCGCGTAAAACATGCAAAAGTTAAAGTAGAGAGTGTCTAACTTTGTTGTGTAGTGGGGCATTTTAATATGACATGGTTACGGTAAGTTTTATGTTATCGGAGGCAAAAGGTGGCGCCGTAGATTCGGAGCACCGCCGGGGGCGCGCCATGGAGACCAAAGCACGAGGCCATGTCATATCGCACTTCATTACATTATTTTGATATTGTTTGTTGTGTGTGCATCCTATTTGATTGCTTATATTAAGATATACAACGGTAGCAATAATAGAATGATCCCTAATTAAATACCAAAATTGTGCTCTCCCTTAGTGTGCACCACCAATAAAGTTCTATGTTACGGGGTACGCCGCATTGCAGTTACACTCGTCTCTTCGTTCGCATACAGTGGGTGTAAGCCACGTTGCACACGCAAATACACTAAGGTCAGATTGGCGAGCCTACTATGTACAGACATAGCCTCGGAACACGAGAGATCGAAAGATCGAGCATGAGTCGCATGATTGTTGCGATTGGTACTTCGTTGCCTACCTTTGAAATTATGTTGTCGGCCTTGTTGATGGGGGGCAGTGTAGTTGATTAGGATCGTGTAATCACTAAGACTTTTTTAAGGATGATTTTGTTAGTGGAGTGTGTTTGATAATGTGATTATAAAATAAACTCATATTATTATAAACTTAGCCTTATCCGTTCTTTGGAAATTATCTCTGTAGATCATGCCTTACCCTAAGGAAGAAAGTCTTGAGTTCAATCATTTTATTAGAAAGGGAAATCTCCGAAACGATGGATCCAACTTCATGACGTGGTACAGAAACCTGAAAGGCGTCCTCTACCAAAACGACATTTCTTACGTGAAAGAAGAATTCTGAGGAGATAAACCAGGAAACTCCGCAAGTGCAGAGGCGAAAGAAGACTTTCGTCAGCGTCGTGACATTTTCATGAGTGTTCAATACACGATGTTTGGCTGCATGGATCATGAGTTGAAAATTGAGTTTCGCCACATGGAACCTTTTGTGATGATAAATGCTCTTAAAAATTGGTTTGTAGACCGAGTGAAACTTGGGCAGTTCAAGCAGTGGATAATTTTCTTTCACTCAAGATGGAAGAACATACCTGCTTGGAAACACATTTGTGTAGGATGTTTGACATTCACGATGATCTCATAAATATGTGCGGTTACTGGATGGCGGATACTTTTGCAATACAAGCAGTGTTGCGTTCTCTACCTCCTAGCAATAAGGAGCTTGTCGATGAATATGTGATTAAGAGTGAATCACTCCTCTTCAATGATTTCCTGGTTGAAATCAAAGATGTGAAGGTGGAACCCATTGAAGGAGAAATTGATGACACGCAAGGTATATTTGATATACAAGTTATAATTGTTATTTCTTGCACTTGTTAATATTAAAGTATTTGATGCTTATGTTCTGTTTTATTGAAACAGCACCAGAATATAACAGGATAGTTGCAGAGTACGACATGATGTTGCGGAATGATGGCAAGCAAAATGGTTGATGGCCGAGGAGTTTCACGCCCATAGTTATCAGTTTTTATTAGTAATTTTTTGAATAAGAGTTTTTGTAATCGATTTTGAGAGTGAATGTAATAAGTGTGTCTTGCATTCGGTGAGACAAGTTATTCATATTTGTAAGGGAACAAGCAAGTTTTTTATTATGAATAAAGTTTCTTATGGTCACATTTCGATTATGAACAAGTTATTCGTGTATTAATCTCAATGATAGCGCAGTGGATATAAATGCTAAAATAAATATCCTAAGTCAATAATTAAATACACTACCGAATTTTTAATCATATTAATGTTGCAAATATTTTGGATATTTTGATCTTGTGCATTTGCATACGTTATGTCTAATGAGACATGATGATTGAAAATATTGATATGTCAATATGAGAAGAAATTTAATTTGAAATCATACAAGATGATTGTTAAATTAAATTGAGTAGTGAAAATTATAATTGAAACCTTTATTGTATGTCTAAGTAAATAAAAGGTATTTGCTAATAAAAAATACAGTTTCTGAAATTATTTGATTAGATCAAAAGGATTTTTCAGAGAAAAGGAGGATATAAAATCGGGTCTTTATAATTGGATTATAATAACAAAGATTTTAAAGATTTATTTTATCATAAAAGACTTGTGAAATTTCGGTTCACAAATTATAATAATACATCAAACATGTTGATTTATATAAACATTACAATCATACTCTATTTTGAATAAAGTATGGTCTTAAAAGGTATCTCTTAAAAGTTTAGACGTTACGTAGAATGTTTTTATTAGAATTAGTAAACTCCTTATTTTGAAATCTTCACCTAAAATCCGTATGAACGACAATATAGATAAGTGTCGTGGTTTATAGGATTATATGATAATACGAAACTATATACGAAATAGTTCTTTGTAAAATATTCATAAGAATGAATATATATTTCATATGGCGAACACCGACAAGGGCAAAACTAGTATTGCTAACTTGGTGATTTATTGAAAAACAAGTTTTCAAGAAAGGATATGGAATAAAGTAAAATCTTGAATGAGGTAATTGACCTTGTTCGCATTATGTGAGAGATAATGTTTTCGGAACATGTCCCGGTGACAAAAACTCTACAGATGGAAATGAAAAATGATGATAAAAGATCATAATGTTTTCAAATAAGGAGCTTTTTATAAATAGTAGGCATTAAGAATGTTTTCTGTCCGGTCACAGATTAATATTCATGAGGTAATGATCTTGTTACTAGAACAAGGGATACCTAGAAATACAAAGAAATTAAGGTGATACCAAATTCGAATCATGACTAATGAGTCATAAATCCAAAAGGTTGCATTTAAGATTATGATAGTAAACGTTGCTTGAATCTTATTAAGTAAAAGGTTATTGATTTTTCACATGACAGGTTGTGTGAAAAGAATGAAACTATGAGAAAGACATAAAGCTAATTTTGTCATAAAGAATGTCTTGGACAAAATCAAAATTATTTAACTACATTTGATGTAGACATGCCTAAGTCTATTGGTTTAGTATTAGACAAGTATAATACATCGTATTTGGAATTTTCGAATTGATGAATGATCAAGGATTTCGGTTTTGACCGAAATATCGAAAGAAATTATATCTGTATAATTTAAGTGGGAGTAGGACAGCTCACCATATTAATACGTAAGTGACATATTATTAAGTGGGAGCTTGTGGGCTACACAATATGAGATGTAATTGACATTTTGAGTGGGAGCATCATAAGTTACACAATCTCAAATGTACTTGATATTTTGAGTGGGAGCTTGGTCAGGTGCTTATATGTGAATGACATATAGTAGATGGTACTAGGAAAATGAATTATGAGTAATTATGGAATTACAATAAAATCATATATGTTTTAAAATGTGAGCATCTGTTTTGAATAGATCAAGGAATTTTAAAATGGAAGTCGAGGTGTTTTTCTAGATTAGATTCTGAAAGGTCAGAATAAGACGTGACGAGGAAATGGTCCTTGTAAATCTGGAGAAAATAATCATGGTTGTAAAATATGTTGCACCTCTATGCCATAATAAGGTGGCAGCATATAGAACGATATTATATACTTGACGTAATATGACTAGTGTTCTTACAAGAAGAACAAGTACTGAGGTGAATTTGTGTTCACCGTTAGTAAAATCAAGCTTATCCTCATTGTTTAAAAGAAGCTGAGATATGTGGTTGTTTCAAGTCTGTAAAGGATGATGAGTTTAACAAATGTTATGTTAAAAGGATCAACCTAGATGACAGAAGGAAATAAGGATCAAGTCGTCATAGGATTGATTGTTAAGGCATTAGGCTGACAATAGAATGTCAGGATCTAGTTAGGTAAATATAAAAGTATTTAGATACTGCGAAATTACATAGGATTGGTAGAGAAAATGTATTCTCTAAACTGAGTGTGTTTTAATGCAATTAACTGATATAGGATCAAAGTAAGCGCAGGGAAACAAAAGTCTCACTTAGTTGCCAAATATGTATATTTGTTATAAAGATAGCTTGATGATATCAAATAAGGTGATGTCAATGATTCGCAAAGAATTTACGGTTATGAAAGGTTCTGACCGAAGGAAACCTCTTCCACAAGCAAGCATTATCATAAACGCTCATAAAGGATAAGGTTGTATGATTGATAGAAATGCTGCTGGTTTATTTGTACTCTAGTGCAAGTGGGAGACTGTTGGAGATATGCCCTAGAGGCAAATAAATAATAAGTATTTATCGCATTATCTATTAAGTTTATAATTAGTTTTATACCATACTATAATTGTATTAATCGGAATTGTTAATACACATGTGGTATGTAAACAAACCAGAGTCCCTAGTTAAGCCTCTATATAAACTAGTCCATCAGTCAATGGATGATCGTGATTTCCGATCATATTGATTCATAACAGTTGATGATGGAGTCATTTTATTAGTAGAATAATTTGATGGACATTACCCACCAAAGTATTGCAATAGGATCGTATCACTGAGTTCAACACTGCAATAAGAGAGTGACGTGATAGCTCATTCCTTAGACCGTGAGATTATATCAAGTCACTACTTCTGGAAGATACTTTGATCGCATCAAACGTCATATCTTATATAGTGTGACAATAAAGGTGACACTTTCGGGTATTGGAAGGAAGTAGTCGGGGCGAGTGATCAAGAGCGGGATTTGTTCATCCGTGTGATGGAAAGATACTCTGGGCCCACTCGGTGAGATAATATCTGTAAAGCTGCGCAGCGTATGACTAGGTCATTGGAGATATAATATCACGGAACGAGTTAAGTAACCCTTGTCGGTAACGAGATAAAACACAACATAGGATGTTGACGATCGTATCTCGGACAAAGGTAGTATCGATGGAACAAAGGGAATGAACATATCATGTTAACGGTTCAACGACGATTTATTCTGGAATGCATAGGGGCCGTCACAGTCATCCAGGGCTCCCTGATGGTCATTGGCGAGCGAAGGGTCTCGACCATGTCTAGAGTATTCCCGAACCGTAGGGTAACACACTTGAGGTCTTGATGACGCTTGGAGAGTTTTGGAAACATCGGAATTATTTAGGTATAGAGAAAAGAGGTTCTAGAAAAGTTTCGGCAAGAACGGAAGAGTTCCGGGGAAGACCGAAATAAGTTTGGAGTGGTCTGGAAATTGTTTCGGAGTCACGGGAGATTAAATAATATGTAAATATATTAATTATGGAATTAGATATATTTATATTAATTTAATATTTAATAAAAAAGTAGAAAAAAGGGGCAGCCCACCTAAATGGGCCAAACCCCGGAGGGAAAGGCCCAGGAGGGCTGACCTCCTTGAGGAGGTGGTGCGGCTGGGCCATGGGGCCCACCCGGCCACCATGGGGTGCGGCCAGGCCCTCCATGGCCGGCGCACCCCCCCCCCCCTCCCTCTCCCTTTTGTTTAGTCCCACATGGACAACTTGAGGAGAGGTGCAACCCCTCTCCTCTAATAAATAGGAGGCCAGATTAATTGATAAAATACACAATAGATCCAGGAATTAATTCCGGTTGACCTAGACTTCTCCCTTTGTCCACTTCTACCCTCTCCGTCTCTCAGCGTATGCGGTCCCACGTTTGGACTGCGTATACGTGAGACATATATACCGCAGTACGCCGTTGTGCTGCCGGATTCCACCCAAAGTTCTCGCTTCCGCTATCTCGGCTGGATCGGGGAGCCCGGAGGTCATCGTCAAGATCCGTACGTGTGCGAGTACTCGGAGGTGCCGTACACTCAGGTTCGGCATCGGAGCATCGTCGTCGCGCCGCCTCCTTCTTCGTCGCGCCAAGTTCTTCGCGACCTTGAGGTCGGCTACGTACGTCTTCATCGGCAACGCTTGTGCGGGAGCGTATTTTTCGCTCATCGGTCTACGAGGATACGTGTCCGATAACTTCTCCGTTACAGCATTACTAGATAGATAGATCCTGGCTAGTTTTCGGTGTTGCGATAGTTAGAAAAATTATTGTTTTCTGCTACGAACCCCATCACACTGTTGATCGAGTGCTCTCGGATCAAGCACCGACATGTTGCCATCAGAGAGGGAGTGCGATCCACATCACAAACAGGATGACCAATTATTTCCGTCCCAACATCCAAGGGTTCCTCCTCCCTATATGACATAGTCTTTAGTAGTGTCGCCCCTAATCTAGGGCGTTAGGGCCTCCAAGATGTCACCCTTGTGAGCACCTAAATTGGACTGCACCACCAGAGGACGTGGTCGATACCGTCGGATCGGTTGTATCATAGGCGCCAAATCAGGCCATGTTGGAGAAGGGGTGGCACGCTGCTGGAGAAGCTGAGAAGGGCCACATCGCCAGGTAGGAGTAAGGACGGTGGCAGTGCTAGGGGTTTGGTGGTTTGGAGCCACCCGAGTCTCCCGTGATGAGCACAACCGGGGCGTCTAAGTGTCTAACTACCTATACAGGGATCCGACCATTTATTTGACCAGTACATGGTTTGGCTATTGGTTTTATACTTTGTCACTTTTTGTTAGATTCAACCAAAGATTGGCCAATTTTTTAAAAAATAACTAATTGACATGCACTAAATAATTGAGGAATTTATGACTCGTCTTTTTTACAAGTTGTTTAAATATTTGGTGACATTTAGTTAGATTCCTAAAATAGTGTGGGGTTAAGGCGAACCAGCTTGACTCAACCATGTGGGGTTGAGATGACACACTGAACAAGCCCCTGACTCACGGGCCCCACACATCAAAATTGATGTTAATCTATGATTTGGAACAGTTGATGGTTTGTGAAAAAAAAAAGTAGTCTATGTAACAATAAAATATCTCTTTTGCTTACTAGTTTTAGACTTTGCCGTTTATTTTATATGAAATTTGTAAATCGTACTTATAAGTTTCAGAAAATCCGAAAACATTTCTAGATGCAGTCAATATGTATTCTACAAGTATGTAAAATCGCAACGCTAATTTCTATGAATTATGGACCACACAATTTTTTTACAAAATCTAGTAATAATTTTTGGAGTTCTGAAATATGCACCTTAATCCATATTGTTTTCACTTTTTGTAGAATACAAAATATTTCAAATTGAGTTGCATGTTAATAGGATGCATCAAAATTCAAACATCGAGTGTGTTTTCCCCCAATTTTGTAGACTTGTAAACAATTTTGTAAAATTTTAAAAAGCAAATAGTCAGCGGAGCACGGGGCTCGGAAATCCCTACTCATGCTCATGCAAGAACGTAAAACATTCCTCTATGATCGATCTGCGTGAGAGGAAAGTCGTCTGAATTGTCACATCCATCTCCATGGCAGGTGAGCTAGCTTAAGAAACAAATCAACACTACGCATCGTCATGCCAGCATAAATTAAGCGATTAAGCGCCCACTGTCGCATCGGGGGCTGCCCGGGATGGTTCGTTTCTGGTTAACTAGTTAGCACTTGACGGTGTCCGCAAATGACCATGCTGCATCAGCGTGCCCCTGTCTTCTTCCTGCAGATGCGTCATCGATACCCTTCTTCCTTCACTGAAACTAGTGCTTGTCTGCATCCTCCTTGTCCCGAGCTCATTGTCCCTTGCCATCAGCACTGGCGTTTGTTCTCGGTGCGATCACGTCATGGAAAGTTGCTGGTCACGTTGGCTGGGGTCCTCCATGCAAGTAAGTCATGGGATGCGACATGCGCAGACTTGTACGAGTATTATTCACAGCTTTATTTGGCAACCGATCGAGCTGCATCGGCTTAATCTTCCCTGCTGATTCAGAGTGTGACAGTGGATAAACTCACCTTGTTTGTAGTTCTGTTCTGCTCTGATCCGTTTTTGGTGGTTGCTGCATGGGGCCACTGCGTCAGACTTGGGCTCACTTGACTATTGCAGCAGCTGTCTAGTGAACACTTGAAGCTGTAGTAGATTTCTATTTTTTCTCCCTTGACGATCGATGCCTAAGACGCGCGCACATGGTTTCTTCGGCGATCAGCTCTGCAAGCGCCATGTTCTCCCAAAGGACCACATTCCTCAGAATATCTAAATATACCGGCAGCGACCACAGGAAGCAAAACTGTGTACATAAACATGCATATGCATCATCGATCTCGTTCGATCCATTAATTCAAGTGCATGCATCCCGATTCGTCGGCTCAGGCAACTAGTCAAGCAAGCAGTGTAACCATGAACAGAACAGTCCATGCATTCAGACAGTTCGAAGCTACGTACGGCGCAGGCGCGCATGCACATGCTGCATGGTCCCTGCGTGCATCCATCCATCCGAAAAACCCTATGGCAGACCTTAGTCCAGCCCGAACAATTAGTTAACAACAAACTTTACAAGGGTTCCATGTAAGCTTTCATCCGAATTGATGCATATAAGGACATTTGATCCACATTGATGTTTGCTCCATTATTACTTGGTGACTTGGTGTATATCCTTGGAATGCAACAACTGGATGAAAACTGTACTCTGTGCTTTTTCTTTGTAAAAAAAGTCAAAATTGGTTATATTTTTGGATAAAGATATTATTTCGCTAAACTTCTGGAAAATGGTCAATTTTGTCAATTCTCACCGACATACACTCCTCACTCAAGTCCATAGTTTTTTCTGCCAACCGTGATATCCTAGCCGGTGCAAACTGTCACTAGTAGAAAAAAGCCTACCGGCGGCATGGAAAAATATGCCTTAGCGGCGTGTAACCGCCACGCCGCCGGTATATCGCCGCTGGTAATGGCAACTCTGGCGGCATGTTGGCATTCCACGCCGCCGATACATATTACCCGTAACAAAACAAACAAACAAAAATACGCGGCTGTGAATTTCGCTTCCCTCGCTGCATATTCGATGATATTTCCTACTAGATTGACACAAATATAATAGTTCGATACAATATTTCGATACTACATTGACACGATCGCAAACGCCTCGACTACTCCCAATCATCTTCACTGCTATCCTCATCGGAACTACTCTCCTCGGTAGTGTACAAGATGTTCAACCACCTATCTGAGTTCTCGTCGTTCGTCGAGACCGGCATCCGGTATTGCTCCTCCACCTCGGTATTCCTCCTCCTCTTCTTCGCCCTCTCTGCCTTCCTCGCTGCCTTCCTCTCCTCCTTCCTCGCACGCCAAAACTCCAACTCATTCACCACATCTTCGGGATGATCGAGCCTCCACTGCGCCATGGCCATCTCGTCCGCCTCGGCGATGGTGAACCGCTGCAACACCCAGAGGTGTCGCATCTCCTCCACGCGTTCGATCCATTATGTGTTATGTGCAAAAAACACAAAATCAGTGGCAAATTTAAGATTTAAAAATACATTTTCGAACTTACTGATTTTGTCTTTTTTTACCCAGACCACAAAAAATGTCATTTCATTACGAATTTTTTTATGGATATTGACAATGTATATGTTTGTGTACAAAAAAATTCAATTTTTTAAAATATTTTAGTATTTTTATTTTTTACTCAACCGGGAGCATGTGCTCCCGGAAGCCAAAACGCTATTCTCGAGAAAAAGGAACGATAGCAACAGTAACCTATTTACATTAGGTGAGCAGCCACCTATCTGCTATCATTTTGAGTAGTACTCGTTGATTGCCCTGTCTTCGGTTAAAAACTCTGCCGTTTCTTTCTTTCCACTCACTTTACATGCTTTTACGCATAAACCACTTAATTTCGTGTACTATGATTGCAGATAGGTCCAAATCCAAGAAATTAATAATACTCCCTCCAATCCATAATAAGTGTCGGAAATTTTGTACTAAGTTAGTACAACTTTTGAATTAAGTCCCGACACTTATTATGGATCGGAGGGAGTAATTCCGATGATCGAAGCCCATGAGTCGATAATTACATGCTATATGTTTGTCAATCGTGTCACATATTTTGGTCACTTTTTAACCATCCTTTTTAAAAGAATATATTACTACCGAGAAGATACCAATTACGCCTAGCATGTGCAACAAAAAATATTAAGAATTAATCTAGACAACGTCAAAAGGATAGAAAAAAAGAGAGGAAAGGAATGATCAACGACTCACATAAGTAGGAACCAACCACCACCATCGATAACACACGGTTTGCAGAAAGTTTTCCAATAGGAACGCTTTCAAGAATGTAACAATGCACAAGGGTTGTCGTAGCCCAATCTAACCGCATGGTAAGATCATGTGATTTCATCCCGGAGTAACTCTGAACTGCCCAAACATTGCTTTTAACGAGAGAACGGTCGGAAGACTTTCATTGCCAGGTACGATCAATGAAGGCCAGGTCTAGGCTTTTCACCATGTGTTTTTTATCTCGTGAAAACTCATTTTAGAGCACCAAAAAATTGTCTTTTTTACACAGGTCACATTGTTTTTCTATGAAACTTTGTGTACGAACATATAATGTCCTAATTTACATCAAAATATTTGTTTGAATTTTTTTACATTTTAAAAGACGGTTTTTATATAATGGGTACTTCGTGCAATTTCTTCCCTTCGTCATCTCTATGATCAGCGGCGCGAGAGAGAAGTTGTATTGTCACGTCAACACGGCAGGTGAGCTAGATTTAAAAAAAAAATCAACAACGGAGTACTGTATCGTCATACCAGCATAAACTAAACAGTTATTAAGCGCCCACTGTCGCATCGGGAGTTGCACGGGGATGGTTCGATTCTGGTTTACTAGCGCGCACTTTACAGACAGTTGACACTGTCCGCAAACGAGCAGCATCAGCGTGCCCCGTCTTTTTTTTCTGCAGATGCGTCATCGATACCCTTCTTCCTTCACTGAAACTAGTGCTTGTCTGTATCCTCTTTGTCCCGAGCTCCTTGTCCCTTGCGCGGGCGGCATCACCGCCATCAGCACTTGCGTTTGTTCTCAGTGCGATCACGTCATGGAAAGTTGCTGGTCACGTTGGTTGGGGTCCTGCATGCAAGCAAGTCGTGGGATGCGACATGCACAGACTTGTCTTCTTCACAGCTTTATTTGGCAACCGAGCTGCATCAGCGTGCGCCTGTCTGGCTTAATCTGCCCTGCTGATTGCTGATCCACCAATGCAACTCGCGATTCATCAGAGTGTGACAGTGTGTAAACTCACCTTGTTTGTAGTAGTGTTGTGCTCTGATCCGTTTTTGGTGGTTGCTGCAGGGGCCACTGCGTCAGACTTGGGCTCACTTGACTCTTGCTGCAGCTGTCTAGCGAAGTTGATGATGACGATGAGTATACAAGTGAAGTTCTATTTTTTTCCCTTGACGATCGATGCCTAAGACGCACATGGTTTCTTCGGCGATCATCTCTGCAAGCACCATGTTCTCCCAAAGGACCAAATTCCTCAGAATATGCAAGCATCCATATATACCGGCAGCAACCAAATCTGTACATAAACATTCATCATCGATCCTGCACGCTCACCTAGCAACAGTACATTAATTCAAGTGCATGCGATGTGCATGCATTTCGATCGTCGGCGGCAAGCAACTAGTCAAGCTAGCAGTGTAACCATGGACAGTCGTCCATTCAGACAGTTCGAAGCTGCATGGTCCCTGCGTGTGCATCCATCACAGTACCGAAAACCCTAGCTACGTGCTTCCACTTTACGTTGTCCGGCCGTGAGATTGAGATGGTTCATGCATATATGCATGGATCGATCCAGCTTGACCCGTACCCTGCCTGCCTTTTAACTTGTCGCTGGAGACGCATCGATCGCACCATGCATGTCCGGGAGCGGCTCTCGAAGCTTAGCAACAACTCCCCTATTGAAATAGGCTTGCGCCCCGCTATATTAATATAGAAACCACCCATACAACCGTGGAACAACCGCTGCGGCAAACAGCACAAATAAGACTTAAGAAAAACAACAAGAGAAATAAAAGAAAAACTAATGCCAACAACGTTGGATCGACGAAGACAAAGATGTCCCGCAACGGCTGCACCCTCCGGAGCATTCCCACCACTCTCCCATGCCTCCGACTTGCCGTGTACCAAGCAACACCTTCGAGAAGGAACGCGACGACGACGCTGCTGCCCGGACTGATCCTAGAATTTCTCCCGTGTAAACGGAGGGGAGTGGGGAAGGGTACACCTGACGCCCTTCAAGAAGTATGGCGGCACCCACATGCGTCACCGAGTCGGTGCCGGCCATCGCGGATAGGGATTTCTCCCGAACCCCAATGACCACATCCCGGACAAACCATCGACTCCACCAAGCACGCCACCCACCAACATGCGCCGCCAGTTTTGAAGCCATCATCGCCGTCTCACCATGGACAATGTTGCGAGGCCGGCCGGACCGAGAAGAAGCAACCGAAGAACAGGGACGGCAGTACTGCAGCCACGTGGGAGGGCACATCCTCCACCGCCAATGACAGTAGCAGACCGGACGCATCAGCAGGAGCATACCGGGCCACACTGCCCGGCGGGGTCCAGATCGGACAAGTGAAGCTCCCGCCGACGCGCTGCAGCTGACACGGCGCCGTAGCCGCCACCCCAGTCCCGAGCTTCTCTTCTGTCAAGCCGGAGACGTCACGTCGAGGCCCGCACCGGCCGGCCCTGACCCAGATCGGGCCCACAAGCTTAGCAACAACTTGGTCGCCTTTTTTTTTATGATAAACCGTTTATCGTGGAAGACTCCACGTACGACTGTTCTTTACTCAAGAGATGATCCATCGTAGGATATTCTTGGATCTTAGGTGTAACTGTATAATACAACCGATTCGATCTCCCTGTATGCATGGTCCCCGAGAGTACACTGCATGCGTCCGCAGAATACGTCGCGAGGCAACTAAACAAGAGCATGCGTTTTGTCATGGCCTACGTACGGTGTGTAGTGCGCTGTGGGGTGGTGTTGTGTACTGTTGTGATACTATACTCTAGACATGAACTATCATATCACAGGAAGTGATGTCACTCACAGCAATGATATGACTAACTCAGCTTGTAGGTGCGCATGCTGTACTAGTGGTGTCGCATCCTATTATTCCTAGTCACGTTGCAAAAAGGATCTGCAGTATTCTGCTTTGTCCTCGCGTGTATCTCTGCTCTCACAGTCGACATCTTGTTCTGTGGCATACAGTACAATTGGTAGATCTAGACTTTTGTGATATAGACTGTTAAGAGTAAAAAAAACGCGGCTGATCTCCTTGTTTTGGGGCATAATAAATCATCTGAAAACAATTATTCTAGCCTGATCCCGGAAGTGAGAAGGCTAACCCGATGGCGATAGGAATGAATTAGTTATACGCGAAATAATCCGACAACGATCCTAATCTGCATGTTTGTTGAACAGGGAGTGGAGAGTTGAGTGGCCGAGTGGGTGGGCGCTGACGATGGATAGCTCAACTAAAAGCGCTGTGCTGACATCGCCCGGCCGCCGGCCGGGTTGCTCGCGATCGATGTTGCACCTGCACCGGCTGCTTCAACGATTCTATACTGCGGCGTCCATGACCATGATTAGGCGAGGTAGCATGAGCTCACGACAGGATCGGAATTTATAATGTTTCCATTGAGCGTATGCATGCTGCGACAGGAAGTGCTCTATTTTTTTGAATTATGGGAAGTAGAAGAATCTTAATGGGTGGCCGGGCCGATGCCGCCCTCATCACTCGCGTAGCAAAATGGACCGGTCGCATTCGGCAAATGCTATTTGCCGCTCCTTGCGGCGCCAGTGTCTCGCGCCGCCTGCAGCCAGTGGTTAGGCCCATTTAGCCCCACGATGTACACTTTTTCTACCATCAATTGTCTGATCTCTGTGTTACGGTTTCCTATTTCTTTTCCGGTTTACCTTTGATTTTTTATTCGTTTTTATTTTGGGTTTTCTATAACTCATGGTTCTGATTCACATTATGTTTCTTATTTTTTTTATTTTTTTATTTTAAAAAAAATATGTTGTACAAAAGAATGTTCACTCGCTTCACAGAGTTCAAAAAACGTTCACAAGCTCAAGAAAATGTATGTTCACGCGTTTGAAAATTTTGTTCACGAATTCAAAAAATATTCACTAGGTACGAAATAAATGTTTTAAAAGGGCAACAAACTGTTCACGAATTCAAAAAAATATGTTCACGGGTTCAAAGAACTGTGCATGGGATTCGCAAAAATATGTTCACTGGTTTGAAAATTTTCACGGCCATCCAAAAAAGGTCAGTAAGTTTTAAAAATTCTATGTTCACTGGTTAAAAAAAGGTCACCGGTTCAAAATATTTTCATGGTAAAAAAATGTTCAAGTTCTACTCCTTATTAAAAATAAAAATAAAATAGTATTGCCTAATAATAATGTAGAAAATGCGAAGGTAGTGGAAAAAATGTTCATTATCTTTAAATGGATCATGGTCTAACTCACGAGGTCCAGGAAAAAGGTAACGAAGTTTAAAAAATCATAGATAATAAAAAATTTAAGTGCTCGAAAAATTGTTCATGTGAGTTGAACAAAATGTTCAGGTTCGAAAACAAGTACACTCATCAGTTAAATAAATGTTTAGTGGTTCAAAAAATAATCATAGGAGTTAAAAAATGTTCAGGTGTTCAAAAAAATATGTTCATAAATTTTAAAAATTCAACAGTTCGAAAAATTGTTCACATGAGTTGGATAAAATGTTCACGGGTTCAAAAATAAGTACACTCACGAGTTAAAGAATGTTTAGTGGTTAATAAAATAGTCGTAGGAGTTATAATTATTTTTCATGGCTTCAAGAGATGTTCACTGTCTTCGGTAACTGTTTACAGTTTCGAAATATATTCACAGCTTGGCGTGCATGCATTTTTAAATCTTAAAAAAATGTTCATGTGTCTAGAAAACGTGTCACCGGGTTCATAAAAATGTTAATGGGTTTAAATAAATGTTCACGCGTTAAAAAATGGTTTAGTTCGGTTCAAAAAAATATGAAGGGGTTTAAAAATATTTTCGCGGATTCCATTATATGTTCTGAATGGTTCTAAATGTTTTAATGGGTTTCCTTTCTTGACGCCACCACCTCTTCTTCCGCATGACAGACCATGCTTGGTCATCGCACGACGCACCTTGAACCGCAGGAGGACCTGAAGAGCGCTGGCTCGTCGGTACAACACTTTGAACTCTACCTTCCGACAATGCTTTAGCTGTTGCATGCAGGGCTTGAAATCTTGAATGACCCGGAAAGGAGGATGTCCTCGAAGATGCCAGTCTTAGAAGCTCTCTGGATTCTGCAAGAGAAGCTGGGCTGCAGCTGAAGTCAATGCACCTACGGGATAGGGAGTGGGACGGGAGTGTGGCTGATGGTGATGCAACATTGGTGATGCTCTTCTTCTTGAGGATGTGCACCGGCGGAGCTATGTACACTTGAGGGGGGCCACCGCCCCCCAGCCCAAGCAAATTTTACAAATCCAATACTATTTGACCCTTTTGTCTCAGAAATTGATGGTATTCAGACTATTCCCCCCCCCCCCCCCCCCCCCTCCGGGCCATCTGGCCAAAGCTCCGTCACTGAGAACATGCATGATGTATGTGTTGTGCGGAAGGTAGTGTTATTGCCCTAGGTCTTGATTCACAAGATTGTGGTTGGTGTAATCTTAGATTTTCCTCTGTTCCCTTCTTTAAATGGGCAATTTGTTCCCTTGTTAATAGATATGTGAAAAAAAATCTGTGTTTCGGAAAAAAAAGTCGGATGGCCTCTTCGTTGATTGACAACTAAAAAAAACTCCGACAGCCGGGAATAGGAAAACGAAAGTTTTAAATAGGTATAGTGTCCTCATAGCTTTGGAGAGCCCTCCCACCAAAGCTATGCAGTTTTAATGCTAAATTGAAAATGACGCTACTGGCCCACTAAACCACACTATAGCAAAATTTAGAGTCATTTGGTCCGTAGGCGGCTACAACTAACCATAGTGGGAGTAACATAGGTAGTAACATAGATGTCACATGTAGGCAAAAAAGATGATGTGGCATGCAATTAATGAAGACAGAGGCAAATGGAGTAACATATGTAGTTACCGTAACATAACACTTCTCAATGTAAACGAGTTTACAAAGTAATAAATGAATTACTCTATTTTACTCTCTCCATTTTTATTTACGTTACTTTCTAGGTTTAGTCAAATTCAAACTTTGCCAAGTTTGACCAAATATTTGAAAAAAATATCAACATCCACAATATAAAATTTATAGCATTAGAATCATCATAAATTATGTTTCATATTATATGCATTTGGTATTATGGATGTTGATTTGAACGCGAAGTAAATAAAAACGGAGGGAGTACCACACATATTACATTCCCCACTGTGGAGGTAGTAGCATATAGTAGTAACATGTGCATGTTACTGCTATATGTTACTCCCCACTCTGAACAGTCTACAACCGTAGGAGGGACACAGGTTAGTTCCATAAAGTCATACATCTAACTTATTATTACTTCCTTTTTATGTATACATGGCGCATTGATGCAAAGCTTAGTTATTGAATTGGGTTGCCTAATCAATGCTTGGTTTTATGATATTTGAAAATTTATAACTATAATATATGATTCTTAATTCTATGATTATTTGTTCAAAAAAATGACTTGAGAGAAACGGTAAATTGCCTTAGCTTCCGTATGGGCGCGTTTGGTTACTCGCATCGATTTTTTGCTATTTGCCTCTATGGCTCTACGGAGTCTAGCTAGTTGAGAAGAATCGTGATTTGAGCCATGTTCTGCATCTTATTTGGTTACTCGGGATTTTCCAACCAAACACGTATAAAAGGAAACGAGTTAAGAAGCACCGGTGTTTAGTTGTATTTGTGTGTTTCATCTAACCTCACCACTTATTTACATGGTGAACTTAACTTACATTATCTATGGCACTGGTTTCGAGCAGGTTAACAGCGTGGCGCGGTTCCGGTGCGGCGTTGGGGTTAAAAACGCACATACACCAAAGCACAACCTAATAGCCACCACGGCGACAATGGAGTTCATGGCTACGAGCGATGGCGGCTGAGCCGAGACGACGAATAGGTTAAAAAAACACGCGTACATCATCTACAGCCTAGTAGCTCCTGTTGCGCCGGTGATAAAGGTTGAAAAGCACACGTACACTTAGCACAATCTAAACACGTATATGACCGCTGAAATCAAAATAATTTCGAACGGTCAAGCAAGGTCAAATTTGTCTAAAAAATTCCAAACATCGGTCCGAAATTGAGAAATTACGGTACATGAAACTCGAAACCGAGCACGAGAATGGAACCACACAAGGTCGATCAAGCTCGAATCGAAACATGGCTGTGTAGATTAGAGAGGATTAATTAAATGGAGCAGTTTAATGAAGATGAGCAAACTACAAGGTTAAGTATCAGCCAAGCCACCATGTTCGCTTTTTCTCACATACGAAACTGGCCCTGAAGAGCTGATTCGGCCATTTCAAGACGCCAACATTTTTTGCTCTAAATTTTGTGCTATGCCATGCAGATACGCGATGCATGCCAGTCAACCAAACGTGTCTAAATTGGAGGCTAAACGGCATAGCCCGATATTTAAACTTTGGGAAAACCTATAGGATGGACAGTCTACTGCGAGAAATATATTTTCTTGCCTGGAAAAATATATATAGTTGGTAGTCAATGAAATGTACGTACTGTGAGATTACAGTATCACAATTCGCACACCTATCTCCTGCGATCCCCCGGCAACAAGCTAGTGCTGTTGTTTGCACGAACTTTGCATGCGCGCATAATACTATCGTCCAAGAAGTGCGATGCACGAACTTTGCATGCGCGCACGAGTTAGGCAAAAGACTCAGGAGACGTCCGAGACTCTTTCCGTGTTCTTCTCACAGCACAGTGATATAAATTGCTCTGCGTGGCATTTGTCTGGCCGGCGGCACAAAGATCGTCCTGATCTATCGATCCACAGCTTAGCCCATCCGCAGCGATTACCACCCAGAAATTTAAAGCCACACGCATGCATGCTACTCCGAGATCCAAATATCCAAGAGCTAGCTAGCTAGCTCAATTTGTAGGTGACTTACTCGCTTCCCAGGTGATTAACAGGCAGGAAGTAGCTGATTTTTAACACGTACACAGCCCACCTACTCGCCATCTTCTACACTCCGGCCCTGCGGCAGCACCATCGTCCAGCCTTTGTACGTACGCGCGTACCTATGGCCTACCTCACCTCCTTGGCACTGCCAGGCGCCATGGGGAGTTCGTGCGTCAACCTCTCCCGCGCCATCACAGCGGGGAGACGCCGCCCGGGCTTCGCCGTCGCCGGCTCTGGCCATCGGAGAAGCGTGGTCGCAATGTCGTCGAGGAGGCGCGTCGCCGATGGTGGCGTGTCGTGCGGCATCGCGAACGGGTACCTAGGCGGCTCAGCTGCGTCGTCACGGCCGCCTTCCCTGCCGGTGCACGGCAAGACTTCCGGGCCTGCAGGTTCTGCGCCCGAAGGGCTAGGGATCCAGGAGTTCCTTGGCGGCAAGAACTTCCTCATCACCGGCGGAACTGGCTTCCTGGCAAAAGGTATGTATGCATGCATGTGGCTATGTTCACAATCCTTATTTCGATGTATCTTTCGCTCCAATAGAAATTTGGGACTACGAATATGATGGAGATGGACTACTTCCTTTTTCTGCGTCAGTTCTGATTGAGAAGATCTTGAGAACGAATACTGACGTGGGCAAGATATACGTGCTGATCAAGGCCAAGGACACCGAGGCAGCATTGCAAAGACTGCTAAACGAGGTACGTACCCAGCTGTCAATTTCAGAGATCATCTCTTAATTTGTTCTTCAGAGATATACATGATGTGTTTTCCCCTTCATTCTGTCCGTAATATGCGTGCATGCAGGTAGTGGACACGGAGCTGTTCAAGCGCCTGCAGGAAATCCACGGGAAAGACTACCACAGTTTCATCGCGACGAAGCTGGTTCCCGTGGTCGGCGACGTAAGGGAGGCCAACATCGGCATCCGCGCTGAGCTAGCTGACGAGATCGCAGAACGAGTGGATATCATCGTCAACTCGGCAGCCAACACCACGTTCGACGAGAGGTTCGATCGCCATGCATGTTGTGTACTCGTGTGTACTTTTGCTCCAAATGTTCATGCTTTACATCGAACCATAGCAAGCTATTTTACCTGTTAAATTCAGGTACGATGTTGCCATGGACATCAACACGGTGGGTCCCTTCCGGATAATGAGCTTCGCGCATCGGTTCCGGAGGCTGAAGCTGTTCCTGCAAGTATCCACAGGTCAGAACATGATGCCAACTGAAAGCATGCTCTCATAGTGCAAAAGGAGAGCTCCTCCTGTTTCCGTCAAAAAAAATGCATGCTCTCGTGGTGATCTATTTTCAGCTGGTGTGACACGCATGAATATTTGGCACTTGCAGCATACGTGAACGGGCAGAGGCAAGGCGTGGTGCTGGAGAAGCCGTTTCGGTTGGGGGACACCATAGGAAAGGAGTCAGGCTCCTCGTCAGATTCTTCTTCAGATCAGCACAAGAGCGCCGTGCTGGACATCGAGGCGGAGATCAAGCTGGCGTTCGGCTCCAGAAGGCACTCCGATGACTCAGCTTCCTTCTCTCAAGAAATGAAGGATTTAGGCCTGGAGAGGTATCACATCTTCCTCCTAGTTATCACTACTTACCTACTGATGATCTCTGTCTGAAGGTTACAGTGCAATGATCTAACTGGTTGTTAATTACTGGCAGGGCAAAGCTCCATGGGTGGCAAGACACGTACGTGTTCACCAAGGCCATGGGGGAGATGGTGATCAACAGCATGAGAGGAGAGATACCGGTGGTGACCATCAGGCCGAGCGTGATCGAGAGCACCTGGAGAGACCCCTTCCCCGGCTGGATGGAAGGGAACAGGTACGTACGCACGTAAGATTTTGGTAAAATTGTTGCAGAGCTTCCTGCTCTAATTTTCTTCATTGACCATTTGATCAACTAAGGATGATGGACCCTGTTGTCCTGTACTATGGCAAAGGCCAGCTCAGCGGATTCCTCGCCGATCCGGACGGTGTTCTCGACGTGGTAATTGAGCAGTAGTTCGATGCGTCTTCTTGATTTTATCTCTGATCGATACTTGCAGTGGCAGAGCTAGCATTATATCGTGCATGATCGTGGTGGCTATTGTTGGTCTTTGAATTGGCAAGGTTCCGGCGGACATGGTGGTGAACGCGACGCTGGCGTCAATGGCGAAGCACGGGCGGTCGCCGGCCGGGGGAATGCACGTGTACCACGTGGCGTCCTCGACGGTGAACCCGCTGGTGTTCGGAGACCTGAGCCGGTTCCTGTTCCAGCACTTCACGAGGTCGCCCTACAGCGACGCGGCGGGGCAGCCCATCGCCGTGCCCCCCATGCGCCTCTTCGACACCATGGAGCAGTTCGCCAGCTACGTCGAGACGGACGCGCTGCTGCGGACCGCCAGGGCCGGAGGAGGCGCCACCGCCGGCGAGCGCCTCTCGCAGCGCCTCCAGGAGATCTGCGCCAAGTCCGTCGAGCAGACCATCCACCTCGGCAGCATCTACCAGCCCTACACCTTCTACACCGGCAGGTGATTCCAAATCGTCATGCCAAAGCTCGCTAGCTCTCGGTCGCACCGTGTGCTCACGCCGCCGGCGATGTGTACGTGCAGGTTTGACAACGCCAACACCGAGGGGCTCATGGCGGACATGTCGCCGGAGGAGAAGGCGGCGTTCCACTTCGACGTGCGGAGCATTGACTGGACGGACTACATCACCAACGTGCACATCCCGGGGCTGAGGAAGCACGTCATGAAGGGGAGGGGCGTCACCACCTCCGGCTCCTCGTCGCCGTCCTCCTCGACGGTGCTCACCGCAGCCGGCGCCTCCGCCTCGGTGTGAAGCCGACGAGCAGTAGCCGAACAAGGAGATGCGCCGCGGCGTGTACAATAGGCTTAGATTGTTTGTGATCATCTGCATCAAGTCACACGTCCACAGTACGTACGTGATCCCTGACCGTTGAGATGATCACCTGAAGAAGCATCGTGTTAGCAGTAACTTAACTAAGGTTTGATGTCATTGTGTTGTGTCAGATTTGCTATGCATTAGACATGTTTGCCCTACATATACTTCAGAAAACATGAAGCCTTTCTTTTCCTCTCCATGTTGTACTTATGGAAACAAAGATGGGAAATACTGAAATACGATATCCATTTAACTGTATCCCTGTCATTGATAGTACAGGTTACAAGCCTAGTAGTGATACAACATTAAACTACATATAGGAGTTCAGTCTTTGCCATTGTAAAGCCCTCTGTGAAATGCTTAGCTGTAGAGGGATGCATGATGATGATGACCCTTTTTCCCCTGGAACTCAGCAGGTGTGGCCACCGCACAAAGCTCGTTTTGTTTCAGGATGGCAGCATCTTTTGGATTGACCAATGAGGGTCAAGTTTTACACAGGGCTTGTATTCCCTTTGTTATTGTTTGTTGGCTCATGTGCAGATTTGGATCCAGCAAAATCTCACTGATTGGCGGCGGATTACCACAATACAGGCTGAGAAAACGGTGCCACCGGTTAACCTCATAGGAAATAATCAGGCGTTCTCCGTGTCACATCAGGCTCGCCTCTCCTAGGGGCTGGCTCAAACTGTAACAATAGACGAAACCAGCTTGGTGAGCGTTAACCGTTAGGTCATATGTTATGAGAAACCGATTGCAGGCAAGAACATAAACGAGTGAAGTACCACATTAACAGTTCTATTTAAAGTCGCAATCACTTTGAATGACTAATCTGCATTGCATGACTAGAAGTATGATGCCATGGCAATCAGCAAGTAAGAATGAAGTAGTGAACTAGTATTCACCTGGATAAATGTGTGGCTGTTACAGTCATCGACTTCCAAAATAGATGCCATGTTGCCACACCGGTAACAATAGTTTGGAGCACTGAATATGGTAACAACTTTTTGTTCCTGCGTATATATAGTGATTAGTGAATAATCAACTAATCATAACATATTACTTGCACAACAGCTGATAAAGTATCTAAAATTTTAACCAGCTTACATGAGCCCAGTTATATCCCTCCATAACTAATTGATGAGCCCGAGCTACAAGATTGAGATTGTTGGTGTGATTGAATTGTTCAGATATGTCCTGTGAAAAAAAAGAATGAACAAAGAACTAACAAAACTCTGCAAGTACTGTTTTCAAATGGCACGTTATGGTACCTGCCCAAAAGTGTAGCCAGCACCACGAGGAGATATGCCCCAACCACATCGATCGTCTGGATCAGACCATAAGAGATCGCACATAGGCCCCTCATGTGGAACCTCTTGGACACGATCTAAGCTACGCACACTATCAAGATTCTCAATTGATGGAGACAAACCACCATGGAGGCAGAAAATTTCGGATTCCACCTTCAAGAATGTAAATGAAATATCAATATAGCCCATTAACACATCATGATGAGAGAAATGCAAGAGACCTTATTGGTTCTTCAGAAGGCAGCTATTTTACCGTATGGTTAACAACAAATTTGTCAAACATATAGAGTGAACAGAAATATGGGTATATTACTAGCTTATTGATGAACAAATTCACTGTTTCAAACAGTCCATTCATACAATTGGGAATCTCAAGACCTAAGAACACTAGAACAGCAATGTTGGCATCAAATCATACAACTCCCTGATGGCCCATAATCCTAGGTATTCTGATCTGCTGGATGAACAGTTCAGGCAATAGTCCTCGAAGATGCAAAAACCTCAAATGCAGCTCGGGCTACATGGAGCTCGTTTTTTCAAAAACTCGAAATCGACATTTTTAAGTTTCCAAAAATCGCGGGTTGTAGATATTTCCGAGATCTACAATCGTGCAAAATTTTAAATCCAAATTCGTTATATTTTGGGCTGCACAAAAAAGACAAATGACTGGATCTGTGTGGTGAACAATAAACAGTTTCAAAATTTGAAAATTTCTCCGATTTGTATTTTTTTGTACAGCCCAAAAGTCAACAAATTTGGAGCTGAAAATTTACAAGATTGTTGATCTCGAAAATATCTACAGCCCAGAATTGTTTCGCGATTTTTGGAAACTTAAAAATGTCGATTTCGATTCTTTGAAAAAACGGTAGCCCGGGTTCCAAAAATCCACTCTCTCGAAGATGGTGTTACATACTTCTACTCATCATAAAGTGAAGAATTCTTGGATTGTCACTCTCACAAGGTTTAGACAATAGCCACAGTCCATGGAAATATTCTTAGCTACCCAATTCAAAATTAGCAAGGCACAAAAAGTAGTTACCTACAGGTGCCAGAGAAACTTAGTTATCTATATAATTTAACAGTGAGAAAAATAAACATACATTAAGGTTTCAGGCATCTTAGAAAACAGTAGAATTAAAAATAAGGAAAAAAAGGAGGTCCCAGATTCAGAGAACACACCAGCGCTGTCAACGGAAAATAATCAAAAAGATCTGTGAATATCTTCCATACACTTGCATTGCCATACCTGGTTAGAGAGATGATATGATAAGCATCTATTGCGGACTTGTAGATTTTCGTATTCAACTTACAAAAACTAAGACATTTGTATATAACATAACAATAACATATAACTATTCAACTTTGCTTAAAGCTTATGCAGCTCCTAAGCTTGGTGATAGAGTACCATCAGAAGAAAATATAATACAACTCGGTTAATAAGCCATTCGTATACAATGAACATAAGGTCAATACTACCCCCTCCGTTTTTTAATACAAGATGTTTTAGATGTTACACATGTTGTCTACATGCATACTAAAATGAGTGAACATATAAAGTAAAATGTGTCTACATACATTTGTGTGCATGTGAATGTGGACAAAAGCTAAAACATCTTATATTAAAAAACGGAGGGAGTAGTATACAGAATGCCTAAATGCAAAAACAGAAAGGGCACATGAATAGATGACGCCAAATAGATTTCACATATGTGAGCACAAGTGCCACGACTATATAATAGAATAAGACAAGAACCCTAGAGCTTAGAGCAATAAGATCGAATATAACAAGCATAGGTAATCTGAAACAACTGAAATGATATAGAACAACAAAACATGCTAGACATGGGATAATATTAAGTTGAACTCAATTAAAGAACGTAAATAAACTCACTTCCGTAAGCATTCATCGTAGAATCCATACACCTGTGTGATCTGCAACAATTGTGAAAACAAGACTTTCAGTTTGACAAACAAAGATAACAAGTCAAACAACAGAAACAACATCTAAATTGTAATGAATCAAATTAAGTATAAAACAGGAAATATAAGGACAAAAACCAGAGATGTTTGCTCCGGTTTCTAATTTGAGACATGATAGCTAAAAGCACCATGACATAAGCATTGGGAAGATAATAGTACCTGCCGACTCTCATGGTTTCCACGAAGGATTGTAATCCGATGTGGGTGGCGCACCTTCAGCACTACCAAGAGCTGGCATAATACCATTAAAAAGAACAACTGATTAAGCAAAAGCCCATGAAATTTTTTTACAGGCAGAATGAGAAACAGATACTAGTATGTGAAACATGACAACTTCTGTTAAACAATATATGAGCGCTCATCAAAGAAAACAAGTAGGTTGATTCTTACAGAAACAGTCTCAACAGAGTAGTAGCCACGATCCACATAGTCCCCCATAAACAAATAATTAGTATCTGGACACTGGAAACAACAGGGGAAACAATGTTAATCTTTTGAGAATGCAATGTTGGAGCATGGTGTTAATGTAGGGAAGAAAAAAGATAGCTAATGTAAGTACTACCTTCCCGCCAATCCGGAAAAGCTCAACAAGATCATGGAATTGTCCATGAATATCACCACAAATTGTCACTGGGCTTTTTACTGGCTGCATAACCAAAAAAAGAGGAAACCTTAGAGTGGATGCTTTTCTACCTCTGTACCTTGCCATGGTACGTGTAAATACTTTCAGATCATGTTTGTATCGATGCATATTCGAGTCAGTTAAAAGGAACTTTGTTAAATATGGTGATAACAAGAAGAGCCAACTATTAAGCTGATGAAATGGAATAGAAGGAAGAAGATAGTTAACTGACTACTGTCTATTTTAGCATCAGCATTTTCTGGTTTAGGGTTTAAACTGAAAAGCACTGAAGCTGTTATAAGTGAAACATTCGAAGGTCAACTTCTTGATCAGAACACTCCTGACACGTAGGACTGAAAAAGGGATAGAGCGGCTATGTGGAGCAACATGATGCCGATGATGTAGCTCAAATCAATCCAAGACTGTATAGTGAGTTCAAATAACCTTTAGAACCAGCTATAGCAATACCGCCTCGCATGTGTAAAGATAAACGAAAGATGCAGTGGCTGTAGTATGTGTTACCTGAACATTGCTTTCCTCCATTAATATCTCCTTAGCCTTCTCGCAGAGTGCTTTAACCTGCACACATGGGCTCATGAGAACACGAGCAAAATCTCCGATTCCAGGAATATTACAATATAACTCTACATATGTGCATATCAAATATTCCTGCTTTTGATCCACAGTTTTGAACTTGACCTTTTTTTTTTGGAGAAATATTCACTTGACCATAAAGATGCCATTTTTAAGACCAAATTAGGTAACAAACGTGTCCTCTGAAACAGAACGTTACAGTGACAACTGGGAGCTCGCCAAATTCCATTTTTTACGCTTCTTTGCCGCGACTACCGCGAGAGATCTAAGCACGAGAGACCAACTCTGAACCACGGAACCATAACGATTCAAAACCCGCACTTCCCCAGCCAGGTACAAACTACTCAGCTGTAACACCCGTACATGGCCGTGTCGAGCCAGAAGCAGATGGGCTTTGGGCCTGTTACAAGTTTGGTCTGGAGACTACAAAGGAGAGGACGAGCCACAGTCCAGGGCATCGAAGAAACAGAACAGAACAGACCGAGGTCTGCATCTCTCTTCCCCGTCCCCGTTCGTCTCGTCCCCAGTCTCGTCTTTCTCAGGTCCGGTGGCTACCACAAGCCACCAGTATCTCCGAGCTCACGCCCCGATCCTCACCGGCGGCCAAGGCATGTTACAGTGGTATCAGAGCTAGCGATCCTCCACCGAAAAATTCCCCACACAAAAAATTCCCGTCCGATTACATTCTGGAGCAGATGGGAGACGCGGCAGCGCGCACCGAGGAGTCCTTGACGGCGATCCACGCGAGTCTGGAGCAAGTACAGACTCAGATGGGCTCGCTCAATTCGCGCGTGGGGCTGCTTGATTCGGCCTACCAACAGGTGGCGAGTCAACTCGACCACAACGCTCGAGCGGTCGGCGACCACACGCGGATCATGGACGCCATCGAGCGGCGTCAGGAGTCCTTGGCGCAGCAGATGGCGGCAACGGCAGAGGCGATAAGCCGATTGTCTGGATCCAAGGCCCCATCCATGGTGGATCTCGAGGAGGGGAACCCGGAGGCGGATTGGCTACACGGGAAGGGGATTCTCAAATCATCTCAGGCAGGCGGCTGGCGTGGAGCGCCTGGCGGGGGAGCATTGGTGCCAGGTTCGTCATCCACACTTCGACCTCCGGATTCTGGCAGGAGTGAGGCGGCGTTGGGGATGGAGGGTGTCCGTGCGCGGGAGAGACCACCGGACGAACACCCTGGCGGCGGTAGAATGACGACGCCCAAAATGTCGTTTCCAACGTTTGATGGCTCTTTCCCTTGCATGTGGCGTGACAAATGTTTGGATTACTTCAAGGTATTCAACATCTCTCCTAGTATGTGGCTCACTACTGCTCGTTTGCATCTGGAGGGCAGTGCAGCTCATTGGTTTCAAGCCTATAAGCTTCGCAATGAGGTGCAAAACTGGTCAGATTTTATTTCTGCAATAGAGGCAAAATTTGGGTTCGATGATGCATCTCAGTTGCCTGAAACGGTTGATCGAGCCATGCTGCCAGCACATGTCCAGGAAGACCTAGGTACACAAAACAAGACATGGGCTGCTAAAGCTGCATGGATTGGGAGAAATGATGCAGTTAAGCCTGCTGCTCATGGAGGAAACACTGAACTGTCGTCAACTCTGAACCTGTTGGAGTTAGAAGATATTGTTCGAGTGGAGGTGGAGCCGCTCACTTCGTCACCTCCATCGGTCGCTACACCTACACCGACTTATACGACAATGCCCATCTCGGGGAACGAGTTGTGCAGGTATGTGAGGGAGCAGGTCATGTCGCTGCTATGGCCGCTAACACGGACAAGGCATGCACATACATGCTGCCCACTGAGCCTCACCATGATTACAAGCCACAGGCTACATATGAGCAAGCAAGTTTGGGGGATGCAACTCAAATCGTGCAGCTGATTTCCGAGGGTTCTCAAGAGTTGCTGACCCATGTTGGGGGGGGTATCTCTATTCTTGGAGCAGGTGATGAATTCTAGAGAGGAGCCTAGGGGCAATTGTTCCATGAAGAGGTGTTGTGACGAGTGTATTGCTGATCATGTCATTTCCTATGTTGAAGGCAGGTCACTATTTTTCGAGGAGGAATTGGGTTCTAGTGATGAGATGTTTCAGGCTGTATTTGCATGCCGTGAAAACACCTTTAGTTTTGCCATGGTTGATGTATCAGCAGAGGACACTTCTCTCAAGGCTGGTTATGAAGAGAGTCCTGGTGATGTGATCACTCATGTTGGTGAATTGTCGCTGTTCATTGAGCATGGTATGGTTACTTCTCAGGAGTTTCAGGATAGGTTGTATTCAGACAATCCTTTTGATCATGGAGTTGATCTGACCAAGCTACTGCTATCCACTGGTTGCAAACTAGTGATTACACGTCAAGTTGCTAGTTCCTTTCATATAGAGCAGCTCTTGGCTAGCAGGTTACGTAGCTCTTGGGATCCTGGAGGTTCAACGGTTGCAAGATTGGCACTAAATAGCACGTCATTTGCTGGACAAACCACTTATTCAGAGAATGATCTACTAATGAATTCAATGGGAAATTCGCAGCTGATTGACTCTTATGCGATGGGAAGTGGTCTGTGTCAGTCAGGGCTCTTGTTTGCATATGTTACTGATGGTATATGTTTCACTTCCTCATGGGACCTTGGAGAGCACATATATGTTGACAGCTCCCAGCTATACACAATTGCATATGAGCTGCTGGCCACAGAATGGCACACTGGAAAGGTTTTATGGTTCATCAGCAATGAGACTTTGGTCCATCCGTATGTAGTTGCTGGTGGTGGTTGTACTAGACAATGGGATCCAGGTATCTTGCAGTTTACTTACACGAGTGTGTTAGATGGCATTGGTCAATGTTATGGCTACAATCAGACTAGGCCAATTCAGTTGATACACAAGTGCAGCAACATGATCCTTGACAATAAATTATGTGCTTGGGATGTTTGCACCAGCCAGAACCTTCACATCAAAGGTTTCATGCCAGATGTTCTCATGCAATTTTACAAAAGTATTTCGGTTCAGGCTGGGGTTCTCATAGTTGCTCTAGATAAATGGAAAGATGAGTTGCAGAAAGCCGAGACCATGCTACAGGCTCTCCATTACTGCTTCACACCGGGACTAGAAATTGGAGATACAAACAAAAGCAGGGTTGTACATGATAATGTGAAGCTTCTTGTCGTTCTTCATGTGCTATCCAGAGGCGAACCATATTCAGTACAAGCTATGGGATCTTGGTGTCTGGCGGATTCATGTTGCATCACCTGGTTGAGACAAGGACCTTGGTGCAATAGAGCGAGCTATCATCTATACGCCCACCGGCCCCTGCCATTGCTTGCAGAGCAGTCCTGCGATGGCTGTATCTATGCCCACCTGCCCCTGCCATTGCTTGGGGACAAGCAATGTTTCTTGGGGGCGGTACTGTAACACCCGTACATGGCCGTGTCGAGCCAGAAGCAGATGGGCTTTGGGCCTGTTACAAGTTTGGTCTGGAGACTACAAAGGAGAGGACGAGCCACAGTCCAGGGCATCGAAGAAACAGAACAGAACAGACCGAGGTCTGCATCTCTCTTCCCCGTCCCCGTTCGTCTCGTCCCCAGTCTCGTCTTTCTCAGGTCCGGTGGCTACCACAAGCCACCAGTATCTCCGAGCTCACGCCCCGATCCTCACCGGCGGCCAAGGGCGTGTTACATCAGCATAATATCATCCTCCAAACCACGAGATAACCAGGCAGTAAGAAAGGGTAACAAAAGCGCCCAAATCAACGGATCAAACATCCAAATCCGAGGCCTCGAGCCAGCAGGCCAGGAACAGAAAACCCTAGAGACGTCCGTCCCCCGTCTCAAGTCCTAACAGATCAAAACCGGCATTCGCCAGATCGCGCGGCGAAAAGGAGCTAGAAAGCCAGACAGAGTGGCGGCACGGAAACCTCACCTCCTGCTCGGGAAGCGGGCGGCACTGCAGGAGCTGCTCGATCTGCGCGTCCAGGCCCCCGGAGCCGCTGCTGTCGACGCTCATAGGCTCCATGTCCGCCGGCGCCGCCTCCTCCTCCGCGGACTGTTCGGGAAACGGCTCGAGCTCAAGCTCGTCGCCGGCGGAGAGCGCTCGGTCGGAGGCCGCGGAACAGGAGAGTGAAGAGTGAGACGGGGAGCGGGGGAAGGAAGGAAGCTGGACTGGACGGGAAGGCCCATCCGCGACATGGGCCCAAATCTGTCGACGCGGTGGGTCCCACCGCTCCGCGTCGCAGCTCGCGAGTGGCTGCGAGAAATGACGCCGCCGTGGCTAGGTCGGCCGGCGCGTGGGTCCCTGCTGTCGGTGAGACTTGGACGGTTGGTATACGTGGATCCGAGTGTGCGTGTGGAGATTTTCGATCGACACGCGGTAGCACTAGCACACACTTTGTCCTAGTCGAGCATTAGCAATTGGCTTTCTCAGCGGCTAATACTAAAAATGTACTCCCTCCATTCTAAAATACAAGGCGTACTTTAATTTCGTTGGTCAACGACGTCTAAGTTTGATCATAATTTGTACTTATAATATGATCATAAAATCAATATAAAAATATATGAAATGAAAGAATTTTGCAAGACAAATCTAACGGTACTATTTATACATTCTGAATCTGCATAATTTATTATATACTAACGGTCAAAGTTGAGAATTGAAGACTAGTATAAAAATAGCGCGTCTTATATTTTGTAACGGATGGAGTACAATTTCCCCTAATAGTACAAGAACGTGTACATTAACTGAACCCTCAGAATCCCATTTAGATTTTTCTCCCTACTTTCAGATTTTTAGGTGCACGACCTATCGTGTCATGCTGTGGCGGCGGATGTGTCGCCAGTGAGTTCTCTACTCTCTACCTCTCTAGCCTGCCATTGTGGTGGTTGCCTATGGCTTTACTCACTAGTTATTGTGTCGTGTTGTGACTTGGCCATCGAGTCGTGATACATCTTGATGTTTGTCTTCTTGTTGTGATGCTCTCCTGGATAATATAGTTCGTCCACTACATTGTTGCGTTTCAAGTTGAATGAATTTCATGTAAACTGAACCTAAATGGCACTATCTACTGTTGAAACTAGGTTTTAAGTTTCAGTAACTCCACTTTTCTCGGTTTAGGTTCTAGATGAGATTTGTTGATTTGATTACGCTAAAAAAAGTCAATATTTAGTAGTTCAAATATTTCAAATTGTTCTAGTTTTGGATGAATTGGATAATTAAAATGGGTCAAATGATCCATAAGCATGTATATTTTCATGCTCTAGATGAATTTGAATGTTAGTCGTAGTTTGAATGGCTAATATGGTCAAATTTGAGACTTGAGCATGCTCGGATGGTTTCTTGGATGGATGCCTTATCTTTTGGGTCTAGATAAGCACTAGTTGATCAAACATTTGAATATTTGGAGATTATATGCCTAAATGTTTTAGGAGTTTGGTCCTTTTTCCTAGTATATAAGCCTGTGGTTATCATTGGATCAACTAGAGTATTGATTGTTGTTTTGTGATTGTGATGTGTTGTAGTGCATACTCTATGGTAACAAACGATACTTTACTTGGTTTGGCTAACTATATGATTGTTTCATGAGCTCCTAGCAACAAGCAGTGATCATCAGCTCAAATTTGTTGATGCTCTTGAACGTGTTTCATCATTTTTATTGTTCATTGTCCTTTCCTATTAGCTATGTGAAGAACAGATCTCCACTTTTCCCTCTCAACTTGACGGTTGCCTACATATGATCTTTTTGCTTGTTCTTCCGAAATCTGGCCAACCTTCTTCTCATGGATTGTCTGCTCCTCCTACATACTTCAATAGTGCCCATTTAGCGACTTTGGTGGTGCTCTTATGGTTCTTGCGTGATGAACATTGGTATTTGAAAGGACTGAATAGGTATACTAGAAGGGGTGAACAATAATATAGATTATTTATATATACAACTAGGTGAGAGCAACCTACATAACAAAATACATCTAAGCCGCACATGATAATAAGTTAGTAGAAAGTAAGTAAGGAGAGAAATAACCACACAACAGAGACGAGAATTTGTCATGAAGTTCACGCCTTTGAGGGTGCTAATCTTCATTGGAGCGATGTGATGACACAATAGCCACCAATACCGACAATGGATTGTCGTATTCTCTTCGAGCGTTCTTCAAATGATCAAAGAGGATGAGTAGATGGTGCTGAAATATTTAGGGTGGGCTTTGGGCCCATCTAATAATTCCTGAAAAATCCCTAAAGGCCCATGCTGCCATGGCAAGTGGTGAGAGTTTAGTCCCACATGGCTAGTTGGGAGAGATGTACACCAGTTTATAAGGTGAACTCTTCTCCCACGGGTATGAGGTGTTGGTGGTGAGGAGAAGGGAGGTGCTCCACACGCGCGCTCCTCCTCCTCCGCCGCCTGCCTCGCCTCGCCTCGTCACGACGCGGCGCGTCGCGCCGCGGGTTGCGGGAATCTTGCCGAGCCGTTTCCGTTGGCCTTCCGTCAGCGTGTGTGTGCCTATATGAGAGAGGTCGCTTCTCTAGAGCAGATACACAATAGATACTCTGCTCGCGCCGCCACCATCGTTCCTCTCTCTGTTGCTGCCTCCGATGATCCCATCTTGTCGATTGCGTACACAGTTGCCGGGAGAGCAGGCCTCCGAAACCCGCCTCTCCACATCCTGTACGGGAGAGGGGCGATTAGGTTTTTGGGGAGCGTCTTTCACGCGACTGCTCGCCTCCGTTCGTCTACTTCAACTACATCTGCATCAACTGCGTCCGCGTCGCCTTCCTCTTTGCCATGGCCACCGACACCGACATCGAGAAGGCTGCTGCTGACAAGAGGATCGCCGACGAGGCTACCGCCTCCGCTGCTGCGGCCAACTGGCCTACTGGAGGGTACACGTTTATCCCTCTCCTGATTACTTACATGTTTGCCGTACTAGCTATTTGTGTAGATGTTTCTACTATTTGTCTAGTACATGATTTTATCATACAATTTCAGTATGTCATTACCACTGTTTACGTCATGTTCATGATTTATTATTGGATTAATTTAATCAAACAATTGCTTAAATACTCAACAATCCAAAAACCTAATCTGTGTAGTCAATTTTCGATCCAAGGTTTTGCTGCTGCACTGAAACCAGCCCCGTTTACGGGGACATATTTTAAGCGTTGGCAAACCAAAACCACCTTATGGCTCACTGCGATGAACGTGTTCTGGGTCGCCGGTGTTACTCCCACTGGAACGATTGCTTCTGAACAGGAGAAGGCGTTCAGGGAAGTCACCGTCGTCTTTGTTGGAGCCGTTCTGAGCGTGATCGGAGATAAGTTGGTTGATGCATATTTACATGTGCGGGTTGCCAAGGACTTGTGGGAGGCGCTCGAATCTAAATTCGGCGCAACCGATGCTGGAAGCGAGATGTACACTATAGAGCAGTTCCACGATTACAAGATGGTTGAAAACCGTTCTGTATTGGAACAAGCTCATGAGATATAGTGCATCGCTAAGGAGCTCAAGCTTCTCAAGTGTGTGCTACCGGGCAAATTTGTCGCGGGATGCATAATCGCTAAGCTTCCTAATTCCTGGAGGAACTTTGCTACTACTCTGAAACACCAGAGGCGTGAATTCTCAGTTGAGGATGTCATCGGCCATCTGAGTGTCGAGCAGAATTCGAGAGCAAAGGACTCGCATGAAAAAGGGAACGAGGGAACTTCTGTTGCTAATTTTGTACAGAAGAACTCCAACTTCCACAAGCCCAAGGGGAAACCTGGTGTCCAACAGAATACCGACTTTAAGAAGATGGGTAAGAAGCCCTTCAACAAGGATAAGAAGAAAGGAGCCTGCTTCACATGTGGTTCAGAGGAACATTGGGCTCCCAAGTGCCCAAAGAAGTTCAAGAAACCAGGACAGGACTCCAAGTCCGTCAACATGATTGTGAGCAACAATGAGAATGGTGCATCTAGGTACAGTAATTTGTTTACTGTATTTTCTGTTTGTCAGTCTAACGATTGGTGGATTGACACAGGTGCAAATATTCATGTATGTTCTGACATCTCATTGTTTTCTTCTTATCAGGTCACAGGGAACGGATCCGTACTGATGGGAATGGCGCAAGTGCTTCTGTTCTTAGTGTTGGCACGGTCAATCTGAAGTTTACTTCGAGAAGGATCGTGCAGCTCAAGAACGTGCAGCATGTCCCCGCCATCAAGAAGAATCTCGTTAATGGCTCCCTTCTATGTAGAGAAGGGTTTAAGTTGGTATTTGAGTCTAATAAAATAGTTGTTACGAAATATGGACTATTTGTTGAAAAAGGTTATGAATGTGGAGGTCTGTTCCGCTTTTCCCTCGCTGATTTTTGTAATAAAGTCGTGAACAATATTCATTCGAATGTTAATGAAATAGAAGTTTGGCATTCACGTATTTGTCACATTGGTTTCGGTTGCATGACGCGGCTAGTAAAATCGAATTTAATCCCGATTTTCACTTTAGCCAAAGGTTCTAAGTGTCATTCGTGTGTGCAAGCAAAGCAACCTCGCAAGTCCCATAAGGCTGCGGAGGAAAGACACTTGGCACCGTTAGAACTTGTACATTCTGATCTTTGTGAGATGAATGGTGTGTTGACTAAAGATGGAAAGAGATATTTCATGACACTAATAGATGAGGCTCTACACTATTTTAAATCTATAAGGCAGAAGTTGAGAATCAACTTGAAAAGAAAATTAAGCGGTTCCGGTCAGATCGTGGTGGAGAGTACTTCTCTAATGAGTTTGATTCTTTCTGTGCAGAACATGGTATTATTCATGAGAGGACGCCTCCCTATTCGCCCCAGTCAAATGGGGTTGCCGAACGGAAAAAACGTACTCTAACAGATTTGGTTAACGCCATGTTAGATACATCGGGTTTATCCAAGGCATGGTGGGGGGAGGCTATATTGACATCATGTCATGTCTTGAATAAAGTTCCGACAAAAGACAATGAGATTACTCCCTATGAGCAATGGGAGAAGAGAAGAACGACACTCTCATACTTACGTACTTGGGGCTGTTTGACGAAAGTCAACGTGCCGATCCCCAAAAAGCGTAAGCTTGGACCAAAGACCATGGACTGCGTTAATTTGGGCTATGCTAAGAATAGCGTCGGTTATAGATTTCTAGTAGTGAAATCTGAGGTACCTGACGTGAAGGTCGGTACAATTCTGGAGTCTAAAGATGCTACATTCTTTGAGGATATTTTTCCTATGAGAGATATGCCAAGCACTTCTAGACAGGAATCTGATGAGACTCCTGAACCAGCCATTCCTATGGAATATTATGAACAAACACATGATGAAAATACTGAGAAGGATGACGAGGAAACCCTTGGTAGGGGCAAGAGACAGAGGACTGCAAAGTCTTTTGGTGATGATTTACTTGTGTACCTTGTGGATGACACTCCAACTTCTATTTCAGAGGCTTATGCATCTCCGGATGCTGAATACTGGAAAGAAGCAGTCTGTGGCGAGATGGATTCCATCATGGCTAACGGGACATCGGAAATTACTGAACGTCCCTATGGCTGTAAACCATTGGGATGTAAGTGGGTGTTCAAAAAGAAGCTTAGGCCCGATGGTACGATTGAAAAGTATAAGGTTAGGCTTGTGGCCAAGGGTTATTCTCAAAAGGAAGAGGAAGATTTCTTCGATACTTATTCACCAGTGGCCATACTGACCACCATACGAGTATTACTCTCGTTGGCGGCCTCGCATGGTCTTCTCGTCCACCAGATGGATGTTAAGACGGCTTTCCTCAATGGAGAGCTAGACGAGGAAATCTACATGCAACAGTCAGATGGCTTTGTAATAGATGGTCAGGAAGGAAAGGTGTGTAAGTTACTGAAATCCTTATATGGCCTGAAGCAAGCACCTAAGCAATGGCATGAGAAATTCAATACAACTTTAACCTCTGCTGGTTTTGTTGTTAATGAAGCTGACAAATGTGTATACTATCGTCATGGTGGGGGCGAAGGAGTTATACTGTGCTTGTATGTTGATGACATACTGATATTTGGGACCAACCTCAAAGTCATTGAGGAGGTTAAGTTGTTTCTATCTCAGAATTTTGAGATGAAGGACCTTGGTGTGGCTGATGTTATTTTGAACATCAAGCTACTGAGAGATAATGAGGGTGGGATTACACTTTTGCAATCCCATTATGTTGAGAATATTTTGAATCGTTTTGGATATTCGGACCGCAAAACTTCTCCAACACCATATGATCCTAGTGTGCATATTCGAAAGTTTAAAGGCACAACTAAGGATCAGCTGAGATACTCTCAAGTAATTGGTTCACTCATGTACCTAGCAAGCGCTATGAGGTCTGACATCATGTTTGCTGTGTGCAAACTGAGCCGGTTTGTTTCCAATCCGGGTGATGTACATTGGCATGCTGTTGAAAGAATTATGCGCTATTTGAAAGGTACTGAGAACTATGGACTTTACTATTCTGGAAACCTGTCAGTGCTTGAAGGGTATTGTGATGCGAATTGGATCTCTGATGCTGATGAGATGAAAGCCACAACGGGTTATGTGTTTACCCTTGGAGGTGGTGCTGTTTCCTGGAAGTCTTGCAAGCAAACGATCCTGACGAGATCGACAATGGAAGCAGAATTAACAGCATTGGACACATCTGGTGTCGAAGCAGGATGGCTTCGAGATCTGTTGATGGACTTGCCTGTGGTTGAAAAGCCAGTACCGGCTATCCTTATGAACTGTGACAATCAGACAGTGATTACCATGGTCAAAAGTTCAAAGGACAACATGCAGTCCAACAAACATAAGAATGAGATTAAAAGCTCTCAGACATTAGAGAAACTCCGGAGTAATAGTGTTGGATTATATCCAGTCGGCTAAGAATCTGGTAGATCCCTTTACCAAAGGGCTATCACGTGTTGTGATAGAAAATGCATCGAGGGAGATGGGTATGAAACCCACATGAGTTGCCATGATAGTAACCCAACCTATGTGATCGGAGATCCCATGAAGTAGGACCTGGGAAAACAAGCTAGTGGTTAACTGAGGAGAGTACTTTTACTAACCCACTCCGTTGGAGATGCACTACTCTCAGTAACTGTATGGCAGGTTGACATTTGTCTTAATGTGTTCCAAGGCTTATATAAGCAAGATGCTATCCTACAGAGCAATCTTTGAAGGAACACACCTATATGAGCCTGACAGCTGGTCACAGTCTATGAGATTGGGTTAATCTCTAGTAAGTTCATGAATAGGTCAGGAGTGTGACTAATATGCTCCACCCGAGGGGTCAGCCTTCGGCAGCCTAGTACTAGTAAGACATTTGGTGAAACTACTTTACGCCAAATTGACAATTCAAGGCATAGTCCATTGTCAGTTGTGAATGAGTGTGGCTATTTGTTCTAGGTGGATGTTCAACCTTAACGGGTCTCCACTAAAAATACTGGTATATCAAAACAGTGTTTGGAACAGAGAATAACATCATGGGTCTTTGGGATCTGGTGGAGGATTGCTGAAATATTTAGGGTGGGCTTTGGACCCATCTAATAATTCCTGAAAAATCCCTAAAGGCCCATGCTGCCATGGCAAGTGGTGAGAGTTTAGTCTCACATGGCTAGTTGGGAGAGATGTACACCAGTTTATAAGGTGAGTTCTTCTTCCATAGGTATGAGGTGTTGGTGGTGAAGAGAAGGGAGGTGCTCCACACGTGCGCTCCTCCTCCTCCGCCGCCCGCCTCGCCATGCCACACCACGCCTCACCTCGCCTCGTCACGACGCGGTGCGTCGCGCCGCGGGTTGCGGGAATCTCGCCGAGCCGTTTCCGTTGGCCTTCCGTCTGCGTGTGTGTGCCTATATGAGAGAGGTCGCTCCTCTCCAGCAGATACACAACAGATACTCTGCTCGCGCCGCCACCATCGTTCCTCTCTCTGTTGCTGCCTCCGGTGATCCCATCTCGTCGATCGCGTACACAGTTGCCGGGAGAACAGGCCTCCGAAACCCCGCCTCTCCACATCTTGTACGGGAGAGGGGCGATTAGGTTTTTGGGGAGCGTCTTCCACGCGACTGCTCGCCTCCGTTCGTCTACTTCAACTACATCTGCATCAACTACGTCCGCGTCGCCTTCCTCTTTGCCATGGCCACCGACGCCGACATCGAGAAGGCTGCTGCTGACAAGAGGATCGCCGACGAGGCTACCGCCTCCGCTGCTGCGGCCAACTGGCCTACTTGAGGGTACACGTTTAGCCCTCTCCTGATTACTTGCATGTTTGCCGTACTAGCTATTTGTGTAGATGTTTCTACTATTTGTCTAGTACATGATTTTATCATACAATTTCAGTATGTCATTACCACTGTTTACGTCATGTTCATGAGTTATTATTGGATTAATTTAATCAAACAAATGCTTAAATACTCAACAGATGGAGGGTGAATGTGCGACTATAAATTTGACTTTCTTTCTTAGCAAATTAGCTGATGATAACAGAAACACAAAATTTCTAGACCATGCAACTAGTTGAGCAACCTATATGACGACAAGGATACACACCAACATACAAGTTAAACAAGCAAGCAATGCTAGATACAAATAAGTAAGAGGTTGGAAGATATATCTCCAAACAATGGACCTAGTGATTTATCCCGAAGTTCACTTACCAAACATTTTCAACAAATCCAACAAAGACCATTTTAAGAGAATTGCTCCAAAGATGGTCGCATGATGCAATACAAAGAAAACAATATAGCCACATTTGAAAGTTGTCTAACATAAAGGTAATTTATGAAATACATTTAGCCTTGTAGCATGACATTCTCCATTGACGAATCATTAAAAATCACAACCTTGTCGTAACCAAATACATTTAGCCTTGTATTATCCCTAATAGTGATGTAGGTGTGATTGGATAGTTCATACATTAAACTCTTCACAATGTTTTCGCTTCCCGTCATATGATTAGTGGCAACACTATCAAAAATTCATGAACGGTCAAGCATAGTCAGAAAAATAATCAAGTCTTGATTTTATACCCATTTTTTATGAGTTCTCGAGTGTTAGTAACAGGGGTCTTAGAAACGCAAATAGACCATTCAATGTAACCATATGGAGAACCAACATATTAAGCATAAACATGTCCAACGTTTGCCTTGCAGGCATACTCATTTGGCGATTTCGAGACTTCACATACTTTCGTTCTTATCTCCACGCTACAGTACATACAGAGGCGAAAAGAGGTTTCGCCGGCGAATCCTCTGCTTCCCTCCGTCTCCGGCGCCGTCGCGGCGTCGCGAGGCGGGGGGAAGCGCTGGATCTCGTCTGGGCGAGTAGTTTAGGTCTACTTTATGTAGTTTCTGTTTGCTTTGCCGGCGGCGCTGGGTCGGAGACGGTGGCGGCGGTGTTGCAGAATAATTGCTCCCCCTCCTTTCTCCGATCTGGCGAGTTTCTCACCGGGGAGGCTGTGGAGTTCTGTTCCTCCGTGCAGATAGTCGGCAAGTCGACGACGCCGACAATTTGTGGTGGAGTTCCTATCCTTCGAACCGGTCGTCTCCGCGCCGTCATCTTCCCCAGTGGCGGCGGTGGGCTCGTGAGGTGCCGTGATGGGGCCGCGACTGCGGTGTTGGAAGATTTTGGGATTGGAGGAAGGCCGGCGAGCGACTCCGGTGGCAAAAGAGGAGTCGAGGTCGGAGAGGAGCGGGGTTCTACCCCGGCCGACGAGCCACAAAGACGACGACGCCGTCGCTTCCGCGGGCGTCTACTCCAGAGGTTCATGAAAGCAGATGATGCTGCGATGGGTTCTCTCTGTGCCATGGTGTGGGTTCTGTTGCGCCGTTCCGGCGGCGGCGGCGGAGCCTTGCGGCGGGCTGAGATGCGAAGCGACCTCCAGGGACTTAGCTGCTATTTCGTTTTCTTTGAGGTTGTTTTTGTAAAAGTTGTTCGACACGTAGGCTTCTGGTGCCTTCTTGTTGTGTTTAGGCCATGTAATCTGTTTTATGGATGAATACAACAATGTCGCATGTTCTAAAAAAAAGGCATACTCATTTGGCCACACACATTACTATCTATGAGTTCCAATGACTCAGGCACCCTCCCGCAACTCGCTGGGAAAGGTGTCTTGATCATTTTGCCTAGTATACAGGTTTCACACGTCTCAAATGGTTCATAACCATCCTACTATATATAAAATTTCGACGGATTCGCTCCCCGTCCTGCTATCCACGTCACCTTTTTTTTTTCTCAGCCGTTCGATCGCAGCAGCCAACGGTCCAGACTACGTCAATAATCGCTCGCACTGTAGCTCGCCTATTTCTACCAATCAGAAGCGAGAACGTGCTGGTTTTGCAAAAAACGACACGCGACGCTAGAATTTGCTCCGCTACCCCTCACTTTTCCACGTCGAAGGACCCAGGCGTAATTTCGAAAAAATCCAGGGGCCTCCAACTAAAAACGTCCTCACTCTCCCCCTCCCCCTCCTCTCTCTCTCTCTCCGCGCGGCCGGAGTCGCCGGCGCCGCCGACGCGGCGTGCCGTCGTGTTGCTGCTCCCCCTTCAGATCGAAGGCCACGCCGACCACCGCCGTCACGTCCTCCACCTTCTCGCCGAGCTGCGCGTGCTGGGACTCCGCCGTGGCGCCGGAATCGTCCGCGCCGTCCGCGCTGTCCTCCGCCGCATTCGCGCACCGTCGGCAACGCTCCGGCGACGCATAAGGGGCGGCGCCGCCACCTGCGGGCAGTTCGCGTCCGCGCGCGCTCGACGCGACTCGCCGCGCGTCCCAGGTCGCGCTGGATCGACGCCGGCGAGCTCCGAGCTCGCGACTCCGCCGCGGCGGAGCCCGCCACCTGCTGACGACACGCTGATGTCGTCGTGGGCCTCGGATGGGCAGGTGGGCTCGTGCTGGGCTGGCCTGCTTCCCGTCCAGCTGGCTCGGCCCTCTTATTTTTTTTCCATTTTTTTTCTATTTTCTGGAAACCAAATACAAATTCAAATCGGTTCAAATCAATTTCCACAAATTCCAAACAAATCTAAATCATCATTTCAGAAACTTTGGGAAAAAAAACTTTATATTCCTCTCATTATGGTGTCAAAAAAAAAACAACATGGAACTATATTTCATCAAATCAATTTATTTAACATATCTAAAATAAAGATAACAAAACTTTACTTCCTCCAACTATGTAACTAAATTTTAAAATACTTTATTACATGAATATTCGGCCCCTAATTATGAATTGAACTTAAATTGAATTTAATAACTGCTCATAAAATGTATTTCCCCCCGATTATGAAGTTAAATTAGTTCCATCGGATTTCAGTAAATTCCAACGGATTTCATCATTACACACGAATATTTGGAGAAAAAAAAATTAATTTCCCCTAATTATAAATCGAACTTAAATTGAATTTACTAACTGCTCATAGAATGTATTTCTCCCCCGATTATATAGTTAAATTAATTCCAACGGATTTCAGTAAATTCCAACGGATTTCATTATTACACAAACTTCTTTCAAATTCACTACTTTTCAAACCTACACAAATTATAATATTGCACGCTACCAAATTTAAAATTTTATTTACTGCACGGGCGTGCCATTGCCGCGCTAAGTTCCCAGACCCGGCCTGCCTTTTCCTTTTCCCCACAAGAAAAAAAGATTCTATAAATACCCGTCGACAAAATAAAAATATATATATTCAAATAATATCCATATTCCAACAATTTTTCCGAATTCTCGACATTCCTCTCGACGCAAGCTTTTCCGAATTCAAATAATATCCATATTCCAACAATTTTTTTAAAAACATACTTCGAATTCATCAAACAGGCGCGGCATTGCCACGCTAATATCCCTAGTATGAAGTTTAAACTCCATCACCATGGAGTTTCTTTATACATTTTCAACTTATATTACCAAGCCGATTGTGCCAAAAAAAGTCATATTTAGGTAATTAGGTTTCAACCTCTTGACATTTATATCACAGACACACTCTCTTCCAGATTTAAAACATATAACCCGTTGTGCAAATCCGTGAAAAATGTATTTCAAATATATACAAAAAACAACTATTGTCACTAACACTGTATCCATAAACCCCAAATAATGTGCATCATCTCAAAGTCTATGTGCATCGCTTTTTCTTGGTGTTGAATTACATAGACAATGCCTATCACTTTCGTGTTCCCACTTATGTTAGACAAGTTGGTCACACATGATTGTAGCACTCCTTTTGACTTCCGAGTAATCAATTGCGCTCTCTCCTTTCCTCGCAAGAAGGATAAATTTCATCCACACGGCTTTTGAATATAGAAGTGCAAACATCTATTAGACGTAAACAACGTTTACATTTGAGTACTCATCTCTAAGCAAACTAACTCTTCAAGCTTACTTAGGTAGGACTTGTGCTCTAAAAAGAAGCTGATTTCTCTCTCCCCATCAGTAAGGAGCTGATTCTGTGTCATAGGGAGAGGGGAATACTAATCCGACCATCACCGCCGGAATAACATGTGGCAGCCGACGCAGCCAGCCCTAGAACATGCCCTCTCCGACCGCCTCCCCGTGCGGCCGTGCCTCCTCCCGGTCGGCGACGCCCACCTCTAGCTCTCAGCAACCTCGAGCGACGGCCACCTACCTCCTGGGGCGACCGGCGGCCGTCCCGTCCTCCCTCACCACCAGATCCACGGCCACCCCGTCGTCTTAGCTCTTCCTCACCGGCCTCAGCAGATCTACGCGGGCGGCAGCACTCTTTGTCGGCGGCCCACCAACCGTACCCGACGGTCCTACCTAGCTATGGTGAGCTCCTTGTTCCTCTTCCTCCTTTCACTTGCACAGCATGGCCGCTGAATTTGGGCAGCAACTGGGTCTGCTACTACGCCAAACTGAGAGTACAGTTCCTTCTGAGCTTTAGGTTCTATTGTAGATTGGAGAAGTTGGTAGATTTAAGATTGGGGCTGCCCTTTTGAACGCTTGCTTTTCATTGTCACGTTGCTTACGGCCGGCTACCATATCTTAGGTGCATTTTACCATGTTTCCAGCTAGTATTGTTTCAGTTTAGCATAAACAGGTATAAAATAAGATTAGATATTAGATATTGTATTTAGTAAAGTATATAATACTGTGTCCCTGGCTCCGTGTGTCGCCATTCTTGTTTTGAAAATAGACTCCTTCTTATTGGGTACATGCAACACAGAATGCCAGGGCAGCATGAGAATTATGAGAATACCATCTCAGATATTTCTAGATATGGTGAAGTAGCAGAGTTACTAATGACGGTGAAGCACAATCTGAATTGTGCAGACGGTGAGCGTTTTGGTTTTGTAATAAAAATCCTGCGGACAAAGTATGAATGGTAGCAGAGTTGGCAATGGTTAAATGATGACCTTAGTACATAATTGGTATACATAGTATTCGAACCAGACGATAACGATGTAACCATGAGAGTAATTCAGGCCAGGCTGGTGCCATTAGACATTTCATGATACCAGCTGTGCTTATGCTAGTGAAATTTGTCGGGTGCCGAATCAATGTAGGAACTTATAATCTTTTAGTTTCGCTGTATTTGTTCATTAAGTGGTAGGGAGATCGCCAAATTAATAGCTTATTATTTCAAATAAAAGTAATCGATTGCATGGAATTCAAGACCCGCTCCCCTGTTCTCCCTTAAAAAGGAAACCACTCCTAAACTAAAGCATGTGCGCACTGGGCCACGGGTTACTAAGAATTGGTTTAGATCAAGTCCTTCTCCTGTATTTGTGTGGGGCTTTGTTAGCGAGAAAGCGTAAGAGTTCCTCCACTGGTTGACTTCGCGTGGATTTGTCGGAGATTTTGCTTAATCTTGAGATGGATTCAGCACACAGAGATAAAGCGAACCCACTTGCCTGTGGAACTCGTATGATCAAATCACTGGTGAGGCCTGATCCTGGTTTAGCCTCAAGAACTGCTCTTCTTTCTATAGGATTATTGCTTAAAAGTTGTCGTGTCTAGTTGAAATTATGATCTTGGATCTAGGATATTTTCTGTGATTATTTTGTGATCTGAGTTTGAATCTGGGTTCTTAAGGTTTCTTTATGGACTTTGGCTTCAAGTTAATCAGGGAAGAAACTGGTACCTTTTTTTTTCTAGTTTTGTGAAATCATTTGGTTTACATTTTAGTTTTGCTTTAATCATAAATACGATGTGTAAGGTGTACTTCATCGGTTAGAAACCTATGTGAATTTCGTATATAATTGAGTTAGTGTTGTTGCTTTAGAGTTGGTGCTTTTGGTTCCAACTTATGAGCTATCAGCTGATCAAGAAATTTTTAGGTTGAAGTTATCATCTTCAAAGTGCATGATCAAAATTGTGTTCATTTTGTTATTTGAGTTTGGATCTGAGTCCTTTGGGCCGTTTCTGTGTTTCGGGTTCAAGGTAACCATGAAGGTGACTGATCCCTTATTTTCATGAAAATAATTTTAGTGACGTGTTAGTGTTGCTTTAATCTTACAGATACTGTGAAAGTGCTATTTCTTTGGTTAGAAACACTATTATGTGGAAATTTCATATCTGAATTATATATTTGCCACAATTCCATCTGTCTTTTTTGCATGGTCTTCTTTGCATGAATAGTTATATAGATAGGATCATTTGATGCATTATATACATGGCTTAAGGAGCTTAATGAGTGGGTGTTTATCAGTTAGGATCACAACCAAAGCCAAAACCAATATGTTCTAATTTTACAGTCAAGTTTGAACAGTAGCTGCTAAGTGCTCATTTACAATTTAATTTGAGTACTAGTTCCTTTTCTACCGTTTTTCTGTTCGTAGAATGTTTTTCTTTCACATGAGGAGTTTAGTGGATCAAGAATAATGCTGGGTTCTGACTTCCAAGCCAAGCCACAGTCACTTGATCTTATATCCAATTATCCATAAGTTATCACACATTTTACCGGCTGGATGATCTTGTTCCCTCTATTTAATATGATAAACAACAATTAATTATTAGTTTGAACATGGTTACTCTTTCAGTACCAAGTTTTATGTCAACGATATTTTGCTAGTGGGTGGATAAGTTGTGTTTTTGTCCTTGATAAATGATAATACACAACTAAAAGGAGGATTACTTCCCTTTGGTTTTGTTTCATATTTTGTTGTTCCACATTCAGATGAATAAAAGCGTCTTATATTATTGGTCAATGTGTTGCAGGTAGAGTGTGTGTCCTGCTACTGCAGGGTAGATGGCCTTAAAACTGTTGCCAATGCTAGAAAGTTTGTCCCTGGTGCTAGGCTGTGCATGCAACCTGATGTCAAACCAAACAAGCGCAAGTCAAGGAGTTCACGCAAGGAGAGGTGCCGAACTCAGGCACCACTTCTGCCTGGCCTTCCTGATGACCTGGCTATATCATGTCTCATGCGGGTTCCTCGAGTCGAGCACCCTAATCTTCGTCTAGTCAGTAAACGACTGAGCCGACTTTTGTCCGGGAATTATTATTACTCACTTCGCAAGAAATTTGGCATGGCAGAAGAATGGGTGTATGTTTTCAAAAGGGATCGTGATCAGAAGATATCATGGCATGCCTTTGATCCAGTGCACCGGCTCTGGAAGTCACTTCCTCCAGTTCCACCAGAGTATTCAGAAGCCGTGGGCTTTGGTTGTGCTGTTCTCAGTGGCTGCTATTTGTACTTATTTGGTGGCAAAGACCCAGTACGTGGATCTATGAGGCGTGTTGTGTTTTACAGTACTCGGACAAACAAATGGCATCGGGCTCCAGATATGCTACGGAAGCGGCACTTCTTTGGTTCTTGTGTCATAAACAACTGCCTCTATGTTGCTGGTGGGGAGTGCGAAGGGATACAGAGAACTCTGAGATCTGCTGAGGTTTACAATCCTAACAGGAATAGATGGTCCTGCATTACTGATATGAGCACAGGGATGGTGCCTTTCATTGGAGTTGTATATGATGGAAAGTGGTTCCTAAAAGGACTTGATTCCCATCGCCAGGTCGTGAGCGAGGTCTATCTGCCAACATCCAACATGTGGTCAACCATTGGGAATGAAATGGTCGCAGGCTGGCGGAATCCAAGCATTTCTTTGAATGGCCGTCTTTATTCAGCGGATTGTCGGGATGGCTGCAAACTAAGAGTGTATGACGCGGAAACAGGATTGTGGACAAGATTCATGGACAGCAGGCGCCATCTGGGCAGCTCACGAGCTTTTGAAGCGGTGGCTTTGATCTCACTGAATGGGAAGCTCGGCATTGTCCGTAACAACATGAGCATCACCCTTGTTGATGTCTCTGACCCAACAACAGTTATTGAGACTGAAAGTGCCCGCGTGTGGGAAACTTTTGCTCGGAAGGGCCAGTACAGGTCTTTCATGGCGAACTTGTGGTCAACAATTGCAGGTCGTAGTTTGAAGACCCACATTATCCATTGCCAAGTGCTCCAAGCTTGAGTATTTCTGTCCGCGAAGCGTAAACATGCTCAAATGTATTCATTTTTGGCGGCAAAGGTACTCTGATTTCGAAAGAATCCCTCAATTAGAAGTTCAAATTTGAGTACCAGTAAGGCAGTACCCAGCATTGCAGGAAAGAGACAACATGTTTGCCAGAATGAACATCTATTGAAGTCCATTCCTACAAATATACTTGAGATATTGATCAGAAAGGTGCAGAACCCTCAGTTCTCTATGAAAGTGAGGGTAGTTTGTGAGAGGAACAGGAACTTTCCATGACATCAATGGTGTATCCGGAAGTAGCCATGATTTTTCCGAGCTGACACTTGAGGAATTTGGTTAGCTGGTTCTGTTGGCAATAGGCAGCAGAAAAATGCAATTCATCATCCTGTCCAGTGATGTAGTTATCTTCTGTTTTGCCATATCAGGCGTGCCAAAATATGTATGTTGTAGCAGCAGGCTAGTAGACTTGAAAGTGTAAGGAAGGAATAAGAGTGTACTTGGTTTGTGCCAAAACCAGCCTTACCAGAATCTGCCTGGCCAAGGTTTCGGTTGCCCATGTGTTGGCCAAGGATGGGCAACTAATTTTGTTTGGATGATTTAGGCACAAACCAAATCACATTATCCTAAATTGTTTATGCTATGGAACCCATCCTGCCTGTGAGGTTTTCTCATCTGAACAGTGGATGTAATATGGGCCGGTGAACAAGATATCATAGATTAAAAAAACATATACCAGCCCACGAAACCTAGGCGATCCCAATCTCATACGCGCCGCCGCCGCCGCCGCCGCAGTTCCCCAGCATCAGCACGAGATGGAGAGAAACGGCGTCATCTTCCGGCGTCGTGTGATGGCCGCTGGCGTCGACTACTACTGCGTCAAGGAGAACAAGTCCGTGGCGCTGGATCACATCCACAGTCACTACAAGAAGGCGCTCCGCCGACTCCCGCCGGAGCTGATCCCGAGACTCCTGGAGGCCGGCTTCTGCTTCGGTTTCCTCGACCCGGTCTCCAACATCATCGCCAACACCGTATCCCAAGAGTTAGATCACAAGAGGAATAAGAGATCACGGGACGGCAACGCAAAGAGTGAATCGAGGCGCGCGGCCATCGCCAAGATCACCAAGGACAGCAAGAACATCTGCCTCATACCCTGGGCCACGGACAGCCGCAACGCCGAACTCCGGAGCAGCAGCGTCGCCGCCCGATCGCTCCGCGGCCTCGTCAGCTTCCTCACCTCCTATTTCCGCCACCTCACCCGCTGGGACGCCCTGCGCTACCTCGCCCTGTCCAACGCGACCTCCTCGTCGCCGTGCATCTCATCCAGGAGGATCGTGACGCCGACACCTTCACCATCCACGACGACTCTACCACAAGAACGGCCCTGGGATGCGCTGCCATCTTCGCACTGCATCCCGAGGTCGCCACGCTGGTGTCTCGATCTTTCTCGCTGGCTTCCCATGTGGACGAAGCCTCCAACCTTCTCCAGACACAGTCGGGCCGCATCATCAGCCATTCCACCATAAAGAGACTCTCCGAATTACTCACCTCCACCAAGGATGATGATATGCTGATAAACGGACGGAGTCCTATGCAGCACGCCATTACAAGGCTGCAGCACAGCAAAATGAAGGCCATAACAAGGCTGCAGCACACGAAAATGAAGGCTATCTCAGTCAGGGTTGGGCTAGAATTCTCTCTCAAGATGGTGCTTCTGGACAGAATCCATCTGTTGTACCTCGAGGCCATCTCCCGCATGCCAAAGCACGAACTGTGCTCGCGCCACCACCGCGGGCTCCTCAAGGGTGGCCTCTGCTATGGCCCTTTCGATCCTGTCACCAACATCATCCTCAACGCCATTTGGTACGACACCATGTTTCCTCGAAGCAGCATTTCGAGGTTGAGATGATCTGCACGAAGAGCCTCGCGCGCATCGAGTGCCTCTCCCTCTGTGGTCTTGTCGCCTACCTCCTTATCCGCTTCCCTACCCTTTCTGTGTATGAAGCCCTGAGGCGCCTGCTCATCTGCAATGCCAGACTTGACAGGGTTATCGAAATGGCGAAAACAGAAGGTCATGTTGACAACGTCCCCTTCTCTGAATCTGTTGCCTATGGTACAGCGTCTCACGCTGCACATCATCCCAGCCCTACTGCGCACGCAGAATTTACAACCACAGTGATGCCCCAGGTGGGGGGAACTGTTTGTAAGCGGGTGCTTTCTTCCGGTGACGTTCGTATAATATCTGAAACTTTGTCACAAATATCGCCGTCTAGCAAATCTTTGAAGACGGTTCAGAAACTGAGCAAACGTGCCACCAAGATTATCTCGGCGCACAGGGACGAATTTGAGGATTGTCAGGGTACAATTGTCAAAATGGCTGAAGCTGCATTACTCAGATATGCAAAACAAGGGGGACAGGAGTACGAGTTTCATTTTATCTGTGATGTGAATTCTACAATACCCGAGTATGGTGTAATTTACTGCCTACACAGCTACCACTACCCATTTTGCCACATGAACATCTGGGCAAGGCGAAGAGGTTCCAGGAATGATGACGCTGATCAAGCTCCCACACTCTTCTTCATCCAGTGTAGGAATAGTGATGAGGAAGACATGCAGGACGTGACATTTGTGTGCTGTCCTATATTTGATCTATCATCAAAAGATGCTGGTCGGTGCTATCACTGTGAGTATGAAGGAATCAAGATTATTCATCCATCTTCAGAATCATACCTTGGGCGTTGTGCGGATTTTGAGGATATGGCTCGTGGAGACACTGCACTGGACGCCGAACGACTTGTTGCACACGGGCAGAGGAATACTCTGTTTGATCGTACATTGGAAGACGAAGACTCTATCTATTTTGATCCTGCCTGGGATGTTGACTTTAGTGTGTTCGTCAATCGTACTGCTAGGGAACGCGCTCGCTACGAAAAATTGAGCAAGATGAAGGACTATTCTTGGATAGAAAAACTGGTGCGCAAGGAGTCCTTGGCTCACAGATCATAGCTGATTTAGTTCGTTTACTTTCCACTGGGTTGTTATCTGTACCTTTTATCATGTATGAAGCCTGAAGGTTTTAGCAAAGAAAACCATATATGCCTGACAGGTGACAGCCCAATTTTTTTTATAATAGCTATTTCGGGAATGAATTGCAATCTTGAAGCGACCAGCTGAAGGTCATGCAATTTGTAACACCATATATTTCAGATAAATGTATTTGCCTTACGATTGTTGTGCTGCTGATAAACATGAACATGAAACAATGTACTACCTCTGTCCCTAATTATAAAATGTTTTGGTACGCAAGCCTACCAAAACGTCTTATAAGTAAGGACAGAGGAAGTACCAAATTTGTGAACATGAAAAAACATCATGTGGCACTCATGACATTCATCCTTGAAAAAGTATATTTGTGGAGATGCTCGCTTGACGATGATTGGCATGAGATAGAAGAGATGATGGCAACGATGACGAATGATGAACTGCTGATGTTTTTGTATGTTTGTGCCGGAATATCTGATCTTCCATATGTACACTGAGGCAAGACCAGGTAACAAGCGCAAAAGTCCCTGGGCTGCTAAGCCCCTGCACTTGTGGTCAAGAGCATACTATGGGCTGCTAATGTAGTCAAGACTAAAAGAGGATTATAGTACTGTATCTGGGAAGAAACCTGACACTACGGATCTAGTTGGTCTTTCGGATGGATGCTTGCTTGATCCATGTGGTTGACAACTTGACACCGTCATGTAACCTACCTACTACTGTAATATGTGACTCAGGGCGCATGCCTGGTGCAGCATTTAGCGATGAAAATAGCTATGAGTACCTTAATTCGCAGTGTCACTGCCTTTTTTCCCTTGAGAAACTTTACTGACACTACTGATCTTGGGAGTATACACTGCATGAAAGCGGAGTACTACTGAAGAATAATGCCTGTCTGGCTGTCTGCTAATCTGATAGGCTGGCTTGGTTACCTTTAGCGAGAGCCGACAAAAGTGTGGGTTAAAGCAGTCTTAGTATCTAATACGTTTGTTCGTGGCAGGTAGCTAGGCAGGCGGCTGTGTTAATCCCTGATTTCTTGGACGACCAACTTTGCCATGACATGATGGGAGATTTGCCAAAATCTGTGACCGCAGGACACGAATTCTGTTCTTTCAATTCACATTGTTTTCGTGACCAGCTGCAGCGAGAGGATGAATTTTGTGCTGCATTTTTTCCAGCATGGTTTCATATCCTTTCCATTTCATTCAAAACGGAAATACACCATATTCATAGTCTGAACATGACCAAAAAGAATTCGCAAAAAAAAAATGACCAAAAAGAAGGGGGTGAGGAGGGAAGAAACGAGTTGAAGCATCGATAGGAGATTTCGATCCCCAAAACCCACTATGGGACGAAAACCTATCAACACTATCATAGTCCTAACAAACGACAGCCAGAGCTATTTTTTTGCTGCATGAAAGGTAAAAATGATATCCGTTTTCTCTATTTGAGAAAACTTAAGTATTAATTGAAAGAATATACTCCCCGGTTTTAGTCCCATCTCGGCGGCGACGTCGAGAAGTCTGTGGGAGTGGTGTGGTCTTGATGACTTCTTCTGGCGGTGCCATTTTTCGGATCGTCAAGCAGCTTCATCGGCGGTTCTTCCTTCTTTTTCGGCTCCGGGACGGATGTGCTCATAGAGACCCGTTCGACGACTTCTCGTCCTCATTCAACAACGTCAGGCCGTCTCAGGGAGGATGGCAGCGGCGGCGCGCCGTCGACACGGTCTGGAGGTTGAAGACGAAGGGCATCTAAAGGATTTGGTTGTAATTTTTGTTTTTGTTGATATGTTTTGTACCGTTCGGTTTTCTAATGCCAGGATCTTTTCGCCAAAAAAGCCTAAGAACATGTTGAAACAACCGGACACTCAAGAGAAGACCCCGACCAAGGATCGTAAGACATGCAGTACAACCGACACGATCAACTCACTCGGCCTAGATGCCATCATAACAAGTATACACGGCGCAAACCTACCAATATCCCCACCAAAAGAGTTCCAAAATCCAACACGAAAAAGAAGCAGAAAAACGCGCAGTTCCACATTTGGAGAAGTTAGCAAGTCGATGACGTTGTGGCCTCGTAAAAACATTTAAGAGCGGCCTCGCTTTGCCCGGGCAATCTCGCACCTCACCTACCACTGGATAGATCAAATCCGAAATGGACCAACCAAAGGAGGAGGTCCCCAACAGCCCGGAAAGGGTACACACGATATTTCTCTAAGTGGAGTGGCCTTAAAACCACCAATCGACATGTGTATCCTAACCATTGCACCCACTGCATCTCAAAACATCCCTAGCTTGGGAATGACCTCACGTCGGAATAAGGTGCCCCTGCTTCACACCCATCTCGGCGGTGCTCTAATCGTTGGCGGTATGGAGCAGGTGGCTTGGTTCTATCGCTATTTTTCAGATCTGGCGAGATTACTTTCTCGGTGTGTCGCTAGTGTTAGCCGTTATCTACGGTGGCACTGATGGTCGTGGCGAGGTGGATACTTTGGAGAGAGGATGTGGGTCCGACGGTGGTGGATCTATCCTTCTTCCTCGACGGAATGCAGCGGATCTGGTTCCAACGCAACACGGGGATGCCCCCTATCGACTTGACACAACGACATATGTTCATCGACTTCCAAAACATATTTGACGAGTGATGGCGGTGCTTCTTTGAATCTAGCAATGGTGGAGTCTCGCCGCCTCTTGCAGTGTGTACCTTAACGGCGCTTCTTTGAATGTAGCAATGATAGAGTCTCAGCGTCTCTTCCGGCGTGCTCCTCGACGTCGCTGGAGTTGGGCGATGGCCGCTAGATTCGGTGTGTGTGCAGAAAATGCTAGAGATTGTTTTGTAATTTTCTATCTTCTACGATTACATTTGCTAAGTTTTCAGTACAATTGTTTAGTTCTTGTCTGTCTTCCAGTTTCCAAATTGTGAGGCGATACCCATAGAGTGTCTCATGTGACCGATATGTATATATTATTAGTTTAAGGCGGTCGATACTGTCACTAGATTAGATAGAATAGAGTGTTATGCACAAAATTAACCTAGTTTAAAAGAAATAGGAGTCCAAAAACCACACATTGCCCTGTTTATAAGGAAACCGGTTACAATCATGAACACCATGCGACCGATATGCCACGAAGAGGGGTCATGAACACCATGCCATGCCAAACCAAGGTAGCCACACTGCATTGGCCCGTTGTCGGCGCAAGAGCATGAACAAACCACGGTGGCATCCTAGAAGGAGCTGCCCCTCGACATTTCCAAAAGAGACGAGGATTCGAAGTCGACCGGATTTGTGTGGCTAGCCCAGTATCCATAGCAGTAGTACTGTAGTAGCCAGTTGGCGTCGAAGAGATGTCAACACTACCTTTTACATCGACGTCATATATTGTGGTCATCAGATACAGATATACTCCTATATTGGCACGCTACAGAAATACTAAATCTTTGGCATTGACTGAAGAACAATAAATAACCGGTCCCAAACTCCCAAAGCACGCAAACATTTCGTCCATCCGTCTCGCACCACGAAAGCAGCGTCACTGCCCGATAGGGTCCAACCGAAGTAAAAAAAATTAAAAAATAGACAAAGGAGGAGGAGGAAGGAAAAACCTAAAGAAATCCACATCGCCGTCTTTGTTCTGTGGCGCGGGCGGCCGTCGACCGCGCCCCCACTCGCTCGCTCCGTCCCCAGCAGCGCCCGCCCGCGCTCGCTACTCCTGATCCTCCGGTCGAGCTATCCTCCTCCTCCTCCTGCGTGCATTCCGTCGCCGGCCGCTACCTCTCCCTCCTACGGCGCCGCCGTCGTCACAGGTTATGATTCTTTCTTGCGCGCCTCCTTAGATTCTGAGACCGTTCCAACCACGAATGTGTTGCTTCTGTCTTTTCTCCATTGAGAATGATGAGAAAGATGCCACTTTGCTGTTGGGATTTGGGGGCCGAATATCCATTCGTTTTAATCCTGCGCCTTGTGTCGCGTCGCCAATCAATTCATTTTCCTTTTCAGTTACCACTACTCGCGTCTTTAGCAGCAATTTGATGTGTACAAATTTTAGATAGTAGTACTATCCTTTTATGGGTGGACAGATTCTGCGAAACTGTCGGGCTCATACTTACTGTACCAAATTCCCTTCCAAATTTGTTACTACCTCGCCTCATCGGGCATACTATTTGTTGCTATTTCATCTCTTTGCAGTATATTCCGAATCCTTGTTGAAAAAGATTCAGAGACCAGCGCGACTACTGCTCTGTACCACTCTCCATGGCCGATGACAAGTGCGGCGAGGAGCTGGCCGTCGCCGAGTCACTCGGGCGGTGGCCGGTGCTGTCGTACGGCGTCGGCCACATGCTTAACGACATCACCTCCGCCTGCTGGTTCACCTACCTCCTCCTCTTCCTACAAGAAATCGGACTCACTCCAAGGTAATGTAACAGATGCATGCAGCGTATTCCGCATCAGTGAAACACAGCAAAAATCTGCATCTCCTGATGCTGACTTGATCGTTCACTTGCAGGGATGCAGCTATCGTGATGCTCTCAGGCCAGGTCGCAGACGGGCTCATGACGATCGTCGCAGGCGAGATGGTACAATACTTTGTGCTGATATACACAGAGTGAAAATTATGAATCAGCAGCAGAACTGACCGATCTATGTACAACGTGTTGTGTGATCGTCAGATCGACCGGTTTGGCCGTTTCAAGCTGTGGCACGTCGGCGGATCGGTCCTGGTCGGCGTCTCCTTCTCCTCCGTCTTCGGTGGGTGCCTGCTCTGCACCATTCTCGGCAGCGACTCCTACCTCCTCAAGACCATCGGCTACAGCTTCTTCGCCGCGGTGTTCAACGTCGGATGGGCCGCCACACAAGTCTCCCAAGCAAACACACCCATTGCTCTGCTCCCGGAACTTTAACTGAATATTTTTGTCTGACGGTTGTGTTTTCATTGCTTCCATTCAGGTCGATGGTGAACTGCATGACATCGAACCCCACGAGCCGGGTGGCCTTGGCGAGCTGCAGAAATGCTTCCACCATGGTTAGTACTACCATGCATGGCCATCTTGACTGGAATTAGCTCTGGAAATCAAATGAATTTCGAAAGGGAAACAATAACTTTTTTGGAACAACAAAGAGGGGAAATGATATACTCCCTCCGATCCATATTAGTGGGCATAGCTTTGTCTAAATTCATATGTATCTAGTTAAGTATTTAGACTAGATACATGTGTATCTAGACAAAATTGTGCCCACTAATATGGATCGGAGGGAGTAGTATTTTCTTCTGGTTTTCTTATTCTTAGCTTCACGCTACTACCTTTATCTCGTGCTAGCATTGCTTACAGCTCTATTACACGTATCACAACGTGACCTGAAAATAATTTATGCCTACTTTTCAAACTTTACAACCCTTGTCTGCTCTGCTTCTTCTACTGACTATTGCTCACATGAAGTAGAAAAGATGCTGACTACGAAGGAGTATGCCAAATTGCAGGTTGCTAATCTTGGTCTATATGCGATCGCGTTAGCTGTCTTCGGTGCCATAAAGGCCAAAACATGCGCAGACATTGTTGTTCAGGTACATTGCCAAATCAGCTTTGAGTTCTAGTAGTAGCAGGTTTCTTCAGAAAACAATTCACTGTCATAGACAAATAACCGCTTCCGTTTCTTCGCCTGCAGTACAAGTGGATCGCCTACGTGTCCATCTTCGTTGGGTGCTGCTTCCTGGTGCTATTCCACGTTGGAACAAGTGAACCAACGTACGTTAAGCTGAGACCTGAAATGCTTACCAATTCGATCAGCATGTGTAAATAAGTGTGGTTTCATGAAGGAAATATTGTGTGTGGTTTTGCAGCCTGAAGTGCGAACCTAACTGCAAGAAGCGGGCTCGGATCGCCTGGGGCTATTGGTTCAAGAAGACCCTGTACTACCAAGTCGCTCTCCTGTATATGCTCGCAAGATTGATCACAAACGCCTCTCAGGTTAGCACCTTGCTCTCTTACAGAACTAGATTATCTTAGTGAAAAAACAACATGTTTGTGGGGCTTGGTTTCTGAAAGTCTTGCTCAAGTATCACTGTGATTAACTTGAACTGTAACACTGTATTTCGTTGCTGTTGATTTCAGTCGCTCATCGCGTTCTACGTTACCAGAGATCTGAAAATGAACGAATACTCGAAAGCCACTGTAAGTTCTTCAGTGTACATCGGTTAGAACTTCTGCGTTGGCCGACAGGCACCAAACAATTGTTGAGATCTTCATTCAGACATTCACACATCTGATATTTGGCTTCACTTGTGCAGATTCCAGCCATCATATTCTGCTGCAGCTTTTTCGTGTCCGTGGTCCTCCAGGAGATGAAGTGGAACAGCCGCCGGCTCAAGTCGCTGCTCACCATCGGCGCGACGCTGTGGGTGGTCTCCGGGGCCGCCGTGTTCATCCTCCCGAGCCAGATGCACAACCTCATGTACCCGCTGGCGATGGTGATCGGCGCCGCGAACGCGCTGGTGATGGTGACGACGATCGGGCTGGAGAGCGCGTTGGTCGGGGAGGACGTCAACGGCTGCGCCTTCGTCTAGGGTTCCTTCAGCTTCCTCGACAAGATGTCCTGCGGGATCGCGCTATTCGTGCTCGAGTCCTACGACGAGGCGCCCAGCTGCGGCGAGGTCAGGGGGCTCAACACCATGAGCAGGTACGGCACGGGCCTCATTCCGGCCTGCTTCGCCGTGCTCGTCCTCGTCGTCACGTCGACGCTCAGGCTGCAGGACGACGACGCTCCGAGGGCGAGAGCTGCAGACGCACTGGAAGCTCCGCTCCTCGTCTGAACTCTGAACCAACTGGCATGGGTAGTTCTCGCGTTCTGTATGTACGTCAGCAGTGGAGATCCTCTTCAATTAGGTTTGAAGAAAGTTAAGACAAGATGTATCATCGTCGTCAAGCCAGTAATAATTGTTAGTGTAATGCAGCTCTTTCCAATTAGATTTGGGAGGATGCTTGATGTCTGTATTAGTCGTCGTGTTCATCATGTATCGTCAGTGTTCCAGCTCCAATTTTGCGTGAAAGATTCAAGCGAACAGAGGAATCAAAACAAACTTCATTTCGATCGTGCAACGTTCTCTACAGATGGTCACATACTCACATTATTGTACAGGAACAGCATAAAAAAAGTAGAAGCGAGCACTGAAAACATCATGAAGAACTATGGCAAGAAATGCAGATCGATCGCCGTTCACAGCTCATCCTCCCTCCGGTGCTTGCGGTCGGCGTCGGCTCCGGTCACCTTGTCCTTAACCTCCCCGAGCTTCTCCTTGGTCGCCTCGGCCGTCTCCCACGCCTTCTCCTTCACCGTCTCGTACCCCTCGTTGGCCTTCACCTTGGCCGCCTCCGCCGTCTCCCACGCGGCGTCCTTCAAGGACCCAGCCTTCTCCAAGGTGGCGTCCTTCGCTGCTGCCGCCTTCTTGGATGCCTCGCCGGACGCCCCCTTCACCGCCTCCTTCGCCGTGTCCTTGGCCTGCCCGGCCTTGTTGGCCGCTCCCGTCGCCGCCTGCTCCGCCGCCTCCTTGGCCTCCCCTGCCTTGCCGCTCACCTGCCTCCCCGTCTCTGCAACACAAACATAATCAAACGTCGCGCGTCAGCTTTATTCAGACTGAATCGGGAGTGCAAAAATAAGAACACCGCCGGCGTGCACGAGCACACATACGTACCGGAGGCGGCGTGCTGGGCGGTCTCCCGCGCGGACTTGGCGGTCTCGCCGGCCTTGCGCGCGGCCTCCTCCTCGTCGATGTTCTTGAGCCCGAGCCCCTCGGAGATCTTCTCCTTGGCCCACCCCGTCCACGTCTCGTCCTCCTTGCCCACCGCCGCCTCGCCGTCGTGCGTTGTCGTCGCGGCCGCCGCGGACGCCGCCAGTAACGTGAGCAGCACCAGCAGCGCCGGCGCTACGAGCCTCTTCGACCGCGACATGACCGCCATTAAACCGGTGTACCTACCTAGCTACTCCTCCTGCTGGAACAATCTAGTAGTGAATCGTGATCAGCCGTGTGTTCGTGAGATCGAATGGAATGGGATGCGAGATTGAGGAATCAAGTAGAGTGATCGGGTTTTGGTTTTGTGGCGCGGGGTTTTATGGGAAGGAGAGGTTGGACGCGTGGAGGGGTTGGTCAGAGCGAGGCAGGTGGTGGGGCGACGGGTGTCCGGCTAAGGTGGCACGTATGTCGGCACTCTCGCAGCATTGGTGGAGACGAAGGTGATGGCTCTGGATGACAAGCTTTCTTTTTTTCTTTCTGAGTCGGCGCTGGAAGACAAAAGCTGGTTGGTTCTAGTCGCTTCCGAGCATATTTTTTGGTTCAGGCGTACGTCTCGTATGTACGGAGACGACGAGCCGTTGCGAAGGCGTGGTCACTTCAAATGATTCTCACGCAAAGTTGGCTTTAATTCTTTTTTTTTGCGAAAGTTGGCTTTAATTCTCTCGAGCAGTGCGCAGTGCCCACGGCCTAATGTACTTCAGGCCCATAGCATATCGGATTTATGAGCCGCGCTCGTTAGCGCAGTGGCAGCGCGTGGCAGTGGCCAGCCTGCCCGCGAAGGTTCGATCCCTGCTGGGACGAGTTTTGGTGGCTCACAGATGCACTGTTCATTCGGCGAACACTGTAGCAAAAACACTGTTCTCTGAACAGTGTAATAAATCTGCTAAAGCCTCTCATCGTCCGCGCGCCACAGGCGAGATCGACGTGCCCGTCGGCCCCGGAGCAGCAGTCTTCGGCAAGTCTCTCAGGACCTATTAAGGATATAGGTTGTAGGTCTAGTTTAGACACATAGGTGGGGCGTGCGTGTGTGTGGTGTGTGTCTGTGTGTGGTGTGAGTTCCTGTGTGTCGGAACAGATACTACAGCTTGTATACTTAGGAGAGGCTCTCAAAAAAAAAAAGCATATCGGATTTATTTTTGTCAAAAGCACACACGCCATATTACGGTCAACCTCGTCAAAATAAACGTAAATCAAGATTTTCCATTCTTATTTGAGATGAGTGTCTCCACTAGAGCACTAACGATCCTAAACAGTAGAGAAAGCTTGCTTGGAGCTTTTTGGCTTTTCCATTCGCTTTGTTCAACCCTGATCTGAATACATAGCTCGGCTTTTATTAGCTGATAATGGTTTTGTCAGTGGAAAGGTTTCGCTATACAACAACAATGAAATCACTTGTGATCAAATTGGTATAGCTAGCCAGACAGTTCAATCAGAGTTTTTGACAGGTCGCGTTCCTTTCCAAAAGAGGCTTCGTAGCTGACGCCATTCACACATTCTTTTAACAGGTTCCTTTTCTATTATCCAATCTTGAGTATTTATAAAAAATATTCATTGGATACACTACGAGTCACTATGAGTAAGATAGTAATTAAAAAGATAGTGTTCGGGCTCTGTGACCTAAAGCATGTGTTGAATCAATAAGCAAACGAATAATATGTGGTAAAAAGTCACATAAGTGAATGAACTTGAGTGTAGAGATAACCGAGCTACGCAGAGACAAAGATTTATCCCGATATCACTTCATCGCAAGTGAGTTAATCACCATTGGAGAAGTGTGAGTAACCACAAAATTCGCCCCAACACCACCAAAGGCTCACATTTTTCTCCTTAAGTAAGCCTCCACCACGAAGGTGGACCTCAATCACTATAGCTAGTTTCTTCTTTCCTCTAGATATGGCAAACTTCACAACCTTTTCATAATCTTCACGAAGGAGAAGCCCGAGCCTCTTCACAATCTCAACGACGACGTCATGGAGATCACCAAACCATATGGGAGGGACCCTCCAAGTATAACAAGCAAACATGGTCTCACTCGAACGACTCAATGCAGTGAGCTCCAACCAGTGTAACGAATGCAAACCAAAAACACAAGAAATGATCAAACTCCTATCTTTCTATCTCTCTCTCAACTAGCACACAACGCAACAAATCCTATGCAAACATTGGAGAGTAGGAACAATGAGGAAATCAACCAATAACTTATAGATCTGGATCCACGAATATCACTTCAGTTAGATGAAATATTTGGGCATTGGGGGAGGAGGAGATAGCTCAAAATAATGGGCAAATTTCAGATCCAAAAGAGTCTTGTTTCGTTGGGGAAGAAGTACCCTTTTATAACCCCTATAAAATATTTCCGTTGGGGTCATTTCCTGTTGAAAATGTTCCCTAGAGGCAATCATGTTGCAACTTAAGGGTTTTTTTTTTATAGAAATGGGGGTGTCCCGGCCTCTGCATCGAGTGATGCAACTTAAGGTGAGAAACTTGATGTTGTTGCTGCCGCTACTACACCTTTTTTTAGTTGTACTACTACTTTTATTGGGCAAGGATCAAACTGCAAGATAGTATCAGACATCTGTTGTTCAAACTTGTTGAATTGAAACAACTAAATGGCATGTGCGGGAATTTGCACGGTTGACATAACACTGTACACGTCATTGCACGTGATCCAAATATCTGCAAAAATAACATAGAAATAAAAAAGCAAACGGTTGTGTATGAACAAAGCTCATACACCCAACCGAGAAAAGCATGAAGCACTACAAGGAATTACAGGTTAGAGAGTTTTGAAGGTAGTTGAGAAAAATGAAGTGAAAAGGAAACCCACGGATCTCAGCTCGTCGAAATAAAAAGATGGACACGTAAAAAAAAAAGAAATAAAAAGATGGAGGATAATTAATTTTGTGCGCGTGCTAGTATGGTCACGAGCCACCGTACAATTCCCTATTATCATTTTCTGATCCTTCATTGCTGATCACCGTCGCCCGCTGGTTCGCGTATACTTGAGTAGTGTAAGACTCGGAAGATGAGGGCATGGTGATGCCAATTTGAGTGTACTGGATTTTGTAATAAGTTTATTGATAGCTGCGTTTTCTACACTATTTAGGGCTATTGCAGTACTTATAATAGCAAATATTTATCCCAGATTTATATCATTCACACGGAGAGCATTAGGAAGGAAACTATAACCCTCACAAGTAAGTTGTCAAGTGTTTAAATGCACCCGCAATAATATTTTGACCCAAACTGAGTTTAGAAATAGTCTATTACTCCCTCTGTTCCTAAATATAAGATGTTATAAGTGTTTCACATATTGTCTATATGTGGACTAAAATGAGTGAACATACACACTAAAATGTGTCTAGATACATTTGCAGACATGTGAATTTGATAGAGGCTAAAACACCTTATATTTAGGAACGGAGGAAGTATATAAGTTGCTAAATGAAAATAATAAATGACTGGTTTAAAGTAAATATTAAATAAAAACACAAGTAGAACAAAGTAAAGTAGAATAAACTGAAAGTAAAGAATGGAATTAAACTAAAGATGTTAATATGTTTAGTTTCACATTAATTATAGAAGATTATTTCAACCAGTTGTCAGAAATATAATACTATGTTCTTTGTCGGAGCATCTTTCCATTTGTATTGAGCTTGTATGCTGCATTACTAGTTTATTTTCTCGCTGCTTCCCTCGATTCTCGTAGGTGCTTCTCCATACTTCTGGCAGATTGTTGCATCATGCCCGAATTTATTCCAGAACAACAATGTTTGTTGTACCGCGTTTGTTTTGGTTAATAGTTTTATTGTTTTGTACTTGTATTCTCTTGGTCTTCTTTGGCGAATGGTTCAAGAACCTTTTTTGTGACGATTGATACCCTGCTAAACAATGCTGCTAACAATCTTAAATTTCCATCTCTTACAGTGGACAAATGACACGACTCTTAAAACCTGCGAAATTAACACAAATGTACAACACGATACCGTTGTAAAACATTTCAACCTTTTCAGTCTTGTTTGGTAAGGTTTTTTCGGAAAACTGGTTTCGCTCCGAGTTTAAGGACAATACTGTTTGGATAGTCCAACGGATCCATGTTCAACCAAATCAGTTTCCCATACACCTGTAGTTTGTGTATTGGAAAAATCGAATAAGGCTAGCCATAGTAGGAGTATCATAATTAGTATTATCATGTATTCCATGTTGGCAAAAATCTGATGTGACACAACAATTAATGAATACAAAGGAGTTAGTGGTATCATGATATGATACCGTAACATAAGGCATTTCAAGGTGAAATGGGTTTATAATCTAATAAATGTAATCTTCTATACTTCTTATAAAGCAAAACCCCACTAAGTGTAATTAATATTTTTCTATCTCCACATGCAAGCTATCCACATCACTTGCTCTTTTAACCAATCAATTGTCTATGTCATCCCACTAATACTTATTAATTATAGATTATGGTGTATGCAATCTATCCACGTCATCTACTTTTTAGCCATACATCCAATTTTTCATCAAATAAACAATAATTTCACGTCAATTAAATATAACCTCTTGACTATTGTTGGATTCTTGCATATTTTTGTAAACAACTTCATGTTTCAAATGTTTTATACATTTTCATTTACACGAAGTTCTTAATGAAATTCCTGCTGCAACATGCGTGGTATTTTTTTAGTATAATATAAATATGATACCACACATATATTACATCAGCTATGGAGATAATAACATAGACTAGTATGAGAGATTTGAAAAACTTCAACAAACACTTGCTAAAGCTAGTCTAGTGAATGGCAAACACATGTGCTACATCTACTTATCAAGGAAACCGTGTCCTACTAAGAAACATAATCAGTAGAAGCAAATGTCAGACACAAAAAGTGCAATTATCAGATCAAATGACTTAATTACTGGCTGCTGATCTTGTTCGCTAGATTAAAGGTGTTCATCGCCGTCGGAGATGGAGAGATCTCGTCCCCTCCGTCCTCCTGGGCACCGCCCGCGAGATCTTCCAGCGGTATCTCGATCTCGAGGTTTGCGGCGGCGTTGGGGTTGGCGGCGTTGGTGGCAGCGGCGGCGACGCCGCTGCTCTCATACCTGTACTTGGGGGGGGGGGGGGGGGGGGGGGGGGGGGCATGGGCCCCTCTAGCCTTAACTAACCTCCACCATTGCGTGCTACGCCAGTGCGTACACGAGTTACACGGTGCGACTTGCGGCCACGAATCTCTGGAGGAGACGTGAATGATGCAACAACCATAGCGACCGCGGTGAAGCGGTTATTGTGGCAATGTCGACCAAGATGTTAGAGAAGTTGGGGTAGTACAGATCATCAGCTTCACCAGTTCTGCCGCATGCTCCGGTCAAAAGTGGTCTCCGTATATGAATCAGCTTGGAGTCAAAACAAGGCATTATGTAATCCAGAGTTATAACAAAACAACAACCTAAAACTAGTTTCCCTAAGATTGTTACTAAAATCCAGTGTACAGTGAGAGAATATCTAGTGCTACCACCCCTTCACGTGTTCCTTGTGCTACCATTAAAGACGAAAGTTTTAAACATTTTAAAAAATTCTACGAAAAGTTGTAAGTGTTCACAAGATGTGTGTACAATCTCTAAAATTTTCAGGTCCAAATTCGAAAGGAGCATTAAAAAGCAAAATAAAACAAGTCTAGCATGAATAGTGTCATCTTTTTTGTTTTTGTGTGACACTAATGACACTATTCATTTTATTTTCTGTCATTTTTGTTTCTCATTGCTCTTCCGAATTTGGGTCTGAAAATTTAGGAGGTTTTAGACACACACATACTTTCTTCGTAGAATTTTTTGAAACATTTGAAGTTCTCTTTTTAAGTTGGTAGCACACTAGCACGGGGAGCGCCCAAGAGAGTGATAGCACTAGATGTACTCTAGGTGTACATGGTACTGAACATGCTACTGTAGTTGACAAAATTAGAATTGCACGGTGACGGAGCAAATAGTGCGATACTACACTACACGGGTTGAACATCTACGCACACAACCTGAACGACTAAAACTTTGGTCCAACGCAACGGGACGGCTAGAGCCATCACACAGCCTTGGCCGGTCGCGAGTCGTGGCACGTCACCAGCCCGACCTAACAAACAGCGGCAACGTGCCGAACACAGCCACCGTGGTAGAAAAATCTCCACAACACGAGGCGACCGGAGCTGCCGTGCCGTCTCCACGTTCCACTTCCCCTGTTTCATTTCACCTCTCTGCCCTTCCTCTGCTCCGGTAGACCGTAAAAATGGCAGCAGCTACCTTGCCGTCCCTCCCGCCGCCGCCACCAACGCCGTTGCCGGCGGCCACAACCCTGGGAAGCAACCTCCTCTCCTTCCCTGCGCCGCGGCCCCGTCTCGCCGCCACGCACCGGCGCGCGGTCGTGGCGGCGGCTTCGTCCAGGCCTCCACCTCCGCCGTCTCCGGAGGGAGGAGACGAGGAGGAGGAGGAGGTGGAGAGGGCCATGGGGATGGACGGCGGCATCCCCGGAACCTCGGGCGAGCTGCTGCGCCGCGTCTCCTCCCGCGCCTACGGCATGCGGCGACACCTCATGGAGTCGCTCGACTCCCTCGCCTACGACGGTAAAAAAAATCCTTCAGGGATCAATGGATCTTGTTCATAGTGGCTTGATTTGCTTAGGTTCTAGCTTTAGCAACTTAAATTGGTTGGTGAATGGTGATCAGAGGTTTAGTCCCGCGCGAGCGCGCGTAGTGTCTGATGGAATGCCTACTCTAGATTCCAAAGTCTCCAAGGATGCAATCTTTTGTGTGTACGGGAGAATTGCGTGTACCGATGAAATGAAGGTCGGCAAAGTAATGGGAGGACTGCTGTGTGACTGTGTGAGGCTTGTACGCTCACGCCTGTCGTGTTTGGGCAGGTGTGCAGTTTGAGGTGGAGTGAGTGGGAATAAGTATGATCATGTATATACGCGATTATCAACTGTTGCAGTCACGTCTGTTTCCTGATGTCTTGGCTTGGATGGGTGCAATTTTGTATTAGCCTTGCATCAAGCGCTGAATCGACATGCCCGCTGTGCTTCTGCCTTCTGCTAATGCTGCTTTCTGTAGCCCGCAAACTATATAGAGTCAGTGGATAAAAGTCTCAACAACTGAAATATAACGATGCACTCATGCTCACAAATAATACCATAAGGTTATAAGGTTAAAAGGCCATTGAAAATGACCATGTTCTTATGATTTTTGAAGTCATTCTTGTGATGATCTAACTGTAGATGTCCTTTTGAATGTGGAAGTTTGGAAGTTTATTAACTGTACCATGTTCTCATGATGTTTCAGTGTTGGAGACAAACCCATGGAGAAACAACCCAAACCAGTATATGTACTGGCTAGAAGGGACAATCAACTATGGACAATGAAAACCCGCAGGAACCGCAGGTGCGATTCGGCTAATGTTACATTTATAATTGGGCAGTTTATTGATTATTATGAAAATGGTCTCGTAATCTTATATTTCCTGCAGTGAAGTCGAAAGGGAACTTGGAATGCTTTTCTCAAAAGGAGGGGGTTCAGGAATTGGGACTAAATCAAAGTACTCCGGCTCCAAGTTTAGTATGCTTGTTGAAGATGTTACAGAGGGAGTACTGGTGAGTAGTTAGTAAAATGATTGTAATTTTTTGTGAACATATTCTCGAGTCGAGTCAGCCAACTATCCTGGACTTTTGGGGTTAGTGGGAGAATGTAACTTCTGTACAATGAATCAGAGCAAGGGATTGATCAAGTAGACTAGGACTAATTATAAGTGATAAGTCATCCCTATATATATTCTAAAGAAGGGTAGTAGTATGCTTATTTTTCATGACTGTAAGGATCCCTATTATTATACCATAGTATCATTAATCTGTTTGAAGACCAAAAGGGCAAATTGACCGGTCTAGAAAAAGGACCACAGCATGAGTGATCTTATGGACGATTTATGCTTGCTGGCAGGAAACATACAGGGACCAGAAGCTCTATGATATGACCATAGGAACAATTTAACATCAAGAAAACTTTTCACACCCCAAAAAATAGTAATATGTAAACGTTTCCAGCCTAGTGTACCGATAAATGCTGCGTTTGAAAGTTTATTTCCTGAATCTGGTATCTCTGAGCAAGAAGCCAAGAACAAAGGGGGCTGTTGGTTTCATGGTTTGCATTGGATGGTTCTAATTTTGCTAGTGTACTCCCAGTGTACTCACTCCATCCAAAATACAAGGCGCCCTTAATTTCGCTGGTCAACGACGTCCAACTTTGACCATGATTTATACTTATAATATGATCACAAAATTATTATAAAAATATATGAAATGAAAGATTTTTGCAAGACAAATCCAACGATACCATTTATACATTCTAGGTCCACATAATTTATATATATTAACGGTCAAAGTTGAGTACCGAAGACCAGCACAAAATAGCGCACCTTATATTTTGAGACGGAGGGAGTACTATTTTGACTCACAACCCTCTTCTGTTACAGGTGTTTGAAGACGAGGATGATGCTGTAAAATACTGTGACCTTCTACAAGGTGCTGGTCAAGGATGTGAGGGAATTGCAGAGATAGAGGCTTCATCAGTAAGATAACATATGTCATGATATTAGTAAGTACCATTACGTGATTGACAACTGATCATACTGTTCGTGTTTGTAGGTCTTCAACATGTGCCGTCAAATGAAAGCTCTTGCTGTACTTTTCCGTCGTGGAAGGACTCCTCCAACGCCTCAAAGCCTGGAACGTGACCTGAGGGCGAGAAACCGGTCACTGGAAGACTAGAATCTTTGGGATACGTGGTGTACATATGTTAATTTTATTCAATCTAGCTGTTGAAACACATACCCTAGGCATTGTATATACTACATGGTATATAGATTCAATCCAAAAAAGAAAGATGAACAAAAGATTGTTACGTAGACATTGATAACGGAGATGGTGTGGAAGTCAAGTCTGACAGTTGCACATAAATTAGCTTGAGATTAGCAATCTCTGTAATACTGAATATTCTTGTAACTATTTACACTTTTTACAGTAAATAAAGGAGATACTAAGTTATTGTTATACTCCCAGTCCGGTCATCGTACTGATTACAATACAATGCATTGATGTTGCAAGTTTTCTGATGACGCGATGAGAACTAGAAAACCTTGCGATGACTGAGGTTAATGGCTGAGAGCCAAAATGAATATCCGGAGGTTAATGCTTTAGTGTGAAGTTGGCTTCTCTGTTAGCCGGGAAGGAATGAGGAACTGTGACAGTACACGCGGACTGAGCCTGAGATCGGCAAAATCTCTGTAGAACTGAATTTTATGTACATCATTATGTGCATATTGATCATGCGACGAGCTCCAAAGAATCTTTGCATAAACTAGTGCTATCATTTCACTACTGCAGTTACCGGGCAGCCAACGGCACCCAAATGGAAACAAAACGAACAGAAGAAAGTTCATCACATCAGTGCTTGGTCCTCTCGGTCAGCTTCTCCCTGCGATACTTTTTGAAGTCCGCCGCGAGTCCGGTGTCGAAGTCGTGCTTCATCTGCTCCGCCAGCTGCCTGAGCACAGCGTCGCCGACGCCCCGGATGATCGGCTCCGGCACGAGCGCGAGCACGGGGGGCAGGTTGAAGCCGACGGTCATCTCGACGTGGCCCCGCAGGCTCCTCCGCCCCTCCGGCTGCGGGTACAGTGTGCCCCGCACCGTCACCGTCAGGTGCGACGGCATGGCGTCGCTCTGCAGCCCCTCCAGCGTGTAGTCCGTTACCTCCATGAGGAGGAGGCTGGTGGCCTTGACTGGGACGTGCGGCGGGTACCCCTTCCCGCCGGACTTGCTGACGAAGCGGATGGCGACCACCGGACACGCCGACAGGAAGAGGAACTGGATGGGGATCAGCTGCACGCTCCACTCCTCCTGTAAACGTCAATGTCGCAGTTGTGATTCGTTAGAGTTGCGTGTAAATACTCTTCAGTGTTCACGTGGATCGTGCACTGAAACGGTTCTTTCTAAATATTTGAGGCGAGATAAGCGTGACAGACTTGTCACGGCCGGCGATGTTTTTAAAAAAATGAAGCATGAACCACTGAAAATCTCTGAATTTTGTAAGTTGGAGGCATGTTCTTGCTCGTTTCACGTCAAAAAGCTTCAGAAAAGAAATCGGAGGGAAGAAAGAAATGGTAAGATGACTCACATCGTTGAGTTTGGTTCGCTTGCGCTTATCGGGGAACACAGCTCCGACGATCCTGGGCCTGTTCATGAGGTACTCATCGATGGATGCCTAAAGAAATAACCTCAGAGGATCAGATCACATGTGCACGGGTGTTCCAAAAGCTCAGTCTTTAAAAAAAAAATCCAAATGGAAGGCTGCATAAATGACACAAGCAACTTACCCCTGGAGTTTCACCCATGGGATGTCAGTGTTGAACCTGTAGGAGAAGGTGAAGAGATCTCTGGCATTGATCTTCCCCTTGGCCTTGCCGCCGTATGAAGGAGGTGGCTTCAGAGAGCAAGTGGTGATTGCTCGCGACGACAACGGCGAAGACGAGGAGACATTCAGAACAAAATTTGATCTCGATCGCTCCCCTCCTGATCTGAGTGGCCTCGCCTTGATGCCACTGCAGCCTGCGAGGCTTAGCGATGTCATCCCCTCTTCTGTTCCTTCTGTTGATCTTCTGCTCTTTTCCAGAGTTGGGAGTTGTGAGATTCTCTGCTTGATCCGCCGGGCCAATAAGTAAACGACTCCCACGAGGTAGGAAGCAGAGTTGAGCATTCTTGCAAGTAAAGGCAACAGCGTGTCCGGGTAGGCCCTACAGGCCGGCCGTTTCTTCCAGGCAAGAGTTTCCGAAGTTTCTCTCGGTTGTTTGTTACAGCAAAGAGGTTTCAGCTCCTAAATTTTAGTTTTCCGTTCCAACTAGGATGGTTGTGACCAAGTGAAGATCAGAATTGTATTTTAGATGTGTTACGTCTAGTAGTAGTAACTGCTCTATCTACTTGCAGAGGTTCAGAAATACAATCTTTGGCTCTCGTACTATTTCACAGAATTGACCTCTTTTTTGGAGGTAAACGAGGGTGTGCAGGTAGACAAGGCTAAACCAAAGCTGAGATGCGTGCACGTAAGCAACAACAGGACAACCACACAGAAGAGACACGCACGCATCCGAAATACTATATGTCTGCTGAATTCTTGGTGTTCCCAAACTGCAAAGGCAGCAGGGTCGGTATTCTTTCCACGGCACAGATCTAGTATATACTGCTAGTAATAAAACATGTACTGATATCTTATCTAAAGTTAGTCAGCAGTCATATTTGAGAGGATGACCTTGCTGGGAATGGTCTGTATCCAAATACCTAGTATACTGAGGATTCCAGTTTTACATCCAAAGGAAGAGACTCCAATAGATTTGAATTTGCTGCTCACATTCGAAACAGTCTCAGGGTTGAGACTGCTGTGACAGAAAGATACCGCAACTGCTCTGCTAGTCTAATGCACATGCTTGTGATTTTGCCGAATAGTTACACCAAGCTGGATGATATACGGGCCGTTGCCTTTTCATGTTAACTAGAAGAGCCTGTACAAGCGAGTGGAGTCGCAAGGCCGTGGTGGGACGGTCGGCCCCATCAGCAGTGGAAACCATAGTTCTCCGTCGATGTCGGCCACTGGGTCCGTGGATTGAGCGTTTGCCGGAATAGACGCACCCTGCAAACATGTGTAACGTAACCTTTTTAGTTCTAACTAGGAACGGAGTGAGTACAATATATTTTTCAGATTGACCGATGAAGAGAGCTATGGGAATGGCAATTCGGAAATTTTCCCTCAACATTATGCATGACAATTTCATCGTGATGTCTGATTTGCGAAATTTCAAGTCATAACAAGAATAACAAGCAGGGTTAATCTATGCAACTTAAAGATACCGCACATGTACGCTTAATTCGATATATTCTACAAGCAATAATGGAAGTTGTTGAAGTACTAGTGGTATTTTTCTAAGACTAGTCACAATGGGAGTAACTTAGCTAGTAACATCACACATCTCAAGACCATTTTGCGTATGTGGCATGTATTTAATGAGGAGAGAGGTGTTTGGAGTAACTTAGCTAGTTACCGTAACATCACACTTATCAAGACAAAATGAGTCTATAGTGCAATAAATAAGATCTTATATGACACCACAATGATGTTACTCCCCATTGTGAAGGTGGTAACATAGACTGGTAACATCACCATGTTACTACTCTATGTTACTCCCCATTGTGACTAGTCTAAGTTATTTCTTTCTGCGATGGCATTTTTCATTATGTCAAATGGTTAGCGACATATATTGAATTAAATTGATCCTAACAAATCAACAAGGTGCGGGGCATTTGCAATACATTTTACTTCAACTAACTTGTCTTCCTAAAAGTAACATTGGCAAGTGTAGTCTATAACATGCTACAACCGTGATATTCTTTTTTCCTTTGGGAATCAACTCCGAATTTTTAAGGCATACAAATTCCTACTCCAATAATTATATGGTTACTCGCAACAAACCACAAATGGAGCCCGAGCTCCATGGTGGCCATATTTTTGAAAATTTGAAAGTTTTAAAAATCTGGGATAAAAATCCTAGATGTTGATAATATTGAACTCCACCATCGTGCAAAAATATCAATTCAATTTTTTTTTACATTTTAGGCTACACAAAATACAAAATATGAAAAAATTTAAGTTTTGAAAATGTGCACTATTCACCGCACTCAGATCCACCCATTTGTCATTTCTAGCTCAGCCTAAAATACCACAAATTTAGGATTGGTTTTTTAAACACTAGTACTAGATCTCATTATTATCTACATCCAGGATTTTCTTCCAATTTGTTTAAACTTTTAAATACCATTTCCATTGTTTTTCTTCAAAAAATGGCTTCCTAGAGCTCAGGAGCCATTTGTCTGCCCTCTACGTCGAAAAAATGCATTAATTTTAGACAATACGGATATGTAGTGGCATATGCAAAGAGAAGGGACAGGGTGAGCAGCGTTGTGTAACACCGCATGTTGCAAATATGGCAACTTGGCAAGGAGAATACAATGAGGGAAACTTCTGTGGAAATTAAGGGAGTAATCACGTAACTAAGAGCGTAATGACCACCTGATCGATTATAGAGCGCAAGGTTCCAATTTATTTTTCGTATTCATCGGATTAATACTCTTGGATGCTCTAGATTGATTGGATCAAACCTAACATGTACTACCTCCGATCCATATTATTGGGCACAACTTTATCTAGATACACATGTATCTAGTCTAAATACTTAACTAGATACATATGAATTTAGACAAATCTATGCCCACTAATATGGATCGGAGGGAGTACTTTTAAGCTGGTACGGGGATATATTGAGTGTAAAAATGAAAATAGGGTGAACAAATGAAACACCGTATCACAAGCTTTGTGAATGTTGTTTACCTGATCCTTGTGAGGTTAAACTGCTATGTTGGGGTTGTCGCGAATTAGCCGACCATGTGGGTGGATGCTGGTAGTTGATGTAGCCTGGGTGTGCAGTATCAGCGTGATCATAGAAACTCCCATTGTAGTAGCTATTGTCCCCTTGTTGTGGTGGCTACAAACACATGATTAAAACTCTAACTGCATGGAAATTGCAAAATGACGCCTACAACAAAAATTAAGATGGTTATAGCATACCAGACTGCTTTCGGTAATATGGTCCGATGAAAGATGGTAATTTTGTGCCCCATTTGGTGCATAATTGATTAAATCAGTAGATGATCTGAAACAAATAACAAAGAAACAGTAAAAAAAATATCTCACGCGGAGAACTAGAAAATCGTACAATTGGAATACTAATTTCTATCATTGTGTAAGTACGTCGACATCAAATAATTTGCCTTGGAGTTGCATTCAGATATTCGGAGAATTCACAGCTGAGCAATTTTGGATTGAAATAACGGAGTCTCTCGGAAGAAACTTGTGTAAGCGCATGCAAAGTTTTCTTTGCAAGGTCAACACCAAGCACCCATGCATTCTTATCAACAAATATCGGCCGCCTAGACATCAAGTAAACAACATCATCACGGTCGATGCCCAGGGTGGGGTAAGCTGTGACCATATTTCCGAGCGCCCATCTTCCAGCTTCAGCATCGCAAAGCTATTGAGCAACATAGAATGATCAGCAGGGACGAAGGTGGACCAAAATTCCCATGGAGTAAACTCTACAGGAATGGGGTCATCTTCACAAATAAAGAAAAATCATTTTTCACAAAATTGCTGAAGGGGTTTCTGAATACCGTAGGTGTATGCTGACGCCACAGCCATAGTGGCAGCCCTGTCTCTGAATCAAGGTTGTCAGTCGAGATGTCATTACTATCGACGGTGTTCCTCTTGTGCCAATAGTCCCAATAAGTATGCCTATACCATGTCTGGAGCTTCCAGCCATCACAGACACAGTCCTCCTGTTTGAACCGAAGATCCAGCTTGACAAACTTGATGTACCCATTGCAGCAGGTGACATCCCTTACCTGCCGCGTGTCACGTGTCCATCCTTCCTCGTTACAGTCTACAAGCAGGGTATCGGGATGTAACTGAGAATAGGGTTCTTGTCGAACACGTTGCAGGTGACAATGCCCCGGTAGAGGTCGACCCAGCCTACGACACCTCCTCCGAGCGTGATCACCTTGTTTAGAAGAGGGCCCGGCAGGTCCTCTTCCCTGACCCCAGGAGATGCCTGCAGCTGCAACGGCGTGGTGGTCCACCTGGCCGTCTTGGAAGAGAAGACGTGTAGCTGGTGGTCGTTATGATGCTTCGTCATGACGAGATCGGCCAGGAGGAATCCCCCGTCGTCTTCCTGGTCGAACGGCAAGACGCAAAGGTGCAACGAGTTTATGGTCCCCGCAGGAGTATGCGGGATGGGAGTGAGCGACGGCGGCTTGCCGTGGACGGCCTTGTAGACGAAGTACTCCGCGAGGGAAGAGTCAACGGTGAAAGAGAAGCGGAGGAGCACGAGGTCCTTGGCCGAGAAAAGAACCAGTGGCTCGGTCGTGAAGTCGCCGCGCTGGAAGTGGGGGCCGTGGACGCAGAAGTGGGAGATGGCCGGCGGATCGGCGAGGCAGAAGGTGACCTTGATGTTGCCGCCGGTGCTGGTGACGGCTTCGGCGGTGGTGGCATTCTCGCGGACGGCGAAGTAGGCCTTCCTGTCGAGGAGAACCCACGGAGCAAAGCGGCCGGTGGCGCGAGTTGCGGCGGGGGCCTGGAAAGAGGCTGCCAGGAGAAAATATGTCTCCATGGTTAGTTAGTAATCGGCGGCGCTGGGCGCAGACTGGGTTTGGCAAGATGACAAATAGCGGCAACCATAGGAAGGAAACTGCTCCATACCGCTCGGGCGATTCCTACCCAGGAATCGCCCCAGCGAGAGCTGGACGTCCTGAGAGCCCAAGGCCCAAGGCCCAGGTAGTCTTCCCATTGGTGAACCCTGTACGCACACGGCAAGAAGTCTTGGTGAAAATGACTCTGCTCGTTTATTATTATTACTGTAGGGTGGCGGCGTGGAAGACAAATGTAGCAAGTAAAATGTGTTCTTTTTCACATTTTGTAGAGTTCGTTTATTATCAAAGATGTCAACATTAGATGTAATTTCTAAAATATCGTCACGGCTAAACTAATGATGAAAACGGAACGTCAATCAGATTAATTGTCCGAGATAACAAACTTATGTTGATGATACATGGGAGAGAGCGAAAAAAGTGGTGGAGGTGCATGCATGTTAGCGGCGCAACTTTGTTTTACATTCCTACCATGGAATAGGGCAAAGCTTTTTTCTACCGTTAAAAATATAATAATATGGATCTCATCTACAGTCTAAAACTGTATGTCAGTTGTCATATTTCAGAAGATGACCACACTGGTAAAGTGGAAATGGTTACCTACTTTACTGAGGATTAAAATTTACATCCAAAGGGAGTATATATCTAGCGGTTTTTTCTTTGGCTGCTTCCATTCCAAACACGATTCCAGAGTGGAGACTACTGATATATACCATGCCAAAACAACAGCTGAGACACAATTGTGACATCACCTAAACAGCGTTAATTAGAAGAGCCTGTACAAGCGGGTGTAGTCGCACGCGCGAGATGGCTCCAACGGCAGTGGGACCTGTTCCTTGTCCATGTCCACCACCGCTACTGGGTCTGTCGATTGCGCGTTCACCAGATCCAGATCGACACACCCTGCAATAATAGTGCACTAGTAAGAGTCCGAATTCAATCACATTAGGTTGGTACATGCAATTGGAAGGGGCATTCTTAAAGATGAATATTGTGAACTTTAATTTCAGATCAGGAGCTCGTGACACTCCTCTTCTTTTATCACAGATAGAATATGCAGATTAAAGAGAAGGTTACACTCATGTTTACTACAAGGACTTACAATTTTAAAAAAATTAACTCCCCCATCGCCCTCATATTTGAGAAAAGTTCATATAAACCTTCGATAGAATACTTGTTAGTAACTTTTCCTATAAAGGTTGTTTGGTTTGCAGGATTTGAAACCAAAGGAAATATTTTATGGTCTACTTTGCATGCAATTTCATAAGAATGTTTTCCTTAGGTCCAACCTCATGACAAATTTGCTTGGTTTCTATTACAGTTGTGTTTTCAATTACCATAGTACTTCATTCACTAAGTGATGACATCTTATTCCTATATATTTCCTATTCCTTCATTTTGAAAATCCTTTAAACTAAATTGGCCCTGAGGTATTTTTTCCTGCCATGTCATTTTTCGTTACGTACATTGGACCGTGACATATATTGAATTGACCTAAGAAAACAACAAGGTGTGTAGCATTTGAAATACATTCGATTTTCGTGAGTTCAACCAACTTGTCTTCCGACGGCTTGTTTGTTTAAAAGGAATTTCTAATAGCATTATGGATTCCTTAGGAAGTTTTCCTGTGGATCTTGTTTGAATTGTAGAATTTGAAACCATAGAATTGTTTCCAATAGTTTACTTTGCCTATCATTCCATATATATATTTTTAATAGACACCCTATTCAGCACCCAGGGTGCATAATACTTATTTCGCACCCGAGTTTTTTTAGGTTGTTTATTCATACTTTATATTTAGTACACAAATAATTACATTCATGTTGTCCCACATAAAAAAATCGACATAAGAAATGCAATATACGAGTCACAACGGTATAAAAACCATTAAATGTATTTTACATCATATTTTTGTACGTCACATTTTTTTTACGTCATGTCGACATTTTCTTACGTTCTTATTGACATACAAAGTAAGGCAAAATTTACGTGATGTAAAAATCATGTACAATTGAGAAGATAAAGGGTGGGTGTAGAATAACTATTCTACTCACTGGGTGTCAAATAGCGCGACTCTTTTCTTTCAATCCACCTCATGCAAATTTCCATTGTTTCTATGACAATTATGGCAAACATACAGTCGTTTAGAAAATATCCTATGTTTTTCCCGCAACACAACTAAATTGTATGTATTCCATATTAATTACTGTCTTTCCAGTTTCTATAGGATTCAACCTGTCATTACATCCTATTCCTACATTTATTTTATTTCTGCATTTAAAAAATCCTTTGAGCCAAACATGCCCTATGTAACATTGGCAGGTGCACTCTATAACATGCATCCAAATAAGGTTTAAAAATCCATCCAAATAAATTTATCTTTGTACATGCATCTTACACAATATATATCGTATGGAAATATAATAACATATTCAAAGAGAAGGCATCGGGGAGTAGAGATGTAATGTGTAAATATTGGTGGAACTTATGTGTGTAATTATGTAACTAATAGGGTAATGCATGACTACATGTGTGATTATAGACCGCAAAGTTCCAAACTAATTTTCACATTCATTGGCTTTTTGGATAGTTTTTGACGAAAAAGGCCATAGCCCCGCTATAATAATAGCAAACACCCGGTACAACCAACTTGCAATGCTGGGGCGGCAGCAAACATACACCCAAAGAAAAGAAGAAGAAATAAAAAGGAGACATAGGCGGATCGACTAAAACGATGGTGACCCGCAACCGCTGCGCCCTCTCCAACAGAGTACCACCACGCTCCTAGCACCGAATCGACGAGTACCAAGCAGACCCTTCAAGAGGGGACACCATGCTGCTGCCCGGACCAGGGCACTGGTCCTAGGGTTTCCCCCGGCACGAAGGGAAGCAAAGGGTAGCCTCGACGCCCTTCAGGAAGGAAGGATGCCACCCGGAGGCGGCACCGTGTCGGTGTCGAACAAACCGACAAGGATTTCTCCCGAAACCCCTTCCACAACCCCGGACGATCGGTAACACAGGAGCCCCGCGAGGACGAGCCTCGAAACCACCAGACTAGCCGCCCACCACCATGCGCCAACGAATCCGAAGTCACCACCATCGTCGTCTCACCGAAGTAGTCGTAAAGCTGTCTGCAAGACGGAGGTGAGGAGTATGAACCGGGCTCAGCAGTACCGCGACCGAGCGGGAGGGAACAACCTCCACTGCCAAGGACGGTAGTCGACCGGACGGGGCAGCAGAGCACACCAGTCTCTGTCAGGTCCGGCCGAGCCTAGCGGGCCCGTAAAGCCCCCACGGGGGCATACCAGTCCTAATGGAGTCCGGTCGGTCCCGAAATGGGTCCGTGAAGCTCGCTGCCACGCTGCAACAAGGTCGGTCGCCGTTGCCGCTGCACCTGCATCCTCCACCTCCCCTACATCTGCAAAACGCGCCGCAGGTCAAACCGGCCCGCCCTGACCCAGATGGGCCCGACGGGCCTAGATCTGGGCCACATGGGCCAGCCGGCCGACTCCGCTGCACTGCGCCGCCCCGCTGCAAGCTTATGGCGCCACCGTCCTGCCACCCCCGACCGGAGCCGAGCCGCCGCCGCCCGAAGAACACCGCCGTCGGAGGATACCGCCTCGTGATGTCTACGCACGCTTCTATTCTCGTAGACAGTGTTGGGCCTCCAAGTGCAGAGGTTTGTAGAACAGCAGCAAGTTTCCCTCAAGTGAATCACCCAAGGTTTATCAAACTCAGGGAGGTAGAGGTCAAAGATATCCCTCTCAAGCAACCCTGCAATTAAGATATAAGAAGTCTCTTGAGCCCCCAACACACCCAATACACTTGTCAGGTGTATAGGTGCACTAGTTCGGCGAAAAGATATTAAAATGCAAGTGATATGGATGATTATAAGTGGTAATTGCAATCTGAAATAAAAATGGCAGCAAGCAAACATGTAGCAGAATTGGTTGTAAACGGTGTTTCAATGCTTAGAAACAAGGCCTAGGGATCATACTTTCACTAGTGGACACTCTCAATAATAATAATATAATTGAATACATAGATATTTCCTCTTCACTATGCTACTCTGAGTTATTCTCTCGTTGGATAACGAACACCAATCCACCGCGTAGGGCTATAAAAGCACACCTTAAAGTCGCATTCCCATGTCTAGTTAACCCCACACTGTCAACTTGAGCACCCTAGAAGGTACTAGACAAACACCGCAATTTCATAGAGACATCCAACGCAAATAATAACTCATGATAAGTATTCCTGTTATCTTTAGCCTAAGAGCCACACACGGGGCGCACACTGTCAACTTCGCACCGTGGGACAAAGGTGACTCCGGAGATTACATTAATAAAACCACTTGAGTAGCATATAAGATAATGAAGAGTACATCTATGGATTCAACTAGATTACAAAGCTCATGATCACATAAAGATCACACCATGGGAGAGAGATAAACCACATAGCTACCGGTAGAGCCCTCAGCCCCGAGGGAGAACTACTCCCTCCTCATCATAGGAGGCAGCAACGATGATGAAGATGTCGGTGGCGTCGATGGAGATGGCTCCGGGGGCAATTCCCCGTCCCGGCAAGGTGCCGAAACAGAGACTTATGTCCCCCCGAATTAGGGTTTCGGATGGCGGCGGAGCTACGGAACTTTTTTGGAGAAATCGTCCAGGCACTTAGAGTTTTCGCGTCGGGGGGAATAAGTAGGCGAAAGGGCGTCGCGAGACGGTGACCGAGGAGACGACACCACCCCAGGGCGCCGGGCAAGGCCCAACCGCGCCCTGCCCACGTGTGGGGCCCTCGGGCCTCCCCCGGACTTGTCCTTCTGGCCCATGGAGTCTTCTGGTAAAATAGGGGCCTCCGTAAATTTTCGTCCAATTCCGAGAATATTTCCAGACTAGCTTTTCTAGAATACAAAAACAGCAGAAAACAGGAACTGGCACTGTGGCATCTTGTTAATAGGTTAGTCCCAGAAAACGTATAAAAATGACATGAAGTGTATACAAAACATGTAGCAATTGGTATAAAACAAGCATGGAACATAAAAAATTATAGATACGTTTGAGACGTATCACCTTGCGAGGCACCCAACACGCGCGGGAAGTGGACAGCCGCCGCCGCCGGCCACGCCCGAGCAGCGCACGCCGACGGCGGCGGTAGGGGAGAGGTAAGGAGGAGGCGACGAGAGCAGGGAGCTTGGGAGCCGCGCCGGCCGCCGCGGGGGCGGCGCGGACGCGGCGAGGGAATGGGAGGAGGAAGGGAGGAGGCGGCGTGGCCCGCCGGCGGCACGGTCACTCTAGGGTTTCGGGGTCGGGGTCTTTTCTCTCGTTTTGGGATTCTCTCTTTTTGGATAGTTTGGCTTGATTATATCAAAGTTAACTGTGCCTTTTAAGCTGGGACAGGAATATGTTGAGGAAAAAAATGACAATAGGGTGAAAAATAGAACACCATACCACAAGCTTTGTTAATGTTGATTACCTGATCCTTGTGAGGTAAACTTGTTGATGGAGCCTGGTTGTGCAGTATCAGTGTGATCATAGAAGCTCCCTATGTAGCAAGTATTGTTCCCTTGTGGTTGCTACAAACACATTATTAAAACTCTACTGCATGGAAATGGAAAAAATGAACGCCTACACCAAAAATTAAGATGGTTATAGCTTACCAGATTGCTTTCAGTGATACAGTCCGATGAAAGATGGTAATTTTGGGCCCCATTTGGTACATAGTTGACTAAATCAGTAGATGACCTGAAGCAAATAACAAAAAAAGAAACTTTTATGTTTTTTAGATACAAGGCCAAAAAGGCCCGACGTTAAATTAATAACGCCCAAAAGGCGACACATTACAAGGAGTTGAACCCAGCTTACAACACGAACACCACACCCTCACTAAAACAAACTCCCAAGGAAACAAAAGCTGGCAGCGCGAACAGCAGGCACGGCCATTACAAAACCAACGCCAAACAGGGAGCAAAGCCTATCGGCAACAGTGTCGGGCCGGAGCACACCCAAGGGCGGGCCATTTTCACGCACGCCGACCAGCTCGCTCCACACACGCAGGAGATGCCACCAGCAGCCGGCCACCACCAGGAACCGGCCAGAGCTGATCCCGCACCAGCTAGGAGCACCACGGGAGTCACCAACAAGCGCCGAGGGTGAAGAGCTCGAAGCAAGCCTTGCCGAAGAAGGCGCACCGCAGATCCGACGCCGAAGCGCCGCAACTCCGCCAGACCCCCGACGGAGAGCCACTAGTCGAGAGCTCCAAGATGACGTCTCCAAGAAGAGCACGACACAAGAGTGTCGTCGCCACCCGATCCGAAGATCTTGGGTTTTCACCCGGAGCCAGTAGAGGGAGAGAGAACGGCCAACGCGACACCTTCAGGAAGGGGACGACGTCCTCAGACGTCGCTGTCGCGGCCCCATGGGCGAGGGAATCCCCTCGGCCGTCTCCTCCTCCAATACGGCGGGCAGAGAGCACCTACACCACCGCCCCAAGAAGAGGCTCGCCGGAGCCACGCCGTCCCAACGGCCATGGCCACCGGCCAGCACCAAAGCCAGGGGCACGCCCGCCAACCCACTGACTCCCACCTTCCAGGGCCGCCGCCCTAGCTTCCTAAATCGCCGCCACGCCGAAACCGCAACAGAGGCACCAAGACACACCACCGCCACGCGGGCCACCCATGACCGGGAGACAGCTCGGAACGGACACACGGGGCCCACCATGGGCACTGCGGCAGGAATAGGGCCTCCACACCACCAGGTGTGAAAACCCTAGATCTGGAGGGCCAAACCCTAAATCTGACGGAGGAAGAGCCCGGGGCACAAGGGTTGGGCCCCTGCCCTACCCTAGCCACAAGGAGCTCCACCCAGCCGCCAGGAGGCCGCCGCCAACGGGGGAGGACCGCCGGAGAAGGAGGGCGCCGGCCCGGGCCCCTGCCCATGCCCCAGCCCTCGGACGCGGAACCGCGCCACGCAGCCCGGCTGCCCACCCCGGCGAGCACCTCAACACGACGAGCACCAGATCCCCACCGCCAGCCGCCATGGGCCACGCCGTCTCCGCCACCAAGCGCCGCCACCGGCACGCAAAGAAGCTCGCGGGAGAGAGGGGCGTCACGACCTCCGCCTGGACGCGCGCGCGGGGATGGGGCCCCTCACCGCCGCCAACGACCGGCCGGGGCGAGCCCAGCGGCGGCCTGGCGGCGGCGAGGGAAGGGGGGGGGGGGGGCGCACGGGGGTGAGAGGGGGAGAAACTGTTATGTCATGTGGGGAACTTGAAAATCGTACAACTTGATTGATAATTTGTAATACTGTGTGAGAAAAAACTTTCATGGAACAAACTAATGCCAACGCAATCAAAGAATTTGCCTTGGAGTTGCATTCAGATATTTGGAGAATTCACATGTGATGAGTTTTGGATTGAAATAGCAGACTCTCTCAGGCGAAACTTGCACAAGCACCTCCACCGTTTTCTTTGCAAGGTCGACACCAACAATCCATGCGTTCTTATCACGAAATGTCACCTTAGACATCATGTAAACAACATCACCGCCGCCGACGCCCAAGATGGGTAACCTGTAATCATATTCCCTAGTGCCCATCTCCCAGCTTGAGCATCCCAAAGCTGTGGAAGCAAACACAGAATGATCAGCAGGAGCGAAGATAGACAAAATTTCTATGCAGCCAACTCGAACAAATCTTTGTGGGGGTTTAAGAAAATATTAGCATGTTAAAAATAATATGTTCACTGATTCGAAAAATTTCTCGGGTCAAAACACGGAACATCTTTATGGGGTTTAAAAATGGTTAACTGTTCAAAAAAAAAGTCCATGGATTTGGAAAATCTTCGCGGGTTCAAAAAATATTCACCGTGGTTCGACTAAGTGTTTGCGGTTTTGAAAAAGAGTATTTCAAGGATTCGAGAAAATGTTCAGGGACTCAAACAATATTCAAAAAATTGATGGACACTCTCATAGTACAGTACAATTTTTGTCTAGGGGACACCCAAGTGCAACAACATCACGTAGCTCTCTTAGCAAAGCTGCAATTTGCTTCTCTAAAAACACTGCAAAACTTTATTCAGAAACCCGTCGAAACAGCAAAGAACATGAGCAAACTGAAAATGGGCCGAGCCCAGAATCCACGGGGGAAGTAGGAGCGCCCATCTGCTCCGGCGAGGAGTACCGCGCGCCCCCGCCGTCTTCTCACTCAACCCCACTTCCGGCTGCCCACGACTGGGACAAGCTCCTCCACTACTCGTTTCCGGCGGCGATATCGGCGCGCCGCCGCCGCCACCCCTCTTCCCCCACCCCGCCCAATCTGACTTGGGAGGAGGAAGGAGATGCGCGCCCGCTAGCCTCGGTGGGTGAGCGATGCGACAGTCCCAACCGCGCGGGAGCTACAGGGAGGGATCACATGTGGAAGGCATGTCAGTTACGCCGAGCAATCCATCTATGGCGCCGTCCAAGGTACGCCGAGCTTCTACCTCCAGAACTGCATTGATGTTATGCCTGAATACTACGTAATTTTTTTCAACCAATTCCAGCACGACCGTGGGGAGAAAACCCAAGATTGAAGACAGAGGTTATGCCAGTAATGTTCCCTCCAAGAAAGGGAGCTTGTTGAAAGGTGAACGCTACTGCACTTTGGGGAAGAAAGAAAGAACCTCTCTGGCCAATTCAGTGGTTGCTGGTGCTTCAGAGGAATCCGGATTCATTCTGGAGCAAGAAACTGGGAAAAGTGCGAAGCTGATGTCCATTTGGCAGTTAAATTGTCTCCGGATATTGGGAAATTGATTATATCCAAGTGCTCTTTCATTTTTGACACTGGAAGGGACACCTTTGATGGGAATTGCTCCTTGCAAGATGTTCTTAAGCTTGGTCTCTGGCTCTCACCGGAGACCCTCCGCAGGTTCTGGCGTGCTTCGCAGCTGAAGCCTAGGGATTTTCTTGAAATTTGATCGGTTTTGGACAGGCTGCAGCAGAAGTTAGAAACGCGAGATTTTTATGGAATTTGTACAGGTGGGCTTCGTGCAGAGTACGGGCTTCCAACATCTTCCAAGGTCGAATGACATGATGGTGTCAGTACTTGCGGATGCTCAGATGCTCAGCCAAGCCGAATCATTGCTTCTCCTGCTGGATGACAACATGGCTCTGACCGATGTGAGGGGACTGTTCAGTCAGGTCACCCAGGCGTATTCAGAAGCTGGCTACCTCGACAAGTCAGTGACACTTTTTGATCGTGCAAGGTATAAGTGCTTGATTCCTTCAGCCTCGTGTTATCAAGTACTTCTAAATCTTATGGTCAGAAGGTCAAAAGAGGACTTGGTTTTAAGAGTATATTTGGACATGCTTGAAGTTGGATTAGGTTCTTGTACAGAAGGAGATATTCTTGATTTTGTTATCAGTGCTTTAGTCAGAGAGACAAATTCTTACAAGCTATTGGTATAATTCGGCAGTTAAAGAGTTTGAACATTAATATAAGCAAGGGATCCTTGTTAACTGTTGCAAAAGAATTTTGCAAGAAGAAGGACACTGGAGATATGATGAATTTCTTGGAAGAGTGGAGGTATTTACCTGAGCTGCGTTTTTGCAATAGAATGCTTGCGTCTTTGTGCACAAATCTTGGTACTGACGAGGCATGGTTTGTCTTCCAAAGATTAGAAGCCTTAGGTTTTACCCAGATGCTACAACCTTTGGAATTTTCATATGCCATAGCTGTAGAGAAATGAAAGTCAAAGCTGCATTCTCTATTTATCTGAGTGTTTTTCTAGACATATTGAGCCTAAAGTATGTGCTTATAATGCTATTATAGGTGGTGTTTTCACGGAGGGACTGTACAGACATGCAAAGTATATCCTTGACGACATGATCGAAAGAAAAATAATGCCCGAACTTTTAACATATAAGGTACTTCTGGCAGGATATTGCAAGTATAGGCAGTTCGATGATATAGAACAAACTTGAGAACTATGAAAACTAATGGTGTAAATGATCTACCCTCTGGAAACTGTGCGCTGTCTAAGGCCTTATCCTTCCTAGGCCTAGACCACTTAGGAGTGAAGGTCAAGAGAGATAACTCCATTGGTTTTCTGAAAGCTGAGTTTTTTGATTCAGTAGGGAATGGCCTCTATCTGGATACCGACTCCAAAAGGTTTGAGATTTCGTTGGTACAGATTCTTGATAATGCTTTTTACCCAGATATTAGCCCAGAGATAGTCAGTGCATGTCAGCAAGGCAATGTTGCAAGTGCTCTTCTGATGAAAGATGAATCTTTTCAACAGGGTCATGACATTTCACCAGCTAGCTGCTCAGAACTAATAAAGTCATTATGCGCGAGCCCTGCACATGTTGTGGATGTTATTGACCTTATGGAGGAAATGCCATGTACATTTGATAAATTGGATGCTCAAACTTTAAATTTAGTCATCAAAACATTGAGTAAGAATGGGATGTCAGCTCGTGCAAGATTGGTTTTGGACAGGTTGTTCAGAAAAGGCTTGCCAGTTAATCAAGATACTTATACTTATTTGCTTATAGGCTTCTGCACAGAAATGAACATAGTTGGGTTCTGGGAATGTTGGAATGTTGCAACAAAGTTTAATTGGTCACCTGGCAGCAAGGATGTGATTGCCATCATCAGCCACTTGTGCAAATGGGGAGTAATTGAGGAAGCTTTGAAACTTATAAGCGTGCTGCAGGACTGCTATCCTAATTTTTTTCTCAGTGCATATTGTGCACTTCTCAAAGAGTTATGCAGGACTGGTTACACTACCGTTGGATGTGCGATGCTTGAGGCTCTCCTAGAAGAGGGTGTGGTTGTGGGTCGCTCACCAATTTTTAATGTGACAAGGGCTTCCTAAAGGAGCAGAAGACTGTTGAATCGATTGGACTGTATGACATATGCCTTAACAAAATCAAAGTATCAGATGTGTTCACCCATCATTTCCATTTTCTTCACTAGCATGGTTTGATGCAGAACGATGCATGGACTTGGTACAATCTGTGATGAAAATGGAAAGTTCTGATGTCTCAGCTTGCAGTTGCATTGTGAACGAATTACTGCAGACAGGAAAAGTAAGTCAGGCAATGTCGGTTGTTCAAGCATCCACTTTGGGGAAGAAATTAAGTGATACATTGCTGAATTCCACCCTTCAATCATATTGCTGTGTAAACAGTTGGAGAAAGGTTGAGGCAGTTCTTTGTATCATGCTAAAGATACATGCTAGCATTTCTATTTCTAGCTACCGCTTTCTTGTTCGTAGAATGTGTGAGCAGAGTCAGTTTTCTAGTGCATTGTGCCTTAAGGAGCTGATCCAACACAGTGACAAGCCAACAGATCTGATTTTATACAACATTCTGATATTCTATCTTTTTCAGAGAAGAAACATCTTGCAGATTTATGGTTTATTAAAGGATATGAAAGATAACAGTATTTCTCCAGACAAAATCACATATGACTTTCTTGTCTATGGGTTTAAAAGTCTGGAGATATCGATCGTTCGGTCAGTATGCTTGATGCTTGCATTGCGCAGGGATTAACACCAAGCAACCGCAGTCTCAGAATAGTATTAAGTCACTATTGCAAGATAGGGAACCTTGAAAAATCCTAGAATTATTTCATCTGATTGAGGACAGGGGATGGAAGCATGGTTTAGTCATTGAGATTACTCTCATTTCAGCTCTTCTTTCATTTGGAAGATATTCTGAAGCAAAATCATGTCTGAACAACCTAAGCAGAAGTGCACTAATTATGTCTGACATCACTTTTGATGCCCTAATCAAGGAATTCTGTGGACAGGGAGACTTGGAAATGTCTGTTAATCTGATAAATACAATGTTAAAGAATGGCAAACTTCCAAGTGAAGCTAGTTACAGCTCTGTTATATACAGGCTATGTGTATTGAAAGAATTTGATCAGGCTCTTGATTTTCTTGCTGAGATGCAGTTGGAAAATCTAGAACCAAGTGAGATCTCATGTGATGTGCTCATGCGTGGCCTGTGTGCCATGGGAAGAACCAGTGATGCTAAGAAGATTTTGGAAATACTAATGACCTTTGGTTCCGCACCATCCTTTGGCATGTATAGAACTGTTTTTGATAACTACTCTAGGTGTAACAATACACTGGAAGCCGCAAAACTTCTGCATGACATGAATAAAGCAGGACACACACCCAAGTTTGAGATGCAATGGTCTGTGATAAGCAATTTAAGCAGCACTGGTAGGAATACTGAAGGATTTGAACGACCTATTTTGTCAAACCTTATTTCTTCCCGTGAGCTCCCCGTGAAGAATAATAGGAGGAAATGATTGTTTATGCAAAGATATAGCCAATTCTGATGGCAGTCATCCTATGAAGACCCCCATGGTGGCAGTGGCACTGCTCCTGCGGCCGCACAGTGTCCACGGCTTGCGCGGTTCCTGGTGGCCGGCGTAACCACTGGCCCCACGCTATGTTTCTTGGAGAAATTTTCTACTCTATTTGCGATGTGTAGTATCACCTTGTTGTCTTCCTGAATGGAAAATGGGATATATTACCAAAGTATTAGAGTGCACTTGTGCAGCTAAAGCTACAGACACGACGTTCTGCACCTCTGTACCAGTGGAACAATAGGAATACATTGACATTGAGCCTACGACAGTGTCACGAATCTCTTTATGTTGACCGTAAGACATGGAGTCCTGGATGCATCCTGGCCAATTGACATCACCTTTGTGGACATTGCACAAAAAGGTACTCCCTCCGATCCACAAAAAGTGTCGCAAGTATAGCTATGGATTTGTACTAGGCAAGTTCATTTTCCACGACACTTTTTATGGATCGGAGGGAGTACATACTTATTGTGGTTGCGTATGACATATCTTTTGGGTTCTATTGATTCACGGAGCAAGTTCTAAAAGAATATGCATCCTTGTGTTTTTTACCTTGCAGGGGAGGGTCTTACAAGCTCTGCAGCCAGGGGAAAAGAGGTGCACCACGATGACCTTATCTCTGTCCAACTGAAACTTTTCGTCAAAATCTTGTTGTGATTTCGTATTTCTCATGTCGGCATTCATTTTCTTCTCACACCATTTTTGTTTATAGGGAGGTGAGCACCCTAACACCACAACAGTAGTATCTCATAATCTATTTTTGTGTTCTTGATCACATACTGTCAATGTGTTCTTGTTTGAGTGAAATTAAAGATTTATTTGTCTCAGTGTGTACTTTACAGTACTTTTGGATATACAATGCACTATAATAAACAAATTATGCTAGTTTCTTTACTACATATTATGGCTGACCAAGCAACAAATTCTCTTTAAAAACCTGTCTCGCGAAATATCTCCCACTTTCCAAAATAATGCAGTCCTGTAGCTTATTTATTATTAAGCTAGAAAATGATCACTACTGTGTAACTTAACGAAAAATGAGTACTCATATAAGTCTGTTATCAACACAAAACTAACATAAGATCTCATAGACACTTTAGCAATCTAGAAACTTGTAGCCAGTGGGTTTAATCTTTTAGACACTTTAGCAAACTAGACACTTGTCGACGAACTACTGTGGATTACTTGATATCAAAAGCACCTTGTCATTATCCTAGGAGGATAGTATTTCTCGAAACATTGATTTTTGTAGTTTAACTATCTCTAAGCAAGTTCCACATATCTTTTAATTTTGTCTAACAGAGCTACAAAATTCACTTGCATAATCAGTTGTTTTTGACGGAACCTCGTCAGAGGGCGGGGAGTTCCCGCAGTTGCATTACAGAAGAAGAGAGGTGGTCCAGTTAATAAGGGGAACCGGACCCAAAAACCATACATCGTGCGGTTGCATAATCAGTTGCTGGGTGGTACATTGCATATTTACTTATCTAGTGCAGCTTTGGTGATCCGGTCGAAGCAACCTTTTCTCTGAGAAAGTGCTTTCCTTTGGTCACATTGTGGTTCCACTCCAGCACCTTGAAGAAAACCATCAGGACCATCGATGACGAGACAAAGCAGGAGCCGTCGATATCCTTCAACCGGGAAAGAGAAATGAACATGAATACGTCAGCACCTTTATCAGTGCTGAAGAAATGGACCATTTTAAACAAAATATACCACAGCTTATCTGCACAAGCTTCTCAAGAGCTGGACATATTTGTGCAATAAAATGGGAATGGCATGTGATAAGGTATTTATAGCTGTACATCCTACACAGCCCATTTCTATGCATTTTTTCAGTTCGTTGTTCATCACCCTCACAAGTAATTTAAATGTTTATCCAATATGCAGACAGGGAAAACCAGAGGCGACAAGTTTTGGAAATGCTAGGCGTTTTATTTCCCCAGTTCTGATTATCTATGCTAAAGTTTGGTGTTTCTTATGCTCTATGCCGATTTTGTTTAAGAGGCAGCACTGCTTGTGCTTCAGGGTGGAGAAGGTTGATGTCTATCTGGATACCAAGTGGCCTTCTCTTTACTTGACTCTTCTTCTTTTGTGTCAGCCTGAAGTAGTGTGAATGTATATATCATGCGTATACGTTTTCTCTAATTCTACTTTTCCGGTTTTTATTCCCTGCTTCTATCTATCCATCCCTTGAATATTGTGATGTGAACTTTGTGATGAGAGCTACAAAGTTTTCGATGTATCATCCACCCTTAAGACTATGGGATTGTGGAAGTTGCTTGACTCATGTCTATATGTGCTATGATTGTTTTAGAACAATATGAGCTGCGGTAAATGATTATGGTTTTGGATGTAATTCCTACGGCGGAACTATGATTTGATGAGTATAGATGCAATATTTCCGTATTTGTTTGATGTATTTGTAGATGCATATTATTGATCACGTGAAAGGCGACGTTTCCATCAATAGCGAGGCGTATGTGGTGAATTCGTCAATCCCAGCACCTGATCCGCCGGCTCAGTCTGTCAGAGGTACTCATAGGGGTAGGGTGTGAGTGTGTACATAGGGGCGACTCTTCGCGCGTGTATGTGAGCATCTATTTTTTTTTTGAACCGAGGCAAAGATTTGCCATTTTCATTAATTAAGAAGAAGTGGGAATTAGCCGGTTAATTAGCGAGAAACCGGCCTAAAACCGAATGTGAGCGTCTATATCTGCGCTGTGTTTCGCAAAAAATGTAAGTTAGAATCCGAGAGGGGAAAAGGTAGAACGCTTATTCGTCGCCGCGGCCCATCAAAAGCCCCTACCCTCGAGGTTAAACCCTAGTCCCCGCCCAAATCTGATCTGCGCCCTGAACAACTATCATGGAGGACTCCCTCCAGCCCCCACCATCGGTGCCACCAACCCCACGGCCACCGACGATGCCGCAGCAACCAGCGCCGAGCCCCTCTATCCCGCCTGGGTTCTCCTTGAGAAGGAGGCCTACTACCACGACAGCGAGAACGCCACCACCGCTGAAGCCCAGACGTTCATCGGCCACACCGTCAAAGTAACCTTCTGGCTCGTGGACCCGCCGGCCGTCTCCTGCTTCGGCGTCCACGGCCCTGAACTCGAGCAGAAGGACTTCCTCGTCCAGCCACGGCTTGTTTTCTCGGAGAAAGATCTCGTCCTCCTACGATTCGTCTTCACCGTCCGCCCCGGTAGCACCGTCCAAACGAATAACCCCGCCCAATACTTCGTCTACAAGGCTGGCGATGGCCATGGCAAGCCGTCGCTCACACCGGTCCCGACTTCTGGTCGGCCTAACAATGCTCCATCGTATACCAGCGTCTTGCCGTTCGAGGGCGAGGATGGGAATTTCCTTGTCGCTGATCTCGAACCGACCGGCCTTGGGCACTATGACCTCCACCTCTTCTCGTCCAAGACGAACGAGTGGACCACCAGGACGTTGCAGTTGCAGGCATCTCCTACCGTGATAGCAGAACACCTGTCCAGGATAACCCACAAAGTGATCGCCCTTGGAGCAGGCACCATAGGCTGGATTGACCTCTGGCGAGGCATTGTCGTCTGCAATGTGTTTGACACAGACCCCGTCCTCCGCTTCATCCCACTACCAAAGCCTGAGTTCAACTTGCTCCTGGAAGGTGACGCACAGCAGATCCGTGATGTCACCTGCTGCAATGGTTTTATAAATTTTATTGAGATGGAGCGCTATGGTTATAATAGTAGGAATCGCAAGACGACCAAGGATCTTGACAGGTCAGTTATCCTCTATGATTCGGAGCTCATCTCCCACAGCCTTGTTACTTGGAAGATTCGGACATGTTATAGGCACGTTTCTTGGAACCTTTGGTGCAAGGGGCACACTCTCCATGTTGATGACATCTTGGTCAAGACGCCAAGTTATTATACGTTGTTTCCTGAGCTGTGGGATGAAAGTGCTGGAAAATTCACATTGAGGAATCTAACAGCAGTTTGCCCGACGCTCAGCATCCATGGTGGGGATGTTGTCTACCTTGTTTCTAAGAGTTAATTGCACCAGCGGTCACACAACTCGTCGTCTATGTGCACTTAAGTCACACAACTGGAGAACTGAATTTTTTGGTCACACAACTGAAAAGTGGGTGCACTTTGGTCACAAACGGGCCACGTCATCCCGTTTTAGACTGACATTTTCAGAAAACCGCCTGGAGTAATATTAGGAGGGCTGTATTGCGAAAAACGTTGGCCACATAGACTAACCGTTCACGGATGATTGCCGCCGGTGTCCGCATCGCCGTCCCACCGGCGGTACAGATCGATCCTGGGGGCGAGCTGCACTCCCGCTCTGGCCACCCTGCAGTACGCATGTACGTTGAGAAATCACTCCTAATTAACGAAGCAAAAGCAGAACGCCGCGTACACGACGGAGCCGTCAGACTGCGCGTCGAGCCACTTCAGGCACTCCATGTCCACTGGCCAGAACTGCCCAACGGGCTTGCGGACCTCCTGCCCGACCGCGGCTCGTCCGCACGCGCCCCGTCCTCACGCGCCTGCAGTACAAAGGCCCTGGAGGAGACGCAGTTGAAGTCCGGCAGTTGCAGAGCTCGAGCTGCTCGTTCCTAGGGCCAGCGGCATAGACCGCCACGAGATGGGCGTGGCCGGGGAGATCGAGAAGACGCCGCCGGCGCCGCGCGAGGCGGACATGGAGTCGGAGGCGGACATGGTGGCGAGCAGGGCACGGCCACGAGCGCGGCACGCCGGTCATGTCGCGGAGGTAGGCAGGCAGGGGCATTTCGTCGAACACCTGCAAGGCGCCTGCAGGCGAGCATTTTTCACAATACAGCCCTCCTAATATTACTCCAGGGGTTTTCTGAAAAATATCAGTCTAAAACGGGATGACGTGGCCCGTTTGTGACCAAAGTGCACCCACTTTTCAGTTGTGTGACTAAAAAATTCAGTTCTCCAGTTATGTGACTTAAGTGCATATAGTCGACGAGTTGTGTGACCGTTGATGCAATTAACTCTGTTTCTAAGGTAGGGATCTATGATAAGGAGGCATGGGTGGTTGGTATTGACCTTCGAAAAAGGACAGTGGAAGTACTCGAACCATATTGTGCTGCGAGATATAGTTCGCATCAGAGGCCCTTCCTTGCCTGTACATTCTCCGGATATTTGAATATAACTCCAAGGTATCTACACACTGATATGAATATTTCAGACTAACTGTATATTTTCCAAATTTCCACAAATATACCTTACTTAATGGCATTTGACATATTTGCTTTCTTATTAATTGCTTAAGGTCATGTGCACCAGAAGATGGCTGTGGCCAGAATTATCCACTGAATGGTTATTTTAGGCCAGAGAATATTATTCAGAACAATCTGGTATGCGGTAGTCATCTTTATGTGACAAATTTTCATCTGTACTCAAAATGATTTAACTGAACTATTTCTTTATGGCGACTCCAGCAGAACATGCAGATCTTGCACCCAGTCAACAGCTTCCAATTCCAGCCACAGTTCATTGTACCGCCACACAGTTTTCCACAAATCCTGCCACCTAATTTCATTCCATCAGGGCCAGGTAAGAACATTTTCAACGCTTGTGACATGGTGCTGTCCTTTTCTGTACCCCTTCTAGTTTACTAAAGATATTTAACCCTACACTATCGCAAGTTATTAAACCTTAGTCTTTGATAGTTTGATGTCATCATTTAAAGAAATGTGAAAAATATTTTCCCACGATGGATCTGCCAATATTACCATTAAGAAACTAAGCTGGTCAATTTCATGTACATATAACGTTTCACACTCTTGTTGCTGAGGCCTGAAACTGTATAGAACTTCCAGTAAAGGACCATTTCTTCAAGTTGCGACTGGTGTAATTTATAAAGGACCATTTCTTCAAGTTGCGACTTATGTAGCTCTCTTCACTAGTCAAATGTGACACAGGCAGGAGCTTCACTGCGTTATAAACTGCATTCTGCATTTGACGTGCCCAATAAATAAGAGAAACCGTCCTCTAAACTAAAAAATTTTAGGTTTAAGGCGGTCGAATCCGCCGTCCGATTAGATAGAATAGAGTGTTATGTATAGAATTTTAAGTTAGGAAAAAATCCCTCTACAAGCAAGAAAACAACAAAACTAATCTCCAGGATCTTGCGTGTGGGCGAAAGCCCGCATCGCCAACTCCTCCCACACCAAAGCCGCCACCTCTGAAGGCAAGATTGCCACATTGCAGAAGGTCCACTGGTTCCTCTCCTTCCCTGTCCGCCACATCGAGTGGATGATGGTCTCACCAGCCGCTCTCCTAGCCTCGTGTGAAAAACCCACAAGTGCTCGCCATGACAACAGCCAGCATCGATCAGCAACGTGCAGTTCCCCCTTCCTAGCAGCAGCTCGACACCCCATCTCGGTGACGCAAACTTGAGCTCCACAGACACAAAAAGCACGTCCTCTCAACATTTGCAAGGAGGAGTGACCAAACATCATAAGCTTCATCATCTAGCCACCCCCCGGCGGCATCTGCCGCTCCATCCTGGTCCCTGACGTCGTCTTCTTCTTCTTGGTCTTCATCACGGCGAGGACGAGGTCGTCGATGGCCGCCACCGCTTGGTCCGAGAAGGACTGGTCCGAGACATCTAACAAGGCCATGAAGTCCTCTCGCCGGCGCCCCGAGGGGTGGGCCTCCCAGGCAGCGAGCCGAGACGGCGTGCCACAGTCTCCTTTGCCAGCTGCTCGATGTTGGCGCCATTCGGGTGCAGCTTGGCGAGCCTACCGCTCCTCCACACAGACGGCGCCTCCACCACCATCTCAGGGGCCAACGTCGTGGCCGGCGTGCCCAAAATGGTGGCCATGAGCGGCACCGTGATCTGGGCGAGGAAACTCGACAAGGTGCACAGAGGTGCACCCACCTCCACGCCCTGCCGCCCAGGGCCAGTCCGCACCGGCGAGGCGGTGTCCATCTCAAACTTCTGCCCGGCCTCCTCCCCAACAAGTTCCCCCTGATCGGACAACAGGGCGGAGCCCGCACCGGGAACGGCATTGCCCTCCCCTTCGTGCTCCCTCACCTTGTCGCCCATCAACACCACCTCCCTAGCCAGCTCGGCGAGTCCAGGCACCAGCTGCTGCAACACCGCCTCAGCAACCCCAACATCCTCATCTGTGCTGACAGTCCCACCATCACACATCGGATCTCCAACCTCCCCCAGAGCAACCAGCAACATCCGGCCAGCCCGCTCGTTCTCCTCCGAGAGAGCGCCATCTACTTCCTCCTGTAGCACCGCAGGCTGGCTAGCATCACCTCGTTCGTCATGGTATAGCACACGTCCCGCTCCGGACGCACCATGCCGAACATGTCGTCCTCTCCCGTCCAGTCCACGAGATCCTTCGGCGCCATGACCACGTCGCGGAAGGAGCGGAGCGGCGAGACAAAGGCGGAGCTTGTACGTGCCTTGGCGGCAGGCGGTGGTGAGGCTGGGGGCTCACAGCAACCGGCGGCGAGGTGGCCCGGCTGGTGGCACCTCCAGCAAACCTTGGGGTCGCGGCAGTCGATGGCGAGGTGGCGGTGGCTGAGGCAACGGAAACATCTCCCTCGCAGCTTCCTAAGGAGGAGCTGGCGCCGCGCCAGGCTGGCCCGAGCCCGCTCCCCATCTCCCGAAGGCCGGCCTTGAGCTCCACCCACGTCCTGTCGCCACCAACGCGGTGGACGGACGAGCTCCCATCCATCTTGACCGCGCGGCGCCGCTGGCGTCGTCTTGAATCCCTTGTCCATGCTTTCTTCTGCACTGCTACGAGGTCTTGAGGAAGGAGAGACCGTTGGCGCCCCGCTCCCATCCACCGCATTGAATGGTCGCGGCTGGCCACGAGGAGGAGGGCCTGGCGGAGGGGGTGGCGGGCGACGGTCTCCTTGCACGACAGCAGGCCCTCCAACAAAGGCCGGCGCGGATCTTGTCTCCGTGGCCGCAGCAGCAGATCCCGACATGAAGACCATGAGGTCTCGTTGGGGAGCAGCGGGAGCAGAGAATCCCGCATCGACGCCACACTCCGGCCCACGCAGCTGCGGAGGGACGTAGCGGTCAGCCGCCCTGACCCCCGGTGACGTGCGTGGCAGCTCCCCCTCTTCAAGATCTGGATCCTGCGAAACTGGGACAAAATCAACGCCTTCCTCGTCGCTCTCCGCGTCAGAGGCCCAAGAGAAAGGCATAGAGGACGGGAGCAGGAGGGAGGCCAGGGTGACCGGTGGGATTTGGGGCTCGGTGGTGGCTAAGGCGGCGTCGGCGGTGGCCGGGGTGGCCGGCGACGGAGTCGCCCCTACGGGGTTGGGAGAGGACATGTCACATGCCCCCACCGTATCTATTCCTCTAAACTAATAAGAACACCAGGATTGGGGAAAATTATAAACTTAAAATATACCTGATCAAAAATTTGCTTCAGCTCCTCTTAGAAGGGAAAGGTATATATTGAAGGAGAGAGTACAAACTGTAAATAAAGTTCATGTGGTAAATCTGAAGTTAACCTTCTGCAAAAGTGTGGGTGTCTGAACAGGTCACCAGCCAATGATTTAGTTTTTAATCTTGCAAAGCATTTACTTCAATCATGAACAGTGCATGCAGTAATTAATTTGGTTCTGTTGGATGTAATATACATTCTGTATTAACAAGAAGAATACACTGCACGAAACTTTTTTTAAAGAAGTTCTGTAAAAGACGCAAGAAATATTCAAATGTCAAGATTCAATTGATCAAAGTCGTCGATATACTAAATTTAATTCGCGTGAAATTGTTGTAGATTTGAGGAATTAATATTACTGATGTGGACAATTACATGGCTGAAAATAATGACAAGGATATGTTGCGTGAAAGATGTTGTATTTTAATTTTTGCTGGTGGAGATGACATGGACAATTGATTGGCTAAAATAGTGGGTGATATGGATAGCTTGCATATTGAGAACTTGAGATATAATAATAATTAATGCATGTTAGTGGGTTTTTTCTTTATAAGAGATATAGATAACATTTCTTTTCTAAAGGATATTTTGGCGAACTACGACCCTTAATGCCGTTGGACAGCCGCTTCCCGACACAGATGTCTCGGGAGTCGCAAGAACACACGCAAGTATCACGTGTCATTATATTAAGATAGAAAGGTGAGACATAATTACAGAGAGTTTTGGTCGTAGACCCAGCCACAAGCGGCAGGTCTACACAGCTAAAGAAAGTTCAGTTCTACTCTCTCCCTCGCTTCTCTCCACAAATCCTAGCCTCCCGCCACAAAGCAAACTCTTGCTTGATCCGGCTAAAGACAACCGCCGGCGAAGATGACACATGATCAAAGACTCTGCTGTTCCTTTCAAGCCAGATTGCCTCGGGAGTCAGCATCCTCGGTCGTGCCCTTCAACACACTGCTGCCTCGGGTGCCCATGGATGACCGTTTCCTGTCACAGATGCCTCTGGTGCCAGCTTCCCCAGTTGTGCCCTTCAACACACTGATGCCTCAGGCGTCGACGGATGACCACTTCTTGTTAAAGGTGCCTCCGGTGCCAGTGTTCCCGGTTGTGCCCTTCAACACACTGATGCCTACGGTGATGATGGATGTCCGCTTCCTGTCACAGATGCCTCCGGGTGCCAGCTTACCAGGCTATTCATCATAGTTGACCATAAGATATTGAGTCCTGGATGCATCCTAGCCAATTGACATCACCTTTGTGGACATTACACAAAAAGTACATACTTTATATGTTTGCATACAACAGTCTTTTGGTTGTATTGATTCATGGAGCAAGTAAAATAATATGGTTCTTCAGAGCAGGCGCCATTGACATCCTTTATCCAGGAAAAAGAAATAAACGTGGATCAAATCAGAACTTTCATCGAATGCTGAAGGAAGGGATCATTTGAAAACAAAACGTACCACAACCTATTTGCACAAGCTTGTAAAGATCTAGACATCTTTGTGCGATGAAACGGGAATGGCCTATAATAAGGTGTTTATAGTTGAACAAATTGTGTTACAAAATCATAAGACACCTCATCCTACCTACACAACCCATGTCTACGCATTTTTGTTCATTGTTCATCATCCTCTGAAGTTATTCTATTGTTAATCCAAATTGCAGAGAGGGAAAGCCAGTTCATAGCACCAGTGTCGCAGCTACGCTTACACCCAATAAACACCGATCAGATGGCAGACCCTGCTTACTACGCAGCACAGCTGAGAGTCGATCGCCCAATCCCAAACTCGCAATACACATTCCAGAAGCATATGTTTACTAGCCCTCCAGAAAGAAATATCTTACTTGCAGAGAAGAATGTAGCAACACAAGCTCTGAACACTTTTTGCGGCATACGGGCTATCCCAACTATAGAGTACCTTTACAGATGTGCACTCAATACTCAGCAGACAATTCATGACATCCATCAAAATCTAAACTCTGCTATATCTTGGTGACACTTGCAGCAAGGATATATCTGGGTAGAACACGCGAGAGGAAAATTATTCAGGATAGAACTGGGAAGAATAAATATTGGACCTCAGGAGTGATTCACCACTCTGGTGGTACCCTCCCATTGCACATCAAATGCCCAGGATCTTCATACCCTAATGCTCAAGATACATAGTACCGTGGCCCTGCCAATCCCCACACCCTAGAACGGAAGTTGGCTTTCCAGATAAGCAACATCATTGGAAATGCGATACGAGCAACAATCAACAAGTAGAGGATATACCCCAACGGTACATAGTAATGGGGCATCTTCCAACATAGCGCTGAGTTTTTTTAGGGCAAACATGGCGCTGAGTATTTTTTTTTTGAGGGGATGGTGGAGAAACGGGCGGACTGCAGGCCCATTCGAGCGGCGCGTGCGCATTCATCTCTGCGGCCCATCAAAAAGGCCGCATGCCCGAAAATCTTCCAGCCATGGTTCAACCCAGTTTCGCTCGCGCGCCGCTGCCTGCTTTGTCCATAAACCTTGCTCGTCGATCGTCTGGAGGTAAACCCTAGTGAGTCCGCACATCCGATCTGCGCTCTGAGCAAATATCATGGAGTACTCCTTCCAGCCCCCCACCGTCGATGCCGCCAACCCCACGGCGAGCAACGATGCCGCAGCAACCAGCGCCACTGACCAGTATCCCGCCTGGATTCTCCTCGAGGGGGAGCCCTGCTACAACAAAGGCGAGAACGCCACCACAGCTGAAGCCAAGACGTTCACCGGCCAGACCGTCAAGGTGACCTTCTTCCACGCGGACCCGCCGGCCGTCTCCAGCTTCGGCGTCCACGGCCCTGACCTCGACCACAACGACTTCCTCGGCCGACCACGGGCTGTTTTCTCGGAGAAAGATCTCGTCCTCTTCCGCTTCGTCTTCACCGTCCGCCCCGGCAGCACCGTCCAAAAGAATAACCCCGCGCAGTACTTCGTCTACCAGGCTGGCCACGGCAAGCCGTCGCTGACACCGGTCCCGCCTTCTGGTCGGCCTAACAATCATCCATCGTATCCCAGCGTCTTGCCGTTCGAGGACGAAGACGGGAACTTCCTTGTCGCTGATCTCGCCATGACGTCCCTTAAGCACTATGACCTCCACACCTTCTCGTCCAAGACGAACCGGTGGACCACTAGGCCGTTGCAGCTACAGGCACCTCCTTCCTTGATAATTGAAGACCTGCCCGGTGGAACCACCCACAAGGTGATCGCTCTTGGAGCAGGCACCATAGGCTGGATCGACCTCTGGTGAAGCATTGTTGTATGCGACGTGTTCCACCCAGACCCCGTCCTCCGTTTCGTCCCACTGCCAAAGCCTCAGTTCAACTTACGCCTGAAAGGTGAACCGCAGCAGATCCGTGATGTCACCTGCTGCAATGGTTTTATAAAGTTTGTTGAGATGGAGCCCTATCCCAGGCCCGATAGCAAGAGGAATTTCAAGACGACCAAGGATCTCGACAGCGATCATGTCCTCTATGATTCAGAGCTCTTCTTCCGCATCCGTGAGGACTACGTTGCACGGATACGGCTCAAAACCCACGTATCCTGTGTCGGATACGCGCGGATACCCGGATACACGGATACTTCACCGGATACGTATCCAGCCGTATCAAGCGATTTTTTGTTCTAAAAAATTAATAAAACAACTCGAATATGAGTTACCGGTACAAAAATACCCTAATCCTTCCCGTATAAAGCCACCAACACCTAAGCTAGATGGAAACGTGACCAAGATAGAGCTGCGTCGCTACCGTTATGAAGCTTTTTTGACGAACTGCCATATAAAGGTACTCCTATATATCCTGATCCGTGTTTTAAAATTAGAAATTAGTATTTTTTATATATTATTAATTTTAATTATACATATCTAGACGTATCCCCGTATCCGTGTTTTCAAAAAATCGACGTATCGCGGTATCGCCGTATCCGTATCCGTATCCGTATCGCCGTATCCGGGCATCCTAGCGTGAGGATCTACGGGAGGAACCCGGTCCTCGCACTTTCAGGACATGTTATAGGCACATTTCTTGGAACCTTTGGTGCAAGGGGCACACTGTCCATGTTGATGACATCTTGGTCAAGACGCCAGGTTATTATACTATGTTGCCTGAGCTGTGGGATGATACTGCTGGAAAGTTCACATTGAGGAATCTGATAGCAGTTTGCCCGACACTCAGCAATAGCATTCATGGTGGGGATGTTGTCTACCTTGTTTGTAAGGTAGGGATTTATGATCAGAAGGCATGGGTGATTGGTGTTGACCTGCGAAAGAAGACGGTGGAAGTACTCGAACCATATCCTAGGTTGCATTGCATGCCCTTCCTTGCCTGTACATTCCCCGGATATCTGAATACAACTCCAAGGTATGAGGTATCTACACAGTGATATCAACCTTTCAAACTAACTGTATTTTCCAGTTTTCCACAAATTATTTTACCGAATGGCATTTGACATCTTTGCTTTCTCATTACATATTTCCTTAAGGTCATGTGCGCCCAAAGATCAGAACTATCCATTGAATGGTTATCCTAGTCCAGGGAATATTATTCAAAACAATCTGGTATGCGGTAGTCATCTTTGTGTGACGACTTTTCATCTGTGTTCAAACTGATTTAATTGAACTATCTCTTTATGTGGACCCCAGCAGAATATGCAGATCGTGCACCCAGTCAACGGCTTCCAATTCCAGCCACAACTCGCTGTACCGCAACAGAGTTTTCCCCAACCCCGACAATACAAGTTCATTCCAACAGGGCTAGGTAAGAACATTTTCCATCCTTTACCCCTTTTACTTTACTGAAGATATTTAACCCTAAAGTATCGGAAGTTATTAAACATTAGTCTTTGATAGTTTGGTGTCATCCTTTTAAGAGAAGTGCAGAAGATTTTCCATGGTGTCACGTGTTACATGGATTATAGCTGCCAATATTACCATTAAGATACTAAGCTGGTCACAATTTCATGTACATATAAAGTTTAGCACTCTTGTTGCTGAGCCTGATATTTGATAGAACTTTTCAGTAAAGGATTGTGAGTAATGATAAAGGACCATTTCTATAAGTTGCCTCTTATGTAGCTCTCTTCACCAGTCAAATCTAAAACAGAAAAGAGCTTCTATGCGTTATATACTGCATCCTGCGTTCGACATGGCCAATAAATAAGAGAACCCGTCGTATAAACTAAAAAATAAACTCGGAATGGGAAAAACTATATAAACTTAAAAATATAGCTGATCAAAAGTTTGTTTCAGCTTCTCTTTAAAGAGAAAGATACATACTGAAGGAGAAAGTACAAACTGTAAATAAAGTCCATGTGGTAAGTCTGAAGTTAACCTCATGCAAAAGTGAGGGTCTGAACAGGTCACCAGCCGATGATTTAATTTTTAATCATGCATAGCATTACTTCAGTCATGAACAGTGCGTGGAATAATTAGTTTGGTTCTATTGCAGCAATTCACTTTGATGAAGGATATTTTGGCCAACTACCGCTCTTAATGCCATCAGGCAACCGCTTCCAGCCGCAGATGTGTTAGAGTACGTGATGGGCCTGGGCCCGTTAGTCTTAGGGTTTGCTTAGGGGTCAAGTAAGCCTTCCTTGAGAGTCAAGTAAACCTCTCTATATAAGGAGAGGAGATGTATCAATCTAGATAAGCAAGAATTTAGAAGGAAAACCTTCCCTCTTGCCCGGCCGTGGGACAGGATCCCCGCGGCCGGCTTTCCCTCGCGCCCTCACAGATCTCTCGCTCTCCCGCTCAAACCCTAGCAACCATAACATCTGGTATCAGATTGCTCAGGTTCGACCATGTCTTCCATCTCCGGCACACCGGCGTTCACCACGGCCGCACCGCCCGTCCCCTCTGGGCCGGCCGCCTCCAACACCTTGGCGCCCCTTCCCGACCCGGACGTAGTTCTCTCCCCGGCGGAACTCACGACGGCTGTCCGTGATCTCACCGCCGCCGTCCAAGAGATCTGCCTCTTCCTAGCCGGTCCCTACGGACCGCCGCCGGCCGCGCCATCAGTCGCCGCCTACTGGCCGGCGCGGCTGCCGTGGCAGCCGCCGCACCAGGCGGCCTCCGCCGCGATCGCCGGACCGCAGCAGCCGACGCTGCTGCTGTCGTCGCCGCCACTCGACGCGCGGCTGCTGCAGCCGCCGTTGCCGCTGTCCATCTCCGGGCCGCGGCAGCCGAAGCTGCTGTTGTCGTCGCCCCCACTCGACGCCAGGCTGCTGCAGCCGCCGCTGCCCATCTCCGAGCCGCGGCAGCCGACGTTGCTGCTCTTGTCGCCGCCACTTGACGCCAGGCTGCTGCAGCCGCCGCTGCCGCTGTCCATCTCCGGGCCGACCTATACGGCGCACCAGGCGACATCCGCTGCAATCGCCGGGCCGCGGCAGCCGACGCCGTCACCGCTTCCGGCTTGGATCGCTACCCACCACTTGTCGGCGGCGGTGAGGCTGCAGGCTGCTGCGCGCGGCCTCCTAGCGCGTCGGCATGTGCGGGAGATACGTGATTTGCAGCTGCAGCTCCTCCAAGTTGCGCTTCGCGGCGCAACGGACCACGATCTCATCCGCTGCGTGGGGGATCTTCGGCATGCGGTTTCCCCCCACGGACGGCGGGCATGCTGTTTTTCCCGCGGGCAGCGACCTCCAAGTCTGCAACATCGACAGTCAGCCGGCGAGGAGAAGACATGGTGTCACCGACAGGAGCGCACCGCATAGCACCACTGCATTCCGCCGCCGGCCGCCGCGAGGGCTCCCGTGGTCCCGATGGTGTCCTTGGGATCCAGGGGGCTGCAAACGCACAAGTTCGGCGCGTGAAGGATTCTCGCCTTATCGTTCGGAGTCAAAAATAAAGAGTCGGAGTCTCATTCGGATTGGCTTATTTCAGGTCAATACAATAGGTACAATAGGCCGAGATGTAAAAGGCTTGTTTTTAGGCGTTAGGTTTGAGTGGGGTCGAATCGTCATTAGGTTGCAGCTCGAGGACGAGCTGCATGTCCAGGTGGGGTGTAGTGTTAGAGTACGTGATGGGCCTGGGCCCGTTAGTCTTAGAGTTTGCTTAGGGGTCAAGTAAGCCTTCCTTGAGAGTCAAGTAAACCTCTCTATATAAGGAGATGAGATGTATCAATCTAGATAAGCAAGAATTTAGAAGGAAAACCTTCCCTCTTGCCCGGCCGTGAGACAGGATCCCCGCGGCCGGCTTTCCCTCGCGCCCTCACAGATCTCTCGCTCTCCCGCTCAAACCCTAGCAACCATAACAAGATGCTTCAGGAGTCAGCGTCCTCGGCTATGCCCTTCAACACACTGATGCCTTGGGTGCCGATGGACGACCGCTTCCTTTCACAGATGCCTTCAATGCCAGCGTCTCCGACTGTGCCCTTCAACACACTGATGCCTCGGGTGCCGATGGATGCACGCTTCTTGTCACAGGTGCCTCCGGTGCCAGTTCCCCCGGCTGTGCCCTTCAACACAATGATGCCTCCGGTGCCCACTGTTCATCATAGTTGACCATAAGAGAGAGTCATGGATGCATCGTAGCCAATTTACATCACCTTTGCGGACATCATGCTTGTCCTCTTTTACCCTGCAGTCTAGGATCTTACAAGCTCCGCAGCTAGGGGGGAAGAAGTGCACAACGATGATCTTATCTTCGGCCATTTGAAGCTGTATGTAAAAATATTGTGATTTGATATTTCTGTCTATTGTGAAAACGCAAAAAACATTGCCTTTTGATGCATTGATTGAAAAAAAGGTTTATGGACAAGTCCGGGAATGGACGAACACCCCACCATACAAATCGAGACAACGAGCTAATCCAGGGCTCTTATAGGCTGGAGATATTTGTGCGATGAAATGGGAATGGCCCATGATAAGGTGTTTATAGTTTAACAAACTTTGTTGCAAAAGCATAAGATATCTCAGCAACCTACACAACCCCCTTCTACGCATTTTTTCATTTCATTGTTCATCACCCTCAGAAATAATTCTACCGTTTTATCCAAAATGCAGAGAGGGAAAGCCAGAGGTGTTGAAAGTTGTGACAATTTTTGGACATGCTAGACGCTTTATTTCCCCCAATATTTGAGCTAGAGTTTGGTGTGTTTTATAGTCTATGCCAATTTTGTTTACGAGGTGGCATAGCTTGGCTCAGTCTGGAGAACAATGATTAAGAGTCGCCCGACTAGTCAAGAGTCTCTATTAGTCGGTACTTACCTTCCAACCAAAAACCTTGACTAGTCGCGTGACCAGTCCACGATTCGGTATCCTGGAGAGTACTCATCGATTGGTGGCAAAGGATGATGTCTATTTGGACATCAACTAGCCTTGGTTAACGATACTCCTCTCCTTTTATGTCAACCTGAAGTACCATGTAATAAATCATGTGTATACATTTCTGTAATTCCACTTCTCCATATTCCTTTCCCCTCTAATATATATTTATCTCTTGAAATTTATCATGGGACGAGCACGGGCTAGTCTGCAAAATGGTGCTTGATTTCAATTTGCATGGGAATTTAACACTGGGTTCTGCCAGACTGACAACCTGTACTCTCATGATTTCCATTAAGCAACTTGAAACAATTAAACAAAGAGTAATAAAGGTTCCATAATGGAAAATTCTCTGAATATATGAGTGATGTTTCGAGTCTACATCATAGTCACGGACGGGGATCCCCTGACGTGGTGCACCCCTGCCTTTGATTCACTGGCACGGTGGGCCCACCAGGCGTGGGGACCACCTGTCAGCGATCACCAGCATTCGTTTCTCCACTTAAGAATTAAATAAGTTTCTCTGTCATACTTTTTCTAAATAAGTTGTAGCTTGGACATCTTCGTTTTTCAATTAAGATGATGTATATGCCATGCGGTCTTGGGTGTGTTCAACAGAGGGAATTTTTCTATCACAAGTGTGACACTTTATGAGAAAATGTATGATCCATAATACTCGTTTATAGTCTGGGACTGTTAAGTGTCAACTTTCTCGGCTATATGAACCATCCTTTCACGCTCATGATTCCCACAGCGAAAACTTCACCCATCAGTCATTTGATCTTCCAGCTAGAAACTGAACTTAAGACGTAAGAACACTGCTTATAACTAACGGGTAAACCGTGATTTGGTGCAGGATTGAGAGTGACTGGCAGGGGACATGTACACCAATTTTTTTCAATATTAACAAGTAAGCACATTAAGTGCAGACAGATAAATGACAAATAAACACACTTTTAGTAAGAAAAATATACCTGAAATGATCCTGGAATATAGCTATCATACTACAGTGACCAAGACCAGCTTCAGATACTTGAAACGACCCTCCAAAAAAAACTACACCTGCAAAGGTAGAGTGCAAAGTTGCTCGAGAATGACCACTGCCAAAAAGAAATTATTCAGAGTCTGGTTCAGCTTATTGCAGTTGTTTCTCTTGACTGCGAAGATAGATGACTCCTGCATAAACCTTGCTCACAAATTGCTTGAGCTCACTGAAGAATTAAATCTTTTCTGGCAGAAGCACCAACTATGCTTGTCCACGACCCAGTGCAGGCATCTTTGCGCTGCTAAAGGTGTCAATTTCGCAGCCCAATTGAATAATAGAAGGTATGAAAGCTGATGCCTGAATTTATTTTGGACATAATACAAGCACAGGCAAATGCAAAGAAGGATCTGTAGCCAATAGCCAGTGGAGCACGTGTCATCTTTAATATGTCATCCCCGTTTGTGGAGTTCCATGAACAAATGTATTTTCTACGTCATCCCCGTGTTAGCACCACTCCGAAGAAAACTAAGTATCCACGTAACTTTCCAACATTGTTTTCATTTCGGTGACAGTCTTAGCAAGCCTTTTCACGTGCATATAAGCCAACACAACCTTCAGCAGCACGCTTGAGAAGTTTATTGTCAGTTTGCTAATTTGGCATGAGGAGCAGAATTCAAGTTAGCGTTTTACTTGTCACCAGCCTGATCTATCCACGCCTCAATAACAGTGCTCGATGCTCGTTTCTGACCCACAATCTGGGAGCTCAAAAGCTGACATGCTAATTCCTTTCAGTCCAGAATGTGATTTCGACTATCTGGAAGAATGCATTGCATCCTTCGTGCTACCATCTACAACCGTGCGACCTGCCTCCTTGTTGACACCACTGTCATCCATCAACTTTCTCATCTTCTCCGACTCTAACCATTCCCCAGCTGAAGCATAGATGTTCGAGAGGAGCACATAATCCCCACTGTCATCACTCCTCACTTTTAGCAATTGTCTGTTCGCATGCTCAGCCAGTTCGATCTCACCATGAACCCTACAGGCCCCAAGAAGAGTCCTCCAGATGACAGAATTAGGCTCGACCTTCATGGTGTCAATGAACTCAAATGCTTCTTTCAGAAGCCCTGCTCGACCCAGCATGTCAACCATGCAACCATAGTGCCTGACATTGGGTTCAATCCTGTATAGCTGTTGCATCAAGTTGAAGTACTCACGTCCCTTATCAACCATCCCGCCATGGCTGCATGCTATAAGTACTGCGACAAAGGTGATCTCATCAGGCCTGACTTTCTCTTTTAACATTTTCTTGAACATATCTATGGACTCTGGGACATGGCCATGCAGTGCCAATCCTCCTATGATTGAGTTCCATGTAGAGACATCCTTATCTCGCATCACCCAGAACACCTCCAGTGCACTCTTCATGCTCCCGCATTTTGCGTACATGTCGATCAGCGCATTGCCCAGGACGACAGTAAAACCAGTTCTCAGAAACTTCTCTGACAGAGAGGAATGTAACCTTCTGCCAACATCTAGATCACCGGAGTCGGCACAAGCTGACACCAAACTGAGCATTGTGACAACATCAGGCTTTTGGCCCATACGCTGCATCTGCTCAAACAGCTCCATGGCATGTGTGTGCGAGCCACATCTCACATACCCAGATATCATGGCGTTCCAGGACACAACGTCACGCTCAGGTACCTCGTCGAACAGCTCCCTTGCTCGTGCCATCTCTCCCCTCTTTGCATACGCAGTAATCATCACATTCCAAGACACAAGGTCTTTCACGGAACACTCATCGAACAGCTCCCGGGCAGCACTAATGTCCCCTCTCCTTGCACACCCAGCGATCATAGCCGACCACGCCACGGCATCCTCACGTGCCCTGCGGTCAAACAGAGCACCTGCAATGCCCAACTCTCCGCAGCTCGCGTGCATGCCAATGAGCGCGTTCTTGACGAACACGTCGGACTGCCATCCAGCCTTCACAACGTGGGCGTGCACCTGCGCGCCGGTGACACCCACGCCCATGGCGGTGCACGCCCGAAGCACAAATGGGAAGGTGATCTTGTCGGGCCTCACGCCGCCGCACCGCGCCATGCGCGCGTAGAGGGAGACGGCGTCCCACGGCGTGGCGGTGTGAGCCGCGCCGCGGATGAGTGTGTTGTACATGAAGAGGTCCGGGTGGGGGATTTGGTCGAACACGAGGTAGGCATGGGCGATGGCGCCACGCACGGCAACAGCGGAGGCAAAGATGAGCTCGCGGAGCGCGGAGGGGTCCGAGAGGAATCCCCGGAGGACCAGCAGGGTGTGGACCTGCTTGATTTGCCGGAGGCTACGGCACCGACGCCACAACGGCGGCTGCCGGCGCTGGGTGCCCGACTTCCGCAGCATCTGCGCGTCAAAGTGCGACAGAGCGCCGAGAGAAGAGTGCACTTTCCCCTAAGCTAACTACTGGCCATGTTTAACCGCCTTTTCTACTGGCCATGTTTAACCGCCTTTTCTTCCATTTATTTGTACTTTAACGCCCCATTTGGAACAGAGCAAAACATAGAATTTTTTGAAGGGTACGATTCTTATAGGAAAATTCCTAGGATGTCATCTGAAACTTTTTTTTTATAGAAATCTAACATTCCTATAAAATTTCTATGGAAAGGGCTATTCCGCAGAACTTTTAGATAAAACCTAAAATGAGGTCTCACGTCTTGTTAAATATCTTTGTGTATACAATTCATGCTTCTTTCTATGCAGTATCCAAACGAACACTTTTGAAAATTTCTCCTGGTTTTTGTTCTCCTTATTTCGATAAAGGGAATATATATATTAACATCAAGATGATACTGAATTCATTCATTCTCCGTAAAAGTATAATTTCCGGCCAAAAAGAAGAAAAAAAAAGAGAAAAAGAAAGACCCGGCGGAATGATCGGTTGCTCGCAACACCGTGAGAAAACCACGACCATTGACGAAATCTAGACTTGAATAAAGGTTCTCCACAAAGGCGCCTCCAGAATACTGTCATCCCGCTGCCTGACCAGTGACCACTATATTTAGATCATGAGTTTTCACCCCGTAGAAGTCCAATCTCAAGACAAATCCTTCGTCAAGGAAACGGCTATAGAGCCGGCACTATCAGCTACAACCAATGAAGGTCGGAACTATTGTTTTCACCCCAAAAAACTGAGACGCGGAGCTCAGGGGGCACCACGAAGAATGAAGTCGCCTTGTGTGGCCGCCCCTACTTATCAAGAATACTGACATAATTCGTCGATCATCCAGCTCAGAGTTATCGCGTACACGGGTTTGAAGTGGACATCGCCACACAAAATAACTGCATGCACACAACGAGCAGTGAACCAACATCTTCTCCCCAACCTCTGCATGTACTCCGCGGGGCAACAATCGACATGAAGTGATCTCGATTCGACACAAGCATTCGAGATGATACCTTTATAGCCTAGCCGAACTTTAAACATGACTGTCTTGATAATACCCATGTCAAAACCTTGGTAATCGGGGCCGTGGAGATGCCGATGTCACATACCCAAGGTATCGACAACATGTGGTTTACGGTCGCCATTCACCCAAGCACGCGGCCTTTAGAGGCAAGGCGGCGCCACTGGAGCACGAGCCTTCTGGCACCATGCGATGGCTACCATAAGGCGGTCGCGTGAGGCAACAGGTAACCGGCAGAACGCTGAAGCACCACCGCAGCATCACAATAGGGTTGGCCCGCACCACGGGAGCCAGAATATCTAGCTGCGCTCATTCCCATCCACACTTCAAACCACGAAAAGTTTGGCATGAGGAAACTGGGACCCACGCCGGCCAGATATGCACGAGACATCGCATGGCAGAGCAGGAGTGGCACATGCTTCCCTACGAAGGTATGTCCGTTCGCCGAGGTGGAACTTTGTCGGCGGGCCTACAATAGGGCCATGAGCGGGCACCGGCGCGTATGGCTGCGGGATGACGACACGGAGGATGCCGGGCTGCAAAGGAAAAGGGTGCCCCAGGGTCGCCTGGGGGCGACCGGGAGGCAGCTACAGTTTTATTCTCCTAGAAATTAAGATAAAATGACATCCCAATCAATCTAATTTTTTATTCCTATGTTTAGAGTTACAGCGTTCCAAGCGGGCGCTAAATAAACTATTGTCCATAATTGGCCTCTCAACAAGCAAAGGTAATGCAACTTCAGCTTGAAAAGTAGATTGAGATTGAAGAGAATTTCAGTTGCTTGAGAATTGACAAACGAGAAAAGAATACAGCTTTTTTTTATCAGATACACATTGCACATTTAGTACGGGAAATGTCCGATTGCAATAGATTGCCCTAGGAACGTGGAAGTAATCCACGTATCAGTCACGCATTGCGCCCATGTATGTACTGTACAAATGAACAACGGCCGAGCACCTTCAAGCCTGCAACGTACAAACTGTACTCACTACTCCCCGCCAAAAAAAAAAAAAACTCTACTCCCTACACCAACACGTCCGTGTGTATCATACCCGTGAGCTAATGAGATCGCCGATCATGATAGCCCCGAACGGCTTGTCCATGGCCGATCTCTGGCGAGTGGAGAGCTCCTGTGCGACGATGCGCATGGTGGGCCGGGCGTCGGGGTTGGTGCGGACGCAGGACAGGGCCACGACGAAGGCGAACACAACCTGCGCGGCCAGCTTCCCGTCGGGAGCCTCCAGCCTCTGGTCCAGCAAGTCCCTGAGCATCAGGAGCGCCGACGACTTGCCGACGCCGGCCTGCGTCTCGTCCAGGCTGTACAGTGAGCTGATGAGCCCGCCGGGGAACTTGCCCATCAGGATCTCCATCGCGATCACGCCGAAGCTGTACACGTCGCACTTGGTCGTCACCCTCAGGTAGGCCAGCTCTGCGACGCGGCATGAAACGCAACGCCTGTTAATTAGTGTCCTGTGTCAGCTTAATTTGTACAATGGTGGGCGTCGATTTTAAGGTACCTGGTGCCATGTAGCCGTAGGAGCCGGCGACGGAGGTGCAGTTGGAGCGACCGGCGTTGAGGAACTTCGCCGTGCCGAAGTCCGACAGCCGCGTCTCGTACTCAGCGTCCAGCAGGACGTTGTTGACCGAGACGTCGCGGTGGATCATGGCCGGCGAGCAGTCGTGGTGCAGGTAGGCCAGCGCGTGCGCCAGGCCCTTGATCGCCCGCATCCTGTCCGGCCAGTCGAACCTCTCGCCGCTGCTATCGTACAGCACCTTGCCGAGGCTGCCCCTCTCGACGCGCTCGTAAACCAGGTACATGAACCCGCCCGTGGCGCAGAACCCGTGGAGCTTGACGATGTTCCGGTGCCGGACGTGCGTCAGGGCCCTCACCTCGTTCTCGAAGCTCCTCTCGCTGATGCCCCAGCACCCGTCCCCTGTCTCCGACACGTCGAGCCTTTTCACGGCCAGGGAGTGGCCGCCGGCGACGTCCGCGCGGTACACTCTCCCGAAGCTTCCCTTTCCGATGCAGTGGGCCTCGTTGAAGTGCTCCGTTGCGGCCACGATCTCTTCGAAGGAGAAATCCACATCCTTGCTCCATATGGACGCCTGCAGCAGAGACAGACCCGTCGTGCTGCCGCTCGCCGTTGTTGTCTCTGCTCCTGTGTCTTGGCCGACGGTTCGCCTCTTCTTCTTGCAGGCCACCAGTAGCAAAGCAGCAATCGCAGCCATAGAGATGAGCAGCGCTGCACCAGCAGACAGAGCGACAGCAAGGACCAGCCTCGGGTTCTTGTGTCGCCGTGGGCTGACTCCGGTGTCGGTGCAAGGTTTCAGGCCAGCAATGTCGCCGCACAGGCCCGGGTTGCCACTGAGATCCAACTCTTTCAGCGAGTCCATCTTGCCAAGCAGAGCCGGCACCTCTCCTGACAGGTTGTTGCTGCTCAGGTTCAGGTGAAAAATGCTGCCCAGTTCCGTCAACTCCACGGGCACGCCGCCGTCGAGCTCATTCCCGGATAGGTCCAGCTTCAGCATCGTGGCGACGTCCCCCAATGATGGAGGAATCGGTCCTGATAACTTGTTGTGGCTCAGGTTAAATTTTTGCAATGGTAATTCACTGAGCTCTGGTGGGATCGCGCCGACGAGAATGTTCGATGCCAGGCTCAAATCATTCAGTGCAGGCATGCTGCCGAAACCGGGAGGAATTGTCCCGTGATCTTGTTGCCGTCCAGGTGCAGATACTGGAGGCTCTTCAACTGCTGTGCCCACTGCTCTGTGAGCTCGCCACCCAACGAATTCCCGGACAGATCGATGTAGTACAGGTTAGGATGCGATCCGAAGATGTCTGAAACGTTACCGGCAAGCCGGTTATGTGCCATCCTGATGCGTACCAGCTTCGTGAGGTTGCGGTAGCAAGCAGGCACGGTGCCGGTGAACTGGTTGCTGTCCAGGCCAAGGTACGTGAGCCTGGCGGCGCTCAAGCACAGCCCCTGTGGAAGCTCTCCGGAAAAGTTGTTATTTCCCATGCTGATGACGGTCAGCTGGCGGCTGGAAACCGGCGGGATGGCGCCGGAGAAGAAGTTGTCGAAGGCGATGATGTAGATGAGGTCCGGCAACCGGACAAGCCCGGCCGGCAGCTCGCCCTCCAACATGTTGGTGCTCACGGACAGCTTCTGCAGCGACTTCATGTTCCCGAACTCGTCCGGCAACCGGCCGGTGAGTTTGTTGTCGTACAGCCGAAGAATCTCTAGTTTCGTGAGGTTGCCCAAGGTCCGGGAATGGTTCCCGAAAATCCGTTTTCGGCGAGGTCCAGCAGCCTGAGGTTTGCCAGGCTTCCGATGATCGCCGGGATGGGGCCGGAGAGGTTGTTGCTCGCAAAGGAGAGGAATTCTAGCCCCGACGCCACGCCGACCTCCGTGGGGATCCCGCCGATGAAATGGTTGTTGTCGGCCTGAAACACGGCGAGACGGGTCCACGCCGTGAAGTAGTCCGGCAAGATCTCCCCAGTGAGCATGTTCTTGGAGACGTTGAATTCCTGTACTTTGGTCAGTTTGGCCCACGACACCGGCAGCTCCCCGGAGAGTTTGTTAACCGCGAGGCCAACCACGGTGAGGTTCTCGCAGCGGGAGAGCTCCGTCGGGATGTTGGACTCCAGCAAAGCGATGCTGACATTGATGCGCTCCAGTGACCGGAGGTTACCGAGAGAGACGGGGATCGTGCCACCCAGCGGGTTGCTGTGCAGCTCGAGCACTCGTAACCCCGTGATGGAGCCGAGCGCCGGCGGTATGCCGCCGGAGAGAAGGTTCTTGCCAAGAACGAGGCTCTGGAGTTTCGTCAGGTTCGCGAGGGACGGCGGTATACGGCCGGTGAACTGGTTGGAGGAAATGTTCAGGTGCACGAGGTTGGGCATGTACGCGGGCAACACCGCCGGGATCGGGCCTGACAAGTTGTTGTTGGAGAGGTCAACGGACGTGACGCTGAGCAGCGGCGGTGTGGACGACGGGAACGATCCTGTGAGCGAATTGAAACTGAGGTTGAGGCTGCCGAGGCTGGGCAGCGACGAGAGGTCCAGGGCGTCGAGCGTGCCGGCGAGGCCGGCCCCGGCCACGTCGAGGCTGACCACGCGGCCGGATGCGTCGCACGACACGCCGCGCCACCCGCACGCCGCGACCGTGGAGTTGGCGGCGGTCTCCCGGTCCCAGGAGGCGAGAGCGTCCTCCCCTGCCCGGGGCGTCAGGCTATCCTTCCACTCCAGGAGCGCCTCCGCTTCTCCCGGCGCCGACCTCGCCCCGGGCGGCAGCTGCGAGGACGACAAGAGCATGAAGAGGAGAAGCGCGCGCCGCAGCGACGACGTTGTTGCTTCGTGGCGCTTCATCTCTAAACCGGCCGGAGTAAAGCCGCAACCATGGCGCGCGGGCAGGCGTTAAACCGCCTCGATCGCGAGACGTGGGAGATGGAGGCACGACGCTTTCTCGTTTCCCTGCGCCTGTCTGTTCCTTTCCTTGAAAGGGTAGAGGAGTTTTCCATAAAATCTTGGTTTTAGCATCAGATACTGATTATTACAAGTAGAAGATTATTGATCAAATTATGTGCCGCCAAGTCAAATGAACGAGTATACTCCAATCTCAAGTTCCCTCGAAGTCCATGAGCTGACATTGTTTATGTTGCACACCGCACACCAGACAGATCCACGTGTACATAAAACAGAGTACCACAAAACAGAGTACTCTGTTTTCTCTTATGGAGTACGTGAATGAATGTCTAACCCGCTGACCAAAGACTTTCAAAGGAATAAACTGCTCCGGTAATTATTTTGAGGCGCTATGAGACAAACCGTTAGGGGAGAAAATATTTTTTCAGACCGATCCGTTAGTAAGGTGCGCTCGTTTATTTTTATTTTTGCACGGAGATAACCTGCTCACGTTGACAAGGAGGGATGATCGGTAAATGCTCAAGTAGAGTACTCTACTCCCTCCGTTTCAAATTAGATGACTTTACTTTCTCCACATGTGAATGTATCTAGACATGTTACATGTATAGATACATGTGCATGTGGACAAATAGAAGTCATGTAATTTAAAACGGAGGGAGTATATTCTTAGACTGACAGAGAAATAATCCCTCCGTCCAAAAATAAGTGTCTCAAGTTGCCCATTTTTTGGCAAACTTGAGACACTTATTTTTGCACGGAGGGAGTATTAACCTGTTTATTTTTAGAAAGTTGCTCATATTCTTAGACGGAATACTATTCAACTCAGAGAAAGTTGCTCATAGTTTTTATCCTTGAGTGGCTATCTCCTCCCGTGTCGCACCCCCTCGTGCGTCTCCGGAGGCTCCTCCAACCCTACCAAAAAAAAACCAGATCGGATCCTCCTGCCGCTGCCGTCGCCGGCGTCGGCGGCGGTGGCGGCACCCTGCCCGTCTAGGACGGAGGGCACGGTGGGTGCACCAGCCGGATTCGACGTGAGCGGGCATCGGAGCTGGTTCGGGCGCGCGGGCATGGAGCCAGCGCTGGGCTCCCGGGTCGGGGCGGTCTTGCTGCGGCGGCTGCGGATCTTGGGGCCGGTGGTGCAGCGTGGCGGAGGTGGTGGGGCGCCGTCGGTGCGGCCGCCCGTTTCGACGCATGGCGTCTAGGTGCGAAAGCCCGGGGCGTCCTGGGCCTCGGTGCTCGATCTGGCCCTCTGGGTTTAGATCTGGACCAGTGAGATCCAGCCAGGGCCGATGCGATGGTTCAGTTGTGCCTTTGGCCACGCCGGCGACCAAATTGTGCGCTAGTTTAACCCTCCTGTGTTGTCGTTCCTGCTGGGAGTGGTCTCGCGGCGTCGGGGCCTGCGAGACTTCAGAATAATGGCGGTGGTCATAGGGTTTCAAATCGCGCCAAGACGAAGAGCTGCCTCGCGCCTGACCTCCTGGATCTGACCAGAGTGACGGGTTCCGGAAGGCTCCGCCGGCGATCTCCCATGGGCGTTAAGACCTAGAGATTGCTGGATCGGGTGGGATTCGGTCGCGCTGCGAGGAACCAGCGCGAAGCTCTGCTTCTGTTGCCATCATGGGCAAATCCATGGTGAGTTCAGACGCCGAAAAGGCCATGGAGGCTGAGATTGGAGGATTGGCAGTGGTGCTTGGAGCTTTGCGTTGATGAGGAACTGGCTTCGAGTTTCAGGAATCGTGGCAACAGTATGTAAGTGGGGGCGACAACACAGATGTAGTTCAGAGTCTTACCTCTCAGGGTGAAAATCCAAGGTCTGCCCTTAATTAGTTGTGCCTGACAGTGGCCTTGTTGAAGACATTGTTTTGAGAGCGGAGAATATCTCCACGGTGAAAACCCATGATCTTTGATCGGGCGATGATGGTGTTTGTGCACTGTTTCCTTCTTGAAGGCGTCGCTTTTGGAGAATTTGAACATCAGGTGTTGTCTTGGTGGTGGTTGTGCTGCTGCTGCAAGTACTGTAACTCTGTAGCGGGACTTTTCTCTTTTATTTCATCTTCTTATTGTTTTTCGGTTGTGTGCCTCTGTAATACCCTAGATTATTGCGTTGTTGCAGAGGCTGAGTGTAATTGATATCTGCGCGATATTAATATATACTCTTTATCTAAAAAAAAGTTTTTATCCTTGAGTTGAGTGGTCTAATACAATCCGAGTATATCCTTAAGCATAGGATTGGCTGGGGTCTCATCATCGATCTGCTGTAGATGTACTGGCTGCACGATATGTAGTCAAACATCATGTTAGGTCATCCTGTTTATTCTTAGTTAATTCCTGCACTGCCTGTACAGGCGTAGTGTGACGTTCTGGAAACCGTCTTTGCTTGCGTAGTTGCATCTGGTGATCTGGTCTCGTGCTCTTTTTTTTGTTTTTGTTTTTTGGGGTGTGGCGCTCTTTGTTACCACTCTTGTATAACCCAGCCGGTTGTCTGTTCCGGAAATTGTACAACGCATAGGATGAAATAGTTGAATTGGACGATTAAGGAAAACGCACCAATGTGTAAAAGTAAAATTGACACATGGAATAGGCAAGTAGTTTCTTTCGTACCTTTCTACGTACAATGATTGAGTCATCGCTTATATATAAGGTAGAGGTAGATGGATCATAACTCATTTAACGTTAAATGTTGCGACTGACTTCGCCCAACTTTAGGGCTAGGAGTTTTGTGCAAGGGGGCAAAATAGACATTATACAATTTGAAGGGTCATATGGGTTAATCTAGGGCTAATTTGCAGATTAAATACACATAATACATGGGGTATCACGGGGGAGCCATGGCACCAGCTCGCCCCCTGTTGGCTATGTCCTTGCCTAACGTGGGATAAGTCGCACCACCAAAGTAGACACCATTGGCCACGTTGGTCCAACTTCCACAACACCCTCCCTTGAGTTCCATCTGTATAGTCATGCATTAAAATTCTAAAAAAATCTAGTAAAAATTGTGGAGAAAAATCACATGGTATACTTTGCTATGGCGCACGAATTGGCTCACTAAAAACCTTATGAGAGAAATTTCAGAAAAACTAACTAAAGGGAAAATGAGTTGAACTAACTTAACTCCAAAGTTAAGTACTCGATAGTGGGACCGAGATTTCGGTGATAAGTTTGTGAAGATTCTCCTCCTAACCTTGCATCTCTCTAAGTCTTGTCATACCAATTTCACGAACACATACTTGAAAGAAGATGCTGGTAATTTCTTAGTGAACAAATCAACAAGATTTGTACACGACTTAGTACGCAAAACTCTCACTTATTCAACTTCTACAATTCAGGTGCATATAATAACTTGGAGTTGCTATTCTTCGAGGGATTTCTGTTCACATAACCCGTTTGAATTTGTGCAACACAACCGGCATTATCTTCATAAATAATAGTGAGGGTTTGGACAGTGTTCAATGTATAGCTGGATGTGGCCAATCATTTGTCGAAACCATACACATTCTCGTTATGCTACATATAGTGTCATGATTTCGGAGTGGTTCGTCGAAGTTGGTACTAGACTTTACTTAGATGATTTTCAGGAAAATAAAGTCCCGCCACAAAGTAAAACATACATAGACTGAGATTTGGATGTGCGTGGGTTCGATGGTTACATAGTATCACCATACCCTACTACTAGGGACGATCCAGGATCGAACTCAAACCCCAGACCAAATTTGTACTTAGTGTTATACTTAGCTAAGTGCTAGGTCAAATCAACTATTTCAAAATCCCCCACCTTCTAAAAAGTTCCCCACCTTGGGCCATCGCCCCTGTTGCGCAACGATTTAAATTTGTAACGATTAAGTTGTGCAACGATTTAAATTTAAATCGTTGCCCTGTTGCGCAACTTAGAAGTATATGCCTTATCAAATTTAAATCGTTTCAACACCTTCTAGATGTAGGCTGACTCGCACAACTAAATCCCCATGAGCGGAATGCTCAAGTCGCACACCTAGGCAGAACTTAGTTTTTCCTAAGTCCTTCATCTCGAATTCTGACATCAGGTTTTCTCAATATCCTCGAGTGTATCGAGTATCTTCAAACCCTCCAAGTGTCCACTTAGATTATACATAAACCATCTTGTGATCTCCGTATAAAAACACATGAGAAATCTGCATTTCTCGTGTAGCTCTTCTGATGAAGGAAATCTCTTAACTGATTATAGCACATCCTACCCGACTATCTGAGTCCATATAGTGACTTACTAAGTTGAACAGTGTATACATTTCTATCTACTCTATCTTCGTTCAGAACAACGTTATCTTCAGGTACCTTCATGTATGTGTTCGAACCCAAATTACGGCATAGGTAAGTGGTGACAACATCCATAAGTTTTATTTTCAAGTCCAAGTTTACTGCCAGTGAGATCAACTATCTAAAGGTAATTCCGTCCATGAAGGGCGGTAAGTTTCCTCAAAATCGACACATGGTGGCTACGAGAACCCATGAGCAACGAGTCTTAATTTCTACCTTACTACCTCATTATTTTGTCTCTTTGAAAAAAAATTGAACAGGGGAAGGACCCCTAAGGGTCCAAACTGCATGAATCGGTGGGATTAGAAATTACAACAAGTACCACAAAGTAAATAGGAAATACAACCAAGTCCTTAACTTTTAAAAAAACCACCCCAGCTAAAGATTAAAAATGCAATCGGGTGCCTCTCCACTGAGGAAGAAGATCAATCGACGCTCCGGCCGTTAGCGCCATCGACGAGGACGACGCCACTTGGAGACGGTGCGCCGCAGCAGACCTGTTGAAGGGCCTCCTTGATGGCATGCCGCCTCTGTAGGGGATCATAGACAGAAAACAAAAAAAATCCTGCCGACGATAGCCATAAACTAGCCAGGATCTATACTATGCAGATATACTAATACGGAGGAGATCAGAATACATACCCTTGTAGACCGGAAACGGGATTACGTTCCCGCACAAACGTTGTCGGTGGAGACGACGGTGCCGACCTCAGGGTCGTGTAGTGGAAGAAGACAGCTCCCAGCGCCAAACGATGGCGCCTCACGGTTCCACACACGTACGGTGTGGATGTCGACCTCCGGGCTCCAGATCCAGCAGAGCAGCGGAAGTGGAAGAGTGGATCTAGCAGCACGGCGGTGTGCGTAGAGTAGAGAGACTTCCCTCCCCGTACGCAGCTCCAGAAACGGAACCACGCTCAAGGTACGAGAGAAGAAGGGAGAAATTGGTGTATTTCCAAAGGCATGGGGGGTCCCTATTTAAAGGAGGAGGAGGAGGGAGGCTTGCCTTGGTGGCTTGGCGGTGTGGGACTATCCCACACCAGCCGCACCACCAAGGGTGCGCCGGCCCTAGGTGGGCCCCATGTGGCCCACCTAGGCCGGCCGGCCTCCATCCCCTTTTTTTTCCTTTTTCTTTTTAGGGATTTTCCCTAATGGGCCTCTAAGGCCCATTTATGATTTAATGTCTTTAAAAATTCGAAATAAATTAAATAAAATATATTTAATCACTAATAACACTTATTAATATTAAATACATATTATTTAATTCATCTGGCTCCGAAACCTATTTCGTTGCCTCCGATCAACATCGGACAAGTTCCGGAACACTTCCGGAGTTCCCGGTTTCTTTTCTCTCTAAATCTCACCCTTAAGTGTGTTACCCCACGGTTCGGGATCACGCCAGACATGATCGAGACACCCTCTTGATCAATGACTAACAGCGGGATCTGGATATCCATGATAGCCCCTGTGTGTCCACGAATATCTTTCTTATCGTTTGAACCTTTAGACGTCCAGTCTCATCCTCTTGCCTAGCGATACTTAGATTGTCCGAGCGTCGTTCTCCGGTATCACGATTACCGAGCATGACCTCGCCATTACAAATCTATCTTTACTCGTCTGTGATATTACATCCCCGTGACCTAGTCACATGCTTGCAAGCTCATTGATGTAATCTCACCGAGTGGGCCCAGAGTATCTATCCTGCTATGTGGACTGGCAATTCCCGCTCTTGATCACTCGCTTCTACTGCTTCCTTCCGATACCCGAAAGTGTCACCTTTATTGTCACGCTATATAAGACATGTTGTTTGATGCGATCAGCCGCATCTTCCAGAAGCAGAGATTTGATATGATCTCACAGTCGAAGGTATGAACACTACGTTTCTATATTTTGGGTATGTCCATCAAATCATTCACCTAATGATATGACTCCGTTGTTAACCGACGCCATTGTCCATGATCAGGAAACCTTGATCATCTGTTACCCAACGAACTAGTTAAATAGAGGCTACTAGGGACCTGGTTGTTTTCATACCACACGTGTATTAATGTTTCCGCGTAATACAGTTATAGCATGGTATTAAAACGTATTATGAACAAAAAGAGATATGACAAATAAAATCACTTTATTAATTGCCTCTAGGGCATATCTCCAACAGTCTCCCACTTGCACTAGAGTACAATCTAATCTAGTTTACAACTTGGTAAAAGCTTAACACCTATAGCTTCTCGGTGTTCTTCATGCTTGTCTCGTGGAAGAGGTTTCGTCAGCGGATCTGCAACATTCAGGTCCGTGTGTATTTTGCAAATCTTTACATCGCCTTCCTTGACGTACTGCCGTATGACATGGAAGCGTCGGAGAATATGTTTGGCGGTGGAGTGAGACCTTGGTTCCTTCACGTTGGCAATAACACCTGTGTTGTCGCAGTAGATGTTCACAGGGTCTTGCGCACTCGGGAACACTCCAAGCTCGATGACGAACTTCCTTAGCCAAACAGCTTCATTTGCAGCATCCGCAGCAGCAATATACTCCGATTCCATTGTAGATTGGGCTACTATGGGTTGCTTCCCACTTCTCCAGCTCACAGCGCCTCCGTTCACCTTAAACACATAACCTGTTTGCGATTTCGAGTCATCTGGATCTGTGCAGAAACTTGCATCAACGTAACCTGTTACGCCAAGTTCCTTCCACAGCCTCCATAAACAAGAAACATGTCCTTGGTATACTTAAGATACTTCAATATGTTCTTAACAGCTGTCCAATGATCCTTGCCAGGATTACTTTGGAATCGACTCGTCAAACTAGAGCCAATGCTACATCGGGTCGAGTACTTAACATGGCATACATAATCGATCCTATAGCCGAAGCATATCGAGTGCCATCCACCTCGGCTTTTCAAGAGCCGTCTGTGGACACTGAGCCGTGCTCAATGTTTTTCCCTTGACAACTGGCACAAGACCCTTCTTTGCCAAATGCATATTGAACTTCTTCAATATCTTGTCAAGATAAGTACTTTGACATAACGCTAGTAGGCGCCTGGGTCTATCGATAGATCTTAATGCCTAATACGTATGCAGCTTCTCCTAAGTCCTTCATCGAAAATTTACTGTTTAAATATTCCTTCACGCTTTTTAGAAGTTCCACATTATCCCAATTAGTAATATATCATCCACATATAGAACTAGGAATGCAACTGAGCTCCCACTCATTTTCTTATAAATGCAGGTCTCTTCCGCATTTTGGACAAATCCAAAACTTTGATCACCTCATCAAAGCGAAGATTCCAGCTCCGAGATGCTTGCTTCAGTCCATAAATGGAACGCTGAAGTTTGCATACCTTGCCAGCATTTTCTGGACTGACAAAACCTTCAGGTTGCACCATGTACAACTCTTCCTCAATGTTACCATTCAGGAACGTGTTTTGACATCCATCTGCCATATCTCATAATCATGATATGCAGCTGTTGCTAGCAAAACCCGAATAGACTTTAGCATCGCTACCGGTGAAAAGTTTCATCGTAGTCAATTCCATGAACTTGTCGGAAACCTTTGCGACAAGCCGAGCCTTATAGACGGTTACATTACCGTCAGCATCAGTCTTCTTCTTAAAGATCCATTTATTCTCGACGGCCTTGCGCCCTTCGGGAATCTCCACCAAAGTCCATACTTTGTTGTCATACATGGATCCTATTTCGGATTTCATGGCCTCAAGCCATTTCTCGGACTCGGGTCCTTCCATTGCCTCTTTGTAATTCGTAGGTTCGTCTTGTTCAATCAACATGACGGTGCAAACAAGATTACCGTACCACTCAGGAGATGTACGGGTTCTTCCAGACCTACGAGGTATAATAGCTCCTCGACATTTTCTCCCACTCCATCTGTTATGGAGGACGGTTCAGGAACGATTTCCGTTGCGCCACTCGGAATTTCGAGTTCAGGATCAACTATCTCGTCGAGGTCTATTTTCCTCCCACTTACTCCTTTAGCGAGAAACTCCTTCTCGAGAAAGGTGCGTTTCTAGCGACAAACGTTTTGCCCTCGGCTTGGTGGTAGAAGGTGTATCCTATGGTTTCCCGGATACCCTACAAAGATGACCTTCTCCATTTCGGTTCGAGTTTGTCAGGCTGCAATTTCTTGACATAAGCCTCACAACCCCAAACTTTCAGGAACGACAGCTTAGGTTCTTACCATGCCATACCTCATACGGTGTCGTTTCCACGGATTTGGATGGAGCCCTATTTAAAATGAATGCGGCTGTTTCTAACGCATATCCCCAAAACGATACGGGCAAGTCGGTGAGAGACATCATAGACCGCACGCTATCTAATAAAGTACGATTACGTCGCTCGGACACACTTGCGTTGCGGTGTTCCGGCAGGCGTAAGCTGTGGCACATTCCACAGGCCTTCAGATGTGTGCCAAACTCAAAACTCAAATATTCGCCACCACGATCGGATCGAAGGTGCTTTATTTTCTTGTTAAGTTGATTTTCAACCTCACTTTGAAATTCTTTGAACTTTTCAAAAGTTTCTGACTTGTGTTTCATCAAGTAGATATACCCGTATCTACTCAAGTCATCAGTGAAGGTTACAAAGTAACGATAACCATTGCGCGTCGATACGCTCATTGGGCCGCACACATCTGTATGTATAACTCCCAATAATTCCGACGCACGTTCAACGAAACCATTGAACGGTGACCTAGTCATCTTGCCCATGAGGCATGGTTCGCAAGTGTCAAGAGATCCAAAGTCTAATGACTCCAAAAGTCCAGCTGAGTGGAGTTTCTTCATGCGCTTTATACCAATGTGACCAAGTCGGCAATGCCACATATACATGGCGGTATCATTACTAAGTCTAATCCTTTTGGCATCTACGCTATGGATGTGTGTACTACGATCGAGATTCAACAAGAATAAACCATTATTCACAGGAGCATCAACATAAAAGATATCATTCATCGAAATAGCACAACCCTTGATACTGAATTGAACGAATATCCGTCTTGCAACAAGCAAGAACCACTTATAATGTTTACACTCAGAGATGGTACAAAATAACACTTATTCAAAACCAAAACTAATCCCGATGGTAGATGCAGAGGGAGCGTGCCGACGGCCACCACGTCAACTCTTGATCCATTGCCGACGCGCATCGTCACCTCGTCCTTCGCCAGGCGCCGACTATTCCGCAACTCCACCTGTGAGTTACAAATATGAGCAACAGAGCCGGTATCAAATACCCAGGTATTACTACGGGCGCATGTAAGGTACACATCAATAACATGTATATCACATATACCTTTCTCTCTTCCGACAATCTTGCCGGCCTTCTTGTCTTCCAGGTACTTGGGGCAGTTGCGCTTCCAGTGACCGTCTCCCTTGCAGTAGAAGCATTCCACGCCGGGCTTGGACCAGGTTTGGTAGTTTTAGGCTTAGCAACCTGTTTGCCATCCTTCTTGAACTTCCAGGTCTTCTTACCCTTCCCGCCAGACTTCTTGAAATCGACGGTCTTGTTGACCATCAACAGCGTGTGCTCCTTCTTGATCTCCACCTCAGCAGTCTTCAACATCACGAACACCTCAGAGAGGGACTTAGCCATGCCGTGCATGTTGTAGTTCATGACGAATCCCTTAAAGCTAGGGGCAGCGACTGCAGCACCCTATCAATCGCCAGTTCATCTGGAATCTTGCATTCCAGAGCATTCAGGCGTTGAACGTAGCCAGACATCTTGACCACGTGCTCAGAGACACTGCTGTGCTCTTCCATCTTGGCTGAGAAGAAGAGCTCGGAAGCTTCATACCTCTCAGCCTTGGCCTGCGGCGCAAAGACAGCCTTGAGATCGGAGATTATCTCAAAGGCACTCATCTTCTCAAAGCGCTTTTGCAGATCAGCTTCCATGGCGTAGAGCATGCCACTCTGGACGAAGGAGGAGTCTTCCACCTTAGTTTGATAAGCCTTCTTCTCATCTTCGGTGGCGGTATCTGCAGGAGCTCACCTACGGCGGCTTCGATCACGTAGCCGACCTTGTGGGGAGTGAGGAGGATCCTCAGGTTGCGGAACCAGGACATGAAGTTGGAGCCGTTGGTCTTAAGTTTCTCTTTCTCAAGGAACAGGCCTAGGTTAAAGGTGGGGCGACATCTACAATGGCATTTGCAAAACATAAGACGTTTGTTCATAATAAAATATGGGTTCAAGTTTTCAAAATAAAACTACTAGAACTCCCACTCAAGACGAGTATCCCTCGCATCGTCTTAGTGATTACACAACCCCATCCATTACACTACCCCATCGATCAGGCAGATAGCATAACTTCAAAGGTAGACATCGTATATCAATCACATCACCGCATGTGACTCGTGCTTAACCTTTCGGTACTTGTGTTCCGAGGCCATGTCTGTACATGCTAGGCTCGCCATAACACCCTCTGACGTATTCGCGCGTGCAACGTGGCTTACACCCACCGTATGCGAACGAAGAGACGAGTGTAACCGCAAGCGGCGTACCCCGTAACGTAGAACTTTATTGGTGGTGCACGACAGAGGGAGAACACTATTATCGGAATTTTGGGAGGGATCATCTTATATTACTACCGCCGTGTAACTAATATATAGACATATATATATACACAATATAAGATGCACATAATCTACATAACATCTAAATGAAATGTAATGCGACATGATATGGTCTCCTTCGCGCCGACAGTTTTATAAACAATTTAATAAACCTACCTTGACCATATCACATTGCCCCTGCAAAATAAAGTTAGACGCTTTCTACTTTATCTTTTGCATATTTTACGTGGCTGCTAGGGCTTCGCACAAGAACCGTTTCTTACCTACGAAAACAACCACAACAGCGATAAGACAATTGTCTCTATTACACCCCTTTCGGGGCCCTCCATTGTAAATGCAATATCAACTATTGTAGGAGTTACAGACACCCGCGAGCCACATATACGGTACAAGCCGTATGTCAAGTGTGGAACCAGTCTCGCGTAAGAGTACGCGTAAAGTCGGTCAGACCGATTCATCCCACAATACCGCGATATAAACAAGTACACGCGAGCGGGTAACAAATGTAGAATCGATGCTCACATTCAACATGTGTTCTAACCGTACAGATATATCTACGCATAGATCGGCTCTGATACCACTGAAGGGGATCGTAGACAGAAAACAAAAAAATTCCAACCGACGATAACCATAAACTAGCCAGGATCTATACTATGCAGATATACTAATACGGAGGAGATCAGAATACATACCCTTGTAGACCGGAAGCGGGATTACGTTCCCGCACAAACGTTGTCGGTGGAGACAACGGTGCCGACCTCAGGGTCGTGTAGTGGAAGAAGACAGCTCCCAACGCCAAACGATGGCGCCTCGCGGTTCCACACACGTACGGTGTGGATGACGACCTCCGGACTCCAGATCCAGCAGAGCAGTGGAAGTGGAAGAGTGGATCTAGCAGCACGGCGGTATGCGTAGAGTAGAGAGACTTCCCTCCCCGTACACAGCTCCAGAAACGGAACCACGCTCAAGGTAGGAGAGAAGAAGAGAGAAATTGGTGTATTTCCAAAGGCATGGGGGTCCCTATTTAAAGGAGGAGGAAGGAGGCTTGCCTTGGTGGCTTGGCGGTGTGGGACTATCCCACACCAGCCGCACCACCAAGGGTGCGCCGGCCCTAGGTGGGCCCCATGTGGCCCACCTAGGCCGGCCGGCCTCCATCCCCCTTTTTTTCCTTTTTCTTTTTAGAGAATTTTCCTTAATGGGCCTCTAAGGCCCATTTATGATTTTATGCCTTTAAAAATTCGAAATAAATTAAATAAAAATATATTTAATCACTACTAACACTTATTAATATTAAATACATATTATTTAATTCATCCGGGCTCCGAAACCTATTTCGTTGCCTCCGATCAACATCGGACAATTTCCGGAACACTTCCAGAGTTCCCGGTTTCTTTTCTCTCTAAATCCAATCTAATCGTCACCCACCCTTAAGTGTGTTACCCCACGGTTCGGGATCACGCCAGACATGATCGAGACACCCTCTCCGATCAATGACTAACAGCGGGATCTAGATATCCATGATAGCCCCTGTGTGTCCACGAATATCTTTCTTATCGTTTGAACCTTTAGACGTCCAGTCTCATCCTCTTGCCAAGCGATACTTAGATTGTCTGAGCGTCGTTCTCCGGTATCACGATTACCGAGCATGACCTCGCCATTGACAAATTATCTTTACTCGTCTGTGATATTACATCCCCGTGACCTAGTCACATGCTTGCAAGCTCATTGATGTAATCTCACTGAGTGGGCCCAGAGTATCTATCCTGCTATGTGGACTGGCAATTCCCGCTCTTGATCACTCACTTCTACTGCTTCCTTCCGATACCCGAAAGTGTCACCTTTATTGTCACGCTATATAAGACATGCCGTTTGATGTGATCAGCCGCATCTTCCAGAAGCAGAGATTTGATATGATCTCACAGTCGAAGGTATGAACACTACGTTTCTATATTTTTGGGTATGTCCATCAAATCATTCACCTAATGATATGACTTCGTTGTTAACCGACGCTATTGTCCATGATTAGGAAACCTTGATCATCTGTTACCCAACGAACTAGTTAAATAGAGGCTACTAGGGACCTGGTTGTTTTCATACCACATGTGTATTAATGTTTCCGCGTAATACAGTTATAGCATGGTATTAAACGTATTATGAACAAAAAGAGATATGACAAATAAAATCACTTTATTAATTGCCTCTAGGGCATATCTCCAACAGCCTAGAGGTTTAAGAGGTCATGAAGCAGACAACACCACTACACTTAGTGGCCCTTCGACCATGGATAACAGCGACAACTGTTCGCGGTCGTTGATGTACTCTGTTGAAAGTAGCAGCCACATACCCCCGCCATGTTGGTCGACGTATAACAGCGCCTCTCTAATCTTCTCCCCCATCCCCTTGATACTCATCGCACCAGCACCACTACTGGCCCCCAAAAAAAGATCTGGAGGGGGACGAGGTTATTGAGGGGATGCACCATGAAAATCCCAAGCAGCAGTCGCAGGCACCACGCCGCCATCGCCAACCAAAGCTCCATCGCTGGCCATTGGACACCACTCGCAAGCACCGATGGCGTGCATCCGCGCGGCGGAACACCAAACACCGGCGAGACGCCAAATTCACTAGAGGAAACGCAAACCCTACTACTACTACTACTACTACTACTACTACTACTACTACTACTACTACTACTACTACTACTACTCTTTCTTTTGAATAAAAACCCACTTGTGGCTAATAGGACGTGTCTGGGGAGGAGTTGGACAAACATGTCCAAACACCTCTCATGTGCCAAGAGATACTACCTCAGTCGATTATTGCCTTCTACCAATCTTTCTAATATGACTTTTTCTTACAATCAGTGAGCGTGTTAGGCTCGGCATCAACATTTATGACTGAGGTATAGCAAAATAAATGTTGACATTTGCCATGGCTTGACTAATTGGCTCGCACGAATTAACATTGTTAACGGCCATTTCGTCATGTGGTGCATCAAGCACGTCCCCTTACTCCACACGACTTCCTTCCCTTTCTGAAGCAACAGGATGTGTGAGATGAAAATAAAATCAAGAAAAGCAAATGCAATGGTGCAAAAAGTGTTGTTGTGGGGTTTAATATGCAAACAACGTAAATATTTTTGTATTTTTGGATTAAATAAATACAAGTAAAGTAAAGTGTGTTATTTTAAAACACGAACTAGGGTTTATGGGTTTATTTGACCTCGATCTCTCTCATAAACATGGTGGAATGAAACTATTTCTATACAAGATAATATTGGTGAAACTTCTATGCATGCATTCATATGGGCATCATATATAGACAAAATAAATGCATGCATTCTCTCTAGTACTCCTCTAGTAAGAGAAAACTCTGCAAACAAGAATTTAAGTGGCTTCACTCTCGTGGCGGCATAGAGCACTTTAACTATTTTGACATGACGTTGGATATCACATGCACTATCTTGACATAACGAGGCTATGTTTGTTGTCACTACATAGACTTAGCACACCGCATCCTATTATCCCTAGTGAGGTAAACATAGAAAGGCAAAAACATAGTAGTTTCCAAATTTTCGGTCACTATCCAGTTACTACAAGTTTACTCCATCTAACGCACATGTTCCCACTCTCACTTTCTAGCATACTAGTTGGATCAGAACTTGCACATATTAACGGGGTAATAATATACATCTACAAATACATGAAATACATACTAAACATTGCATCTCATATATATCGCATCAATAATCGTAAAATCCACCATAGGGAATTACATATGTGACCCTAATCATGTAGGACAACTCATATCGTTCTAAAACATGCTAGTACATATAGCGAGAAAGATCAAGCTACTGCCGAAAACCCATAGTCCGGTTGGACTACTCCCTCTTCATCATGGAGATGGTGGAGATGTCATTGGAGGAGTCGATGGAGCAACCGAGGGTGGCTCCGGTGGCACCCTCCAATTTTCGATGGAGGCGTACTTTCTGTCTCTGTTTCGATGTTTCTATTATGATGCCCGACACCTCAGAAATTCATGAATTCCATCATATATAGATGGTTTTAGATTAAAAACACATAAATGAAAGAATGGACGACATCGGAGTTTCAAGGCTCTAGATCCTCCATATGGTGCACTCGGGCCCACTGGATGCGCCATAAGGGCTTCTGGGCCTCTCCAAGGCCATTTGGCTCCCTCTTCGTGCCACAGTTTCCTCCTTATTGATAAAAAATGTTATGACAAAAATCAGGCCCGGGCCCATGGGTGTGTGGCCCGTGCGGCTGGCAAACAGCACTAATTTTGAATTTTAAGTACCATATATAGACAAAGAAAATTATACCCAGTAGTATACGTGAAAGAAGAAATAGTTCATCGGTCAGGATGGACAACTCGAGTCCTCCAAGACGCATGTTAGTATTTTTTTTAACCGCGAAAAAAATGAAGTTTAAAACGTGACTACCGCGGAGGGAAATGATACGAGTGAGACCACACACTCTAACAAGTGATGCCTCGCCGCACAACGACTCATAGAAACAGGCATATACAGTATCTACACTGATCTACTGTTAAACATTTAAATTAAAATTTATCGAGTTATTTTTTGAATTTCTCACTGAGGAACAAAATTAACAGTTATCATCCGAAAAATTCATAGGCCTTCACATAGGAGCCTAGAGATGTGGTCGTGGACTTGTACGCGGCCCTCCATCGATCGAACAGTACCGACACCCTGGTGGATCCTAGGACCCCTCGTCCACAAATCTGTCTTCTTGTTGTCGCAACCTAGTCTTATTTTGAAATGTGCAATAATATTCAAGAACAAATGTAATGCGCATGAAAGCAAGTCACTGGTACAAAGTGGTACGTATGGATCACTGGATGGTAGCCAAATTTCAGCCTCTTTTTCGAATGTTCACTCTATCTTTTTTTATGCTATAGCCAAAAGTTTTGTCTTTGTTTGGATGGTTGCTGATTTTCTCACATACCAATGGCTTTTTGCCTACTCTAGTTTTTCTTTCTTTTTTTTCAATGTCGGCCAACTCATGAGCAACCAACAACTCATCCAAAATAGCTACCCAAGTATATATTGAATGAGACAAGTTTGGGCTAGAACCAAACATACTCCAAATCTGATTGCATTCACCGCAAACACGAACTAAAAATCTACGTAGAACTGTTGGACGAGCAACGCCGAATCGATCAAACACGTACCCTCTCCAACTCGATCAGCTCTTATTTTGAAATGTGCAATAATATTCAAGAACAAATGTAATGCACATGAAAGCAAGTCACTGGTACAAGAGGTACGTTTGGATCACTGGATGGTGGCCAAATTTCAGCCTCTTTTTCGAATGTTCACTCTATCTTTTTTTTATGCTATAGCCAAAAGTTTTGTCTTTGTTTGGATGGTTGCTGATTTTCTCACATACCAATGGCTTTTTGCCTACTCTAGTTTTTCTTTTCTTTTTTTAATGTCGGCCAACTCATGAGCAACCAACAGCTCATCCAAAATAGCTACCCAAGTATATTGAATGAGACAAGTTTGGGCTAGAACCAAACATACTCCAAATCTGACTGCATTCACCGCAAACACGAACTAAAAATCTACATAGAACACGCATCCTTGTTTCGTTTGCCCATATGGAAGAGCAGAGCCACGCACAAAAGTAAACTCTTTGTTTGGCTCGCGGCGCAGCATAGAATTTGGACCTCTGACCGGCGTGTCAGACACGGGTTGCAGACGAACACGCATCCTTGTTTCGTTTGCCTACAAGAGGAAGACACTGCGGAGCATATTCTAGTCCAATGCGTCATGGCTAGGGAGGTTTGGCATCGTTGCAAACAAGAGTTGGAGGTTTCGTTTCAGGTACCGGACGCCACAAGCACCATCCAGGAGTGGTGGCTGACGCAGAGAGCACGGTTCAGAGACAAGGACCGTAGATGTTTTGACACGCTGGTGTGCACTACCTTCTACGCCCTCTGGAAGAACAGAAATGCATGGTGTTTCAACAATCCGCAGCGTCAGTACACGGCAAGCAGACTGACGACCTGAATTGTGGAGGAATTTAGCTCTGTGAGGCCGAGGGTAGGAGTTGGAGTTACTAACAGAATTGTGAGAGAGTAGTCTTTGTGTTTTCTTTGGAGTTGCCCTGGCCCCGGCGTTTGTGCTTGGGTGCCTGTTTCTGTACATACAAACTCTGCCTTCTATTGCGTACTCTTAAAAAAAAATCTACATAGAACTGTTGGACGAGCAACGCCGAATCGATCAAACACGTACCCTCTCCAACTCGATCGGCCTACATACATATACGGGTTTAATTATTACACTTGCCAAGTTAAATCACATCTCGTCGCGCTGGCCGGCCCGCCGCCCACCGGAGCATCAACATCTTCTTCACCGGACCAGATTAAGATCAGGCGAGCGGCGCCCTGGAGACGCGGACCTTGAGGCCGTGCGCCATGGAGAGGATGGTCATCATGCGGTACTTGACGGGGTGGCCCTCCACGAGCTCGAACCTGAAGAACCTGCACAGGATGGCCAGCGCCATCTTCATTTGCAGGTACGCCGAGTCCTTGCCCAGGCATATCCGGGGCCCTGCCTGGAACGCCGTGAACTTGAACGGCGACGCGTTGCGGAACCCGCCGTCGTCGCCGATCCACCGCTCCGGCCGGAAGCTGGCGGCGTCGGGTCCCCAGTTGTACTCCATCCGCCCCATGGAGTAAGGCACGTACGTCACCATACCGCCCGCGCGCACCTTGGTGCCGTCCGGGAGCACGTCATCCTCCGCGATGCCCTTGGGGTCCTGCGGCACGGCGGGGTAGAGCCGGAGCGTCTCCGTCACGCACGCGTGCAGGTACACCAGCTTCCCGAGCCCGTCGTAGCTCAGGAGGCCCGCGAACTGCGCCACGCGGGCGGCGAACGCCTCGTCGGAGCTCTCGTCGTCGTTGCAGGGGACCAGCGCGACGCTCTCCTCGCGGGCGCGGTCGGACTCGAAGGCGGCCAGCTCGCGGCGGAGCTTCTCGGTCACGGCCGGGTGCGTCATGGCCATGTAGGTGAACCACGACAGCGTCGTCGCCGTCGTGTCCCGACCGGCGATCACGAAGTTGAGCACCACGTCGCGGAGGCCCTTGTCGTCCCTGAACAGACTGCCGCCGTCGTCTCCGTCGGCCTCACCCAGCTCGATGAACCGCGACAGGATGTCGTGCTTGATCTGCACACACCAATGTGTTATGTCTCCATCTCACTTTTGATCTTTGGAATATACAGAAACAACGCGCTATACCTTCTCTTGCTTGCCGCTGGCTCGCGCCTGCACAATCTCGGCCTTGCGGCGGCGAATGACGCTGTAGGTGAATTCATCCACGAGCTTGATGCTCTGCTCCAGCAGGGCCTCCGACCCGACGTGCAGGAACTTCTTCAGGCGCCACAGCGGGTCGATGAACCGCAGCGTCACGATGATGTTGGTGGCGTCGAAGGCCGTCGCGAAGCTGTTCTCCGGAAGCTCCGGCGACAGCGTGCCAATCTCGACACCGAAGCCGACCTTGCAGATCGAGTCCAGCGTCATCCTCATGTACAGTTCCTGAATCCATAATAAGTTCTTCCGTCAGAATCTTGAAGTTCTGATCCAAGCTAAGGGTCCAAGAATTGTTCAGTTACCTGCATGTCGACAACCTTGTCTGCTCTGCAGGCTTGGCTCAGTATGCTCGACAGCTTCAGAGAGTACTCCCTGAACACAATCGTGCTGAAATCTCTCAGGTTCTTGGAAGCGAACTCGAAGCTGGCCGTCTTTCTCTGCTTCCTCCACAGCTCACCGTCGGCGTTGAATATGCCGTCGCCAAGCAGCACGTCCATGTAGGACCTGTACACCTCCCCCTGCACATACAATTCCAGACATTTACATCACTGTCAGTACTGAACCTTGTCATATTTCAGAATCCTGAAGAAGAGTGCTTTTCACCTTGGGGTAATTGCTGAAGTTGGTCTTGAGCACATGCTCCACGTTCACCGGGTCGGCGATGTATGTGTAGGAGGTGAAGGGCATGTCGACGGTCACCGTCCTGTACTTGGACAGGTACTCCACGAGCCAGTCGTGCATCCTGTAGTAGTTCCTCAGCTGCTCCAGCGTCGCCCCGATGACCGGCCACGACCTTGGCCCCTTCTGCTTCCTCAGGCTCCACCTGTGGACCAGGATCCATGAGAGGAACACGAGGAAGACGGCCATGAACTTGTGGGGCCCTGCTAAAGGGAAGAAGGCCGTCGCCGGCACGGCGTGATCTTCCTCCATGGGGATGCTCATCAACGGGGTTCAGTCAGTCTACAATAGAATTAATTCTATGTAGCATCTGGATGGCTCGGTTTAGGTGATATATTGGCACTGATGCTGCCAGGCAACAACCTTGAGGACAATCTTGGTGTGACCGAGAATTAAGATTTGCATCATTCACATGGTGTCCCTAACCTAACTCCCTGAGGAGCTGGAGCTTACCGTTTGTGTCCTTTTTGTGATCTGCTCACCAAGAAAAGGCTTGTTTTTATATGCATAACTCGGTATGTTGCATGGGTGTTTTATGCTAAGCCAGGTCATGGATTCTGCATTTTCTCTCTATTTTACCATACATGTAGTTCAAGCAAGTGTGACAGTTAGAACTCTGCTTATTTTTCATGTTCAGAGTTGGAGCCATGTTTATGATCTGTAATGAAACTGCACTAACCGGTGCACAGTGACTGAATTTAGGAACGTTGTTACATCTTTCAGCGAAACAATTTGTGAAGCACAAAGCAGAACAAGTTGAGAAAATTGGAAATGAAGGAGTATCACCCCCTATATGCTAAAAGGCTGAAAAAGAAAACATTGACAAATCACCTTATGTTTATTAGGACTTGTGACAGAAGCAAACCAGATGATAATCTTGATGAAACTGGTCACCTGCTATTTAACTTGTAATAGAAACAAAACAAGAAACCACAAATATATAAACCTTGCAATTTGTGGGAACACCTAATAATGTTCCGCCAAAAATGAGGATTTCATTCACATATATGCTGTTAATAGTCCCTCAACATTGCATTCCAAAACTTTCATGTTGACAACAATTAATAATCTTTTCTGCTGGCACTAATGTAGGTCTGTAGCAATTGCAAAGATGTGATGATGCTAGTGCATACAACATGCCTCCAGGTGTCACTCCTAAACTACAGTACAATTAACGAAGATAACTTCAAATTTGACATTGATAAGATGAGGACAATTCATTTCTCCATGCCAAACACTACATTCTATTCCCAAGACTTCTAAGTTGACCATAACTGATTTCTATCAGCTCTGAATTATGATTAGGGCACAATTCCACTCCTAATCCTATAACATCACTTGATAAATGACATGTATAAAAGGGAGAATTCATGTCAAACACTGAAAGAATAAACTAGCCTCTTATTCCTAAGACTTTCAAGTTGATTACAATTGATTTCTGTCATATATGAATTATATGTAGAGCAGAGTTTCACTCCCATTCCAGATGACATGGATAAAATGGGAGAATTCATAACAACAAGACCAGAGGGGGGGACTCCACCCCGGCTTTGTCATTAAGGTAGAAGTGAGGACTCGAACCCGAGAACTGGCCCTTATGCGCATATGCACGGCTACCACTAGTCCACGGAAGAGTTCTCAAATGGGAGAATTCATGTCAAACACTGAATAAATTACCTGAAACCAAGACCAAGAGAGCATAAAAATAGAGCTCTCATGTATGATCTTGATTCTCGGCCATCCTTTTATTACAAGCATTGTGCAAACAAGAACGTTTGCTGCAACATAAACCTATTTTAATCTGAACCAATCATTAAAGAATAAGAGCAAGAATAAATATCTAGAGGCTTTTGTTGTTGCCAGAATCCAATGTAAGTTTGAAGAGAGCTCTCATTGCCTGCCTTTTCACTACTTTGCCATAGGTAGCCCTCCCAATCCTCACCACCTTGTCCTCAACCTCCAGCCGATTGCCGCAGCCATTGCCATCATTGGCGCCCCTCAACATTGCCCTCAGCACACTCTCACTCCCGCCAACTGCGCCGGTGACGCTCTCTGCTATGATGGCCTCGCCTGGAACCCTCCTCCCCCACTTCCTCAGCAACCTGCCATTGTCAAACAAGGCAGAGTACGCACTCCAGAAAGACGCACGCAAGAATGCCTTTCGCCTTTCCTTCACCATGGACTTCCTCATCTTGTCCTCAAGCCGCACTATCAGTGCTCCCATGTCCCCTCCTCCATTAACCAACTCGTTCTCTGATCTGGCGATTTCCTGCCTGAAAACGGCGTCCTCTGCTTCGAACCGGCACCGGTCACACCGGCATTCGAAACCCCACGCCCTTGCCGCCTCCCAGCGCTTTCCTACCGGCGTGAGCACATCGAAGTAGGGAAACGTGACCTCCTCTCCTGCCTTGATGTCCCTCGAGGCGTGAACAATGGCATGGTCTCTGACATGAGTGCGCCGGGCATTGGGGTGACAGGAGTGGTTTATCAACGACGGCAAGATCCACAGCCCCACGCCGCAGTTGACGACACCATTGCTGCCGAGCAGATTGGCGGACGGTGCATCCTCGGTCAAGCTATTCACGTCGAGCACCTTCATGATCCTGTCCACATCAAGAACCTCCCGTCTCCGTGAATCCAGTACGCCGACGCCGTCACTGAGATCCTCGGGTTCTTGCTTGAACAATGCCATGTCAGGGACGGTGAGCTCGTCTTCCTGCTCCTCGCCGGTGGACAGAGCATAGATCAAAGACGCCGTCCTGGGACACTTCTCGGCTGCGTCGAGCACCTTGTCGACAAAGTCCTTCCAGACCACCATCTTCTCGCCGCCATCGGCCGCGTCCGGAATCACCCCTCTCCCGATCGCCACCGCCTTAGAGATCATCAGAGTGGCCCCCGCCTCGACGCTTTTCACCGCAAACAGCCCTCGGCCGCCGTGCGCGGACCGGCGCACCTCCACCGGCCCGACGTGCTCCGCGAGGTCCGGGCACTTCCCGGAGAACCCGAGAGCACCCAATCTGACAAATCCACCGCCCCGCTCCGCGCCTGCACATCCAGGCGCCTGCACTGCTCGAGGAGCTCCCGCACCTCATCCGGGCCGCCGCCCGCGGGGAGCGCCGCGCGGAAGCAGTCGGCGGCGAGCGCGTACCGGCCGAGGCCACGGAGGAGCGCCCCCTTGGCGAGCAGGGCGGCCGGGTGCGAAGGGTCGGCCGCGAGCGCGGCGTCGCAGTCGGCGAGCGCGCTGGGGAAGTCGCCGAGGCGCGCGCGGGCGTCGGCGCGGCGGGCGAGCGCGGAGCAGAGGACCCGGCGGTCCGTGGCGGCGCCGTCGACGATGCGGGAGCAGACGGCGATGTACCCCGCCCAGTCCTCCTTGAGAAGAAGCCGCGTCGCCTGGCTCCGCAGCTCCTGCAGCGACTCGTCGTCGAGGCCGTCTCGGGCTCCGGCGGCCATCGTCGACGCGTGAGATCGGCGCCGTTGGTCTGAGCTGGTTGGTTGGTGTTTGAGCTGCGAGTAGTGTGCAGCACAGCAGCAGTGTGGCGGCTATGTCGGACTTTACTCACCCTGACTTTCTCTGACTTTGAGTCGCTGACAGGTGGGGCCCACCACATGCGGGACCCACCCGTCAGCGACCCAAAGTCAGAGAAAGTCAGGGTGAGTAAAGTCAGAGGATCCCGTTCCCCGACGGAGCCAGATCCTCTGACTTTACTCACCCTGACATTCTCTGACTTTGGGTCGCTGACGGGTGGGGCCCACCTATGTCGGGGGTGTTTGTTCGGACTCGAAAAAGTTTTCAACACTTTTGATTGTAACGTTCGGATCTGGACGCTGGAGTAGCAACAGCCAAAGCTATCACGGTAGGTCAGGTGTTTTATTGCTGGTCAAACATGGACTGTCAGAGTGTTTTCTCTCCTATCTAAAAGAAAATTTTGGTTCATTAGTCTGCCACTTCGTCTTCCGTTTCGTCCAACATCTTTCGTCGCTCGCGTTCGTTCGTCACACGCACATGGGCCGAAGCCCACGTCCCTCTCAGCTTGCTTGCTCTCACTGATGCAAAAAAAAAACATCTGGACAGCCACTGGCCCGCCGCTGCCGTCCGCGACCTCGCACCGCCAAGCTCTCCCCCTCCCCATCACCTCTCCCTACTGACGAACAGGTCGACCTCGAGCTCGATGTTAGAATATTCACGCGCGGAGAGATGGATAGAGGGAGCGGGCGGGCAGGCTGGAGCTAGGGTTTCCTCATGCGGGGCGTGAGGGATGGCGTAGGCGGTGGAGAAATGGTACCGGATGCCCATCACCACGCGCTACTACCTCACCTTCGTCGCCGTCTTCACCACCGTCTGCTGCAGCCTCGAGGTACCCTCTACCGTCCCGGGGGTCCCTGGTCATTCGGGCTGTGATCCAGTGCGCTCCGCCCGGCCTCCAATCTCCACAATCGACGAGATCCCGTCGCCGCCCCATGTTCTGCGCCGCCATGGACGTTTCCACCGGCCTTGACCTTCCACACCCCACCACCGAGCTCCACCATTGCCGGCACGGCACCCCTACTTTGCCACGTGAGTCCAGAATGGCCGCTACTGGAGTCTACGAGGTGCTTGATGACCCACAAGTATAGGGGATCGCAACAGTCTTCGAGGGAAGTAAAACCCAAATTTATTGATTCGACACAAGGGGAGCCAAAGAATAAATATAAGCCTTAACAGATGAATTGTCAGTTCAGCTGCACCTGAAAGTAGACTTCCTCGACACAGATTATCAGTAGCAACGGTGATATAACAGCAGTAGTAACAAAGTAATAGCAGCAACAGTGTAACAAAGACAGCAGCAGTAATTTCAGTAAACAGCAGGATTAAAAGTACTGTAGGCATAGGGACGGATGTACGGGCGTTGCATGGATAAGAGCGCTCATGTAATAATCATAACTCAGGGCATTTGCAGGTAAACAATTATAAAAGCATCCTAGTACTAGTCAAACATAGGCATGTGTTCCGTATATAGTCGTACGTGCTCGCAATGAGAAACTTGCACAACATCTACTGTCCTGCCAGCCCGTTTGCAGCGGGGCCTCAAGGGAAACTACTGGCAATTAAGGTACTCCTTTTAATAAAGTACCGGAGCAATGCATTAACACTCCGTGAACACACGTAATCCTCAAGTCAAAGCCATCCCCTCCAGTTATCCCGGTTGCTGTCACTCCGGGGCCTCGGGTTCCGGACAATAACAGGTGAAAACAACTTGCAGATATGATCTAAAACATAATTATTCTCATGCATCAACAACATGTTCAGATCTGAGATCATGGCACTCGGGCCCTAGTGGCAAGCATTAAGCACAACAAGTTGCAACAATGATAAATAGCACTAACAATGGATACTAGGCACCATGCCCTAACAATCTGGCAACTTATTACATGAACAATCTCATCCAATCCCTACCATCCCCTCAGCCTACAGCAGGGAACTACTCACACATGGATGGGGGAATCATTGATGGTTGATGGAGAGGCGGTGGTGATGACGATGGTGATGATCTCCTCCGAATCCCCGTCCCGGCAGGGTGCCAGAACGGAACTTCTGATCCCCGGAATAGAGATCGCGGCGGCGGCGGAGCGTGGATGTGTTTCGCGAAATATGGTCGAACCCCCCTCGATATTTAGGTCAAGGGCAATATATAGTCCAAAGGGGAGCGTCGGGGGGCGACCGAGGTGGCCACGCCACACTTGGGCGCGGCCCCACCCCCAGCCGCGCCCAGCTATGGCGTGGCTGCCTGGTGTGGCCTCTCCGACTCCCCTTCTGGCTCCGTGGGTCTTCCGGTGAAATATGACGATCGCAATTGTTTTCGGAGTTTTTCTCGAAAGTTGACTTTTCTGCACAAAAAGAAGACACCAGGGCAATTCTGCTGAAAACAGCGTTAGTCCATGTTAGTTGCATCCAAATCATACAAGTTAGAGGTAAAACAACAGCAAAAGTGTTCGGAAAAGTAGATACGTTTTGGACGTATCAACTCCCCCCAAGCTTAGCTTATTGCTTGTCCTCAAGCAATTCAGTTGACAAACTGAACGCGATAAAGAAACTTTTACGAACACAATTGCTTCATATGATGTATACATACTTGAATTATGATTATACTTACTAGCTCATGATAGGAGATATGCATAAGATAAAAGCTTGATAAATATGCAGCCATGAAAAGATTCTAACATACTAAAGGTAAACAACATGGCATATAACTAAGTGCAGGATTGCAATGTTCGTAATTGGGTATGGCAAAGTGGTATCTCGCTTGCCCGAATGTGTGCAGCAAAACATAAATGCCCAGGCACCTCTGAAGTTTACAGGCAGACTAGAAATAAAGCTTATCAAAGATAAAAGCATCAAGCTATGTCACTACTAACCTATTCTGGGACAAGCACATTTCACTAAGAATGACAGTCATGCTCTCAAAGAAGTGCTTTAAAGAAGGATGGTGACTCAACATTAAAATAAAAGATAGGCCCTTCGCAGAGGGAAGCAGGGATTAAATCGTGTGCTAGAGCTTGTTAGTTCCCGAAGGCATATAAAGAGTGTAAAAATAATATTTTGAGAAGTGGTTGCAAGTGTCAACAAATCCGCGATAGAGTTCTTGTCATCTTCCATAACTAACCAACTTTTAGAGCGGTTCCGAAAATTCATATAGTTTGCATTATATCATGCTTACAGATTTTTGACACTCCTCCCAACCTTTTCTTCCACAAACCATGGCTAACCGAATCCTCGGGTGCCGACCAACAATCACCGTGGAGGAGTGTCTATTTTAATATTAAATGATAGGTGGACTAACCAGCTCTTTTGCAAAAATAAAAGTGGACAAGCAGATGAAGCTACTTGTCCTTGGAAATCATTTAGCATGGAAGATGACAAGTTCTACTACCACATCCTTATGAGCTACACGCAGTGACACAAAAAGGGATTGTACAATTTTGAATAGTTAAAGATAGCACACGAAGAAATTTACTTGGAATGGTTTAAAACCATGCATAGGAATTTATAGTGGACTCTTTGGAATAACTTGGTTTTCAGGATTTTGGATGCACAAGCAGCATTCCCGCTTAGTACAGGTGAAGGCTAGCAATAGACGGGGAAGCGACAACAAGAGAGCACAACTGTCATAATCATACTTGCGACAGAATAAAATTAGCAGTGGCATAAAAGTGATACAGAAACTCTGAGTCACAATAGATCGTCGAGGCTTGACTTTTGTTTTGAGTCATAAACATGTGTAAGCATGTGCCAAGTCGAATCAAGTAAAACATTCAGAGGAGGATACCACACTACAATACCACTCTACGAATAAAACAATGCATGCAAATAACTATATGACATATGGTGCACCTTCAGGAGATTAGGATTAATCATGAGAAAACATGGCTATCAAGCATTCATCAAGTAACATAGCCCATACCATAACTACTAAGCGCAATCATATGGACAGGTATGTGTACAAAAATGAAAACAAATACGGTTCATACCAGCCTCTCACCACATCAAGTTGTCGAATATCGTCATTATTGCCCTTCGCTCGCATGACTTGAATGATATAAAATGAAAACCAAGCTCCAGGTGGAGTCACAGACGGCTGTTGAATCTGAAAAGAACTATACAAAACCAAGAAGAACAACAAATATTTTTGGTGTTTTCGAATTTTAAAACAAAGCAAGGAAGAAGCAAATAAAAAGGAAAATATTTTTGGGTTTTTTGAATATCAACTCGAAAATCAAAAAGACAAAATAAAACTACAACTCGAATTACTAAAATAAAAGCATAGAGAAACAACGAAAATATTTTTGGTATTTTTGGGTTTTGAGAAAATAAACACCACAAGCAAGAACAAATAAAAGAAAGCGAAATATGGATATACAAAGAACTGACATGGAGCGAATATAGAAATGAGCGAACTGTCAGTATACGCGTACCTCCCCCCAAGCTTAGGCTTTTGGCCTAATTGGGAGACAATCATCCCCACGGACCCCATGCCGAAGCGTCGTAGGCGGTCGATGAAGAGGATCCTCCTTGCTGGTCAGGGTAATATGGCGCGCCGCCATAATAGGGGACGTCAGGGGCCGCCGGCGGTGGCACCGTAGGCTGCCCCGGCTGCCCATCTGGGTAGAACCGCGCGTGGTATCGCGGCACCACCATCTGTGTGCTCAATTCCTCCCGCGAATATGATAGAGGATCCCTGTAAATACTGAACAAACTTGGTTGCGGTAGAGGAACTTCCAGCTCCGCCTCGTTAGCATAAACAATTCTATAAACCAAGTTATCAAGAGTGGATCCAGATGTAACAAATTTATGTGCTATCATAGCAGAGAGATCAAGTTTTTCAGGAACTAAAATTTCATCAGTAGGATCAGCCTCAAGACTAAAGTCAGCTAAAACACGCGCAGCAATAATGCCTCCAAAAATGGGGCCTTTGGTGGCGAGGCGGCGAGCAACTAAAGCACCAAGATTATAAGTTTTATCGCCCTTCAAAGCAGTAGCAAGAAATGCTAGATGCATATTCGAAATATTACTAGTGTTTTCCCTAGGAAGAACACTTCTAGTTAAGTAGTATAGGAAATACCTTATGGCCGGAAACTGAACATTTCTTATCTTACCACGGTGGGCTGAGCGAGAGTCTCCATAACACAACTCCTGGTAGAGCGCAGTTAGCTCGGATGGCTGCTCCTTAATCTTCTTGGTCGTCCCCGATGGGGCAATACCTATGATCCTGCAAAAATTATCTAGCTCCATAGTACATGCACGATCATAAATTTTAAAATCAACTGTTGGTTTATAAGCTTTGCAGTTAAATTTGAAACTCTCAACAAAGATCTTAGTGAGTCTAGAATATTGGGTCCTGGTATCCCCCATGAATGTTTGTAGACCCACACTCTCAATCATGCTCATGAAGTCCTCATAAATCCCTGCAGCCTGCAAAAATTGAGTACATGGAAAAACAGATGGATGTGGTGCTCCAAGGTCCCCCGAATCATCAATCTCTGGAGTAATAAGATCTTCATTGTAAGATCTCCTAGGAACTTTGGCTTCAGATGACCTGGTCTTCCTTGAGGATGATGGTGCACGCCTCTCAAACAACTCTCCAAAGGAAAATTTCTTCATCTTCCTTTTCTGAAATTTTTCAACAAGTCTCATAAAAAATGATTTTGCAACTATAGAATCAAGGCAACTACTATAGAAACTTGCAAGAGGGCTACACATGCATCAAGGATAATTAATCTAAGCATAGAACAAGCATGCAAGCTCACTTAACCAGCAACATACAGCAGCAAAATACTCTAGAAATACAACACTAAACAAAATTCTACTTGGATAATCGAAGGAGTCACATACCGGTGAGTAAACAAGCAAAGTTTCAGCAACTGAAATGGGCTGAGCAAGGAGATCGAAAAATTCGAGCTCAAGAGCAGCAGGAACACGAGTTTGAACAATGGATATGAGTTTGGTCGGGAGAGAGAAAGAAAGGGGAGGAATCTCACCTTGTGGAGGCTCAGGTGGGACCCACGCCACAGGGGGGCGCGGCCTCCACCCCTGCCGCGCCGAGCTATGGCGTGGCAGCGTGGTGGGTCCCCCTGGTCAGCCCCAGGTACTACCACGTTGCATTTTTCAAAATAGGAATTTACGTAAAATTTTCAGATTTTTCTGACAACTTTCAATTTCGAGCAAAAACTGGGCACTTAAAATTCTAAACAGCAGCTAAGCAAAATTTTAACCACACTAAACAACATTCTAAAAATTTATAAAGACAGCAATATAACAGAAGGTATAACAGATGAGAAAGAGAGAATGTGGTTTAACAATTTTATGCAACTAAAATGTATTTGTCAACAAGGTTGATCAAGTCTTGCCACCAAATATATTTTATTTGACATAAAAGAATTAAACTACATGATACCATTATGTTACCTTATATTGAATAGATATTGTCCCAACCATAATACTTTCATATCCTTCATGGTGGTCATAAATAGGACAATCAATACTTCCAACTTTGATAGTTTTATAACTTGCAATTGAGCTAACTCCACATAATACATTTTGCTTCTTGGGAAAATAAACAGTATGCTCTTTGTCATTGACATTAAAAGTAACTTTCCCTTTATTGCAATCAATAACAGCTCCTGCAGTATTAAGAAAAGGTCTACCAAGAATAATGGACATATTATCATCTTCAGGCATATCCAACACAACAAAGTCAGTCAAAATCAAACAGTTGGTAGTAACTTGAACAGGAACATTTTCACATATACCAACAGGAACAGCAGTAGATTTATCAGCCATTTGCAAAGATATATCAGTTGGTATCAATTTATCTAAATAAAGTCTCTTATAAAGAGAGAAAGGCATCACACTTACTCCAGCTCCAAGATCACAAAGTGCAGTTCTAACATAATTATTTTTAATAGAGCAAGGAATAGTTGGTATACCTGGATCTCCAAGTTTCTTTGGAACCTTACCATTGAAAGAGTAATTAGCAAGCATGGTGGAAATCTCCTCATTAGGAATTTTCCTCTTGTTAGAAACAATATCCTTCATGTATTTCGAATAAGGAGGCAGCTTAATAGCATCAGTCAAAGGAATTTGCAAAAACAAAGGTTTCATCCACTCACAAAACTTGTTGTAGTGTTCTTCTTCCTTGGATTTATGTTTCTTATTAGGAAAAGGCATTGATTTTTGCACCCAAGGTTCTCTTTCTTTACCATGTTTCTTAGCTACAAAATCCTCTTTAGTGCAATTTTTATTTTCAGTGTCACTATCAGAATCGCTCTCAACCTCTTCATTATTATTAGCATTGTTTCTATCATTATCATTAACAGGTTCATTACCATTTTCAGTTTCAGCATCAGACACAGATATACTATTAGGATCACTAGCAGGTTCTTTTTCCTTAATAGTTTCAGAAGACTCTACAGCAGGTTTATGTTTCTTCTTCTTTTTCTTAGAAGGAGAGCTGGGCCTTTCAGCTAATTGAGAATCTTGTTCAATTCTTTTAGGATGTCCCTCAGGATACAAAGGATCTTGAGTGGAAGCTCCACTCCTAGTTGCTATTCCAAAAGCATGTTTTCCATTACTATTAGAATTTTTAGCTAGCAAGTCTTTTTGTACTTTAGTAATTTGCTCCATTTGAGTTTGAACCATACTAAGATGTTTAACTAGACCTTTAATGTCATTTACAGTTCTTACCAAAACATCTTGCAAATTACTAATAATACGAGAATTTTCTAACAGATGATTTTCTACTCTCATATTAAAATGCTCCTGCTTAACAATAAAATTATCAAGTTCATCTAAGCATTGATCAGGAGGCTTACCATAAGGAATATCACCAGCATCGAAATATTGTAGAGAGTGTACCTCAATTGAAGGTGGAGGAGTCGGCTTACATAAGTCTTCTATTGGAGGTAAATTTTTAACATCTTCAGATTTAATACCCCTCTCCTTGAGAGTCCTCTTGGCTTCTCTCATTCCTTCATTATCAAGTTCAATAACACCTCTCTTTCTTGGTGTAGGCACTGGCGCAGGCTCTGGTGTGGGAGTGGGTTCAGCTATAACCCAATCTTCATAATTTTGGCTAATCTTAGCCATTAATTCCTCAGCTTCATCTGGAGTTCGTTTCCTGAAAACACAACCAGCACAACTATCCAGGAATGTCCTAGATTCATCGGTTAGTCCATTATAAAATATATCAAGAAGTTCATTTTTAGGTATATCATGTCCAGGTCGAACTCTAAGCAAATAACAAAACCTTGACCAAGTTTCAGAAATATTTTCTTCCTGCAATTGCTTGAAGTTAAAAATTCTCTGCAAAGCAACATGTTGAACACTAGCAGGATAATATTTATGGAAGAAAACATCAACCAATCCTAAAGGATTTTTAATACAACCGGGAGACAAATTACCAAACCAAGCTTTAGCATCGCCTTTCAGAGAGAAAGGAAAAATTTTGGTAACAAAATAGGTGCGCAATTTAATATCATCAGAGAACAAACTACTTAAAGTAGATAACTTGTTCATATGTTCCATAGCACTTTCATCTTCAGCACCACAAAAAGGATCTTTCTCTACCACAGATATAAAGGACAAATCCACAGAAAAGTCATAATCCTTATCAGTTATACGAATAGGAGATGTTGCAAACTCAGGATCAGCAGACAATTTGTAGCTAACAGTGTGTTTTTTCAGAAAATCCATTATAGTGGCAGAATCAGCAGAAGAGTCAAGATTCCTGCATTTTTCAGCAAAAGCTTCATCTACTTCTATATAATCTTCCTCGGGGTCATCATCATCGATGAATTCCCTCGACTCAGGAGAAGCAACAGGTGTGACAACATTTTCATTAGGCATTTCAGAATTTTCAATAAGTCTAGACCTAGCAATCGTAGCATCTAGAAAAGGACCTAACGAACCAGTTTCACTAAGCACAGTAGAAGCATCATCAAATTCATCAGAAACAGTTTCAGATTCAGTAGTGCCAACACGCGAAGCAGGTGCGTGTGGCGGTGTAACCAGTTGATTAATAACAGATGGTGAATCAAGAGCAGCAGCGGAGTTCAGAGCCGTACCTTTCCTTGTAGTGGATGGCAGAATAGCCACCTTCTTGTCATGAGTTTTCCCCATGATAAATGGATTGCAGCAAAGGATATCACTTCCAGATGAACTTATAAATAAAGCTATGCTCCCCGGCAACGGCGCCAGAAAATAGTCTTGATGACCCACAAGTATAGGGGATCGCAACAGTCTTCGAGGGAAGTAAAACCCAAATTTATTGATTCGACACAAGGGGAGCCAAAGAATAAATATAAGCCTTAACAGATGAATTGTCAGTTCAGCTGCACCTGAAAGTAGACTTCCTCGACACAGATTATCAGTAGCAACGGTGATATAACAGCAGTAGTAACAAAGTAATAGCAGCAACAGTGTAACAAAGACAGCAGCAGTAATTTCAGTAAACAGCAGGATTAAAAGTACTGTAGGCATAGGGACGGATGTACGGGCGTTGCATGGATAAGAGCGCTCATGTAATAATCATAACTCAGGGCATTTGCAGGTAAACAATTATAAAAGCATCCTAGTACTAGTCAAACATAGGCATGTGTTCCGTATATAGTCGTACGTGCTCGCAATGAGAAACTTGCACAACATCTACTGTCCTGCCAGCCCGTTTGCAGCGGGGCCTCAAGGGAAACTACTGGCAATTAAGGTACTCCTTTTAATAAAGTACCGGAGCAATGCATTAACACTCCGTGAACACACGTAATCCTCAAGTCAAAGCCATCCCCTCCAGTTATCCCGGTTGCTGTCACTCCGGGGCCTCGGGTTCCGGACAATAACAGGTGAAAACAACTTGCAGATATGATCTAAAACATAATTATTCTCATGCATCAACAACATGTTCAGATCTGAGATCATGGCACTCGGGCCCTAGTGGCAAGCATTAAGCACAACAAGTTGCAACAATGATAAATAGCACTAACAATGGATACTAGGCACCATGCCCTAACAATCTGGCAACTTATTACATGAACAATCTCATCCAATCCCTACCATCCCCTCAGCCTACAGCAGGGAACTACTCACACATGGATGGGGGAATCATTGATGGTTGATGGAGAGGCGGTGGTGATGACGATGGTGATGATCTCCTCCGAATCCCCGTCCCGGCAGGGTGCCAGAACGGAACTTCTGATCCCCGGAATAGAGATCGCGGCGGCGGCGGAGCGTGGATGTGTTTCGCGAAATATGGTCGAACCCCCCTCGATATTTAGGTCAAGGGCAATATATAGTCCAAAGGGGAGCGTCGGGGGGCGACCGAGGTGGCCACGCCACACTTGGGCGCGGCCCCACCCCCAGCCGCGCCCAGCTATGGCGTGGCTGCCTGGTGTGGCCTCTCCGACTCCCCTTCTGGCTCCGTGGGTCTTCCGGTGAAATATGACGATCGCAATTGTTTTCGGAGTTTTTCTCGAAAGTTGACTTTTCTGCACAAAAAGAAGACACCAGGGCAATTCTGCTGAAAACAGCGTTAGTCCATGTTAGTTGCATCCAAATCATACAAGTTAGAGGTAAAACAACAGCAAAAGTGTTCGGAAAAGTAGATACGTTTTGGACGTATCAGTGCTGCTTGTGAGTCCACACGGGGCAGGTACGCATCATCCTTACATTCACCCTCCTTCCTATGATGTACATTCAGTTCAATCACTCCCCTTAAACTCAGAACATGCTTGACATGATTTACAGTAGCAATGCCATGTGAGATTGGTTAAATTGGAAATGTTTGGATATGAAGTTTATGCGGCAAGAAGTTCAACATTTTCTTGTCTGAAATCAGAACATGATTGACACTTGGTTTATAGTAATATGCTCATATTCTCATCCAAGTATAATATAAACGAGCATAATGATAGTGCTGCAACCAGCAAGAAGTTTATGCGGCAAGAAGTTCAACATTTCGTGTATGAAGTTCGCGTCGTCCGTATGAGGAGTTCAGTACATGTATGTAGCAATTGGTATAAAAATAAAAATAGTGTGGTTATGATGTTCACTGTTTTTACCGGGTAATTAAAGCTCAGCTTGCTATGAGGGAAAGTTCACGTTGTCCCTGCTTTTTATCTTGTGAATTAACTATCATAACTATGCTGCTCTTCAAGTATAACATTGTTCTAGATTATGTTATTACATTGTTCAAGTATATGGTATTTCGAGGATGTTTTTTTCTGGTATTGTGAATCATTCCTCATGGGTTGTGGTTCTGATCTGTTGGTATTGTGCAAGATGAGTTTCAGTTGGCGATCTTCAGGCCGAGCAAGAAGGAGAGCATGTTGTTGATCGTGTGAGTCTGCAGATGTTATTGTTGGTTTGATGCACATCAGGTATTATCATGTTCCTATTATTAGGGCATGGTTGAAACTCATGATAATTAGGGGCTCTGTGATGGTTTTTCTGTATGAGCTGAATACTTATTTCTTGCAATTTTTATAAGTTATCCAAATAATATGGCCCTCACTTCCGATATTGGCGCATCTTAGTGGTAGTTGGTCATGTACACGGTCGGCAAATTTTATATGACAGAGTAAAAGTACTGTGATACCAATAGGATTAGCTGTGTGGCCGGTTGTCACCTGTCCGAGTATTTGATAAGCAGTACAGAACAAAGTGTGGAAGCGGAGCTGCATAAGAAGAACATGTCCAAGATTCATATACAGTCCATCTGAAAACCAAGCTTCAACTATCAACTTGATAGAGTACATAGTAGTACTAAGAATTAACGATAGCATTTTTTTAACAAAGACAGAAGCATCAAGCATCAAAAGTGCAGCGAGAAAGAGTATTGTTTCTGAAACTGAGAGCAGGAGCACCTCAAAAATTAGGTTTCTTACTCTCCTTTTGTATGTCGTAATCAAGGATAAAATACTATCCCTCGAACTTTGCTGGCTTTGTATTGCACACTGGAAAAAAGGATATAATGTCTATATATCTCAAGTAGCTCTTTCTTTGTTTAACCTCATTCATCAATTTTCTACCTATAGTCAGTTTGTAGAAACTGCATATATGAGGAGTTCAACAATAAGAATATCTGTTAATGCCCTACTTGCAACATTGATTTAGGACGTGTATTATTTTACTTGTTTTTCTAGGCACTAGTACAGAACGACACATCGGATACCCCTCTATGGAAACGGCACGAGTTAGGCGTCAGAGAATCGTGATTTTAGCGTTGCGGACGAGGCCTGGCAGAGGCTGGTCCGTCAACATTGGTTACGGAGAATTTTATATCTCCGTTACCAAAAGTATTGGCAACGGTCATAAATTTGTCTCCGTTTCCAATATGTATCTCTATGGCTACGGTTGTTTATGTATATCCGTTTGCGATGTGCTTGGGAAATTGCAGTTGCAATCTGGAAGCGCGCCTGTTCAATGCGGCTTAATTCACGAGGGATTGGAACCGCTGATCGACGCTAATAAAATGTGACTGGAACCGCGCGAAGCCAGGCAGGTCCCGCATTCTCCCCTTCGTTCTCTCCCACATTATCTACCACACTAGCACAACCGCCATGGAGGAACCCTGGTGGCAGAACGAGGAAGTCCTGAGCGACGACGCGAGCGCGGAAGACCGCGGTGAAGTTCCATGGTGGGATCAAGACGGGCCGCCGGACTCGGACCCCGATGACTCGGACCCGCCATCTTCACGCTCTATAGAAGACGACTCCGACGACTCGGACCCGCCGTCTTCACGCGAAGGAGAAGACGACTCCGAAGAGGACGAGTCACCGGAGGAAGAGGAGCCGGAGGACCCGCCGGAGCCGTATTATTCTAGCCAGGAAGAATACGATGCCGACGACGATGATGATGACGAGGAGGCGTCGGAGGAGGCACCGGAGGAGGAGGCATCGGAGGAGGCGCCGGAGGAGGACGCACCGGAGGAGGACGCGCTGGAGAAGGAGGATCACACTCCGGAGAAGGAGGCGCGAGAGGAGGATTCGCCGGAGAAGGACGCACGGCCGGAGAAGGAGGAGCACGAGCCGGAGGAGGAGGAGCACGCGCCTGAGGAAAAGGCAACCGGCAAGAAGCGACGCTGCGCCGCGGATGACAATGGCGCGGAGGCAGGGCGTAAGCAGAACAAGTGGAGTAGATAGTTAGTTCAATTACTCTATCAATCCTTTGTAAGTAGGCCCAGTGTGTCAGTGTAGAAATTAGAGGAAACGGTTGTTTATCGCCTCCGTTTGCGATGTTATATGCTATAAATGTGCCACTGCGGCAACCCTAACGCTCTCGCTCTCACTCTCACTCTCACTCTCACTCCAAAGTCATAGTGTGGCAGCGGCTCCAGACCTAACCCTTATCTCGCAGATCTGAGCGGCGCGTCCGGCCGGCATCGCCGCCGTGCATCTTCCCCCAGCGGCGCGTCGGCGCATCTTCCCCCAGCGGCACGTCGTGAGCCGCCGCGCATCCCCCCAACGGCTCGTCGGTGAGCCGCCGCGCATCTTCCCCGAGTATGTCGCCGACGCGGATCTACTGGTCTATTGCCATGCATCTTCCCCGGGTATGTAGCCGACTAGATCTTACATTTTGTTTAAAGTAGCACAGAAAACTTGTCTAGTATTTGAAGTCTAGTATTGTGTTCTGTCTAGTGCCGATGATGAATACACACCTCGACACTAGATCTTACATTTTATTTAAAGTAGCATCTACCGATCTAGTATTGTAGTACTGTCTAGTATTGTAGTATTGTGTTCTGTCTAGTATTGTAGTACTGCCGATGATGAATACACCCCTCAACACTAGATCTTACGTTTTTTTTTAAAGTAGCATATAAAATTTGTTTAGTATTTGAAGTCTAGTATTGTGTTGTGTTTGTTTTTAGTACTGCCGATGATGAATACATTACCTTCAACTTGTCTAGTATTTGAAGTCTAGTATTGTGTTGTGTTTGTTTTTAGTATTTGAAGTCTAATAGATTAATTTCAACCCTTTGTTAATGTGTTAATCCTCGTTATGGTTTTGTGTAGCTAGTGTATGAAGTAATAGTATATTTCGGCGACAATGCATAAAAATGGTGAAGCAATTGAAGGTAACATCACCTTCAAGTTCTGCCTCCAAATCGTTTCGATCAGACAGCAAGCACATGGATATAGGCGCTTAAGGTGTAAACTGTTTTCATCTTAAATTGTATTTATGTCATGTAGCATCATATTTGGCTCTTTTCTAACTAGACATCCATGTGTGTTATATGCAGAAGCGCCATGCAGATCCAAACAAGCTTTAAAAGAGCTAAATACAAAGTGGGATCATATCCGTGAACTGTCGCTGTTGTGACGTTTCGCTGCACTGTTTAAAACACTTTTTTAATTAAGAGTGTCTTGGACAGTGTGGCTGAAATGTCACAGCGGTGACGTTATTATATTTTGGCGACACCGTCCAAGATGGAGCAAGCCTCGCTACAAAGAATTTGGCAAGATTAATTTGCTAAGGAGGCTTGCGAGCTCGGTGTGGTTTCTTGTTTTTAGTTTCTCCATCTATTTTGTGTATGTGTGTAGCAATTTGGCTGCAGATGTGATTTAGAGAAGCATGAAACCGCTACTCGAGTCTTTTGCTAGGTCGAATTCCGTTTTCGGCGCTTCGGAACTGAGGAAGAAGGTGGAGCTGGAGAAGAGTGGAGTGTCATAAAAGTTAAGTTTAGGGAGGCATGAGAATGATAGGATTAGCGAGGCATGTGTAACTCATCTTTTGATGCTATGTAATGATGACAATTCTTATATACGTTATGAATGGATTTGGTAGCAACTTTGTGCTTCTGCTGTGAGATTTTGAATGTAATTTGGCAACCGAATTGCTCCTGTAGGCTTCTGAAAGAACCTCAATGCAAACGAGTAAAATAGAATCTCCGTTACTGATGCACCGATACATCGGAAACGGAGATGGTTCCGCAACCGTAGCCAACTTATGCCTCATCGGTGACGTTTTTTTGCCTCTGTTACCGATGAAAGCCTTCACATCAGTGACAGGGTCGGGGACACGGACCCTTTCTCCGTTGCCGAAGGGGTTTTTGGCCCGTTTCCGATGTGTCGTTATGTACTAGTGAGGCTTTCTTCTAAATCTGAATCATGTGCCGGTGTAGCTTCCATTCTCAAGCTGACATCAACTACAATGTAACCGGATGGTGGGTCTGGGCTCCTCTACGGCGGCGTTTGCGGATGCTTTTCTGATGTAGATGGACGAGGATATGAAGAGATCCTTATGGGGAGGAAGGCTTTACATGAACAAGGCATGGTTGTTCGTGGTGGATGAGACCAGTATGTGAATGACAAGCGCCGAGCAGACTGACAGGAGAGAGACCTTTTGGGCTGGACACTCTACAAATATTTTGCAAGAGCAGTCGATCATGGCTTGTGTCTCGACCTATTGTTTTCGTAGTGAAATTCTCCATGGCCAAAAATATATTCAATAAATGCCCGCAGCAACGCACGGGAATGTTTCCGTATGTTGTCCCCTTGTCTCCTCCCCATTTTTGATTATTGCTAAATGCGGGTTAAAATTGTTTCCACTCAGTTCATTGATCAGAGAATCATCAAAATTAGAAGAAGCTGATGAAACACTGGGAGGGAAGGACCCAAGGGGGGATATTCAGATGGACGATAGAAGTGAGATATACATCATGTTTTTATGATGTAGCAAAAAAATCATCAAAATTCCTTTGCTAAAAACACGTTATGAAATAGTATTGTCTTCACTAAAAAATGACAAAGATGCTTGATTGCACAAGAATTTTAACATTACATGCTTGACACAATTATTATGGAAACCATTAATTTTTTTTATAGTTTAACTGATTATAATGTTCAGAAGGCTTTGGGCACTCTATGTTTTGGAATCTCTATATGGATTTGGTGTTGACGTTCCTTCTTCTGCCACTGTGTTTTGGAATCGCTATATGGATTTGCACAACTGCATAATGCAAGAACATCGACATAGTGGGAAGGCACATATAAAGGAGGAACGAGGGAAAAAAATGAGAATGTAATCAAATAACATCATCAACATTAGCGAGACAACACAGAAAAAAAATAAGCAATCACTTTTATGAGGGTCGAAATTTGTTGCGATCCCGTTGCAACGCACGGGCATTTAGCTAGTCAATTTTAAAAAAGGAAATGCTAGTTTTACATGTGTAGTTTGACCTCGATTTTACTACAGTACTACGCTAGTTTACATTAAGCAGATGAAATCTCTGCATCTAAATACTGAGCAAATTCCTTTAAAAAAATACTGAGCAAATATCATATCATAAAAAGGATATGCCAGTTTTACATGTGTAGTTCGACGTCGGTTTTTTACTACTCTTTGAGTCCTTGAAAATAGTTTACTTTCAGTTTTTTTGAAAAAGTCAAACTATTCAAATTTCGACTGTGTTTACACAAAGATATAAAAATATAAATGAAATCAACCAATTGTATGATGGAAATATATTTTATCATGAATATGATGATAGTACTAATTTGGTTGCATGCTTGAAACTTTTCCAACTTACTGACGCGATTCACTGTAAAACACGAAACCTGATCAAGATTGAAAATCGTCAGGATCATGATACTAGCATTGGTGTAACCTCTTACAACGAGGTGATTTTTTTTTGAAACCAGGCAAAAGCTTTGCTTTTTATATTGTTAAAAAAGAGACAACGAGGTAATCATCACCTTCATAGACAATAAATAACTCTTTAGTCTTTAGTCCTCTTCAGATACTTAAGAATGTTTTTCACTATTGTCCAATGATCTTTTCATGGACCACTCTGATATTTGCTCGTAACATTTGTAGCATAAGACACATCTGTAAGTGTACATATCATAGCACACATGATCGAACCAATAGCCAAAGCATGTGAAACTCTGTTTATGTGTTCGTGCTCAACATATGTAGTAAGACATTGATTCTTGCTTAAAATTTTGCCGGATGACTTTCTTGCCATCTTTAATTCCAAAGCTTTTCAAAACTTTGCCAATGTATATAGTTTGGCTTAGTCCTATTAAGCGCCAGGATCTATCCATGTAGATCTTTATATACCCAATATCTAAGTTGTCTCGACAAGATCTTTCATTGAGAAACTGTGTTAAGAAAAGGTAAATCGTTTCAAATTAGCAATATATCATCTACATAAAGTATATGAAATGCTATCTAGGTCACACTCAATTTCTTGTATACACAAGATTCACTGCGATTCTGTATGAAGTCAAATGTTTTGACCACTTCATCAAAACGACGATTCTATGAAGCTGATTTTGACCTGAGTGGTTTTTTTTGTCCGTTTTCTGAAACCGGGAGGGGGGTGGGGTGGCGATGTGTACTACTTTCGATAAAATTAAGGAGTCAATGGTGGCTCATGTAGTGTTTCACAAAATACATGTACTAATTAAATGGAATACACATATTTAATCTCCAAAAATAGAGAAAGATAATGAGAACGGGTGATAACGAGCAGTTTTTCAATAGGAAAAGGGGTTGTCCGCGGGCCGTCCGATGGAATGCAAAAGACATGGACGGCATCGAATCGGTCCGTTGATTCGTTCCTATCAGACAGACTCACCCTAGGAAAGGGTTTCCCAGTTCCGAGCCCCCGAACCCGGAAGGCGATCCATGGCGGCGGCTGGCTGGTTCCGGCGAGCGGCGTCAGCGGCGGCGTTGCCTCGCCTGCCTTCCGGATTCTCCCTCATGCCACCGCCTCCCCCGCTCCTCTCCAAGAATCCCAGTCCCTCGTGCTCCCCGGCCTTGGCGCCGCCATCGCCCCCGCGATGGAACTCATGGCCGTCCCCAAGAAGAAGGTCTCGTCGCTTACTCCCCCCATTTCCTACTCTGCTGTTTTGATCCCCATCCCATACGGTACGCGCGCTCTGGTTTCCGTGATCTCTGCTGTTGCTGTAACGTAGCACAAAGGAAGTGCACTCTAGGTGTTCGTTGAATTGCCTGATGCCGTGATGCGTACAAACTAGAAAGTTTTACACTCCGAAATGTTGCATCTGTGAAACACAGTCGATTGGCATATGGTTTATACTACCTGTTTTTTAACTACTTGGTAGGTTAGTGATTGATGGTTTCACATGTAAGCCAGTTTCAGTTCGGCTATGTTGGTTTATACTGCTGGTTGAAGACATAAGCTCGGATAATCCAACACACTTTGAAATTCATGTTCATGCATAACTTCCAGAATCTTCAGGTGTAATGAACCTTCTACTATTGGAATATGAGCAGGACCCATCATATTTAGCCCTGTTAATTGCTATCTTTATCTTCTTTAGAAGATATGGAATTCTGCATCTCATTGTCCTCAGATGCTTCAGTTGTGAACTTGAGTTTTCAGTAAAATCAGTCTTTGGTTTCTGCTTGTTATCTTTGTACATTGTGATGCTGCTCTCATACTTTCGTGTGCATTTCAGATCTCAAAATATAAGAGGGGTTTGAGAAATGGGCCCAAAGCCCTGAAGCCTGTTCCAGTGATTGTACGTTGCAGGTACATTTAGAACTTAACATAGGCTTGCCCTTGTAGGCTGTTATGATCTTGATACGATGTGATAAGTTATGATATTGCTAACATTCTGATAAAATCATATTTCATTATGCAACATAATGTTTGACTCTGATTATTTCACTAGTTACTCTTACAACTTTTAGACTGTGTATCATGTAAAACTGTAGATTGCTTGCTACTCTTTGATGCCATCACCTTTTAGAATGTAGGAAAATTATTTTATATGCCACTCCCAGTTTGTAGTAAGTTAACTCTGCCATCTGAGTTTATATGGTGTTGTATTCGCCATCGGGAAACATATTGAATTAATTGTTCCGTGCCATTTTTTAACGAAACAGTGGAGAAAGACCAAAATATGCTTAGTCCTGCTGCTTTTATGGTCCAAAGTCAGACAAGTCTAATCTGTAGAACGAACTGATCTTACTTTTTGGCGTAGAACCAGAGTGTTTTGTCTTTTTTCTGTCGTTGATGGCCTCATGCTTCCAGTGGTATAAATGCAGATATGGCTGACAGATTGGAAATTTTGCAAACTCGTAGTATACAAGATATTTCCTCTAGAATGTAATGCTACCAATATCTACAAAATTTAGGTTTTAGTTGAGCCACAAAGTTTGATGCCCCGTCAGATATTCATAGGTTTGGAAAGTAGGCATGTGATATTGACATCTCACAGGCTCTAGCATGACATAATATCTGTGTGTGAGCATGGTATATCAGTTCTCTCCGGAAACCGCCGACCTCATCTCAGTTTTCAGATTTGTTTTCCTTCAACTTGATGCTATTTATTTGATGCAATTCTCTTCACGCCATTATTAGAGCATCTTTCCCGAGTGCTGAACAAAGAAATTTTAATCCAGTGAACGGTAGTAATGCGCATCATTCAATGGTGCGAGCTACTTGTCCTATGGTACGTTGCCAAGGGCATAACAGGATATGATTCCGTGCTTTTCAGGTGCTGTGGTCGGGTGAAGCTGCCCCACTTCTACTGTTGCAGCGGAGAAAGAGGGAACACCGGCGAATCAAGCTCATAAATGGTCTTTCAGTCTGCGCATCAAGCTGTTTCTGAACATCATATGGAGATCCCCAGACCTCAGCTTGTATTGTGTTGTTGTTCTCTCCGCAAACAAGTAATCAGTGTGCTGTAGACTTTAGTTTGAATTACATAACTCCATGTTAAACTTGGACACTTGTTGGGTTTCCAGTGATAAAAAAATGGCAGATTGGATTTGTTTGTCACCGTTTATGTTGCCTGTACTCATATAATAAAACTGTCAACCGTTAGCATCGATGCACGCTGTTGGCCTGTTGGATCATTCGGTCCATGATTTCTGATTGGCATGTACTCCAGTTTCATGAAATTCTGTTTGTCATGTACTCCAGTTTCATGAATTGTGTTGCCTGTACTCCAGATCCATGGTCTCTTATTGTCATGTACTACCCCGGTTCCATGAATTTCTGATTGTCATGATCTCCAGTATAGCATCTCCGGTCCCCATGGCGACGAAATAAATCGGGAAAGAAACAGATGCCAGTGCGAGATCCGGGTGCCATTTCTGTCCATTTCGTGTCGTCGATCGTTTCGGTTGCGGTATTTATCGTGCGCGGGCGCGGCACAGGCCAGGCCGCCAGGGGCTGCCGACGCGCACACGCATCCAAGGATCTGGTAGACGACGAAAACGCGGTCGTTGGCCGCCAGCCACCAACCAAAAACGGAGTTTGCTGCGCCGAAAAGACGAGGAGGAAGGAAAGAAGCGCTGCGATCTCTTTTCTGTGGCTATGGGGTCAGCGAGCAGATAACGAAACGGAGGCTGCGGCTGCTGCTGCGCCCGGCGATTCCCCTAGGCCTAGGCGCCACCAAATCGCGAACGAGCGCTTCCCTTCTTCCATTCGGCTGAGAGCAGCAGGCGAGCACACGACGGACACGGTATAGATGGCGTCGCCGTCCTCCTCGCTCTGCTCCAGCCTCGGCTACCCGCGCACCGCCTCCCTCGGCTATGGCCGCCGCCGCGTCGGCTTCCCCTCCTCTAACAGGTACGCCCTCCCAACCGCACCCCCACGTCACAAAACAAGGGCGGTGCAGTATGTTTCCGGAATTGGGGGAGCTCAGCGCCGCAGCGTGCCCATGGATTGAGCAGCGCTTGTCTGTTAGCACCAAATTAGCTCGCCATCGCGGGCACGCAACCTGAGGTTTTTTTTTTTGGTCACGAGCTGCTGCTACTGACCAACGGGTTGAAAGTTGGTGCAGTAAGAATTGGGGATTTCTACCCATCTTAGCTGTGTCTTGCAGTCTTTGCTTGTGTAGCACCAGTTGACTCGAGGATTTATTTTAGTCTCGTCAGTGAACCCATTTACTTGGAAACGATGATAGATCATGTCTGCACTTGCTTAGGCCAACTCCATGTCTCTGTTATTCCTTAAGGGATATTCGTTAGGTGTTGTGAGAGCAAACGGGAACGATAAAAACTATAGTTAGGTCACCTTTTGATCACTACATATTGCTGATTTCGAGTGTTGTCTCTGTTTAGTTCTGAACTGTAGACTTTGTTTTGCTTATGGTTTCCAGGAAGTTATTCCAAGTGAAGGCATCAAGGGTGGACAGTTTCTCTAAGAGTGACATCATTGTGTCCCCTTCCATTCTTTCAGCAAACTTTGCCAAGCTTGGTGAACAGGTCCGTTCAGTTTCTAACATGAATCAGGAATATCTGGAAGAATAGTCTCTAGCATACTATATTGGACACCCAGCTTGCTATGGTGTATTGGCTATGCAACTAACACCTGCATGATGCAAATTATCATCGATAATGCCACTGCAGCTTGCTAAAACATATAGTCAATAGTTCGCACTCATCTTGTGACACAATTCTAATCTTGCTAGGTAAAAGCTGTGGAGCTGGCAGGATGCGACTGGATCCACGTTGATGTCATGGACGGACGCTTTGTGCCAAATATCACGATTGGACCTTTGATTGTTGATGCTCTGCGTCCAGTGACTGATCTTCCATTGGATGTGCATCTGGTACTTCTTGAGAATCCTGAGTGAAGTTCTTGGTGTTTGTGTGCTGTAGTCTCACCCCGTTACCCTTCTTATTATGCCATTTGTGATTTTAATTGCAGATGATTGTGGAACCTGAGCAGCGAATTCCAGATTTTATCAAGGCAGGTGCTGATATTGTTAGTGTCCATTGTGAACAAACGGCAACAATTCATCTGCACCGAACAGTTGATCAGGTTAACATCCGCCAAATGTCTATCAATCAACATGTTAATATTCTAGATGATAGAGTTGAACGCGAACAACCTCAACTTTCTTTTGGGTCTATGTCCGTCTCTGGTAATATTTTAGCTCCTTGAGAGTTTTTGTTTGTTTATGGTTTATAGCTGTAGAGATGATTTTAATCAGTATCGTACTTGACAACTACACTGTATTTTTCTGTTCCTGCATGAAATGAGAATTCCCTTCTTAATCGAGCAAGGTTTTTGTGTTATATAAGCTGGATTATCACTAGGCTCCTATTGCTAGAGGACCACCTGTTTTACTTGCTAGTGTTTTAGTGTTACATGTAGAACTGATACATTTCTGGATGCACTGTAATGTAGGACCACTTGGCACACCAGTTTCTTTCTTAGTTCGTTTAGTTTCGTAGCGGCGATGTCTTATCTGCACCTTTTCAATTAACCATCAACAGCTAGATAAGACCATGTTCATTTTCTGAGCTGCAACTAAACGGCTGATGCTTTTCATTGTGAGTAATTTTATTTTAATGTCACGGAAAAATCCTTAGTGGTTGTATTCATCTCATATATTTTTCCAGATTAAAAGTCTAGGAGCAAAGGCTGGAGTTGTTTTGAACCCTGGGACCCCACTCAGTGCGATAGAATATGTACTTGAATGTAAGAATTCTTCTCTTCAATACTGATGGTATATTTGGATGTTCATAAGGTTTGGAAAATCAACTGATAGTACCGGATTAGTATTTAAAGCTATAAATTGGCGACTGGTGAAGGATTGGTGTTGGAAGAAGCACATAACCTGTTCAGGGTATGCATGTGATTCTGTGGATTGGGCTAGTCACTCATACAATTTAGCTACTCATCCTACTTTTCTTCTATCAGCATAAGCATAACCATAGTAGTATTTTAGTTCAATCACATTGTACTGCTTCTGGTGAGTATTTATGATAACTTTTACTACATGATCATCTTGACTTTCTTGACTACCCACATGTACTCACATGCTGTATCTTGAATAATATTGGTAAACGGGTCCACAGTAATAAATTCTAAGGATTTCTTAGTGTACGTTATACTGTGCAGCTCTTTCATTTATTTCCGTTTTACAATGTTTTGCCTCAAAATAAGCCTAATTGCAGTAAATTTCATTCTGTTTTTTTACTGCATCTTAAACTAGACATCTCTTTAGTTTATAACTAGACGAACATGGCATATACCACCTTTTCATGATTATCTTGACCATCTACGAATCTACGATGTACTGACTTCTAACATGCTATTGCATTTGTTTGTTGTGCAGCTGTTGATCTGGTATTGATTATGTCAGTCAATCCTGGGTTTGGTGGGCAGAGCTTTATAGAGAGTCAAGTAAAGAAAATTGCAGATTTGAGAAAATTATGTGAAGAGAAGGTATATAACTTATCTCTTGTAAGGTATTTTCATGCCCTGGTGTTCAAGACGCTCAAGTTTCATTTCCTCATGTTTCAGGGAGTGAACCCCTGGATTGAGGTCGATGGCGGAGTTAGTCCCAAAAATGCCTACAAGGTACCTGGTTTTACCTCTCTTGTCTCTCCAGTTTTTCTCCTGAATTTTGCATCATATGATTTTCCTTATGCCTTCGCCTATGTCAGCAAGTGTGTGTAGCAATCCTAGATCAACTTATCCAGCTAGGTTGCTGATTTTGCCATCTTCACTTTACGAAATGACAGGTGATTGAAGCTGGAGCAAATGCCCTTGTGGCTGGTTCCGCGGTTTTCGGAGCTAAAGACTACGCTGAAGGTACGGCTTCTTTTTTTAGCAAGACGGCACCCATTTTCGTTCTTCTACCTTGTATGTCGCCTGATGGGTGGAGTATAAATTCTCATACTTTTCTCTTGCGATCTTGCAGCTATCAAAGGGATCAAGACCAGCAAAAGACCTGTAGCTGTAGCAGCATGAGGAACCGTAATATACCTGTTGCATACGCTGTGTAAGCTTTTTGTATACCGTTGTTGTGGTTTTGCATAGATGCCTGTCTGTCAAACCATACCATTTGTATCACAGAGATGGCCATCAAATAGGAAAAAAAGAGGCAATGAAGAAAGATCTTTTCCTTTTTCCCAGTTGTCTGCAACTGCGAGATGTCTTGTACTATTTCCACAACAAGGGCAATGATGTGTCAACGTGTGATTTAAACATGCTTTCTCTTCGACTTTCAGATGTACACATGGTCTATGAAGAGTACAATACACATATAAGCTATGGAATTGACAGATATTCATGCTGGCTAGCCATAGTCATGCTTGTAACTGAAAAAAAAACAGTTGCTCATGCTTCTCCTTGAAGCCCAAGAGCAAGTAGCCCAGCTGCTGAGTCCATCAAGACGCAAACCCCCCCAAAAACCCTACTCCTAACTCCACACAGCGGCGGCGCTCCTCCATTTCCACTCCAACCCCAAAATCCCTCCACCAAATACGCGACGCCGACCCAATCCTCTGCGCAATGAGCCTACCGCCTCCGGCGGGACGCGGCCGCCACTCGGCGCCGGCGCTGATCGACGACGCCATGACTGAGATCTTCCTGCGCGTCCCGGCGGACGACCCCAAGACCCTCGTCCGGGCCGCCGCCGTCTGCACGGCCTGGCGCCGGATCCTCTGCGACCTCATCTTCACCCGCCAGTACCGCGCGTTCCACGGGGCGCCGCCCATGCTCGGCTTCCTCCGCAACACATACCACGAGAGGACGTGGGGAAAAGGGAGAAACAAACGCTCCGAAGAGTACTTGGTCTCAAACTTCGTCTCCACGGCGTCCTTCCGCTCGCCGGCGTGCCACGAGCGCCGCCACTGGCGTGTTCTCGACTCCCGGCACGGCCTCGTCCTCTTCCACACCCCTAAAAGGGACGAGAACTTCGTTGTCTGCGACCTCGTCACCTACGACCGGTGGAGAATCAACGCCAGCCATGAGTTGTCCAATATCATCTGGCATGACGACGAGAATGAGGAGGATGATGGCGAAGATATCGAGGATGAGGAGCACGACGGCATAACCTGGAATGCGGCAGTGCTCTGCGCCAAGGACCGATGCGACCACACCTACTGCCACTATGGCCCTTTCCTCGTGGCTCTCGTGGGCTCCGACGAGGAACAGGGTATCACCTTTGCCTCTGTCTATTCATCGGAGACTCGTAAGTGGAGCGACATGATCTCCATTGAGGAACAAGAAGACATCGAGATGACAGGGCACATTGCTGTTGTGGGAGATAAGGTCTATTTCCAATGTAAAGATCTCGAAACTACTGTGGAGTACAACATTGTTGAGCAAACACTATCACTGTTTGATCCGCCGGTTGAAGACGAGGATGCGGACCTGCCGAACATTGACCTCATGGGGATGGATGATGGCATGCTGCTGTTTGCGTCTGTCGTGGGGCCTAGACTCTACCTATGGTCAATGGAGGCTGGTCCCAACAGATCTGAGGAATGGGTGCGACGCAGGGTCATCGAGCTTGGACCATTGCTCCCTCCTCTTGCCCTCGTTGGCATCTCGGTAGTTGGTTTTGCAGAAGGTGTTGGTGTCATCTTTCTGAGTACCGAGGCTGGGATGTACTCAATTGAGCTCAGTTCAGGCCGAAGCAAGAAGGTACACGGAGAGAAATCCGTCGAAACAGTCATGCCCTACATGAGCTTCTACACTAAAGGTACCATCTAGCCTCGTACTGTTTTTTAATATGCACATGAAGCATGAACACTAAACACGCCACTGACTACCTTTGACTACGTTGATAAGTATGTATACCTTTTCTTTTCATTTTCCTGCTTAACTAGATAGCCATTTATATGTATAATTCCCAGCAGTGTGTAATCAGGCTTCGAAGGTACCATCTAGCCTCGTACAGTCGTACTGTTTTTTAATATGCACATGAAGCATGAACACTAAACACGCCACTGACTACCTTTGACTACGTTGATAAGTATGTATACCTTTTCTTTTCATTTTCCTGCTTAACTAGATAGACATTTATATGTATAATTCCCAGCAGTGTGTAATCAGGCTTCGCAGATTAACCAAACAGCTTGCCAATGAACTCCATGATGATTGTTTTTTTAAAAGAAAAACAGGGAGGCCCTCCCCGGCTCCATTGAAAATGAAACCATCAGCGAGTTCACAGTTATTACATCAGGTTCAGAGCAAAGAAACTCTAGCTACTCTAGAGGATCACTAACAGTATTGAAAGTTTGAAACTTAAGCAAGTTATAACAGCCATGACATGCCAGCAGGCAAAACAAGCAACTAGACTATTGAAAGATCACACTCCATGATGATTGTATAGTTGGTCCTGTAAGTTTCTCTGGATGCTCTAGTATATGTGTTGTGCTAATCAGCCCTTATTGGTTGGTTAACCTAGTCAGAGCTTTGCTGATCATGGCCTAGCATTGCCAAGAGAAGTATACACACCAGGTGAATATCAGAGCTTTGGTGTGAGCCAAGAGCTTTGTTCGTGGTAGTTTCCGACTGAATCATGCTATGATGTGGATGCTTCCTTCTGGCTGCTATTGCTTGTTTGATTTTGGATTGCTAGTAATGAAATGATTTTGAGGGACAATATGTGCCCCTCTTCTAATCATCAGATCATCTTATGAACTCTATTCTTCTTACGGTGCAGCATGGGGGCGGTCGCCGACCTCTGACTAGGCTTGACGCACAGTTGCTGGTGCTACAACGATGTATTTAGATGGCGTCAAGATGATGGATCTGTTTCTTTTTGGTTGCCCAGGATGAATTTGAAGTGATCTTCGTGTCTTTGGTTGTGTTAGGACAGTTTGATTAGGGTGGATGCGCTGTTCTGTGTGTGCTGGTGCCAAAACTACAGTTCGTTTGTCTGAGCTGTGTGTGTATTGCGTCTGTAACCCCACTCATGCATGAGCATGACTAAGATGATCGATGGTAAGGACGTACACAAGAAGCTAATCGTTGGAAAATCCATACCCTACATGAGCTTCTACACTGAGGTACAAACAAGCTTCGTACTGTTTTTTAAATGTGCACATGAAGTTATGATAACTAAACACACCTTTGACTATCTCGATGAGCGTGTAGAAGTTTTTCTTCTTATTTTTCTGTCTAACTAGATAGACATGGAGTTCCCAGTAGTGTGTAATCAGGCTTCGGAGATTAACCAAGCAGCTTGCCAGTGAATTCCATGATGATCGTATAGTTGGTCCTCTAAGTTACGCTGGCTGCTCTAGTATATGTGTTGTGCTAATTAATCCTTAATGGTTGATTAACCTAATCAGAGCTTTGCTGATCAAGCCCTAGCATTGCCAAGAGTAGTTTGCAAACCAGGCAAATGAGTATAGCTTCCAGATCGAATCATCTTGTAATGTGGATACTCTTCCTTCTGGCTGCTATTAATTGATTTTGTTGCTTAAAAATGGAATGATTTTGATGTATGCTCCTCCTCTAATCATCAGATCATCTTATGAACTCTTCTCATCTTACGGTATAGCATGGGGGCGTTCGCCGACATATGACTAGGCTTGATGCACAGTTGTCGGTACTGCAACGATATAATTGAATGGCGTCAAGACAATGGATCTGTTTTTCTTTGGCTGTCAGCGATGAATTTTGAAGTAAAACTTCCTGTCTTTTCTTGCTGGTTGTGTTGGACAACTTGGTAGGATGGATTCGCTTTTATTCTATTTGTGCTGGTGCCCAAACCTCCGTTCGTTTGTCTCAGTTGCGTGTATTGTGTATGTAGCCCCTAGTTATCTAGGAGGCGCTTTTCCGGAAAGTCATTATTGGCTCCTGAGTTACGGTGCTCCCTCTATTTTAAAAAATGAAAAATTATATTTATATGTTTTAGAAAAATCTGAAAACAATTATGCATGTTCTCAACGATGTATCCCATAAACATGCACAATATCGATTTAAAATACTTTATATTTTGAGTTACGCAAAAAATGGTAAAATCTTGTATCCCATAAACATGCACAATATCCACACACTTGTTATTTTTGTGCAGCTTAGAATATAAAGTATTTCAAATCGAAATTTTACACGGTTGGATACATCATTGATAACATGCAGAGTTTTTTTCAAAAAATTGAAACTTATAAATATGATTTTTTGATTTTTTTTTAAATAAAGAGATCACTGGAGTTAGAAATCTCTACTCGCCCTTTTCTTTGTTCATTGGCTAATATATTACCTAGTAGGCATTTCGTGGATTAAGGAATGCATTACTAATATGCTTTCTTCTATTAATATTGCTTCTCTTAATCATGCATATAAGCACCTCGCAAGAGCGTCGACAAATAATTCACCATACGATCTTGATCTTGAAAAAAAAACATGTGATGATCGATGGTCCATGGCTGAACCGATCACCCCTAGTACACATCGAGCTTGTGGCCGTGAGTGGTGTCGACCTTGAAGTCGGCCGTCGCCTTCTGGTTGAAGATGCGGCCATTCTTAGTGACGAAGCGGAGTTTGAATGGTCCCTTGAGCGGCTTCTTGCTCTTGATCCCCCACACGTCGCCGGCGCCCTTGGTGAGGGCGAGCCACTCGCTGGAGCCTTGCTCCTTGATCCCCACCTCCTCCACGGTGTCGCCCTCCTTGTCGTCGTACTTGATCTGCAGCGCCAGCATCTTCTTGTCCTTCTCCGCCGTGAACGTCGCCACCGGTGCGCACCACGCGCTGACGACCAGCGTCGCAAGCACCGCCGCGACGAGCATGCTGCTTGATGAGGAAGCCATCGAAGGTTGGTTTGTTGTTGTGTGTGTGCTGCTGCCGTGGATTCTGAATTCATGATTGGTGATGACCGTGTTTATGGGCGGATGGTGGAGCTCCGGCCATGTCGCAGAGGGCTCTTGTCTTGTCGGAGGAGAGCAGAGCTCGGGACACGGAGAGAGAGAGAGAGCCGCGTGGACATGCACGGACAAGCTCCATCGCTCGTTCTCTTGGCCTCCGGCATCGTCGGAGTGCCCGTATATGAATACTAGCACGCCTCACGTGCCCCGGTCAACCCTGCCAAACCATGATCCCTTCCTAGTAGTTGGGCGAGGGAGTGTTGGAGTACTTTGCTAGTAATAGTGATTAGGTATATGTGTTAGAACTAAGTATTTGTTTTTTAGAATAAACTATTGCGCTTTCATCACTCATCTAGACAATTTTTGAAGGATTTAACTATGTTGCCTTATCTCATACAAATCTCTCCTCTTTTTTTTTTTCCAAAGTTCAATTAGCAAGAGGTAATTCCTTCCAAAACTGGTGGATTTTTCCTTTCCATGAGCGTGCTTTAATTCCGAACCAATAACTATGCACCCTACATTTTTTTTGGAGGATCCGATCACATATATTAGGCAGCCCAGAACATATTACAAACAGGTCCAGAACAAAAAGAAAAATACAAAAAGGACTAGGAAATATGCAGAGAGCACCCTAAGCTACCGAGAGGAAACATGATCAGATCCAGACCACCGCGCACCTGAAACCTAGGCCTCGCCGGAGTCGCCGTACCGCCTACCGCCGGGAAACGAGCACCTCCACACATTGCAGAAGACCGCTTGAGCCGTCCGCTGCCCCGCGACGGAACCGAAGTCGTTGAACACGCTCAGCCACAGCACCAGCTCCCCGGAACCACCTTGATTCCCGCCGACTCGGCACCGCCTAGGCCAACCTCCAACAGCACCGCACAACTTCCCGACGGCCACTCCCCTCGCCACCACGGCCGGCCGGAGCAGATAAGTCGAAGAAGACCACAACCAGAACCACCACCAAAACCGGAACTCCCACCTCCACCAGCTTCTCCCCACACCACCACGGACGGCCGGAGAAACAAGGAAGGAAGAGAGCACCGGACGAACCTCCACGACCTCTCCGGCGTCACCACCGGAACGGGGAAAAGAGGGGGAGGACCAAAGCTCTAACACCGCCGCCATCGCCATTGTCTCGATGCCGGCGAGAGACCACCATGCACACCTAAAACCTATACTATACACGCACGGCAACCTCGGGAGCTCCCCCCGCCTCACGGCGCCAGAATGGCAACCGGAGGCAGAGGGAGCGGCAGATTGACCGGCGGAACTCGAAGCTTCGCGGTCGCCTCCTTATCGCCTCCTCTCCACTGTAGCGAGGGGAAAGCGGTTTAAACTGAAGGAATATTAGTTATCCTGTTATCCCATGATATAATGTTTTCTTTCATATTTTGTAACATTCCAACTTTGTAATATAATGTTAACCCTGAGCATGGAATGAGAATCATGTTTGAACTCCAAGGAATTTTGAGATGTCAATATCTGGCTGTTTTTCTATTTCAAATGACCTAATGAAAATGCATGGATCGGAGTTTCTCTAGCATGTTTAGAAGGTATTCCAGTGTATTTTTATTTTGCTCGTAATAGACAAAAACAAAAACAAAAAATACATATTTGCTAGAAAAATACAATTATATTATGAATTATTACGTGCTTAATCCAAATAGTGTAAAAATACTAGGCCAAATTTAGCTGCTGCCTGCACACACAATCACACGTCTTATGAAGAAATCGACTTGTACATGGGATAATACCACTAGAATATAACTATTTGTACTCCAAGGATGGGACACATCGGATAAATAAGATTGCTGCATCTACAATGAAATCGTGATATGATGTATTTCAGGATATGTCCGAAAAACATCTATCTCTAAGTTGAGTATGCTTCAGGATATTCTACTTTTCTCTTAGTGGAGCAGTTATTCTTACAACAATCCACGGATTATCCAGGAGGATTAAAATGTCTCAGTTTACCGTTTGGCACAACCATTTCTAGTATTTTTTAGAATTTTTTACCATTTCTAGCTTTTCTTACATTTTTTGCCGGTTCTAATTGTTTCACCTCTTCTCCTCTGTCCCATTCGCAAGAGGCCCAGCAGCCCAGCCCACTCCTACATATTATCAGCCGCAACGCTGCAAAATTCCCCCAATTCGCAGCGGCGGAGCCCCTGCTCGCCTTCCACCGCCGAATGCTGCCCAAATCCGTCGCCAGAAAACCCCAATCCCCATGGCGCTGGTCGACGACCTCATGCGCGAGATCTTCCTGCGCCTTCCGCCGGGCGGGGACCTCGTCCGCGCCGCCGCCGGCTGCAGGAGCTGGCGCGCCATGCTCTCCGAAGCCTCCTTCACCCGCGACTACCGCAACCTCCACGGGGAGGCGCCCATGCTGGGCTTCCTCTACGAGCAAAGCCGCACCGACCACGAGCACTACTGGATCTCCCACTTCGTCTCCACCGGGTCCTTCCGCTCGCCGGCGTATGAGGACCGCCTTCACTGGCGCGTCCTCGACTCCCGCCACGGCCTCGTCCTCTTCTTCACCCCTAGGCTCGACGTGGACTTCGTTGTCTGCGACCTCGTCACCGGCTACCAGTGGGGAATTCACCACAACCCTGAGTCCGAGGACATCATGTGGTGGGGGGACGACGACTCCGACGACGAAGAGGGCCCGTACGCGGGCATACACTGTAATGCCGCCGTGCTCTGCGCCAATGACCGATGTGACCGATGTAACCACCTCTTCTGCCATCGCGGCCATTTCCGGGTGGCTTTGGTCGGCTCCGTCCAGAATGGGTCAGTAGCCCACGCCACCGTCTTCTCATCGGAGACTGGTGAGTGGAGCAACATCATCTCCGGTCCCAACCCGGAGTACATCGATGGCAGGGGGCACAGTGCTGTGGTGGGGAATAAGGTGTATGTCCCTTGTTTCGAGAGTGACAGCGTCGTGGTCGTGGAGTACGACATGGGTGAGCAACAACTATCTGTGATTGATTGCCCGTTTGAGGACCAGGACCAGAACCAGCCGTACATTAGCCTCATGGGGGTGGAGGACGGCATGCTGCTATTTGCATCTGTGGTGAAGCCTAGACTCTACCTATGGTCAATGGAGGCTAGTCCAAGCGGAACTGCGGGATGGGAGCGACGCAGGGTTATCGAGCTTGAACCGTTGCTCCCTCAGGATGTCCTCTCGGACATTTCGGATGTCTCGCCAGTTGGTTTTGCGGAAGGTGTTCGTGTCATCTTCCTGAGGACAGAGAATGGGCTGTACACAATTGATCTCAATTCAGGCAATGGCCAGATGGTGCATTGGGATGGAATCGAAAAGATCATGCCTTACTGCTTGTACACTGGAGGTACAAACTAGTCTTCTACTGTTTTTCAAACATGTACATGAAGACATGAACAGTAAACACGCCATTTACTACTATTTCAGTTCCCAATATGTCAGTTAGTAGATATGTGTATGCAGGTCAGATTGTTATTTCCAGGTTTCTGTTTGATTATTATAGAGATGTAGGAACCCAGCCTTTTACTGTTATATTATTCGGCTATTGATTTATGCTGTGGATATGGTTGACTGTAGGCAACTATGAGTAGTACGTTTCCTGCCATGTTGTCTTTGCCTCTTTGGTCTTGTGTTGATACAAGCCAGAGGAGAAAATAAAGTTTATGTTTGGAATCGGCCTTAGGCGGACTAAGTAATGAATGTGCTGCGTCAAACCGGTCTTAGGCCGATTAAGTAGGGAGCTGACCAAAGAACTCCATCTGTGGGGAATGTGTAGTTGGTGCTGATCAGCGGACTAAGTCTATTTCATTGGCTGCTCTATTATATATGTTGTGCTGATTAGGCCTTACGAGTTGGTCAACCTAGTAAAAGCTTTGCTGATCAGGCCCTAACATTGCCTAGAGCAGTTTGCAAAACAGTTACTTGATCAGAGCTCTGCTGTGAGTCAAGAGGTATTGGGCACCCAAACCTCCTTCTGGTGTTTTGGATCGAATAACCTAGTCCCAGTTATGCACTAGAGACTAGATCGACACTTTCCCGCTAACCTGCCCAAATGAAAGAGACATATTTCATTGTTGTGTACCTCCAACATAGTAGTTCCATTATGTTCTGTTGTGGGTACTTCCTTCAGTCCTTCTATTGCTTGGTTCATTCAGACAGCTAGAAATGAAATTATGTTGAGAGGAAGAGTGTGCTCCTCACCCATCCTATTCCTATCATCTTATGAAACTTTGTCCCTTAATGTGCAGCATGAGGGCGATTGCCGTTCTCCCACTAAGCTTCACACGCAGTTTTTGCCTTTTTGGTGCTACAAGAAAATAGTCAAATGGCGTCAAGAAGATTGATCTGTTTCTTTTGCTACCCATGAAGAATTTAAAGTCAACTTTGGTGTCTTCTGTTGCCGGTTGTGGTGGACATACTGGTTAAGGTGGATGCACTTTGTTCTACTTGTGCTTGTGCAGGAACTTGAGTTTGTTTGTGTAGGTTGGATGCAACTCAAACTGTCTTCCGGGAGAAATTCTCGATGTTCTTGTGGCACGAATTGGTGCAAATTGCTTATTCTATATCTTTTTGCTGATACAATGGATGTTGTCTGGAAACTGCACTCTTCTGAGGTCTACAATGTACAATGTTCCTTTGTCACAGTAGGCCCCTCACTAGGGGCAATGTTGCAAGGCGCAGTGGGTGCTGAATTCGAGTCAGGTTGTTCTTTGCCCCGTGGCCAAGCTGTCGTGGCCTGAACTTTTCTGAGTAAATTCACTTGGATTTGGGAAAAGACATGTTGCGAAACGGTGGCTCGGCAATAACAAGACTACTACTGTTGTTACTAATTTGGTCTGTGCAGCTGTTTATTTTTGCTAACCAGGAAGAATTTGAAGCAAACTTTGGTGTCTTCTGTTGCTGGTCGCCTGGTTGTGGAGGACAGTCCGGTTACAGTGAATACACTTTTTATTCTAAAAAACCTTCTTTGTGCCAATCTAAAACCCTCACGAAGGTTCATGTGTTTTTGTGGCTCCTTATTCACAAATGACTTCTCACTAGGTACATTGTGGCTAAAGGATAGCATTTAGTGATGAAACACGTCTTTTTTTTGTGCTGAGCTCAGAGTGTGTTTCTAACTTGTCCCTGTGACCAAGCTGCGGTGCCTGAACTTGTCAAGGGCGTATATAACCTTTTTCTTTTCATTTGCTTCATGGAGTTCCCAGTAATGTGTAATCGGGGCTTCACAGATTAACATGGCAGCTTGCCAATGAATTACATGATGATTATATAGTTGGTCCTCTAAGTTACGTTGGCTGCTCTAAAATGCTTCATGTGCTAATTAATCCTTATTGGTCGGTTAACCTAGTCAGACCTTTGCTGAGCAGGCCGTAGCATCCCCGAGAGCAGTTTGCAAACCAGGTAAATGATCAGAGATTTGTTGTGAGCCCAAGTCCAGATTGAGTTATCTTGTGCTGTGGATACTTCCTTCTGGCTGCTATTACTTGTTTTGATTTTGTTGCTAAAAATGGAATGTTCCATTTTACCTGGTTTGCAAACTGCTCTTGGCAATGCTAGGGCCTGATCAGCAAAGCTCTGATTAGGTTAACCGACCAATAAGAATCAAGTCGTACAACACATATACTAGAGCAGCCAGCGTAACTTAGATGACCAACTATTACACATAAAAGAACTCCATGTCAAATGATTTCGTTTTTGGTATTGTTTCATTTTCTTTGACATTTTTGAAAAAATGGACAAAAATGTCACCATGGCTATTCATTAAAAGTGGGCGAATTTTTAATCACTACATGTGTACCTTAAAATGATTTTTGGAAAAATTTCAGAACAAACTATCACACACTTGTAGCTGTAATTTTAATTAATTTCGGAAAATCGGCATAAAGTCATTTAAATAGGCGAAATTAGGTAGAAAGCAAGAAAATTCTTAATGTTTGTGGATTATCCATTAAATATGGACTACTTTGTATGAAAACTGGATGGGTGCCATTTTGCACCATATTTTGTGTACTTGGTTCACAAAAATGTAATTTCTGGCACTTAGAAAATAAAAATGATATATTTTTAAATAATTTGAAATTTCAGTTTGGCACTATTGTTTCCCATCCCAAGATACACCTATGTGTCTAATATGGGCACTTCATCACAAACTATGCCAGGAGAATGGTCATACGTTGGTCATTTGACTTGAAACCTATAGATGTTTATAGATGATAAACCTTTTTGTGAAAGATTTTTTTGAAAAGTTTGTCAAAACTCAAGTTTATCATTTTTCCTGGCATCTAGTACAAATAAAATGACTCCATGCCAAATGATTTCTTTTTTTGAGTATTTTTTCACTTTCTTTGACTTTATTGAAAAAATAGTCAACATTATCACCATGGCTATTCTTTGAAAGTGGTATAATTTTTCAAAACTATCGATGGCTCTGTGATATAATCAATACTTGTGTACCTTAAAATGATTTTTGGAAAATATTCAGAACAAACTATCACACGCCTGTAGTTCAAATTTGAATTACTTTCAAAAAATCGACATAAAATCATTTAAATAGGAAGAAATTAGGTAGAATGCAAGAAAATTCTAATATTTGTGGATTATCCATCAAATAGGAGTACTTTGTGTGGAAATTGGATGTGTGCCATTTTGCACCATATTTCTTATACTTGCTTCACAAAAAGGTCATTTTTGGCATTTAGAAATTTATAAATAATGTCTTTCGATTTTTTTTTGAAAATTCGTGTGCGCAAAATGGGCACTTTATCAAAAACTATGCCACGGAAATGCTTATACCTTGGTCATTTGGCTTGAAACCTATACTTTTACATATGATAAATCTTTTTGTGAAAGATTTTTCTGGAAAGTTTTTCAAATCTCAAGTTTATCATTTTTGCTAACAACTAGTACACATAAAAGGACTCCATGCAAAACGATCTCTTTTTTTGAGTATTTTTTTTACTTTATTTGACTTTTTTGAGAAAAAAGGTCAAAATTGTTACCATGGCTATTCATTGAAAGGGGGCAAATTTTTCAAAAATAACGACTATTTTCTGATATAATCACTACTTGTGCACCTTAAAATGATTTTTGGAAAAAATTCAGATCGAACTATCACACACTTGTAGGTCAAATTTGAATTACTTTCGAAAAATTGGTATAGTCATTTAAATGTGTGAAATTAGGTACAAAGAGAGAAAATTGCTAATACTTGGAGATTATCCACAAATATGGACTACTTTTTGTGAAAATTGGAGGTGTCATTTTGAATCATATTTTTTATATTTGCTTCACAAAAAAGTCATTTTTTGCACTTACAAAATGAAAAAAAAATTGGAAACTCAGTTCGGCATCATTGTTTCCATACCAAGATAAACCTATGTGGCAAATATCGGCAGTTTATCACAAACTATGCCACGGAAATGACCATTGGTCTTAGAAAATCAAAAGAAAAAAAATGAACATTGGTCTTTACCGTGTGCAAACACACGACAAAGAATAAATCAAACACACGGTAAAGACCTGCCATCTAGATGGACACTAGATGGACACGTGTCAAGTGTCTTTGCCGTGCGCCTGTCTTTGCCGTGTGCATTTCAATTGCCGTGTGTTTTCTTTGCTATTATGATGTGCATTGTTCTTTGCTGTATGCTGCACACGGTAAAGAACTCTTTACCGTGTGCCCGATATATAGAACACAGTAAAAATCGGAGACACACGGCAAAGAGCCGTTCTACCGTGGTGATGTTCACATGTGGCAAGAACTTTTGTCGAGAAACCTATTGCAACCACGAGCATGTTTCCTAGCATCTCAAAAGAAAAAGAAAAAAACTCGGGTTAGATGGTTAGCAGGGTGGTTGTACCCTCAGTCCACCAGAGTTCAAACCCCAGGTTTGACATCTGTGTGTTGCATTTAGGCGGAATATTCTTCAGTGGGAGGCGACGTTCCCGTCGACAGCGAGGCGCCCATGGTGACTTTGTCAATCTCAAGACTCGATCCGCCGGCTCAGTATTTCGGAGGTGCTCATATGGTAGGGTGTGCGTGTTGTTGGAATTTGTTGGCCTTATACATGGGCCACATCCTAAAGCCCAACTAAATTCTGAAATTCCCATTTGGCCCATTCATGGTGGGTGTGTGTGTGACTAAAGTTTAGTCCCACATTGCTGTTGGAGGAGACAAACACCACCTTATAAGGTGGAGTGTTGAGACACTTGGTGTGCTTGAGTGAACAGAAGGCTCTCTCCCGCGCACTCCTCCTCCTCCTCCGCCGCCGCTCGCACGTCTCGTCACGACACGCCGCGGGTTGCGGGAATCTCGCAGAGCCGAGCTTATATTTTTGAAGTCCGGGAAAATTTTATTGAGTCATTGATTAATAATTAACGGACGTGTTAATTGTTTTGCCGTTTCCGATTCTTTTGGATCGTGGAGACATTACCGACTCGATCGTGGGCTGCGCCCACGTCCTACCCGACCCGAGCTATATAAGCAGAGGAAAACCCTAGCCGCCAGAACACACGCAACACATGGTCGCTCGCTGTCCTAGTTCCAGAACCTTGCGCCGCCGTCTTCCAAGTCTTCTCCATCCCGTCTTCCGGCGTGCACCGGTTGAAGGGACAGTAGACCTCCGGAGCCGCGCCTCTTGTGATCCTGTACGGGAAAGGGGCGATCAGGTTTTTGGGGAGCGCACTCGCGTGACTACTGGCTTCGAGTTCTTCCCCAACGACGATTTCTTCCCCGACATCGGCAGCCTCTTCATCGACGACATGGGTGACGCTTCCGCTTCCGCTGCTGCCACACTGTATGATTTCCTGATCTTTTTGTTTGAATTACTACTACAATTTCTGTTAGTAGTATATGTTGTAGATTTCTTCTGTTTATCTACGGTATTGGTAGATCATATCTGTTTATCTGTTGTACTGGTAGATCGCATGATTAGTTTAATTCTTATTATTCTAGTCATGTTTTGTTTACTGTTTTCACGAATTAAATCATATGCTAAATTGCTTATATATTCAACAATCCAAAAACCTGATTATAGGCAATTTGCATCACCTGACTTTCTCGCGTCAACGAAGCCGTTTCCCTTTAAAGGGGTGCTTTACAAACGGTGGCGCATGAGAGCAGTTTACTGGTTTCAGAACAGTATCTGCTATGCCGCCACCAAAGGCAAGCCTGAGAGCGAGCTTAATGCTGAACAACTGGAGGCATATGAGAGGCTCGATACTCTTTTCAAGAGTACCCTCCTCAGTATCCTTGACGACTCCATTGTGAACTCGTACATGTCGTTTGATAACGGTAAGGATATGTGGGATGCGCTCGAGGCCAAATTTGGGGTCTTGGACGCTGGCAGCGAGTTGTACGTCATGGAACAATTCTATGACTACAAGATGACTGATGAGCGATCTGTTGTACAACAGGCTCATGAGATACAGTCACTCACAAAAGAAATTGAGCATTTTAAGTGTAGCCTGCCGGACAAGTTTGTTGCCGGTGGCATTATCGCAAAGTTTCCATCTTCATGGAGCAACTTTGCTACTGCTAAGTTTCAAAAAAAAAACTTTGTTACTTCTCTGAAACACAAGAGGCAAGAGTTTTCCATTTCAGATCTCATTGGGTCTCTTGACGTGGAAGAGAAGGCGAGAGCAAAGGACACTCGTGCTCGAGTTGCTACGGCTAGTTCTAGTGCCCACATGGTACAGAAGAAGAATTTCCGGCAGTCCCACACGCCCAAATATAACAAGGGCAAATCTGAGGGCAAAGGCAAGTCTGATGATAGGCACAAGCCAAAACAGCCTACCAACTTCAACAAGAACAACAATAAGCCGAGGAAGGGATCATGCCATGTTTGCGGTGATCCAACTCACTGGGCACCTCGCTGTCCCAACCGCCATGAGCTGCGCGGACTGGACAACAACGGCAAGACTGCCAATGTTGTCATTGGCGACACTGAGATGAAGGATTCTGGGTACGGTATATTTCCTACTATCCTTTCAGTTTGTCATTCTCCTGAATGGTTGATTGACACTGGTGCCAATGTACATGTTTGTGCTGATGCTTCCATGTTTTCTTCTTACCAGTTCACAGGGATTTCTCCCGTGCTGATGGGGAATGGGTCACATGTTTCTGTTCGTGGTGTTGACACGGTCGATCTGAAGTTTACTTCGGGGAAGATCGTGCGCTTGAAGAACGTGCATCATGTGCCCTCCATCAATAAAAATCCATGTTGTCATGAGGTTGAGTCCAATATTTGGCATTCACGACTTTGCCATATTAACTTTGGTTGCATGACGTGGCTAGATAGTGTGGATTTAATTCCGAAATTCACTACTGTCAAAGGTTCCAAGTGTCAAGTGTGTGTGCAAGCTAAACAACCTCGTAAGTCCCATAAGACTGCTGAGGAAAGAGACTTGGCACCGCTGGAACTTATACATTCTGATCTATGTGAGATGAATGGCGTGTTGACAAAAGGCGGAAAGAAATATTTCATGACACTAATTGATGACTCTACTAGATATTGTTATGTGTATCTTCTGAAATCAAAAGATGAGGCTTTAAACTTTTTCAAAATCTATAAAGCTGAAGCAGAGAACCAACTTGATCGGAAAATTAAACGGCTAAGGTCTGATCGTGGTGGAGAGTATTTTTCCAATGAGTTTGATTCTTTTTGTGCGGAACATGGTATAATCCATGAGAGGACGCCTCCCTACTCACCTCAGTCAAATGGTGTGGCTGAAATAAAGAACCGAACTCTAACTGATTTGGTTAACGTCATGTTAGACACTTCGGGTCTCTCCAAGGCATGGTGGGGGAGGCTCTATTGACAGCTTGTCACACTAGTAGGAAAAGGCCTTTTAGTGGCGCACCAAAAACCCTGTGTGTGGCGCATGGTGGGTGCGCCACTAAATCCTCGCCACAAAAATATTATTTCTGTGGCGCACGACCCATGCGCCATAGAAAAGTGCAAGATTCTGTGGCGCACCCCAAGTGCATGCGCCGCAGAAATATTTCTGGGGCGCACCCCACTACCATGCGCCACAAAAGTGCTTTTGAATTTCAAAAAAAAGGGCGGCCAGATCTAGATCTGGCCGCCGGAATTTCGCCGGAGCTCGTCGGAGGCCGTGGTGCCCGTGGCCATGGCCGTAGGTGGCTTGGCCGGAGGTGGGTGGAGGAGTGGGTCGCCGGAGGTGGGTGGGTGGAGGATGGGGGTCGCCGGAGATGGTGGAGGAGGAGAAGGATGTCGTCGGAGGAGGTCGCCGGGGTGGAGGAGGAGGTGGAGGTCACCGTCGCCGGAGGTGGAGGTGAAGGTCGCTGTCGTCATCGCCGGAGGTGGAGGTGGTGGAGGAGGTCGTCGTCACCGGAGGTGGTGGAGGAGGTCACCGTCGCCGGAGGTGCTGGAGGAGGTCACCGTCACCGGAGGTGGTGGAGGAGGTCGTCGGGGTGGAGAAGGACACCGGAGGTGGAGGAGGAGAGAAGAAGTGGAGGAGAGGAGAGGAGAAGTGGAGGAGAAGTGGAGGAGGGAGGAGAAGGGAGAGGAGAAGTGGAGGAGAGAAGGAGAGAAGGGAAAATAGAGGGAGAAGGATGGCTTGGGCGGGATTCAAAATTCGAATCCCGCCCAACAATTCTGTGGCGCATCCCTAGTCAGACGCCACAGAATTGTCTTTTCCAATTTTTTTATTTATTTTGATTTTGTAGAAAAAAAATCTTCTTTTTGAAATAACTTTTTACTCTTTTCGAATTTGCCGGATCTGAGAAAAGTTCACCGGGTAAACCCAGGTGAAATCGAGCTCCTTTTTTTCTAACGATTTTTTGGTATATTAAACACATTTTTTGACATCGTATGCAAAAGTTATGCCCCTGCAAAGTTTTTTTTTCTGTTTTTGGCAAAAAAGGTCAAAATTCATATTTCAAAATTTCTATACCAACTAGACACTAAAACGAAACTACATGTCAAAGGATTTTATTTTTGAAATTTTTATCATTTTCTTTTCTTGTTTACAGAACTGAAAAGGCGATCCACGCGGGGGGGGGGGGGGGGGGGTAGGCATGCGTGAGACAGAAAAAATATCTATGGCGCACCCACCTCCATGCGCCACAGAAATGTGACTTTCTGTGGCGCATGGAGCACATGCGCCACAGAAATGTCACTTTCTGTGGCGCACTAGGCTACATGCGCCACAGAAAAGTGACATTTCTGTGGCGCATGTGGCCTGGTGTGCCACAGATTTTTTTTTTGTGGCGCATGGCTACTTGGTGCGCCACAAAAAGGGATCCACAGAAAGACACTTCCCTACTAGTGTCATGTCCTAAACCGAGTTTCCACAAAGAAGAAAACCGTTTCTCCATTTGAGGAATGGGAAAGGAAGAATATGAGACTCTCTGACTTACGTACTAGGGGTTGTTTGGCGAAAGTCAATATACAAATTCCCAAGAAGCGCAAGCTCGGACCAAAAACCGTGGATTGTGTTCTTCTGGGCTATGCTTTTCATAGCGTTGGTTATAGATTTTTGATAGTAAAATCTGAGGTATCCGACGTTCATGTTGGTATGATTTTGTAGTCGAAGGATGCGACTTTCTTTGAGGATATCTTTCCCATAAAGGATATGCCTAGCTCATCAAATCAGGAGATACCTAATACATCTAGTCAGGAATTGATTGATATTCTTGATCCTACCATTTCGATAGAACACACTGATAATCCTGTGGAGGATGACAATGAAGTTTCTGTTAGGAGCAAGAGACAGAGGACTGCAAAGTCATTTGGTGATGATTTCATTGTGTACCTTGTGGATGACACACCCAGTACCATTTCAGAAGCTTATGCATCTCTTGATGCTGACTACTGGAAGGAAGTTGTCCGTAGCGAGATGGATTCCATCTTGGCTAATGGAACCTGGTAAGTCACTGATCGTCCTTATGGGTGTAAACCTGTAGGATGTAAGTGGGTGTTCAAGAAAAAGCTAAGGCCCGATGGCACTATTGAGAAGTAAAAGGCATGGCTTGTAGCCAAGGGTTATACCCAGAAAGAAGGTGAATACTTCTTTGATACTTACTCACATGTGGCTAGACTGACCACAATTCGGGTGCTACTTTCGTTGGCTGCCTCACATGGTCTTCTCGTTCATCAAATGGACGTTAAGACAGCTTTCCTAAATGGAGAGTTAGACGAGGAAATCTACATGGATCAGCCTGATGGTTTTGTAGTACCTGGTCAGGAAGCAAAGGTGTGCAAGTTGTTGAAGTCTTTATATGGCCTTAAGCAAGCTCTTAAGCAATGGCATGAAAAGTTTGAAAGAACTTTAACTGCTGCAGGATTCATTGTAAACGAATCTGACAAATGTGTGTACTATCGCTATGGTGGGGGTGAGGGAGTTATTCTCTGTCTGTATGTCGATGACATACTGATCTTTGGAATCAGCCTTGAATTGATTAAGGAGGTTAAGGATTTCTTATCTCGCTGTTTTGAGATGAAGGACCTGGGAGTGGCTGATGTTATCTTGAACATCAAGTTGCTGAGAGATGGTAATGGTCGGATTACATTGCTTCAGTCTCACTATGTGGAAAAGATCTTGAGTCGTTTCGGGTATGACGATTGCAAGCCTTCTCCGACACCATATGATCCTAGTGTGTTGCTTAAGAAGAATCAACAGAGTGCTAGAGATCAGCTGAGATATTCTCAGATTATTGGCTCGCTTATGTATTTGGCTTGTGCCACGAGGCCTGACATCTCTTTTGCTGTGAGCAAGTTGAGCCGGTTTGTTTCTAATCCGGGAGATGATCATTGGCATGCTCTTGAGAGGGTTATGCGTTATTTAAAAGGCACTGCGAGCTATGGAATTCACTACTCCGGGTATCCGAGGGTACTGGAGGGTTATAGTGATTCAAACTGGATATCTGATGCTAATGAGATTAAGGCCACGAGTGGTTACGTGTTTACACTCGGTGGTGGCACTGTTTCCTGAAAGTCTTGCAAGCAGACCATCTTAACGAGGTCAACTATGGAAGCAGAACTCACAGCGTTAGACACAGCCATTGTTGAAGCAGAGTGGCTGCGTGAGCTTTTGATGGACTTACATGTGGTTGAAAAAACAATACCTGCTATCCTTATGAACTGTGATAATCAGACTGTGATAGTCAAGATTAAAAGCTCTAAGGATAATTTGAAGTCATCAAGACATGTGAAGAGGAGATTGAAATCTGTCAGAAAATTAAGAAACTCTAGAGTTATTGCATTGGATTATATCCAAACGTCTAAGAACTTGGCAGATCCCTTCACAAAGGATTTATCACGTAATGTGATAGATAGTGCATCGAGGGAGATGGGTTTGAGACCCACGGTATGAGTTGTCCACAGTGGTAAACCACTCTATGTGATCGAAGATCCCGTGAATTAGAAGTGGGAGACAAGCTGTTGGTCAGCTGGGAGGAGAGTATCCCTACATTTATTTTCCCACTCGTGAAGATGCAATACTCTCCTGATCTGCATGGCAGGTTGATATTTATCTTAATGTGTTCTAGGTGGCTTACTTTTATAAGCGGAGATGTTGTCCTACAAAGCATCTCTTGAGGAATACACCTATATGAGTCTGACTATTAAACGTCGTAGTCTATGAGAGTTGGGTGCTCTTTAATGAACTCATGAAAGGTCTTGGAGTATGACGCATAAGCTCCACCCGCGGTGACATGGATATACATCTCGGGTACCCTACCGTGAGGGTACCTGGTGCACGTGACGACTGAGGCCCAATATCGAAGAGTCTATTCGAAGCCCAAAGACAAGATGCCCAAGAAGATGGAGTACCCTCCAAGATTAGGCCCAAGAAGTTGTACTAGGGATGGTGAATGCTGGAAACAGGTGTTAACTTGTGACAGTGATGTTGATGGTGGAGAATTGTGGAGGTGGATAATAAAATGCTAAGAAGGTGGGGATGAGAGGCCACATGGAATGTGGTGGGTTGTCTCGTTCTTGCCGCCTAGGTGCGAGTTCTGTACCTCCTGAACCAAGACTGAGCGTGCAACCATGCGTGAGGCCTATGCAATTGCAGGAACCCTCATAGACTAAATAACTCGAGCGGGGCTAGCCAGGGTCCTCTAGTTTGGCTTTCCATTTGCGCGTGCGTGATGGTGTTGATTGAGATGAGGATGGTGGTGTTAGGAAAATAAGTGGCCGTGGGGCGGGGTGTTGTGATCCTGGCAGCCCTACTGCCACTGATGATCCTGGAAAGTCCTTAACGAGGGAGAAGTCGACACCGCTCCCACCCAGCCGGCTTTCCAAGGAAGAGAGCTAATGCGCAGGTAATGGGCCGGACGGTACGCGTGGCAAACATTTGTACACCCCTGCAGGGTTAAATCTTTTCGAAAAGCCGTGTCCACGGTTAAGGACGACTTGGGAATGGACGATGATCATAGAATAACTTAACGGAATGATTAAAAACTGGGTACTAGAGGTACCACTTCACGATGTAAGGTGACTTCCTCGAGGGTGATTCGGGGAGGTGCCTTTGATGAACAGGTACAGTGGTTGATGATGGAAGGTGACGAAAGAAGAGTTACTTCTTACCTCTTTTGAAAATTTCTGAATAGTCGATGCCTTTGAGTTATGTTTTTCATAAATAAAATCAGCTTTATGCAAAAGAGCCATAAAACCTTGAAACCAATCATCGAGCATATATTAGCTCTTAATCTTGCGAGTTCGTCGAACTCAACGTCTTTGCTTTTGTTTCAGAGGAGGACTTCACCGACCTCGAAGGTGGGTTCTTTGTGGACGTCGACGAGTAGTCTGGGGTTCCCAGGTGGCAGCTTGGGACATCCTGGAACAGCTGGCGCTGTGATGTTTATCTGTAGGCCTCTTAGGCCATATGTTGGATCTTGTTGTTTAGAACAACCTATTTCGCTTCCGCTTGATGTAATGTTGGGTCTGTGACCTCTGGTTGTCATTTGCTATCTTTCTCTGTATAAGAGTTGAACTATATGTTTTGTGTCGTAGAGTCTGTGATGTGCCAGTTGTTCCACAAGTCTTGATCTTACTATTATGCTTTGATAGTTGTGCCTGTGTTAAGGCATCAATCGGGGTGTTGCGTTGTCTGGAGTGAGGTGTACCCAGCAACGCCTGCCAAAGGTTTTGGCCGGGGATTGGTAAACCCGTAACCTCCGGTTGTATCGCTTAACCGGTGACACACAGCATCACTGTATAGCAGTCGGGTCGGGGCGCCACAAGTTGGTATCAGAGCAGTACTGCCTGTAGGAAACCCTTCTACTGGTCGATGTTGAGTCTAGTGTTTGTGAAAATATTTTAACCTAAAAATGAGTTGTGAAAACCATCTTAGGATTCTTTTTACTCCTTATCTGGTTACCTCTAATCTCGGAGCAATCTTACCTCGATTTGAGTTAAAGGTTTTACTTCTCACCTGTTACTTCAAAATTAGGAGAAACGGGGTGGGTTCGACCTTTAGTGTTATGTGTCACGTTGCTCCCGCTGCGTTGCAATCCCAAATCAACTCAGATGTTTCTACCAATCAATCTTTGATCCTTTCTTTGGGTTTTAACCCACGGACTTGAACATAAGGTCCCGGATTGTGCCAACTAGAGTGTGTTAAGTTGTGATTTCTTAACTCTCACTAGTAGCACATGATGCTGATCTTCGACCCAAGTTCTATCTTGTTGTTTTCCTTCTCGCAAAGTATTATCGTCCCTAGTCTGTGTACTTGTGAAGACGCTAATGCTATTGTTCGACCATTCGGAGAAAGATACTAATGTGTCATTGTCAAATCTCCAGAATGGCTCGAGGAGGTCGTGGAGGCCGTGGTGGTCGCGGTAACCACAATGATGATGAGGATGATCTGCCGCCACCACCCTCGATGGCTCAAGTCTTGATGGCCATTGAGGAGAACCGTGGGCGCAATGAGCGCTTGCTTGAGCAGTTGGTGCAGCAGAATGCACGGAGGAACGAGTGCAACACTCTCACTGAGTTCCTGCGCTCGCAGCCACCCACTTTGCTGATGCTAAGGAGCCACTGGAAGCTGATGATTGGCTTCGTGCTTTGGAGCGCAAGTTCTCCGCGCTGCATGTCCATTGGCGGAGCAAGTCAACTTTGCCACCTACCTCTTGGTTGGTGCTGCTGGCTGTTGGTGGGAAAGCCATGTGGCTTTGTTTCCAGCCAACCATGTCTTCACTTGGGCTGATTCCGCACTGCCTTCCGTGCGGAGTACATTCCCAGCCATCATGGATTGAAGAGGAGGGAGTTCCTGGATTGCAACAGGGACGGATGGACCTCCGCACTTATGGTCGTGAGTTCAACCATCTCTCTCGTTACGCCCCAAGGGACGTGACCAATGATGCTGACAAGCAAGAGCTGTTCCGCAAGGGTCTGAATCCGCAGCTCCGCTATGAGCTATTGCCCTTCAGGTTCCAGACCTATCAGGAGCTGTTCAACCAGGCTTTCACTCTTGAGCAAGGAAGAAAGGAACTGGAAGCTTCCAAGAGGCCCGCACATGGGGACCACCAGAGTTCCTCGGGTTCTGAGAGCAAGAAGCGCAGGGTGTTTGTCCCTACAGCGCCGTACCTCGTGCTCCCTTCATGCCGAGGGCAGCAGGATATAGGCCACCTCCTCCGCGCCCACTACTTCGACACTTGGGATAGGCGGAAGTGGGTACCGTCCTATGCTACCTGCTCCACCTGGACTCACTTGCTACACCTGTGGCCAGGCTGGTCACTACTCCAGGGAGTGCCCCCAGAAGGCACCTCTCGCGATAACTCCTGCACGAGCCCCTGCCACTCCAACTGGCAAGGCTGGACCTATGGTGCGTGGTCGCCTGAACCACGTCTCTGCTGAAGAAGCTGAAGAGGATCCTGGCGTCCTTATGGGTGAGCTTCGAATCAACAACCATCTTGCTACCGTTTTGTTTGATTCTGGAGCATCGCATTCATTCATCTCTATTGCGTTTGCAAAAGATCACCAAATACCGTTTGAGAAGATGAGCAGTCCCTTGATGATCTCTACCCCTGGCTCCAAATGGCAAACCGATGGCGTTACTCCTGAGGTCCAGATTATCATAGCATCCCTGTCCTTCCCTTTCCCGTTGATAGCCTTGAGGTCGAAGGGCCTTGATGCCATACTGGGCATGGACTGGTTAGCAAGATACCATGCTAATCTCGACTGTGCTGCTAAGTCCATCACCGTGACCCACCCTTCCGGTTACGATGTGCAGTTTTGGGCTACATATTCAGGACCTCCATCATCAGACAATCCCCTCTCCCCGGAGATCACCCTATGTTTCATGGAAGGCTTGTCCCCTCCTGAAATCCAGGACATACACGTGGTGTGTGACTTCCCGGATGTGTTCCCAGAAGAATTGCCTGGCATGCCACCTGATCGAAGTGTGGAGTTTGTCATAGACTTGCTTCCCGGTACTGCTCCAATTTCCAAGAAGCCCTACCGCATGCCGGTGGAAGAGTTGGCTCTGTTGAAGGAGCAAATTGATCAGCTGTTGCGAAGGATTTATCAGCCTAGCAGTTCACCTTGGGGTTGTCCGGTACTCTTTGTCAAGAAGAGGGATTCTACCGTGCCTCGTCTGTCTCTGACTATAGACCGTTGAATGCGGTGACAATCAAGAACAAGTATCCTATCCCTCGTATCAATGATCTGTTGGATCAGTTAGCTGGTGCAAGAGTATTCTCCAAGATGGATCTGAGGTCAGGGTACCATCAAATAAAGATCAGAAAGGAGGATATCCCAAAGACGGCATTTGTTACTCGCTATGGCTCATATGAGTATACCGTCATGTCCTTTGGTCTCACAAATGCTCCAGCTACTTTCATGAGGCTCATGAATTCCATTTTCATGGATTATCTTGATAAGTTTGTCGTCATTTACATCGATGACATCCTCATCTATTCTAAAACCGACGAAGAGCATGATGAACACCTTCGGTTGGTTCTGACACGGCTTCGTGAACACCGTCTCTATGCCAAGTTCTCCAAGTGTGAGTTTTGGTTGGATAAACTTGTCTTCCTTGGACATGTAATATCTGCCAATGGTGTGGAAGTCATCCCCGACAAAATTCAAGCTATTCTAGACTGGAAAACTCCAATGTCAGTCAAGGACATTCGTAGCTTTCTCGGATTGGCGGGTTACTACCGCCGATTCATCGAAGCTTTCTCCAAAATAGCCAAGGCATTGACTGACCTTCTCAAGAAGGATAGAAAGTTCGTATGGACGCCGAAGCTGAAGAGAGCTTCCAAGCCCTGAAAGCCAAGCTCACGTCCGCTCCTGTGCTTGTCCTGCCGGACACAAGCAAGGATTTCGTCGTCTTCTGTGACGCCTCTCTACAAGGTTTGGGTTGTGTATTGATGCAAGATGGCCATGTGTGGCTATGCTTCTCGCCAACTTAAGCCGCATGAGCTCAATTACCCAACTCATGATCTAGAACTTGCCGCGGTGGTCTATGCTTTGAAGCAATGGAGACCATACCTGTTTGGTAACCGTTGTGAGATCTTCTCGGATCACAAGAGTCTGAAGTACCTCTTCACCCAGCCGGATTTAAATCTCAGGCAAAGGCGTTGGTTGGAGTTAATCACGGACTACAATGTGAGTCTGAACTATCAACCCGGCAAAGCAAACGTCGTGGCTGACGCGCTAAGTCGGAAGTCCTATTGCAACAATCTGATGATTGAAAAGCCCAACCTGCCCTCTATGAAGAGTTTGCCCGTTTGAACTGGAAATTGTTCCCTCCGGCTATCTAGCAAATCTGGAGATCAAATCTACTCTTGTAGACCAGATAAGGATGCTCAAACTCGTGACAAGGGTATTCTCAAAATCAAGGAAACATTGCTAGTGGCAAGGCCAATGCTTTTCTGTCAATGAATCCGGAGTTGTTTATTTTGGTGACCGCTTGGTAGTGCCAAAGAAACGAAAATTGAGGAGTTGATCCTCCAAGAAGCTCATGATACCCTCTCTCTATCCATCCCGGAAGTACCAAAATGTACCAAGACCTTCGACCACAATTCTGGTGGACTCGTATGAAACGGGAAATCGCCAAGTTTGTTGCTGAATGCGACACCTGTCGTCGGGTAAAAGCTGAACATCAAAGACCTCCTGGCACTCTCCGCCCTATTGCTGTCCCGAGTGGAAATGGGATGAAATTGGTATGGACTTCATCACCGGTTTTCCCAGGTCTCCTAAGGGCAACAATGCAATCTGGGTAATTATTGATCGTCTTTCCAAGGTTGCCCACTTCCTACCAGTCCGTGATGAGATACGGCAAGTCAACTTGCCGAGTTGTATTTGGCTCGTATTGTTCCATTGCACGGGGTCCCTTTGAGGATCATATCGGACCGTGGAAGTATCTTCGTCTCCAAGTTCTGGCACAGTTTCCAAACTGCTATGGGGTCCCGTCTCAACTTCAGTACCGCTTACCACCCCCAGACTGATGGTCAGACTGAAAGAGTGAATCAAGTTTGGAAGACATGCTTCGGGCATGTGTCATCTCTTTTGGCCAAGGTTGGGAAAAGTATCTCCTTTCGCGGAGTTCTCCTACAACAACAGCTATCAAGCTAGTCTGGGCATGGCTCCCTTCGAGGCTCTATATGGAAGAAAATGCCGCACTCCGCTGAATTGGTCTGAGACCGGAGAGAGAGCACTCTTTGGTCCGGATGTGATCAATGAAGCTGAGGAGAAGGTCAGAATCATGCGAGAGAATCTGAAAATTGCCCAGTCAAGGCAGAAGAGCTACTATGACAAGCACCATCAGGAGATTCACTATGAAATTGGTGATAAAGCTTATCTCCGTGTCTCTCCCCTTCGAGGCGTTCGCCGCTTCGGAATCAAAGGGAAATTGGCCCCTCGCTATGTTGGCCCTTTCACCGTTCTGGCCAAGCGAGGAGATCTTTCTTACAAGTTGGAGTTACCGTCAATCTTCCCAAATGTGCATGATGTGTTTCATGTATCCCAACTTCGCCGGTGCTTCAAGGATCCTATCCATGGGTCAATCATGAAGAGCTGGATCTCCAGGAAGATCTCACCTATCGCGAGCATCCTATCCGTGTCTTGGATGAAGCCGAAAGAAAGACTCGTAACAAGACCACCAAGTTTCTCAAAATTCAGTGGTCTCATCATTCCGAAGAAGAAGCTACTTGGGAACGAGAGTCTAGTCTTCGTGAGGAGTATCCCGACTTCTTTTCGCAACCTTAGAATCTCGGGACGAGATTCCTGTAAGGAGGGTAGAGTTGTAACAGCCCACTTTTGGTAATGCAATTTATGAGTAAAATTTTCACTTTTGCATTCCATGCATGCATCTTTGCCTCCATTTGCAATTGCTAAACAACACTAACTTGTTTTGGCAACATTGGGAAAACAAATTCTCAACTTGTTCCAACAAATCTCACAACAAAGATGACACTCAAGGTTTGCAAAACAAATTCCTTGTCTTCTCATATTTGTCGATAAAGCTCCAAAAGTTCCAAGGATAATTTTTGACAAACTATTTTGAATTGTAAAATGAAATAAAAAGAGTGTATCTCAAAATTTCCTGCGAGCTTTTCTATTTTATTTCCCTACCAAATGGTTTTCAAATAATCTGTAAAAATTAGGGGAACTTCAATTTGATATAAAGAGACTCCCCAAAAATTGGCATAATTTTTGGAGGTGTTTAAGTGGCCCAAATAATTCTTTTCCACCTGCTGTTCTATTAATCCAGTACCAAGAAGGACCTGTTTGTGATGGTTTAAAACTTCCAGGGACTAAACTGTAAAACCTTCATCTCCCTCGCGTTGTAGCGACCGAGCTGCTGCTCGGGCTGCACCATGTCGCCGTCCAGCGGCTCCCCCATGCAGCTCCGGGCCCCCCCTGCTCTACCTCCACCTGCAGGAAGAGGACCTCCACGAGGCCACGCTGCCCCACCCCCACACCTGCTCCTCGCCCCTGCCCCTTTTCCTCTTCTCCCGCGAGCCTCCATGGCCGCCGATCCTGCCGCGTTCGTCGCCGCCATTTGAGAGGACCCAAAGCAGATCGACGACCACCTCGAGCTCCGCCGTGGTCCGCTCCACCTCCACGCCCGAGGAATCGCGCGGGGAGGCACGGAATCGCCGCCGCCATCCCACTTCCTCCCTGCCCCCGACGCGGCTCCGCCGTCGAAATCCGCCGCCTCCGTTCCACCTCTGGCCACTCCGTCGCCGTGCACGAGTCCGTGGTGAGATTCTGGCCGTGCTGGTCCCTTCCCCTCTCTCGCCGTATCCACGCCGTAGCTCGCCGCGGTGGCCACCGTCGACCACCTTTCCGTCGTCGCCATCTCCTTTTCCTCGCACGCCCGGTCGAGAGGCCGGTTAAGCCGGCCTCGAGGCCGTTGCTCACGGGCCACTACCCGGCTGCTGGGCCGGCCCAAACCGGCCGAGAGGCCGGAGCCCTCTGGAGCCTGCCCGGTCTGCAAGCCGGCCCAACCGGGCTGTGGACCGGCCTGAACAGTAAAAACAGTTTTCATTTTCTTTCTTAAAATAAAACATTTGATAACTATTAAAATATTGCTTCAATTTCAGCAAATAAGATATCAAAATGATCAGCAACTCAAATGCTATCTAACCATGCAAATCTCACCTCATGATCACAAATATTTATTTGATGTTACTCCTAAATTGAATAAAAGAATTAAATTCATTTAATTCTTTAATTCACTAATTATTCATCGGTACTTGGAAAATTACAAATGAGGTACCAATTTGATCGGGAGAACAAACCCTATCCATTCATGCCATGTTCATGCATATTTGAGCCACTTCTTAGTAATGTAATAGATGTATGAGCAATGTGGTCATAAAGTGAAATATGGGGTTGCTTCCGAATAATTGCCCTAATTATTTGGCTCTCCATTTAATTTTGCTAGATGAACTAAATGATGCTACCTTGCATAAACTTGTCATGTCATCATGTGATTGTGCATTGCATGGTACACATGTGTGGTGATTGATTTGTTTTTCCGTGTGTGCTTCGTTAGATCAAGCAGACGGGGTTCCACCTCAATACCCCGCCGAGCAGTACTACCAGCACTCTGAACAAGGCAAGCGTAATCCCCCCTCTGAGCATATCTTATCCTATTTTCCGCAATTATTTTCTCCACTATAATATTGCATGCGGTTCTAAATGTCTTTTGCCTGGATTAGAGTATCCTACTAGTTGCATTAGAATCCTGTTGCCAATACCTGTTTTACCTTCCTATTACCATAGGTTTGTATTGTTGGCCATGAAATACTTACTATGCTATGCAAGTGCTTAGCCATGCCTAGTGAAATGCCTAGTTGTACTAGGGATGGTGAATGCTGGAAACAGGTGTTAACTTGTGACAGTGATGTTGATGGTGGAGAATTGTGGAGGTGGATAATAAAATGCTAAGAAGGTGGGGATGAGAGGCCACATGGAATGTGGTGGGTTGTCTCGTTCTTGCCGCCTAGGTGCGAGTTCTGTACCTCCTGAACCAAGACTGAGCGTGCAACCATGCGTGAGGCCTATGCAATTGCAGGAACCCTCATAGACTAAATAACTCGAGCGGGGCTAGCCAGGGTCCTCTAGTTTGGCTTTCCATTTGCGCGTGCGTGATGGTGTTGATTGAGATGAGGATGGTGGTGTTAGGAAAATAAGTGGCCATGGGGCGGGGTGTTGTGATCCTGGCAGCCCTACTGCCACTGATGATCCTGGAAAGTCCTTAACGAGGGAGAAGTCGACACCGCTCCCACCCAGCCGGCTTTCCACGGAAGAGAGCTAATGCGCAGGTAATGGGCCAGACGGTACGCGTGGCAAACATTTGTACACCCCTGCAGGGTTAAATCTTTTCGAAAAGCCGTGTCCACGGTTAAGGACGACTTGGGAATGGACGATGATCATAGAATAACTTGAACGGAATGACTAAAAACTGGGTACTAGAGGTACCACTTCAAGATTGTAAGGTGAGCTTCCTCGAGGGTGATTCGGGGAGGTGCCTTTGATAAACAGGTACAGTGGTTGATGATGGAAGGTGACGAAAGGAAGAGTACTTCTTACCTCTTTTGAAAATTTCTGAATAGTCGATGCCTTTGAGTTATGTTTTTCATAAATGAAATCAGCTTTATGCAAAAGAGCCATAAAACCTTGAAAACCAATCATCGAGCATATATTAGCTCTTAATCTTGCGAGTTCGTCGAACTCAACGTCTTTGCTTTTGTTTCAGAGGAGGACTTCACCGACCACGAAGGTGGGTTCTTTGTGGACGTCGACGAGTAGTCTGGGGTTCCCAGGTGGCAGCTTGGGACATCCCGGATCAGCTGGCGCTGTGATGTTTATCTGTAGGCCTCTTAGGCCATATGTTGGATCTTGTTGTTTAGAACAACCTATTTCGCTTCCGCTTGATGTAATGTTGGGTCTGTGACCTCTGGTTGTCATTTGCTATCTTTCTCTGTATAAGAGTTGAACTATATGTTTTGTGTCGTAGAGTCTGTGATGTGCCAGTTGTTCCACAAGTCTTGATCTTACTATTATGCTTTGATAGTTGTGCCTGTGTTAAGGCATCAATCGGGGTGTTGCGTTGTCTGGAGTGAGGTGTACCCAGCAACGCCTGCCAAAGGTTTTGGCCGGGGATTGGTAAACCCGTAACCTCCGGTTGTATCGCTTAACCGGTGACACACAGCATCACTGTATAGCAGTCGGGTCGGGGCGCCACAAGTTGGTATCAGAGCAGTACTGCCTGTAGGAAACCCTTCTACTGGTCGACGTTGAGTCTAGTGTTTGTGAAAATATTTTAACCTAAAAATGAGTTGTGAAAACCATCTTAGGATTCTTTTTACTCCTTATCTGGTTACACTCTACTCTCGGAGCAATCTTATCTCGATTTGAGTTAAAGGTTTTACTTCTCACCTGTTACTTCAAAATTAGGAGAAACGGGGTTGGGTTCGACCTTTAGTGTTATGTGTCACGTTGCTCCCGCTGCGTTGCAATCCCAAATCAACTCAGATATTTCTACCAAATCAACTCTTTTGATCTTTTCTTTGGGTTTTAACCCACGGACTTGAACATAAGGTCCCGGATTGTGTCAACTAGAGTGTGTTAAGTTGTGATTTCTTAACTCTCGCTAGTAGCACATGATGCTGACCTTTGACCCAAGTTCTATCTTGTCGTTTTCCTTCTCGCAAAGTATTATCGTCCCTAGTCTGTGTACTTGTGAAGACGCTAATGCTATTGTTCGACCATTCGGAGAAAGATAATAATGTGTCATTGTCGAATCTCCAGAATGGCTCGAGGAGGTCGTGGAGGCCGTGGTGGTCGCGGTAACCACAATGATGATGAGGAGGATCTGCCGCCACCACCCTCGATGGCTGAAGTCTTGATGGCCATTGAGGAGAACCGTGGGCGCAATGAGCGCTTGCTTGAGCAGTTGGTGCAGCAGAATGCACGGAGGAATGAGTGCAACACTCTCGCCGAGTTCCTGCGCTCGCAGCCACCCACTTTTGCTGATGCAAAGGAGCCACTGGAAGCTGATGATTGGCTTCGTGCCTTGGAGCGCAAGTTCTCCGCGCTGCATGTTCCATTGGCGGAGCAAGTCAACTTTGCCACCTACCTCTTGGTTGGTGCAGCTGGCTGTTGGTGGGAAAGCCATGTGGCTTTGTTTCCAGCCAACCATGTATTCACTTGGCCGGATTTTCGCACTGCCTTCCGTGCGGAGTACATTCCTCAGCCGATCATGGATTTGAAGAGGAGGGAGTTCCTGGATTTGCAACAGGGACGTATGGACGTCCGCACCTATGGTCGCGAGTTCAACCATCTCTCTCGTTACGCCCCGAGGGACGTGACAAATGATGCTGACAAGCAAGAGCTGTTCCGCAAGGGTCTGAATCCGCAGCTCCGCTATGAGCTACTGCCCTTCAGGTTCCAGACCTATCAGGAGCTGTTCAACCAGGCTTTCACTCTTGAGCAAGGAAGAAAGGAACTGGAAGCTTCCAAGAGGCCCGCATATGGGGACCACCAGAGTTCCTCGGGTTCTGAGAGTATGAAGCGCAGGGTCTTTGTTCCCTACAACGCCGTACCTCGTGCTCCCTTCATGCCGAGGGCAGCAGGATATAGGCTACCTCCTCCGCGCCCCACTACTTCGACACTTGGGATAGGCGGAAGTGGGTACCGTCCTATGCTACCTGCTCCACCTGGAGTCACTTGCTACACCTGTGGCCAGGCTGGTCACTACTCCAGGGAGTGCCCCCAGAAGGCACCTCTCGCGATAACTCTTGCACGAGCCCCTGCCACTCCAACTGGCAAGGCTGGGCCTATGGTGCGTGGTCGCCTGAACCACATATCTGCTGAAGAAGCCGAAGAGGATCCTGGCGTCCTTATGGGTGAGCTTCGAATCAACAACCATCTTGCTACCGTTTTGTTTGATTCTGGATCATCGCATTCTTTCATCTCTATTGCGTTTGCAAAAGAGCACCAAATACCGTTTGAGAAGATGAGCAGTCCCTTGATGATCTCTACCCCTGGCTCCAAATGGCAAACCGATGGCGTTACTCCTGAGGTCCAGATTATCATAGCATCCCTGTCCTTCCCTTTCCCGTTGATAGCCTTGAGGTCGAAGGGCCTTGATGCCATACTGGCACGAACACCACAGCCATGCAATACATACGATTCATGCTCGAAGGCACAGCCCGCGACTGGCTCAAGGCCCTACCTTCATCAAAGTACGACTCGTGGGATCACTTCCGTGAGGATTTCATCAAAAACTTTGAGCCTCTATGTGAGCGCTCAAAAACATTTGAGGAGCTCCGAGCTTGTGTTCAACGGTCAGATGAAACATTGAGGTCATACATCAGATGATGGACTGAGATACGTAACTCAGTCGGAGTAATTTCAGAAGATATGGCCATGGACGCATTCATAATGGGACTCGCCAGGCGAGACCTCAAAGAAGCACTTGGTCGCAAAAAGCCAACCTCTGTGGCTAACCTCTTGATGACTGCGACTGAGTGGGCAGACGGAGAAGACATGGCGTGCACCACACGTGGATCCTCACCCCACGATAATCACGAAAGCGGCAGTCGAAGCCGCAGAGACTCATACAGAGATGACCGAAGGCGCAACGTTCAAAACGTCACTACGACGACGACATACCCGAGTTCATGGCGGCTGGGTTCTCCACACCCCGCAACGACCAAGACAGAAGCGAACAACGATCAGAAGATCAACGGGACACTCGAGACGATCGACGGGACAGTCGAGATGATCGTCGAGATAGTCGAGACCATAGCCAACGCAGCAATAGCAAAAAGAGGAAGGACTGGCGCAAGTCAAGATCCGGGGCACAATCCGAGCGATCATTCGAAGAGAAGATGGATGCTGATTGCAGATTACACTTGTATAAAGGAGAGGACAGAAAACTACGCTCCAATCACTCGATGAGAAACTGCAGGGAATTCGAACAAATGGCGTCTGATTACATAAATCTCAGAAAGGCAACAGCCGCACACCCTCCACCCCAAGGGCAGATGTACATGATACAGAAAGGTCGCCCTTTCAACGGGGAGCAAAAACTTCGCACTCGACAAGTAAACATGGCAGTCATGTCACCTCCTGCTGTAACTGAATTCTTGAAGGGTTCTGAAACCGCAATAAGTTTCAGCAGAGAGGACCACCCTCCGTCGGTTGTTCGCCCAGGCCACTCTGCTCTCGTACTCGACGCTCAAATTGGAGGTTACGCCATGACCAAGGTATTCATGGATGGTGGCAGCGGCATAAACATAATCTTCGCAGATATGCTCCGCAAAATGAACAGGTTAGTCGAAAACCTGCCAAAATCCTCAAATACCTTCCACGGTATCGTCCCAGGCAAAGCAATAAGCCCAGAAGGCACCATACAACTCGACGTAACGTTTGGGGACAAAAACTACTTCAGGACAGAGTCGATTGAGTTCGAAGTGGTCGACTGGAAGTCACAATACCATGCTATACTTGGACGCCCGACGTTCGCTCGATTCATGGCGGTGCCACACTACGCATACCTCCAGCTAAAGATGCTTGGACCAAAAGTAGTAATCACACTCAAGGGAAATTTTCAAAAGTCTGACTCTTGCGATCGAGAATTCAGCAAAATCTCTGAGATGTTTGGCATGTAAGCAACGTTCGCTGATCTAGCGGTCTCCAACAACAGAACACTTATGCCAGAGTACAAAAAGATGGCAGTCGACAGAGCATTCAACGCCACCAATGACACAAGGTCGCATCAGGTGCACCGACTGACCCCACCAAGACAGTCAATGTCTCGTCGAGTCTGCCTATCGCATAGGAAAGCACGCTCGTCGAATTCCTCCGTGAGAACTGGGATATATTTGCGTGGTGTCCAGCCGACATGCCAGGTATTCCCAGGGAATTCGCCGAGCACTCTCTACAATTATTTCCATATGCAAAACCAGTCAAGCAAACAATGCACCGTATATCTGGCCCCAAAAGAACCGCAGTCGAAGCCGAGATCGATAGACTACTCACAGCAGGTTTCATCAGAAAAATCAAGAAGTCACAATGGGTGGCCAACCCCGTACTCGTGGAGAAAAAGAACACAGATATCCTTCGGATGTGTGTAGATTTCACGGCACTCAATAAGTGATGTCCAAAGGATCACTTTCCACTACCTCGAATCGACCAGATCGTCGACTCCACCGCAGGGTGCGCTCACCTGTCCTTCCTAGACGCTTACTCGGGTTACCATCAGATAAGGATGAAGGAAGAGGATGAAGAGAAAACGGCGTTCATAACCCCACTCGGGGTCTACTGCTACACCACATTGCCTTTCGGGCTCAAGAACGCAGGCGCAACCTACCAGCGCATGATGCAAGACTGCCTCAAAAAGCAAATAGGGCGAAACGTCCAGGTCTATGTAGATGACATCGTCATTACAACAAGGGAGGAAAGAACACTACTCGATGATTTGTGAGAGACGTTCGCAAACCTCAAAAGCGTCCACATCAAGCTCAACCCGAAGAAGTGCACGTTCAGCGTGCCAGCTGGACAACTCCTCGGGTATCTAGTCTCAGCTCGAGGAATCGAGGCAGACCCGGAGAAAATACAGGCCATCCTGACAATGCAAAGGCCTTCGAAGCTCCATGACGTGCAAAAGTTAGCTGGTCGAGTCGCAGCACTCAGTCGATTCATCAGCAAGCTAGGTGAAAAAGCACTCCCATTCTATCGACTGATGAAGAAAGCGGACAAATTCGAGTGGACGCCAGAAGCAGAAGCAGCCTTCACGGATCTCAAGCGAGTCCTCACAAGCCCTCCAATCCTCGTCGCACCAAGGGAACGCGAGTCACTATACCTATATGTCTCCGCAACTAACAGGGTGGTGAGCATCGTACTGGTAGTCGAGCGCAGGGAGGAGGGACACACCCAAAGCATACAACGTCCAGTCTACTACTTGAGTGAAGTCCTCTCTATATCAAAACAGCGGTACCCGCACTATCAAAAGCTGGCTTACGCCGTGTTCATATCTTCAAGGAAGTTGACGCATTACTTCTCCGAGCACCCGATCACTGTAATCAGCACCTCAGGGATCGGGGACATCCTGACAAACCCCAATGCAACTGGGCGAGTAGCAAAATGGCTCATCGAGCTAGCACCACGAGACATCAAGTATGATTACCCGAAGGCCATCAAAGCACAAGTCTTACCTGACTTCCACACCGAGTGGATTGAAGCTCAGCTACCAGGAGCACCAGATGTGTCCAACTCATGGACAATGTACTTTGACGGCTCGAAGAAAAATGAAGGCGCAGGCGCAGGCGTCATCCTCACATCTCCAAAAGGCGACAAGCTCCGCTACATCCTGCAAATGGGGTTCGAGTTCCCATCAAATAACGAAGCAGAATACGAGGCCCTGATCCATGGCATGAGGATGGCCAAATCCCTCGGGTGCACTCGACTGATGATCTATGGTGACTCGAATCTTGTGGTGCAACAAACAATGAAGGCCTGCGATGCAATCGCAGATAATATGATCGCCTACCGTGACCTGTACAACATCATGGAAGGCAGCTTCGAAGGCTGCGAGTTGCGACACATAGGACGGAGAGATCAATGAAGAGGCGGATAAGCTAGCCAACATTGGTGTCTTCTTCGAGCGTATCAAACACAGATCCATCAAGAAAAAGCGAGCACCTCCTACATCAGCCGCACCAGCCAAGAGCAAAACACCTAGCACAGAGGACCCGCCAGTCGAAGTACTCCTCATCGAGCCAGCATGGACTCAGCCTTTTCTCGCATACATACTCCGCGGCGAGGTACCCAAGGACATAACAGAGTCAAGACGCGTAACTCAACGATCTAAAGCATACACCGTCATCAACGGCGAACTATACAAACGCAGCGTATCAGGTATGTTCGAACGTTGCATAGCATTTGAAGATGGCCAAGCCATCCTTCGTGATATTCATGCAGGTACCTGCGGGCATCATGCTTGCAGTCGATCACTCGTAGCCAAAGCCTTTCACGCAGGCTTCTACAGGCCCACAACACTCAAAGACGCGGAGGACATAGTCAAAAGGTGCATCGGCTGTCGAAAGTTCGCCGCAAAGCCGCACGCACCCGCATCGGCGTTGAAGACAATACCATTGGCCTGGCCCTTCGCCCAGTGGGGGCTCGATATGGTTGGGCCACTCAAAAAATCCTCCCATGGAGGGCATACTCACCTTCTGGTGGCAGTCGACAAGTTCACCAAGTGGATCGAAGCAGTTCCTATCACAAGTTCGACTGCCACTACACAGTCAATTTCATAAAATATCATATACCACTTCGGTGTGCCAAGCAGCATCATCACTGATAACGGCACAAACTTTACAGCTGAAGAGTTTCGATCCTTCTGCAAAGAGCAGGACATTACGCTCAACTATGCATCCGTGGCACACCCGCAATCCAATGGCCAAGTCGAAAAGGCAATGGACTTGTGACGAGTGGAATCAAGAAACGCCTACTGATGCCACTCAAAAGGGCTGCGGGTGCTTGGGTCGAGGAACTCCCATCGGTGCTCTGGAGCCTGCGCACAACACCCAACGCCTCAACATAATTTACCCCATTCTTCATGGTCTACGGAGCAGAGGCAATCCTGCCATCAGACATAAGTTCAATGCACCAAGAGTCGAAGCATACAATGAAGACGATGCAGATGAAGCACTCGAAGATGCAGTCGACCTACTCGAAGAAGCACGCAACACGGCGCTAGCACGCACAGCTGTCTACCAGCAAGACCTCCGCAACTATCACATCCGTCGACTATGTACCAGATCCTTCGAGGTTGGCGACTTGGTGCTTCGACTGAAGCAAAAGAAGGTGCATAAACTTGCTTCTCCATGGGAAGAACCCTTCATCATCACCGAGGTCATTGGTGGTGGAGCATACAGACTGAAGCACGCAAAGACAGGCGAACTCTCGCACAATCCTTGGAACGTTGCGCAGCTGCGCCGTTTCTATGCTTAGATCGCTCTGTCGCACAATGTAATAGCACATATGTCGGATGGCTGCAGGTTTCAGACGCGCTCTTTTCCTTACCAGGGTACCTAAGGGGACTGGAAGGTTTTTAATGAGGCGGCCTGCAGCCTAATATTCAAAAATGGAATATAGTCAATGATTCCTCATACTTCTCGTGTTTACTACTCGCATAAATTATTCGCACAACCTTAGTCTCACTCGATACACTCGGGGGCTGTGCTACTCCAAAACGTGAGCTCTCGCTCCTTCAAACATAACACCCAGCCGCACTCGAAGACTCGGGGCTGGGTCGCCAAAAAGATACAGAAACAAAAAAGTTGCTCAATAACATGATTTGACGCTTCAAACATCGCAAAAATTCACAGCCTCACTCGATACACTCGGGGTTGTAGAATCCATGTTCTATACTCATAAAACCCCACTCGATACACTCGGGGGCTGCATACATACAAGTAAACAAATATGTACTAAGTACAAGTGGCAAAATTTACACTCGGGGGCTGTTCCCTATACATAAATACCCTAATCTTCGGGTTCATCCTTGACTGGGAGAACGGGGCCCATAAGTTGAGCGTTATAACACTCAACCAACACCCTTGCGTGTTCGACTGTATCGTCCAGATGCGATTGGGACAAGGATGATCCAGGCACGGGTGGACGTAGCTGTAAATTTGGACGCTGACTTCGGAGGTACGCCATCATTGTGTTGGCCCCATCCACAAGCTTCTAGGTGATAAAGCCTCGGATAGCCCCGACACTTTGGAAAAGCCCGAGCAACGCATGGATGCCTTGCGGTTGCGGCCCTGTTGGAAAAAGAACTTCGTTGATGCGACTGAAGGCCGACCTGCATAACTCAAGCAGCATAGTGCTCCGCCACACTCGATCCTGCAGAGTCGCGAGTATGCGTGCTCGGTACCTATCCAAGCGAAAGTGCTGACGACCAGTCGTGGGTTCGTCAGTCGCGTTGTCCAACTGCTCCTCTACGCGAGCCTGCTCTGCCTGGAAGTCTGGAACAAAACCTGCAAACAACACAAGTTGGGTGAGCAAAAAGGACAGTACGACTTCTTGAAATAAAAGCAGTTATGCTTACACTCGAGTTGTCTGTTCACAATCTCCATTTCACCAAGAACATACTCCTCTTGCTGAGTGGGTAGAGCAGGCGTAGCCCTCATCCTATCCAACTCATTGCGGGTACTCTCTAGCTCTTACTCAAGTTTTGCAACTCGAGCCTTCATATAACGCATTACTGCGGCATCGTTAGCCACCTGAGCTCAGGATCGAGTTGGTGCACGATGCCGTGCCGAGCTGGATGATGTGGCGGCTGGCTTTTTCTGTTCCAAACATCATAAAAGTTTCATGAGAAACTCATCACAAAGATTAGGCAAGTAATAATACGCAGCCTTACAAGCAGGATCATAACGATGAACTTAAAATCATACAGAGGTAGCAAAAGCACATGCATACTCGCATGGTCATAAGTTTAATTACAAAGCATCAAAGGCACGGCTGTCCTACTTCTCAGACATTGACTCTGACCTAGCCCTACTTGGACGAGCGGCGACCTCGGCTGCCCGGCGCTCTATGGTTGTCATAAAAATTTCAGCCAGCTTTGCAGCTGGCTCGTTCACATGCTTTAGGGACACCTCCTTCCCGCCCGGCTTGCGAGGGAACTCAGACAGAGCGGCTTCGAAGTCACCCTTTATCCCATGACCTAAAAGGAATTTGAGGGTGGACTCTGAGCCGCGTATCGTCAAGGTGCGAGCAAAGTTCGTCATAGTCGAGGTTCCCGGGCCAAGGATGTCGGCGAAGCCATCCACAGTCGAAGGAGGTTGGCTAGACGGGAACACGTCCTTGAACACGGCGCCAAGCGTGCTCGTGGACTTGGCGAGTGCGTCCTTGGCTTGGGTGGACACGACATCCAGGTCGCCGATAGCGCGGTCAAGGGACAAATCGCCACTCGGCTGGTCCACAGGTGCCGGTGCCGGTGCGCCGACAGCTCCTTCGAAAAAGTAGATAGAACAGAAAATTTTACATAATATTCATTGGCAAAAGGAGTAGACAAAAGGTGGCAAATTCGACTCACCGCCTACGCCTCGGGTGAGGCTCGCCAGGCGTTCATCATAATTTTTCTCGTGCAGGGCAGCGGAGTCCTTGGCATCATCCAACGCCTTCTTCGACTCATCGAGCTGCTTGGCGAGGGCATCCTCTAGATCTTTCACCCGGGACTCAGCCGATGCCTTGTCGCCTGAGATAGATGGCTAGATCTAATTCACAATTGACAAAGCAAAGACAGATCAAAAATACCTTCACCTCCAGAAGCCAAAAACGCTTACGGCTAAGTTGCTCCATGGCAGCGCGCATATCGTCCCTCTCTTGTTCAACCTGGACAAATGCCTTGCCTACTTCCACCAGGTTGGGGTAGAAAGGCTGCATGCACATGGAACCAACATAAGCTATACGCAAACAGTCCAAATTTGAGGACTCGACAGATCAACACTTACGTGTTCAACCCAAGGTGCATGCTTGGCAGCAGAAGTCCCAACTTGCGGAGTAGGCACACTCGCAATCTTGGTGGCCTCAATTGTAGTGGCGTGCTTGCTATTTTCACAACCTCAGCCGCAACGGGAGAAGCTTCAGGCTGGGGAGTCGGAGCTCTCTCGGTTGGGGGAGTTGGAGGTCGCACAGTCTCAGCACTGCAGGCAATAGAGGAAGTACAACATCAGCAAGACAATCAACATGCAGAAACTTAAGGTACAAAATTGTTCAGACACATACCTGTGCTCTTAATCCTCCTCACTGTCGAGGTCGTCAAACATTGGGCCTCCAAACTGAAGCTCCTCACCCGACTTGGGAGGAGGAGCCGAACTCAAAGGACTCACGTCCAAAGGAGCAGATGTGGTCTTAGGAGACGCACCCGAGTCTCCATCATCCCTCAGCTCCTCCTCCTTTGCGGGTGAGCTCATAGAGGAAGACACAATTTGGGCCGCCCGACGGCGCTTGCGAGTAGGAACCTCGCCCACGTCATCCGTCGTGGCACGCTCCTTGTCCTGTGCTTCTCCAGCCCCTTCCTCTTCGACCTCTTCTGTCGGGGATGTGGTAGCCGAAGGTAGAGGCGATTCATCTCCTCCCTTTGCTTCTACTGTCACCTCTGTTTCATGGGTTGGACCATTTTCGGGAAGAGGAGTAAGGGTTGAGGCAGTCGAGTGGCCCTACATACAACATATAGTAGTTGAAAGTCACAAAGATGCATAACAAAATAATAAAAGGAGATCCTACACTCGATGGGTTCACTAACCTCTGGCAAAGGCTTTTTAGCTGTATAAGGATCGACGGGGCAGTCGACATTGCAGGGCTCGCGGGACTTCGTGCTGGTGATGAACCGCACGTGCGACACCAGCTCGCTCTTCGACAACTCCTCCTTGCTCATTCGGGTGGCGTCGAGCGCACCTTCATACTCCCACATTGGGTGGGCGCGAGCGCGGGCATACCCGCATCTTCACGAAGGTGGCAATCAAATGCACACTCGTGATGCTGTTCAGCAGCCCTCCAATCGTCTCCAGCAGAGGCGCTGCTTCCGCCACTTCTTCAGTCGAAAGCTCATGGTCCCAGGCCTTCGTCCTAGCAGCTATTCCAGCAGTCGAGAATGCTGGGACTGCTTCTTGGTCGACGAGCACGTAAAACCACCTTTTCCTCCACCCTTGTGCTGAGTCGACTGGCTTCAGGGCAAAGTATCGGGTGTCGCTGCGCACTTGGATCTGCAGGCCTCCGACTGGATAGGTTCGGCCGCCTCGGTTGTTGGGCTGAACCATGAAGATGGACTTCCAGAGTGTCCAGCTGGGAGCAACTCCCAGGAAGCACTCGCAAAAAACCATAAAACAGGCTATGTGCATAATGCCGTTCGGGGTGAGATCATGGATCTGCACCCCATAGGCGTACATCAAACCATGAACGAAATCGTGGAGGGGAAAGGAGAGACCCCTAGGCAAAAACTCCGTAAAACATACACGCTCGTTGGCGCGAGGCACGGGGAGTACCTCTTTCGATTGCGCGCGGATGGTGAGCTGGTCCGCCGGCGGCAGCAATCCATCCTCGCGGAACTTCTCGAGGTGGGCTGCCTTGATTGTTGACTTCGCCCAGTCACCGTCACTCTTCTTGTGGTCGGCGGTGGCCGCAGATGCGCCAGCCGTAGCTTTCTTCCCCTTCGCGGCGGCCGCGTCGGTCGTGGACGCGGTGGTGGCGGAGGCTTTCATCTTTGGCGCCATGGCGGTGGTGGCTAAGGAGAGCAGCACAAGCTCGGGCGCGAGAACAATGGAGAAGGAGCGCGAGGAAGAAGATGGAACAGGGGGTGGCGCGCAGGGCAAATGGCTAGTAAAAAGTAATGCTAGCGCTGTTTCCCCTATTTACCTCGAAACAAAGGCAATCACAGCCATTCAGATCTTAACCGTGCGCTATGCACCGTACACGTGGCACACGCGGAGGGCAACCGTCGCCGGCCACTCCGCCCACTACGCACGCAAAAAGAGGAGCCATAATCACCTCTCCGGAAAAAGTGGGCCCGAGTGGTCAAATCAAGTCCAAACTGCACCATTGTTCGGTCAGCTCTGCACAAATGGGCCCACCTATGTGTTACGTCCCATCCATCACAGCATAATGCATGCCACGCGTGTCAGGCAGCGCAGTCGCCAAAGAACGTCATCCCTGACGTCATCTCAAACGCATATTGGTCACTCGACTGCTCTTTTTGGTTTGGATGTGCAATAGCAATATCGATAAAATTCGTCACTCGACTGTTCTTTCGACTGACGCATATTACTCCCATCGGGAGCATATCAAAATTTCTTCAACTGAAGATGCTAAAGTGATTTTGAGATTATCCTCCATTACAAGCAATACAACATAATCTCGGGGCTACTCCCATCGGGAGCACTGTCGTGCACCCGATAGATTTACAACACAAAATTTCTTCGACTAACATATCAAATGATAATGGATTTGAGATTATCCTCCATTGCAAAGCAATAAAGCACAATCTCGGGGGCTACTCCCATCGGGAGCGCTGTCGCGCACCCGATAGAATAACGTCAAAAAGTCAGTCGACAAAAGAATTGACTCAGCTCAAAAAAAAATCATACTCGAAATATTCCCGAGTTGCGTCCATCGCAAATACCTCGGATGCTGCATGCATAGTGCAATGGTAAGACCCGCCGAACTTTCGAGCTGGGCTAAGGACCGTTCCAGCAACGTCAATCCTTATGCTTTCCGTGTCAGCAGACATGATGAAAAATCTCGACGGACGCGTTGGGTAAAATTCAAAGTTATACTGCAGATCGACTCAGTAAGACCTCAAGCGGCCTAGTCGAATCTGACCAGTTTGTTCCAGATTCGAGTCCGAGGACTTGAGTTTGATTGAAAGCTAGTAAGGTTTTGTCCAAATATGTAGTTAACCAGTCCCGATCCGTCGAGTGTACTGGGCCTACTAAGCTATTATCCCTGATTTTCATAAGCAAAAGACACAGTCGATGAAATACTCGACATAGCCAACATGTGCTATTCATACAGGAATTCCAATTATACAGAAATACAAAGCATATGACGTGCACTTGCGAAAGAGTCCATGCCCGATTCTTCGAGTCAGACAAGTACTCAGGGGCTACTGACATGGATATACATCTCGGGTACCCTACCGTGAGGGTACCTGGTGCATGTGACGACTGAGGCCCAATATCAAAGAGTCTATTCGAAACCCAAAGACAAGAGGCCCAAGAAGATGGAGTACCCTCCAAGATTAGGCATAGGCATAGTCGGTTTAGAACTTTCCATATGTGTAAACTAGGTCGGTTAAGAACTCCCGAGACCCAGCCTATTTAAAAGCTGGGAGGGGCGCCGATCTAGGACCAAGCCATACTCGAACCACCAAAGCTCTAGCGAGATCGTCCTCTCGCCGGAGCCTCCCGGTAAACCTCATAATCTCCACGATCAATAACAGACAAGCAGGAAGTAGGGTCTTTACCTCCACCCGAGGGGCTGAACCTGGGTAAATCTTTGCCTCTGCTTGTCAGCCGACGAAACTACCAACACTACCACGTTCTCTCCCCATAATCTCAACCCTAGGTCCTTAACCATGGGATTTGGTGAGGATACCCCTCGTCACACGGGGAAGCCTTGTGGCAGCCCAGTATCGGTCAAGAATTTGTGTGAAACTAGGTCGCAGCAAACTTGTAGTTCAAGGCATAGTCCACTATCCAAGTTGTGATCTAGTGTAGCATCATTTTTTAAGTGAAAGTTCAACTTAACAGTATCCAGTAAACACCGGTATATAAAACAATGTTTTGGAACTCAATGATGAGATGTGCCAATGATACTTTGTGGGGGATTGTTGGAATTTGTTGGCCTTGTACATAGGCCACATCCTAAAGCCCAACTAAATTCTGAAATTCCCATTTGGCTCATTCATGGTTGGGTGTGTGTGTGACTAAAGCTTAGTCCCACATTGCTAGTTGGAGAAGACAAACATCACCTTATAAGGTGGAGTGTTGAGACACTTGGTGTGCTTGAGTGAACAGAAGGCTCTCTTCCGCGCACTCCTCCTCCTCCTCCGCCGCCGCTCGCTCGTCTCATCACGTCACGTCTCGTCACGACACGCCGCGGGTTGCAGGAATCTCGCCGAGCCGAGCTTATTATTTTTGCAGTCCGGGAAAAATTTATTGAGTCATTGATTAATAATTAACGGACGCGTTAATTGTTTTGCCGTTTCCGATTCTTTTGGATCGTGGAGACGTTACCGACTCGATCGTGGGCTGCGCCCACGTCCTACCCGACCCGCGCTATATAAGCAGAGGAAAACAATAGCCGCCAGAACACACGCACCACATGGTCGCTCGCCGTTCTAGTTCCAGAACCTTGCGCCGCCGTCTCCAAGTCTTCTCCATCCCGTCTTCCGGCGTGCACCGGTTGAAGGGACAGTAGGCCTCCGAAACCGCCTCTTGTGATCCTGTACGGGAAAGGGGCGATCAGATTTTTGGGGAGCGCACTCGCGTGACTACTGGCTTCGAGTTCTTCCCCAACGACGATTTCTTCCCCGACATCGGCAGCCTCTTCATCGACGACATGGGTGACACTTCCGCTTCTGCTTCCGCTGCTACCACACTGTATGATCTCCTGATCTTCCTGTTTGAGTTACTACTACAATTTCTGTTAGTAGTATATGTTGTAGATTTTTTCTGTTTATCTACGGTATTGGTAGATCGTATCTGTTTATCTGTTGTATTGGTAGATCGCATGATTAGTTTAATTCTTATTATTCTAGTCATGTTTTGTTTACTGTTTTCACGAATTAAATCATATGTTAAATTGCTTATATATTCAACATGTGCGTATGTTAATAGGGGTGAGTGTATGAGCGTGTATGTGAGCGTGTGCATTCCTACCATGTTTCGCAAAAAAAAAAAGCGGCATAGAAACGACAGTCATGCACTTGTCGGCCCACCAGCTGATGGAACCAAATCACCAATCCTGGGCCATAAGTGGCTACTCACAGTCCTCCTCGACTTGTGTTGCTGGACGCCAACTAGCTCCTAAATCCCTCGACCAAAAACCCAGCTCCAGCGACGCCGGCTGAATCCTACTCGTGATGAGCCTTCCGCCTCCGCCGCAGCTCAACCCCGGTTCGACGCCGGAGCTTGTCGATGATGCCATGCGCAAGATCTTCCTACGCGTCCCGGCGGACGACCCCAAGAGCCTCGTCCGCGCCGTCGCCGTCTGCACGAGCTGGAGCCGCATCCTCTCCGACGACGTCTTCACCCGCCAGTACCGCGCGTTCCATGGGGCGCCGCCCATGCTGGGCTTCCTCCACAACACGCGCCATGAGTTGAGGTCGTCGTGGCAAAACGGAAGAAAAAAGTACCTGGTCTCCAACTTCGTCTCCACCACCTCCTGGCCATAGTAGCCGGAAACGGGGTCCATGCCGCGTTCCACGACCCGGGGTCGATCGACCCAGAAACGGGGTCCGGGTCGAAAGCGAGTCGACGAGGGTCGAGGCCGGGTCACGATCCCGTTCGATGGCTGCTGACTCCTAATGACTACCAAAGATTACATGGAGGAGGAGGTCATACCAGGCATACCGCCGCAGTCCGTCCGAGTGCCGTGTGTCCGTCTCCGTCCCGCGCGCAGTGTGTGGGCGTGGGGCGTCCGTCAAAGCCTCACGTCGCCGTTCGCTGCGGCCTGCCTTCTCTGTTCTTCAGTCGCCGCCGTTGCCTAGGGGAGGTCGTAGAAGCCACTACTAGACTAGATCCCTGGAACAAACGGAAGATTTGGGGATGAACAGACGAAGGATTTGGGGATGGCTTCGTGGAAGGGAAGAAGATATTTTTTTTGAAAGGTTGAAGGGAAGAAGATGAGATGCGTCTCAACTGGCATGGTAGTGGGCTGACAGTTGTGGGCTGACGTTGGCCCACATGCTGACCTAAGCAAACCAATGTCATGATATTTCTGAAAAAACTGTCAGGACCCCATAATTTATGGAAAAGTCTCAGATTTTTTTTATAAATACCACAATTCATTTTATCGAACCAGGGTCATCGACCCAAAATTAAGTGGATCCCGACCCACGTCCCAAATTGGCGTCCCAGAGATGTATACCCCGCCTCGAACCTCATTCCCCGGAGTGGCGACCCGCGACCCTCGACCCAGATGACCCCGATTTCTGGCAACTATGCTCCTGGCGCCCGCCGGCATGCCATGAGCGCCGCGACTGGGACGCTCTCGACTACCGGCACGGCCTCGTCCTCTTCCACACCCCTGAAAGGAGAGAGGACAGAGGACTTCGTTATCTACGACTCGTCACCTACGACCGGTGGAGGATCAAAGCCAGCCGTGAGTACTCCGAAATCATCTCGCCTTGCCAGGATGACGAGGGCATAGCGTGGAACGCTGCGGTGCTCTGTGCCAAGCACCGATGTGACCACCTCTACTGCCATGGCGGCCCTTTCCTCGTGGTCCTAGTGGGTTGCAACAAGAATATGACCATTGCATCCGCCTACTCATCCGAGACAAATAAGTGGAGCGACATAATCTCCATTGGGGAACCGCATGCCATCCAGAAGTCGGGGCACGTTGCTGTTGTGGGAGATAAGATTTATTTCCAATGTGAATTTGGCGAAAGTATCGTGGAGTACAACATCGGCGAGCAAACATTATCAGTGTTTGATCCGCCATATGAAGACGAGGAAAAAGACCTGCCGTATGCTCTCCTCGTGGGGGTGGAGGATGGCATGCTTCTGTTTGCGAATGTTGAGAAGCGTCAGCCTAGACTCTACCTATGGTCAATGGAGGCTGATCCCAACGGAGCAGGGGAATGGGCGCAACGTTGGGTAATCGAGGTAAAACCAGTGCTCCCTCCTCGTGCACTCATTGGCATGGCAGTAGTTGGTTTCGCGGAATGTGTTGGTGTCATCTTCCTGCGCACAGAGGCTGGGTTGTACACAATTGACCTCAGTTCAGGCCTACCAAAGAAGGTACATAGAAGGAAATATGTCGAAAAAGTCATGCCCTACATGAGCTCTACACTAAAGGTACCATCTACCCTCAATACTGTTTTTGTAATATGCACATGAAGCATGCACACTAAACACGCCATTGACTACGTTGATAAGCATGTAGAGTTTTTCTTTCATTTCTCTGCTTAACTTAGTAAGAGCTTTGCTGATCGGGCCCTACCATTGTCAAGAGTAGTTTGCAAAGCAGTTAATGTTATAAACGATAGCAAAGAAACGACGAAGAGCGGAACGATCAAACCAAAGGGGACACGAGATTTTAACGTGGAAAACCTCTCCAAACAAAGGAGAGGAAAAACCACGGGCGCTAGCCAGCAACACTTCACTATATCGGGGTGAGGTTACAAACGCCGGGGATTTACACAATGCGACTTATCCCAACCGGCGGCTTACAAGAAGAATATATGGTGACATAAAACCCTAGGTCGGCTGCAGTCCGACCCGGAAACGATCCGGCCTTCATCAGTATAGAATTTGGATCATCATAAAACAACAGTTAAGTGTTCACAGCTTTTGTGTGAGCCAAGAGTGCCGGGAACCCGAACTTCCTTCTGGCGTTTTGGGTATAATAAGAATAACCTAGCCCCTTGCATGTTACTAAACACTTACCCAAGGGAAAGAGATGATTTCTTTGCTGTCTGTCTCCAATACTGTAGTAGTTCCAGATCGAATCATGTTGTCATGTGGATGCTTCTTGTTATTGCTTAGTTGATTTGGACACCTACAATTGAAATTATTTGGAGTGCAATCTGTGCTCTTCTTTTACTCATCAGATCATCTTATGAAGCCGTGTCTTATTACTATGCAGCATGGGGGCGGTTGCCGAGCTCGGATTAAGCTTCACGCGCAGGTGCTAGTGCAACAATAATATAATCAAATGGCATCAAGATGAAGGATCCGATTACTTTTGCTGCCCAGTAGAATGTGGAGTGAATTTCTATGTGGCTGAGAGACAGAGCATTATGAGCACCAAACATGCCTTTTTTGGCGTGTGCCTGACCCTACTCCTAACTTGTTTTTTTAATGCGCCGTGGTCTGAAATTTAAAATTTGTTCAGATTGAGATGTTTCCAAATTATGAACATGTTGCTAAACGGTGGGTCAACCATAACAATATTACTGATGTTGATATGCTTTTTACAGTTGTTTCATGGAACTCAAACTGTCTTTCGGGAGAAATTCTTCAGGTGGCCGTTTGATGGTTTTCTGGCACGAATTGGTGCAAATATCGGCTTGCTGATATGGTGGATGCTCTTGTCTAAAACCTACACTTTTATGGTGTTTACCATGTACAATGTTCCTAGTCACAATTGGCATGTGTTTCTGTCCCGACCAAGTTTATATCCCCACCAAGTTTCATGTGTTTCTATGGCTCCAATAGGCATGTTGAGCTCGAGTGTGTTTATAACTTGTCATTTGAATGCCCTGTGAGTCTGTGACCAAGCTGCAGTGCCTGAACTTTCTGAGTATATTCAGACTGAGGCGGGAGCAGATTGAATATGTTGCTGAACGCTGGCTAAGCAATATCAAGAATTCTACTGTTGACAATACCGTACTGATATTGGAATGCAGGTAGTGTACCTGGACTGAAGGCAGTTCTGAATGAAACTGAAGCTGAAGATGGAGAAAATGCGACTTGGATGGTACAGTACTTGACTTGAGAGGGGTCGAGCGCCTGAATGCTTTTTATGCAGATTTTGTTCACCGCTGCTATGCAGAGGGTTGGAAGTGGAACACGTTGCTAAAAATTTGCTTGTAATTTCCATCTCTGAATCACTTCGACTGTAATTCTTATGGTTCTGTTTCGTTCCAAGCTAATCGCATCAGGAAAGAATCCTCTGCTGCCATGTGTAAATAAATTGTGTTATTAGTGTTTCCTTTCGTAGCTACCGATTCTTTACTCGTCGCCGACGAGCGCTAGATCTCAGTTACCGAACAATACAAATAGAATCATCTTTTCTAGAAAAAGAAATAAAATTATAAACCGTGTGGAATATCTCAAAAGAAGAAAAAAATCGTGCGGCATAGACTTGACGCCAACTCGCCCCCAAATCCCTCGACCAAAAACCCCAGAGCCCCAACGACGACGGCCGAATCCTACCCGCGATCGCCATGAGCCTGCCGCCTCCGCCGCAGCTCAACCCCGGATCGCCGCGGGAGCTGGCCGACGACGCCATGCGCGCAATATTCCTGCGCGTCCCGGCCGACGACCCCAAGAGCCTCGTCCGCGCCGCCGCCGTCTGCACGAGCTGGCAAAGCATCCTCTCTGACGTCACCTTCACCCGCCAATACCGCGCGTTCCACGGGGCGCCGCCCATGCTCGGCTTCCTCCACAACACGCGAAACAAAGAGTACTTGGTCTCCAACTTCGTCTCCACCGCTTCCTTCCCCCGGCCGGCCTGTCACCCGCGCCGCCACTGGTACGTTCTCGACTCCCGGCACGGACTCGTCCTCTTCCAAACCCCTAAAAGGGGAGAGGACTTCGTTATCCGCGACCTCGTCACGTAAGACGGGTGGAGGATCAAGGCTAGCTGTGAGTGCTCCGAGATCATCACGCCTAGCCAGGCTGACAAGGGCATAGCGTGGAACGCTGCGGTGCTCTGTGGCAAGCACCGATGTGACCACCTCTACTGCCATGGCGCCCTTTCCTCGTAGTCCTCGTGGGCTGTAACAAGAAGATGACCTTCGCCTTCGTCTACTCATCCGGGACTCAAAATTGGAGCCACATGATCTCCATTGAGAAACCGCATGCCATCCAAAAGTCGGGGCACATTGCTGTTGTGGGAGATAAGGTCTATTTCCAATGTCAACGTGGCGAAACTATTGTGGAGTACAACATCGGCGAGCAAAAATTATCAGTGTTTGATCCGCCATATGAAAACGAGGAGGATGACCTGCCGTATGCTCTCCTCGTGGGAGTGGAGAACGGCATGCTTCTGTTTGCGAATGTTGAGGTGCCTCAGCCTAGACTCTACCTATGGTTAATAGAGGCTAGCCCCAACGGACCAAAGGAATGGGCGCGACGTTGGTTCATCGAGTTCGAACCAGTGCTCCCTTTTCATGCCCTCTATGGCATGGAAGTAGTTGGTTTTGCGGAAAGTGTTGGTGTCATCTTCCTGAGTTCAGAGGATGGGTTGTACACAATTGAGCTCCATTCAGGCTTAACAAAGAAGGTACACAAAGAGAAATATGTCGAAAAAGTCATGCCCTACACGAGCTTCTACACCAGAGGTACCATCTACCCTCGTACTGTTTTTAAATATGCACATGAAGCATGTATACTAAACACGCCATTGACTACCTTTGACTACGTTGATAGTATGTAGAGTTTTTCTTTTCATTTCTCAGCTTGACTAGATAGAGATTTGTATGTATAGTTCCCAGTAGTTGTGTGTTGCTGTATGTTTTACTGCCTGCTCTAGTATACATGTGCTTTCTTAATCAGGCCTCATGCATAGGTAGGTTAACCTAGTAAGAGCTTTGCTGATCAAGCCCTAGTTAAGTGATCAGAGCTTTGGTGTGAGCAAAGAGGTGTCGGGCATACACAAACTCTTTGTGGTGTTAAGTGATCAGAACTTCTTTTAGGCTTATGAGTTGGCTTATAGGTCCCAAACCGTAGAAACGGAAAAGAAGTCTCTGGCTTCCACGTAGCTTATTCCCATCGAGAAGTAGACTCGTTGTGTATTTGCAGAATCCAGTTCCGAGCAGTTTACCGAGCTTCTCCCCAGCTTGCGAAATGTTTCGCGGAAACAGATATGTCGTTCAAATAATTTACGGTGTGTTTCTTTCCCCTCTCTCTCTCTCCTCTCCACCGGTCAACGAAACGAGGACAGACAGAAAAAAAGTAACCCCCATCCCCGCCTGCCCGCCTGGAACCTCCGCCCGACCATCCCCGCCACCGCTGCTCGCCCACCCCTGCCACCGTCAGATCTCGGCGGTATGCAGCCGGATCTCGCTGCTCCGGCCCGAATCCCCGAAGCTCACCGTCGGCCGACACCACGAGCCAAGATACCGTAGCAGCGTCGCCGGAGCAGCTCACTGGAGACCGACGGAAGCGCTCTAGCACCCGTAGTTCATCAAGTCACTCTATTCAGTAATTACCTTGATATTGTACTACCTGATAGGTGTAGTGGAGTCAGTGACTTTGAGTAACAATATCTTGCATTGTCCCTGAATTAGTTTATGATTGTGCATACTGATAATCAAGCAATAAAAATGTGTTAGGTTTTATATCACATATTTGTCATGCTTGTGCATGCGGATCATTAATTATTTTGTGCCATATGTACTGAATTATGCATGTGGATCAAAAATGTCTTAGAAGCTCAAAAGAAGTCTCTAGGCAGTTTCTAGTAGCTTCTACCCATCACAGTTTCTCCCCACCAAAATTCATAAGCAAACATATGCATAAGCAGACGCCCAAAAGAAGTGTCCCATAGTAGTAGTTCCAGATTGAATCATGTTGTCACGTGGATGCTTTTTGTTTTTAGTTAGTTGATTTGGACAGCTACAGTTGAAATTATTTCAAGGGCAAAGTGTGCTCCTTTTGTACTAATCACATCATCTTCTGAAGCCTTGTCTTGTTACTGTGCAGCATGGGGGCGGTTGCCGACCTCGGAGTAAGCTTCACGCGCAGGTGTTAGTGCTACAATGATGTAATCAAATGGTGTCAAGACGATGGATCCGATTACTTTTCCTGCCCAGGTAGAATGTGAAATGAACTTCGGTGTCTTATGTGATTGTGTTGGACAGATTTGTTTGGGTGGATGTGGATTTTCTGCTTGTGCTTGTGCTTGTGCCAGTACTTGAGTTCGTTCATCTGAGCTGTGTGCAACTCGAACTAAACTGCCATGAGACATATAAATGACAAGTTCATGGTTTTGTTGCATGAATTGGTACAAATTACTTGTTCTGTATCTTATGCCGATAGAGGATAATGCAGTTTTGTATTGTTTACAGTGTACAATCTCTCTATGCAGCAACAATTTTTTAGGGTGGTTTGATAGGTTTACAGTAGACTTACTTCTCAGTAGGCACAATGTGGCTCGGAGACAGAGTAGATGACCATAAGTTCTTCTGCAAAGGTTTATATAGATAGAGTATGATATGAATCGGGGCATTCTGGTGAGTTATGTAGTGGTGCTTCTGCTTTTAAGGTGTTCTTAGAAGATACCATCAGGACCGACTTAAAAAAGCAGTAGTAGAAGGGAACCCACCCACCTCCGCTCCCGTGCCGCTCGTGGGCGGCACCGGGGCGTCCCCACCTCCGACCGCGCGCCCCCCCCCCCCCCCCCCCTCCAGCGCCCTCCCCTCTGCCGCTGCCGCAGGCAGTCGCCGCGGTGGCGGCAGCCCCCTGCCCCAAAGGTGGTGGGGGTTTCTCTCCTGCGCTCCGAGCTCGCGCACCCATCAATGGCGGCGGCGCTCCCCGCTGGTGTGCCGGCTGCGGCGTCGCTCGGCGGTGCTGCTCTTTGGCCACGTTCCTCCCCCTGTCCTCGCTCCTGCTGGGGGCCACCGGACTGCGTGGGGACGACCAGATCGGCCGCGCGGGCCGTCCCGATCTGGTGCGCGTCGTCTCCTTCAGCCCTTGCTGCCCGGCACCCCTCCTTCTCCGGCTGTGACGGTGCGGACTGCCTCTCTCCCCCACCCTTGTCGGTCTTGCTCGGTTCTCGTGCGTGGCACGGCGGATTTGTCGCAGCCTCCGGTTGTGCTAGATCTGGCGGGCTCTGGCGGCGGTCTCTCCGCCCCTGGCCTGGTGCACGCGGCCGGCATGGACTTGGTGGTGATTCTTGGTGAGGCCATCAGTGGCCAGTGTGGTACTGGGCATCGGTGTCTTGGCAGGTTGTGGCCTTGCCCATGGCGGCTGGAGTTGTCACTCAGTGGTGGTTTGCAGTTGTCTGCCTTCTCCTCACCTGTCAATCGGTCTCCCGTGATGCTCTTTCGCAGAGGCTAACGTTCCTCGGTCTGCAAATGGCAACCTTAGAGCACGGTTCACTCCCTACCCGGGGGTAGCCGTGGATAGGTGTTTGGTTCCCAAGTCTTGTTGCCAGCAGCAATGGACGCTGTTCCGTCAGGCTGGCGAGCTCCATGGTTCTGCAGTGGCAGCCATGGGCGCGGCGTCCTCCCATCCAGGAGTGTCGTGGCTTGGGGGTGGTTGCTTCTTGCCTACTTGGTAGTTTCCAGCTACAGGTGCTGACTCGCTTGCGTCCCTGATTGAGCCTGGTGTGGGGCCCTTGTGCGACCTCGGCTTGTGTTGCTCTTCGGCGGTGCCAGTGGATGGTGGAGCCACGGCCATGCTATGCCCTTCGGTTGTGTTCGTGGTTTTCGCTCCGCAGTGTGGACGTGCTCCGTGAAGCTTTCAAGGTGTGTACTCGGTCCCGTGATGCCTTTCGACTTCGTCGGCGACACAGTGTGCTAGGGCAAGTGTCTTGGTTCGGTCTCGGCTGATGGGTGCTCTTCGTCCACGGTGGTGGTGCTTCCCGGGCATTGTGCCTGTTGTTTTGGTTCTATCCTTCTTGGGATGTTTATGCCTGTAGTTTGCGGTGGTTGTGTTGCCTCCCCGGGAAACTTGCTCGGAGTCCGCTCAGAGCTAGTGTTTGTGTGCATGTGTGAGTTTGTGTGTTTTTTCTTTATCTCTCCCCTAATGTAATCCCCATATTTTCTGGTTCACTTGAACCTATCTTGTAGAGGCCGCAAAGCCTCAAGACAACTTTGAAATATATTCAGGTGGGGATTAACTCCCCCCGTGAAAATTCAAAAAAAAAGCATAGTTGATGACCATAACCGAATGATATGATGAACCGCCTTGCTAACTTTTTAGCCAAACCGAATGTGAATAAAGAAAAAAATAAAGAGTTCTTTATTTGAATAGTGCATGTTCTTATTGTTTTATATTGCGATTATTTTCCAGCATAATTTCTTCTCAGATACGAAAGTGGAGGTGAGTTCAGATGTAAGATTTTACGACATAGTAGATTAGTATCATGTCAATCTTGTTAGAGAACCACTAATAGATAATGTATATCAGACGAACCGCAAAAATTGGTCTGATATGCTTGTTTTGACGAAAAAAAATGATTCGAACAGATCGGGAAACTCTAAATCGACCCCGCTGACTTGTATCTCTAAGGTTCTCTGGGTGGATTTGTGGTATCCCGTATCCTTGTTTTCTTCTCTTCTCCTCCTCCCCCATCGCCACATGTCCCCTCCTTATCTAGCCACCCCTTCCACTCCGCCATCGCATCCGTGTAGCCAGCTTTCCAATCTATTGTCTCCACCTTTTCAGCCACCCCCACACCGGAACTTGCTCGGTTAATTCGTTGTAGAGGGCACCTGACTATGGCCGCAGCGCCGGTCCACCATCGCGTGAACACGCGGCGGCCGCTCCCCACCGCCTGGGCCGTGCTAACAGAGCTTGCGGACCAGTACCTCTCCCGCCTCACCAACGATGTAGAGGCGAGAGGCTCGCAGTCCGCTGCATGATCTTTCCTACCGGCTCCAGCTCCAAGCCTACCAGTGCCACCCTCCGACTCTAGCTCTGAGGATACATGTTGGGGGGTGGCACTAGTACAGAACGACACATCGGAAACGGGCCAAAAACCCCTTCGGCAACGGAGAAAGGGTCCGTGTCCCCGCCTCTGTCACTGATGTGAAGCTTCACAATGGCAACGGAGATTTTTATCGTTTGCAATAAGTTTAGCAACGGGCATAATATATAACCGTTGCCTTTAGTCTTTACATCAGATACGGAGATTAGTTTTTAACCGTTTGTAATGAGGGCTAAAGGAAACAAAACAAAAAGCCGGTGACGCCTGCTGCACCGTCGACGGAGCCCCGTGGTTCCTGCTTGACGGCCGCCGGTTCTTCACCTTCCTCTTCGCCCAGCTTCATTGTGTGGTCTTCTTCTACCTACTTAGTACTGCACAAAAGTCGTGCTCCTAGAGGAGCCGGCTTCAGTGGACCGTGTGGACGGAGCCCCGCTCCTACGTCTTCACGGCCGCCGCATAGTTTCCAGGTTTCCTCCTCGCCCTAAAGGAGATGAAAAAAATCAAAATGTAAGCTACTTCATCTCTATACACAAGACATATGCTTCTTCATCGGCATTACAGAAAATATAGAACTAATTACAACTAGAACATAGCCTAAACAATGCCTCATATATAGGTATATTGGACACACAAATTTCAGGGATGGAGCAAGCGAGCCAAGTAGGATGCACAAGATCGATGTGTATTTGTGCATATCATAAGGATCACTAGCGCCACCCCGGATCACACGGTGTCACCTAATTTTAATCATCGGCATAACAGAAACAAAGCTAAAATCAGAGCAAATGCCTACTAAAAACAGAGAAAATCCATGGATAAATAATTAGCTACTTACAACTAGAAAACAGCTAAAATCTATGTGTAAACAATGCCTACTAAAAACAGAGCAAATCTATGGATAAACAATTAGCTACTTACAATTAGAAAACAGCTAAAATCTATGTGTAAATAATGACTACTAAAAACAGAGCAAATCTATGGATAAACAATTAGCTACTTACAATTAGAAAACAGCTATAATCTATGTGTAAACAATGCCTACTAAAAACAGACCAAATCTATGGATAAACAATTAGCTACTTACAACTAGAAAACAGCTATAATTTATGTGTAAACAATGCCTACTAAAAACAGAGCAAATCTATGGATAAACAATTAGTTACTTACAACTAGAAAACAGCTAAAATCTATGTGTAAATAATGCCTACTAAAAACAGAGCAAATCTATGGATAAACAATTAGCTACTTACAACTAGAAAACAGCTAAAATCCATGTGTAAACAATGCCTACTAAAAACAGAGCAAATCTATGGATAAACAATTAGTTACTTACAACTAGAAAACAGCTAAAATCCATGTGTAAACAATGCCTAATAAAAACAGAGCAAATCTATGGATAAAAAATTAGCTACTTACAACTACTCCCTCCGTTCCAAATTACTTGTCTCAACTTTGTCTAAATTTGGATGTATCTCTACACTAAAATATGTCTAGATACATGCAAATTTGGACAAAGTTGAGACAAATAATTTGGAACGGAGGGAGTAGAAAACAGCCATCCTACTAAACTGGGGTCTTACATTAGGCGAGCCGGGCTCGCTTAGCGTCGCCGCCGGCGACGGAGCTAGCGCCGGCCTCCCCTGGCGACGCCTTGCCCTCGCCGTGGACCAAAAAGAGGGCTATGGCGGCCCGGAGATCATACTGGTAGACCGCCTCCTCGGCGCGTTCGACCTGGGTCGACGCTTCGGAGAGGAGGACCGCCGCCTCCAGATCGGCCTCGCCCTGACGACGCTTGGCGTCTTCGCGCTCGAAATCGGCGCGGGAGAGTTGGCAAGCGATCTCCAGATCACGATCCTCCTCCTCTTCCTCTTCCTCTTCCTCTTCCTCCTCGTCGGAGGACGAGGACGAGGAGGAAGACGGATGGCGGCCGGGGTACATCGCCTGGCGGATCTCGCGGTAGCTGCAATGGTGGCCAAATGAGCGGGTGCGGCCGGAGCCTTCGCCGTGCGGACGAGCGCCAAGGCTGCGGGACCGGCCCGCGGGGGCCGGATCGGCGGCGGCCTGTTCCGCAAGCTCGTCCCGCAACACCAGCTGACGCTGCTGCTGCCTGAAGGCCCGGAGGGTGGGGCAGCCACAGCCGCGATGGCCGGATCTACCAGCGCCGACGGTGGAAGCCATGCGGGAGAGTGGAGAGAGAGGAGATCTACCAGCGCCGGCTAGGGTTGGAAGTGAGACAGTGAGAGTGAGAGTGAAGGGCATAGTAGGTTCTTATAGGCCGGCTGTCGGGCTGCTTCTAATAGCAACGGAGATTACGAAACTGTCCGTGTGCGATGAGCACACATCGGTAACGGAGTTAAACCAAACTCCGTTGCCAACATATATTCCACTATTCATCTGTTGCCTTTGTTGTGGGCCTGCTTTACGGCCCAGTGCGGGCACGCGGGGGATGTCGCGATTTACCGTCGCCTAACTCCTGCCGTTGCCATAGAGGGGTATCCGATGTGTCGTTCTGTACTAGTGTGGGGGGGGGGGTGCTCACCGAAGCCGAACAACAGAGGAGGATGGGAGAGGCCATCGCTCGCTCCAAGCACTCCGCCATGCATGATGAGCGTCGCCGTGCATGCCGCCAGTAGAAGCAGCCGGAAGAGGCTGGGCTCTTCCACCCTTCACAACCGTGGTTTCTAGGCGGAGGCTTGTGGCATGTTCTTATCGTCGACTACAAACGACGAGTAAGGTCGCCGCGGCCGCCGCCTCCTAGAGGTCATCGGTGAAGTATCCTGATTATCATGTCTGAGACCGCAGACACCGGGGATACGAGTACACCTTTAAGAGATCATCACATGGTGATGCATGTAAAATGCATACATGAATTTTGCACTATATCACACGTATTCCAATCATATTTGCATCATATAAGGGTTATATTACTGTTATTTAATGATTTTAGGAAATAAATCAATTGTTTCCTATTTTTATGGAATTAACCCTGCGCAGGCAGAAAACCCTATTTCTTTCCTTTATGTTTCAGGGACCCAAACGTCGTCCAAAAATTATGGAAAAATACAGGCGTCAGTATTTTGGAAGGAGGAAGACCTCGGAGCGAAGGAAGCAAGGAAACGGAGCCCAGAAGACAAAAAGGGAGTGGCCCACGCGGCCAGGTACTGTGGCCGCGTGGGGCCCACTCGTGGCTCCGCTGTCGTCGATCTTTCGTCCACCGACTCCGTCTTGACCTAAAAACGCCTATAAAAAGGTCCCCTGGCGTTTCGCGAAGGGAGTGCCGCACAAACACAGAAACACCGAAACGGTGATCAGGAGCTGCAGATTGGAGGGGGGAAACTCCGGCGGGGCGCTGCCGGTGTGGTCTCCATCCTCTCCATCGACTTCTCCACCGTCTCCATGATGAAGAGGGAGTAGTCCACCTCTGGACTATGGGTTTGTGGAAGTAACTTACGTATCTCTCCTCTCTTGAGCTTCACTAATTAGTACCGTATGAGCTGCTGAACATGATTACGGTCATATTTGTAATACCTATGTGGTGGATCTTTCTATGAGTTAATATATGTTTGAGATTGCAATGTTTGTTTCAGTTATGAGTATAGATGCATATTATGTACCCCGTTCTTGTCTACTAGTTATGATCAAGCATGTTTATGAGAGCGTGTGTGGGGGAACGTGTGCATTAGTTGGAGTAACGGGGAGTGGTGAGTGCGGTAAGCTGACAACTTAATATCGCGATCCACTTGGGTGTTTACCTTACTTTGTTACCTCGCTAGGGATAAACAAAAATACCATGCTACAAGGGTTGAGGGTGACCAAGCTTCTTCCTGTGACTAGATCCAGCATGTTCTTATTTTCACTTGATGTCGTGAAACTTATTGCTATACTCTGAGTCATCTTAATTACTGAGGTGTTATGATTTGGTTCGCATCTTGGTGGAGTATAAGAGAGACTAATAACCAAAAGGTCTCTATGTTAGGACGTGATGCCCATATATCTAAGTAACTTGTTATCAAACTTTGTGTTGCAATCTCATATGTTAACTCTGTGTGTGTTCCATTGTCTGCCACTTTATAAAGAGAGGGTGCATTTGTGAAACCATGAACCCCGGGCCATTTTTAATCATAAGAAACACCTTTCCAACACCATATACCACTTTTCTATTTTCAGCCATCATTAAATCCGAAAATACAAAAATACTTTTCATCTTGCATACATCATTAAAAAACCCAAAAATATCATTTATCATTGCATCCACCATCATTGCATATTTATTTCCTGTTTGCATTGCATAACTATCTTGATATCATTCTTACACCTTGTGCTTGACAACCACATGTGAGGTTGAGGACCAAAACATTTAACTTTGTTTTGTAGGTAAACAAAAGAAGGATAAGAAGATATATCTTCACTACTGATTCCCCGAGAGTTCGATATTAAACCCTCGAGTCACCCCTCGTGGGGAAAACAAGTCTTCCACTACTACACACTCTGCACTTGGAGTCTCAACCTAACCCATTTACTTTTCACGCAGGTAACCACGCGAAGGGCTAGCAAGTGTTTTCTGGCGCCGTTGTGGGGTAACTACGTGAAGGGCCATCACATGGGCGCTAGGAGGATCTGGCGAGCTTTCCGATCAAAGAACAAGAAAATCACAGAGACGATCTACCCAGGTTTGGGCCGCTGTGAAGTGTAACACCCTACTCCTCCTTGTCTGATAATATGGTGGTGAGGGTTTTTGGATTACAAGGGTGAGTTCCTGGGGAACTCCAGATCTCTCCGGCTAGAGGAAGAACAAGGGTTCGGCAAGGCCAGATCTGATCTGGACTCGTCCCTCTCCTTTCCTAGCTTGCTTCTCAAGATGATCTGATCCCCTCGCTCTGATGGCCATGGTTCTCCTTTTATAGTCCAAGTGGATACCACGCTGGACAAGCGACAACTGTCTAACCGCAACTAACAACTGCTTCGGATATACCCAAAAGGTGACGGGGTTGGTGGACAGAAGGCGCCTCATTCGGTCCGGGTAGAGCCAAAGTGGCCAGCTTTGGCTAAAGCGAAGCAGAGCATATGGCAGGCGATCTTGTCGGCTCGTACCGGCTAGAGACCGTCGCGCAACAACGTGACCTTGGCACCATAAAGTTGGGATATGCTTATGCTCACTTGGGATTGTCTTCATTCATAACATCGTTCTGCCTGACACCATCCTGCTCGCGTGATGGTGCAAAGGAGGTAAAAGTCGTTTAAGCAGCGGTCCAACCTGATGGTGTAATGTCCCAGGAACGCTTTGGTGGACTGAGCCAGTTGAGTTAAGGGAACGTAGCTCTCTATGTTCCTGGGAGTTCTTCCTGTGTGTCTTGTCAATGAAGAGACTTGGCCTTGACCCGGGTCAAAGACTGATGTTCGCCCCTACCTTGTCCATCTTCGAGTTAGGTTGGTTGACTGTGCCCCACGCCCATGCATGCTCGTGGGGACCCCCTATCCCATGGGTGCAACATATATGAAATGTATGAACTATCGGGTTGATAAATGTTGTTCTATGTTATCTCTAAAAAATATTGTTCTATGTTCAAAAGCAGCGGGAACCAAAATAAAACAATTGGAGTATAGATTTACATGATATTTTTGAAAGATCTAATATCATACCGTAAAAGAGTTTCGCGGCTGGATCTGCTAGAAGACCATACAAAATAGAAAATCAAGGATCCATAAAAAAATAGAAAGTGAAGGATTTTTTGGTTAACATTCGCGCTACTTTTTTAAACCATTTTTGAATTGATTTTTTTAGGGTTAATTTTTTGAATTGATATATTTGGTTCCTTTGTTTTAAGCTAATCTTTCGCTCTTCCGAGCCCAGCGGCCCAGCCCATTCCCCCATTCGTCCCGTTCAACTGCAGTATTCACAAGAGAGGGAAATGCGCGTCTCTCTGGTGTTGTTGCGGGTTCTCTGAGATTAGTCCCACCTCGGTAGCATAGGAGGTGTCCCATGTGGCGAATGGCGAAATGCCGTCTCCCTTCTCTTGATGCTTCCCTTTTGATCTCTTCCCAGGTTTGATTTCCTCTCTGATTGAATTTGTTTCCTATCTCCCTATCCCTTGTTCTATCTATCCCAGTCAATCATCGCTCAGTCCAAAAATCCCCAAAAGGCTTCTTTTGATCTCCTTGAAGAAAAGAAGAAAACTCTGGTACGCAATCTCGCGGGTGCTCTGCCGATTTCTTCGTCGCCGACGACCTCACTCCGCAGCTCCCTATTCCGACTCCCCTGGTAGCATCTTTCCCCTGTCCGCCTCTTAATCCTCTCGGTCTGTTTCGTTCCCCACTATTTTCAATCTCCTCTTTTCCCCTTGCGAGCTTGTCCTTATAATCCCCAAATCCTTTCTTCTCTCTCTCTCGCTCTCTCTCTTATCCATCCGATCCTGAGTCAGCTTCTCCAACTCTTCCAAATCCAATTCCCTTACCACTTGCCAAGACTTAATCCTTGTCTATAGCCTTAGGGCAAGGGCGCTGGATCAACAGAAGAATAAGGCTTCGGTGGATGTTGAGCAGAGAAGATAGAAGCATGGCACTTTCACTCGTCGCCCCAGGAACTAGGAGAGCAACCAAGCTGTAGATGTCTGATCAGGTTGTACTGTGATATGATTGGATTGGCTCTGATCTGAAGAAAGTTTTTTCGGGAGCAATGGATTGCCTATGCTGGAATTGTCGTGGTGCCGGTGACGCTGCGACAGAAAAAGAGGTAAAAAACCTTGTGTTATGAAATCGCCCTGCGGTTCTATGCTTGCTAGAGACTCAATTGGAGAAATCTAGAATGCAAAAACTAGCTAGATCCTTCGGTTATGATAACTGCTATGCAGTTTCGAGTGAATGTCGTAGTGGCGGCCTGGCAATGTATTGGAATAACCCTCTTGTCATGGATCTCCAAAGTTTCTCTAAGAACCACATTGATATGAAAGTAACTGATGGAGATAATGAACTGTGGAGGTTGACTTGTATTTATGGAGAGGCTAATCGCACTCTGCGTTATAGAACTTGGAACCTTATGTCGCTGCTTTGTGCCCATTCAGATTTGCCATGGGTCTGTATTGGGGACTATAATGAAGTGCTTAGAAGGGAAGAACATTTTGGTGTTGGTGACAGAGACGATGCACAAATAAATGCGTTTAAGCAAGCTGTGGACGTATGTAATCTCGCTGATCTGGGGTACTTGGGGCTGGATTGGACTTTTGAGAAAAAAGTCCGAGGAGGTACTTACACTAGAGTTCGACTCGACAGGGCTTTGGCGAACCCGAGGTGGATGCAGCTGTTCCCACAAGCGGAGTTGAGACATCTCACTGCGGTAAAGTCAGACCATTGTCCTATTTTGTTAATTGTTCAGCCTAGGCCGATCGCGCCTAATGCTCGTGCTCGTCAACGTTCTTTTAAATTTGAGATGATGTGGGAAACTCATCCCCAGTTTTTAGCGCATGTGGAGAAAATATGGAAGGATGCAGGTGAGTGTGTAACTTTGGATGATATGAATTCAAAGCTTATTTCTCTTTCTCGTGATCTGTTAAAGTGGGATAAAGATGTTTTTGGAGAAGTTCGGAAAGAAATAAAAATATTGCATGCTAGGCTGGCCGAGCTGAGAGAGGTTCCTGGCAGAATTGGGCCCAGCCATGAGGAGATTAAAATTTGTGATAAGATTGTCGAGCTAAATCATAGAGAAGAAATTATGTGGAGACAACGATCACGAATTCAGTGGTTAGCTGAAGGGGACAGCAACACCCAATTCTTTCATAGGAAAGCCTCTGGGAGGAAGCGGAAGAATCAAATTAATAAATTATGTAAAGCTGATGGTGCTGTTACCTCTGATCCAGCCGAGATGAAGGAAATGGCTAGGGATTTTTATCATAGTCTGTACACGTCGGAAGGTACACAAGGCACGCATGCTATTCTCAATACTATGCCTAATCGTGTTACAGGGGAGATGAATGATTTGTTGATAGCTCCTTATAATGAGAAGGAGATCAAGGATGCTCTTTTTCAGATGTTCCCAACTAAAGCGCCTGGACCTGACGGTTTTCCTGCTCACTTCTTTCAGCGCTATTGGGACCTTTGTGTCAGAGAGGTAACAAGAGTTGTGTTAAATATTTTGAATGGAGTTGAATCCCCAGCCTCCATCAATTCTACCAACATGGTTCTCATACCGAAAGTTTCTAACCCTGAATCTTTGTCACAATTTCGGCCTATAAGTCTGTGTAATGTGGTACTGAAAATAGTCTCAAAAGTTCAAGCTAATAGGCTGAAACAGATATTACCTGACATTATCTCTACTGAACAGTCAGCTTTTGTACCAGGCAGACTTATTACTCATAATATAATTTCAGCTTATGAATGTCTGCATTTCATGAAGAAGAAGAGAGGAAGACACAAACAATTTGGTGCTTTAAAAGTTGACATGATGATAGCTTATGATAGGGTTGAATGGAGTTATCTTGAAGCTATCATGCTAAAATTGGGCATTCATGAAGATTTTGTGAGGTCTGTTATGAGACTGATCACAACAGTCTCGATCTCGGTATTGTTTAATGGAGAGGGTACTGATTCTTTCCAGCCATCCAGAGGTATTAGATAGGGAGATCCTATCTCACCATATTTGTTTCTTATAGCAGCTGAAGGCCTTTCTTGCCTTTTAAGGAGCAGGGGACTGAAAACCTAGAGGGCATCATTGTGGCGCCCCAAGCACCCCCGGTCAATCATCTTCTTTTCGCGGACGACAGCTTGCTATTCTTTAAAGCAAATACTGGTGGGGCTCATGAGATTGATGTTGTTCTAAATATCTACTGCTTGGCATCTGGACAGAGAATCAATAGAGACAAATCCTCTATCCACTTCAGTAAAGGTTGCCCGGAGTCGGTTAGAAAGGAGGTAAAAAATGTGTTGCATGTTCCAAATGAGAGTTTGTCGGAGAAATATTTAGGCATGCCAACGGTTGTGGGATCCAATTAGAATGAGTTATTTGCACTGGTGGTCACACAACTCGACAGCTATGTGCACTTAAGTCACACATCTGGATAACTGAATTTTTTGGTCACACAACTCGTCATCTGGTGCACTTAAGTCACTGACCCCACCTGTCAGGCCGTTTTCCGTTGAAGTTGATGCTGACTGGACACGTAATTTTGCAAAAAAACCCTGTATTTTTGTACATTTACAAAAAAAAACCCTGTATTTTTTCAAAAAAAACCCCTGAATTTTTGAAATGTCCAAAAATACAGGGGGGTTTTGCAAATGTACAAAAATACAGGGGTTTTTTTTTGCAAAATTACGTGTCCAGTCAGCATCAACTTCAACGGAAAACGGCCTGACAGGTGGGGTCAGTGACTTAAGTGCACCAGATGACGAGTTGTGTGACCAAAAAATTCAGTTATCCAGATGTGTGACTTAAGTGCACATAGCTTTCGAGTTGTGTGACCACCAGTGCAAATAACTCAATTAGAATGGTACGTTTAAATATGTGACTGACCGCATATGGAAACGTATTCAAGGTTGGATTGAGCAAATTTTGTCGGTTGGGGGGAAAGAAGTTCTTATCAAGTCGGTGGCTCAAGCAATTCCAACTTTTTCGATGTCTTGCTTCAAACTACCTAGGGGGTTATGCAAGAAAATTGATGCACTTTTGAGGAACTTCTGGTGGGGCAGTAAACATGGGCAAAGAAAACCTTGTTGGGTATCCTGGGACACAATGACAATGCCTAAGTTTATGGGAGGCCTTGGCTTTAGAGACACTGAACTATTCAATTTGGCTTTATTAGCCAAGCAAGCATGGCGTGTTATTACTGATCCAAACTCTCTCAGTGCAAGAATTCTAAAGGCTGCTTATTTTCCCAACAGCGATCTTATGCAAGCTGAGCTGGGAAACCGACCAAGTCAGATCTGGCGGGCTCTTCTTGAAGGGAGAGATGCTTTGAAGTTGGGCTTAATTAAACGCATTGGTGATGGGGCCAGCACAAGGATATGGCATGACAACTGGATTCCTCGCGATTCGAGGATGTTACCATTTGCAGCAATCTGTGATGAACCACCTGTTATGGTGTCTGACTTGATAGACTCATCGACGGGGTCATGGAACATCCAAAAGCTAGAACAGAACTTCCTACCCATGGATATACAGGCAATTAAATCAATCCCGGTCTGTACTGCACCTCAGGAGGATTTTTGGGCATGGAACTTTGAGAAGACTGGGCTTTTTACTGTTCGATCAGCGTATCGTGTTCTGGTTCATACCAGAAAGGTACGGGAGGATTGGTTGGAAGGCAGACAGTCTAGCTCATCATCTGCTTCTGAACAAAAGTTGTGGTGTAAAATGTGGAAGGTAAAAATTCCAAGCAAAATTCGGGTTTTCCTTTGGAGACTGGCTCACCAAAGTATACCGACTGGTTCAGTTAGACATCATCGTAACATGACAACGTCTCCTGAATGTTGCTTTTGTCATGCCTCTGAAGATGACTGGCGCCACTCCTTAATGGATTGTGCAATGGCAAGGAGTGTATGGGCACTGCTTGATGAGGATCTGGTAGAGCACCTTACCATCACTCAATGTACCAATGCAAAAGAATGGATATTCTCTTTAATCGAATCATTACCACACGATCAGCTCGTTCAAACAGTGGTCACTTTATGGGCAATATGGTCAGCTCGCCGCAAAGCCATACATGAGGAGATTTATCAGAGCCCTTATGCTATAGTCAAATTTGTTGAAAACTTCATTGAGGATTTGCATATGATCACTGTCCCGCCAAAAATCAGAGCTGCAGTCCAGCCTGTTCGTCTGAGGGCGCCATGTTGGATTGCCCCCATTGGAGAATATGTTAAGTTTAATGTCGACGCAGCAGTGTCAAGGGTGGAAAACCGTGGAGTGGTAGCAGCCATATGTCGATCCCATGATGGTACGTACTTGGGTTCTTCAGCTCTGGCTTGTCCTGGAATATCCGATCCTGCGGCGTTGGAGTCAATTGCATGCAGAGAAGCCTTAGCTCGTCCGCGCCGCCGCCGTCTGCCCGACCTGGCGCGGCATCCTCTCCGACGCCGCCTTCGCCCGCGAATACCGCGCGTCCTGGGGGGCGCCGCCCATGCTGGGCTTCCTCTACGACGAGCGCTGCACCGACGACGGGCCATTCCACAACATGCTGTGGGTCACGCACTTCGTCTCCACCTCGACCTTCCGCCCGCCGCCAGCGTGCGAGGACCGCCAACACTGGCACGTCCTCGACTCCAGGCACGGCCTCGTCCTCTTCCTCACCCCTAGAGGCGACGACGAGCTCCTTGTCTGCGATCTCGTCACCAACGACCAGTGGAGAATTCGTGCCGACCGCAAGTGCATTGACGTTATGTGGTGGAAGGTGCAGGACGATGCGTTCGAGGATGAGAACTTAAACTGCAATGCCGCAGTGCTCTGTGCCAAGGATCGATGCGACCACCTCGACTGCCATGGCTCCCCTTTCCGCGTGGCCTTGGTGGGCTCCGACGAGGAAGAGAGCGGGCGTATAATCAGCGCCACTGTCTACTCATCAGAGACTTGTGAGTGGAGCGACGTGATACGCATTCAGCACCCGAATTTCGTCGATGGCACATGGCACAGTGCTGTTGTGGGAAATAAGGTATGTCCCCTGTTTTGAGAGTCACAGTGTCGTGGAGTACAACATCGATGAGCAAGAACTATCTGTGATTGATGCGCCATTTGAGGACCAGGACCAGGACCAGCCGTACCTTGAGCTCTTGGGGGTGGAAGACGGCATGCTGCTGTTCGCGACCGTGCTGAATTGTAGACTCTACCTGTGGTCAATGGAGGCTGGTCCCAACGGAGCTGCGGCATGGGCACGACGCAGGGTCATCAAGCTCAAACCCTTGCTGCCTCCGGCTGGCCTCTTTCGCATCTCGGTAGTTGGTTTTGCAGAAGGTGTTGGTGTCATCTTTCTGAGTACAGACGATGGGTTGTACACAATTGAGCTCAGCTCAGGCAAAATCAAGAAGGTTCATGACGACACAGACTTCACAAAGGTCGTACCCTACATGAGCTTCTACACTCGAGGTACATACTGTTAAGGAGTATTAGTATTGGTCTAGGAGTTCGTATTAGACTAGATTTACTTTCGTGTCCCCCAAATCATATGTACTATATATTGTGGCCATTGGCCTCCGTGAAATATAAGTTGCTTATTCCTAACATGGTATCAGAGCCCGGTTAGGTTTTTTTTTTCTCTCTCTCTCCCGGACGCGCAACTCGTCCTTCTCCCGATCATCTATCAATCGATTGCATCTACTGCTATTTCTCTGCTTAGATTTCCGCACCGGCGTACATCTTCTCTTGCGCCGGTTTTCCCTATGGCCCAGCTGCTGGCCTCGTTCCTCTGTTCCGCTGCTACAAGGCGCTCGTCCGCCGGCCTCGTTCCTCTGTTTCGCTGCCTTGTTCATTCGACGATTGATCTGTTGGTGCTGCTGCTGCATGGTCTCCCTCTGTCCCAGATTCGTTCGGCTGCTGCTGCGTGGTCTTGCTCTATCCAGCATCTGCAACATCCAATCGCTTCCAGATGGTGCGTTGCTCCATGATCCAGATCCGATCATGAGATGCATATCAAAAAAAAAAAGTTGTGTCAGCTCCGTTCTTTGCCACTAGTTTTGTGCTAGCTTTCTTCTATCTTAGTCTATAGCTTTGTCGTGTGTCCTCCAACACTGTCTCCCTTCCTCACTCTCCGGTGATATTCGACGGTGTCATGTGGCTGCAATTGGGCTATATTTTTTGGTTGCGTCCTCCAAATCCGTTGTTCTTTTTTGTGTTTCTCATGTCATGCGAGTCCACTATACCTAATTTGTCAGCCTGTTTTCTCGGTCCTGGTCCTTCTGTAGGATTTTTGTGGCCTCCTCTTCTCGGTCCATTTGTGGCCTCTTCTTCTCGGTCCTTTTGTGGCCTCATTATCTCGGTCCGTTTATGGCCTCTTTTTCTCGGTCCTGTTGTGGCCTCATCTTCTTGGTCCTGGTCCTCTCTATAGGATTTTTGTGGCCTCCTTTCGCATTGTCATTGTTGATCTACGCACATTCTTTTGCCGTGGGCTTCTTATGCCATTGGTTTCTTGTGCTATGATCTGTTATGACATGCTCTACTTCTGATCGTCTATCGGTCTCCGTCGGTTTTCTATGATCGATTGTTTGGCTTGACTCCACAGGTTTTGAAGACTCTTCATGCTACGACGACACTCTCAAGACGCGGATTTTGGATTATCTTTTTATTTTCTAGTGTTACACTTCTTCAAATGCAATGCTATTGCATACGCTTTGCATTTGAGGGGGGGGGGGGGGGGGGGGGGGGTGTTAAGAAGTATTAGTATTGGTCTAGGAGTCCGTATTAGACTAGATTTACTTTTGTGTCCCCCAAGTCATATGTACTATATATTGTGGCCATTGGCCCCTGTGGAATACAAGTTGCTTATTCCTAACACATACTATCCTTGTACTGTTTTTCAAACATGTACAGTATGCAATCAACAATGAGCACACCATTATTACTATTACAGTGCCTTTTGCTTGTAGCTCACCATTTATTTATGACCGTGCTTTTGCTTGTAGTTCACCATTGATTACTATTACACTATTACAGTGTTTTTGCTTGTAGCTTAGATTGTTGAATTGTTTAAGTCAGAGAGTTCCCAATGCGGCATATGATTTCTATACGCCAATGAGCATCAAGAGGTTTTTCTTCTCATTTTTCTGCATAACTAAATAAATATTTGTATTCAGGTCTGCCATTTTTTTTCCTTTTTTTCTGTTTTATCGTATTGATGTATCCCCATCCTTTAAGCTATCATATGTTCAGGTGTTGAGGCACTCTGCAGTCCTCGTTGATTGTAGGCAACCATGGGTAGCCTATGAATTTTCGTGCCACTTTGTGTTTGTGTTTATACAAGCCAGAAAAATAGGACTGGCTGTGTCGAATCAGCCTTAGGCGGATTAGCTAAGAATCTGACCGAAGAACTTCATGGTCTTAATGGAGTTGGCGATGTATGTTTCACTGGCTGTTCTAGCATATATGATGTCCGGTCAGATTGTATAAGAGGTACCTGGTTGGAGCTTTGCTTATCAGGCCGTAGTAAGGTAGCAATACTAGGCTAGTATTTCCTAGAGCTGTTCACTTGTCTGTGAGCCAAGTGGTCTTGGGTACCTAAACGTCATTGTGGTGTTTTGAGTAGGATAACCTAGTCCCGTGCCAGCCACTGAATATATACCCAATGTAAAGAGATGTTTTGGTTGCTGTGTACCACTGTACCTCCAACATGGATGCTTCCTGCCGTTTGGTTGCTTTGGACAGCTAGAAATGAAATGATTTTGAACTCATCAAATCATCTTATGAGGCCTTGTCTCTTATGGTCCTCCATCTCTCGGCCGCTGATGATTAAGTACATATAATACGTGGAGGGTATCACAATTTTTTTCAGCATGGAAGGGGCCATGGCCCCAGCAGCTGACTAGGGAACTTCATGGTGTTAATTTAGTTGGCACTGTATGCTTCACTGCTTGCGCTAGCATATATGGTCAGCTGATCAGGTTTTGTGTACCTGCTCAGAGCATTGCGGATCAGGCCCTAGTAATACTAGGCTAATAGTATAGCTAAGAGCAGTTCACTAACTACTTATCCAAATGGAAAGAGCTGTTTTTATTGCTGTGTCCCTCCGACATGGAAGCTTCCTGCCATTTCTTGGTTGATTTGGACGGCTGGAACTGAAATCATTTCAAACTCAATCATATAATCTTATGAAGTCTTGTTTTGGGTAGTAACCTAGTCCAAATGGATAGAGATGTTTTTCGTTGTTGTGAACCTCAACATGGATGCGCTTCCTATTCCTCGGTTGATTTAGACAGCTAGAAATGACGATTTTTTTACAGCTAGAAGTGAAAATGATTTATAACTCATCATATCATCTTATGAAGCCTTTTCTCTTATGGTGCAGCATGAGGGCGGTTGCCGGCTGCTGATGAAGCTTCACGCGCAGTTGTTGGTTCTACTACAACGATATGACCAGACAGCGCCAGGACGATGGCTCTGTCTACTTTTGCTTTCCAGGAAGAAGAATTTGAAGTGAACCTCGGTGTCACCTTCTGTTGCTGGTTGTGTTCACGGTTCGGGGCGGATGCGTTGTTGCTCTATTTGTGCTTGTGGTAAAACTTGAGTTCGTTCGTCTTAATTGTGTGTACTGTGAGTCTGTAACCTAGTAGAGCATCTCCGTTTCACCTTGTAACACAAGCTGGGCAACAGATAGGCTGCCTGGTCGTCTCCCTCCCGTTTCACTGTAGCGGGAGGCGATTTCTTGGAACCACCCAGTCGATCCTCCTCCTCACCGCGGATCCGCCGGATCCCTCGCCCTCCGACGGCTGCTCCGGCGGCGGGAGGGTGGGGGATCCCCGCCTCTCGGTTGTAGATAGGGAAGGCTCTTTTGGGGCTCTTGCCGGCGGCGCCGTGGAGGCGGTGGGGTCGCCGGTGAGGCTTTTGGTGCAGATTCGCGTCCCCTCCGGCGGCGGGGCTCGGTGGAGTCCCGCGGTGGCGGGTCTGCTCCTTTGGCGGCGGCGGATCGGCGGATCCGCGCCGTGCTTCGATCCATCGCCAGATCCAGTGCTTCGGTCTTCGTGCTGGCGGCGGATCCGGTGGAGGAGGTGCAGGGGTGCTGCGGTGTGGGGAAGCGGCGTGCAGGCGGAGGATCTGGCCACCTCCGGTGGAGGTGGGGCGGTGCTGGCCCCAGGTCCGGTGCGGATGGAGTTCGGGGTCTGTGGCCCCGGCCGACGAGCGTTCATCGACAGTGGATCCAGCTCTGCGGAGCTGGTGCTTGCAGCGGCTCTCAGACGCCTTCGGGCTAGAAGCTCCGCCGCGCCAAGGTGCAGGTTTCCGAGCTGCCGCGTTCTTCGCCGATGGTGGAGCTCGTGCTGGCTGGGATCCCTCGTCGCGGTTGACGGCAAGTCACGGCAGTGTTGCCTTTGTTTCCTTCCTCTTTTTCCTCGTGTATTTGGGCTTGTATTTGTTCTCTTTCTATGAATACTAGTATGGAAAATGCAAAAAAAAAAAAAACAGATAGGCTGCGTGCATTGGCGTGGCTGAGACTGAGTCGCTGAGATGGCTAGAGCGCCATGTTGATACTGACTGATTAATTGATAGGGGATTGCTCTTCAGAAGAAGAAAAACTCGGAAAAATATGTCTCTTAGTTTGATCACCGTGGCATGTATGTTCCTATGGGTGTCATCATGAATTAATCGTCAGTGAACAAGAGGTCATTTGTACAACGACAATGGACTGAAGAGTGTGCAGTTACAAGGCAGTCACTGTGTTTTGTATTCCTTTTCTATTGTTGGACTTGGTTTATTTTTGTCTGTGCTGTTGGATTTATGCGGAGAACATATGGAATTCTCCTGTGCTCGTCTTATCGGTACTGTGAAGCCTTGGAAAATAATCTGAAACGAATCATTATATAGATATAAGAAATTCTACAATGGGACAATGTACTGCCGATCGATTTCGGGCCAGCGTACCGCGTGTTCCACGGGGCGCCGCCCGTCCTAGGCTTCCTCTACAACTGCTGATTTCGACACACCTCCCATTTCATCTCGTCCCTCTTCCACACCATAATATATGAACAACACATTACCCCAAGTTGAACTAATTAAACAAGTCCATGACACCAACAATCCCACTGTAACACGTCCTTCTACAGTAAACATTGCCTAGTATGTGTGTGTGGATGTGAACGTACGTGTTTTACTCATACAAAAAACGTCAACTGTGCACCGTGTTGCCCATTCCGACCAGATCGAGATGTACATTTAACGACTAGTGTATATTATGCAGTATGTCCAAGTACAACCGTTATCACGATCGATAAGATCAGATTGGCACCAACTACCCATCATATCGATGACTACTCCGATCCAACGTTCATGGAGCAGGCATTGCAGACTGAGCTCGATGGCCTCGTCGCGAACCATGACGCTAGCAATGCTCATCCTCTCTACCTTCTTCTTCTTATCTTCCTATGCTTCCTCGGATGACTTCCTCCTGTGCCTCTCGGCGTCCATGCCAAACCAGCTCCTCTTCAACCGGAGCTCCCCATCGTTCGCGTCGGTCCTGGCGTCGTCCGTTCGGAACCCGAGGTTCCTCGCGCCGAACACGGCGAGGCCGCTCTGCATCGTCACGCCGACGAACGCCTCCCACGTCCAGGCCGCCGTCGTCTGCGGCCGCAGGCACGGCGTGCGCCTACGCGTGCGCAGCGGCGGGCACGACTACGAGGGCCTCTCGTACAGGTCGGCGCGCGCTGATGCGGCCCCGTTCGCCGTGGTCGACCTCGCCGGCCTCCGCTCCGTTCGCGTCACCCGGGGATCGCCGGCCACTGCGTGGGTGGACTCCGGCGCGACGCTCGGGGAGCTGTACCACGCCATCGGGAAGGTGAGTGACCGTCTCGCGTTCCCAGCGGGCCTGTGCCCGACGGTGGGTGTCGGCGGCCACCTCAGTGGTGGCGGCTTCGGCATGCTCCTGCGCAGGCACGGACTTGCCGCCGACCACGTCGTGGACGCCTTGCTAGTCGACGCCGATGGCCGGCTCCTGGACAGCAACGCCATGGGGCGCGACGTCTTCTGGGCCATCCGCGGCGGCGGAGTTGGCGGGAGCTTCGGGATCGTGCTGTCGTGGCTTGTGAATCTCGTGGCCGTGCCGCCGACGGTCACGGCGTTCACCGTCGCCAAGTCCGTTCAGGAGGGCTCCGTCGACATCATCGCCAAGTGGCAGGAGGTCGCCCCGGCTCTCCCCAACGACCTTTTCGTGAGGGTGGTCGTCCACGGACAGGAGGCCAGCTTCCAGTCCCTGTACCTGGGAACCTGCGATGCGCTCCTGCCGGTGATGGACAGCCGCTTGCCGGAGCTCGGCGTGAACCGGGCGCACTGCAAGGAGATGACCTGGCTCCAGTCCGTGGCCTACGTTTACCTCGGCGCTGACGCCACCGTGGACGACATCCTGAAGCGGACCGCCCCCGAGGACGCCGTCTTCACCAAGGCCACGTCCGACTACGTCCGACAAGCCATCCCCAGGGACATATGGGCGGAGATCTTTACCAGCTGGCTCGCGAAGCCGAACGCCGGGCTGATGATCCTGGAACCCTACCGGGTCGCCGACGTCTCCGAATCCGAGACACCGTTCCCGCACCGGGGCGGCGTGCTATACAACGTCCAGTACATGAACTTCTGGGGGGGCGCCGGCGAGGAGGAGGCGATGGGGTGGGTCAGGGACGTGTACGCCTTCATGGAGCCGCACGTGAGCAACAACCCGAGGGAGGCGTACGCGAACTACAGGGACCTTTGGCTCGGCGAGAACGTCTCTGTCGGTGCAGGCGGCAACGTCACGAGATTCGAGGCCGGCAGGGTGTGGGGCGAGAAGTATTACAAGGGTAACTTCAGGAGGCTGGCAATGGCGAAGGCTGAGATAGATCCCAGTGACTACTTCAGCAACGAGCAGAGCATCCCGCCACTTGATAAGCAGCTCATGTTAGACGAATGTGGCGCGCCTGGATCATACTATATTTGATTCAGACGTACTGTATTATTCTACACACCCACTATCAGTTGTCACCAGTGGCGGACCCAGAAATTTGTTGAAGCCTGGGCGCGCAACAGTGTAACTAAATTTTTTTCCGGACAAATGAAGAAAATATGGAGCAAATATTGTGTACAAAATACTTTTAGTACGAAAACATGAATATAATACATTACACGCGCACAACACATTCCAATGTTCACAAGTTCACAACACATTAAAATGCTCATATTTGGTAAAATTAGATACATAGAAATTAAGAAGAACTCCCAAGAGATTAACGGAACTACGACGATGGATGTCCGTCGAAACGAAATAGTTACAACATGAAAGTTGTGTGAAACGGCGAGATCGATCTACTCATCGAAGGAAAATTGCAAATGGTCGGCCGTGTGCTACCAAGTTGACAAAATTTATCTAAAAATGGTGCGAACTATGGTGCAAAATTAAGAAATTACAGTCGACGAAACTCGAAACCGATCACGTGAATGGAACCTACTCGTCAATACACATATATTTCATATAGATTTTATTTCAAATCAAAATACGGTTGTGTAAATTAGAGAGGATGAAGTCAAGGAGTTTAGGTGAAGAGTTTAGGTGAAGTGTAAATTAAAGAGGATGAAGTCAAAGGGTGTACGAAAAGAAAATGCATTCCCGGATTCCCCCTTTAAGTCGACGTTCGCGATCTCCGTCAGGACTTTGAGATTCATGCTAAATTTTACAACATGCCCCTCCAGTAGTTTTTACAAAATACTACAGTACTTCTCGCTGATTTTTGCACTGACAATGGATTGAATGGGTGTCACCGTGGCATGTATATGTTTCCTTTTTTTTCCGAAATGGGGAAGCTCTAGCCTCTGCACCGAAGAGATGCATACGAATATGTATATGCTCCTATATATGGCTATATGGGTATCATCACGAATTAATCGCAATGAACGAGAGGTCATTTGTACACTGGTATGTTTTGTTTAATTTTCTATTGTTGGACTTCGTATATCTTTTTTCTTTTTTGTTGGATTTATCGGGATATGGAATTCTCATATCCTTTTCTTTATCAACGTCGTGAAGCCTTGGAAAATAATCTTAAAAACCATTATATTGATAAAAAAATCCATGTCTACAATTCAAATTCAAATTATCCAGCTGGAGAAATGAACTGGTACACTCCGCCAAGTTTTTTTAACAATAATCCGCCAAGGTTTGAATCTTTGCATTCACATTTGCACACATATTTGAGAGAGAGAGAGAGAGAGAGAGAGAGAGAGAGAGAGAGAGAGAGAGAGACATGCGAGTTCACCACTTCCGCTTTATTTTCTTATTTTCTTTTTTGAGGGGAATGGCTCTTTATTAATCAATCAATAAGGGTACAATAGAAATATCCGGAGAGTCTCTAAGCCACGATTGGCGTCCAGCAACTGAATGTAAAAGAACTACGAGCTAATCTGTGAGCATGAATATTGCTAGTTCTGTTCTCATGCACAAAAGTCACTGAATCAAAACTCTTTCAGCGAGTCTTAATCTCACCAAGAATATTACTATAAGCACTTCTACTTCCATCTCTGATTGAGTTGATGACCTCTGCCAAAGCCAGCTCTTCCCTGCATGCGATGATCTCTATCATACTGGGTAAGAAATTCCAGGGATGACTAGTGATGATGCACCATGATACACACCATTCTCATATCGGCAAACAGCTTCAGCTAAACCTCTGTTCCCTTCTTTTGCAACTGCTCCATCAACATTAATTTGCAGATAACCAGGGCCAGCGCAATCCAAACAGGGGCCAGGACAGGATGTCTTGTACTATGATGACTAGTATGCATACACGTGCAAATGCACGTCTTAACAGTTAACACTACAGAGGATTTTGGTATAAGGGAAAAAAATTCATAGCGTGTCCTGCCAAATGATCAAATCTTTACTATTAAATGGTACTAGTTGAATGCCCGTGCGTTGCTACGGTTAATTAAGCATCAGTGAATTAGACAATAAGTAATTCTACTACTTTAGTACATTGAAAAATTAAACTTCACGAACAATATCAATATGTCTCTTAATGAAAATTAATGTAAAAATACAATAAGTCAACATAACATAACAACAACAACAACAATGTTTGCTACTCCCTCCGTTTCAAATTAGATGAATTCCATTTGCCCACATGCGAATGTATCTAGACATGTTACAAGTATAGATACATCCACATTTGAACAAATGGAATTCATCTAATTTAGAACGGAGCGAGTACATTTGTACTACTCGTTGCAGTCCGCTAATAAATCATGCCAGAAGTCGAGGTTCAAAAAAGGCATAAGTTGAGTGGAAAGAATTGTTTAGCTGAAACTGATGCACAATTTTTGTGATTTTGTCAACGGAAAGGATTTAGCTACTAAGAATCGATGATTAGGTTACATAGCAAATGTTATTCCCATTACACGAAATGCAAAAGCTTTAGAGCATTTCCAGTCGCGGCGTCCAAATGGCCGCCCAAAAGACAGAAAGCAAGAAAAGTAAGGAAAAGAAAAGGGAAAGAATACAAACAGCAGGTGAGGTTGTTGTAGCAGCGCTAGCGACCGAACTTGTGCGCCAATTTCTGAATCTTGTCTTTGTGATTTTTCGAACGTGTACCCCATAGCAACAGCTCATCAGCAATTCTTGCAACAAGCACCAATTGGGAGGTCCAGTTAGCTTTTAAGACATTGATGTTCCTAGCTCTCCAAAGCACAACAGGCAAGCCGCTAAACAGGTGGACGACTTGAAACTTTGAGATTGAAGATGACCTTGCCGCTAGCTGTTTCATTCCCAGCTTTTCCCAAATGTAATCAGAGTTTCTACAATGCAAGACAATGTGCTGGATTGACTCAACCGCTGGGCACAAATCATAGCCTCCCTTCCGTAAAAGCATTTGTTGACCACATTATCCCTTGTGTTCTGCTTTCCCATGTCAGCATGATTTTGTGCTTGTTCGGCATTGGCTGCAGCCAAACCCACTTGTACTTTTCCCAACGTGTACCTCTATCAGCCATTAGACTGTAGAATTCTGCCGTCGTCTGTATCTTTCCTGTAGTGATGAGTTCATGTTGGTCGCCTAGACCCGTGGACGGAAGCCCCAATTGTTGAGAGCAGGTTTCCTAATCGGATGCGTGAATGGAGCAGACGTAACGTAAGGAGGAGAAGGGACACAGATTCGTGACAACAGGAGATCACAGGATTAGGATTGCAAACTGAAGCCAATCGGACAAAGGTCAAAGTTGATAAGGTGACTCTAGATGGGCATCCTGTACATTCAGAAAGGATGCTTTCATCAGCTGCAATTGCATTCTGAAGAAAGTGTGTAGGCAACATAAGCCATAACTGAAACTTTTTATGATTTAACTTCTAATTCATTTATCATGGGCACGTCAACACAACTGAATAAAATTAAAGGAACGTTGTAGAAAACATGAAAATGTATTACCTCAACCCGCAAGGTGTTTACATTCTTTAGTTCAGCTAGCATCCTTTAATTAGTAAAATCTGCAAACAACAATACGTCAGTACTACAGATTAGTTAACAAACAGTTTTGCAATAAATCAACATAGTGACCTAACATAAACAAATATTCTATGACCTTGTGAAGGATTGGAATGGTATCTGAAACAACAGAAGCACACTCCTAGGTAGAAATAGAATACCCCTACTCAATAACATCTAAAGGATACCATAAGCCTTCTGAAACTTAGTTATGTGAGAATGCAAAATGGCCTGTACACTAATGAGTATTTAAGGGCAGCTAATCTGTGATCAGTGTTATATATAACAAGTATATAATATGTCAAGCAGGTTTTACATGTTCACATAGGCACATGCACATTGCAAAAAAATATTTCAAAGATGATCAGATGATCCAGTACATGGCAAAAAAACAGCTGAACCCAGTTTTTGTAAAATAAAAGACTGTTGTTCACCAGAAACTACATTAAAGAAAGACTGTTTAAGAGACTGTTGTTCACCAGAAACTACATAAAAAACAGAAAGTTTTGTAAATTACCTACAGAAGGACTCGGCTCCTTAACATGAATGTATGCTTCAGAAAAAAAATGTTTGCCTCAGAATCTGAGATGGAGAATGGTCGGAGACATGTAGCCTCAGGCCGAAGCAGCAAAAGCCGGAGGCGGGTCGGTCTTCAGCAGCAGCCACACCACACGAAGGGTTGTCAGGAAGGGCATCAGCAGCGAGCCTGAAGGCCTGCAGAGGTCGTAGGCGGCGAGCGGGAGGTGGAGCAGGACCTGCACACGTCGGTAAGCTCTGGGTCGGGAATTAGGCGGGATTCGACCGGCGGGACTCAGTGATAGATGTAAAAACTGCATGCGGTGGAGTAGAAACAGGCCAACCGCCGCCGCCGGTAGCTCGTCCCTGCGCAGACCCATCGCACGCCGAAACCAAAATCGCGGGCCAGGCGAGACGCTTGGCACCCGAGTCACGCACGCATCCAGCCGCTTCCTCCTGCTGGACATCGCATGACGAATACGACCAGGCGCGCCAACAGCGATGATGCATTCCGCGAGGGGATCTGCGCAAATGGCTCTTGGAGATCCGGCCGGGAAAATCTCGACATGGTGCGGAAAATTGGAGATCTCGGCGTGGTGTTGCGCGGCGATGGAGATGAGGGGCGGCGTCGGCGAACTTAGGTGGTGGAGATGAGGGGCGGCGGTGAGCTATCGCGAGGTGGAGGCGTGGTGCTCACTCGGGAAGAGGCACGAGTGTGAGGAAACAATATTTTTGTTAGGGCGTGGGAGAAGCGTCGGGCCAACGGGCATGGATGTGGGCCTGGCCCATGCGCGTAGTCGCCATACGACGGAGCGGTTCGCTCGGGAGGCAGATGGTTCGCTCGGTTACACGAACGACCAACTCCCATTTAAAGATTAAATGGGAGTTGGTCGTTCGTGTAACCTCCCTCGCGGTTCGCCAGACCGTGGCTCGCTTTTGCCCTCCACGACCGCGCGCCGACCTGTGTGCCATCAGAAAAATGCCGCCTCGATCTTTTGTCCCTGAATCCATCCCCGACCTCCTCGCATGGAACCCTAGCAGGCCCCAGCCGCTGCTCCTCCCGTCTCGCCCCCCTCCCCCGCCGCTCTGGGCCCTGGCCCCCTACCACAGGACCACCCATGGTGAGGAGCAAAGAGGTGCCCAACGACAGACGTGTTTGCGCGTGCCTGCCGAGGAACTGCGGCGGCGCGGCCATGTCGTCCCGGTGCTGGCCTCCTGCCCAGTTCTATGACGGCCACAAGCAGTTCCGGCGCCAAGGACGGCCAAGCTCCTGCTCGGCCGCTACGTTAAGGGCTTCCAGAAGGAGTAGCTCATGATCGGATCTGGAATAGTTCGTCCTCGATCTGCTCCCTTGAGCACTAGCGACAACTCCACTACTTGGTTGGCCTAATCACCCGCGAGCCAGCGGTTTTCTGATCCCCGTTGTTTCTAATTCGTCGCCGCATCACTAAATATGTTGATTAATTCTATGTATGCGTGATGTTTGAGTCCTGATTAAGGTGTGACTGGCATTGGAGTTGTCAAGTAATTCTGCTTATAATTAATAGCATCTATGCGGCTAAGTGTTTCACGACTCCATTTTCTGCAGAGGAAATACTATTGGAAAATGTAGAGCTAATTCTGGAAGCCTTCGACTACCTGCATCTGCCATTTGCACTTAAGACCGGTATGATATATATGCTCCCACTTGGACTGTTTGGCTGGATGCTATAAAAAATACTATCGGTGTGTAGAGGAAACTATGTGTAGTTACAAGTTTTTCTGCAGGATGATGGAAAAAATACGCTATGTAGAGGAAACTATCGCATAGCTATTTAAAGCATGTAAATACACAAGGGTTTGGAAAGTAGAAAATGGCGTGTTCCATTACTATCTATTTGACAGGTCTTCTTTTCCTCGGGTTATTATAAAACTCTTGTTGCATGAACTCTTGAAGACATATGTGACGATTCGAAATGTCAATTTTCCATACTCTAGCAATGACATGTTTTCCTATTCCGGTAGAACAAATTTCCGGAAGCCAAATTGTTGCAGCGTTCTGGTGGAAATTTTTTGGAAGCCAACTTATGCAGCAGGTCATAGGTAAATCCTGCACATCTCATTTTTTTTTCTTGTGAATACTCGTGAGACCCTTCAGGAACTTAATATTCCATTTACAGAATAACCATTCTGCGAAAATGTGAAGATCTACTGCTCCCTAGATGCTTTTAAAATTTTCAAAGTCCAAAGAGCACAACCTTTTGCTCTGAAGATATGCACCAAGGATTTACTCAATCCTGAGTTATTGGAAAGAAAAATATTACACTCCTCATACTGAAGTGCTTATTGTCACTCTAGCATCGTGCAACAGCCTTCTGCATGACTGCCCAGATTCTGATCTGAATTTTGCAGGGAAAGATGAAGAATGGCCAAAAAGTATTCATCAAGTTGCTCTCCTCGGAGTCGAAACAACGGACAAAAGTGTTCCTCAATGAGTTTAATAAATAGGACAATTGAAAAGATCGGATGGATGGTAGGGATGGTGGCGCTGAGGCGAATGATCCAGAATGATGTGCTCAGGGCCAGCTCTGTAAGGAGGTGTGACTTTAACTTTATGATGGTGGCAACTCTGTACTGGCATATACCAAACCAAGAAAACACAACTCTTTGGAAACAAAATTACCATTACAGTCTACTGATGTTTGCTATTTGTTCTGTAAAAAGAGTAGAAAACTAATGTATTGGTTGCCTTGACATAGAAATAGTAAGTTTATAGAATACTTTGGTTTTATAAATACTACGCTTCCTAGCAGAGTCTAAAGTTTCTACTCGAGGGAACTTTTCACGACCTAAAGTAACACCTAAAAAGATACAAAAGAAAAGCCAGTACTCAAGGCAAAACAACAATTACACGATTCTTATTTGCATGAGTTTATAAAAGCTTCAATGTGAAAAAGTGCAGATGGGAAATTTGTACTTTGCTACTAGGGGCACTGTTTGCATTTGTTCATAATTATATAATCAAGCTTCATACATGATACCAGTTCCTTGTTGCAGCAATTTACTAGATTGAAAGAAACAGAGAAACATTTTGTGTATTTAAGCTGGTAAATTTTGATCTTGTCAATTCAAAATCAAAACTCTAAACCTGGCATCGTATTCCTTTTTATTTTCAGTTGTGTTGAAGAAGGCTAAATTAACAAGAAAAGGAAGTACATCGCTATAGTGGCAGCTCTCAGGAGAACATGAGCTGACAACAAGATACAGCACCTCGGCAAGCTTCTGAAAACTAAAAAAACCTCTGCCTCTGAGCTACTCTGCAGCTACTGCAGGCTTAAGAACCTAAACACGATGTTGGGTTGATGTTAAAGATCTTGAAGGAATTATAGCAAAGTTCGCCACACTGACATATTGATGAGCAAGCCCAGAGCCGTTGAACGCGCCATAGTGAGCTGGCCTGTCGACGGTTCTCATCAGAGGCAGGGCAAGAGTGTGAGCGATGCTATTTGAGGTGTCAGCAATGTTGGGGTAGTTAGGACAAAAGTGCTTATCTCACTTCGTGATGTCTTCTTTCGTTGGGTGGGTGCAGAGACAAAGGTCAGCCCAAACAGATTAAACTTCCTATTTTCCTTGGAAAAATAGAAACTTGTAGATCATTTGATCATTTTGGCTTTCATTTCTTCCTGCATGATTATATTTTTTGAGTCTACCTGATAAATACGCTTTTTGAAGTTTTAATTGTATAATACCATGATGGAATGGAATGCTCTTACCTTGTTTTTAAGACTACAACAATGTAAAACAATATTAGTAAACATAGGCCGATTAGAAATATTTGAGCTATTAGTTCATTGTTTTTTCTGTGTAGCCATGTCGTATGGCCGTATCAAAGTTTTATTTCAGTATGACATCTCACTTTTGTAGATCGCAAACAGAACATAGATGGTTTATGTCGATGTTCAGGAAAAATAAACCGATATAGGCCCTAGCACAATGATGATGGAAGGGAACAAAAACTCTCGGAGTTTTACACAACCAAAAGAGATGCGTCGAGAGAAGTGTCATTTTTTTCTACACGTGTGGAATATGAAATTTCATTTTGATATATGTTCACCTACGTGAGGGAGATGGTTGGATTTTGTGGTTAAAAAAGAACCCACCAACATAGGCTACACACAATGTTGTTGGAAGAGGAAAAACCTACCGTGCAAAGTATTAGAATTTTGGTACGCATTATGTTAGTTAAATAGGCCGTGGCAACGCACGGGCATTCATCTAGTAAATGCATAACGTAAGGGCAAACCCCATTTATATGGGTGATGGAGATTTCAATAATTGTAAAGAAAATAAGCTAACCCATGCTAAAAGAAATGTACTCCTTTACAATTGCTGACTTGCTACAGCCTGCGGCTAAAAAAGGTACGCGGGCAAGAGGCATGCATGGGCTTTTTATTATTCGGGAACAAATTTCTTGATGGTGAACATGATGGAGGCACCTGAGGTTACTGTTCATTGCGAATCCCTCAGATCTGAGCCGTTAGATTTGTGAGACCAATGGTTAGGATAGATACTCTGAGTTGGATTCAAAATTGGTACATAAACCTCAAAAAAAAATTGGTACACTATATAGGAGTATAGATATAGAAAAGCATTGCCGTGAGGTCGATTTAGCCATCTCCAATTCACCCAGAAAATTCTGCACAACGTGGACGTGGACAAAGGACTTTGAAACAGTAATGAAACCACTTCCGCTCTTTCTTTCTCTTTTTTTGAGGAAAACTTCCGCTCTTTTGTGCTTGCACAAATTACAATTTCACCTTTTTCTTTTTCCTCGAGCCCAAGAGCAAGAAGCAATAGCCCAGCCCATTCGCATGTGTGAAGAACTGAAGACTGAAGAATCCATCACTGTTCACACCAAGACTGGAAAATACAAAAAAGGCAAAGCCGCTGCGGCGCCCCGCCCGACTTCCACCGCCGAATCCTGACAGTCGAGCGAGCGATCTTCCTGCGCGTCCAATAAAATCCTTCCACGGGAGCGAGACTCCGAATGACGATTCAGACAAGGCCCTCTTTAACGCGGCGACCAGGGTCATGATTGGGGACGGGGTAAAGGCTAGCTTGTGGGACTCATCTTTTGGATGGCCTCACGCCAAAGGTGATTGCGCCTGGCATCTTCAAAGCATCAAGACGAAAGAACATGAACATCTGCGATGCTCTCACGGATTTTCGATGGATTTCGGACCTTTCGGTACAGAACTTCACCGTCGAGCATATCACCCAGTTTGTCCACCTCTGGGACCTCATCCAGGGGTGACCCTCACCCCGGGTGTGGAGGACTCGATTTCCTGGACCCTCACTACCGACGGCATCTACTCGGCTAGCTCCGCTTACGAAGCTCAGTTTCTAGGGGCTTATTCCTGCACCTTCATGGGAATCGTCTGGAAGCACTGGGCCCCTCGGAAGTGCTCCTTCTTCGCCTGACTGGCGGTCCAGAATAGGCTCTGGACCTCGGAAAGACTCGCAGTCAGAGGTTGGCCTCACCAGCCAGTCTGTCAGCTCTGTAGGTGCCAGCCCGAGACCGCAAGGCACATCCTCTTTGAGTGCCGCTACTCTAGAAGAATCTGGACGGATGCCGCTTCTTGGCTAAGATGTCCTTCTCTCATGCACGGCCTCAACTTGACCAAGCCTAAGGTGATGGATTACTGGTTGGCCCTGACGGCCACGGTCTCCCCTTCTCGCAAGGGGCTTAAGACGGCGATCACCCTAATCACTTGGGAGAACTGGAAGGAGCGCAACGAAAGGGTGTTCAACAACAAATTCACGATGCCTTTGGTGCTTTTTCAGCGGATGAGGCCAAGAATTGGATTTTGGCAGGAGCCAAAGCTTTAGTTGAGATCACTGCTTAGTTACATGTAATCTGTTTTTTTACTTTTGGCTTAGGCATGCACTATGTTTGCTACTTCTTTATCAATATAAAAGGCAAATCTTTTGGCTCGTTTTAAAAAAAAAATCCTTCCACAAAAACACCAATCCCGCCATCCAATCTCCATCACGATGAGCCCGCTGCCGGAGCTGGTCCACGACGCGATGCGCGAGATCTTCCTGCGCGTGCCGCCGGACGACCCGGCGACCCTCGCGCGCGCCTCCGCCGTGTGCACGGCCTGGCGCGGCATCATCTACGACGCCGAATTCGGCCGCGCGTACCGCAGGTTCCACGGGCGCCGCCCGTCCTAGGCTTCCTCTACAACTGCCCCTTTCAGTACACCTCCCACTTCGTCTCCGCAACCGCGTCCTCTTCCATTCCCTCCACGACAGCCAAGAGATGGGGGATCTCGCCGTCGGCGATCTGGTCACCCACGAATGGTGGAGCGTTCCCGCTCACCCCAGCCCCGAGTTGTGGTCGGACGTCAACTACCGGTGGAAAGCCACGGTGGTCGGTGCCAAGGTCGACCACCTCGACTGCAGTGACGATGGCGCTTTCCTCGTGGTCTTGGTGGGCTATAACGACAGCGCGATCTTCGGCTCCCTCTACTCATCTGAGACTGGCGAGTGGAGCGACACCATCTCCATTGAGAGACGGAATGTCTACTACTACGTGAAAATCGACAGCACGGGGAAAAGTGGCGTTGTGCCGTTGTGGAGATAAGGTCTACGTCCCCTGTGGATGGACAAATATGATGGTGGAGTACGACATGGGTGTGCAAGAACTGGCGGTGACCCGTGCCCTCTTCTCCAAGAACTTTGTTGGGGCGGAGGACGGCATGCTGCTGCTCGCGACCGTCGAGGACACTCTACTTTACGTGTGGTCAGTGCAGCCTGGCAATGATGGTGCCGCGCCATGTCGCAGGGTCATCGACCTCGAGCCATTGCTCCCCCCTCTTGCCTTCTGTTCCGTAGTGGCGGTGGTTGGTTATGCAGAAGGTGCTGGTGCCATCTTCCTGAGAACAGCTGAGGAGGAGGCGGTGTTCATAGTCGAGCTCAGTTCTTGCCGAACCAAGAGAATATACACTTGGATATAGTCTCCGACAAAGTCGTGCCCTACATGAGCTTCTACACTGGAGGTACACACTCTAGCCTCATGGACACTCATCCACACACCATTGACTGCCTTGTTCGACATTTCCCAATACGGCCTTTGGAGTAGGCATGTGCTAATGTTCTTGGTTTCCTCCTGTGTGATTGTAGATCTGTAGGCATTTTTGCTGCTATATTATTTCGATGTTGCCGTCAATATGTATAAAGTCTTGTCTGATTATTCTCTTTTTTTTTCGAGAATAACGGGGGGGATTCTCCCCACCGCTTGTTATTATACCTCGAAGCCGACCCTTCAACATGGGCCCAGAATTTGTTACATGAGAGAATACAAAGAGGGGAAGGGGAGAATGGAAATCAAAATTACATTAGAGCATGGTGCAAGAGGAAGCCACGAAGGGCATCCGCAGAGCCTTTACAATCCGGTTTTAGCCTATGCGACCAGATAGCGAGATCCTCGGCGGCGCAGCGAAGCACGTCGTGGGAGGAGCACACCCGGTTGTTGAAGACAATGTCGTTCCGAGCCTTCCAGAGGTTCCATAGAACCGCGGCCGAGCCAAGCTCCCAAGCCGCGGTCGCGACGGCCACCGGTGCCGCGATCGTCCAAACGGGGCTGCTCTCCGGGATGGTGCAGCCAAGCCTGCGCCAGACTTCGGCGGAAAGGGCACAATTGAAGAGGAGGTGGCGAGTGGTCTCGGGCGCACCACACGAGACACAGAAGGGGGAGGGGCGTAGTGTTTGTAGTGGAGGTTGTAACGAGTGCTGAGGCGGTTAGAGTCCGCGAGGAGGCAGAAGATTTTTATTTTGGGAGGAAGACGAGAGGCCCAGCAATTGGTGGCGGATGCGTCGATGGTAGAGACGATGGATGTGTTCGCGTAGACGGCGCGAGAGCTAAAGGAGGTCCCGGCACCCCAAGCCATGGAGCGTCGGTCCTCGCCGTCTCTCAGCGAGGTGGAAGCGATGATGCGAAGAACAGGAGGGAGCTCGCAGGCAGCGGCCGCAGAAAGGCGTGGCTGAAACGTGAGACCCGTGGAGCAAGCGTCGAAAACCGAAATGTTGGGTCGAAGACAGTGGGAGAAAATGGCAGGGTATAAAGAAGCGAGGGTGGAGGAGGAAGTCCATTTGTCCTGCCAGAAGGAGGTGTGGACTCCATCATGGACATCGGTGGTGGTGAGAGCACGATAAGTGGGGAGGCAAAGTTGAAGAATTTTTCTAGGTAAGAGGGAGAAGGAGAAGTGTCACCTAGGTCGCGGCCGTATGATCGACGAAACCACTCTTTCCACGGCATCTCTTCCCGCTGGTGAAGCTTATGCACGAAGTTCATTAGAAGGGCGAGGTTCTGCCGTTGAAGGTCCCGCATCCCGAATCCGCCAACCTGTTTAGACAAACAAACCTTGTCCCAAGCCATTAGACAACGAGCCCCGGAGCATGAGTCCTTGCCCGTCCAAAAAAAGGCACGGCGCCTTCTGTCAATCGCTTCAACCACACCACGGGGCAAAAGAAAAGAGCACATAAAATAAGTCGCAAGATTATTTAAAACAGCATTGCAAAGAACTAGTCTCCCCCCAGAAGAAAGTAACATAGCACTCCAGCCGGAGAGGCGCCGGTCGAAGGAAGAGATGAGAGAGTTGTACGCCGAGAGTGGGAGTTTAGTGGGGGAGAGGGGAAGGCCGAGGTAGGGTTGGGGGAAAGTGGAGACGGGGCAGAGGAGGGTGGATGCGATGTCAGCAACCACATCCTCGTCAATGTGCATGGGGACGAAACAGGACTTGTGGAAATTAATTGCCAAGCCCGTAGCAGAGGCGAAGTCGTCGAGGATTCCTTTAAGGCGCAGGGCAGAGGGGAGATCCCCCCTGCAAATGATAAGAGTGTCGTCTGCATACTGCAGGACAGCGGGAGGCATGGCATCGTCGAGAGGGTGGTGTATTCGGTCATAGGAGTGGGCGAGGCGAACCATTTTTTGGAGAACATCCACGACGATGATGAACAGGTAAGGGGAAAGAGCGTCTCCCTGACGCAGGCCATTTTTGCATTTAATCCAGGCCCCAGGGACACCATTGAGAATGATTGCAGTGTGCCCCGTGGTTAGGATGTCCATCATCCAGCTGCACCAGAGGTCGTCGAATCCCCGAGCACGTAGGATTAAGATGAGACTTTCCCAATTTACCGAGTCGAAGGCCTTATGGAAGTCGATCTTGAAAACCATGGTGGGCACTTTACGGAGATGGCAAGCTCGGACGAGGTCGGCAGCGTAGACGATGTTTTCCGATATGCGTCTCCCAGAGAGGAACCCAGTCTGGTCGGGATCAACTAAGGAGTGAATGGAGGATTGGAGGCGGGTGGTGAGCACTTTGGTGATCATTTTAGCGATGCAGTTTTGGAGGGAGATGGGGCGAAAGTCCGAGGGGGAGCGTGCAGCTTCATGTTTGGGAAGGAGGACGAGGTAGGCCCGGTTGATACGAGTTAGGTCAGCATCTCGGCGGTGGAAGCTGTTGAAAACCTCGATGACGTCCGGGGCGACCGTAGTCCAAAACGAGGAGAAGAAGGAGGGGCCGAAGCCATCAGGTCCAGGGCTAGAGTCTTTGTTCATGCGGGTTAGGGCTTCCACAATCTCGGAAGAGGAGAAGGGGGCGGTAAGGGAAGGAGAGAGGTTGTTGGTGGTCGGGTAGAGGGAGGCTAGGTCGAAGTTCCAAGAACAGGAGGAGGCGGTCCCTAGAAGGGAGCGGAAGAAGGTGTCGAGGACCCTTGCTTTGTTGGGGTGGTCCGAAAAGGAGGCATTTTGGAAATCGAGGACCGGGATGGTGTTTCTCCTTTTACGGCAAGACGCCAGGGCATGGAAATAGCTAGTGTTCTCATCACCCTCCAGAGCAAAGCGAACTTTAGCGCGGGTTTTCCAGTGGATCCATCGCTCCTTGATAGAAAGGTGTATCGCATCGACCGTGAGCACCCGAAGCCTTGATTCAAGGGTTGACAGGGGGCGGTCTTCTTCAATAAGATCAAGGAGGTTGATAACAATCCGGGCGTCGATTTCCCGTTGAGCGAAGGGGGGACATTTCTTGGTCCAGGTCTTGCAGCAGCCTCTGCAGCGTCGAAGCCTAGCGACAATACGAGCGGTGGCGTCGGGGCGAAAGGTAGCGGTCCAGGCAGTAGCGACAGAGCTTCGGAAGGAAGGATGGAGAGCCCAGGAACGGTTGTACCTAAAAATAGGAGATCTAGGGATTGCGGAGGAGATGGAGGCTAGCAGGGGGACGTGATCGGATGTATCGCGGGTAAGGGAGGAGAGCGAGGAAGAGGGGAACAAGGTGTTCCAGGCATTGTTAATAAAGAACCGGTCGAGGCGAATTAGAGTGGGGGAGGCACGTCCGTTGGACCACGTGTAGCGGCGGTCGCGGAGGGGGAGGTCGAAAAGGGCGAGCTCATTGATGCAGTCGTTGAAGAGGGAGGCCTCGGAAACATTCAGGTTGTCGTTATTTCTATCCTCACTGTCACGACAAAGGTTGAAGTCCCCACAAATCATCCACGGTGTCGAATCACCGGGGTCGTGGGTGCGGAGGTGCAGGAGAAACGCGGCTTTTTCAGAGTGGACACACGGGGCGTAGACATTAGAAAGGCGGAAGTTAGTTGCGTCGGCGTTAATTTCGAAGTCGATGGAGAGGACAGTGTTACTAAGCGAGGAGGAGACACGGGTAAAAAGACGGGAGTCCCAGGCAGTAATAATACCGCCGGACGAGCCAAGCGCGTCTACCGATTCAAAGGTACGTAAGGAGGAGGGGAGGAAGGATGCAGCCTTAGAGGGAGAGATTGCTGCGAGTTTACTTTCTTGAATTGCAAAAATATGCGGGCTGACAGAAGTAAGATCAGCATGCACAACCTCACACTTAGCCGGATCACCCAAGCCACGGAGGTTCCAGGATTCAATCGAGAAGGTTCTTGTTTGCATAATTAAGATTACAACACCAAGAACAGGGGCCAGCGGCCGGAAATAAACTAAACGGGAGAAGGCCTAATGCCAACTCTCCAGGCGCAACCCAAAACAAAAAAGAAGCAGGACTCCAGCCTAGCAGGCACACGGAGGGGAGTCCTTCGGGTGCAGGTGCCGTCACAGCGGCACGGGTGGGCTCCGATAGCCGCTATCACACATAGCGGTGCACGGACGGGAGCCGCCCAAAGCAAGGAGGGCATCATGGAGCAGCAGTGTCCACCGGGCTGCTCTCCGCGAGAGCAGCAGGGTGCACACCACAGGGCTCTCCAAGCGCCTGCAGAACCGGGAGCGAGAGAGCCTGGGGCACTCCATCGTCGATGCAAAGCCGGGCGAGCGCCGCACGGAGGCGTGGCGAGCCCTTGGAAGCATCAAGACGGGATGCCTTAGCTTCCTTGGCGCGCGTCCGCATGCTGGTGAAGAGCGCGGGCTCCTTTGCGGCGAGGCGGTCACTGCGCCTAGCCTTGAACGCCGAGTCAGCGGCGCGCTTGCGACGGACCCTCTGCTTGCGCACGGCATCTTCGTGGATGTCCCCAGAGGTGAGGAAGGCCAGGGGAGCCGGCGGCCGAGAGGTGGGGGAGGCGAGGACGGGCACATCCGCATCCTCCTGATCGCCGGTGGCAAGGGGGGTGGCCGGGACTGCCAGCGTGTCGTACCACTGCAGCAGGAGAGGGGCCGGATCAGAGACAGGGGGCAAAGGATCAGAGAAGGGCAAGGAAGAGAAGGGATGTGGGTCTGAAGGAGAGGCAGTTGGGCTGGGCATTACCTGATCAGCATCGAGCCCCTCCTCGGGGAACTGGGCTGCCATCCTGCGGGCCAGAATGCGATCCCACAGGACAACAGTGGAGGCCGCGGCGACAGGATCGGAGGCAGGGCCCGATCCCGAACCTTGGCCCAACTGGCTGGCGCGACGGGCCACAACCCTGCTCCAAAGCTCCAGCGGGCTGGCACCCGCATCAGCCCTAGAGCCCATCGGAACCGGCCCACCGTCAGAAGCGGAGCTGGAGTCCGAGGAGATGTTGATGACGGAGACGTCGTCGATGTCGTCCAGACCGCCGCGGGGTGGTGACGGAGGGCTGGCTCCAGGTCCACGGCGAGGGGTGTCGCCTCCCCCACCGGCGTAGTGGCCGTCGTGGGAGAAGGCGCCGGCGGAAGACCATGAGCGGATGACCTCCAAGGTCACCACCATGGTCGTCTCGCCCTCAAAGTCGCGGAGGAGGATGCAGCGCGGCACGGCGTTCTCGCGCTCCGTGTGGAGCACGAAGCGAACAGCAGAGAAGTCAAGCTCATTGAGGCAAAGGGGGTCAATGCAGCAAACGCTTCCGATTGGGCGGAAAGCGGTGCGGATTCCCCCTTCATTCCAATGCTCAAGAGGGAAGCCATAGGCCGACACTTGGGAAAATGGGAGTACCTCCACGACGAGCGGTTGTCGGCGAGCTCCGGGCGCTCAAGCGTGATGGAGTGGCCGAGGAAGGAGATGGGGAAGAGCTCCATGGTGGTATCCCTCACCTCCTGCGAGGGGAAAACCACCGTCATGGCGCCGTAGTGAGACGCCGCAAGCCCAACAGTGGGGTTCCCTCCATGCACCTCGAGGGCGCGGCGGAGGACGAAGCCGGGGCTGGCGGTGGGCGGATCGATCAGCGCGAAAGCGAAGCGCCGGCTTGACGAGTTGTCGCCCACCATAGGCATGAAGCACTCAGCGTGGTGAGGGCGGCAAGCCACTGCCGGGGCTGCGGGAGGAAGGGGCGCCGACATGCGGGCGCTCCAGGATGCCGAGGCGGACGAGGGCGCCGTCGAGCCGCTCCAGAGCGGGATGGGGCCGCGCGGGTACGGCGTTGGAGGGCGAAACAGGGGCGGGCCCTCGCGGCGGTCAACGCCCATGCCCGCACGCCACCTGGATAGCCAGCGGTCACGCGAGGACCGCGGCGAGGCAGGCGAGGTGGAACGGGAGCGGGCGCGGCCGGAGTTCAGAGCGTCGGACAACCTTGGGGAAGAAGGGCAGACACAGTGTGAGAGGGGGTAGGGGCGCCACGGGAGGGGAGATAGCAGAGCGGTGGAAGCTTACATCGTGGACTGCGGTGGCCGAAGCGGCCGCAGTAGCAACGGACGGGGTCGCGGCACTCGCGCACCGGGTGGCCAAGGCCGAGGCAGCGGAAGCAGCGAGGCTTCCTGCGGTCGGGGCTGAAGACGAAGGAGTGGCGCCGGAGAGGTTGGGGAGGAGGAGAGGAGAGGAGGGCATCTAAATAGGAGAGGGGAGGGGATGGCACGCCGTTGCCAGGGGGAGGGGATGGCACGCCGCTGCCGGACGGCGCGGCACTAGCTCCGGCTCTAGCTCGGCGCCGGACATCGGGGATGTGACATGCGCGACGGTGGCAGAGCTTTCCAGCGGATGGGACATGGCAGAGCGTCGGGGAGAGAGAGGGTCGGGGTGAGAGGGCGGGGAGAGGGTGAGAGCGCAGTGGTCAATGATCGAACGAGGCGGCGTGGAGGGACTGACGCACGAGGTGGGGTCGGGCTCAACGTCACCAGGGGGATCATGGGTATCATCTACCGTGGACAACGCACGGAGCAACTCAGCAAGGTCACTGGCAGTGGGGTCGGGGCGGCAAGGGGCCAAGGAGGCCCCAGGGGAGGTTGTGTGCGCCAGCGTGGCGATGCTGGGACGATCGCACGGGCAGGAGGTCACCGCAACAGGCCTAGCGGGCGCGACGCTGACAGGGGGGTCCGGGTGGCAGAGGTCGCGGCGGGTCCGGGCAAGCGGGAGGGGTTCGCGAGGTAGATGGGCAGAGGAGCTCGGCAAGCGGGTCTGGTGCAGCTACGATGGCACCCGCTGGGGGAGGACGGGCACTGACAGTGGGACCAAGGGCTTTGGCAGCAAGCAGCGCATCGGCCCAGGAAGCATGCAAACGAAATTTGGTTTTTCCGATTCCGAACGAGCCAGCGTCAACGATGAGCCTGGCGACGGCAGTGGATGCCGCGACGGAGGTGAAAATGAAGGTATCGATCTGGCAAACAGGGAAAGAGTCGGGGGAGACCGTAAAACAGAAATTGAGAGCGTTTTTAACACGAAAACCATTGCAAGAAGAAGAGGGGAGCTCAGGAGTGATCCAGAAGCGACCGGGGCGAGAAAATTTTCCTTTCTTAAGAACCGAAGAAAAAGCCACCGTGGTGCGGAATCGGCGAAGAACGAGAAGGAAGAACGCCGAACCTGGGTTGGAGCTGGGCGTGCCGGCGGGGCGAGGCCGCCGGCGAGGACGCAGCTTGGCAGCGTTGACGTCACGAGCGAGGTTGGAGGAAGAAGTCACGAGCAGGTCGACGGAGACGGAGCGCGAGCTCCCTTCGCGGGCATGGCCATCTTCCTCCTGGGAACGTCCAGCATCCGCAACAGCAGCAGGGGGAGGGAGCAGGGAGGGAGCGGAGGTCGCCGTTGAGGTTACGGCTATGGTGGGTAGCGAGGGTTGGGGAGGGGCGACAAGGGAGGAGGGAGCCGGGGGGGCGCGGGGGAAGGTGCCAGTTTATTCCCCAATGCTTCAATTTGAGGAGTAAACTTCAGTGCACGAAAATTAACACGGCATCTGACCAGTTGAAGCTCGGTACTGATGCCATTATTTGCTAACCGAGCATCTGTCTTGTTAAAGTGGATGACTTTATATTTGCTGAAGAGTGGTAAGATCTGCACGGGTAAGAGACAATGAAGAGTACATAATAATGCGTGTCCCATGAAGGCAAGGATGGATCCCAGATAAGTTGACGAACCTGATGCAAATAATATTTCTCATCTGACCAACTAACAGGTGACATCCCAAGTATAATGCTTGAGTCCGCTGGATCAAACCTCTTCGGCAGCCGTTTAACAATGTGGACTTCGTCTCTCAAGGAGGTAATGAAATGCCTCACATCAAATATGTCTCCAAAATTGCTGAAAAGCATACAGAATACTAGTCACTTAAGATATCAACCTAGTTAATACATTGAGCACCTCTTGAAGAAAATGAAATGAACCTCTGATCAGCCCAGAATGATCTCTTGTCAAGTTCTGGAACAACCATCGTGAGGTTTAGCAAACGTGCAACAGCCACCATGTCACATATCTGAAACACAAGAGGTTCAAAACAACAGGGGGTTAAAATGGGAAATCTAAGATTGGACAGCAGAAGTCAGCAAAAGCAATTGACCTCTGAACGCATCTGATTAAGACCACCGTTGCACGATATCTTCAGATAACCATTGCTTTTGTAGATTCCTGGGGAAAAAATTAGTGGTAAGACCTCTGAGCTCATAAAGTAGTACTATCTCCGTCTTGAAATATACTCCGTAAAATATTTTGACGGGCTAGTTTAGCCTACCAAATATTTTATATTTTAGACAGAGAAAGTATTTAGCAAATGAGTCAAATATGGCATGACCTTATCATGTAGGTGATTCCAAATTTCTGCGTTTTGGGTCCCGCAATCAAATGAAATGAAATAGAAAATTGGTATCACTTCACAAACAAAAAATATCATGAGTTTGGTAGTAGAAAAGGATACAATATATATTGTGTGAAATGAATTTGTCATCGGAGCATCTTCTTGGTCCGGTTGTTTTCTCAATTTAGAACAATACTCACATTGTAGTGAACTAGTTCCAAAAATCAAAAGCTAAATATGGATACGTTGTGGCTGCCTTATGCCATGCTTCACGGATTTCCTTTTATTTTTGGAACTGTTCGACATATTTTCTTTTAAAGTTTTTTCATAAGATATGTTTGGTGTCTAGTAGCTTTTACAAAAAAACAAATTATAGTAGCTAGTACGTACGATCCTTCACACATTTTTACGCTAGACTCACGTGTTTATTTTTTGAAATTAAGGGGCTCGTACTCCCCATTTAATTAAAAATGAAAACATAGAAGTACATGAATTTTTTTGTTGCTAGGCTCACATGTTATATGGGGAGTTTTTTTTATAGTAGTGGCGACCTATTTAGCTGCCACAAAGGTGAGCCACGCTTTGGTAGGATTTTTTTAGCAACATTTTAAAGATATTTTGCTCATTTACAATCGCTAAGGGAGTTTCTGTTATCTTCCATACTAAACAAGTTGAGAGCGGTTCCGAATTGTTGATATTAAGCATTTATAGCATGCACATATAGTATGACACTCCTCCCAACCTTTGCTTTTCACAAACCATGGCTAACCGAATCCTCGGGTGCCTGCCAACAATCACATACCATGGAGGAGTGCCTATTTTTATTTGTTTAGCTTTTTGATGTTATAATGGTCTAACCAGCTCTTTGCAAAATTAGTGACAAGCAGATGAAGCATGCAAGTCGGGGTACTTAATTTAGTATGGAAGATAACAAACCCAACTACTACTTCCTCATGAGCTAAAAACAGTGTCACAAAATGAGAAGTAATTTGAAGGTTTTAAAGGTAGCACATGAAAATTTACTTGAATGGTTTGAAATGCCATGCATAGGTATTTATGGTGGACTCTTTGGAATAACTTGGTTTACAGGGATTTGGAAGCACGAGCAGCATTCCCGCTCAGTACAAGTGGAGGCTAGCAATAGACTGGGAAGCGACAATCAAGAGAGCAATAACCGTCATAATCATGCTTGCGACAAAATAAAATTAACGGAGGCATAAAAATGATACAAGTACTCTGAGGCAAAGTAAATCATCGAGGCTTATTGACTTTTTGTTTTCAGTCATATGCATGCGTGAGCATGTGCCAAGTCAATTCAAATGAATTATTCAGAGGAGGATACCACAATGTCATACCCTTTTATGAACAGAACAATGCAAGCAACATCTATATAACATGCCACCCACTATTAATAAATTGGAACTGATCATAAGAGAACATAAACTACTAAGCATCCATTAAATGACATATACCTCACATGAACCAACTAAGCATGTTCACATGGATGAGTATATGTACAAAAATGAAAACAAATAGTTCATACCAGCCTCTCACCCCAACTCGAATTGTCGTAGATCGTCATAATTGCTTTTCACTTGTGTGGCTCGAATAATATGAAATGATAACCAAGCTCCATGGAGTCATCGAAGACCGCTAAACTCTGCAGCAAACTTTACAAAACCGAAGAAGAACGACAAATATTTTTGGTGTTTTCGAATTTAAAACAAGAACATAAGGAAACAAGCAAACAAAGCAAAATCTTTTTGGATTTTCGAATATCAAACCGAAATTAAAAGTCAAGCAAACTAATAATAGGAACTAAAGAAAAATAGAGAGAAACAACAGAAATATTTTTGGTCTTTTTGTGTTTTGGAAAGCAAATAAAAGAAGAAACAACAAAAAGAAAGAAAGAAAATCGAAACATGGATATACAAAGTACCGACAGGATATGATATGTAAATGAGTGAGATGTCGGTATACCTCCCCCCAAGCTTAGGCTTTTGGCCTAAGTGGAGATCAATCCCAACGTGGCCACGAAGTGGCGCCTCCGTAGTATGACGAAGAAGGGTCTTCGTCCTGATATGAACTCGACGACGCACCGGTGTAGTGCACGGTGTAGTGGTCGGCGGCCGACCCATCCTCCTGGTGCTCAGAGTCGTGCTGGTCATGGAAACCAAGCAACCTCAGCTGCTCATCCAACTCCTCCTTTGAGCGCGACCACAATCTCCTGTTAAGACCAAACAAAACGGGCTGCGGCAAAGGAACCGTCCTTTCGTCCCCATCAGTAAATAAAACCCTATAGACTAGGTTTCTTTCACAAGAATCTTTAGTAACAAATTGATGATCTTTCATGGCAGCAAGGTTGAGTCTAAATGGGGGTAACAACTCATCATTAGGATCAACAGGAAGGCCTAGATATGCAATAACTCGTGAAGCAACAATCCCTCCATAGATGGGTCCACTAGCAGCTAAACGACGAGCAATGAGAGCACCAAGATTATAAGATGTGTTACCAGTAAGTGCAGCAGCCAGAAAAGCAAGATGATAATTAGAAATGTTGCTGGTGTTCTCCCTACCAAGAATGCTAGTGGCAAGATAGTAAGTAAAATATCTAATGGCAGGGAGCTGAATGTTCCTTATCTTGCCACGCTGGGCGGTGCGGTCATCATCATTGGTCACCTCTCGGTAAAGTTCCAGCAAATCGTTGGGGCGTCCTTGAATCCTCTTCGCTGTACCTGAAGGAGCAATATCTATGGCAGCACAAAAATCCTTCAAAGTCATGGTAACAGGCCTATTATAAATTTTAAATTTAACGGATGGCGTGAAAGAAGAGTTGCCAAATTTAAAGCTCTCAACAAAAGTTTTGGTGAGCATAACATATTGGTTACTTTCATCCTGCATATATGTAGTCAAACCAACCCTCTGAACAAGGAACAAGAAATCATCAAGGAGCCCTGCATCACGCAAAAAGTCAGTGCATGGGAAAGATGATGGATTTGGAACTCCATCATCCCTCTCATCGCCAATGCTTGGTGCAATGAGATCTTCATCGTAGGATCGCCTAATTCGAGTGGCTGCTCTTGAAGGCCTTGCCACCCTTTGCGAATCCCTCTCAAAAATCTCTCCATAGGTGTGGTTATGCATATTCCTTTTCTGAAATTTTTGACAATCATTATAAAAATTGATTTTGAGACAACTAAATGAGGGGAACTACTATAGGAACTTGCTAGAGGACTAAACATGCATCAAAACTAATTATTCCAACATAGAACAAGCATGGGAACTCACTTAACATGTCACCTACAGCAGCAAAATACTCAAGATATACTTCACTAAACAAAATTCTACTTGGATATTCGGAGGAGTCACATACCGGAGAACAAATGCCCCAAATCTCAGCAGCAAAGATGGGCTGAGCAAGGAGATCGAAAATCGCGAGCAAGAACAGCAAGAACTCGAGTTTGAGCAATGGTGGAGTGTTTTGTCGTGAGAGTGAGTGAGGTGGTAGGTGGCTGAGTGAGTGGAGGGCCAGGTGGGGCCCTCACCATGTCATGGCGCGGCCCCAAGGCTGGCCGCGCCACCATGTGGTGAGCAGGCATGGTGGGGCCCCCTGGTCAGCCCCAGGCACTCCCACAATGCTCTTTCAAAAATAGGACCAGTGGTATAATTTTTATGAATTTTTGAAAAATGCACATTTTCTGGGTGTTAAAAGTAATGATTTCAGGACAGAAAAATGATTTTCAAAAATTAAACAAAACTAAAATTTTGCAAACTAAACAATACTACAGTAGGTAAAACAAGGATGAAGAAAGAAATGTTGTTTAGTTTCTCTATGCATTTAAAATGTATTTGTTAACAAGGTTGATCAAGTCTTGCCACCAAATAAATTTTATATGACATAAAAGAAATCAAACCTCATGAACCAATTATGTTACCTTGAATTGTATTGATATGGATCCAATCATAATATTTTGATATCCTTCTTGATGTTCATATATGGGGCAATCAATACTTCCCACTTTGATAGTTCTAAAATTAGAAATAGTATTAACTCCAAATATTTTGTCCACCTTTTTGGGAAAATAAACAGTGTGCTCTTTGTCATTCACATTGAAAGTCACTTTTCCTTTGTTGCAATCAATAACAGCACCTGCAGTATTAAGAAAAGGTCTCCCAAGAATAATAGACATATTATCATCTTCAGGCATCTCAAGCACAACAAAATCAGTCAAGATTAAACAGTTATTAGTCACTTGAACAGGGACATCCTCACAAATGCCAACAGGAACAGCAGTAGATTTATCAGCCATTTGCAAAGATATATCAGTTGGTATCAATTTATCCAAATAAAGTCTCTTATAAAGAGAGAAAGGCATAACACTAACTCCTGCTCCCAAATCACATAGAGCAGTTCTAACATAATTATTTTTGATGGAACAAGGAATGGTTGGTATACCTGGATCTCCAAGCTTCTTTGGAACCTTACCATTGAAAGAATAATTAGCAAGCATAGTAGAAATTTCCTCATTGGGAATTTTCCTTTTGTTAGAAACAATATCTTTCATATACTTTGAATAAGGAGGCAATTTAATAGCATCAGTCAAAGGAATTTGCAAGAACAAAGGTTTCATCCAATCACAAAATTTATTATAGTGTTCTTCTTCCTTTGATTTCAATTTCTTAACAGGAAAAGGCATTTGCTTTTGAACCCAAGGTTCTCTTTCATTACCATGTTTCTTAGTAGTGAAGTCTTCCTTAGTGTACTTTTTATTTTTAGCATGCTTTTCAGGTTCCTCTTCAATTTCTTCTTTATCAGAAGCATCATTCTTATCATTATCATTGTTATGTTCATTACCACTTTCAGTTTCAGCATCAGAAATAGATATACTATTAGGATCATTAACAGGTTCAGAGGATTCTACAACAGTTTTATGTTTCTTCTTCTTTTTCTTAGAAGGAGCACTAGTTTCTTTAATTCGTTGAGAATCTTGTTCAACTCTTTTGGGATGCCCCTCAGGATATAAAGGATCCTGAGTGGAAACACCACCTCTAGTTGTCACTTCATAAGCATGCTTCTCTTTTTCTTTAGAAGAGTTAATTAGCATGTCTTTTTGCACTTTAGTGAGTTGATCAATTTGAGTTTGAACCATATGAAAATGTTTAATAAGCATTTTAACATCATTAGAAGTTCTTTCAACAATATCATGCAAACTATCAATAGCACGAGAATTCTCCATTAGATGATTCTCCACTCTCATATTAAAGTTACTTTGCTTTTCAATATAATTATCAAACTCATCTAAGCATTGATCAGGAGGTTTAGAATAGGGAATATCTCCTTCATTAAAGCGTTGGAGAGAGTGTACCTCAATTGTAGAAGAATGGGGAATTGGCTTACATAGTTCTTCTATGGGTGGTAGATTCTTCACATCTTCAGATTTAATACCCTTCTCTATAAGAGATTTCTTGGCTTCCCTCATTGTTTCATCATTCAATTCAATCATACCCCTCTTCTTTGATATTGGTGTTGGGGTCGGCTCAGGTGTAGTCCAATCATCATGATTTTGGCTTATTTTAGCCATTAATTCCTCAGCTTCATCTGGGGTTCTTTTCCTGAAAACACAACCAGCACAACTATCCAAATATTCCCTAGATTCAGGGGTTAGTCCACTATAAAATATATCAAGAAGTTCATTTTTTTCCAATTCATGCCCAGGCCGAGCCCTAATTAAAGAACAAAACCTTGCCCAGGCTTCAGGCAGTTTCTCTCCCTCATCTTGATCAAAGTTATATATTCTAAGTAAAGCAGCATGTTGAGCACTAGCAGGGAAATATTTCTGAAAGAAGACATTAAGCAAACCAGTAGGACTATCAATAGAATCAGGAGGCAGATTATTATACCAAGTTTTAGCTTCATCCTTTAATGAGAAAGGAAAAAATTTAGCAACAAAGTAGCCACGTTTCTTGATATCATCAGAAAACAAACTACTCAAAGTAGAGAGCTCATTCATGTGTTCTACAACACTTTCATTTTCAGTACCACGAAAAGGTTCTTTCTCAACAATGGATATATGTGATAAATCAAGAGAGAAATCATAATCCTTATCTTTAATGTTTATAGGAGATGTGGCAAACTTAGGATCAGGAGACAGTTTATATCTAACAGCATGTTTTGCAAGAAGACTTTTAATGCCACTTGCACCAGTAGTAGCATGACATGCATCAATAAAATCATCATCAAGTTCCACATAAGTTTCATCAAGATCATCACTAGAATGCTCTATAGACTCAGGTGAACCAACAGGTGTAAAAGGATTTTCAATTTGTTTAGACTTAGCAATAGCAGCATCTAAAAGAGGACCTAATTGAACACTCTCATCAAGCACAGTAGAAGCATCATCAAAATTATCAGAAGTATTTTCAGATTCAGCAGAAGTACCAACACGTGAAGCTTGTGGTGGTGTAATAAGTTGACTCATAACAGTAGGTGAGTCAAGAGCAGCAGAGGTACTCAGAGTCGTACCTTTTCTTGTAGTGGAAGGCAATATACGGACCTTCTCATCACGAGCTTTACCCATGATGAATAAATTGCAGCGAACAATATCACTTTCAGGTGAGCTTATAAATAAAGCTATGCTCCCCGGCAACGGCGCCAGAAAATAGTCTTGATGACCCACAAGTATAGGGGATCGCAACAGTCTTCGAGGGAAGTAAAACCCAAATTTATTGATTCGACACAAGGGGAGCCAAAGAATATTTATAAGCCTTAACAGATGAATTGTCAGTTCAGCTGCACCTGGAAATAGACTTGCTCGACACAGATTATCAGTAGCAACAGTTTTATAGCAGTAGCAGTAGTGAAATAATAGCAGCAGTGTAATAAAGACAGCAGTAGTGATTGCAGTAAACAGCAGGATTAAAATACTGTAGGCATAGGGATGGATGAACGGGCGCTGCATGGATAGGATAATCATGTAATAATCAAGACAAGGCATTTGCAGGTAAATAATAATAAAGCATCCAAGTACTAAGTAACCATAGGCATGTGTTCCGTATATAGTCGTACGTGCTCGCAATGAGAAACTTGCACAACATCTTCTGTCCTACCAGCCCGTTTGCAGCGGGGCCTCAAGGGAATCTACTGGTAATTAAGGTACTCCTTTTAATAAAGTACCGGAGCAAAGCATTAACACTCCGTGAACACATGTGATCCTCACATCACAGCCATCCCCTCCGGTTGTCCCAATTGCTGTCACTTTGGGGCCTCGGGTTCCGGACAATAATATGTGTATACAACTTGCAGATATGATCTAAAACAATGATTATCCTCATGATACAATAACATGTTCAGATCTGAAATCATGGCACTCGGGCCCTAAGTGACAAGCATTAAGCATAACAAGTTGCAACAATGACATAAAAGTACTAACAACGGATACTAGGCACCATGCCCTAACAATCTTATAGCTATTACATGAACGATCTCATCCAATCCCTTCCATCCCCTTCAGCCTACAGCGGGAATTACTCACACATGGATGGGGGAGTCATGGATGGTTGATGGAGAGGCGTCGGTGATGATGATGGCGATGATCTCCTCCAATTCCCCGTCCCGGCGGAGTGCCAGAACGGAGTTTCTGGTCCCCGAAATAGGGTTTTCGATGGCGGCGGAGCTCTGGAGTGTTTCTGGAAATATGGTCGAACCTCCTCGCGTTTTTAGGTCAAGGGGATTATGTAGTCCAGAGGGGGAGCCGAGGGCGTGGCCGAGTCGGCCTCACCAGGTGGTGGCGCGGCCCAGGGCCCACCGCGCCGCCACGTGGTGAGGGCGGCTCGCTGCCCCCCTCCGTCTTCTTCTGGCTCCGTGGGTCTTTTGGTGAAATAGGGGCTTCGCGATAATTTCCACGGATTTTCCCGAAAGTTGACTTTCTGCACAAAAACAAGACACCAGGGCAATTCTGCTGAAAACAGCGTTAGTCCGCGTTAGTTGTATTCAAATCACAAATTAGAGGTAAAACAACAACAAAAGTGTTCGGGAAAGTAGATACGTTTTGGACGTATCATAGCTGTCCTTCCCTTCCTGCACCAGCCCCTCCACTCGTTATTGTATTGTCAATTTGTCATATGAAACTGTAGTGCTGAAATTGTTGTAGTACTGAAATTTGTTTGGATGCGCTCTCTATTGTTGTGCTGGAATTTTGTGGATGCTTTGTTGCTTGATTAACATGCTTGTAATAAGTTAATTTTGATTATCCTAAAATTTCTGCAATCACATATAATTTCTTTATGTAGTTGCAAAATGTCGGAAGAGTTAGCCTTGGTTAATTATATATCCGAAGAAAATAAAAGAAGGAAGAGGAGAAGGCTTGTGTTCATGAAACAATACTTTGAATGCACTCTTCTTGCAATGGCATATCTTAGTACACAAAGGTTACCGAGGGACTTAGGGGCCTTTACCGATGAGGAACATAAACTCTCTCTTCGAAAGTATTTGTTGAAAGATATGTATGATGAGACTGAAACTGCTTGCTCTGATCAGCTTGGTCTAACAAAAAGAAACTTCCATGACTTGTGTGCTATGTTGCGTGAGAAATGTGGCTTACGGGGGAGTGTGTACGTTGTTGTGGAAGAAAAGGTTGCCATGTTCTTGCTTGTTGTTGGTCATGGTTTGAAAATGAGGTTGTTGCGAGGGCAGTACAAGAGGTCCTTAGGGACTATTAGTTCACATTTTTCTGATGTGTTAAAAGTCATCCTACGTCTCCATGGAGAGTTCATTAAACTGTCGGATCCTTCTATTGAACCTCCCAATGATTACAAATGGAAGTGGTTTCCCAATGCACTTGGAGCATTAGATGGCTGCCATATTGCTATTACTGTTGATGTGCCTGACCAAGGACGCTACAGAAATAGAAAACAAGCTATTAGCACTAACGTGCTCGGTGTTGTTGATTGGAACATGAAATTTCTGTATGTCTTGCCTGGTTGGGAGGGTTCAGCTTCTGACTCTAGAGTTCTACGTGATGCAATGAGAACAAGTCGCCAAGATGCATTTGCTGTACCTAATGGTACTACTTTTTATCTTGGCTTTTTGTTTTTATTTGCTTGTGTTCTTAGCTAACTAACTTTGCATGATTGACCATAGGAAAATATTACTTGGGTGATGCTGGTTACACCAATGGACCTGGATTTCTTACTCCATTTAGGTCCACTCGGTATCACTTGAAAGAGTGGACAGCAAGTGCACAACAACCCAAAAAGCCTGAGGAATTATATAACTTGCGTCACGCTCATGCTAGAAATATGGTAGAAAGAACTTTTGGGCCGTGGAAGAAAAAATTTGCTATATTGCGTACTGCGAGTTTCTTTGACATAAAGGACCAGGTAACATATGTCCATATGGTCTTCGAATACAAATTGTAATAGCTAGTTGACTTATGCTCACTATGAACTAATATTTATGCAGATTCAAATTATTAATGCTTGTGCTGTGTTGCATAACTATGCAAGGGATAGGCAGTACGCGATGGACGACGTATTGTTGGAGGAGGTGGATAATGAACTAGCAGCTCAGCCAATTGAGGCTGAAGATGGTGCTGGATACATTACTTGTGTTAAAGTCACTAATGCATGTAAGAACTTTAGGAAGTAATTTGTTGCAGACATGTTTGATGATTACCTTGTTGCCCATGCAGAACATCAGGAGTAGTGGGTTAGCTAGCTAGAAGTAAAGCCTTTTGGGTATCTTGTAGTACGATTAGTAGTTCGATTTGCTGCAGACTTATTTTGGTTACTAGATGGTGCCTTTTGGGTATTTTGTACATGCCTCCTTGTGACAAAGATATTAATATATATGTATATGATATGATCTTGATTCGTCTTTTTTATTGCTAATACAATTTGTATGTCTACTGTTCTTGGTCCTTATTACTTGTGCAGGTCCATGGAGGGAGCAAAGGCAAAGAAATTTGGAAGAGCTTACACGCAGTGGACTCCGGAGATGGACCGTGCCTTGTGGACGTGCTTGTTGAGCATCACAACAATGGAGATCATGCTCAAAATGGATGGAAGTCACATGTGTATCGCCATGCTATCAAGAATGTTAAAGAGAAGTGTGGGGTGGACGTCACAAAGGACAAAATCATAACAAGGTGCAAAACCTTTGACAATCACTATGAGATTGTAAGCAAAATTCTTTCTCAGAGTGGATTTGGCTGGGATTGGGACAAGAATGTGTTACAAATGGACATCGATGAAGTATGGGACAGATATGTGGAGGTACGTGACATGTCGCTAGCTCATTCTAATTTTTTGTAACTTGTCAATGTAACTCATGTTTATACGTGCTTGCAGGCTAATGAAAAAGCAGCTATATATAAGAACAAAGTGATCCACAACTGGAATGAGATATGTACTATTTACTCAAAAGACCATGCCACCGGTCAAGGTGCTAGGACTGGTGCGGAAACTGAACCTGAGGCTGAAACTATACCACCAACACAAGAGACCAATGATATCTCTCCTGAATGTGCTGGCCCATCAAAGAAGCTACGTATGGGTGAAGCAATTATGTGCATGCTTGGAGATATGAAGACGTCTTGGAGTGATGCAATGAAGTCGACGGAGCCATTACAGGCACCCAAGGTTACTCCTCCTTCTGTGATACTTGCTGCACTTGATGACATACCAGACTTGTCTCGATCTGACAAACTGCGAGCTTATGGGAAGCTAATCCTTAGCGAGCGTTTATTTCATGCACTTATGGAGCTTCCCTTGGAGTTGAGGAAGGAATGACTGCTCATGTTGCCTTGAGGATTTGTCATTTGTGATTGTTATGTAAGAACATGTCATATTGCGTATGAGACTTTATACTTTGTTTGTTTGAGACTTCATTAAAATGGTCGTTTATGATGGATTATGCATTGAATTTGATATAGTGTTGTTGTTGAAATATTGGAGAATATTATTTATTTTTCTAGCTGATGTCTATACCATAATATGTGATTGTTCTGTACATTTTGATCAATATCTCGAAAAACCACGTTTATAACATCCGAACATCATTTGACATTCAAACTCAATATCTTATCTAGGTCCGAATATCTAACACATCCAAACATAAAATATTGACATTCAATCTCAATATCAATATCCTGTATATTGGATAATTAGCCCAATATAATATCTACCCTCTCAATATGAACATCCAAATATAAAGAATTTCGCATTAGGATGTTACATGCTTGTATGATGCATCATTGATTATATCCAAGATTTTTTTTAAACTTGTAAATAAAGTTTTTATTTTTTTAGAAAAATATAGGGATCACTGGATTTCAGGAGTCAAAGTGACTTTCCGAACTTAAACTTGCAACAAGAGGATGGGGAATTGAATTTTCAGCAGTAGTACAGTCTTTACGTTGGACGCAACCAGCTCAGGCTCCGGCGGACGAACAGATGATGCGCAGCTAGACGACGAGACCCGCCGTGATGCCACCGCCGTCGCCATCAACTTCCATCTCGCCGGAGGACGGGGGCCTAGTGGCGCTCTCGGGCCGGTGCTCCACAAAGCGCGACCTGCGTATCCTCCACGGCACTCTCCTACGCCGCCGCCACCTCCTCCCCGCCGCCGACGCCGTCGCGGCGCTTGCCAAGCTCCTCCGGTTCGCCGCCGTATCCCCCGCCGGCGACCTCCGCCATGCCGCCGCGATCCTCTCCACCCACCTCCCGTTCATTTCGTCGGTCTCCTCCCACCCCGCCTTCTTCTACAACACCCTTATGCGCGGCCTCGCCGCCTCCTCCTCGCCCGGCGACGCCATTGAGCTATTCACGGCGATGCGCCGCGCTGGCTCCGCTCCTGACGCCTTCACCTTCACCTTCCTCCTCAAGTCCTGCTCTCGCTGCGCTTCACGCCGGCGCTTACCTTCCGACCTCCACGCCCAAGCGATCAAGCACGGCTGCCTCGGGAAGCTCAGCGCGCACACGCACGTACACAATGCCCTGCTTCACGCCTACGCGTGCAGGGTGGCCGTCGACGACGCCTGCAGGGTGTTTGAAGAAATTCCCGTTCGGGATGTGGTCTCCTTCTCAGGGCTACTCACGGCGCACCTCAAAGCCAACGATTTGGATGCTGCCCGCATTGTGTTCGACCAGATGCCCTGCCGGGATGTCGTTTCGTGGACCGCGATGATTTCTGCATATGCCAAGGCTTGCCGGCCACAGGAGGCCTTGGCATTGTTTGATGCGATGCCAATGCAGCCAGACGAGGTGACCATGGTGAGTATTGTGTCCGCATGCACCACACTCGGGGATCTTGCAACTGGGGAGCATGTGCGTAGGCTCATTGATTCGCATGGTTTTGGATGGATGGTATCACTTCGCAATGCACTCATGGACATGTATGCTAAATGCGGATGCCTCCCTGAAGCATGGGCTTTGTTTGATGGGATGACGGTGAGGAGTTTGGCATCTTGGAATACACTGATCTCAGCATATGCATCTCACGGTGATCTGGACAACACGATTGTTGTGTTCCATCAGATGTTGGCAGAAGGAGACGCTGTGAAGCCAGATGGGGTGACGCTGCTCGCAGTGCTTATGGCATACGCGTACATGGGCTGTGTTGAGGAGGGGCGTGCCATGTTCAATGCAATGCAGCGAGGTGACTATGGCAAATTGCAACTCACAGTAGAGCACTATGGGTGTGTGGTGGACATGCTTGGCCGGGCAGGAAAACTCGAAGAGGCATACAAAATGATTGAGCGAATGCCAATTCCAAGCAATGCTGTGATCTGGGGTGCGCTACTTGGTGCTTGTCGGATACATGGAGATATTGACATGGCAGAGCGAGCTGTGCAGGAGCTAAGGAACCTAAACCCAGAGGAGGGTGGGTACTACATTTTGCTCAGTGATATGTACACGTCTGCCGGCAGGATAGCTGAGGCCACAGAGATTAGACATGCCATGAATGAGAGTGGAGTCCAAAAGACTACAGGCCGGAGCACTGCCTTTCTGCCCCAGCTCTAGTTTAACAAGTGTGGCTGTCCTTGGGATCTCAATTCACAATCATACCACGGCAACCAGAAGGCGTATACCAAATTACCAAACAATCTTCACTTCACACCAGATAACGCCTATGGATTGGTCACATTTGTCTCCATCTTCGGATCTTCCTGACAATGGTGTGATGAATGTCAACGTTTTAAGGCTGCTAGCAACCAAGGCTCAGGTAATCAAAATATTTGTGTAGTAGCTTTCTTTCTGTTATTTACATATCGAGTTGAGTCAGGTGACGGTACATAGATTATGGCTGCACCAAAGCCAGTTTCAGTCTTTATGAATGCATATTACGTATATCCCAGTTTAGCTATCACTTGTATTATCTGTGTGCCAGTTCATACTGCAATGTGTACACACAAAATTCTTATCTGGCACTGGCGGTACAAATCTTGAAGGATCGAACTTCTTAAAAATGAACCGCTTTAACATGTTACTCTGAATAACCAGGTGCCCACTGCCGTTTGGATTGCCTAGGGCGTGAACTGTAAGCAAGTGCCTTCCCAAAACAAGTGTCTTATCACCTTGTGTGGGTCACTAGTAAAGGTAGACTGCCTGAAGATGACGAAGCTGCCCTTACGAACTTCAAGTAATTATACCTCGTGGGCTCCGGTTGTAGTTACATTAATGAACTTCAAGTAACTAGTGAATCGTAGTTTTGGAAGTCCTTCATGCCTTGCTGGTTTTGGAGGGGCTATTAAGCACTGATGTAAACTTTTAATGTTCTACACTCCGACCTTGTTCCTTTGAACTATTATATCGATGAAATTTTAGCGTGGTAGGTTTGCTTGGATAATTGTAGGTGGTTTTGCCACCATAGACAGTTAAATTCTTCTGGAATGCCTGAAGACATTGATATTGAGATATTCTGGGTCCTCAGAATCCCATGATCACTAGAGCTCATTGAGTGTCGATTTGTACTCTCATGTTACAGGTGTCAGTCCAAGCAGCGGCAGTATGATTGACAGCAGATAGGTGTGGTTTTCCAATGATTGTTGATTCCTTCTCTGCTCTTGGTTATACTAGGTCATTGAGTTCTGGGAAGGGATTTTTTCACTCTAGGTGCTTAACTGCATGTTTAATAGATGTTTACTACTGCTGTTATTACCTGAGTTTCTCCTACCAAGGGTGCAGAGTTTTCATATTTACTTAAACACTGTGCCAGCATGTTATCTGATTTTTTTCTGATGGAAAAGTATGTTAATCTTGTAACTATCGAGCCTCAGCAAATAGCTTTACTTAACTGTGTTTAGCTAGCCTCTTAGCCTGTCATGCTATTATCTCTGGTGGTAGCTTGACAGAATACCAAAAATTGCAGTGTGATTGCTTATAGTGCATACTGCATAGGGGTATAACACTAGATGCTGGTTGATGTCTTTGGAGTTAATCTGAGGATAATCATTCAGGGTACCTTGCAGTTGTGTTGTAGAAAGAACTATTTTTTTAATGGAACGTGGAGAAGATGGGAACAAGAATATCAGCTTAAGTATGGGATGCTATCTTGTCTCCTACGGTCTTACCTAGCCCATCAGATGAACAAAGGTGTAAGGCATGAAGCAAGTATAAGTCGTTGATTTTACTCTTTCAGTAAATTATGTACCTTGAAAACACTTCAGATGTTCTCAAATATTTTTTTGGAAGAGATGTAAATTTTGCTATTCGGATCATATGGCAGTGGAGAAATATTTATCACTGTGAGCATTGTATGTCTTAATACAAGCGTGAAGTATGAACCACATGCTTTGGATCATACATCCACTTATCTCAGAGAGCCTCCGCTAAATAATATGCTACTCTGAACAGTCGGCGCAAGCCTCTCACGCCATGATTCTGCTATCTCGGCAGGAACCCATGCTGCGCGACCGGATCCTCGAACGCCATCATCTTCTCTCCTCGAGCGAACCCGTTGCGGTCGTAGCATGACACCTCGGAGATCTCCATCTCCTTGCACGCCTTCACGAGCTCCTCTCCGACCCTCCGAGCAGCCTCCTGCTCGCCAACAACAGCTCGAATTCAGAAAGATGAACCATGCAGTTTTTTTGTTCAAATGCAAAGCAATTTGAGCTGGACAACGAAACAGTATGAGGGTGGGTTGGTTTACCACGGTGCCGCATGGCGGGTCGCCGCAGATGGCCTCCTGCAGGGTGCTGGCGTAGAAGAGCATCCTCTTGCCATGGTCGTCGACAAGCGTGGCGTAGAGCTGCTTGTTGGAGCAGAAGACGGACAGCCTGGGCTTCGTCGCCGTGCCGTTGAACTGCGGCAAGCAGGCACAGATTGAGATGGAACACACTCAGTAGAAGCTAACGACATGCACATCAGCATCAGATTGTGGTTGCTGGTGGTTGAAACCTGGGCCTCACCGTACCTTTTTCTGATGCCGGCGGTTCCTGACCTTGGCGTTCTCCTTCCGCGCGCCATGCCTCGCTGTGGCCTCGATCCTGGGGTACACTCGCCGGTGCACAACCACGCCTGCACGTAGAAAGACAGAGAGCAGGCTGAGCCAGTGGTCAAAGGCACAAGGAAAGAAACTAGAATCAGAATGCGTCGTGGCTGCGTGTGCGCGCCCAGCCAACCCGGGTTCGAGTCCTAGCTGCGCCTATTTGGCTGCGCTTTCTCTCGAATTTCCGGGCATCTCACCCCTTTGGGGACTGGGCGTCGCCCAGTTAGGCAGCTGCCCACGGTCGTCCGTGCGCGCTCCCGCGACCCGAGTTCGAGCCCCCGGCTCGCTCGGCTGTGCGCGCATAGAGCTCCATCTTCTTTAAGATATGGCGTAGGGGGTTCCTCCCTCCTGCTGCCCGAGTTTTTTTTGTTAATGCCGGTGTCGCTCACCTGGCTCCCGCGGGAGAGGGAACTTGAAGCAATGGTGCCTGAAGCCCAGGGAGCTGGAGGTGGATGTGCACGGTGAGGGTGGCCGGCCGAGCGTGACGCGAAGTGATGCCATTGTCATGGAACAGGGAGTCGAGGAGACAGGCTCTGGAGCAGCAATCTGTCGAACAGGTGCCGCGCGAGTTGCTTCGGCTCAGTCCCGCCGCCAGCTAATGGCCACACTTGTATTTTTCACGAAATGGCCAGGGATTTTGACGCTGTGTGTCCAGAATAGGATAAAATACAGTGCAAAACATGGCAATTGATCAATGTTTCAAAAAAAAGAACACAATGAACAAAATTCAGACGTACTACACGATGTACAAATTCAGACTTCTACGTTCATAAGGATGACGATTCTTCAGAGTTGCATTGCAGTTCCGTTCCAAAAATTGACAGCGAAGAGGACAGTTCACAGTCGCGCAAGTGAAATTAAGGAATCAAAGTGAACTGAACTCACAGTGGTCAATTTTGCCGCTCTGTTTGGTTGTTGCGCCACTGCGCCCTCCCTGCGGCGTCGCACTGCGAAGACGCAGAACCGCCGGGCGATCGGTGCCGTTGCCCACGGCCGCCGCCTCGCGGCGAGTCCCTGTCCTGCCCTTATGCTTACGTCCGCCGCTGCGAGGTCACCCTCACCAGAAGCACGACGCGCCAAGTCCACGGCTCGCCGTCGGCCACCACGCTCGTGCGCCTCACCCAATCTGAGAGATGGGTCGAATTAGGAATGGAGCAGCAGTTGTTTTTTTCCTCCCAAGCAGCGAACGTTAGCGAGGCCAACTTGGCTAAGAAAGCCTTTACGGCTCAGAGAGAGCCCATCGGGCCATGGCCCATGGCAGGTCGTCTGCTCGAACGTCCGGGGACAAGGCAAACGAGAGAGAGAGAAGCCGCCAAAGGCCAAAGCTTTAGCTTTCAGACTCGCAAAAAAATCTAGCTCGTGCTTATCCCATAAATCTTGGATTCATCTGCACTTCCACTCTGTTAGTCTGATCGACACCTGTGTTCTTTTCTCTCAACACACCAGACTTTCTGCGCAGGATTTTACAGATGCTCGCGCTGCGGTGCTCCTTTTGTCACTTTCTTTGGCCATCACCGTCTCGCTTTTTCCCACGATAGAAAAAAGAAAAGAAAAAGATATATATTCCGAAACAGCCGACCAATCGCGACTCTGATGTGACCTCGTGTCACGGTTCGACCATGCAATGCCACTGTCGCCTGGGCCCGCGTTAAACTCGTACGAAGGGATTCCACCGTTCCACGTGTAATTGCTTGCTCACAAGCAGAAAATGCTACAGTACGTAGTTAGGATAATATTTTCTACTACTCGTACGACCCATCTCACCCATTCTGCCAAGATATTCTCTGAAGGTTCGTCTCTTTCCGAAAATTATGATCCAAGACCAAAGGTGTTACCTCAACGTTTGAATTTTGAAACATACTCTCTCGTTTTTTAATATAAGATGTTTTGACGAAATAGGCCGTAGCCCTGCTATATTAATATAGCAACCACCTGATATAACCAACGGAAACGGCTGGGGCGACAACCACAACACACCCAAGAAAAGGGAAAAGAAGAAAGAAAAAACGACATAGGCGGATTGACTAAACGACGGTGACCCGCAATCGCTGCGCCCTCTCCGACAAAGTACCACCACGCTTCTAGCACTGAATCGACGAGTACCAAGCAGCACCTTCAAGAAGGAAAGCCACACTGCTGCCCGAACCAGAGCACTAGTCCTAGGGTTTCCCCCGGCACAGATAGAAGCAGATGAAGGTTAGCCACGACGCCCTTCAGGAAGGAAAGATGCCACCCGAAGGCGGCACCGCGTCGGCGTCGGACGAACCGACAAGGATTTCTCCCAAAAAACCCCATCCACAACCCCGGACGATTCGTAGCACAGGAGCCCCGCGAGGACGAGCCTTGACACCACCAGACTAGCCGCCCACCAACATGCGCTCAAACGATCCCGAAGCCACCATCGTCATCTCACCGAAGAAGCCGCCATGGGGTCTACAAGACGGAGGTGAGGAGAAGTATGAACCTGGGACCGCAGTACCGCGGCCGAGCGGGAGGGAACAACCTCCACCGCCGAGGACGGTAGTCGACCGGACACGTCAGCAGAGCAAATCAGTCCCCGTCAGGTCCGGCCGGGCCCGCGGGCCCGTAAAACCCCACAGGGGCACACCAGTCCTAATAGGGTCCGGCCGAGCCCAGAACGGGCTCGTGAAGCTCGCCGCCACGATGCAACAAAGTCAGCCGCCGTCGCCGCTGCTCTCTGCCCTCTCCTCCTCGCTTCCAACTGCAGAACGCGCAGCAGTTCCAGCCGGCCCGCCCCAACCCAGATGGGGCCCGGCGGGCCCAGATCTAGGCCGCAGGAATGGCCAGCGTCGCTCTGCTGCACGCCAACGCCGCTGCACTGCTCCGCCCACAGGCCCGCATGCGCCGCCGCCGTCACGCAACTCCCCGGCCTAGGTCGGACCACCGCCGCCACAGAGCATCGCCGCCGGGTCGAGGAGCCCCGCCTCCAACGAAACCTGGCGCGGGGACAGGAAATCCACCGCCGCCGGCGCCACCCGGGCTACGCCCCGGCAGCCCTTGCCGGCGGCGGCGACGAGGGAGCACGAGAGAGAGGGCCGAGGCGGGGAGAGAGGAGATGGCGCGCGTCGTCGCCACGAGGGGCGACGGGCGCGCGGGAGGGAGGGAGGGGCCGGAGGGAGCCGGCGGCGGGGCGGCGGGGCGGCGGCGCCGGAACCCTAGGGGACGGGGATGGGGTCGGGGTCAGGAGCGTGGAGTTCGCGTGGTGCCGTGGTGCGACCATAAGATGTTTTATGTGGTACACATGTTGTCTATATGTACACTAAAATGAGTGAACATACATACAAAAATGTGTCTACATACATTTGTGTGCATGTGCATGTGGACAAAAGCTAAAACATCTTATATTAAAAAATAGAGAGAGTACTGTATAATATAGATGCAGAATACCACGCCATATTATTGGGTTCGTGCATCAAAGGTTTCAAACATGCACAATTGACAATATTATAGAATATGAGATACAACTAGATCGGCAATGCTAATAGAGAGATGACTTCTAAAAAAGCACTGGTGGCTCTAGCTAGCAGGAAACGAGCGCCCATCAGGTCACACGTGTGTGGGCCCGTCCTCTCTAGTATTTGCTATTTAGATTTGCTTGATAGATATGGCGGCTACTTTTCAACCACATAGGAGATTCACTAAAAAAAGAATACAAAAAGTAAACAAAGAGGACATCAGCTCACCACACAAAATTGTGTAAAGGAGGATAAAGGCAAAAAGAGAGGGAATAGAGAACATTCTAGAAGAGAGAACTCGGTCACATGTATTCGTGCCTTTTGTTAGGCTAGATAAGTTTTTTGTCGAATATCCAACCTATAGCTCGATCTTAGATTATTTTTCTTTTGTCAGCTTTAGTATGGTGTACGTACAAAGCTGAAAAGCTCCATGGCTCCGCACATCCCATGTATCGATGTAGCGGGGCACACGGACAAAATAAAATAATATTGATGGTGGACAAATGAAATAAGATCCAATATATATCATGTAAATATCATAGTTATGCAATTTTCGAATGGTCTGTTCTCTTTTTTCATGATAATGGTCTACTGGAATATCCAGAGGAAAAAACAAGGATCAACGTTTGTATTTTGTTGACTAGCTATTTCCAAGTTACAAAGTGATGCTTTTGCAACAGAAGAAGCACACCGGCCGTTGGCCAACAACAAGATAGCAAACATTCATTTTGGCATGATGATGAAGGTATTTGCTTGTGATTGGAATAATAAATGGGAATAGTCAATAGAACAATCGACTAAAGCAATAAAAGGTCGACGGAGATACTAAAGTCCACACCTATTTATGCCGATCGTGTGGGCTAAAGTGTTGAGATTAGGACATGGAGGAAAGAGAAATATCGAAAGCTCCACATAATAATAATAAAAACAATAAGGCTGAAATGGCTAGGCAAGACACACGAATTAGTTACGGACTAGAAAAATCAACAATAAACATATATCAAAAATCTGATCCAGAGATGAGGCTGGCCTGGGTCCCGCCTTGAATTCCACAGCCCTAGGCCCCACGCTACGTTGCCTAGCAGGTATAGCAAGTTACGATCCAGACTAGATTTTCGTTCGGAAGGATCTAGAACTGGCTGACGGACGTCATGGAGCAAACAGCAACCCAGGAACGCCGATCAGAGATACTACCGGTCCACGCACAGCCAAGCGAAGCTGTGGACTAGGTCTAGGCAGCTGGCGCTGGTGATGGATAAACCAGGTCCCTTTCTCCTCTCGCTGTCCCCTTTTTCGCTTGGCACAAAGCGCGCGCGTACAGTCACGCGCCACCCCCACCAAACGCCGGAGACTCACAGCCCCGCAACCTGGTGCACCAGCCACGCCCCGACACCCGTTCCCGTTTGTGCCTTCGTCGACCGCCGGCTGGGCCCACCCGGATGGATAGATAGGGCATAACTCCGAATTTTGTTTTGCTTTGTTTATTTATTTTTTAAGAGCATCTCCAACCAGGCCCCCAATTCCCGTATGTCCGGACGGATAGCTCGGACACAGTTCGGACTGAAAACGGCCACTCAACCGGCCTCCCAAAACCTAACACATCTGTCTGGCAAATCTCAAACCCATCACATGCGTGGGGCGGATTTGGGGCCGCCCGGACATGTCTAGACGCGCCCGTCACGTCCTCACTGACAGCGCGGACCCACGCGGAGGGAGGCTGACCCGTCCACGCATCGCGGACTCGCCGGATCGGTGCACGAGGCGACACACTCTATATGTCCTCGCTCCCCCTCCACTCCCCACGTCCCTAACAAACCTTAACTTCCCTTCCTCATCCCCTCTGATCCCCTCCACTTCTCTCACTCCGCTCCCAAACGTCGAGATGTCGTCGTCCGACGAGATCGACTGGGATGGGCTTGAAGAGGAGTTGTGTGACGGGGCGGCGCCGCTAGTGAGATCTGGCTCCCCCAACAACGAGGACGAGCTCGCCTTCTGCATCGGCGTGGAACAATCGCTAAAGGAGATGGCGGCAGGAGCACTGGCGGCTAGCGGGTAATATAGCCGCGTGTCGCCGCGTAAATCTTCGTCGGGCCCGTCCTGTTCCACGCCGCGCCCCACCCATGCAGATGGCGACGTCGACAGCAACAATCCGCAGGAGCGTGCCGCCGTCGAGCCGCTCGACGGTAGCCCCCGTCCCGCCGGTGCAAGCTCCCTCCGGATGGAGGATGTTGCCGGACGGATCCGATGGCTGGCGGCTGCTGTCGTTGACCCCTCCTCGATGGAGGACGCCGGAGACAGAGGCGTGCGCATATCACCGCCTCCGCAATGTGGACCGGGAAGCGGCGACACGGACATTAGCCGCTCCCGCTGGTGCTCCTAGACCAGTACATGACCTCCGTGAAAACGGACGCCCAGCGCCGCCGCCGCAAAAACGACAAGGCGTTGGATGCGGCGAAGAACAACGGCGTGGCTCGCCTTGCTAACAAGCAGGCTCGCCATGTCCGGCTCCTCCAAGGGCGACCCGTATGTTGGCTTTGAGCTGTTCCGCCGCTCTGTCGAGATGCCAAGGGGAAGGGTAAGGCGCCGCAGCAGGCAGCACTGAAGCTCCACCGCCCTCTAATATATTTTGCTATGTATAGTTGTAGTATGTCCCTAGGTATGAACCGTGTTGATCCATTTGATAGTTCATGGGGTTGTATGGATTTGAGGGTGGCGTATTTGGATGACAGCTGCATCAGGCCAAGTTCGGGGGGGTGACCGGACATGTCCACGGACAGATAAAGGCCGGAATTTTTGCACATCCGGTTAGAGATCTAACCCGGTGGAATTTTAAGGTGAACGGAACGGAAGCGTATCAGAATCACGCACGCTGTTTATTCTCGCGGAGTGTATATCTTCTTCCCCACCGAGATTTGAAAAGGGAGTTTTGTGCTGAGACGATCGAGGTGAGCCACAAAAATTAAAGGGGGAAAGTGCCAACGCCTCCACGTGCATGGCACAATCACCGTTATCTCTGACTTTTTGTTGTTGTTGAGGGAAGTTATCTCTGAACTTTTGGGAGGAGTTATCTCTCTGAACTCAACCTCGGAGTAGTAGTTGTACACGTTTTCTTAAGAGGAAAAGTAAAAGATCCATGCGAAATACTCCCTCCGTTCCAAATTAATTGACATGGAGTATAACTTTCGAGTACGTACGCGTATATACCAGGTTCAACACCTCAACATGAACTAAATATACATGTAAAAAATGAACTAAATATACTAAACGCCATGCATGCACGGTTCTTGAGGAGTAAAGTGAATTAAAATTAGTACAAAGGCTTGCTCGTTTGTGATAGGATGCGTTTTCATTCTCGTGACGAAAATGCAACCGGATGGGTGTAATAACTACAATGATTGATATATTTTTGAAACGGATGATTGCAGTGATATTTTTTTCAACTAATATGATTGGATAGCACGAGGGTTCTTACCGATTTTTGGTAGAGTATTCTTACGTTTCTTAGGGCTCAGTCGACTCCACCCTCGGATCAGTGCGTCGTGATTCGTACGTTGCCCCCCACCTTATCCTCAACTTCTCACCATTTTTCTTCCTCGAGATACGCAGAAAATACGAGAGAGGAGTCGGAGACGCGCGGCGGAGCCCAACTTGCGACGGTGGCGGCGATGAATAGAGGGAGCTGGAGCTGCCGCCAACGCAGACTGGCCGCGGCGGAGACGAGCAGAAAATTTAGGGTGGGATGGTGGGGCATGCCAGCGCCAGAGAGAACGCGGTCTCTCTTCAGACTTAGAGGGCGGGAGGGGTGCCGGATCAACAGAGGAGGAGCTCAGGGCCAAGGAGAGGATGTGAGGTGTGTTGTAGCACACTGACCGTTAGGAGGGACGACGATTCGGCAGGTGGTGGATGTGGGATGCGGCTCGCCGTAAGGGGAGGAACGACGAAGGCCATAGGAAGAGACGATGGCGATGCTAATGAGTGAGAATTAAGTTAATTCACAGTCGACCATGCGCTATGCGGACCGATGTTTTTAAGGGTAAACAAGCTAGCACCTTTCTCCCAACAAGCAACTGCTTCGAAAGTCTCTATGAAAATGGGCAGGGCGAAAACTGGCCGCACAAATGTTTGCTTCCCAGCCGAAAAAGGGACCAAACGAAAGGCCGGAACGCCAAATTGTAGAGTAGCTACTAGTGGATTTAGGACAGAACCAGCGATATATGTGGATGATTTGCGGTTTTAGTGTAGCCGATACATGCTCTGGATCACGCAGGAGCTGAAGTCACGAGCACGCAGGCTCGGATGGGGAAGGAAGAGAAGAACCCGTCAGGGTTAGGATAATCATTCCATTTCCCCGATCTCGATCTCCAGGATACATCTAAGTAGACGCTGTCTCCACGGGCCTTGGGCTCGCGGGCCTCGACGCCAACTGGGCCGTCCGCTGGGCTCGAAGATGCTCAGCTCGCTTCTGTGCCTTGATCGCCACCGGTAAGTACTGGGTCGTGACATTACCCCCTCCTCGAACGACGGCTTGTCCCCAAGCCGCTGATGATGGGTAGGCGTCGATGATGGTGTACAGATGCTCCCAGGTTGCACATGATGCAGGAAGTCCGCTCCAGTGTACCTTGACTTGCGGCACCAACTTGTTCCCCTTGCGAATCATGCGCTCCGCCAGCACTGCGTCGGGTTGCACTGAAACCTGTAACAGAGAAACAGGGAGAGTAGTACTAGCCTCCTCATCAGGTTTCAATCCTTGCTTGAGCTGAGAAACATGAACCACCGGATGAATGCGAGACGATGGCGGCAGTTGTAATTTGTACGCCACTGGCCCAATGCGTTGCAGGATCAAGTATGGACCAAAAAATTTGAATCCCAGCTTCTGAGAGGTTCTTCTTTCGACAGATGATTGAACATACGGTTGCAAGCGCAAGTAGACATAATCCCCCACAGCAAACTGTCTTTCACTCCTGTTTTTGTCCGCTTGATGCTTCATGCGCTGTTGAGCACGTTCCAGATGTTGCCTGATGAGTGGTGCCATTGTTGCTCTTGCCCGCAACCATTCCTCCACGTCTGTGTGCCCAGGCAGTGAAGAGTTCTCAATTGCAAAGTGTCTCGGTTGCTTGCCATACAGCACCTCAAAGGGTGAGCGCCCCAGAGCAGAATGAAATGTTGAGTTGTACCAGTACTCAGCCTGTGGCAACCATTTGGCCCATTGTTCTGGTTTCGAATGAACAAGACATCTCAGATAAGTTTCCAGGCATTGATTCAGTCGCTCGGTTTGGCCGTCAGTTTGCGGATGATACGACGAGCTCAAATTAAGTGTAGTATCAGCCAGCCGGAAAAGATTCTGCCAGAAGCTGCTGATAAAGATTTTATCCCTGTCGGAGATGACCACCTGAGGCATCCCATGGTTCTTATAGACATTGTCCATGAACAGTTGAGCAATTGTCGCCGCAGTGAAAGGATGTTTTACAGGAATGAAGTGGCCAAATTTAGTGAACTTATCTATCACTACCAGAATTGCATTGTACCTATTGGATGTCGGCAGGCCTTCAATGAAATCCAAGCTCACAGTGTGCCAAGCAGATGGAGGGATTTTGTGTGGGTACAATTTCCCCGGCAGTCGCACATGTTCTGATTTGGCTTGCTTGCATATTGTACACTGAGCCACATATTGGAGCACCGAGTTTTTCAGTCCTGGCCATGCAAACAACTGTTTGATTTTTTGGTATGTTGCCAATGTGCCCGAGTGACCCCCCAGTCCGCTACTGTGTAAAGCCAGCAGGACAGCTGAGTGTGCCTCACTATTGCTTCCTAACCAAACACGGCCCTTGAAGCGAATGATACCATCTTGCAACGAAAATCCTTGGTCATTGTGACCTGACACACTCAGTTCAGTCAGCAATGCCTTTGCTTTTGCATCTTTCTGGTATCCCTCGATGACAATTTCAATCCAACGAGGTCTCACTTCAGATATTGCATTGACGCCATATTGAATAGGTCGCCTGGATAGAGCATCCGCTGCAGCATTGGATGTCCCTTTTTTGTAGACAATGCGGTATTGTAGCCCCATCAAACGAAAGAAGGCTTTCTGTTGTATCTTCGTGTTGAATTTGTGACCGCCCAGATGTATTAGACTGCGATGGTCAGTATAGATTGTGAATTGCTTGTGCTGCAGGTATGGCTTCCACTTCTCAATAGCCATAAGGATTGCAAGGCATTCTTTATCATATATAGACAGACACTGATTTTTGATGCCAAGTGCTCTGCTAAGAAACGCAATGGGATGCCCCTGCTGCATCAGCACAGCTCCGACTCCTTTTTCGCAGGCATCAGTCTCCAGAGCAAATTCTTTAGTAAAATCTGGTAGGGCCAGCACCGGAGCTTGCACTAATGCTTGCTTGATTGCGAGAAATGCCGCATTCACCTCTGAAGTCCAGATAAAGGGAATATTCTTTTTAAGTAAATTTGTCAGTGGTTTACACAACAAGCCAAACAGTGCTATGAATTTTCTGTAATAACCTGCTAACCCCAAGAATCCTCTCAATTCTTTGATGGTCATTGGTTGTGGCCAGTTCTGAACCGCTGCAATTTTGCTAGGGTCAGTAGAAACACCCTGAGCACTGATAATATGCCCGAGGTATTCCAATGAAGTCTGTGCAAAGGAACACTTGGATCTTTTGACATACAATTTGTTTGTCTCAAGTAACTGGAACACAGCGCGCAGATGCTGCTGGTGCTCTTCCAATGTTTTGCTGTAAATCAAAATATCATCTACAAAAACCAGCACGAACTTGCGTATCAAGGGAGCAAACACTGTGTTCATAGCAGACTGAAAAGTAGCCGGAGCTGATGTTAGCCCAAACGGCATAACCAGGAACTCATAATGGCCACTATGTGTGCGAAAAGCTGTCTTGCATTCATCTGTTTCAACCAATCTGATCTGATGGTAGCCAGAGCGCAGATCGAGTTTGGTAAATTTTTTGGATCCAGCCAGTTCATCCAGAAGCTCATCCACCACAGGCATAGGATATTTATCCTTCACAGTAACAGCATTCAAATGGCGATAGTCAACACAAAACCGCCAAGTCCCATCTTTCTTCTTTACCAATAGCACTGGTGAAGCAAAGGGACTGTGACTAGCACGAATTATCCCTTGTTGTAACATGTCTTTGATTTGTCTTTCAATTTCATTTTTCTGCTGAGGTGAATACCGATACGGTTTCACACTCACTGGTTGTACCCCTGGCAGCAAGGTAATATGATGATCATACTCTCTGTGTGGCGGCAGTCCAGTTGGTGTGTCAAAACAGTGACCAAAATCTTGCAGAACTTGTTCAATTTCCACTGGAATTGGTTCCATTTCATCTACTGGAACAGATGTATCTAACTGCACAATGTGTTCCAAAGCATTTTCAGCTGCCAACGCTTGTATCTCATTCAAGGAAATGGGATCACAGCTCCGGACATTTGTTTTGATTCCTTTGAGTTCTACTCTGACGCCATTCATTTTGTAACGCAGAGTCTTCCTAGCCCAATCGATCCACATAGGTGGTAGGCTCTCCAACCAATCCATACCAAGAACCATATCATAACCAGGCACACTGAACAATCTGAAGGATGTGGTGAACTTATTACCTTGGCATGACCAATGCACTGCTGGAGCAGCTTGAGTTACCGTTGATTTTCCACCATCAGCCACTCTTACTTGCACTGCTGGAATTTCAGCTGTTGCTAAGCCCAATTGCTGCACAGTTTCAGTACTGACGAAACTGCCCGCACTCCCTGAATCAATGAGCAATAATATTTGCTTCCCATTGCATTCACCTTGAAGCCTGATGCTCTTCTTTGCCTGAACCCCAGTCAACACACAGATAGAAATGTGTGTTAATGGTTCTTCATCACTGGATGTCTCCTTCTCCATATCACTCTCCGAGAACTCAAGTTGCATAGCAGCCAACAGTTCTTCCACCACATTGAGTGGCACCGTCTTGTTGCATTTATGTCCAGGCTGATACTTGTCACCGCAAGTAAAACATTCCCCACGAGCTCGCCTCTGATCCCGTAGGTTTTTGAGCTTGTCATCCCATGGCAACTTGGGTTTTGTTCTGTCATCAGTCGCCTTCCCATGATCAGTGCTTGGAAGAGAGAAAATCCCTTTGCCCGGATACCCAGTTCTGGAATATGTTGGCTTGTAATCATTTCTGAACTTGTTGCCAGCGTAGCCTCGAGTTTCTTCCAGCATCTCCTCCTGTTTTTCAGCAAGAGCTAACGCAGCATCAACAGTTCTAGGGTTATGCAACTTAATAGCTCGTTGAATATCTTTCTTAAGTCCACAGATGAATTTTGTGACAAAGAAAGCTTCATCATAGTGTTTATTGTATATCAGAATTTTATGCCTAATGCCCTCAAATTTATGGTAGTAACTCTCGACAGTCTCAGTTTGTTTACATCTCTCTAATGCTTCTAGATGCTTATGGTGCTTATCTTTACCAAATTTGGAATGAATCGCTACGCACAGTTCTTCCCAACTATCCACCTCGTGTTCAGCCTCGTAGGTTTGCAACCAGAGAGCTGCATTCCCAGTGAAATGCATAGTGGCGAAATTCGCCCAAGTATCACGGTTCACATCATATAGACTGAAGTACTTTTCACTAAGTTGTTTCCACCACTTTGGGTTCTCACCATCAAAGCGTGGAAAATCAGTTTTAGGTAGCCTAGATGATCTACCATGGGTGTATCTCGATCCAGAGTACGGTGTGTCACAGTAAGCATCAGATGGCTCGCCTAAATCAAAACGGACATGGGTGTGTGGAGTAGTACGCGTACCCTTGTCCAGGGCATGTGGCTGTGCCCGTGAGGCAGCAGTCACGGTACCCTGGTTCATGGTGTCGTCGCCGTGCCATTCAGGCCGAGTGGTGTTGGCTGGAGGGAGAGTAGGTGCCGCCTCCAATGCCGTCACTCTTGCTCCTACCTCGTCCATCGATTGCTTGAGCTCCTTCACCGTGGAATCCACTTGGGGCATCCACAGGTTTAGGTTCTTCAGAGTGTCGGAGATGGACTGGATCGAGGTAGCTGTTTCCGCGCCTTGCTTGCGCAGCTCCACCATATCTGCCTGCAACTTGTCCATGATTATGGTGTCGCAATTTGTCCAGACTGCGTCCGACGATGCCAACGCCTGCCGCCGCCTTCGAGATGCACCCCCAATGGCGATTGAACCTGCTACCGAGCCGGAATTTTACCAGGACAGAAGGGTTCCGCCCCAACCGCTCGATTCCACAGATTTCGCCCCAAGCAGTCTACCGCCGCCTTCGCCGCCGTGGATCAGCCCGAATCGGCCAATCCGACACCGTCGCCGCGGGGAGGAGGCAGCCCAGTGGGATTTGACGGGAGAGCCCAACCACTGCGCCCCCAATCAACCCGAATCGCCTCCGGCACGCTCGAATTTGACTGGAGTTGAAAAAAATTCGGTGGAAGCTAAGATCGATCTACTGCTCTGATGCCATATGTAGAGTAGCTACTAGTGGATTTAAGGACAGAACCAGCGATATATGTGGATGATTTGCGGTTTTAGTGTAGCCGATACATGCTCTGTGTCACGCAGGAGCTGAAGTCACGAGCACGCAGGCTCGGATGGGGAAGGAAGAGAAGAACCCGTCAGGGTTAGGATAATCATTCATTTCCCCGATCTCGATCTCCAGGATACATCTAAGTAGACGCTGTCTCCACGGGCCTTGGGCTCGCAGGCCTCGACTCCAACTGGGCCGTCCGCTGGGCTCGACGATGCTCAGCTCGCTTCTGTGCCTTGATCGCCACCGGACACAAATGCCTAAACTGCTCTCTCTCTCTCTTCTTCTTTTTGTGTGCCAGCGAACGCCAGAAAGCAACACCAGAGTCAGAGAGCCACACGATCTAATATGGCCGCGGAATTTCACCAAAAGAGCATGCGCTCCTGGCGTTCGTTCGGAACCCATGGCTCTCGCCCGTGGTTCATAATAGAGCGTGTGCCGTTTTAGGAAGCAGAACTAGTCACGAAAACTCTATGGCCACGAACAAACTGCCCGCTCGGCGTGCACCTGATCAGTCGCCATGGCCAAACTTTACCGGAACGTAGGCGCTGCCTAGATTCATTTCTATGCGTGTGCTATTATCGTGTACAGCTAGCTAGCTCGGTGGTGATGTCTACCGAACAAACTCTAGCAGGCGGGTCGTTAATCAAGCCATGGCACCATACATTTGAACGTAAGATGGGTCTACGGCAAGTGTAAATTTGAAACAAAAAACAACTGCTCCTTAAACTAAAAAAAAAAACTGCTCCTAGCTCTTATCTTATTGCACTAGCTTCTAAATTCCTCCTTCTCCACCCCCTCCCTCTCCGGACCATTCGCCACAACATGCACTTTGTCGTTTAAGTTGGAAGTCATGAATGTTCATACCTCAAAACCCATTTTTTGAACCAATTTTTTTTTCAAAATTCAAGTGGGGCGTTTTTCTTCTTAGCAAATAGTAGCCATAAAAGGACTCCATGTCAAGGGATGCCATTTCTTTTAACGTTTTAATCATATTCTTGTTGTTTATGCGCAAGTGTGTTGTTGTAAAGTATGTGTCGTTGTTTACACTGTGCTGCTTGTGAATACATAATCTTACAGTGTAGGGTAAAACAACTTATCATTGCCTTAAGGTAGAGCTTGCACATAACAAAACTTAGCAAAAGGAAAATACCCTCGATGGCTCGATCCAAACATAATCTTACAGTGTAGGGTAAAACAAGAGCTTGTGCCAAAAAAAACTTATCAAAAGGAAAATACCCTCGATGGCTCGATCCAAACATAATCTTACAGTGTAGTATAAAACAACTTGTCAATGCCTTAAGACAGAGCTTGCCATGAGAAGGCCGGACTGATTCATCAACTGGAAGGCTAGTATGCAAGCTTAGCAGACCAAGACATAGCCTTGTGGTGGGAAAAGGCTGATGTGTATTCACAAACTCGAGTTCGAGTTCTCATACTCGACCAGGGCTTCATTCATCAACCAATGTTCAAATATTCAGAAGCCGTTGCACCAGGGCTTCCTCGTTCGTACCAAACCTCCTGTTACAGTTAAGTTCGAGCTGTCCCACGCACAGCCCTAAACCGTTACAAATGGTACGAAGAAATCAAACATCGGAGCTGCCCAAACGAGGAGAGAGGCACCAGCAAAGCAGGCATCATCCTCTCCACGCGGCAACAAGCACTCACTCAAATCACCAAGCCAAGAGATAGAAAGGGAAAAGAAATGGGCGCACGTCCTCAGCCAAGTATTTGATTGCCAGGTGGGGTGTTGGAGGGCTTGAGAGTGACGCGGGGGCAAAAGCGAGACCGTGGGGCGAATCAAAAAACGCACCCCTGAGTCCACATACCCAACTTGTGGCTCTCGACCCCTCTGCCCATGTCAGTCAGTCGGTCCGTGGGCCCCACCCCCTTTCTTCCTCCTTAAAACTACTTGTATCCCCATTCCCATCCATTCCCAGCAACTCCAGGAGCAAGTCATCAGAAGCAAAAATCTCACCACCCACCCCGATCGCTGCTGCCGTCTACCTTGTTTGTGTGCGAGCATAGCAATATACAGTTGAGCAGCTGGTCCAAGAACGAAGCAGACAATCCAAGAGCTAGCTTAAACAGTTTTGCAAGACAGAACTTGGTGATAGCCCGATAGGACGGCTGGAGAGATGAGGCAGCACATGGCGGCGGCTGCAGGAGGAGGAGGAGGAGACTGCCTGATCAAGCTGTTCGGGAAGACCATCCCCGTGCCGGACGTCCATAAGGTTGGTGCTGGTGCAATTCTCCTCTTGTGTTCTTGTATCTGTTGGAGAGGTACAAGAGAGAGCCTGGGCGCTATGATATCTGATCATGGGGCAATAGCAACCGTGTGTCCGTCCAGTGTTAGGAATTTTGTTTCATCGATTTATTCAGCTGGGAAAAAAGATCATTTTTGAAGGCTGTTTTCACTTGTTTCGGGTTGATCATGGCAAGTAGTCGTCTCTAGTCATCTCTGTCTGTTTTGGGAGATATATCCATTAGGCAGGCATGGTTAGCTTCCATTAGCAAGAGAATTTCTCCCTAGTGCCTTCAGCCTGTGCTGTTCTCACAATAGAAGTTTCTAGTACAGGATCTAGTTGCCTCAACATCTCAACTTTTTGGAGCCTTTCTACGGGGATGTTGCCTCTTTTATTAATAGGCCCCTTTCCCCTGCCTCCAAGGATTTTGCTGAAAACAACTACCTATATCTATATTTTCTTAGCCTACTGGACTCAGAAACTGAATAATACACCGTGGGTGTGAACTTCTAATTCACAATAGTTTTTATTGCAAGTTTGGACTATTATCCAAGAAACTCAGCAAGATTGTCTGCGTGTTTACAGGATCTTCAGCACAGGGCCAACACCACGACTGAACCAAAAGCACAAGAGAGCGCCCCTCAGGACTCCATGGATTCGCCTCCACAGCCAGAGGTTGTGGACATCGAGGACCCATCTGCTGTCAAGAACCCATCAGCAGATCAAGAGGAAGAAGAAGAACAGGGCGACACGGCCAACCAGAAGGAAAAGCTCAAGAAGCCTGACAAGATCCTGCCCTGCCCCCGGTGTAGCAGCATGGACACCAAGTTCTGCTACTACAACAACTACAACATCAACCAGCCACGCCACTTCTGCAAGAACTGCCAGAGGTATTGGACGGCCGGTGGCGCCATGCGCAACGTTCCGGTGGGTGCGGGACGCCGCAAGAGCAAGAGTATATCGGCCGCTTCCCACTTCCTTCAGAGGATCAGGGCTGCTATGCCTGGTGACCCTCTCTGCACCCCAGTCAAGACCAACGGCACGGTGCTCAGCTTCGGGTCCGACACATCAACCTTAGACCACACAGAACAAATGAAGCACATCATCCCAGTAACCCGGATCGAGAACACCGATGACCCATCAGTAGGGTCTTGTGCTGAAGGATGGGCCAGGGGAGAGGAGTCAAACCAAATGAACTCAAGGGAGAGAGTTGCAGCAGATAAATCCCCAAATGTTGTGCAGCATCCATGCATGAACGGGGGAACCATGTGGCCATTCGGTTATGGACCATCACCTGCCTATTTCACCTCAAACGTAGCAATTCCATTCTACCCAGCACCTGCTGCTGCTTACTGGGGCTGCATGGTTCCGGGAGCCTGGAACGCTCCATGGCAGCCGCAGTCTCAGTCTCAATCTGGCTCATCACCTAGTGCTCCTTCTCCAGTATCAACAATGTCGAGTTGCTTCCAATCACGAAAGCACCCTAGAGATGGTGATGAGGAAAGAGATGCCAACGGTAATGGCAAGGTGTGGGTGCCGAAGACGATCCGGATCGATGACGTAGACGAGGTGGCCAGGAGTTCTATCTTGTCGCTTATTGGGATCAAGAGCGACAAGGTGGGGACAGATGATTCCAGAGGGTGTAAGCTTGCGAGGGTTTTTGATCAAAAGGATGAAGCCAAGACGACAACTCACAGAGTTACCAGTAGCCTGCCATTCTTGAAGGGGAATCCAGCTGCCCTCTCGCGCTCAGTATCCTTTCAAGAGAGATCTTGAGCACCATCAGGAAATTCTTCATGCTGCCTTCTGCTACTATAAAGACCATGTAGCATGATACAGCTGAATTTTTGTACATTAGAGAATTGTATACCAGATAAGAGAAATGGAGTGACAGTATAGCTGTAATTGGACAGTGTAGCTGTAGCTGTACTAGGTAACTTGTAGATAGCTATTTGGGTTGGGGAAAAATGGGAGCATAAGTTCCCTTATCTGTGGATAAATATGATATGAAGATTGGAATATTAGGCCGAAAAATTTCTTTGTGCGATAGCATCTAAAAGATTGGTAGCTACTGTATCTGTTCCAGTGTTTAACAAAACCAGTCCACCGCATCCTTGGAAATGTGATAACCTTTGTGCATATCTCAAGCTTGTATCCGTTTGTCCTTCTGGTGTTAGAATTTGCAGAGACAGCAGAAAGAATATCGAATATATTTGTTCATTTATCTGTGTTTTTCTTTATCCCTTTTTCTTTGTTTCTTCATCCTTTTAATTGAGATAATGGGACTATGAAAGTGATGCAAAAAGTGGAGCAAGGCATGGAGGAAAGAAAGAAAGAAAGAAAGCGATAGATAAGTACTGGATGTCCCACTAACCTTAAATGTGAGAACGAATATAATATCTCCCCCACACATACTGCAAGCTGTCCTGCATAAACATAAAACTAATAAGTAAAGATGAGCACAAAGAAAATCTTTCCACGCATGGTCTCATGTGAATATCCTTTTCTTGCGTGTTTATATGAACATCTCATAGGTGTACTTCAGTAGATCAACATGTTACCCATATGATGAGTAACATCAGGTCCTGACAAAAGAGTAATGTCTGAAAGTTCTATCACATATCAGATAAACAGAGTGGGGGTGGAGTTGGGAGCACAGACTGGTAGATACCACTAACAAAATTCCTATCTGTTAGGTAACATCCTACTTTTCAAATGTTTCAACAGCATGCATTATTGCCCACATTCATTCTGCTTTTCAGTTATTGACTTATGGCAGTGCCACTTCCACTTACACCATTGTCAACCAGTTTGACCTTTAATAGGCTACCATGTTTGACCTTCAAGCCAAATTCCAATGTGCATCTTAATTATCAGAACACACACAAAATTTGCAACTCCCTCCTTTACGAAGAAAAACTAAGGCAAAAACAGAAGCAAATTTCAAAAAATAACTTCAGGAAGAAAGGAAAGCATAAAAAGCTTTTCCAACCAAGTTTGCCTCTGATTATCAGTATTCTGACTCTTTTTTTTTCTCTTTGAACAGTCTTCTGATGAGAACACATGTTTATAATGATGTGCTAAAATATATATTTTTCTCCATACACCGTATTTTCTTAAGTATTGGTGGCACATCACGCCTATCCTTGGAACTTTCGGCCATGTTATGAAACAAGTGAAGCGATCCTTCAACATTCAAAGGTCAAACACAACAAGCAGTCGCCTTTTTTTATACCACCAGTTGCCTTTTAGTGTCTACACATCATTGGCAGCTAAAACCTTAAGGATGCTAGCTCTAACAAACTTTTGTCGTGCACTTTCCTATCAAAGGTACATTTGCAAAAGCTGCACTATAGTGTCATTGGACATACTGTTCACTAGGAGAATAACTATTTTCAAGTCACAGTCCACACTAAGCATTTAACAAACTCATCATACTTGCTTTCAATAGTATATATGTATGAGGTCAAGCTTAATACCAAAAGAAAAACAAGAGGAAAAGGAAACGATATATGATAGTGAAATTTCAACATACCCAACGTGGACACGGTTAGAGCACTAAGCACGTCATCCACACAACATGAAAAAGCAAGCATGATGAATACTTTTGAGTGTTGGACTACAATGGAACACCCACAGAATGCAATTTGTAAATATTTAAATTCCAGGATTATCTATGCAAGAAAAAGAAAAGAAGAATGAACAGAAGGAGTGAGGTTTGAGTTTCTTATACTGCTAGTGTGTATCATCGCTCCCATAGTTCCACTAGATCTGGAGCATCAGATGGCCTGTATCATCATTCTGATGCTATTAATTTTGCTAGTTAACAGTGAAAAGTTTGGGGATCAGCAGCATGAGACTCAAGATCTTAAAATTTTAAACAGTTAAATATGTTACACATGTGGCATGGTGTTCTTGAAAAAGAATAAATAACGTCTCAACGATGCTGAGATGGTTACTTGTAAAAAAAAATTGTTTATCAGCAATCAATAAATTTATGAAGAAAAAAATGGCCATGATCACTTGACTATCTCAACATATGCAGACTACTAGAAAATCACAGCACAACATTTTGGTATTAAGCTATACAAAACATGCAGTGTATTACACTAAACTCCAACTCAGATACTGGAGTTAAACTATACTCATTACTAAAATGTCATAGCAGTGTAAGAATGCAAAAAAGTTTCAGGAAGTACTGAAATAATCTCAAGACAGCCAGTAACAGTTGCGTCAGTGGCATCATGCCTCGGATCTGGATATTGCATCCACTCATGTATCTGCGGATACAAATGTTAGATCAATCAATTCGTGTGGAAAGATTGCATTATTGACGCAAAATCCTGTATGCAGTGACTGCACTACGGACTGGTTATTAAATGCAAAAAAAACATAATTCAGGATATCAGTATTAACCACCATTCTGCCGTCCTGAGAAGTGCAGCTATGATGACACAGCTCACACAAGTCAGACAACTCACATGCTCATGGTCAATACTATGGAAGGTGAACGAAGAATGCACAAAACTTCTCAATAAATGATGACCTTGATGAAGTATTTACAGAAAGAAGTCACCATAAGTCTATAAGTACAACAATAGCACAGCCACTAAAAATAGAGCACACAACTTATCAGCTGTTAGTCTGTAGACTACTGGATCCCAACATCCTATGGCTTTAACTCGCTTTACTATTTCCAGATAAATCATATAGTACAATTGCCATGCAAAATAACTGGATTAGCAAGAAAATATAATGGACACAACTGATACCGGGCTGCAAAAATTGCAGATTCTTTTTCTTGGATAATTCTCAGAGTATCAATTACAGACAAATAACTAAACATATTTGATGCAACCATCATCCAAGCTTTCTCTTCTGAGATCCAAGGCATCTGCTGAAAGCTGGTTAAGATCACACATCAGATATATTCCCTTTCTTCATTGGATTTTGCAGCCCCCTGAATCAGGCCCTCTTCGAACATTCCCAAAGGCAGAGAGTTCAAAAAGATCCATATCACGTCCTGCAAATATCAGACAGAGTGAATTAGCAAGTTGGGTTTCTGAATAATAACAATGTTGTGCCCAGTGAATGCTTCAGCAAAGGCAGCAGGCTCATTCGAACATAACTTACCTGAAACCCGACAATATGCACTTCTCTGCGCCAGTTCAGATTTGGATATCTCAGTGTTGTTCCCTTTAGATCGATTCACAGTAGCCTGCAAGTAGGCATCATATATCCATCATGCTCTGTAGAATAAATTTATCCGCGGCACAGTTACGAGTAATTATACTAGCGACTACTTTGACGGATCTGTGGCTGAAGAAAGTAGCACACATAGCGAACAGGTAGGCATATAATAGGAAGTTTGGTTCTCTTGGTTGCCTATAACTATAAGCCCACTCCAGTATGGCAGTATCAACTATCTTTGCTATAAACATAGCACATTGCCGGCTAAACAACAGAAACTAGATTGATCAGACAAGGAATCTGTACCTGTAAAACCTGGCAGTTCTCCAATGTGCTCTTCCCGCCCTGTCAATTTAAAAGGATCAGTGTCAAACTGCCAATAACACGCTAAAAAATAAGGGGGAGAACGTGCAAACTGCAAGAGATGTTTTTAAGAGTAGGTCTGGAATTGGAACCGATCTTGGGACCGGACCTTGGAGTAGGGGAGGATGTGGTCGTAGTCGTGGCAGAGGCAGCCGGGGCAGCCGACGAGCTTGCGAAAGACGATGTTGCCGAGCGCGTCGCGGCGCCACCTCTCGGGGTCGCGCCCGGGCACCTTCTCCGCCTTCTCCCAGCACTGCTGCTTCACGGCGTGCGGGAAGCTCCGGGGCTCCGACGCGGACGGCGGAGGGGCCGTGAGGAGCTCGTCCAGGTCGGCGACGGCGGAGGCGGAGGTGGAGGAGCGGGGGGAGGTCGGGCGGGCCGTGGCGCCGAAGGACTGCGGTGGTGGGTGGTCGGCGCGGCGCCGGCGCATCGGCTTCCGGCCCACCATTATCTTCCTATCTGGAGGAGTCGCTGGGTGCAGGGATTTCCAGGGTTTACTGTGACGTGTTGATTTCTGAGAGACTTCCAGGTGGGGTCTCTCCGGAAAACATTGGAAAGGCTGGAGTAAACATTTTTAGAGACCACTCAAAATCTAATAAACTCCCTCCGTTCCAAAATACAAGAATCTTATACTAAAACATGTCTATGTGCATGTTGGACCCAAGGAGGGAGTACTTGACATAATTTTGTCCACACACGGATGTATTTAGACATGTTTAGTAGGTAGGTACATTCATATTTAAACAAATGAAAGTTAAGTATTTTGGAGCAGAAGAAGTAGAAAATTGTAAAGAACACCCTAAATGGACTCTATGTTGACTTTCAACCCATTTAAATATTGCAAACCCAAACATATTTCTACCATGTCAGCGTTGGTCGGGACATGCTATGACGGGACGATAACTATGCTAGGTCGATGTAATTGACGATATTAAAGGATCAAAGTTGCTTTCCTACCCTGATTGCGGGGGATGGGAGTACACCGATGTGGTCCGTCCCTTGAGGGTGCCGGATGGTGTTGGGGCACGGCAACACGGTCCGGACGTGCCCCCAAGATTTGGAGTCAGAGGCTGGTGTCCTTATCAGCTAGGCATCCTTTAGGTGTGAGATGCCTTCGCGATGCGGACTGGCATTCTTGGTCTTGGTGGGTGCCTAGCTAATGCTTCAGCCGGTCAGGCTAATTTGCCTCGCGGGGTATTGGGTCCCATGATTCTATCATGAAACAAATCTGATCAGCTCGCGCAAGTTTCTAGGAGTCGAAGCGCTAAAGGAAAAAATAAAATAGTGCCTTATTCCTGAATTCCTGTGGGCTTGTCCAGTCAAACGAACTAATGTGCTAATTCTTCCAATTGCGAATGACTTATTTGGTAAAAATAAAATGTTCCATCATGACAGTGAGGTGTTTGCTGAGGACTATTTTATCTAACTAAAAATGTATTAACAACCAATTGTACCGTGGACCCCAGTTTGCAAGTAGTTATACCAACTTGCACATCCAGGACAAGTATTATATCATTGGTATTATTTCATGTATTTAAAGCAAACCGAAAAATGGAAGAACCTTGTAAGACCTACTCACCCGTCAAGAAATATGTGTAATTTTAAGTTTGTTCTAAGTAAAAAAAATAAGTTTAACCAACTTTATAGAAAAATAGCAATATTTATAGCACCAAATAAGTATGACTAGATTACATTTAAATATTGTTACAATTTTCTATAAAGTTGATCAAACCTTTTTTTGCGAAAAGGGCAACCAATCTATTGATCATCAAAAATGGTACAAAGAATACTAAAAGTTATAAATATTATAAATAGGTCTTCGAAACACCTAGCAACAATTACAACACTGAAGCGAGCCGAAGTTATGCCGCCGTACTCACCCTCGCGCACCGGAGCCGGGAAAAGCTTTTCATAGTAGAGCTTGATGTAATAGATAGACGAGAAGTCGTCGTGCTAAGGCCTCGAGGGACCAGCAAACCAGCACAATAAACATCGCCCAATGATGACAACCGTAGAGCGGAATGGCCAGACCTGCGATCACACAGACGAACACAAAAACGGACCAGATCCTAGGGGATCTGCCTCCACACACCCTCCACTGGCGCTAGGCGCACCACCGAAACGAGGATAGGACAGGGAAAAACTTATTCTGACTTCAAGAAGTCACCGCTGCATCACCATCTCGAAGAAGACCCAAAAACCTAAACAAAGGATGGAACCGTCCCGCCGGCGAGAGGCCGTGATCTACCACGCCTCCAAGGCCCTAAGGCCACCGGAGGCAGAGCGGACCGGCTGCATCTCCGGTGAGGGGGTCGGAACCATAGATAGGTTTTTATGATCTCTCTTTCTCTCTCTCCTGCCTCACACTACCGTTTCGGAGATTGCAGCTGCTAATTAAGTTGATCGAACCTTTTGATTTATGATAAAATCTGAAAGTACTAGTATTTTTTTAACTGTAAAAGTACTAATTTGAGTCAACCTATATGGTAGAGTTTGTTTTTGCAATACCTGCCGAGAGGTGCTATGCTCAGATTTTGTACGATGCCCACCATCCAACCATCCATACGTCGTCATACGTGAGACAAACGGAAGTGATTTGCCTACGATGCTTTTGGTCCGATTTCCATACGACTCGACGTGTGTTAATCCGACAAAAGCATAGGAAACCACCGGATCGTACACACATCGGACATAAAACTATCGTACGCACGATAATTCCGATACCTGCCGCTGTTGAGAACTTCCATATTCTCAAATCTCGAAAGATCCCGCATATATAGTTTGAGGCGCTAGTGCAAAGTCCCGACCAAAACTCCAGCCCGCCGCCAACCCGTAACATCGATCGCTTTCTCCCGAGCGACGAGCCGCCGACTAGATACCATGGAGAGGCGGCAGGTGTGGCTCGACGCCTCCTACTTCCATCCCCGCGCCGTCGACGCCGCCCCCTCCTGGGTTCTCCTCAACGAGAAGAGCCACTTCACCAAGTGCGACAACGCCACCACCGCCTGCGCCATCACGAGCGCCGGCCGCACCATCAACGTCACCTTCTGGCTCGCATCCCCGCCGTCCGTCTCGCACCTATGCGTTTACCACACGGAGTCCCAGGACAAGGACTTCGGAATCAATACACTGCCAGCGGAGGTTTGCTCTTCATCCATGGGTCTCGTCCTCCTCCGCTATTGCACCTGGCGAGATCTGGGTGGCGCCAACTACTACCTCGTCTACCACGCCGCCGCCGGCAAGCCGTCGCTCAGAGCGATCCCGTGCACACCTACGCCGAGGATTACATCATCTTGCTTCGGCATCTTACCCTTGGTCGATAACGATGACGATGGCGGGGAGTTTCTCCTTGCCTACCTCGCCGTGGAAGAGCACCCTCGGGCCTACGATCTCCGCGTCTTCTCGTCCAAGACGTGGTCGTGGAGCACTAGGGCGTTGACACTGCCACCTCCCGCCGGGGTCAGGAACGACGATTTGCCTCGCAGAATCGACAAGGTGATCCCGCTCGGAGGGAACATGCTAGGCTGGGTGGACCTCCACCTCGGGGGAGGCATCATCGCCTGCGACGTGCTCGACGAGGATCCCGCCGCCAGCTTCCGATTCATCCCACTACCCAAGTCCGACTTCTACAAGTTCCGTGACACGCACCGTCCTCGGTTCCCGGTCCACCGGGACGTCGCCTGCTACCGCGATGGTTTCATCGTGTTCGTCGACCTGGATCGCCGGTTCCGCTACATTGCCCACATGATCAAGACGGTCAGGGATGTCGACCACGCCGATGTAATCCTCGACTCCGAGCTCATCTATGAAATAGACAACGTACATGTCGCCCACGTCCCGGATGGTTGGAAGATCCGGACATGTTACAGGCATATTTCCTGGAACTACTGGCGCAAGGGCCACCTTGTCGATGTTGATGACATCACAGTCTACGACCCAAGGCATCGCACGATGTTGTCTGAGCTGTGGGACGGCGGTGCTGGAAGATGGACGCTGAGAAAATTGAAAGCAAAACGACCGATCCTTAGTATGCAGCGCGGCGATGTGGTGTATCTGACCGTCATGTCTAAAAAGGGACATAATGGTAGACAGACAAATAATTTGAAAAAAGAAGAGCAGAAATTGACGGTCGGTATTGACCTTGGGAAGAAGACGGTGGAGATGCTTGGACTGTATAATGACGACGGTGATGTCCAAACTTCTACATTCGCTCAACAAGTGAACACACCTCCACCCCAGCAAAACATGTGGAACATAGATGGCTACTACAATGGGAGCTTCCATGGATACGCTGCTGCGGTGCTGCCGTACATCCAGGTTATGGCTACGGCAGCTACCAGTATCCACTCCTATGGTCGCCTAGTGTGCCACAACATCTTGGTCCAAGTTTGAACTCATCAGGATCAGGTATTAACAGTGACAAGCTTGTGAGAATATTACACGGTCCTTTGAAAAAAAGATTTTGGAATGATCAAACCTTAAATCTTTTAAATCAAGTTTTAAAATAACTCAAACTATATCTATAGTTCTTTTTTATAGGAATATAGTTCTCTGGCTCTCTTACTAATGTTTGCTTTTGATGAAGGTTGCATCTATCCGGTGAACGCCCAGTCCATGTACCCAGTGCCCATGGTGAATAGTGCCACCCATGGCCAACAATACCTCACACTGCAGCCGCTGCCGCCTCTGGGACCGGCATCGGCGTCGACTCTCTTAGCACCCTTCGCTCCACCATGGAAACAGGGCTGACGGATTTTAGGCTGAACCATACAGATGCCTGACTGTTTAAACTTTCAAGTTATTACCATAAGTGGCCATCATAATTTTCATGTCCACTAGCAAAGCAAGACGACGATGCTGAGCAAGACCATCTACCTCGGGACAATATCTCCACAAACTCTATGACAACTGACTGAAAAATACGACTTCTAGGCAGATCCTTCAATAAGAGTGCATGGCACGCGTGACAATGACCACGAGTCCAACGGTAGGTCGATCTCAGAATTTTCTCCCCAAATTGGAGTTTCGAATCACCAACTTGGCCTATATATTCCCTTCGTCCCAAAAAGCCTAAATACCAGATCAAATTTCCAGAAAGAAATCTGAGGCCGCCGCCGTCGTGAACCCTAGTTCGGGAGGGCTTTGAAACTCTTCCGGCACTCTGTCGGAGGGGGAGATTATCACCGGAGAGCTCTATACCACCATGCATGCCTCTGGAGTGATGCGTGAGTAGTTCACCATTGGACTATGGACCCCATATTACACTTACAGTTATGGTCACGTCAGCTACCAGCATACACTCGTATGGTCGCCTGGTGTGCCACAGCATCTCGGTCCAAGTTTGAACTCATTAGGATCAGGTATTAAAAGTGACAAAGCTTGTGATATTACACTTACCTTTCAAAAAGGATTTTGGAATTATCAAACTTCAAATCTTTGAAATCATTAAAAAAAAATGCTCAAACTATATGTAGTTCTTTTTCTTTATAGGAATATAGTTCTCTGGCTCACTTACTAATGGTTGCTTTTGATGAAGGTTGCATCTATCCAGTCAACGCTGAGTCCACCTATCCAGTGCCCGAGGTGAATACTGCCACCCATGGCCAACAATACCTCTCATTGCAGACGCTGCTTCCTCTGGGACCGGCACTGGCGTCGACACTCTTACGACCCTTCACCCCACCATGGAGACAAGGCTGATGAATTTTAGGCTGAACCATACAGATGTTTGACTGTTTAAAACTTTCAAGTTATGACCATAAGTGGCCATCACAATTTTAATGTCCACTAGGCAAAGCAAGACGGCGATGCTGAGCAAGACCATCTGCCTCGGGACAATATCTCCACAAAATCTATAACAACTGACGGGAAAATACAACTTCTAGGCATAGCCTTCAATAAGAGTTCTTGCACGTGTGACAATGATCACGAGTCTAGCGGTAGGTCAATCTCAGAAATTTTCTCCCCAAATTGGAGTTTCGAACTACCAACTTCATTAAGGGCACAACGTAGATACGTCGACATTGCCTGATTAGAAATATTAAACTTCCACTGGAGTTGGCACATACTTATCGTTGAAGCCATCACTGTTATCAACCCCTCATCTAGATGACGCCATCTCACAAGCCGGATACCGCTACAGAAGCTGATGGAAGCACATAATGTCCCTTTTATAAATAAAGCCACAATGGCCGAAATGATACAACGTGATGAGGGGAACCTCTTACAAAGCATATACATACTCTCCCGTCAACCAATGAGTGTAATTTTAGATTTTATTCAAAGTCTAAAGATAAGTTTGACCAGCTTTATAGAAAAATAGCAATATTCTAAGCCTATGACCGGAGTGGCGGCGATGACGCCGTGCCTGCTGCAGCGTGGCGGCGGGAGCTTCGCGGACCCCTATGGGGTCCGGCCGGGGCTTTGGTGCCGAACTAGAGGGTAGCGGCGGCGATGGCCTACGTGCAGCAACGTGGCGGCAGAGACTTCACGGGGCCGTCCAGGGCTGGCCGGGCCTTCCCGGCCTGGTGTGTCTCTATTGCCGCGTCCGGTCGGCACCCACCGATGGCGGTGGAGGACTTCCTCCAGGTGGCTGTGCTGCTGCCGCCCTCCGGCTCCAATGGTGGCCTGGTGTGCTCTTGCCTGTTGCGTCTAGTCGGTTACCGTGTATGGCTGTGGAGGTTGTTCCCTCCCGTGTGGATGTGGTACTGCCGCTACTTGTCTACGGCGAGTTCTTTTCAGTTCAGGTGACCGCGCAGTGCTTGCCATGGTGATACGACGATGGTGACTTCAATACCGTGGTGGCGTATGTTGGTATGTGGCAAGATGGTTGGAGTGCTACGGATTGTCCGGAGATGAGGTTTTTTGGGGATCGGGAGAAATCTTAGTCATCTTGGCACCGACGCGGTGATGCTTGGGAGTGTCGCTGATCCTTCCTGAAGGGTGACAGGTGACCTCTTCCCCACTACCTGTAGTGTAACGGGAAACCTAGGACCAGTCCGGGCAGCAGCGTCGTCGTCGTTTTACTTCTTGGAGGTACTGCTTGGTACGCGGTGATTCGGAGTGCTAGGATCGTGGTGAGAATACTTCGGAGGACGTAGCGGTCGCGAGTCATTTTTGTTTTCGTTGATCCGCCGGTGTCGGCATTGTTTTCTCTTCTTTTTTCTCTTTCATTTTGGACTTAAATGTGTTGTTTGCCCCAGCAGTGGTCTCAAAGTTTTACCGTGTGGCTGCTAAATTAATATAACAAGGTGAAAGCCTATTTTGAGTATTTATAACCCGAAATTAATATGACTATATTACATTTAAATATTGTTACAATTTTCTATAAAGTTGATCAAACCTTTTTGACTTAACCTATATGTAGAGTTTGTTTTTGCAATACCTGCCGGAGGTTCTAGGGCAGATTGTATAAGATTTGTGTACGATCCATGCCCACCACCCAGCCATCCATACGTGAGACAAAAGCATCTATATCTATACTAATATTAAAAGAGCAAACATGTTGGGATACTTTAAATTTTGTCCGTTTAATTTTCAATCAACGCTCACATTGTCCTGATGTCGAGCACCAAACAACTTTAACCGGTCCAACAGTTTTTTCCATCTTATGTTTCGATCACGCAAGGTAAAGTCCCGATGACATCTAAAAAAAAAGTCCCGATGAAGAAAAACAATTCGGATCGGATCGTATACCTACATGGAAAAGGAAAAAAATAAACGCAAAGTAAAATCCGAAGCGGCCGGTACGCAGCCTCTGTTTCCCTCGAGCCCTAGAAGTCTGGTTTCCTACGGACGCCGCCCCAGCTCTCTATCGCCGCCAGGATGTTCGACGCGGCTGCCCGAGGTTCGATGTAGCCGCTGCTCGTGAGGGGGTTCTGGCTTTCTGGTTCTGGGCATGGCCGTGTGCACCACACGCTCTGCGGGTCACGGAGGGAGGAAGGCGCACGGAGCCACGGAACACGACATCCTGCCGGCAGCTCGAGCCGGGCTCGGTGGCGCCAACTGGTTTCCGTGGATGGCAGCGGCGGCTTCTGACATTTAGGATCTGCCACGCGGATTTTCTGTCAATCTCGGGGCCGTCGTCGGAGAAGTTCATGAGCGGGCACCTGCCCCGCGCGTCCGTGTCGGCCAGCGCGCTGTGCACAAGCGCCTTATCGGCCTCGGACATGGAGAAAAAAGTCCCGGAGTACTGCATCACGATTCCATCAAGGTTGCTCAATGCTGCCAGGACGTGGAACGAACGCAAGGCGGTGCCACATGGCGCTGGACATGAAGGAGGTGCACCTGCTCCTCCATGGCGCCCTCTCCTGCGTCAAGGACTACGTGCCCATCTACAGGGCGTGGATCGACATGGAGCTGGAGATGGAGCACGGCGGCGACGGATGTGTTCAAAAAACGAGCGCCGCCGATGCCGCCAAAGCCAAGCTTGTCGCGGATTGTCGCCAAGTACGAGCGCACTGACTACTGGTGCGCGTACATCGTGTTCGAGGTCCACCGCGGAACAGCGGAGCTCGCGCGAAACGTCGCCAAACGGGCCGTGAAGGCCGATGAATTGGTGCTTACCATGTGCGCCAAGGTCCAGGATGATGGCCGTAGTCGGCGAGCAGAAGAGGCGGCAAAGGCTGGGGCTGATTCGCGGCGCCAAGAAGTGGCTGGGGACGACCTTCAAGCTGCTCTGCTTACCACGGTTGACGGTTCTCCCAGCTGCCGTGGGGTACGAGACGGCTCGTGAGTAGTCATCGATTGCTGAGGTAGCCTCTTCTGCCTTATAATCTGATTTTGTTAGCACTAAATTGTCAATGTGAGTTAAGTTATTACTCATGTTAAATATTCAGCGCACTAGCTGCAATATGTCCCTGATCTCCTAATTCTTAATTTCTTTCAATTGATGCTTCACCATTTTAGTATTTTATTGAATTGTCTCTTACGTTAGTATATCAATTGAGTTTTTTGTTCCTGTTGTAATCTGTCAATAAGTTTATGCAAAATTCGGTGCTATGTGGAGATTCCAGGTCAAAGATACTCTGTTCAAATGCACTAACAGTGCTACTATTTTCCTTTGTTCAAAAAACTATACTATTTTTCTTTGTGTTTACTTCAAATGCACTAATAGTACTCTGTTCGGTTTTTTCGGCCAGCTAGAGATTACTACTGGGTATTATTAATGGCGCATCTCAAGAACATGACAAGATTCTGTAGCACCTTCTCTTCATTGCACTCTTATCTACATGCACTGTTGTACCCATATCGAAGGTTAATCCACTTTATAATCTTATGTGTCCTTTCTGCTATGCATTGGATAAATTTATGCATCATATATGTTGCTCCAATGCCGATTGTTGGCAAATGGTTTCTATCTCCGTTCCATAACTCTTGTCATGGTCTGAACTATAACCACGACAAGAATTGTAGAACCACGTGAGTAATTGATTCACACGTTTTGAGGCTTCGGTCAAAAAGTGTTTGTGATGAAATACAAGAAAACATATATCAGTCTTGACTTTGTTCCATGCATTTTTCATTTTCTCTGATAGAATTTATTGCGCCTAGCAAAGCCAACATAATGTCCAATATCTTCTTTTAAGTTACTTACAACGGAGGGTGAGTTAGAACTCGAAGTTTTACATTGGACACCGATATGTTCTTGGAGGACACCAAACTAGACTAGCTAGGCCCTTATGCCAAGGGATAATTTTGCAAATACAAATACACCCGTTTTACTTGACAGGGCTTTTCCTTTTCTTCACGACACGATGTTTCAAGTCATAGATCTAGATGCACCGTTATGTTAAATATTTTTGAGATATATGCTTGGTTGGTCACTGAACTTGGCCGAGATGAGTACTTTGGTCACTGAAGTTGCAAAAATGTTGCCCACGGATCACTCAACTTGGTAGAGATGAGTAAACTGGTCACAATCGTGAAGTGGCACATTGACGGGGCCATTGACCGCATACTTTGACCATTTTTTTTTTGCTAAACAACCCTATATAATTAATTCGTAAGCGAGACAAACATAAAAATAAATAGGTCAATTCGATTTTGTGATTCCATAGGGTTGTTTTAGCAAAAAAATGGTCAAAGTATGCGGTCAACGGCCCAATCAGTGTGTCACTTCACGATTGTGACCAGTTTACTCATCTCTGCCAAGTTGAGTGACCCGCAGGCAACATCTTGCAACTTCAGTGACCAAAGTACTCATCTCGGGCAAGTTCAGTGACCAACCATGCATATATCTCAATATTTTTCAATGTCAAAAAATTCCAAACAATAAATTTCGATATCCGCCCGCATATTATATTTTCATATAAAAGTTTCATTAAAAATGACATTTTTGTGGCCTGGATAAAAACGACAAATAAATGTTTCGTGAAAAATTATTTTGGACCACCGAATTTGTGTTTTTTACACATGCCACAAAAAATGTCATTTCTTCACGAAACTTATTATACGAAAGTAGAATATGCAGGCATATATCCGAAATATTTGTTTAGAATTTTTAACATTTTGAAATGTCATTTTTAAACAGTGGTGCATCTACACCTATGAGTCAAAGATGATTTCCCACTTCTTCATATTACTTAGAAAATGGCCATATATATAAATATGTTTCCTATCCGTTCTGGCTTAACTCTTTTTCCTGTTGACATGTACATAAGATTGATAATGATTTAAAAAAATATAAATGTTTGAATGTCATATCATAATTAAAACTCCTTCGAAGATAAACAACAATTAAATTATAAAAAATCGATGATATTAGCAACATTGACTCCCTCTTGTCCACATAAATTTCACATACGCGAGTAAGCAACCATTATATAGACGTGCGTTGCACGTGCACGTATACTAGTATGAAAAACAACCGACTTTGTACAAAAGGCAAAGTTGATAGCACACATATGTTGTTCAGTCACATCAAATATATCTGAGAAAACTATTTTGTGCAGAGCAACTCTCACTTCAGGCAACAGAGGTTTCACAATTTGAAAAAAGAACATATTCAGATGACTACATTGCACCACATGGACAATCAACAGATAACTACATCAACGGAAAGTTTGTTGTAAAATTACCTGAATCAGAAACTATATGTTTCTCTTGTCTCATGTTGTCTACAACCCTGAAAACAGAAAACTCGAATTTGTGTTCCATGTCCTCTTGGTTATCAACAAGGTTGAAGCACACAACATCAGTAAGTTGTATGCCAAACATCCTCACCATTAACTTCCAATAGGGTCCACATACAATTATTCTTCCCCATCTCCTCTCCAGGTACAGATCAAAAGTGTGGTTCCACCTGTCTGTAGCCAGCATCCATTTTTCAGGACAAGCCATTTCAATGTTGACTTGGCACTTGCAACTCACATTCTACATTGGAATCAGAAAAAGTATTTGAATAGTGATAAATGGTACATAATGTTGCATGTTGACAGTCATATAAAATTCATTGTTGCAGTGACAAAGGGTTTAAGGAATTACCCCTCCATGTTGATAGCCCCGCGTCATTACAATCTCAAATGAGGTTGCACGCCTATCAGATCTGCCGCAGTTGGGCAATGGTTGAAAACAAATGGAGCACTGCTGTTCGTCCATCTCTGAATCTGGAAAAAGAACAGACCAAGAACAGGAACAAATGAGGTTGCAAACAAATACACCATTACAATCTCTAATTAGGTTGCAAACACTAGTAGCATGTACAGAACAAGAACAAAAGCACCATCTAAATAACAGTAGAATCATCTAATCAACTTGTTCCAACTGACATCTACTCTGCATGTTTCATGAAGAAGATTAGCATAACTTACCAACCAAGAACTTGTGCTCCTTGTCAGAGTTAGGGTTCTGGAGATTTAAACCGCGTGTGCTTCTGAAAGGTAGAATAAAGAAGACAGATTGAAGTTAGAATAAAGACGACAGATTTGTAAGTATATTGAAGAAGAACGATCTCAAGGTAGAATCGAGAAGAGAGATTCAAGGGAAAAAGATTCAAATGAAAAAAAGGAACTGCAGATGAGGAACCCACCTTTCTGGAGAGGAACTGCGGAGGAGGGGAGGAGAGGAACTGCCACAGTAGCGAAGAATGCGAGGAGGCAACGCTCCTTGTCCCTTTATGCGAGGAGGCAAGGCTCCACGTTCCCACGTTTTAACTTCCCACGTATCTGACCCACGTTTCAGTGCCCACGTATATGGCCCATAAGGTCCAATTGCCAAGTCTGAGAAAAAATGCCCAACTGCCAATGTTTAAAAAACAAATAGCCCAATTACTGTCTGTAGTAACACTTGTTTTTCATTTTTAACTCCAAATTTGAATTGTACTACACATTCAGAAACCACATTCAGAAACAAACAGTTTCAGAAACATATGAAGAGAACAGATTCAGGAAAAATTCAGAAAAAATTCAGGAAACATAGTTTGAACTATTTGAAGTAAAACTGCACAGAAAAAATTCAGAAAACCATGTCAACTAGGTGTCTTTGTTCTGAACAAATCATACTTCAGAACAGTTAGAGGCATCATAGTCAAGATTGAACAAACAAATACTAGAAGAACACCAGAAGAATGTTAACTAGGTGCCCATGTTCTGAAGACTTTGTACTTCAGAACAATTAGAGGCATGCAAGTCTTAATCCAAACAAACGTGCTTGTAAAAACTAGCAGTATACAGACATACATTGGCTAATTTCCAAGACATACATAGTACAAACATACTTGTTCCAAACAACTTAGTTCTAAACATACATAGTTCCAAACATACATAGTTCCAAACTCAACATAGGATTCAGACATAGGACTCTACATCTAGCCTTGTTACATGAGTTTCAGACATTAGATTCATTCATCCAGCCAATCATCCAGCTTTGTTATGATCAGCCTTAACCAGGCAAAGCTATCCCTCCCTCGCTTTCCATAGATCCTTTCATCTCTGAAACTGAACATGCATATGTCACCCTCTCTCAGCTTGAATGCTTGTACAACTCCTTCCCATCCACCTACAATTGTTGCCTTTCCCATTTCGCCAATCTTAATCCTGCAATACATGTTCTTTGTGCTCTCAGTGCAGTTTACTACTAAACTGACTAGAGGCATGATTGTTGGTGATCTCAATATTTCTGTCAAATAATAGCTTGTGAATTCAGCATTGAACTCCTGGAACAAGCAAACATACATGTTAACCAAGTCACCATAAGCAAGCATACATGTGCAACCAAGCATACATGTAAACTACTGGAAGAAGCAAACATACATGTCTGGGTGTTAAGCAACCAAACATACATGTTAACAACTTACCATTTTGCACTCAGGCTTCACATTTGATTTCACAATCTTGGAAACATACTCTTTAATTTTGGGTCTGGGTGTGACCTCTACCAATCTTCTAAGTTGCGGACCTCTGCCGCGGGTTAGGCATCATCGCCGGCGACGTGCTCGACGAGGATCCCGTCAGCTTTCGATTCATCCCACTACCCAACTCCGATTTCTACAAGTACGATGAAGTTTACCGTCCCCGGTTCCCGATCCACCGGGAGGTCGCCTGCTACAGCGATGGTTTCATCGTGTTCGTCGACCTGGATCGCCGGTACCGCTACGTTGCCCTTGACCGGAAGGATGAGAAGAAGCCCCTGATCAAGACGATCAAGGATCTCGACCACGCCGATGCCATCCTCGACTCCGAGCTCATCTGCGTCGAAGACGGCATACATGTCGACCACGTCCCGGATGGTTGGAAGATCCGGACATGTTACAGGCATATCTCCTGGAACTACTGGCGCAAGGGCCACCTTGTCGATGTTGATGACATCACAGTCTACCACCCAAGGCATCGGACGATGTTGTCTGAGCTATGGGACGGCGGTGCCGGAAGATGGACGCTGAGAAAATTGCAGGCAAAACGACCGATCCTCAGTATGCAGGGAGGCGATGTGGTGTACCTGACCGTCGTATCTAAAAAGGGACATAATGGTGGTACACATACACACGATTTACAGACAGAAAATCAGAAGTTGACGATCGGTGTTGAGTGTTGACCTTGGGAAGAAAACGGTGGAGATGCTTGGACCCTATGACGGTGTTCAATCTTTTACAATCGCTCAACAAGTGAACACACCTCCACCCCAGCAAAACATGTGGAACATAGATGGCTACTACAATGGGAGCTTCCATGGATATGCTGATGCCGTGCATCCAGGTTATGGCTACGGCAGCTACCAGCATCCACTCCTATGGTCGCCTAGTGTGCCACAACATCTCGGTCCAAGTTTGAATTCATCAGGATCAGGTAATAACAGTGACAAGCTTGTGAGAATATTACACTGTTCTTTAAAGAAAGGATTTTGGAATGATCAAACCTTAAATCTTTGAAATCAAGTTAAAAAAAATACTCAAACTATATGTGTAGTTCTTTTTTATAGGAATATAGTTCTCTGGCTCTCTTACTGATGTTTGCTTTTGATGAAGGTTGCATCTATCCAGTGTACGCCCAGTCCATGTACCCAGTGCCCATGGTGAATAGTGCCACCCATGGCCAACAATACCTCCCACTGCAGCCGCTGCCGCCTCTTGGACCGGCATCGGCGTCGGCACTCCTAGAACCCTTCGCTCCACCATGGAGACATGGTTGACGGATTTTAGGCTGAACCATACAGATGCCCGACTGTTTAAACTTTCAAGTTATGACTATAAGTGGCCATCATAATTTCCATGTCCACTAGGCAAAGCAAGACGGCGATGCTGGGCATTCGGACATTATCTCCACAAACTTTATGCCAACCGATTAGAAATACATACAACTCCTTGGAAAAGCCTTCAATAAGGGTTAATCGCACGTGTGAGTTGTGACAATGACCACGAGTTCACTCGTAGGTCGATCTCAGAATTTTCCTCTCAAACTGAGCTTCGAGGCACCACCTTCAACACCGGAATGCCGTAGGTATTTGCCTGATTAGAAATCTTGAGCTCCCACCGGAGTGGGCACATACTTATCGTTGAAGCCATCACTGCTATCAATCCCTCATCTGCATGACAACCTCTCGCTGGCCGGATACCACTAGAGAAGCGGAAAGGCTCGTCTTCGAGCGATCGATCGCTCGCGCGATCCGCGCCACGCACGACGAGACGGAAAGGAGGAAAGGAAGCAAGAGGACTGGGTGGGTCCCACCACGTGCCTTCCCAAGCCACGCACGCACGTCGTTCCTTCTGGGAAAGCCACGCACGCACGCTCCATCCTTTTTCTGCCCATACGCAGACGCACGCGCTCCATCTCTCTCCCCAAGCGAGCGACGCACGCACCGACGGCGACGATCCCCATCTCTCCCTCCCCAACGGCGACGAGGGCCAGGCCGAGCCGGCGCCGCCGCAGCCGCGGCTGGCCGCGGCGGAGGCTGCGACGGCGAGAAGGAAACTTATCGCAGGTGTGTGGGCTGAATCGAAGCGCCGCCACCGACATCTTCTTCACGACGGCGACGAGGGCCAGGCCGAGCCGGCGCCGCCGCAGCCGCGGCTGGCCGCGGCGGAGGCTGCGACGGCGAGAAGCAACCTTATCGCAGGGGGGTGAGGGCGGAATCGAAGCGCCGCCACCGCCATCTTCTTCACCGACAGCGACGAGGGCCAGGCCGAGCCGGCGCCGCCGCAGCAAGTGAACACACCTCCACCCCAGCAAAACATGTGGAACAGGCTACTACAATGGGAGCTTCCATGGATATGCTGATGCCGTGCATCCAGGTTATGGCTACGGCAGCTACCAGCATCCACTCCTATGGTCGCCTAGTGTGCCACAACATCTCGGTCCAAGTTTGAATTCATCAGGATCAGGTAATAACAGTGACAAGCTTGTGAGAATATTACACTGTTCTTTAAAGAAAGGATTTTGGAATGATCAAACCTTAAATCTTTGAAATCAAGTTTAAAAAAATACTCAAACTATATGTGTAGTTCTTTTTTATAGGAATATAGTTTTCTGTCTCTCTTACTGATGTTTGCTTTTGATGAAGGTTGCATCTATCCAGTGTACGCCCAGTCCATGTACCCAGTGCCCATGGTGAATAGTGCCACCCATGGCCAACAATACCTCCCACTGCAGCCGCTGCCGCCTCTTGGACCGGCATCGGCGTCGGCACTCCTAGAACCCTTCGCTCCACCATGGAGACATGGTTGACGGATTTTAGGCTGAACCATACAGATGCCCGACTGTTTAAACTTTCAAGTTATGACTATAAGTGGCCATCATAATTTCCATGTCCACTAGGCAAAGCAAGACGGCGATGCTGGGCATTCGGACATTATCTCCACAAACTTTATGCCAACCGATTAGAAATACATACAACTCCTTGGAAAAGCCTTCAATAAGGGTTAATCGCACGTGTGAGTTGTGACAATGACCACGAGTTCACTCGTAGGTCGATCTCAGAATTTTCCTCTCAAACTGAGCTTCGAGGCACCACCTTCAACACCGGAATGCCGTAGGTATTTGCCTGATTAGAAATCTTGAGCTCCCACCGGAGTGGGCACATACTTATCGTTGAAGCCATCACTGCTATCAATCCCTCATCTGCATGACAACCTCTCGCTGGCCGGATACCACTAGAGAAGCGGAAAGGCTCGTCTTCGAGCGATCGATCGCTCGCGCGATCCGCGCCACGCACGACGAGACGGAAAGGAGGAAAGGAAGCGAGAGGACTGGGTGGGTCCCACCACGTGCCTTCCCAAGCCACGCACGCACGTCGTTCCTTCTGGAAAAGCCACGCACGCACGCTCCATCCTTTTTCTGCCCATACGCAGACGCACGCGCTCCATCTCTCTCCCCAAGCGAGCGACGCACGCACCGACGGCGACGATCCCCATCTCTCCCTCCCCAACGGCGACGAGGGCCAGGCCGAGCCGGCGCCGCCGCAGCCGCGGCTGGCCGCGGCGGAGGCTGCGACGGCGAGAAGGAAACTTATCGCAGGGGTGTGTGGGCTGAATCGAAGCGCCGCCACCGACATCTTCTTCACGACGGCGACGAGGGCCAGGCCGAGCCGGCGCCGCCGCAGCCGCGGCTGGCCGCGGCGGAGGCTGCGACGGCGAGAAGCAACCTTATCGCAGGGGGGTGAGGGCGGAATCGAAGCGCCGCCACCGCCATCTTCTTCACCGACGGCGACGAGGGCCAGGCCGAGCCGGCGCCGCCGCAGCAAGTGAACACACCTCCACCCCAGCAAAACATGTGGAACAGGCTACTACAATGGGAGCTTCCATGGATATGCTGATGCCGTGCATCCAGGTTATGGCTACGGCAGCTACCAGCATCCACTCCTATGGTCGCCTAGTGTGCCACAACATCTCGGTCCAAGTTTGAATTCATCAGGATCAGGTAATAACAGTGACAAGCTTGTGAGAATATTACACTGTTCTTTAAAGAAAGGATTTTGGAATGATCAAACCTTAAATCTTTGAAATCAAGTTTAAAAAAATACTCAAACTATATGTGTAGTTCTTTTTTATAGGAATATAGTTTTCTGTCTCTCTTACTGATGTTTGCTTTTGATGAAGGTTGCATCTATCCAGTGTACGCCCAGTCCATGTACCCAGTGCCCATGGTGAATAGTGCCACCCATGGCCAACAATACCTCCCACTGCAGCCGCTGCCGCCTCTTGGACCGGCATCGGCGTCGGCACTCCTAGAACCCTTCGCTCCACCATGGAGACATGGTTGACGGATTTTAGGCTGAACCATACAGATGCCCGACTGTTTAAACTTTCAAGTTATGACTATAAGTGGCCATCATAATTTCCATGTCCACTAGGCAAAGCAAGACGGCGATGCTGGGCATTCGGACATTATCTCCACAAACTTTATGCCAACCGATTAGAAATACATACAACTCCTTGGAAAAGCCTTCAATAAGGGTTAATCGCACGTGTGAGTTGTGACAATGACCACGAGTTCACTCGTAGGTCGATCTCAGAATTTTCCTCTCAAACTGAGCTTCGAGGCACCACCTTCAACACCGGAATGCCGTAGGTATTTGCCTGATTAGAAATCTTGAGCTCCCACCGGAGTGGGCACATACTTATCGTTGAAGCCATCACTCCTATCAATCCCTCATCTGCATGACAACCTCTCGCTGGCCGGATACCACTAGAGAAGCGGAAAGGCTCGTCTTCGAGCGATCGATCGCTCGCGCGATCCGCGCCACGCACGACGAGACGGAAAGGAGGAAAGGAAGCGAGAGGACTGGGTGGGTCCCACCACGTGCCTTCCCAAGCCACGCACACACGTCGTTCCTTCCGGGAAAGCCACGCACGCACGCTCCATCCTTTTTCTCCCCATACGCAGACGCACGCGCTCCATCTCTCTCCCCAAGCGAGCGACGCACGCACCGACGGCGACGATCCCCATCTCTCCCTCCCCAACGGCGACGAGGGCCAGGCCGAGCCGGCGTCGCCGCAGCCGCGGCTGGCCGCGGCGGAGGCTGCGACGGCGAGAAGGAAACTTATCGCAGGGGGGTGTGGGCTGAATCGAAGCGCCGCCACCGCCATCTTCTTCACGACGACGACGAGGGCCAGGCCGAGCCGGCGCCGCCGCAGCCGCGGCTGGCCGCGGCGGAGGCTGCGACTGCGAGAAGCAACCTTATCGCAGGGGGTGAGGGCGGAATCGAAGCGCCGCCACCGCCATCTTCTTCACCGACGGCGACGAGGGCCAGGCCGGGCCGGCGCCGCCGCAGCCGCGGCTGGCCGCGGCGGAGGCTGCGACGGCGAGAAGCAACCTTATCGCAGGGGGGTGTGGGCAGAATCGAAGGAGCCGCCGCCGCCATCTTCTTCACCGACGGCGACGAGGGCCAGGCCGAGCCGGCGCCGCCGCAGCCGCGGCTGGCCGCGGCGGAGGCTGCGACGGCGAGAAGCATCTTATCGCAGGGGGGTGCGGCCGTGCGGAGCTTGCCGTGTGGAGCGTGCGGTGCCGTGTTCATCTTCCTCTCTGTTTCTTTCCCTTTTTGGCAAAGCGCGTCGTTAATCTTTCCGGAAATAGGCTGTCGGAAACCGATCGACAGGTTCGCTTCGCTCGCGCGCGCGCGTAAGCTAGACACGCCCCTAGTGAAGCTATGTAAGCACATAGCGTCCCATACTGCCACGCTTCCGATCGCTATGGCTCCACCTTCGATTCTACCACGAATGGCAACAAATGGACTCATTTTCATTGACGTCAACAAGAGGATCGAACCCTGTCTGAAAATGAAGGGGGCGTGTCATATCGCTGCCGACCTCAGAAGATTCACGGAGCAGAAGGCAATCGCCATCTCTAGATGCGACCGTTGAATTGTCGGCCGACCACCACCGCCGATTAACTAGGGACACACTGCCGCCACGCCGCCCATACGATGAAGGCTGCCACGCGGTTGCCTCCACCGACTGCCGCCGAGATGCCACAACGAACTAGTGACGGTGGAGTGCGCAACCCCCTCCGCGAAGCCTAGGAGCCCACACTGCCGTGATCCAATGGAGAGAAACACGACCCTACTGTCGCCGACCTTGCTCGGACTTTTCCTAGTGGAACGGCGAGGGGAGGTGGGCAGGAGGAGGTAGAGGCAACGGCAAGGGTTTCTTTCTATGCCGAATTTTGGTGGAAATCTTAAATCTCCAGCCTTCACGGAACCCAAAATTTCTTGTCATGTCCTCATCCATACAAAAATACAAGATGCAGTTTCTGACTGTCGATATACATTACTATACAGCATCGTACATCGATCAGCAAGCAATATAGTTTCCACATGAATCCTTTCATTCTCTAAACAGACCATCGTATAAAACGTCAGGGTATCGAATATATTACTCATTTTTCTACAAACTTGACCGAACAAAACAAGCCTAGACTAAATTTGGTAAGATGTTCTCTGCTGTGCAACGGAGGCAGTGCTAGGCCTAGGGTTCTTCTTCAGGACCCTAGACTAGATACAGCTCAGGAACGACCTGTTCCTGCCCATGAACAATTGCTTCACTGGTCCGTACAAGTAGGTATTGATCAGGTTATACAACAAATGTATGCCAGAGCTGAAGCTAAAGCGCATCATGTAACTGTTCTTTTTTTTTTTTGTGCAGACTAGCTAATCAGGCTGCAATTTCATATCTGAGCGGTACTAAGTATTTGTATGCAGCAGCCACGCCTGTCCTGACCTTTTTTTTTTCAATTGAAGGAGCTCCTCGCTCCCGATTTTGTTTCATCAAAACGAAACCAATAATACAAGATTCGGTCCAGCATCCACCTTACTCACCCCCACGCCCTAGAACAACTTCAAACCACACAACAAACATAAACCAACACCAACTAACAAAGGCTCTACTTCTACCAAACTTCAGTTTCTGGCACAAAAACCACAGAACAGTACAAAGAAACACTATAGCAATAACCATCAGAACCATTACAAAGTTTTAGAGAAAAACTATTGAACCACTAACAACATCCACTCCTTACTCCTTCCTTTTTCTTCCTCTTCTTCTCCCGACTCCTCCTTTTTTACCCTGCAGTTCTCAGCGTCAGCGGCGCCCATCCCCTCCTCTTGCTGAAGATTTTAGATGTGACACGCAACAGCGCTTTTGCTCCTTGGCGTTGCAGTTCTCGCCGACCTTGTTTCTGTAAGTGAGCCCACAAGTTTATCCAGTAAGCAGTTTTTTCCATTACACAACTAGGGTCAAGGAAATACTTTATCAAAACATGCAACATTAAATGTTTCCACAAAGCCCAAATAGGCACTTAATCCCCTCACCACATTCAAAATTCGTGAGGTTACCAGCACACACAATCAAAGAGAAACACACCAACATCACATAGATAGACATATCATAGGCACTTAAGTCACACATACTTAGATAGAGTAGCAGCTAATTACGCAGACTAAAGCTAATAAGGTTTGTATCAGGTGCATCCCGTGCAACCTGATTAGTTAACAACAGCCAGGGGTACGCACCCCTACGTTACATGGTACGGGGATACGGGTACGGGGATACGGATACGGCGATACGGGAAAACGGCATTTTCTGAAAATAGACTTACGGGGATACGGCAAGTATATGTATAAATGCATAAAAATTAGCATCAATAAACTATTTTTGAGAATGAAAAAGTGATGTCAATGAAGTAACTTGGTCATTTTTATTCACGGTGATCTGAATAAGTCTTTTCAAGTCTCCTTCTACGCAGTCCATTAGGTTTATAGTCCACCGAGTAGGTCTTCCGATCATCCGATGGGCTGTAGACTGAGTGGAAACAAGGCCCGTATGTATCGCTAATGTATCCCCTGCGTGTCCCAGTCATTTTCTTCTTTTTTTCTTTATTTTAGTTCGGAAAAATAAGAAACGGTGTGATACGTGTATCCCGCGTGTATCCCTGCGTATCCCCGTCCCGGTGCAGTATCCTTCACTGATACGGCACCTCACGGCCATATCCCTGCAACGTAGCGCACCCCTGGCCCAAAATATGAGGGTTCCTACAACTTCCCTACAAACCACTTCTTCAAGTTCATCTACTGGAGATCATCACCTTGGATGCATGTCACACTCGAACATCTTCTGAGGGGAGGTGAAGTGCTTGAAGATGATGATGTCGAAGCCCCCATCGTCGTACTTGAACACGACAATGTCACCAATGTCCAGGTCCTTCTCCCTGACAAAGTCACTACTAGGAAATAGGCTTTTAGTGGCGCACCAATTTGAGATTTCTGTGGCGCATGGTGGGTGCGCCACAGAAAGCTCGCCACTAAATTATGATTTTGTGGCGCATCCGGGCGTGCGCCACAGAAAGACAAAAATTCTGTGGCGCACCCGCCACCGTGCGCCACAGAAATATTTCAGTGGCGCATCCCCCAGGCGTGCGCCACAGAAATAGGTGCGCCACAGAATAAAAAAACATGCGCCACAGAATACTTCTACAGGTATTCACAATTTTTTGCTGCCCGCTGTACAGATACAGGTATATTATAGGATTTATACAGATATAATAGAAATAATAATATATTTGACACGGTATATGAAAACAGACACATTACTATGTCATCACATTACTTAGAGCCCGAGATACATACATATAGTGAAAAGTGACGAATTTTAACACAAGTCTTGGTACAAAAGTTCATCATTGAATACACATTACAAATGAAGTGGTCACCGCCTAAATTAGGATCATTGAACGGAATGTTGGAAAAGATCAACAATGGAAGAAATCTATAAGAAAGCATAAGATACGACGGCGGCGAGCGGATGTGTACTTACTCGGGAAAGAAAGGCACAAGAAGGCTGTTCTTCCTCTTGTTGGTCAGCACGAACCTCTGGAGGTACTCCGTGGCCATGGTTCGTGTCCTTGATCCTCCCACCAGCTGGCTGTCACGCATGTAGTAGGGATCCACTACCGCGACGTACGGGGTTTTATCTCTCCTGATCTACATCGCCATATTGAGCGCGTATAGGCGGACCAAGTTATAGTCTAGCCGTTTAGAGTGAAACAACTTGAAGACGTCCTCGTACGCTATGAAGAACAGATCCGCGAGGGCTTCATGGACAAAGTCCAAGTCCTTTGGCACCTGGGCCGTGAACACCGTGTAATTTGGATTCTCGTCTTTAAGAAGGATGCCCTCTAGCGTCAAGATAGCTTCATGCAAAGAGTGCATGGGTCCTTTGTGTGGCGGAGCAGCTCCGGAGGCAGTATCGGTTTACCAGCTTCATGAACTCGGGTCAAGCCATCCGCACGGGGTGATACCATGTCTTCATGACCCCGGATAGTCTTAGGAGCTGGCTGGCTCGCAGAGGCGCCTGGCCTACTTCTCTTCATGTGCTTCTTCTTCTTTATCTCTGGGGATGCTGGGGGTGCTAACCCCTCGCAAACCATCTTCTTCATGTGTCAGGGCTGAAAACGTTAGCCGGTTTGTCTAGAGCTTGATCGCCGGCCTCCGGAGGCGTGTCTTGAGATAAACCCTGGAAGGTCAGGCGCTGCGTGCATGTAGTGGGACGACCAAGTGGATCGCCGTGAGCGCGAAGGGTTCCTCATCCACAGGAGGCATGTACAAATCTTTGATGGCGCCAGTGTTGAGGAAGCAATCGACGTCAACATTATCCTCATCATCGTCGTCGTTGCCACCAAGTTGAGGTGCAACGTCATTGGCTTTGGACGGCTGTTGCGGTACAGACGTTCCCAACAGTTTTTGGTGGCGGCTGGTGGTGGCGACGACCGCCGGTTCCTTCCGGGTGGTGGCGACGGCTGCTTGTGGCGCCAGTTCCTTCCCAACAGTTTTTTGTGGCGGCTTTGAGGGCCGAACGATCGGGGGCCGAAAGATCGAGGTGGCGCCGGTGGTGCGCCTTAACCCCTGAAGACCCCCCCCCCCCAAGATGAATCTGGGTCTTCGGCCATTCCATGACCCACTTGGTGCAATTTCCAAGTACCATGTGGTCCTCGGCTCCCGGAGGTTGAATGGGGGGGGGGGGTCGATGTCACGAAACTCAGGCACTACCACAGTCAGCCTGACCTTCATCACGGCCTCGCTCATTTTAGTGTTGTGCATATCGCGACTCATTGGTTGTATGACAGTGCCCTGAGCAACTTTCTTCAACTCGCCGCCGACCCCCACCCTATGCAGGAGTATGCAAGGCATGTCCTGAGTCAACACATGTTGGCCATCATGAGATGGCAGTTATCAAAGGCATAGTTATAGAAGATGTCGCGGACTAACTAATTAGTTTACCTTGGTGATGGCATTGAGCTCGGCTAATGTCGAGACAAGGGCGCCGGTGCCGGCGGCCGGCCTATCATTCTCCGGCCGCTCGTGTGCATTATCAAGCACCGCCGCGGTAGGGGCGTCGGTGGGACCAAATGGAGCGGCGGCTGCACCACGGTGTTGGGCAGCAGGGTCACCAGGTCCGGCGACACGTTATTGCTGGAGTTGCTGCCGGCGAAGCTGGGCACGTGTATTGGCCCCTGTCGACCTGCCACATTCCAAGCAGCTAACCCCTCCATCAATCCAGGGGGTATGATCGCCCGGAGCTTCTCCTCCACTAACTTGTCCACCATGCTAGAGTCCACTTTTTCCTGCTCTAGTGACTCCACCTTCTTCCTTAGCTCCACAACCTCGGCTTTATCCCTAGTCATCTTCCTCCTCTCCTTTCTCGTACCAGCGTCCGAGTTGTAGTACTGGAGGAACTTCATGCTCGTACCAAAGCCGGACACATGGCCAGCTGACATCGGCGGCGCCGACTTGTCCCTCTCCTTGTAAGTGTTCGTCGCCCTGTTGAAAGTCGTGTCCCACGGCTCCGTCGACCCCTGGGACGACGGGCCGGCCTCAGCGTCAGCCTTCAACTTGTCCTCCTGCAGACAAAGAAAATTAAGGTGAACCCATTTAGAAATATGGCTTCGTTATCTAATTAGATCAACGCAATGGACTTTGAGATATCCGAGGTAATTAAATTCCTTACCAGCACTTTCTCGAATTTCCTCACATCGTCATCGTCGGTAACGAATTCCCCCGTCGCCGAGTTCAGATAGTAGCGGGACCGAACAAAGTTCCTCACCTGCTCGTCCGTGATTTTTTCCCACGGGTTCTCTTTTCCCGGACGTGCAACCTCGGCATCCTCCTTGGCCCAAATGGGCTGTTTTCCTCGATAACCGCCGCTTCCTAAATTGTGGTTACCTATGTTCAGGTCCCGCATTTCCTTCTCCCCACTTGGTCCATTTTTTAGCCTCCTCAGACTTTAAGGACAACTTAAATGCCTCGAACTCTTCTTTGTCGAGCGTCGGCTCTTTGGCACTTATCATCTCCCATCTGTCACCCTTATCAATCTTCTTCTTCACCCGGGATTTCCAGCTGCTCAAGGCGGTGCTCATCTTCGTGATGGCTAAACTGTCCACCTTTTTGTTGAACGGCTCCGGGAACGTGTATCGTTGGTGAAGCTTCCTGAGGAGGTTTTCGACCAAAGCCTCATTGGCCTTGCTTCTGAGGTCCTTCATGTTGATCGACATGCTTTCCCGGACGATGCACCCTAGTTGCATGCTGTACCCTTAGGCAAGCTCCGGCGGCACCACTGGTAGACCATTTTGTGTGACCTCAGTGAACACGTATGTGACGTTGGCGAGCGCTTGTGGTGTCCGATCCCTCCTGTGATTCTTCTGCTTCTGAGCGGTCGGGTTGCTGCCACCACCACCATCCGTGTGGTCGCCACCATCGATGGTGGTGGTGTCAACCTCATGGCCGCCACTAGCAGCTCCATCGGTGGTTTTGGCATTGTCCTCCCGACCCTCTTGCTCATCGTCGGCACGTTCGCCACCACTAGCAGCTTGGCGGCCTCCACCTCCTCCAACTCCTGGGACATCTCCCAGAATGACTTGTTGGCATCTCTAGCTTCTTGTTCGACGTTCATGTGCTTAGAAGGGCCGGGCTCCGCGTTGGCCGACATGTTTGCATTGCATTAAAAAGAGGCAAAAAGTTAGTACAATAAATATAAGAAAAAAACCACTTAATTAAGTACTAAGATACCCCGGCCCATGCATTAGTCGCAATACCGCATATATCCTATTTTTAGCAAAGTCATGCTAAAATTTACGAAAAATTTCGGCATGACCTTTGCTAGAGAAGGGACATATGGAGTACCCGAATTTGCCGGAACGGAAGTTAATCGACGTTCCGGCAATCTCAAGGGCCTCATGGGTACCTGCATAGATTTCACAAATCACAGTATCATGTTGGCCGGCATCGCCGACCAGCAACATCACAGATCACAATTTCATCTCCGGCCGGCATCTCCGGCTGGCAACAAACACACATACAACATCCACATCTCACAAACATATACGGCATCACCACATCCACATCTCACCTGAAAATCACGCAGAGGTTCTTCTAAATTTCCTGCATATGGAAAGATAGTGCATTACTTAATTAAAAATGGTTAATACATGGAAGAATGTATGTACTCATTGATTAGCATGGTTTCCAACGAAACAGAGCAAAGTTTCCAAGACACTGCAAAAGACACACACACAAGGCGTTGAGGTTTCTCCATGGCATCAAAATCGAGCTGAAATTGTGAGCGTAAACCCTAAGTGCTTTGGAATCGATCCCTAGCTAGAGAAGCAGGGAGCAACCGAGTTTTCTCTGTTCTATTCGGCATTCCATCGAACACCTTCCGCGCGTCACCCAGGCGACCGAGCCGCGCGTAGGCACGGGTGAGGGAGGTGGAGGCGTAGACGCCGGAGACGGACCGGGCGAGGCCGGACTTGGCGAGGAGGGCGTGGAGCCGTTCGGCCTCGGATGCGGTCGTCGGCGGCAGACGCGCGCAGGCCACGAGGGCGGGCAGCAGGGCCGGGTCGGCGCCGAGGGCGAACCCCGCGACGTGGTGAACAGAACGGAACGCGATGCACCGAGGGCTGAATGGTGGAGGAGGTGGCTGGAGAGAGGAGAGAGCAGCCGAGCACCGGCGGGCGGTCGGTTAATGCGACATGGACAGGCACGCGCGGGTGGGGAGAGGAGGAGGAGATTACCAATGAGGGGGGAGAGGATCTGGCGAGTTGGGGCGGTCGGCGGTCGGCGGCGGCGAGTCGAAGTACTTGTCGGTGGCCGGCGGCGGTCGAGAGCGTGTGGTGGGTCGAGAGCGTGCGGCGGTTGTGCGAGTGGTGGCCGAGCGTGGAAGAGAAAGGGGAAAGGGATGGGCACGCGCCTAAACGGCTAAGTTCAGTAATTATGTGGCGCACCACCCAGGATGCGCCACAGAATTCTGTGATTCTGTGGCGGCGCATCTGCTGGAGGGATGCGCCACAGAATTCCGTGGCTAGAAGTGCTAAAATACTCTGCTGGCTGTTATGTGACAATCACACAAGCATAGCCCAATGGTTAGCCACTAAACCTGGATTTTGGGGCAGCCAGGTTCGAATCCTGGCTGTCTCACTTTTTTTCTTTTAAATTTTTTTTGGTTAAATTTAAAGAACGAACACTACACACATTTGGTATTCTTTAAAAAAATTAGTTATATTTCAAAAAAGAAAAGACACACATTTTAAAGAAAAGAATATGCACACATTTTTTAGTAGACCATTATTTTATTCATGATATACATATATATGCTTGTCTCACACACACACAAATTAATACACAAAAAAGTCTTCAATTCTTCGTCCTGGCCGGTTCCGAGCTAGCTTCTCTTCTTTCCCTTCTTCGCGGTTGAATACTTTAGGCCGGGCACCTTGAGATTTCTTCGCGTGAACGGACAACCTTTAGTAGGTAGGGAGGTCTTCCTTCTTTCTTTACTAGTAGTAGGCATGTCGAAGTACTTGTTGAATTCCTCCTCGATCTTCGGATCGCCGTTCCTGTCCAAGTCTTCTTTGTTGGCGTCTCCTTCCATTCCGATGATGCTCCTCTTACCCCTCCTCACGACAACACGGCTAGGCTTTGACGGGTCGGTAATGAAGAAGCATTGCTGAACTTGGCTAGCTAGTACCCATGGCTCATTTTTCGCGGAAGCGTTCTTCGATTTGGCATCGGGTATTACCATGGTGGTGAAATAGCGACCTTCTTTGACGACGTCCTTGGCCCATCTAACACGGAACATTGGCACCGACTCTCCACTGTAGTTGAGCTCCCATATCTCCTCGATCCTTCCAAAGAATCTTGACTTGACGGTAGCCTCATCATCGCCGTAGGATAGCATAGTTACTCCTGAGTTTTGATATTCGCTATTCCTGTCCTTTTCCTCGGGCAGAATCTGAAACCGCTGATGTCGTATGACTGATAGGTCCTTACATTGTGCCCGGGCCCTGTGATAAGGAGAATATGAGTTTTTCATCTTTCGTAGATGACGTTATGCTCTCTGCTTGAACCAGTTGCCTTTTCTTGAACCAACGCGTGAAGCTGGAGTTGTGCTCTCTGGTTACGTCTCCCTTCTTCCTCGGCCGGCCCAGGTCGATGTAATTCTACTCGATTAAGATTTTGTGCTCTTCCACCCAAGGTTCGATCAATTTTAAGTGTTGTAGCGCGACCCGGTGAGCCCTATCGAAGTCGTCTTTTCGACCATGAATGCCGACAAAGAGTGAGCGGTAGCCCTCTGATGCATGTAAAATGCATACATGAACTTTGCATATTATTACTAGATATTCCTACATATTTGCAACTTATATGATGTTATATTCATGTTTTATAATGATTTCGGGAATTTTCTAAACAATCCCCCCTCTTTTGGTTCTAACTATGTTTTCCAGAAAACGCCTTTTTTAGTGTTTCGGACTTTTCGGGAGCTTCGGGACTCCAAAAAGGGCAAGGCCAAAGAGCACGGTTTAGAATTTTCGAGACAAACGCAATGGGCTGAAAATGAAGACCAGAAGCCCAACCAGCTGGGAAATAGGTGGTCCCACGCGGCCAGATTCCCTGGCCGCGTGAGGCACCTCCTTTTCCCCCTCGTGGCTCCGATGCCATCCATTTTCGTCTCCGTGGCTTCGTCTTGACCTAAAACCGACTATAAAAATAGTCCCCCAATGAGTTTCGCAAGGAGGCGGCGGAGAAACAGAAAACCATGAAACAGAGAGTCAAAAGGCCGTCGCCGGAGAAGATTAGAGGGGGGAAACACCGCCAGATCACCTCCGGAAGGCTCCTCCATCCCCCCTCCGGAGTCTCCATCAACACCACCGTCAAGACCAGCACCATATCCATCACCATCTTCGTGATCCACTTCACCCCCCCCTCATAGTTTGAGATTGTTCGAACCCTAGCTATTAACAAAGTACTGTTCTACATGTTTGTGAATTGCTACTTGTCATTGTTTTGTGGGGAGATTATATTTTCAGATTGTGTTGTATCACTTATACCATTGAATCATATCATGTCTTCGCGTTGTGAGTAGTTCTCTCATGTTCTTGGAGGCATAGGATGGATTGACAATGATTTCCACTTAACATGTATTGAGTATTTGGTCAAGTTTTTATCTTTTATAGTTATCTTATTGTACAACGTATGGGTGCACACATATGGTGAGTAATGCATGAAGGTGATCACCGTAGTGTAATGAATTGAGGGAGACTTGGGGGGACATGTAAACCTGAGACCGAGTCATGAAGTTGCATTATGAGGGTATTAGTATCGGGGACCTTTGAGTTTAAGGCTATGGTGGGACTCTATGTCTTAATAACTCTTGTGCAGTCATTTACTTGGCCATAAGAACCATCATAAGGGGTTTAGTTTATTTATTTAGCTACACCTAATTATGGCTCCGTCCAAAGAAGATTAAAACTTGACAAAATGTTTACCTTGTTGTTCTAGAAATATCTATGCCATGAAATCCATGTAGCCCTTGGGAACGTTTTCCACGCATAAGAAACACACACTTAAGCTTGTCCTCTTGCTGCATAGAGGATTGGGCTTTCTCTCTTTGAGAGCTTTCACTCATCATATTTTATTTTCAGCTTTTTACTTTATTGCAAACTTTACACCAAAAACCCAAAAACACTTGCATCATTTAATCATTTTAGTTTGTCTAGTGCATAGATAATAAGAGAAGTGACACTCTTATTTGAGAGGATAAATACTTATACCTTCTACTCCTCGTGGGATCGACACTAATACTTACACATTGAAGATTTCAACGATCCCCTATACTTGTGGGTATCACCCTCGCGGTGACCAAATCCCTCGAGCCTGCCGAGGTGCGTCCTGGTGGGCAGACCAACATCCTGATTCTCGGTGCTTAGATAATTCTGGCAGAACGAGATGCACTCGTAGGTTAGAAAGCCCTTGGCCATGCTTGCGTCTAGATGGGCCTTGTTGCAAAGGAATCCTTTCATGACACCGCTCTGCCTTTCGAACGGCATCATGTAGTGTAGGAACGTCGGCCCGAGCTGCCTGATGTCATCAACGACATGGAGAAGGAGATGCACGCGGATATCAAAGAATGCGGGAGGGAAGTAAATCTCGAGCTCGCATAGTATCACCACGATCTCTTCCTGTAGCCTATCGAGCTGCCTCACGCCGATCGACTTCCTGGTGATGACATCGAAAAAGTTGCAAAGGCCAAGCAGCGTATCACGGACGTGCTCGTCCATTATCCCTCGGATCGCAACGGGAAGTATCTACGTCATCAGCACGTGACAATCGTGAGACTTCATCCCGCTGAACCTCTTCTTCGTTGCGTCCCGATATCTGCTTATCTTCCCCCGCATAACCGTGAGGAAATTTGACTCCTAGGCGGCACCAGAAAAACTGCTCAAGCTCCTCCGGACTCATAGTGAAGCAGGCAGCGGGAAGCACCACCGCGTTCTTCTTTACTGTGGGGACCCCGGACTAGCTGTCCGAAATGCCCGATTATGCTTAACACAACGATCCCGTGATCAGTCTGTCATTGCACATAATCCGAACTGAATACCAAAATTTACATCCATTACAGTACCGAATTAAAGTCTTACACATACAGTCATTTAGACCATGTCTTACATAGGTGCCTTCATGGGCCAAACTAGATTATTTAGCGGAAGCTACGGCGTAGTAGACAAGCACATCCTAACATCAACCCGACAGGCAGCTGACTTATGGAGATCCCTAGTTCGCATAGTAGTCGCCATAATTCTCTTCGGCATAGTGCTCCTCGAGATCTGGCTAAGACAATAGCCAGGGACAAAACCAATAGGGGTACAATTGGAATTGTACTCGCAAACTACCCCAACATGAACATGCACTAGTTTCATTTTTATTTAATAAGACTTTTTCTTTATTGAAAACATCTCTATATCTTTATTGAAAAAGGTAAGAAGAATTTTAGAACTTTCCTCCAACAATTCACCATTTTATTTATTTCCCCAAACTCCTCCTTTTTTCGACCATAGCCCTTCATGGTTAATTTGCCTCCAACAACCGCATACTGATCCTTTGGTATAGTTGTATAAAACATTCTCCGCTTCCTTTTCTTTTTAAAACTCAAAACTTTGCCAAAAACTTGCACAACTGTCCATGACCGAGGACTCGGCTATTCGAATAGTTTTACACTCTGCAGAGGTAGCACGCTTTTCCCACATCCATCCGGCAACTCATCGTGTCAGCCACGTCCCGCCATACAAGGTGTATGCGAAGTTGAGTCACCGACCATAGCCTCTCATTTGCTCATGCTAGTACAGGACCCTGCCCATATGACACTTTCCATCAACACCTAGTCCAGCCCTTCGGAACCTAAGTGTGAGGACTCATAGTTTTGCCCGGCGGAGTATAGGGGACAGCCTTCTATCCTCCACCAATGTGCGAGGACCCGGGTCAGGGGGTAGGTCACCGAACCATCCCCTCATGAAACGAAGTCATCTCCGTTGTTGAGGTATCCCATACTAAAATGAGCAAACTACATGACTACGCCCTTGCCCCTGTGTGGGTAAATGTGGTCGCACAGGGTATCGGCTGGTCGACGTTACAAAGATACAATGTGCTTTTTAACAAAACCACCATTCTCCATTTCTCCACTTCAACACCGACATCTCGGCACACCATAATCCATCCAAGGATTTTCAAAGGAGTTTTGAATCAACAGTATTTTTTCCCATCCTATAGTTTTATACCAGCTAACTTAAACTTCTACATAGGGTGGCAAAATAGTTTTTCATATACTTTGGAAAAGGTTCTAAAATCCTGACTACCCATGAATAAAACATGTTATCAAAGTAGATGTAGATATATTAGGGGTGCAAGCTCAGAGAGTAGCTTGCCATGCTCAGCAAAGTTCCCGGGGTCTTGCTCCTGTTGTTCAAAGTACTCCCCCTCCTCGCAAGTCCCGGCAACGATCTCGTCTAAATGTCAAACAAGCAATACAAACTATCACCACACTACTCAACAAACATCACAATATTACAAATCTTAAACCCTACAAATAGCTACTGCAACACACAAGGAAAACAATTTGAGTTCAATTTAATTGAATTAACCATTATTTAAATATGACTTGAATATGGAGAAACTAGCTACACAAGTTTAATTGCATAACTCAAGTTCTATTGGTCACAAAAATACAAACTAAAAATCTACAGAGAGCTACTGACATCTAGAAGACAACACAATTGGATTTGGATTAATTTGAGTTACCAAATTTCCTATACAATTGTTTTATTACAGAAGCTTTTTAATCAAGTTTTAGTTACTACCTAAGTTCTGTTGATCATAAAATTAAATCCTTTTAGGGGTAACTAACACTGATTAAATGTGATCTAACAAAATTGGTCCTATCTCATTTGGGTTAAGCATTGATTTCCTATAATTGTTTCAGTACAGAAGGGTTTGCTACTTTTAATCTATTGCTAAACAAATACTATTGCTTAATTAATTCTACCAAAATTAGGGAAGCTGATCACAGTACTAAGCTAACAAAATTGGATTGGAATTAGTTGGATTAATAGAGTAACAGAAACAAACAAGTTTATGTTTTAAACCTTCTGTGGCACTTTTAATACTACACATTTGTTATTAATCTAAACAAGATGCAACCAATTTGGTTGGTTAAACAATTTCATAAGCTAACCATAGAATTTTGATTCGATTTATATGGACTTATAAATATCGAGATATTGAATTTCAAAGTTGGGTCCAGTACTAACTTTTCCAAAGAATTTAAATTAGGATAATGTTGAGAATTCTGACGGGTGGGGTCCACTCATCAGTGACTCAAACAGAAACGTCTCCCGCGTGGAGAAATGTTTAAAATGCTGACAGTGGGGTCCGCTTGCCAGCGTCTCACCTAATCGAAGCGGTACGGCACAGTGGATCTAAGATCCAACGGACCACGATGGCCACGAACGGCGACGACCAAAAATGGGCGGCGCCGCTGTGCCTGCGACGACGAGGTGCTCAATTCACTCACCTAGGGGCTCTGGAGACGGTGTGGATGATGCAGATCGATTGCGGCGGCCTGGGGAAGCTTGCTGGAGAAGTTGCACTTCCTGGGATGGTCCAGATCGTCGGCGGCGAGCAGCTCCACTTCTGCGGCCATGGCACGTCGACGGCGAGATGTTCCTGGGCGTTCCTGGGCACGACAGAGGCGGGCAAGTGAGTGCGGTGAGCTAGAGAAGCAAGATAGAGGGTCCAGAGAGAGAGAAGAGGGAGCAGCAGCATGGCTGCGAGGTCGTCTTCAACCTCGGGCACGGCCGAGCTTGGAGCACGGCCACGGGCAGCAGTAGCAGTTTCGCTGCAGTGGCTCCGCCCTCCTGCCGGTGCACGAGTGAGTGGAGAGTGAGGGAGAGATAGTGGTGCGGTGTGTGGAGAATGCGAGGGCTTGGGTGAGCTTATAAGGCCGGAGCTCGGTCCACGGTGTAGGAGAGGAGCAGAGAGTGGGAGAGCTCGCCATTGGCGGGTTGGGCAGTGCGGCCACGTCGAAGAACGGCGTTAGGGGTCAGTGGATGGGGAATGGCCGCGTGGAGATGACCACGGTGAGCTCGGGGTGGTGACGGCCGTGGGTGCGCGGATGGCGTTCGACGGAATGCAGGCGTCATTGCTGACCTCGCTAAGTGATGCCACTATGTCCTCGAGACCGCGGGGAGGTTGGGGAGAGGCTGGGAGGTACTGCGCTGACGAACGGTGCAGTGGCGGCCGGAGTTCATCATCGATGACCTCGGTCTATCCTTGCGCATGGCGTGCTCGGGCGCGGCCAATGCGCACGTGTGCTGGAGCTTCGGGGGTGTTCTTATCTCGTCCAGCAGGTGCGGATGGAAGGAGAGGATGGATGGCACGGTGCTGGGCCATGACGGTGTCCTCCCTCGTCCTCCTCCACAGTGGTGGCCACGGGCGGCATGGGCGCGAGCTCATGCCCATGGCTGCGACTCCAAATGGTCAATTGGCATGTTTCCTTCGTGCGCTGGCTAGTGAGAAAGATCATAGGGGTGAGTGGGAGCAGGTGGGGTGAGGGATTAGCTGAAATTTCCTCGAATTTGGTTGAATTGGATTCGGATTTGGGAAGAGTACAGTTCTGTCCACCAGGTGTTCGACAGAATTCCTGAACCAATCCAAATTCAATTTTTTGTAAATTATTTTCATAATTTGCTTCATATACATTTATCAAGATTTGTGGATCTGTTTTGGTATTTATTTTGCAATTGTAACTTAGTGCATTTGATGGTCTAAAGCACTAAAGAAGGAAATGGAAATTTTAATTTAGATTTTTGAAAATATTTGTTTGGGAGGGGAAAAGTTGTAAGAATAAAATGAGAGTGATTATTTATCACTTCTCTGAATTTTGTAGGAAAGAAATATTGGTTTCTCACTTTGAGAAATTTTCATGTCACTTGTCACATTGTGTGATTGTTTTAAGTTTTATTCTGGTTTTCAAAGTTTTTAATTAGAGCAAACAACAAGACAATCAACAAGGAACAATCAACACACATCAAGCAACAACAGTTTTTGTTGGTTCCCAATTTTTTTGACTGATACAACTTATTACAAATTTGGGATGTTACATCTACCCTTTTGCAGCGACCTTGAGTCCCTTCCGTCTGATCATCATCATCATCGTCGTCATCACTATCGGGGGCCTGAAGATCTTTCCTGATGCCAAGCCATTTCAGATCGTATCTTGCTTTCATCCCATCCTTGGTCCTATCCGACATGTTGGAAAGAGTGCCAAGAAGACTCTCGGTAACATTCTTCGTAATGTGCATTACATCGAGGCTATGGAGCATGTGGAGAACCTTCTAGTACTCCAAGTCGTGGAAAACAGACCTCGCTTTCCATACACCCAGCAGCGGATCTACCCTCACTTGTAGGGAAAAGCCTACCCCTGACGCATGGCTTTTGACTACTGCTGACGGGCGGGCGCCCGTCAGCGCAATTTCGTCAGTGGTAACTCGTACCACTGACGGGCGCCCCGCGCATCAGCAGTAGCTCAGGTACCACTGACGTGCATGTGAGCCGCACGACAGTGGTATCTGATCTACCACTGACACGCGTATCGCCCGTCAGAGGTAGCCGAGAGTCGCACGTCAGCCGTTTTCCGTCCGAATATACGCCGCTCGTCAGCAGTACTCTGAGCCGTGCGTCAGTGCTATAATTTTGTGAATTTATTATTTTTCTGCCCAGCCTATATATACGCGTATACAGTTGGCAAACACAGTATAAATTCACATTATGAATAATGAAGTAGTACAAATAGAAAAGTATAAATCACGCATGCATTACAAACCAACAAATATATATACGACAAAGAGTGATCAAATATTGTATCGTACACAAATACATTTCGAGAGTCGATAGTTTAAGCTCATCGCAAAGGTTTCGAAAGAAAGTCTACTGTCATCTAAACTACAGTACAAAAGAGTGGCAATGACGATGAGCAAGTAGGGGATGACGATGAAGTTGGACTTCATCCGTTTCTTCCTTTCTTCCTCTCTAGCCGGTGGTTCGCCTCCGGTCTAGTCCTGTAGCCCTAACTTTTTGATCTCTCTGCACACAAGACACAAGGATAGAAATATTAGGCAAAAAGAAAGCAAGAGTTCTAATTAACGAAAAAGACAAAACAAAACAAGAAATGGTTGGATTTGTGCCTAGATAGCATGTTCGCAGAAAGTAAAAACAACAGCACCAAGTTTACGAAATTTGCTAAGGGATCAACCGTCGATCACTGCTTCTTGCTTGGTTTCGGCTTCAGCTTCGGCGGGAAGGGACGAAAGCCCTCTAACGAGTTGAAAGGCCTGTCTTCACCTTGTGCTTCCAAGCGGCTTTCTATCACGCGATTAGGTGGTATTGGTAAGCCGTGGTAGAATAGCCCATCGCTACCGGAGATATCCCTTTGGATGATTCGCGTGATCATGCGCTGGATGCGACCAAACTCATGCATGAGTTCCTGATCAGTGTACTCCGACATGCGCTGGATGCGACCAAGAGTGTCCTCGTCCCTTACGAACCACTCCCTCATGTGCATTATGGCGTAGTAGGCCTCCCTCATACTGTTCTCCGCCTTTGTGGCGCATAGGAAGTCTGTCTTGTGGCCGAATACCAGGTTGCCTTGCTTGAGATTTTCTTTTTAACTATCCCCCCATTGAAGGTGTAGCCGGTTAGAGCATCATTCAGAACACTCTTGATATGTGTGTAGTCTTTCTTCTTATGCCTCCCCGAGTCCAAGTATGTGGCTGACGAATCTTCCAGGTCCAACATGATGATGATGCAATGCTCGTCCCTGTAAAAAAGAGACTATCGGTATTCTACAAAATGTACGAAATTATTTTGTGGTGGCTAGCGATCAAATTGAATGACTACTTACTCGGGAAAGTAAGGCACGAGGAGGGTCACCTTGCCCTTATTCTCTAGGAAGAAACGTTCAACGAACTGCGTCGCGGTTAGCCGAGCCGCAGGGGTCTTAAGGTTGCTCTCACGCATGTAGTAGGGGTCCATTATCGCAAAGTTCCGGGATTCCTCCATCTTGACTTGGTGCGCAAATTTGAGAGCAACTAGGCGGACCATAACTGTCGGGAGCCGTTTCATGTGGTAGAGGTCGAAGATCTCATCAAATCTGATGAAGAACACGTCCCCAGGGTAAGTGTCGACAAAGCCCATGTCGTTTGGCACCCTTGCCAGGTAAAGTGGGTATGGTGGATTTGGCATTCGGAGGTAACTTTTCTCCAAATACATAACACCCTCATGTACGCTCCTCATATCCCCAACTAGGAGATCCAGGTCTTCCGGCGGCAGCATCGGTTCACCCAATTGATGTGTTTTATGCCAGTTACGGACTTTTACCTTGTCATTACAGTGGGTCGGTGGCTTCATAAGCGCTGACGGCTTCGTAGGAGCCGACTGATTCGTAGGCGCCGGCTGGCTGCTGGTGGCATTGGCACGTTTCTTGTTAGATCTTTTCGGCTGCTTCTTCTCCTCGATCACGGGAGATGCTAGCGCATGTATTATACCCTCGTGGAGTTTGCCCTGGCTTAGAACACCTTATGTGGCTGTTTGGTTCTCGGTGAAGAAGGGGGCCGCTTCAGGCGTTTCCTGAGAACCAAATAGACGCTTCGAGCATTGAGGGATATCGGCCGTGGGAGCATCGGGATCACGGTTGAGCGGATCAAGAGGACACAGGTCGTCATAGCAGAAGTCATTGAGGAAGTTGTTGTTGTCGTTATCCAAAAAAATATGTGGCTCTTTCGGGGGCTCGGCAGATGGAGTGGTCCTGTCTTGTTCTGGTGCCGACCTGGCCGTTGTTGGCTGTGGGGTGTTGATAGCGGGGTCCAAACGAATCAATGCTTTTGGCCATAGCATGGGCATACTAATGCATTCCCCGAGGTTCAACTCTTTATCAGTTTCGGGGGGTTCAGTCGGAGGATCCAAGTTAGCGCAACCCTGTAACACCCGATGAAAGGTAACCCGAACCATGTTCTCGGGAATAGCCCCAAAGTGGAAGACGCGGTTGAGTGGTGCCACGATGACTCCTTTAGCCACGTCTTTGAACTCATTGTTCAAATGAAGCAGCATTATGCATTCCACCTGGTCGGCCTGCGAAAACACATACGCAAGGCGTTAGAGAGGCCGCGAAGGATAAAGTAATAACTAGTTGAGCCTTTTGCGACGCTTATTTACTGTGAGGGCATTGAGAAAATCCCTGACATGCTACAAACACCTAATGCAAAACTCATTTTCAATTTATTTTTCATACCAACATAGCTAAAAACACCTTCATGCAAAACTACACAGTTCAGAGGATGGCTACAAATAGAATGGTTCATATTTGGCGAAGAAAATTTCACATCAGTGCCTTCATTTTGTATCTGTTTGGCGGCATCAAATATTACCATATGGTGCACTTTAGCAGAACAACATTATTTCATTCATCTCTTTGACCACATTGATACATCACTGATATAATGAAGGCACTGATAAAACCTAGGGTTAGGACTGTAAATAGCTTTGTAATTTCTTGACGTCAAAAAATCTCACAAATTTTTGTAGCTATCTATTTGAACTAAACCTAAAAAGTAGCAAAAAATGAAAACTAAACCTAAACAGTAGCTAAACCTAAACCTATTACACAAATTTTAGTACACAAAATCCTTAGTGGCATTTTCACAAACACCTTGGGTGCACAAGGGAGAGGAGGTGGAGAACCGAACGAACCTGTAGAAGGGAGAGGCGCCGAGGAAGAGGAGGGCACGATGGCGATGGCGCTCGCGTCCTGGACGGTGGAGGTGCTCGGGGCCATGGACGGCGTCGGCGCTCGAGACCCCGTGGACGGCGGAGGCGTCGAGGACGTGGACGACGGAGGCTTGGGGCAAAGAGCTTGCGCGCGCGAGAGGAGGGAGAGGGGGGGAGAGAGGGGGCGTGCACTCAAGCTTTTGGGAGAGAGCCAGACACGGCGGCCGGTGGTGAGGGGGAAGAGAGTGCGGCGAGGGCGAGGGAGATCGATTTGGGGAAAATTTGGACTCGACGCGCGCGAGGCCAAAGGGGTAACTGGGTACCCCACTTACCACTGACGGACGACCCACGCCGCGCGTCAGTGGTACGATTTGCACCACTAATGGCCGCACAAAGGTGTGCGTGTCAGCAGTACAGGAACCACTGACGGTCATCAGATACGCGCGTCAGTAGTACGTGAACCACTGACAAACACCTATTTTGTCCGTCAGTGGTAAGTTTTTTTCTTTTTCTTGTTTTAATTTGTTTTCCTTATTCTTTTGTTTTTTTCCATATAGTAAGTGTGTCATCTATTATTAAATGAAACATAAATATAATAAGTGTGTTATTGAGTATTATTTAATCGATTCAAGTCCGTATCTGTACAAAAGGATATATACGTACTGTTGGAGATATGCCCTAGAGGCAAATAAATAATAAGATTTATTGCATTATCTCTTTAAGTTTATAAATAGTTTTATACCATGCTATAACTGTATTAATCGGAATTGTTAATACACGTGTGGTATGTAAACAAACCAGAGTCCCTAGTTAAGCCTCTAGATAAACTAGTCCATCAGTCAATGGATGATCGTGATTTCCCGATCATATTGCATTAACAGTTGATGGTGGGGTCATTTTATTGGGAGAATAATTTGATGGACATTACCCAAAGTATTGCAGTTAGGATCATATCAGATAGTTCAACACTGCAATAGGATTATAACGTGGAGCTTATTCCTTAGACCGTTGATACGTCTCCAACGTATCCATAATTTCTGCTGTTCCATGCTCATATTATACCATTTGCTACATGTTTTATATACACTTCGCATCACTTTTATGCATTTTCTGGGACTAACCTATTAACAAGATGCCACAGTGCCAGTTCCCTGTTTTCTGCTGTTTTTGGTTTCAGAAAGTTACTTCTGGAAATATTCTCGGAATTGCACGAAACAAAAGGCCAGGTCCCTATTTTTCCAGCACGTACACGGAGTACGAAGGAGATACGAAGGAGGGCGCCGAGGTGGCCAAACCACACCCAGGCGCGGGTGGGCCCCCTGCCGCGCCACCTGGTGGTTTGGGCCCCTCGAGGGTCCGCCGACATCGCCCCTTCGCCTATTTATTCCCCGAGACACGAAAACCCTAAAACACCGAGCCTTTCATCTAGAACATATTCGTTGCCGCCGTCGTCGTCAACCCTAACTCGGGGGGTTTCTGAAGCTCTTCCCGGCACCCTGCCGGAGAGGGGAATCATCACCGGAGGGCCCTACATCGCCATGCCCACCTCCGGAGTGATGCGTGAGTAGTTCATCCTTGGACTATGGGTCCATAGCAGTAGCTAGATGGTTGTCTTCTCCACTTGTGCTATCATGTTTAGATCTTGTGAGCTGCCTATCATGATCAAGATCATCTTATTGTAATGCTACATGTTGTGTTTGCTGGGATCTGACTTATATTGATACCTATGTGGAGTTGAATATTATATTATCATGTCTATGTCATTTGTGATCTTGCATGCTCTCCGTTACTTGTTGAAGCCTTGGCCACGTGAATACTTGTGACTCCAAGAGGGGGTATTTATGCATGATAGTTGGGTTCAACCTCTATTTAACCTGGGATAGTGACAGCAAGTTCTAAGGTTGTAGATGTGTTGTTGCCACTAGGGGTAAAACAGCAATGCTTTATTCAAGGATGAATGTATTGTTTACATTACGCACATTACTTAATGCAATTGTCTATTGCTTGCAACTTAATACTGGAAGGGGTACGGATGTTAACCGGAAAGTGGACTATTTAGGCATAGATGCATGCTGGATAGCGGTCTATGTACTTTGTCGTAATGCCCAAATGAATCTCATAGTAGACACCACAGCTCACACATGCATGTTATATGCACTTATCAATTGTCAATTGCCCGGCTGTAATTTGTTTACCCAGCATGTTAGTTATCTTATTGGAGAGACACCACTAGTGAACTGTGGACCCCGGTCCATTCTTTTACATCTGAAATACAATCTACTGCAATCATTGTTTTCTACTGTTTTATGCAAACAAACATCATTTTTCATTCAATATGTTTAACCCTTTGTTTTCAGCAAGCCGGTGAGATTGACAACCTCACTGTTAAGTTGGGGCAAAGTAATTTGGTTGTGTTGTGCAGGTTCCACGTTGGCACCGGAATCCCTGTTGTTGCGCCGCACTACACTCCTCCACCAACACCTTCGAAGCAAACCTCATTTCCCATTGGTCCGATTAAACCTTGGTTTCATACTGACGGAAAACTTACTGCTGCACTCATCATACCTTCCTCTTGGGGTTCCCAACTGACGTGTGACGTACAAGCATTGTTTCTGGCACTATCAACCTAGAGCCACCAACACGTTTTCTGGCGCCGTTGCCGGGGAAAACCGAATTGCTTCTGCAAGGGGAGTCTCTCACTTCCAATCATTTTACTTTGTTATTTGTCTTGCTTAGTTTATTTTTATTTATTCTTGTTTGCTCTCTTTATCAAAAACACAAAAAAATTAGTTCCTTTTTATTTCGAATTACTATTATGACTAGTTGTTTTCAATGTCTTATCTCTATGAAAGTGGGTCTTGTTATAAGAATTACCGCTTCTCTCCAAAAGGAAAACATCTATGGGAACAAATAAGAAGATTGAATGGTTTTGCTAAGAACTTGTGTTCTACATATGATGAATCCTACTGCTTTAATGAATCTCTTTGCTATAGAAGGCACAAACATCTCCCTTTCCAATGTGAGTATGCTGATAATGAAACCTTGGCTGCCTATGCTAAAGGAAACTATGATTTTGGTAATCTTGAACAAATTGAAGAGTTTATTGTTTTTAAGGGTGCCCTTGAAATTAGTTCTTATCTTGAACATAAAACTGATGCCCCTTATAAATCTGAATGTATTGCCATACTTAAATATTGTTGTGATACCTACAAGGATAATACTTCTTACATTACAGAACATCTTGAGAGGATGTTTCCTCAAAAAGATGAAACTTGTGCCTCGTAGAAACCTGAGGAAGAGGAAATTGTTGAAACTGTGATCTCATTGGATGAAAAAGAGGAGAAGAGTGAAGAACAAAAGGAGGATCTACCTTCTAATGACAGTAACTCTTCAACTCTTACACTATTTATGTCGTGGTGGTGTCACGGCAGATGCCATGGGTATGGCTTAAGTGTGGGCTCGCTTGGGCGTTGGGGGAACCGGGGAGGGTTTGCGCGCCTACGAAGCACGCATGAAGACCAAACAAGAACCTCGCAGGAATCAACAAGAACAAAGCAAACCAAGAACAGCGAAGAACACCACGATGTACCCTGCTTCGGGGCCCTCTTGTGGAGGTAACACCCCTACTGCAGCTCTAGCCTACTCTCTTATATCTCAAGTGTTTACAAGTACAGAGCGCTCCTTGAGCTGTATGATGAACAAAGGAACGGGCTCTAGGTAGAAGATGAAGCTTGGGGGGGAAATGATGCTCACAATGGTCGATCCTCCCCACAGAAGGAGGTGGTGTTGCCTATATACAGTAACCGAATTACCCTTTTGCCCCTGGCCGCAGAGGACAATGGCATGGACAAGGAGAACAGGACAAACACTGGCCACTGTCACTCAGCCCAGCTCACCCTCTGTTCACCACAGGCTTATCTTTCCTCTTTGAGCTTAAGGCAGTGTAGACCACAGTAGCCTAGCCACTGCCCCTTTCCCGAATAGGCCGAGTCAGCGCCTAGGGGCTTGTGACCCGGAAAACCTGTGGCAGCACCTTGCTGTCTTCTGAGCCCCGGTCAGTAACCTTACAGTGCCCGTGACTTTTACTGACATTACTTGGCCCCTGTGCATCATCCGAGTTGCCCTACCCGGGTCCTTCCTGACCGACCCGGATAACTTAGCCGGCTCTTCTTTCCTGGATCCGGTTAAACCTCACCGGATCCCCTTTGGTCTTTTCTTTCACTGGCTTGAAGTAGGACTGACCGAATCGCCTTGAGATCCGACCCGGATAACTTAGCCGGCTCTTCTTTCCTTGATCCGGTTAGACCTTAACTGCTCATAACACATCATCTTTGCCCTACCCGGGGGCAGCCCCCCGACAGTAGTCCCCGAAGCTGGTGCGGTCCTACGGCATCGGCTGAAGGGCCGTTCCAGATTCTAAACCAACATCACTAACCGGATCACCTCTAGCTGTCACCGAATTTTCCGGGACATTTGGCAGGAAAAGCCTGTGCAAAGCCGTATAACCCGGGTTGTCAGCTCGTTATCCGGATCCACCGGGTACTCGAGTGTGTTTGACCAGAAGACCACGTCTCCTCGTTTTCTCCGTTGACCGGCACATAGGATCCGCTCCACCGCTTCCAATTCTGCGGCGTGGCCACGAGTGCTTGAAATACACGGCCACAGCAGCTGCCACAGAGTTCCGCGACGCAAGGGATCTAACCGTGCTCCGGTAACCGCGCGGTAGTGGGGGGCAGTTACCGCTGGAGGCTATAAAGAGGGCGCGGTGGTTTTTCCCCTTCTTCTTCCTCTCAACTCCCACTAACCCGCTCCATCGACGCCGCCGCAACCTCGCCATTCAAGGTTGCCGCGCCAGGGACGCACAGCGTACCAGAGCAAGACCATCGGAGCCGCGCCTCGCGCCCATCTCCGACGTTTCTCCGTCGAACTCCTCCTTCGAGCGACTCGCACTGTAAGTTCTTCCTCCTCTCGCCATAGCCACCGTGACGAGTTCATACTCTCGGAATACACACACCTGTTCTTGGTAGATTGATGCGTATCTAAGCCCGTGTTCCTGCCGTAGCACACTCCGCAAATTTTCTGTCCAAGTTCCGCAATAGACTGGCCTAGATACACCTGTCCCCGTTGGAGCAGTTCAACCATGTTTTTACCCGTGATTTTCTTTCTTTTTTACCACCGCTGTAGATCTTCCCAACCCTAGAAACTTGCGGAAAGATGTTTGCGACTTCCAACCGCTTCACCTTCTCCACCGGACCCGGTTACCCTACCCGGGATAGGATTAGCCGAGTCACCATAGATCGGATTCGGCTTTAATGTTATCCGATTCTTCTTTGGTCCCATGGATTCCGAATTTCCTGACCCGGTTATCCGACTCTTTGCTGCAGGACCGATTCGGTTATGGCCAAACTTCCCCCTGGCCGATGGGAAGGATCTGATGTTACCAAAAATGACTTGGAATGGCTACGAGCCACCCGACGCATAACGCCCCAAGCCATCTGCCGCCGACCCGGAAAAGAACTCGCACCGGCGCCCGAACCCGGTGAACGCGTGGTATTCATAGCACACTTCGAGCGCGGGCTCGGGTTACCTGCCAGTGACTTCTTCCGGGCCTTTCTGGACTTCTTCGGATTACAGCTTCACCACCTCCCGGCGAACGCCTTCGTCTCTTTATCAGCTTTCTCTTCCTTCTGCGAAGGCTATCTCGGTCTTTGGCCGAGTGTGGATATATGGGCAAAGTACTTCCACCTTCGCAAGCACACCATCCCGGGTACCAAGCCGAAAGAGCTGACCGCTTGCGGTTCGGTTAGCATCACGCCACGGCAGGGATCCGCCTTTCCCCGAGTCACCGGCCTAGACACGGTGAAGAAATGGCAAAGGACCTGGTTTTACATAAAGAGCGCTGAGGGCCATGACGCTCTTAATCTGCCCGAATTCAGGATGGAGCCGCCCAGAGCCGAGCTGAACTTCGGTTACAATCCGGCTGAAACGATTGCTGAACTCCAGACAGTGCACACCGCTCTGGAGGATTTTTTGAAGAATGGCATGATCTCTGACGACCTCCTCCGGACCTTCATCTCTCGCCGGGTCAGCCCTCTTCAAAGGCGTGACCACAAGATATGCCACATGCGTGGCGCACTAGATCCTACCCGGATCAGCAAGCACGAGCTTAACAAAGCTTCCGTCTTCAGACGGGTAAACGCCATTGCTGTCAATGAGATGTCGGACAAATGGCGGTGGGGTGTAAAGCCATTCTACCGGGAAAAACTTCCTCCACAGGTTAGCTCACCACTCTCCGAACCCAATCCTACTTCATCCGCATAACCGCGGCCTGATCCGGATTCGCATTACCTTCTTTGTAGCTGTTTGATCGCCAACTTACTGAAGACGGAGATCTCTCCACCAAGGCATGGACACCGGATCTCAGCCCGCCGCGCGAGGGCGAAGAAGATCCGGATACGGATGACTATTTGCCCATTCCCCGTGCCAAGCCAGTCCGCAAGGGTAAGCAATCAAACACTCACAACCTTTCCGACGAGGAAGATGAAGATTGCTGCATCTTAGAACCCATCAATGCTATTCCGATTTCATGGTTACCACCACCTTATGTTCCAGCCAAAGATGATACCCAAGAGACATCTCGGAAACGCGCTGAGGCGCCCGAGACAAATGCCCCAGAGACCAAGCGAAGAAAGAAATCCGGCGACAAGCCGAGCCGTGTCAAACCGATGCCCACCACCAAGGGGTAACATTGACCGAACTTTATTTGCTTTCTTCCTCTATTAACCGAGTCATATCTATCCGAGTTAACTGTTTGCTTTGCTTTATGCAGTGATGTCCTCATCACCGCGCAGACTCATTCATCCATCTCTTCTCCCATTCCTCCATTGGATACGGCCATGGAAACCCAGTCTCCTGACCGAACTGCCACCTCACCCACGCGTGTCCCAACTACCAATATTCCCCAGCCGACTCCCATCTCAGAGCCGGTTATCGACTTGGAGAGTGAGGAAACCTCGGCTCCAATCCGAGATTCAAGCTGGCCACGTCCTTTGAAGGAGCTGGAGAAGGAAAAGGCTAAGACATCGGTTAAGTCCACACCTAAGCCGGATTCCCGTCCTGCTCCTGCAACTCAATCTGCACTGAGCCAAGAGCAGCAGCAGAAGAAGAAGAAACCGAGGCAGCAACAACCACAAGTAACCCCTGAAGAGCAGCAACAGCAGCAACAACAGCAACAAACTTCCGAGAAACCACAGAAACCGCAACATCAGAGACAGACCCCGGGTGCATCACCTCCACCCAAGCCGACTCAAGTTGTCTTTGGCACAACTTCCTCCACTCCGGATAAGCAAGTGATTGCTGTCAAGCAAACCACCGCTACCTCCTCTGCCATTCAATCCGGCCAAGCCAAGCCTAAGCTCAGCACTGCCAATGACTTTATTGAGGCCTGGAACGCCGTGGACCTTGCACCAGGCTTTTCCGCTGCAACGCCGCACCCTGCTGGTCCTAGCCGAATGATGCAATCTCTTCATTCAGTGAAGGTTGCGTTTACTGCATCGCACCAAGTCTTCGAGGTAAGTTTGCCGAATCTTGCTTTTAGTTCGTCATGATCAAATAGTATACACCCAGTCCCCGAGATTCGGGTCGAACGACTGATACTCTTTGGAGTAAGAAAGTCATTCGGCTTGAATCTTTTAAAAAATTTGATCATGATCTTTTTCTTAACTGAAAAAACTGTGAGACCCCCAGTCCCCGGGTTTCTTTTTAACCGATTCGGTCAGTCTCGGCCAATCTCCGAGATTTGTTTTGGCTCCACCTTGTCTCGGGTATCAGTCCCCGAGTCTCTTTTGACGCTATCTACTTTCTTTCAGGAAAGCACGGGCACTCGCAGCGACCTCTTTAAGCAGCTTGCCAACCAGTACCACAAGCTCCAAAAATCATTTGATGCCTTGGTCCTCAAGATGAATAGCAAAGAGGAAGAGCAAAAGCGTGCTTTATCCGAGGAAAAATCAGAGGTAGCCCGAGTCCAGCGGGAGCTTGACCGGGTTGAAAAAGTGAAGAACAAAGTTAAAGGAGAGCGGGATGCACTGCGGAGGGAGAGAGACACGCTCCAAAAGGAGAAAGATACAATTCAGAAGGAGCGAGACACTTTGCACGCCGGGCTACAGAGGCGAGCCGAAATGGATAAGCAGATTCAAACCACAGTGGCCGAGTCTGAAGCTGAACTGAAAGCTGCTAAAGAAGAACTGGCTGCTCACCAAGCGGCCAGTGCGAAATGGCTGGCTCAACTTGCTAGCCTTAACGATGACATGGATCGTAAGTTCACCGAATCCCCTTTTTTCTTTCTGCTCTTAACCGATACATATGCTTGTGTTCCTTCTTGCTGAACTCAGTATTAGCTTATTTGTTTGTAGGAGAGTTTACCAGCATTCGGCTTCAAGCCGCCAAGGCTGTGCGAAACGCCCGAGCTGAGAGAGCTAAATTAACCGAGGCTCCCCTATCCGAGACATGGGACATCGAAGATCATATTACAGCACTTAAGGCTCGGATTGCTCCTCTGAAGGATTCCCACATTGGTCTGCTTAATGCAAGTCTCAAGGCTCACCGAATCTTGTTTCCTGAAGCGCGGCAAGTTGTGCCCGTGGAGGAGCTGATCAGAGACCTGGATCAAGCAATGACCCGGTTAAAACAGTGGAGGTCTTCGTCTGCCCGCGCTGGTGCTGACGCAGCTTTGTTATTCATCATGTCCTGGTACGAGCTGATTGACCTTGCCAAAGTGCGCTCCTTTCGCGAGGGTTCTTCATGGGCTACAGACCCTATCCGGATCAAGATCCGTGAAGAAGCCGCCAACTTCATGGCCGAATTTGCACGCACCAAGCATCTTGATCTGGAGGCTCCAGTCTACTCGGATGGAGAAGACACTGAAGAAGAGGAATCAGACGACGCCTCCGCTGAAGAATATGCCGACTCAGAGGGCGAGTCTGATGAAGAAAAATCCAGCAAGGTACCAGCCTCCGACTCGGCCAAGCTCACCGAACAAACTCCAACCGAGTCTTTTGTGATTTCAGCCACTAACTTGACTGTGATTACTAAACAGGCTTCACGCGATCCGGAAATTTCCGAATCCGCCCATCCTTCAAGCTCTCCAGTCAAGATTACTTCCGGAGCGCCACCATCTTCCGAATCTGCTCCAGCAACAGAACCTCTCGTAACCGCGTCCACTTCCACCGAAATACCCGTAACCGAGGTTCGCGCGCCCGAAGCTCCGCTAACCGAAGCTCCTCCCACAGAAGTTCCCGCAACTGAAACTCCTATGACCGAGTCTGCCGCGACCGAGTCCGCTGCCCCCTGAAGTACTTAACAAAAACATTAAATCCCCGGTATGCCGGGAGCAGATGTAATAGACTATTTTAAGTTCTTTCGAGACTATGCTTATCATGCTTAACGTGATCCGGACAAGGTTTATGTTGGATCATCTTAAACCGAGTCCCCGAGTCTGTTTTCTTGTTTACTACTTTTGCCAAATCTTTGCTCTTGTCTACCTCTTTGGGTGTTTTGACAGTCGAGTCACAAGATAGGAATCATAGCATACAGTACTTGAAACATGCGAGTTGTGGTTTAGAATCATTCAACATAAACGAAAGAAAAGAAAAAAATAAATAACAGGGGTTAGTAAACGACATGTGCCGAATCGGTTTTGGACCGAGTCCCCGTGTCCATTTTCATGTTTCCCATATTCCTCATCTCTGCTCTTGACTACCATTTTGGTGTTTGTCAGTCGAGTCACGAGATCAACAACACAACATACATTACCTGAAACTCAGAACAAGGTTCAAAGCGATTCGGCACATGAACGGCAACAAACAAAGCCGTAATAAACAACACACGCATAAGGACGAAGCAGTCCCCGAGTCCAGACTCGGATTACTGCGATTTCATTCATGATAAATTGAAATACATACATTGCGCCCTTTAAGAGTAGAAGGGTCGAAGCAGAGCTACATTCCAAGGTCGCTTGGTTTCCTGTCCGGGTCTGTCCAAGCCATCCTCCCTTGGTTCCTGTACATCTATAAGATAGTACGAGTCATTGTGCATAGCCCTGCTCACAATGAATGGTCCCTCCCATGGAGGTGACAATTTGTGTCGGCCTTTGCTGCGCTGCACCAGCCTCAGCACTAGATCACCCTCATGAAACACTCGAGGACTGATTTTCCGGCTATGATAACGCCTGAGATTTTGCTGGTATATTGCTGTCCGAGACAGGGCCAACTCTCTTGCTTCCTCTAGCAGATCCACTGCATCTTCCCGGGCCTCCTTTGCCTCGGTTTCAGTGTACATTGCCACCCTTGGTGCATCATATTCTATGTCAGTGGGTAGGACAGCTTCTGCCCCATACACCAGAAAGAATGGCGTATAGCCTGTGACCGATTCGGTGTAGTCCTTAGACCCCATAGAACTGATGGGATTTCATCTATCCAGCACCCTGGAGTTTTCAACAATGGTTCAATGAGACGAGCCTTGATGCCGGCTAACACTAGAGCATTTGATCTTTCCACTTGCCCATTGGACTCTGGATGTGCCACTGAGGCTATGTCTAACCGGATCCCCTTATTCATGCAGAATCGGGCAAACTCTCCGACAGCAAAGTTTGTGCCGTTATCCGAGATGATGCTATGAGGGTATCCGTATCTCAAAATGATTTCTTTCAAGAAGATTACAGCCGAACGGCCATCCACTTTCCGTATTGGTTTCACCTCTATCCACTTGGTGAACTTATCCACCATCACCAGCATATGTGTCATGTTGCCCCTAGCCGGCTTGAAATCTCCCACCATATCCAAACACCACACCGCAAATGGCCAAGTAATAGGAATTGTCTTCAGTGCCGATGCGGGTAAGTGTGTTTGCTTAGCAAATCTCTGGCATCCTTCACACCTGCGGACTATGTCCTCCGCATCTGCATGAGCAGTGGGCCAATAAAATCCATGCCGGAACACTTTAGCCACCAGGGCTCTTGTACTGCAATGATGTCCACATTCACCTTGGTGTATCTCTAGGAGCATCTCCTTGCCCTCTGCTGGCTCCACGCAGCGCTGCAACACCTCGGTTACACTTCTTTTGTATAACTCCTTGTTGATGATGGTATAAGCCTTGGATCTCCTCTGGACACGCCTAGCCTTGGTCTCATCGCTTGGCAAGCTTCCTTCCTCGATGAACTTCATGATCTCTTCAGCCCACTCTGGTACTGGATGCAAAGGGAACAAGTGCTCATTTTCTTCCACAGGTTTGGCCGCCATTATCTCTTCTATCAGCTTCTGTCCATTCCCCACAATCCGGTTAGCATCATCATCTCTACTCCTCTTTCCCAAGACTCGGTTAGCATTTTCCGAATCTGCGTGAGCAGTCCCCGAGTCCGGGCATGCAGTCCCCGGGTCTTCCTCGATATACTCAACGTCAACATTCATAGGAATAGCTTCGGATTCTTGCTTGGGAATAAAAATCGACTCGGAATCAGGCGACGGTTTGATTGAAGGGACCCTTAGATGATTCAAGGATATTCCGGGTGGGATTGCCTCCCTAGACGACCCGAGTTTTGACAGAACATCTGCAGCTTGGTTTTCCAGCCGAGGTATATGCTTGTATTCACAGCCTTCAAAAAATCCCGAAATTTTCTGAACATGAAACCGATACAGTGCCATATTGGCATCAAGAGCATCCCAATTTCCAGAAGATTGCTGTACGACCAAATCCGAATCACCGAAACATTCAATTCGGCGAACGCCGATGTCCCGAGCCACATTAAGCCCATGGATCAGTGCCTCATACTCGGCTACATTGTTTGACGCTGAGAAATGAATCTGCAATACATATCGCAATTGATCCTGTTTTGGTGATGTGAGCACCACTCCAGCACCTAGCCCGATTTTGCATTTGGAACCGTCAAAGTGCAACCTCCAGTAATTGTAATCCGGTTTAGGTGGCTCATATTGCATCTCAGCCCAGTCACAAAGGAAATCCGGCAAAGCCTGAGACTTGATAGCGTCTCTTCTCTCATAATGTGGTGTGTAAGGAGACACTTCTATCGCCCATTTGGCAACTCGGCCAGTTGCATCTTTGCACCCAATGATCTCCGCAATTGGAGCTTCACACACCACTGTAATCGGGTGCTCTTGGAAGTAATGTTTCAATTTCTTGACCGCCAGGTACACACCATATGTCATCTTCTGGTAGTGAGGATAATTTTGCTTCGAAGTTGAGATCACCTCACTCAAATAGTACACCGGCCTCTGCACGGATTTGCCCTCTTCCTCTCTTTCTACCACAATAACCACACTTACGACCCGGTTAGTGGCCGCAATGTAAAGCAACATCGGTTCACTCGGCAAAGGTGATGCCAAAACTGGAGCAGTGGACAACATCTTTTTCAACTCATTGAAAGCCGAATCTGCCTGTGGGGTCCATGTGAACCCGGTGCTCTTTCTCATCAATTGATATAAGGGCAAAGCTTTCTCTCCTAACCGACTCACAAACCGGCTTAATGAGGCTAAGCACCCGGTGAATTTTTGCACATCTTTTAGACACTTAGGCAATTTCATGTTTTCTATGGCTCGGATCTTAGCCGGGTTAACTTCAATGCCTCGGCTTGATACAAGGAAGCCAAGCAACTTTCCAGCCGGGACACCAAAGGTGCATTTATCCGGATTCAATTTCAACCGATATTTTCTCAAGTTCACAAATGTCTCCTCGAGATCCCCGAGGAGAGTATGTTTCTCTTTAGTTTTGATAACAATATCATCGACATAGACCTGCACATTTTTGCCCATCTGGGAGTGTAGGCATTTCTGCATACATCTCTGATAAGTAGCACCGGCATTTCTCAAACCGAAACACATGACACGATAGCAATACGCCCCATACGGGGTAATAAAAGCAGTCTTTATTTGATCTTTAGGGTTCAGTGGTATCTGGTGAAAACCAGAGTACGCATCAATAAAAGACAACAACTCACACCCAGCAGTGGAATCGATCACTTGATCAATCCGAGGTAAAGGAAATGGATCCTTCGGACACGCCTTGTTCAGATTGGTGAAGTCTATACACATGCGCCACACCTTGACCACAGCTGGTTCGTCCTTCTTCTTCTCTACCAGAACCGGATTGGATATCCAGTCTGGATGCAGCACCTCCATAATGAATCCGGCTGCCAGTAGCTTAGCCAGCTCATCGAGCACCACTTTTCTTCTATCTTCTGAGAGACGCCTAGTCGGTTGCTTAACCGGTTTTACTTCTGGCCTGACAAACAAAGAGTGCTCTGCCAATTCCCTCGGAACACCAGGCAGGTCCTTAGCCGACCATGCAAAGATATCCCGATTCTCACGGAGGAAATGGCAGAGCGCGCTTTCCTATTTCTCGCCCAAACCGGCTCCAATGATGGCCATGCGCTCTGGGTTCTCCGGGTCAATGGGGATCTTCTTTGTCTCCTTGGGCACTTCAAAGGTTGCGCCGCCATCCGGGTTGGTCATGGCCAGCACGCCTAACTGAGCCGACTTCGCCATTGCCACCACCTCGTGCATCTTGCTCTTTTCAGCTTGTATCACCAGTGATTCGGCTAAGTTGGAACCAACTGTAGCACACTGTATGGCCTTCTTGTAGTCTCCCGCAACGGTGATAACACCATTCGGGCCAGGCATTTTCATCTTGAGGTAGGCCACATGAGTAGATATCATGAACTTGGCTAATGCTGGCCTGCCAAGCAGAGCATGGTATGGGCTTTCCAAATCCACCACCTCGAACTCGAGACTCTCAAGCCTGTGATTGTCCCTGGTACCGAACAACACATCTACCCAGATCTTACCCATGGGGGAACAAGATACCCCGGGTACTATGCCATGGAAAGTACAGCTGCTCTGTTGCAACTGATTCGGCGAAATACCCAACTTGATCATTGTGTCCCGATACATGATGTTTATGGCACTGCCATTGTCGACCAAGACTCGGCTAAATTTCACGTTCAGCTTGGGTCCAACCAAAGTTGGATCCACCACCAGTGCATAGTTCCCTGGGCTTGGCATGATCCTTGGGTTATCCGCCCTGCTCCAAGTGATCTCCTGCTCAGACCAGTTCAAGTACTTTGGAACTGCTGGCATCACGGCATTCACCTCCTTTGCTCGTCTCAACTGACTTTTCTTGTCAGTTGGCTCGGTCACGAAAACCACATAACTCTGATGTGCTTCCTTGTAATCATTCCCAGGGTATCCACCTTGCCTACTTGGGCCATCACCATTGTCACTGCCTCCCATGTTCACCAGGTTAACCGGCTTCGTTGCTGCTGGCCTTGGAGTTCCAGCGTTGACCGGGGTCGCATTGGCTCCGGTTAGCGGCATGTTTGGCCTGAAATTCGGTCTAGGAGCACCTCTTTGAGGTGGTCCTCTTTGACCTTCCGCCTGAATGCGGTGATGCCAACTACAGTTCCGGGTCGAATGATTAGCCGGTTTGCGCGGATCGGTGGTGTGATAACAGCAAGGCCCATCTAATCTGGACTCAAAAGTCAGAGGTGGACTTGGTCCCTCCCACACTTTCTTCGGCCAAGCACCTTGATTCGGCCTCCAAGCTGGACCATCAGTTTTCTGCCTCTGCGCATCTCCTCCACCGGGTTGATCCATGTTTACCGCAGCAACTTGATCAGAACCGTATCTGTAATCCGGATCTCTTCTCTTGTAACCGAATTCATGTCGGTCACTAGGCCTTAATGGTCCAACTCGGTTATTAACTGGTTGCCTCCTGTTTGCTCCCACTGCATCCAATGCGGGCTGTGTTGGATCACCCAGCGCATACGTGTCTGCTATCCGGATCATATCTGCCAGGGTTTTCGGCATATCTCTTTGGAGTTTCTGCCAAAGTGGTGTACCATGCCTGCATCCCTGTGCAAACCATGAAATGGCCTGCTCCTCCACTACACCTTCGCAAGAATTGCGCATGTTGCTCCACCGAGTCAAATACTCTCGGTCTGTCTCCCTCTCTTCCTGCTTGCACGCAGCCAGGAGCTGAGGTCGGTTTGGCCTCTTGTAGGTGCTGGAGAAGTTGCTGTTAAACGCCTGTTCCAAATCCATCCAACAATTGATACTACCCGGCGGCAAGTTATTCAACCAGATCCGGGCTGGACCTTCTAACATATGCGGGAGATACCGGACCGCCCATCGGCGATTGCCCCCCGCAATGTGCACTGATGATACATAGTCCGTCAGCCAATCCTGTGGCTTGGTGCTCCCATTATACGGCTTCGTGTTGCGGCCGAGCTGAAACAAAGGCACACTTGGCTCATTCATTATCCGAGGTCCAAAGCATGGTGGACCCGGTGGGCCCTGCTCTTCCAGCTTCTCGGACTGGTAGATTCTGTCCAATTTGAGACGCTGATCATCCGGATCCAACATCCGAGGCCCCAGTCTCGACGCCAGTGCATTGTCATACGTCTGGTATCCGGCTCGCGCCATAGCCGAATTGCCATCGTCATAACGGTAGCCCACCTG